>JAEHOD010000026.1:0-1394257 GCA_016834595.1 Chlamydomonas schloesseri | reverse complement strand
CCGTGGGCGCACGTACATGCCAAGTGTCCCCACGTTTGAGCAAAGCCGACCTTACTGCTGTCGAAGAGGCGGCGCTGGCGGCTGTCTAGTGCCCCAGCAGGCCACCCCACCTACCTCCCAAGAACATGCATGCATTGCTCGCGCCTGACACTCCGGCCACGCTCCTGCCCCACTCCATCCCTCTACTGCAACCCCTGCCTTACTTGCCTGTGCACCTGCACCTGCGGCGGCGGCTGCAGTTGACACACGGCGCCCGGCCCATCCCATCAACACCCCCACCCCGCCGACACCATTGCCGAGGCCACCAGCGCCAGTGGCGCGGGTCGTGACCTACCACGCCCGCCCCACCGCCACGGACGCTGTGGACGGCGCAACCACTGTGTCGTTGCCTTCCCCGCCTCCGGCAGCGTGTTGGCCCTGGGCAGCAGCCTCCACCCTACCACCGTCACCTGCACGGTTGAAAGTTCTGAACTTTAGGTCACCCCAGAAGTTGCCCCAAGCAGATGCTAATGCAACCTCTAGGCCAGCCTAATGCTGAGGCAACTGGTGGCGAGGCTGGGGAGCGAGTCCTATCGTTGCGGGACACCAATTGCGGTGCCCTGGGCGAGAAGTGAAAGCTCTCAGGTTAACCCCAGTTGCAAAGCACGCAATCAGAACAATCTGCTTAAGCCAACTGGAAATGAGGGACAAAACGGAGGCAGAAGCCGAACGCAGACGCCGGCTACACAGCAGCTTGAACCTTCTCCTGCTCGTGATTATGCTGAATGTTCGAACGACCAACTACATCCCTGCGCACACAACATTGCAAACTATCGAACTAGGGCGCGAAACTACTGAGACTGGTGGGACAACGCCCTCAGAGAGCCCCGCAACGCCAGACATTTACACAAACAAAACACGTACCTGTAAAAACATGCGTCCAGAATGCGCTGGCAGACGGAGACCTCAGCTGGACATGGGCCCGCAACTCACTCACCCGAGACACACTCAAGAACAACGACGTTATACTTGCAATACACAGCCCCTACGCACTCAAAACATAAAACATATACCCACAAATACCAAACGCAAACTACCTACACTACTCGAGCGAAAATGCGCCCCGCTAGCCTTGCCATCTGCCCGCGCCAAAAGGTTGCCGAAATGCGAGGACAAACTTCCAGACTGCGCGGTATACCCATGTCCTGCTGCGTGGCCAGCAGCTACCGGGCCTGCGAAGTTCTCGACCAACTATGAGCTCGACGGCCCTAACGGAACGGCCAGCAGCCAAACACCGTTCGGCCAACTGGAGGACAACTCGCAGGACGCTCATGCCGGCCTGCATGCCGGCAACAAGAGCGCTAGGACCTCTGGTGCCAGAACGGACTAGCAATGGACGCGACACAAGATGGCACCAGCGGCAGCGACTCTCTCCTAATACTAGTTATGCATAGCAGCCAGGCGCTTGACGAAGCTCTGACTCTAGCACTTGTTGGTCCACATGTCGCCCAGACAGGCGCGCTTAGAACAGTAGTGGCTGAGCAGTTTGTGCGTATGATGTTTTGTTTGCTGTTGCATGTGGCGGAGATGACGGTACCACCAACGCTGACTGCAGCACGCACTGCATTTGAGGGACTGGAAGCACTGACCCTGTGGGCTTGTATGGAAGTGTGCCCCACAACACACAACCAGGCCGCGATAGGGCTAATTAAGGACCACGCGCTGAAATGGTTAGTGAATGCGATTGCGAACGCACGTGATGCAGTGCTGGTGAGCACGCACCATCTGCACTATGTGGCCATGAAAGCCACGACGGCAAGGCTGGGCCCATACCCGAGCATTGCGTGTAAATTTGAGGCTACAGACTTTCCCTTGTTATGCGGACAGCTAAAGCTCTCAGTCACCATCTATTGGGTCGGGAAAGGTGTTGGTCAGCAAGCCCTACACGCGCTCAAACAGTGTTACAACGCCACCATGCACGGGGCAGCTATTATAAGAACCGTCACCTACTATAGCCTGGAAGCCACCTACATTATGGGGGCTACTACGACCTCCACAGCCCTTTTGGTCCTCCTCACCAGACACTTGGCGAAATTAAACGCGGAAGCCTCCCACGCCCCAGACACACTCGTCCTCTGCCACCACGGTGCAGCACTGACCACACTCATATGCGCACCACTAGGCCATCAGCCTCAGCCTGGCCCCTCTTTGTATCACAGCAATAGCATACTGCACTGGGCCGTGCCGCTCGGCCTTGCCATGCTTGTTCTGAACCATCGACGCCAGCCTCCTACTCCTTGCTCTCATAACCCTCACAGGCCACCTAATACAACGGTGTGCACACTGGCTAATCAAATTCATGCTCTCAATATGGCGCTGCAAACGCCCCATTTTGGGAGCGCTGGCCATCGCCACCACACTGCACATGGCATACCACCTCATGCCTGCTATGTGCCCACAGGGTGAACAACACGCGCTCATTGCTACCTGGACGCCAGCACTGACAACGGGAGCACTATCAATTGCCACAAACACTATGGCTTGCAATACTGGTGCAACCGGCAAGCCCCCTACTCAGCGGTGGCTGGAGTACCAGGGCCGGGGCGGCAGTCCAAGCCCCCCACCAAAACCCACCACCCAACACGCTCCACTACCCACCCAACGCATGCTCGCTGCTCCCCTCTACCACCTCAGCAAACTGGTTCGTGCCAGCACTCGGGGCAACTAACAACATGCTAGGACACGCGGTACAGAGCAGGAGCCCCAGGCAATAAACTGCCGGCTCAACCTCTCCCTCCCTTGTGCGAAACATACTTTGAAACCCCAGGAGCAGTCCTTCTGCTGGGTTCACGCCATCAATAACCTCATGGCCAGGCCTGCCATCTCCCCGCACCGGGTGCTGGCATATGCCGAGCAAAACTTATACCATGCCCACAACACGGGGCAAGTAACTCAAGCCAGCGCCTGGCAGCAAGGCTTTACACCGTTATTGGGACAATTCTCAGTGCATGTAATTAACCATTACCTGAGGTTCAACTGCCACCAGCCCAACGGCCCGATGGCCCTGTACACGCCGGGCGCCACCGAACCAGGCGACACACCCGGAAAGATTGCAAAACGCATAAACAATCCAGGCAGAGGCCCCAGGGTTTCTCATACACTCACCGGGCTACTCGAACGGTATCTACGGACACGTAGTAGCCCTTCGGAAACACGGCCGCGACTGGCTACTCCTTGACTCTGCCGACACACAACCGCGCCGCCTTCGAAACACAACTCCCCTTGAAACCACCGGTTCTCTCTTTGTCCTCACACAGCGTCAGCCTGACACCCCCCCACTCACCCCCAATTGCTTAAACAACGTGGGCCTGCCACCCGGCTGGGCCCCAGACCGGCTAGGCTCCCGGCCTGACTCAGCAACAAACCCGGCACCACCAAACCACGCGCTAGACACTCTGGTAGACACCCTCGCAGGAGAAAACCTCCGCATGCTGGACTCCTGTTCCTGGGGCAACAACTGTGCAATCTACGCTACCCTTGCCTCCCTGCCGAACAGCACGGTCCCACTAATCCCCGGCAACCCCACGGACTGGGGCCCCCTGATGCACACAATCAGGCGGAACATAGCCGACCGCCTCCGCCACCTAACAGACGTTCGCACACCTGGCAGCGATGCACTCAGGATGCATATCCTAGGCCTGTACGACGAAACATCTGCGGCAGATCAAACCATCGCCACCCACTGCGCGGAGCTTGAAGACTCTGCCATGCTCACGGTACCCGACCTCATTGCCTTCCAGAGCCTGCTACCTGGAGTCCAACTCCACCTCATAGGACCTGGATATACCGGCTGGCACACGTTCCCCCGAAACGGCACTGCCGGCCCTGCCCAACACCACGTACACCTAGCCCACGTTCCTCACTCCTGGGCCCTTGCTGGCTTCCCCACCTCCTACGCAGCGACCCTACTGCAATCACTATGTAGCCGTCCACCACCCGCACTGGGAGCCAGGGCTATGCGCCTCTGACCTGGACACACTGCTGCGCCGGGGTGCCCTCTGGAAAGGAGGCCCGGATGTCCCAGAACTCTTTCCCCACAGAGCCCCTCCGCCCATTAGTCGCGCCCCACCGCCGGCAAAGCAACAGAATGCACCCGTGGCAGCAGCAGACACGCCACCCCCGCCCCCATCAGGCCGCAAGACCGCCGTTCCAGGGCCCGCAAAATGCTGGACAGGACGGATGAGCACACTGAAGGACTTATTCAAACGGCAACAGCCGGCAACAGCAGCACACCATGAAACCCCTGTAACTCCACCCGCTGCTAACCAGACTAAAGCACGCACACTCCACATAACCACACACAATGTCCGGGGACTGCTCTCGCACACCCTCTCAACTGGGGAGCCGGGGAACCTTAGCTTTACCCTGTGCAACATCGCGTCCTGGGCCGCGGACATTGTGGTCCTAACGGAAACAAAACTGGGCGGACGACATGACCCAGTCAAAAAGGCGTTCCTCAATGAAGGCTACCGGCTATACTGCAGCACCGTGCCCCGCAACACTGCCGCACGGGGCAGCGCCGGGGTCGCAGTGGCCGTCTCCACACGGTTCAGCAACATGAACAGCGTCACACATCACACACCTCCTGTGCCCCTACATGGCTACGTATCGCACGTTCAGATCCGCACGCGGGGGCAGCACTCCTCTCACCATCCTGGGCGTCTATGCCCCCGAGGACACGGCCACCCGCAAGGCAATCTACGCGTACTGCCAAGCAACACTGGCACCACACAACTGCCTGCGAACAACACCTGATAGTCGCCGGGGACTTCAACGCCGTGGCCCAAGCCGCAGACCGCACAGGGCCCCTTGACGCTGCTGACAGGCTCCACCAGCGCTTTCTTTCCCAGACTGGGCTTACACCAACCCGCAGTGCCGGCGTGGTCACCGCGGCTGACTGGTCGTACGAACAAACTCAAAGCGGCACAATCACACACCGGAGCCGCATTGACGACATTCTTCTTTGCCCAACAACACGGAGTGCATGCCCAGACACATCAACCTACTCAAGCATTGTTGCAGGCAACTTTGACCACAGGCCCGTCCACGCTAAATTGCCTGCAGACTCGCTACAGCTCTGGGAAGCACAGCAAACCACACCGCCGCCGGCCGCGCCAGCGGACAACCCGTGCTGGTCGCGAGTCCAGCTGCCCGTCACGACGAAGCAGCTGGCAGCCGCCGCAGCCCGGCTTGAAGACACAATGGTGGAGGCCACGGCCGACTTGCTCTCTGCGACAAAAGCAGCGGTACAAGTCATTGAGAAGGCACTGAAGAAACACACAAAAGACCCGGAGGCCTACCCGGCCAACACAATGCACTGGGACCTGGCACACAGCCGTATTCTGCAGGGCCTCGACGTGAATAAGCTCGCGGAACAGCTAGCGGCAGCACTAGATGCCGGCCTGACATGCCTCCTGGATGAATGCACTCTCAAACCCCCGCACACCGGCAAGCACCACCTCGCACGCTCCACGACACGCCACCTGAAACCCCTATGGGAGGAGGAGGTAAAATTAAAACAAGCTCTCACCAACCTGACAAAGAATGGACCAGCGCCCGATGAGGAGACTGCACATGAAACGGCTAGCCTCAGAGGCAAGATCAAGGACTGCCAAACCCGCCACCGCCAACTGGTGGCGGACAGGTCCAAGGCACAGCGGGAAGCCGCAGCCACCGCACTGCAGCGCACCCTCACGACCAGACCTGCGCAGGGGCATAAACGCATTTTTCAAACAGGCAGCGGGGAACGCGGACTCCCGGCAGTGCGCAACCCTGAAACCGGGGAGGTGGCCACAGAATCCGCGAGCATCCTAGCCGTCCTCGAAAGTCACTTCAGCAAACTGTCCAAACCCCCTAACGGCCCACGCACCGGCCACTACCGACTCGAACCTGGGTCGAAACGGGGGTACCCCTTCGAGCAACCCAATGCCACAGACGCATTCAACCTTGAGCGTAACCGGCATCCCGATGCACACTCCATGCTGCCCAGCATGCTGGACCCCGCCAACTTTGACCACTGCATCTCTCACCTGTCCCGCAACAAAGCGACAGGCCCGGATGGCATCCCGAACGAGCTACTCCGCATCTTGCCCGCCGGCATGAAGCAGGCCCTGCATAACGTATTGAAAGTCATGTATGTCAAGTCAGAAATCCCCACTACGTGGGCTACCTCAGAAACCGTCCTGCTCCCCAAACCTGGCGACACACTGGACGTTAAAAATAAGCGCCCAATCGCACTAGCCAACACGTGCTACAAGCTTTACACGTCAATGCTCACCTTGGGCATCGGTGAACTCGCGGGGCCACTGCAGCTGTTCAGTGAGGCCCAGGAGGGGTTTCGGGCGTACTGCAACACTGAGCGCCAGGTCCTGAACCTGGTGCACGTGCTTGAGGATGCCGCCCTGTACGGGAAAGACGTGTACGCAGTGTACGTGGACTACAGCTCCGCTTTCAACACTATTGACCAGGACCGACTGCTGCAAATCATGTTTGACCTTGGGCTACCCAATGATTTAATCCGCGCGGTCCGCAACCTGTACCAACACGCAACCACACGCATCCGCACGGAACATGGCTGCACATCGGCCATCCCCGTTGAGCGCGGCACGGTGCAGGGCGACACGCTCTCACCAGTGCTTTTCATCCTGTTCATGGAGCCACTCGTACGCTGGCTCCACGTGGGCGGGCGCGGCTACCAATACGGCTGCCTCAGTAGTGAAGAAAATTCGCAATACCATTGCAGCGCCGCTGCGTACGCTGACGACCTAGCTGCTCTCACCAACTCGCTGGCCGACCTGCAAACCCAATGCGACAAGATATCAAAATACGCGGACTGGGCAAGCCTGCGTGTGAACCACACCAAGTGTGCCACCACAGCAATCTGGCACAACAAATCCCGGGCGTCCCCCACCCTGGACGGACCGACAGGAAAGGCCACCCTGGCCGCCATGCACCGGGACATGAACAACACGCTGCGCATCGGCACCACTCCCGTCCCGTACTTCCCACCCACAAAGCCGTACAAATACCTAGGCGTGCAGCTTACCTTTGCCCTTGACTGGAAGGCACAGGTCGCACGCACGACCGAAATCGTACGAGAAAAGGGCTTGGCAATCACGACATCCTTGGCCACGCCCGCACAGCGCCTGCGCATGTTACAGCAGTGCGTCCAAACGTCAGTAGCGTACGCGTTTGCCGCCATGCCGTACACAAAACAGGACATCGTCGCCCTGGATACCGCCCTAGCTGGCTTTGCCAAGAAGGCGTACGGGCTGCCGCGCAGCTTCCCGACCCGTACCACCCTCCTGCCTATCGAGGAGTATGGACTGGGGCTAGGATCCCTCCTTCCCCTATACGCTCGAGTGGCCCACCGAGCCTTAGTCTTGGCCCTCAACGACACGGGCCGCCTGGGTGCAGTCACGCGCGCCCTCCTCCCCCGCCAACACAGCATCGCCGGCAACAGCACCGCCCACCACCTGCCCGCAGATAGGGGTCGGGCCTTCACTACACTGAAACAAATGACCCTTGCAAGAGAACACGGCATCCAACTGTTCTGCAAGGGCGCCCCCCCTATCCACCCCCACCTGGTCCATCGTTGAGGCCCTCGACACCGTAGCCGCGGTCTCCGACACCGCCCCTCTGCCTGTTGAGCACGTGCTCCCGCTCGCCGAGCTGCAACTTGAGCTCAGCCACCTAGTCGACCGGAACACCGGCCGCCACCTGATCACTTCGAAGGCCCTCGAAAAATGCCTGGGGGCTAACAGGGTACGACACAAACACAAAGTTGCTCTAAACCGGCTCAGCCTTGCAATCAGTTCGGCCAACAGGGAAGCAGGCAGCGCAGAGAAACACGCGGACCCGAACCCTCTCCCTCCCCACCAGCGGGCGATCCCAACCCTGGGCGCGCTCCAGGACCTAACCAACAGACCAGACCCGCTACCACCAGGCATGACCCAGCCAGTCACCGGGCTCCTTCAGCACGCCGCCCCACACGGCCCCGCACCACAGGCCACCGACCACGCACCTCCAACCCAAGCCACTATGGGAAGCCCAATCTACCACAACCCCCCCAATGAACGCAACTGCGCCTGGTGCCACCCAGGCGCCATCCCCTGGCAACCCTACCAAAACCCACCAGGCCGCACCCAATCCCTCCAAAACCCCCCGGGCCCGTGAACGGCCCCGAAAGGCGGCAGTCAACCGCCTCCTACCCAACCCCACTGCGCGCCCCCGTCGGACCACTAAGCACGCAGCGCAACGGATTAGGATTGCAGAAAACACACGCACCACCCCCGAAGACCTACTCACCGGTGACAACGCCGCAATGAACTCAGCCCTGCGCCTCACGAATGGAGATGAGAGCCTGGCGGTTGGGACACGTGGGTACGAGACGGCACGCTCAGTATTCAGCGCTCTAAACAAGGACATGCGCAAGCATGCCCAGCTGTGCAAAACGCAGCCCCAGGACCCAGCCCCTCTCATGCAAAGCCCTCGACCGCACCCGCGCACACGCCAGCTAGCCCCTGCCCTCACGGCCCTGCTAAATGCCAACCAACACCCTCCACAACTTAACACGGTCCACACCTACCTCCACGAGAAGGAACAGGCGGCTGCCGCAGCCGCCACCGCTGGCCCCATGGATGTTGACAAGCCTGCATCAGCAGCAGACGACATGGATATCGATACCGCACAGGTGGCACCCACCCACGCACCCCACCCCAGGCGCGACGGCGCGCGCCTCAACTGGCAGCTTGCCAGGACCCGAGTCGTCAAGGACCTGATTCACCCCCGCACAGACGACTGCACCAACGGTGACGCGCAACTGACCTACGACCTCGACAATGACGGACAGGAACTTGAGTCCGTCCTATATGGCAGCAAGCAACAAAACATGACCGACAAGGACATTGAGAAGAAGCGCAAGGCCGGCGAAGACACATCTGGCTCCCGTGAACAGTACTTTACAGTACAATGGAAAGCCTCAGTCACACCCCCGGGCCTAGTGACTGCGTTTTAAACGCATGGGATACAAAACCGTCACGGAGGAACGTTGCTACAAGCATCCATTGCAAAACCGACCCAAAAAAACCCATCCGCCCAGGGGAGACGCCCCCGCCAGCCGCGCCCCCCCACATGGAAGTCGAACCCGACATGCCTCCAGCCCCGGCCCCAGTCCAACCGCCTGCACCGGCTCCAGCCCCACCCGGCGCGCCCAGACCCACAGCACCTTGCGCCCCGCGCGCCGCACTCTTCTCGTCCTGGTCCACACGGCTCCTGTGCCGGGTCACATGGGCAGAGAGCAGCGAAAGGGAGCAAGACCTCAAGAACAACCCCGACTGGGATGACCTGCTGGCCGCCTGCAACGAACGGCTTGCTGCCGGGCCAGACGCCCCCATCCGCCCCACCCGCCCGCCGAGGGACCGGAACCTGACCATGCGCCAGCGACAAGGCAGGCACGACCCGGCTGAGGATGACCTCGCTGCCCGGGCACGCGAAATCCGGGCCACAACCACCATCTGTACCAGCCCCTGCAACCCGTACAAGGACACCACGCCCCCAGGCACCTACATTATCACCACACCCACAACCACAGGCAGGGCTGCACCGACGCAAGCCAACGTCTATGACCCCAACGGCCGGTGGATAGGCACTATCACATACCTTCGCCTGCAAGCGCTGTGGGACCGCTTCCACCGGACCACCGCCCGTGCCCGAGCCTTCGAGGAGGCCGTTGCAGCTCTGCTCCACCGCTACCGCCGCGACCCAGACCAAACCGACCGGAAGGCCGCCCCACAGCACCAAACGTCGCTCCCTGCGAGCACCACCACGGCCATCATTCGAGCCCTGCACAACATAGGGGAAGGACCGGTGAGTGAGTTGTTTGCCTCCCCCCTAAACGCCACAACAGAAGCAGACGAATACTGGAGCCGTGAAGCAGCGGATTCGGCCTTCGGAGCAAGGCATGACGCCTACAGCATAGCATGGACGGGCCTCCACTACGCCCACCCGCCGGGCACACCTGAGGCTGCACGAAAGGCCCTCCTCTGGGCGCTTGCCAGCGCTGAGACCACGCGCACTTCCCAAGACCCCACCCTGGTCCTTCTCGCACTCCCCAAATGTGCAACCTACCCACACACGCAGTGGCTGTGCCACCCGCTCTGCCAGCAGCTCACCACATGGGTCGGCGGTGAGACCGGCACGCCAGGCACTGCCGGCATGGAGCCCGGCCTTGGAAGCAACGGCACCCTGCAGCGGCAGAGAGGGGTGGTACTGGTGGCTGTCGGGAACCCTGCCGGCCTCGCGGCCCTCTCGGGCGGCTGGAAGGGGCTGCGCGCCACCCTGCTCGAAGGCCCTCTCACGCCTGCCTCCGTGGCAGGGACGCACCTCCGACCTGACACGCCCAGCCCCCGAACGTGCCCGAACATTCCGCTCCACCTCCTTAAACACGCCAAATACCTTACCACGCACCAACCCACCGGCCCAACGACAGCCACTCCGCGCGGCGGCCCGCCAGGTTCAATCGGACGCAATTCCAGCGACCACTGGCACTGGCGCACAGCCCAGATGACATAGTCTGGACCGACGGTTCAGTAATAAAGGTAAGAACTGAAAATGGACAAGAAGCACAGTTCGCCGGCGCCTGTGCCTGGCACAAAGACCGCACTGCCTATGTAAATCCCAATGGTGTGGGCTGCACAAATACGATTACAAGAGCAGAGCTGGCAGCCATCAGGGCCGCCCTGGAAGAATTTGGTGGTGAAGACAAAGTATTCGCGAAAACAACGCTAACCATTGCAAGCGACTCTGCAGCCAGTTTGTACTTAATCAAACGTGCTATCAACGAACCTCGTCGACTACATTTAAGCAAACATCAGGCACTCTTGAAGTCCATCGCCGACTTGCTCCATGCACGAGCAAAGCGAAACGCGAACACTGTTTTCCTCAAAGTAGTCTCCCACACGGGTCTACATGGTAATGAAGAAGCTGATAAAGGGGCTGCCGCTGTGGCGTCCAAAGAAACGCCCGCGGACATGTCCGAACACGCCGACAATAACCCACACGCGTCCCACTGGTGGCCCGCGACCCTCACCACCCGCGAGGACGGAAGCACGGCCCAATACTACGTTTCAGACCTGAACCGGGGCCTGCTCAAGGCCCTGAACCCCGCCTCCCATGGCGGGCACGCCAAACCGACTTTGTACACCACTAAGTGGGCGGAGTCTGCCCAGCACCTGGACACCCGAGCCAGCACAGCCTACATGACCCATGCCGACGCTGGACACAGCCTACGGCGCTTCATCCAGAATGCTCGTCAAGGGGGCATGGTCTGCCCTGCCCGCCTTGCTCTGTACAAACTACGCACCAGCGACACATGCGCGCTCTGTGCCCCCTTGCACGCACGAGCTGGCTCCCCCCCGGAGAGGGGTACCGCCGGACACATTGCAGGGCACTGCGCCCACCCCCAGCTGGTGGGGGCACGTATCACAAAACACAATGCGGCCGTACGTATGATCGCCGAATGCATCCACAGGGGCAGCAGTGGCGGCGGCTACATGCTCATGGATGCAAGCAGCGCCGCGGACCGGCCTGAATACTGTGCGGGCAACTGCCCCCCAAAGTGGATGCTACGCCCCGAGGTCCCCAAAGCCGACCGGGAAAGAATGCGCCCGGACATTCTCTTCATCCCAACCTTGCCACGAACCGCAGTTGGTGCAAATGGGCCGAGTGACCTAAGCCCCAACGCCCGGCGGCAACACAAGGTGTACATCATCGAGGTTGGTTACACCTCCGACCTGCACCACAGCGAGAAGTGTGACCAGAAACAAGCACAGCATAGCCGTCTGGCCGACGCGCTGCGTGCCGCCGGCTGGGATGTTGTCTACAAGCACGAGCAGATCGTTACGCTGGGGCATGGTGGCACCGTCACAAACACCCTTGAGCCCCTCCTCCGCACCCTCGGTGCCACTTCTCACACCGCGCAATCCTGCTGTACACGCATTCACATGCACAGCGTCGTTAGCCTGCGTACAACGGCACTGCTGTACTACCGGCTCGAGCGTGAGACGGGAGTAGTGACCTCACGCACCACTGGACGCCCGGCCGATGCCGTCACAGGTGGGCCTGCCCCACGTGAGCCCGGTTAAGTCCACTCATGTTGCTCCACGGTGGGGTGAGCGCAACTCACTCCTCCTTAAGAAACGCGGCCTCCTCTGTGAACCGCGTACATATTATTATTATTATTATTATTTTCACCTGCACGTCTACCGACAGCAGCGGCAACACCGCCGCCACCTCTTTCAAGGTGTTCGTGGGTAAGTGATGATGAGCGTGTGCGCGTGTGCTTATTAGCTGGGACTGGACGGTTAGTAGCTAGCTGATGGGATCGCCGCGAAGCAAGTAAGACGGAAATAAGTGCTTGCGTTGGTAGGAGCAGATAGACAGACAATCTGGTGTTCTGTTGTGAGCTTGCTCCGGCATTGCCTTGTGTGCGAACCACTTGATTGATTGATTGCTTCGAACTCGGCTGCGTGCCACTTACTTGACCGTTGCCGCCCCGTGGGTGCACGTACATGCCCAAGTGTCCCCACGTTCGAGCAAAGCCGACCTTACTGCTGTCGAAGAGGCGGCGCTGGCGGCTGTCTAGTGCCCCAGCAGGCCACCTACCTCCCAAGCAACATGCATGCATGCTCGCGCCTGACACCTCCGGCCACGCTCCTGCCCCACTCCATCCCTCTACTGCACCCCTGCCTTACTTGCCTGTGCACCTGCACCTGCGGCGGCGGCCTGCAGTTGACACCACGGCGCCGGCCATCATCAACACCCCCGCCGACATCACCGGCATTGAGGCCACCAGCGCCAGTGGCGCGGTCGTGACCTACACGCCGCCCACCGCCACGGACGCTGTGGACGGCGCACCCGCTGTGTCGTGCCTTCCCGCCTCCGGCAGCGTGTTTGCCCTGGGCAGCAGCTCCAGCCCTACCACCGTCACCTGCACGTCTACCGACAGCAGCGGCAACACCGCCACCACCTCTTTCAAGGTCATCGTGGGTGAGTGTAGTGAGCGGCTTGACATGTATTGGTACCGTGCAACATACAGGGGATGGTTATCTGATCATTGAGGATGAACGGGAGGACAGGAAAAACGTATGATACACAGGTGGCATTTTATCATCCGAGGATCATTGTCCCACCGCCCTCTTTCCTCCGTCCTCAGTGGACACCACCGCTCCCGTCATGAACAAGCCGGCCGACATGACCGTCACCGGCGTCAACGCCGCCGGCGCCACCGTCAACTACCCCCTGCCCATCGCCGTGGATCTGGTGGACGGCAGCCTTACGCCCACCTGCACGCCGCCGCCCGGCACCACCTTTGGCTACGCCGCCACCGGCACTACCGTGACTTGCACCGTCTCTGACACCCACGGCAACACCGCCACGACCAGCTTCAAGATCACAGTCGGTGAGCAGTACGTGCGGTCGCGCGTCAACCCACAAGCAAGCAAGCAGCGTGCGCATCGGAGCAAAACCATCATGCATGGATCGTGCGGTGCGGATGGTCCGAAACGAACGCTATTGTGCTGCCCCCGTACGTGCGGCCCGCCCCACCTCTTCTTTTGCCCCCTGCCTGCCTGCTTGCCTGCAGCTCAATGCGCGTTCCAGGGCTTCCTGCCGCCCCTGGCCGACGCCGGCATCCAGGTCGTCACCTCCACCCAGACCCTGCCCGCCAAGTGGCGTGTTGGTGGCTACTACGGCATGGGCATCCTGGTGCGTGCACGTGTGTGTGGGGGGGGCGCTCGATAGCTAGCTAGCTGCACACATCGCGTACAACAGCTGCTGAGGGCTAGCCCAGTGGAGGTCAACTGTGTGTGCTCACACGCGCTGTGCGTGCGTGCCGTGCGTGCTTGCCGCTTGGCTAGTGGTACACTTGACTGCAGGCTTGATTATTGGCGCTCCAACTAGTGGTGGATGGCATGTGCTAGCTGCTGCCTTTCTTCCAAAGCTTGCACCGACGGGTTGCTAGCGTCCTGACCGACGTCAGTTGGGCACCGCCCCACCTTCTCCTGCATGCTGAAACCCCTACCTGCTGTCACGCACCAATCTACCCGCCTACCTGCACGTGCACATGCCCCCAGCAGGCGCCCGGCACGCCCTACCTCACCGCCATGGACTGCGGCACCTGGACGCCCAGCGCCGACCAGTCCGCCATCCCCGCCCCCACCGACATGAGCCCACTGCTGCAGTACGACGCCACCTCCACGCTGCCCTTCTACCAGCTCAACTACCAGCTCAAGGGCCACGTGTCGCAGGGCAAGTGCTACACGCTCACCTTCGTGCTGAACATCTGCCCCAACCAGAAGCGCATGGTTCGGCTGCTTGTCAAGTAGGGGTAGGTAGGTTTACAGGTGGTGAGACGTACGTGTGCACGCGACCGTCAGGCGCGCAGAGACATACAGACGTATATATATTTTTCGCCGCACGCGCACGCCAGAGGGCGCCCAAGGATCGGTCGTTACCCCTCCAACGTTGGTGTGAGGACCGGACGCTGGGGTGATAAGCCAAGCACGGCAACCACTGGCTGGTCTCAAGATACTGTTGTGTGTGTGTGAGGGCGAGAGCGCTGCTCACATATAGGGGTGCGGACGCGTAATGCGGAAGTAATAATAATTAAGATGCGGAAGCGTCAGTTGGAAAGCTGTAACGGGGAGAGGGCCTGGCACGTCTTCCACTGAAGCGTGTCAACCACTGACACGGTCCACACGAACCCTAGCCTTCTGGGAGCCGCAGGAGAGGGAGAAGGAGGAGAAGAGGGAATGGGAAAGGAGGAGGAGGAGGGATTGGTCCAAGACTTATCAAGACGGGCACGCAAGGGTTGAGTCTGAGGGTGATAGATACTATTAGTGCGTAAGCTGGATCATCCGCAGCGCTTTTGCTGTTGTGGTCGAAGTTGCGCGTGGTGAAATAATGGCAGAGTTGCGTGCTGAGTTGCGTGCGAAGTGTTGTGCAGTGCTTTCCGAGTCTTATCGAGTGCGTTGATAATTCGTAGAGTCGTATTGGAAAGCGCATTACAAAGGCGTGGTGGGGCCATTACGTGCGGAGCGGAGGCGTATGTGCTGACAGGAGGCAATATGCATGTGCGGTCGACGCACAAGATGGCGGTTAAACCGTTAGGGTTTAAGTTTATATTCTAGAGCAATAACCAGTGCCCGCGGGGCCTCCTGGGTTTCAAGTGATGGACTTCTTTCCATCTTCCATAGCTTGCCTTGTCCATGCACGTTTACACTATTTACACGTCTCCTGGCGCCTACGGCCCTACCTCCCTGTGACCACAAACCCCCAGCAGGCCATGCACTCGCGCTTGCGGACACGGTGCTACTGCCATCCGCCCTTGATTACGATCCCTTACTATATCATAGCAGCTGTGTGCGATCGTGGAGGCCAACGCAGCGCCCAAGCAGCAATCGGACTGACTGCCTTCCTCGCTGGATACCGCTTGGCTTCCACTCCACCGGCTCTTGTGCAAGCAAGCTTTTATTGTGAAGCAAGTTTGCCCGATACGTGCGTGTGGGTCGGTCATGCGCGGCACCCCCACATGAAGCAGCGACGGGCGACGGGCCGCAAGCCAGCCCTCTCCTCACCAGTCATCGGCGCACCCGGGCAGCAGCAGGTGCAGGCAGCGCCCCCTGCCCCCCTACTTGCCGTGGGCAAGGGCTGGCAGGCCCTCTGGCTCTATCTGGGCCTGGACGCCTCATTGGCGCTAACAACCAGTTACTGCGGCTACTGCCGCACCTGCTGAAGCAGCAGCAGCGCACGGCCATCATCGCCTTCCACTCGGGGAACGGCCACTGTCCGAACCTTGTCCGAACCTGGCCCGAACGGTGCGAACCTGGTCTGAACCCCGTCCGACAGCCTTTGCTCACGTATCGAATCCTACTTGACGAGGCCATACTAGGTATACCCATTGCATAATTGACGGAAGAACAGCCTAATTCAGGCCGACTCTGGCGACCCGGTTAAAGACATGCGCTAAATTGCGAAACGAAAGCGAAAGCACGCCGTGTTGGGCGACCACCCACCCGGCCATTGCTTGTATGGGCGTCCTATCGCTCCCCCGACATGCTCATTGAGTAATTTGTTTACCAGGTGTATGCAGACAAGGCAGGCCAACAGCTGCGTACTGCATTGATCACGCCGGGGCCCAGGCATGATGCACCACCGTTTGTTCAGCTGACTCAAAAACGTCGTCCGTCTCGCAACGCAATCAATATTTAACTAACCATAAGGCCTAAATCACTTGGTGCGCGCTTGAGAACAGGCGGCACGGACGCAACTTTAGCGACAGTGCTTTCCCAAGCCGCTCGCAAGCACGCACCAAATGATTTAGGCCCCATTGTCTAGGATCTATTTATTGAAATGCTTTACTGTCGGTTCTGCTGGCGTCCGGGCATGATGCACCATCGTTTGTCCAGCTGACTCAAAAATGTGGTCCGTCTTGCAACGCAGTCAATAGGTATCTAACAATAAGGCCTAAATCACTTGGTGCGCGCTTGATCATAGGCACCGAGGACGTAGCTATACCGACAGTGCTTTCCTAAGCCGCTCGCAAGCGCGCACCAAGTGATTTAGGTCTTATTGTTAGTTAACTATTGATTGCATTGCAAAACGGACGACGTGCTTGAGTCAGCTGAACAAAGGATGGTGCATCATGCCCGGGCCCCGGCGTAATCAATGCACCACGCAGCTGCTGGCCGGTCTTGTCTGCATACACCTGGTAGGACATTTTACTCGATGGGCATGTCGGGGGAGCGATAGGACGCCCATACAAGCAATGGCCGGGTGGGTGGTCGCCCTATACCGGGTCGCCAGAGTCGGCCTGAATTAGGCTGTTCTTCCGGCAAATGTATTCAATTATGCAATGTGTATACCTAGTATGGCCTCGTCAAGTAGGATTCGATACGTGAGCAAAGGCTGTCGGAACTCCGGTCGGATTTTCAAACGCGCTGCCATTCCCGTGTGCCTTGTAGTCTATTCACCTTAAGTGCATAGCGTCTTGTTTAACCTGTCGGCTGCAAAGCGCCGGACTTTGGCAGGGCGACCGCCGTACCCATGCGGCTCGGCACGGACAAGGGGTGTCAGCTTTGTACAGCTGGAAAATGGGCTCAGCCCCAATACAGTCACGGGGTGGGTGGCTGCTTCAAGGGACTGAGCGTTGGGCCCATGCTGACGATGCGCAGCTTGGGTCTAAGGACTCGGCCAGCACAAGGCGCGCGTGTGTAAATCCCACACGCCATCCACGCGAGTCAAGGGTCCCCTTGCTGCCAATCCCAAACACTTGTAGCCCTCTACCGTGCTCCAGACCTCCCCGATGCCCGACACTCCTCGGGCTAGGCGCGGGGTGGGAGCGACCTCGGGGCAGTCGCGGTTTGTGCCAGTATGAAACTTTTTTGCTGACGCAGCCAGCCAGCCAGCCAGCCAGCCAGCCACGCACGGACCCCGTGTTTTGGGGGGGGGGGGGGGGGGGGCTTCGCCCAACTGGAACGCTTCGCTGGGGGGGCTCAGCCCAAAAATTGCCAAAAAAACGCCTTTCAATATCCCGTGGATATTAAGATAGGAGCCCTGGGGAGGAGCCCGCCTGCACCACTACTAGATAGCGCCACGCACGCCGCACGCCGCGCGCTGCCCTGTTGTTCGCGCTGCCCCCCCCCCCCCCTGATTCGCGCTTCAGTTCCCCGCTCCAGGAGTTTTTTGGCTTAATTTTTGTTGGCAAACCCTGAACAAGGGGTGTCAGCTTTGTACAGCTGGAAAATGGGCTGAGCCCCAACATGGTCACAGGCTGGGTGGCTACTTCAAGCGAATGAGCTTTAGACCCGTGCCGACGATGATCCAGCTCAAGCACAAGGCACTCGTGTATAAGTCCCACACGCTGTCCACGCGAGTTAAGGGTCCCCTTGCTGCCAATCCCAAACACTTGTAGCCCTCTACCGTGCTCCAGACCTCCCCGATGCCCGACACTCCTCGGGCTAGGCGCGGGGTGGGAGCGACCTCGGGGCTCGTCGGAGGGGCGACAGACATGGCTCCGCAAGTTGCCACAAACTCGCGCTTTAGTTCCCCGCGTCGCATGCCGTCAATATAGTTTGCTTTATAGACCCTATAAACGCGGGTGTAGGTGACTATCCTCGCGACCTCGCTATAGTCAGTTGTCCTTGGACGCGCGAAGGCACTTCTCGCTCCGCCCGAATTTTCCCTGCCGCCTATTTACGTGGAATAGACAATAACAAATAATAATACGTGGCAGTCGCAGTTTGTGCCAGTATGATACTCGCACGCACGCACGCACGCACGCACGCACGGACAGGGGTGTTTTGGGGGGGCTTCGCCCCCCCCCTCAGGGACGCTTCGCGGGGGGGGGGGGTAGTTCATTCCAGAAACCAAAAGCGAAACGACCAAGAGAACCCAAACCAACCACACCCACCACACCCGCTTTTGTGTTTTGGGGGGGCTTCGTCCCCCCCCCCCCTGGAACGCTTCGCTGGGGGGGCTGGCCTGCATACATTACATCCCTGTCTCAAACATATCTCCATCCGTACTTGTGCCGTGCTTCTCTTCCGCTCCCCTCATGCCTTTCATCACTTTCCATGCCCCAGCGCACCGGCTGCCCCCTAACCTATTCCCTTAGCTGCTCGCCGCTTTGCCGCTTGCCACGCGACGGACCAACCCACCACACCCGCTCCCCCGCTTCCCCACTTCCCGTCGACATGCCCATACACCATGGACGTAAAGCACACTGCGCGACCGCTGCAACTTACCTGTCGTCCTGCAAACCGGGCCTGCCCAATGCAGAAAATGTAAACTCCGCACGTCCCCCCACAAAATGCACGTTCCCCCAATCCAAACTCGTCCCATCCCCCGCATACACGTTATGAAGCGCACTTGCACCTGATGTACATCCTGAGCCCTCCACACTCCTACCACACTGCCTGCCTGCTGCACACCAAATTGCTTCCGCAGCGCATTGATATTGACAAGCCTGCTCATGCCATATTACGGTTTTACGCATACACGCACGGTCCTAGCATGAGCGGTATCAATCAAGTAGATCACATCACGCCCTGGCATGCCGCCGGCCTGCAGCTCTCTGTTTTGTCATTATTGTTGGTGAGTTGGCCAGCACCCTGCCAATGCTTGCTATGGGTCCTCATCAACCCAAAGCAGGACCACGAGGTACAACCTCACCGTACCGGTCTCAGTGACAGCGCTGTCACAACAGGACATGATATCATCAATGCGATACAAGCAAACTATACGGTAGGTACAACTGGCACAAAAGGCTGCCCGCATTCCGCAGCACTTTTGTCCCATATGGGAAAACGAGGGCTGAGCCCACACCACGTGCACTTGTCTGAGGCCGAATGTTCCGGAACGCCTCATCAGCTCCCAGACAAAGCTGGTGCGACAAAGAGAGTTACCCCCACAAGCTTGAAGACCGCCACGCACCCCTCCAGCCGCACCCTGCCGTACATCTTATGCAAAAGCAACTGCCCATCCATTTGCGCTCCTCCTACAGGTAGGGCCACAGCTGCACCAGGGGCACGTCGGCCTTGCACGTGGCGCGGCAGGCCGCCGAGGAGCGGTGCAGCTGGCGCCGCGCGCGGCCCTCGCCCACCGCCGCGAAGCCGTTGGGGCGCACGCCCTGCAGCCGCTTCTCCGAGGGGTGCGCGATGCGCACCGCAAAGCTGCCGTCGGCCTCGGCGATGGGGCGCAGCACCAGGCCGCCCGCGCGGCCGCCGCGCTTGTGGCCGTGGCCGGGGTGGTGGCTGGCGCCGGCGGGCGTCTTGCCCATGGCGTAGGCGTGGCGCTTGGCGCCACGAGCGCCCTTCACCAGCTTCTCCTGCGGCGGTGGCAGTGGCGTCGGCGGTGGTTGTATGGTCAGGGCAAGCTTCTTGAGGCGTTAGGGAGGCTGCGTGGTGACCAGGAAGGGCCGCATGGCTACGGCGCGGGCAGGCGCCCTCGCTCGCGGGAACAAATTGCACACACATGCCAACAAGCAGCCGTGGAGCCTTTCATAAACAGGGGCCACAGGTAAACAGCACCTGACGAACACAGCGGTAGCATGTTGCTTTAGTACAGACACTGCGCTCGCTCGCTCGCTCGCTCGCTCACTCACCTCGTACTCCTCCGACAGCTCCAGGTAGTAGGGCTCCACCAAGCCGCCGCCGCTGCTGCCGGCCGCCTCGGGCTCGGGGTCATAGGCGTACTCGGCGGGATCGCGCGGCGTGTGGACCACAAACGCCACAGCCTTCTTCTTGGGCTGCGGCTGCTGGGCGCCCGGCGCGGGAATGCCTGCTGCATCACGTGGCGATGACATGGAGGGAGGATGGGAGGATCAACGAATGTAGCGGGTGCAGTTGGTGACGTTCCGTGACCTTGAGTAGGGCACGGGGTGCGGAGTTACAGGTAGATTGCTGGCAGTAAACGGAGCTAGCTTGCCTTTGAGCGCCGCAGTGACAACGCTGGGAGGCGGCCAGCGCAGGGTGGCGTAGGGGGCGGTGGGCTTGGACGGCTTGGGGGCCGCCGCGGGCGCGGCGTACTGGCGGCGGCCGCCACGGCCACCGCCGCGCACCCGCGTGACAAGCACGCGAGCGCGGTCATTCAGCTTGCGCGCGGCGCGCTTCTCGGTGCGCTTCGCAGCCCGTGCCTGTGTTGGTGTGGGGGCATGTGCGGGCAAGAGGTGAAGGCGCCGCCGCCAGTCATCCAGGCCTACGGGCTCTTCGTGTACGGCGGTACAGGCCATGAGCCTGGCAACATGCGCGCGCATCAGCGCGTATCAGCAGTGGAATGTTGCTGGGCAGAGGGCAACACTCATGTGCAGAGGCATGGTACAGGAGGGGCTTACCTTTGCGGCCGCCTCCTCGCCGGGCTTGGGGATGAGGGCGCGCTGCACGGCGTGCGGCAGGGCAGCAATGTAGGGAGCAAGGCGCTCCCAAGCGCCGCTCTCCTCTTTCCGTGCGGTGGCCTCGAGGCAAGCTTGCACAGCCGCGACCTCTGCGGCTTGGGTTTCCGTCAGGGCAAACTTCTTAGGGTGTGGGCCGTGGCGAACCCTGCAAAGAAGAGGAGAAAAGAAGGGACATAAAATGTGAGAGCCCGCACCAGCTTGCAGGCGAGTAGTGGACACTTGACAGCACAGCCAGTCGCCATCCAGCGAAACGCCAACCGCATGAAGTTGCATGGCAGCTTGGACACGTAATCGCCCCGAATCCTGGTTCCGGTGCGCCCACCGGAACTCTACTCATGACATGGCATCCTTCCGCCACATGGAACTCACTCGACCCAGTCACCGTCAGGCTCGGCCTCTACTGGCAGCTCATTCGCGCAGGCTGCCTCTGTGGTGGCGCCAAGTGTCGTTGGTGCCATTTCGGCAACGCTGGACAGCAAGCACGCGCACGCACAGAGTCCGCCCTCGCGGCCTCGAACAAAGGCGCATTGCGAGCTGTTAAGAGCCAATGTATCACTGTTTAGCATGCCTTCTATGATGGCCCGATATCGGCGGCTGTGCAAAAGGCACGAGGTCGCCATATTCCTGCGATTCTGAAGTCGTAACGGTTGCTCCTGGTCGACAGCCAAACTTCGATGCTAGTTTTGATGAAGCGTGGTAGTTTTCTGCAGAGTATCGATTCGTCTATACTTTTATGTAGCGCAGAGGCACGGGCCTGCACCCAATTGGGCTCCGACACGCGATGGGGCCCGGGAGCGGAGCCGGCACGGCGGAAGGTGACTTGAAGGTGCTGACGCCGGACCACGCAGGCCCGAGACCCCCAAGTGCCTTTCCCGTCCCCGCGAAACCGCAGGCATGGCTGATACCCATGTAACTGAATGCCACTCTTATAGCAACACTGTAAGGTCTGGTTCCGGAACAATGCGTTACAGCAGTACCCCTGATGCTGTGGGCCTTGTGCCAAAGCAATGCCCCGGCACAGCCCCTTAGTGCCGGAAGGCCGTGCTTGCCGGAAGGCCATGCTTGCCCACACCGGCCGCATGTAACACCGCACATCCGCTGAATGAAACATCCTGCCCCTGGGATCCACTGCGCAGATTGCCGCACACAGGAAGTAAGACCTCATTCTGAATCCCACATCGCAACTGAATACAGCATGAGCCCCGCCGAACTCCTCACATCGTTTCACACCTGGTTCGCTTATACACACCGCGCACCTTGCCTTGAACATGCTCACCAATACAGAATGCCTTATGCACCGCGTGTGAGACTGTTCTTATGAAGTACATCACCTGCTAGTCATGAAGCTGAAGGGTGGTCGAACCTGATACCGTATAGAGCACACCTCAACACTCCAAGCAATCTCCAGCAACCGTGCCCGGTGTGACCCCACGGTGTGACCCAGGTCAGGGGAGTGGCCCGAGAGCCCGAGGAGGGGCCACCTGTCAATACTCACTCACTGTGAGAATACACATGCACAAGGTCTCACGCACTATGCCCCCCCTGCCAACTGTACCGCAGCCTACCTAATGCCACGCATGGCTTCTAACTGGCGAGTCAGGATCGCGTGAAATGTTGCCACCTGCACTCGACGCGCTTGCGGCACAATGAAGAAGAAACCAGATAAGTGATGTAGGAAGACAGCATGCAACTCTTTGCACGCTCCGCTATGTATCTACTAAAATGGTGTGCTAGGGTGACCGCATCGACCATGGTGCCGCCGGTAATCCATTTAAGACATCGACATGGACGGCATGGGATTGTTGACGAAGAAGGCGAAAGCCAGAACCGCTGAGGAGGTTCCGCCCGGATGCGGCTTGCCGCCGCTAAACCTGTAAGCGGGTTAGGGACAATGTAGCACGGTATTGAAGTATAGTAGGTTGTATAACGTGATGGCAGGGCAGCGCGGGGAATGCAGGTCGTGGGACTGATGCGACATACACGGTGACCGCTATCCCCCACCCAGATGGCAGTTTCGACTTCCACTTATAGCATGTGGTCTTGCCATGGAAAGGACGCGTACTCACGTGTGGTTGACGCCCGGCAGCCACGGGATTGTGTCAGGTAGGATAGTCCCGGGCTCTACAAAGGCGTCCGTGCGGAAGAAGAAGATATTGCGACCGTTTGCGAGCTTGGTGGTGTCGATCTGCGTTTTTTCATGAGGTTGTGGGAGTACACACGCATGCGTCGTCACAACTGGAGGCCGCACGAGGAGTGCCAATCGGTCCGCCCGGCCAGAACCTGTTTGAGAGGGGGCTGCATGATGCCCTTTGCGCGCAGCGCAACCCCGCGGCTGGCGGATGCCCAAGTCGCCCAACAGCCACGATGCACTCATTGCACAATCACACCGCCCTTACACACTGCCCCACACTGCTCGCCCCAGTCCAGCCCAGGGCCCAGTCAAGCCCAGGGCCCAGCGCCAAGCGCCCATCCCATGACCCGGGGCCCAGCCCAGGGCCCAGCCCAGCGCCCAGCCCAGGGCCCAGCCCAGCGCCCAGTCCAGGGCCCAGCCCAGCGCCCAGTCCAGTCCAGCCCAGCGCCCGGCTCACCACCAGGTTGCGGTAGATCATGTCCTTCACGTCCAGCTGCACCGAGCCCAGCACCGGCATGGGCATGCCGCTCATGGGGTCCATCACGTGGAACTTGGGGTTCAGCGTCACCTGGGGAGGTGGGATGGGGTGGGGATGGGGTGGGGATGGGATGGGGGTGCGGTGCTTAGGAGGGTCAGGGAATAAGACCAACCGCACCGCGCAATGCAGCACGAGGTGTGTATTTCGAGAGGACCGGCCGGCAGCCAGCCAGGGGATGGCCTGCATCGACTCACGATGCAGGAGATAGCCCCCGCGCCTGCCCATTCCATACCGTAATGCCCCAGCCCCGCATTAGGTCATGCCCAGTGGGCAAGGGAAAAAACGGGACTCACAAAGGAGCGCGTGACGGGCGCCACAACGGGCGACACGCGGTTGAAGAGGCGCTGGTCAAACGACATGAGCTGGCGGATGGTCCAGTTACCGCTCAGAGGCCTGTTTGGTCGGCGGATGGTCAGGGTTAGTGAGGCGGTTGCGTGAGCCAGTTCGCGAGGCGTGCACAGGGTTGGGCGGCATGCGGCAGGGCGGCGGTGCCTCCGCTCGCCGGCTCACTTGGTGGGCAGTGCGTCCTTGAACACCGACAGCCGCGTGTAGCTCCAGGGGAAATCGTTGAAGCCCGCGGCACTGCGGCACAGGGTGGGTGCAAGCATGGGCGGGTGCGCGCGCAAACAGGATTTCCGAGGTCAGGAGCCACATTTGCCACAGTCGGACAACTGCCGATACACAGACTCCGGTGCGTGCGCAGCCGCCGCCTGCACCCCTGGACAGCGGGCTCATCCGCTCCCCTCTGACCGCCTGCCCCTCACCCCGCAACGCAGCCTGTTTCCTCTATGCACATCTTGGTGCGCATGCCAGTAACCAGCACGGTCACTCACATGGTGGGGATCTCTGGTACATAGTCCGGCGACGCGCGCACTGGGCAGGCCGGCTTGCCGTTGCTGATGTGCACCTGGGCGCGTCAGCAGGACGTACACCGTAGGCTTGCGCAACAGCCGAGCATTTGCACAAGCAGCTGAATCACGATTGCGCAACGCAAGGTGAGGCGCCCCACACAAGCAGTGTCCCAACGGATTTACGCTTGTGTCAACACGCGCCACGCCCACCTTAAAGCTGAGCTCAGGAGCGTACACATAGCCATTACCAATGTTGAGGTTGGGCTGCACACCGTCCGCCAGAGCTGTCTCTGCGCTCACGCCATAGCAAGGTGCTGTGTGTCAGCGGCCGTGGCCAAGCGCGGCCCCTCTAGGATGCACACAAAGCAACTATACCAACATGCATTGGCAGTGGCAGGCCACCTGCCCCCGTTACAAATGGCGCCGCGTGGTTGGTGTTGAGCGCTCACCTGCGCGCAGCCGCAAGGCTGACGTGCAGTCCTGGGGAATGAGCGACGTGTCCACCTCGATGCGGTACACCTGGGACACACACAGGAAGAACGGCACAGCGTGGGCGTCAGGGGCGAGGCACTAGCCGCTAGGCACGCTTTTGTGTGTCTGCAGCACTGCAAACGCGGTGTCGGCAGATTGGTGCTCTATCCAGACGGCAAGCCGCAAGCGCTGTTATTGGCTGTTGACGAAGTCAGCAGCCCTTGACAACCCGTACGAGCCAAAAACACACTCACATCCATGCACGTCGGCTGCGAACACCCAAACTTGATGGGCCCCGTGGTGCCTATTTTGTGGTTGGAGGTGTCCAAGATGATGCCGGTCTGCGGTTGATCGGCAGCAAGTGGTGTTGTGAGCAAGGCGCAAGCGGCGCAGCATCAGTATGTTCTGCGTCCGTGACCAATCCAGGCGGCCGGCAACTCCCGTCCCGACATTCTGTGTGCCACGCAAGACCCTCAGTTCCACCGCTTTGCCATGCGAGCAGTACGGTAGTCAGGTAGTGAACGTCTTACCGCATTGCTGGGGAGCGGCGCCAGGAAGTAAATCTCCTTAATGATGTGGTCCTGGTTGTTGTGCAGCTGAGCCAGGATGTCGAACGTGACCTTTCCTGACAGCGTTTGGTTGTAGGGAATGCCTGCACACAGCACAGGCCCGGCACAAGGAAATGTGGCACATGTCACTTTGGGCTCCTGGGAGGCGCGAGGAGGCTCCTTGCGAGACCCCCGAGGAAGGGTCACGGTGTAGGGCACGTCGCGGTGGACCAAGCGTGGCACACCCCAACGATGTGTATATGGCCCGTGGGGCAACCCCATACCGTGCTACCCGGCCCGCGCCCAGCGACTTACAGCCGCCAATGTGGAAATGGCGACTCTCCGCCTCTATTGAGATATTGTGCCCCGCATCGGTCCACCACAACTGCGACTCAATCCAGAAGCGCGGCTCCGGCCATCCCGTGCAATTTTGGGGTTGTGTAAGCATACGCTTTGGATCGGGTAGAGAGCTTTGCGAGTAAGCCCCGAGAAAACTGATACCTAATAGCGCTGCTAACAACAGCACAGCCATTTTGACTGGCCTAAACTAATGGCTAACGTGATGGAATAACGACACAGAACCTGTGAGACTCGAGCACACAAACGCGTGTGGGCTATACTACTTTCGCCCTCAGTCTCTACGAAGCAGCTGCCCCGATTTGATGCGCGCGGTCGGGCGCGACCAAATAAGATATTGTTGATTGTAAAAACGCTTGACACGTCAATGATTGAAGACTATAGCGTCAAACGCGAAAGGCAGCAACTGTCCGACTCTTCAATTTGGCGGGCGGGCGGTCAGGTAATGCTCGGGGTTGGTCAATAAGGATGTGTATATGTAGACTTTTATCAGCAGGCTCCAAGGGCACCATCACTACATCATCATTCCGCTCGCCGATGCATTTGCCGGTACACATTCCACCTCGCCTGACCGTGTGCTATCGCCACCGCTTCAGCCCGCACTCAATGCCGAGCCGCCAACTGTCTTTCACGCAGCTCACTGCTGCATGACATGCATGCGCAGGTATGGCCATCTGTAACCCACGCTGTGACCTGAGAAGACTACTCGTCCGCCGCTTCGCCTGCTCCTCCTCTGAGGGATACAGTACACGGGCACCCCTATCCAAAGCACAGCTGGTCGCATACTACCGTACTCAGTTGCTTCCTTCCCTCAAACGTTCCGCGCGTTACTCCCTGTGCACGTGCGACAGCGGCACGCGCTGTCCCACACCCCCTCCTCCGGCGCCACCCTTCGCCTCCTCCTGCACCAGGTACGCCCGCCCCGCAGGCCCCACCGGCTGCCCGCTGCCCGCCTCACCCACGCCCCCCGCCGCGCCACCCTGCATCCCGGACTTGGCAAGCACCAGCGCCTCGCTCTGCCACAGCAGCACCCCGAACGCCGCAACGGCGGCCAGCGTCGCCCGCAGCACAAGGTTCAGCGGCAGCGCCGCCAGCAGCACCACGCCCACGCCGCCTGCCATGGCCAGCGACGCCCGGCTGCCGGTGACCAGCAGGCGCACCACAAAGCGCAGGGCGGCCTCAGTGCCCTCGTCCATGGCGGCCCGGCAGCGGCCGTAGGCGGCGGGGATGGTGAAGCAGCCCACGTAGCACAGCAGCCAGAATGTGGGCTGCGTGGGTTGGCAGCAAGGCGGCATAACCGGTATCAGCAGGTTTCGGTAGGCGTGCAGGCAGCGCCACTCCCAGGCGCTTGGCCTGGCTGCACAAGCGGGCACAGTACCCACGACTAGCCAGGCAGTGCTCGCTTCCGTCCCCACCTGCTGGTATGCACCATGCCACCCGCACCCGCCCTCACACACGCGCACCTGCGACATAACACGCAGCTCGCCCACCACGCAGCCCAGCCACAGCAGCGCCGCCACCAGAGCCGAGGTGATGGGCCGCCGCCCGCTCAGCAGCCCCGCACCCAGCACGAACAGCGCCGCGCCGTAGCGCGCCGCGCCCAGCGCCGCCCGCCGCAGCACCAGCTCCACGCGCTGCTGCAGCGCCACCGCGGCCCGCGTGGATTCCAGCGTAAGCGTCATGGCACCGTGTGCGGGCGGAATGACACCAGGATAAACAATGGATACCAGGAATGAAACCGCGCGGCACAAGCGCATGCGGGCCCGGTGTGTGGATGCTGCGGAGCGCCGCCAGCGTGACTAATGCGCGACAGATGAGCCCCCGACACGCACCTGCACGTACTCCGCGTCCCGCTCCGCGCGGGTGCTCGGCGGCGGCTCAAACTGCGCGGCGTCCTCGGCACCGCTGCCGCCGCCGCCGCCACCATCCTCCGGTTGCTGCTGCGCCCTGCGGTAGGTGGCCATGCCCTCGCGGACGACGTTGCGCAGCAGCAGCAGGAAACAGCCCACCAGCAGCGCTGTGGAGGGCTGCAGCAGGTCGTGGCCTGGGAGCATACGGATGGGAGGAGCATCGGGTTGTAAGAGCACAAGGAAAGACTTGCAGGAATTGTCCTACTTATGATGAGAGGTTTGGCACGTGTCATGTCAGCGGGTCAATGTGAAGGACCGAACCGTGACGTCGCCCTTGCCGCGGCGCCTCACCCTTTGCCAGCTGGCGCAGGCACACAAAGATGTACAGCCCAGCGCCAAAGATGCGGCCGGTTCGCCAGGGGTTGTGCCATAGCAGCACAGCCTGCACGGCCTCGATGGCCTCCGCCGAGTCCGCGGCAGACAGCGGCTGGTCGGGCATCAGCCCACCGCCGGCGGCCCCGCCGGTACGTGCCATGCTCGCACCGCGGCCTCCCGACGTCGCTGAGAGCCCACCCTGAGGAGGCAGAGAAATCCAAAGGAGCTACACAGATCATTGCACGCCGGAAACAGGGGCCCTGCAATCCAAGGAGCCGTTATCCGGTGCACCTCGTTCCCTCTCCGCCTTGACCGCTGTCAGGCACGATATCAAACAAGTGTTGCCATCGCGCATGCCCGCACCTGGGTGAATCCGCCAGCGCTCCCAAAGTCGCTGTTCGCGCCAGCAGCCAACGCCGCCGCGCCGTCTGCTGCCGCCGGCTCCAAGCCACCCGCCGCCATGCCGCCGCCCGCGCCCGTGCTAAACCAGCGCCACGGACTCAGCCCCACAGCCACCGCATTCATCACCGTGCCCGACATGCGCAGCGCCGCCGCCGCAGTGCCGCTTCCCGACACCCGAGGGCCGCCGCGGGCGCCGTAGCTGCTGGTGCGCTCAACCAGCTCCACCTCGTCTAAGGGTTTGCCATGTTTGGTTTGAGGTGTGTGGGTGTGTGTATGGGGTTTGGGGAGGGTGGAGAACACAGCGAATGGCGCGGGTTTGCAGGTTGCAGCACCCTTATGTGTGCTTGGCCTTAGACGGCTGCTGACCCAGATGCGCCCATACGTTGATAATGCCAGGCGAGTGGTACAATAGGGAGCAATTATTGACCTGGACATGGCGCCAGATGCACCCCCGCTGGGAATTCGGCCCCCCAATTCCACCAGGGCACCTACCGAGATCCACCACACCGCCCCCATCGCCACGCACTCCGGCGGCGCCCGCGTCCTGCGGGACAATCGGCTGCTGCTGTGACTGCCTTTGTTGTTGCTGATGTTGCTGCGATGTCATTGAGGTAGAGCTGGTGCTCACGGGGAGCGGCGCCACACGGTTGGAGCGCGGCGCCTGCGGCGGGAGGGCGCCTCCGCGTGAAGCTGCAGCGGCCGCGGCGGTGGCCATGAGGCTGCTGTTTGCGCTGCCGCTCAGCGTCGCCTCACGCTGGTCAACCACGAGGTACTCATCCACCCAAGACGGGGGCGCAGAGGGCGCGACCTGGGCGATAGGAAGACGGAAGGGTTTTTAGCGAGGGCAGTCGCCGCGCGTGTGCGGGGAACTTTTAACTCCTGATCGCTTACGCACCTCTGCAGCTGCATCCTGCTGTTTCTTGTCGGTGGCCTTACTGGACTTCGTGTCTGTGAAGCGCGCCTGCACAAGCTGATGTCCGCTGGCGGACTCTGCGTGGCAGAAGTCGCGCATCTGATGTTAGTCGCTCGGCGCCAGAGCCCGCGGCCGACTGGCTTACCTTTCGACGCCGCCAGGTGCTTGTAGAAACTTGTTGCGGTGCTCGCGCTGAACCCGCAGCTACACTCATACAGCATTTTTGTGTGTCGCGATTAATTTGACAACATCTTGTTCCGGGCGTGTTGTTTGCAAAGGGCAACCGCGAGCTTTTACGGCGTCATGGATTTCAGGGCCGCAAGAGGCAACTAACGCGCTCTATTCGGCGTTCTATTGCGCAACCCTAGTTTGAACAGAAGGGGGCAAAGCACGCAGCAGCGTGGGCGACTAAGCCTTTTAAGTCTAAGTCTACCGACCCGATTATATAGCATCCGCGCTATTCCTGAGACTGACAAAGACTAGACCACGCGTGCGCGTCCCCCCATGCCCTCCCCCTTCCCGACCCCCCGACCTCCCCCCCCGCCACTGGTCCCTACACCCTCCCGTCCAGGAGACCAGGATCACTCAGCTATTTGCAGGAGATCTTTCCACTGACCCACTGGTCAGGAGACTTGATAACAAATGGCGCGCAGGCCTTGAGGCGCCCCTCCGTGCGCCGTCACGTACCAGTCACGGACATGCCCTAAATTGCGAAAACGAAATTGAGTGGGTTCCTGCCAGTCCTAGCACACGCATACAGTTCCCATTGTAGTAGTAGCCACAGCGAACAAGCTGCTCTTCGCACCGACCTGTCGGTTGGAGGTTGGGGCCGCCCGCTCTCAGACCCGCCCGCTCGCAGACCAGACTGCTTTTGACCCCGCCCGGTTCCGACCCGGCCCGTTCTCAGTCACGACTGCCCTCCAAGCAACCCGCCGCTCCCAATCGCAACCCACGGCATTGGGCGATGGAATAAACCCTTCCACCCACATCCCACCACACGCGCCTCCCGCTACCACTGCGGGGGCGGCTGTAACTGTAGAATGTGCGAGATGTGGGTGCGAGGTCGAACGAGCTGGGTTGCGAGGTGGGTGCAAGCGTGGAACAGAAGGGTGGTATACACACGTCGGGGCATGTGAAGCAAATGGTGTGTGAAAGCTTCTAGGGAAGCTGTCAAGCCTGCCTACCGTATTGAGCTTCCGTCCAGCATGCATGCTACAGCTACGTCAGGTAGGCAGGTCGCACGTGCTGCTCAGCACACCGGTCGGTGGTGCACACCTTGTAACCACACACACACACACACACACACACCTTGTGACTGCTCGGCCGGGATGCGGGCGTGGACGGAGGCAGCCTCGCCTCGTCGGCAGGGTTAGACGGAGTAGTGCGCTATCCGGAATGCGCTACGCGGAATAAAATGGCGTGCTTACGTTTTCGTTTCGCAATTTAGAGCATGTCCGTAAAATGAACGCGAACGCGCTCGCCGCCCCAGACGACTCCAGCTGTGTGCGATCGTGGAGGCCAACGCAGCGCCCTAGCAGCAATCGGACTGACTGCCTTCCTCGCTGGATACCGCTTGGCTTCCACTCCACCGGCTCTTGTGCAAGCCAGCTTTTATTGTGAAGCAAGTTTGGCGCACCAATACGTGCGTGTGGGTCGGTCATGCGCGGCACCCGCAAGCCAGCCCTCTCCTCACCAGTCATCGGCGCACCCGGGCAGCAGCAGGTGGAGGCCAGGGGCCACCCCTGGTGGAGGCAGCGTCCCCTGCCCCCCTACTTGCCGTGGGCAAGCCCTCTGGCTCTATCTGGGCCTGGACGCCTCATTGGCGCTAACAACCAGTTACTGCGGCTACTGCCGCACCTGCTGAAGCAGCAGCAGCGCACGGCCATCATCGCCTTCCACTCGGGGAACGGCCATTGTCCGAACCTTGTCCGAACCTGGCCCGAACGGTGCGAACCTGGTTTGCAGCCCGTCCGACAGCCTTTGCTCACGTATCGAATCCTACTTGACGAGGCCATACTAGGTATACACATTGCAAAATTGAATACATTTGCTGGAAGAACAGCCTAATTCAGGCCGACTCTGGCGACCCGGTGTTGGGCGACCACCCACCCGGCCATTGCTTGTATGGGCGTCCTATCGCTCCCCCGACATGCTCATTGAGTAATTTGTCCTACCAGGTGTATGCAGACAAGACAGGCCAACAGCTGCGTGGTGCATTAACCACGCCGGGGCCCAGGCATGATGCACCATCGTTTGTCCAGCTGACTCAAAAACATCGTCCGTCTCGCAACGCAATCATTAGGTAACTAACAATAAGGCCTAAATCACTTGGTGCGCGCTTGAGAACAGGCGGCACGGACGCAACTTTAGCGACAGTGCTTTCCCAAGCCGCTCGCAAGCACGCACCAAGTGATTTAGGCTCCATTGTCTAGGATCTATTTATTGAAATGCTTGACTGTCGGTTCTGCTGGCGCCCGGGCATGATGCACCATCGTTTGTTCAGCTGACTCAAATACGTCGTCCGTTTCGCAATGCAATCAATAGATATTTAACATTAAGGCCTAAATCACTTGGTGCGCGCTTGAGCACAGGCACCGAGGACGTAGCTATACCGACAGTGCTTTCCTAAGCCGCTCGCAAGCGCGCACCAAGTGATTTAGGCCTTATTGTTAGCTAACTATTGATTGCATTGCAAAACGGACGACGTGTTTGGGTCAGCTCAACAAACGATGGTGCATCATGCCCGGGCCTCGGCGTAATCAATGCACCACGCATCTGTTGGCCGGTCTTGTCTGCATACACCTGGTAGAACAAATTAATCAATGAGCATGTCGGGGGAGCGATTGGACGCCCATGCAAGCAATGGCCGAGTGGGTGGTCGCCCAACACCGGGTCGCTAGAGTCGGCCTGAATTGGGCTGTTCTTCCGGCAAATGTATTCAATTTTGCAATGTGTATACCTAGTATGGCCTCGTCAAGTAGGATTCGATACGTGAGCAAAGGCTGTCGGAACTCCGGTCGGATTTTCAAACGCGCTGCCATTCCCGTGTGCCTTGTAGTCTATTCACCTTGAGTGCATAGCGTCTTGTTTAACCTGTTGGCTGCAAAGCGCCGGACTTTGGCAGCGCGACCGCCGTACCCATGCGGCTCGGCACGGACAAGGGGTGTCAGCTTTGTACAGCTGGAAAATGGGCTGAGCCCCAATACAGTCACAGGGTGGGTGGCTGCTTCAAGGCAATGAGCGGAAGGCCCATGCGGACGATGCGCATCTTGGGTCTAAGGACTCAGCCAGCACAAGGCACGCGTGTGTAAATCCCACACGCCATCCACGCGAGTCAAGGGTCCTCTTGCTGCCAATCCCAAACACGTGTAGCCCTCTACCGCGCTCCAGACCTCCCCGATGCTCGACACTCCTCGGGCTAGGCGCGGGGTGGGAGCGACCTCGGGGCTCGTCGGAGGGGCGACAGACATGGCTCCGCAAGTTGCCACAAACTCGCGCTTTAGTTTCCCGCGTCGCATGCCGTCAATATAGTTTGATTCATAGGCCCTATGAACGTGGGCGTCCGTGACTATCCTCGCGACCTCGCGAAAGCCTTTTGTCCACGGATGCGCGAAGGCACTTCTCGCTCCGCCCAAGTTTTCCCTGCTGCATATTACATGGAATATAAGCAATTTCTAATAAGCGGCAGTCGCGGTTTGTGCCAGTATGAAACTTTTTTGCTGACGCAGCCAGCCAGCCAGCCAGCCAGCCACGCACGGACCCCGTGTTTTGGGGGGGGGGGGGCTTCGCCCAACTGGAACGCTTCGCTGGGGGGGGGCTCAGCCCAAAAATTGCCAAAAAAACGCCTTTCAATATCCCGTGGATATCAAGATAGGAGCCCTGGGGAGGAGCCAGTGCCCGTATCTTGTAGATGCCCCTGGGCCCCCGGTGTCTACTACCGTGTAGATGCCCCCTTCTGATTTATCTACCCGAAAAAGTTTTCTTGGGGGGCAAGCCCCCCAAATCCCCCAAAATTACTACCCTCCCCCCTCTTTTCCGCACCAAAACGTGCCAGAACGTCTACCTCCCGTAGACGTGCGCCCCACCAACCCCTGAAAGCTTCTACGTTTTCGGCCGAAAAGGGGCAAATTTCTACCGGTAGAAGGAAGATACTGGCACTGGGAGGAGCCCGCCTGCACCACTATTAGATAGCGCCACGCACGCCGCGCGCTGCCCTGCTGTTCGCGCTGCCCCCCCCCCTGAATCGCGCTTTAGTTCCCCGCTCCAGGAGGTTTTTGTTTTATTTTTGTTAGCAAACCCTGGGAAAATTGTAAACGGCCCCGCTGGCAGCCCCCTGTTCGCGCTGTCAGTCCCCAGGCCTGCATACATTACATCCCCGTCTCGAACATATCTCCATCCGCACTTGTGCCGTGCTTCTCTGCCGCTCCCCGCATGCCGTTCATCACTTTCCATGCCCCAGCGCACCGGCTGCCCCTTAAACTATTCCCTTAGCTGCTCGCCGCTTTGCCGCTTGCCACGCGAGGACCAACCCACCACGCCTGCTTCCCCGCTTCCCCACCTTCCGTCGACATGCCCATACACCATGGACGTAAAGCACACTGCACGACCGCTGCAACTTACCTGTCGTCCTGCAACCGGGCCTGCCCAATGCAGAAAATGTAAACTCCGCACGTCACCCCACAAAATGCACGTTCCCCCAACCCAAACTCGTCCCACCAACCGCATACACGTTACTCTAGTGCACCGGCTCTCACATAGTGCCCAAAGTCTATGATACAATGGCCAACGTCGACCAAGTTCGCCTGCTGTTAGTTTGCTTCATACGGCGCCCTATGCCGCCTCATGCCAAGGGAGATCCGGACTCTTGCAGACAAAGAATGGGCAGGTGTGAGAGCACGACGGATGACCCAAATCCATGGCCAACCTCGGTCCGGCACAACGAATGCAAGGCAGCGCAGGTGTGCTCAGCCGTCACCACGCGCGCGTTCCCTTTCCATACGTCGAGAACCGCAAACCCTGCATTCGCAACCTTCCTAGCCTGAGTGTGCCCAGCTGACCCCCCCCCCCAGACTGAACAGCACACATTCCCTGTACTGCCAGTAAACTCTGGCGCCCAACCAACTCGAGCGGCACAACCAACGCGCATGCACGGCAATCTTCACGTGCATTTGCACATCTCCAGGCACGCACGGAATGCATAAGCATTCCGCGGCTCTCTCAATTCCGCCGCACCTGCGCGCCGAGAACTGCTACCTCTCAATCTGTAATATGGGTTTTGCAGGCTAGCAACGCCAACCGGCTGATGGGCCTGCTGCAACTCCTCCCCGTGCAAGTGCAGTCATTCGCCGCAACTGGTAAGCTACTATGAATCCAATTCCTTGCATGGCAGCTGCGTCTTGCTGCTCCCCACTGCTTCGTGTGCGTGTATGCGTCATCTCTTCCCTGTGCTGCTGTACATGGGGGGCAGCCTACGCTCGCGCCGCTTGCACCGGTGGCTGCGGGGCCCCCATGCTGCACCGCAACTCCTACCCTAGCCATTCTAGTGTAGACAGCTTCGTTCAAATGTACACCTGACATCCTGGAATGCCACCAGCTTTCGCCCCGCTACCTGGCGTGCGGAGCGCCTCAGATGCTGAAGTCCAGCACCTGCCGGCCCTGCCGCTCCGCCGCCGCCATGACCGGCGCCGTCAGGCCAACCGCCGGCGCGCTGCGGCTGCCAACCGTCGTGGTCGTGCCCACGTACGACAGCTTGACCGCGCCGTTCGAGTCCATCACGTACTGCCACTCCCAGGACGGTTGGAAGCCGCCGGCGGCGCCCGCCAGCAGCGTGGAGGCGCCGTCAACCGCCGACAGCGGCGTGAGCGGCGTCAGCTTTGCCTCGATGCCGCCGGCGCCGTCGGCGGACGCGGTGACGGACAGGCGGTGGCCGTCGGGCACCACGAAGGTGTGCGCGCCGCTCAGCGTCACGTCGTGCGCCTCGAACTCGGACTGCCCCAGCAGCACCACCTTGCAGCTCTCGTGGCGCCGGACCTACGCGGGCGTGCCGCGGAGGAGGGGGGCGGGCCGAAGCGCACAGCTCAGCGCTTGCCGTTTGCGGGGTGCGGCCCTGGCTCCACAGAGCGCATCCCGCACACCCAAGCGTGCCGCAACCTGTACGGCATGCACAACACCAAGCTACCACCCCCAGATTTCCCATGCCCCCCCCCTTTGGAGTGAACTACCCCCCTACGAGTATATTGTTGTATCGCCTTGCCTGCATTGCTTGAATCCGCTTCCTCTAGCTTGGTTTAGTTTGGGCTGGTACCCCCCCCCCCCCGGGACATCGGCACTTTACAACCATTTGATAAACACCATCCGATGGATGGCTACCCCCCCCCCCCCCGCAACCGCGCCACCACACCACACCACCCACCACCCACCACCTACCTGGTGCTTCCAGTACACGTTGTCGGGCGAGGCCCAGTCGATGCCGGCGTTGCGCACGCGCACGTTGACCATCTGCACGCGCCCGCAGCGGCGGCCGTAGCGCAGGATGCCACCGCCCGCCGCGCTCACGCTAGGGCTGCCCGCGGCCGCGCTGGCGTTGGTGCCGAAGCCGAACGGCATGGTCAGCGCCGGCGCGCTGGCCGCGCCGACGGCGGCGCCAGCGCCGGTGCTGGCAGCGGCCGCCGCCAGCGCGGCGGCGGCTAAACTCGTCGTCGTCGTCTGCTGCTGCTGCTGCTGCGCCATGTCCTCAGCCAGGGCGGCGTGCAGGGCGGAGGCGGTGGCGGCCGCGGTGTCGGCGGGCGACTCCAGGTGCCCCATCACGTTCTCGGCGTACACCTGGGGTAAAGCAGTGGGGAGGTCGGGGAACCAGAAGGAATGCCTAGTGAGCCCGCAGCATAATGGTGTGGGACAGAGTTATAGAAAACAAGATACACCGGGGCCTGTCCGTCACCGCGCTGCTGACGAAAGTAACCGTCAAAGCCTGAACAGCTTGGCAAGGAATCCATTGCGTGCATGCAGCACAGCACAGCACAGCACAGCACAGCACAGCACGGCGCTGCACAGTTTCACGGCACAGCCCAGCACAGCGCTGCCCAGACCAGACCAGGACATACCGTACTCTTGACACATACCCACGCAACGGTACACACGCACACACCTGCAGGCTGCCGGCAATGTCCACGTCCACCAGCCGCGCCTCGGCCGCCTCCAGCACCAGCTCGCTGCCCTGCGCCAGCGCGCCGCCCACCAGCTTCTGGCTGATCACGTCCCACAGCGGCCCCAGCGCCGGGTGGAACAGGAAGATGAAGCCGGGGCCCTGAGTGGAAGGAGAAGTTGGAGGAGGAGGAGGAGGAGGAGGAGGAGGAGGAGGAGGAGGTGGTGGTGGTGATGGTGGCGGTTTGTTGGTGGTTTGTTGGTGGTTGCAGTTGTTTTGCTGCGAAAGCACTGAGCTCAGTTGGGATGTACGGTATAATGCGTTGAGGGGTTTGATTGGAGTCAAGGGTTCGACGAGTCGGAGTCTGCAAGGCTGCAGAAACGCGGGGATAGCGTGCTCTGCGCGCAACGCACGCAGCGCGCGGTTCCTGGTGCGGACTGCTTTCCGCAGCTGGTGAGGCCGCGGCTGGCTGGCGGCCTCCCAGTCCCCAGGACCCCAGGACCCCAGGACTCACCTTCTCCAGGTACTGCTCGGGGCTGCCCGGCTCCGGCACGTTCTTGAGGCCGCACCGCTGCAGGATCTGTGCGCGCGTGAGTGCGGGCAGGTGGGGCGCGCAGGTACAGGGGGCGGGACGAGCAAGCGTTAGCCGAATGAAACGACAGCCTGCCAGCACCTCCTCGGCAGCACCCTCACACAACGCGTACTACGGCACGCGGTTGACAACTCCCAGTCCCAGCCAGTGATAGCACAACGCACGCAAACGAGTGCGCTGTGTGTGCACGTACAGTACGGTACGGCGCACGCACGCACCTGCCAGGCGTTGCGCTGCAGGTCGTAGAAGGAGCCGTCGGGCGTCTGCGCGATGCGCGCCGAGCCGGGCTCGCGGCGCTTCTTGGCGCTGCTGGTGACCTTGCGCCGCAGGTTGGACACCAGGAAGGTGGACAGCCTGTATTTGGAAAGGAGGGGTGGGCGGTGGGGCGAGGAAAGGGGGTCAAGAGATAGGAAGCGCCGCTGTACCGTATTGCAGCTTTGAACCTGCCGTCCGCCAACTATCTAACTGTGAAGCTAAGCTGGAAAGCGAACCAATTCACCAACACCCAAACTCACTGGTTGTTGGCGAGCAGGTCGTTGGGCTCCTTGCGCTCCTCAAAGCGGTCGGTCAGGTAGTCGGCCAGGTTCTGCATGGTGCTCTCCATGCGCCCCGCCGTCACCTGGCGCGCCGGGCCGCCCAGCGGGTCGGTGTAGCTGACCTTCTTGTTGAGGTTGAAGATGAGGCCGGGCAGCAGCTGCGCGCCGTCGCCGCGCGCCACGGCCTGCACAAAAGAGAGGTGTGCGTGCGCATGTGTTAGAGATCACAAGGGAGAGAACTATGAAAGACTTGTGCGTGAGTGTGTGAGGGTGAGGGACAGTATCGAGAGAACGTGTCAAGGAGTGCCATGCATGCCCGCGCCACACCAGCGCTGGCACCGCAGCCCGCAGCCCCAGCCCGCAGCCCCGGGCTCTGCCCTCCCAAGTTCCGGCTGTTCCTAGGCGCCCATGCATGCTCATGCTCAAGCAGCGGCCCATGCGCTCACCTCGGCCACCACGCTGCGCGCGCCCTTGAGCCCCACGTACAGCACATTGGTGTTGGCGGGGAACACGGACGTCTTGCTGCCGGCGCTCACGGCCTCGTCGTTGAGCCCCAGCTTCTCAAACTCCGTGTACTCCACGTTTGTCACGCCGTACTCGTACACGTAGCGCCCGCCTGTGGTGTCAGGAAAAGGGGACAACAAGCGAACCGTGACACATGCAAATGGACGATTATCTTGTGGTTTGTGTGCGGGCGTTTGCGACGAGTATGTTTGCGCGCGCGGATGATGACGAGGGCGGCGTGCGCTGCAAGGGCGGCCGCGGCGTGCGCTGCAAGCTCCTACAAGTCCCGTGCTAGCCGGCGCGCAGACACACACAGCACATACACACAGCACGCACCCTCGGGGTGGGAGTCATCGGGCAGCCAGCGGCGGCGCTCCTGCACCACGTTCATGCCCTCCGCAGCGCCCACCGCGCGCTCGCAGCTCATGAAGCCGAACGCGCTGGCGCCGCCGTTGCGGCGGCTGAAGCCAGCGCCCGCCAGCGCCAGCAGCGTGGTGTCCATGCCTGTGGTGGTGGTGGCGGGGCCATGGTGGTGGCAGGTGGCAGGGATGATGGCGGGGATGGTGGCAGGTGAATAAGGTGGTGAAAGGTGTTGGAAGGTAGGCAGGCAGCAGCCGAGCAGGTTCAGGTTCAGGGCAGTGCCACGGCCGGTTGACGGATTACGCGCCGCGATCTTATCAATGCCAGTAGGACACGGCACGGACAGAGTTTCCGCATGCATGCGCTGTCTCCCAACCGCACTCAACCGCCAGGCTGCTGCACTGCGCAGCCCAGCCCCGCTAGCTCGCTCGCTCGCTCGCCCGCCCCGCCCTCTCACCGGCCATGGGGTTGCTGATCTGGCGCACCAGCGCGGCGCGGCGGCCGTGCTGCGCCTGCAGCCAGTCGAACACGCCCTCGTCCCACATCAGCTTCCAGATGGCGCCGTGCCCGCCGGGCTTCATCATGGGGCCCAGCGGCCGCGAGAGCAGCCACCTGAGGGGCAGGCGGCGAGCGGGCAGGCGGGCAGGGGCGCTTAAGCACTGAGCAGGTGCAGGTGCAGGTAGGACAGGGTTGGGGCGGCTAGGCGCAGGCTGCGCCGCCTGCCGATGGCGCCGTGCTGCCAGCTTTGCTTGCTGCTGCTGTTGCCGTACGTCCGCGCCGCCATCCACGGCTCCCGCTCTCGCCCCACTGCGCACAGCCCCATGCCGCCCCACATCAACCTCTACGGCACCCAAACCCTGCGGCACCACCCCCGCCCCCGCCCCCGCTTCCCTCTCCCTCTTCCTCTTCCCCTCCCCCTCCCCCTCCCCCTCCCACCCCCCTCCCCCTCCCCCTCCCTCTCCCCCATCCCCTCCCTCCGCGCCACGCACCCCCACCCCCACCCCCACCCACTCACTTGCCGTCCTCCACGCCCACCACCGGCACCATGGGCTGCCTGAACAGCCGGAAGGCGTCGCGGCCGCGGCCCGCCCAGCCCAGCTCGGCCAGCAGCCGCGACACGCGCTCGTGGTTGCCCTTGGCGTCGCTGGTCATGATGGCCACGGGCGTGGTGACCTGCCGCCCCGTCAGCTGGAAGTACATGTACTCGCGTGCCTGCGGCGAGGGCGCGTGGTGGGGTTGGCATCGGTGTTGGTGGTGGTGGTTAGTGTTAGAAAAAACGAAACAATATCGCCCGTTGGTGATTAGTGTGCTGGTGGTGGTGGTGGTGGTGTAGAGGCAGGGAGGAAGCTTGGGTGGTCGTGGGATAGGGAGGGTGTGTGTGTGTGTATCTGCAGAGCGAGCAGCGGCACTTGAGGCGCAGCTCTCCAGCCACCCGTCAGCGCGCGACAGAGCCGACCTTCCCTTCCCCGAAGTGCGCCCGCCCGCCCGCCCGCCCGCCCAGTCCGCACGCCCCCATGTCGTAACGGCCTTGACCTGCCTTACGCCCCCTCAGGCCCCGTCTCCACTCCCCTCCAGGGGCACACCCCATCCCACCCAAGCCGCCGCATCCCTCCCACTTGTCCCTTCCTTTGCCGCCTCCTTGTTCACGGCACACATCCCGGCCCCCGCCCCCGCCCCCGCCCCCGCACCTGCAGGTCCCGCAGCAGCACCTCCAGCAGGCTGCGCCCCGCGTACGGCAGCATGGCGGCGGGCAGCGACTCGCCGGTGGCCTCGTCCACCAGCCCCAGCCGGTCGCCGGCGCCGCCCACCGGGTAGATCTCGGCCAGGAAGGGCAGGCTGGCCAGGCCCTGCGCGGCAGCGCCCACGCCCACCTGCGGGAGGGCGGCGGCGGCGCGGGTCAGGCGTGATTAGGAGCTGCTACGGAGGGGTGCTATGGGGATTGCAGAGAAAGTGGATCCAGGAAAAGTGGGCCGGCATGCCGCCACGGACGGCGGGCGCTGGCCCAGCCTAGTCGCGGCGCCGCCGGTGATTGCGCGCGCCTCCTCACGATGTCCCAGCCTTCGCCGTTGATCACCCCCACACGCGGGTGCTGTAACAGCACGCCGCACCCAACCACCGAGCACGCACGCACCTGCGCGCCCTCCTCGCCGGCTAGGTCGATGCCCTTGGGGACGTGGAAGCTGACCTGCGGCCGCCGCCGCTCCTCCGCCGTGGTGCCGTCGGCGGACACCACGTCAATGGACTCGGTGACGGAGGCGACGGACGCGGCGGCGGCGGCCTGCGCCTCCTTCGCCGCCTCCTTGGCGCGCGCGGTTTTGTCCTGCGGCCGCGCATACACCACCAGGCGCATAGTCAGCGTGGGAGCTGAGGCGCCGTGCGCTTCACTGCCCGCCCCGCCACAACCCTTTCTGGTGGCCCGCCACTGCTGCCTGCTGCACCACCACCACCCGCACCCGCGCCCTTGTCCCACCAGCCTGCCCGCCAGTGGTCTCTGCAGCCCCTCCCGCATGTCCCTCCGTCCCTGCCCCCGCCTCCCAGCACCACCACCGCCTCCCCCGCCTCCCACCCCACCGCCCACCTGCAGCCCCTCCACGATCAGCTCCAGGCTCTTGAGCTGGTAGCCCAGCAGCCCGCCCACGCTGTCGTAGAAGGTCTCAACGCGGGCCAGACGGGCGGCCAGGGCCGACAGCCGCGGCCGCAGCGCCTCGGGCGCGCTGGCCGTGGCTGCGCGGACGACGCAAGGCCGGGAGGCGAGCCGCGGAGGACGGGGTGGACGTCAGGTGGGAGGACGCATGTTCTGAGCAGCGGCGCGCGCTTACGCGCCCTCTGTACACCTGTGCACTGCAAGTTCTGCAATGCCCTGCACACGCTGCCACCGGCCAAGGCCACCAAGGCCCAGCCATTCCGCAGCCCCTGCCACACACGCCACACGCCGCACCGCCCGCGCTGCCTGCCTTCCAACCAGCTGCCGCGCCTTCCCAGCGCTTCCCAGCAACCCAGACCCGCTACCCAACCGCCCCCAACTCCGCCACCCCTCCAGCCAAGCACCCACCCGCCGCCGGCTCCTGCAGCACGTGCTCCTGCAGCATGGCCGGCAGCGCCAGCAGCAGCCGCTGCTCCGCCGCCGGCAGCCCGCCCAGCGCCGCCATGACCGCAGCGTTGCGCGGCGTGGCGGCGAAGGCGGCCACGCTGTCCACTGACAGCAGCACGCGGACCTGAAGTTGGTGTGAGTGAGTGGTGGGCGAGTTGGCGAGCTGGTGGGGGTGAGGGGCTGGCGGCAGCGAGGCCATGGGGTGCGGCGCGTGCGTGTGGGTGAGGTGGCACAGGGCAGGACCCTGCTCACAGCACTGACTGAGGCACGAGGAGAAAAGGGACGCACATGGCACAGACAGCGCCCGCGTCTGCGTCCACTCCCCCTTGCTTGCCGCCTCCATGAGCTAATGTGGCAGCCGCACCCCGCACGAACAACGACACACCGAGCAGTCAGAAGAACAGCACGCCTCAGGCGTTTTCCTTGCGGCCCCCATACCAGCCTCACCTTGTCGTCATCGCTGGGCGCCGCAGCCACCGCCGCCAGCAGCTGCCGGAGCCGCGCCGCCTGCACCTCCAGCGGCAGCTCCACGCCCCAGCCAGGCAGCACGTACTCGTCCTCGTACGACTGCACCGTGCCCGCGTACAGCGGCGGCGTCGAGGGACCAGGTGCAGATGCCGCGGCCGAAGCGGCGGAGGCGGCGGCGGCGGCGGTGGTGGATGGCTGGATAGGTGCGCCCGGCGGCTGCTGCGCCTGGGACTCCTGCCGCTGAGCCTGCAGCTGCTGCTGCGCGCGCAGCTGCGTCAGCAGGCCCTTGGTGCCGAGGCCGCCGTTGGGGGAGCTGCTGCTGCTGCTGCCGCTGCTGCCGGAAGAGCCGGAGGCAGCGGCGGCGGCGGTAGTGGCGGGGCCCTGTTGCGCCTGCTGCTGGCCCTTGCGAATGAAGGGGCCAAGGTAGGGTTTCTGCGGCTGGGCCGGGCCGGGCGCCGCGGCCGCGGCGCGAACACGCTCGCCACGCGGAGCCGTGACCAGCGCAACTTTACGAGAGGAGAACCCAGCCAGTGCGGGTAAGCTGGCGCCGCGGGGGGCCGTGCGCCCCAGCCGAGGAACTTCAAACGTCGCGGCCGGGACCTGCGCGGACGGAGCCCTGGCGGAGCCAGCCTGCCCCGCCGCAGCGCTGGCGCCAGCCAGCGCACCACGACAAGCCATCTGTCTGCTGCTTTAGAGAGTCGTCAGCGCTGTGTCGCAACGCGCGAGAGCGCTAGCGAGCGTTCCGGCCGTCCTGACTCAGGGCTCCGGAACCGAGCGAGCTCACGGCCTGGCGCAAGGCCGGCAGGCCAGTCGAGCGAGTGACTTGGCTGTGACTGACCTGGGAGCGGGGCGCTGGGCGAGCTAACAACAGCGACAGCGCTGACAACACTGACACGCCAGCTCACAGCGGCTGCAGCTGCAAAAGGCACTCCGCGGCGAACAGAATGCTGATGCGCTTGCGCAACACTCGGTGTCCAGACGGCTAACAATCATAACCACCGAATGTAAGGTTAATGCGTTAGCAATGCGGCAAGCGCCGCTGGTCTGGGTCGCGGTTGCACTGGCAGAGTTGATGACCGGATTCGTTGTTTGCAAGCTGGGACACGAGGGGTCAGGCGCCCTGCGGCAAGTGAGGTTCAAACGCAATGCAGCTGAGTGCTAAAGTCGTCAGATCCAGTCGAAGCTGCAGCTAGCGGGCTGGACAGGTGCTCATCCGATCGGGCGCCCGATGCCGGTATCCCAGAGGAATACCGAGCTCTTTATTTTTTGAACCTGCCTAAGGCAAGGACTCGCAGCTCTTGGGGATGAGAGCTTGCCGCACGAACATTGAGCAAGGGTTGCAGTGCAGCGCTGCACTGGCGTGAGCCCTGGTCGAAGGACTTCGGGGGACCGTACCCGGCGTGGTCGTGCCCCCCGGTCGCCCAGGCCCCGCCTTGTATCCCCCCGCCCCCCGGGGCCTCCTTCATCGCGCTCAACACATCCCCATAAACACCACACGATCTTCACCTTAAGCCTTCGACCCTGTTCCAACAGACACAGTGTGACTGGCGTTGCATGCACCCGCCGGCACAATTTGTTGTGTTGGATCGGGGTGTTCGCCCAGCGAACTCTACACTTGGCTGACGCATCCTTTGCCGTCTACCTGCTCTACCTGATGGCGCATGCTGTTATCTGCCGGAAAGGGGGGTGCCGGTGTGGCAAATGGCATGGAAAGGCGAATGGGCGCATGCCGCATGGTCGGGCCCGACCGCGTTGACTGTGGCAATTGCGTTTGTTCACGGATTCCATACCGAAACCTTTCCAACGGTGTGCCGTGCGAGGCCATAGCGGGAGCCCAGACGTGTCCGCGAGGTTTGACGAATTCCAGGTCAATAGCTTAAGCAATTAACAGTGTATTCATACATTTTGGGACTTGCTATTATTCAATTGATCCTCCTCCAAAATTCAAACAGAAGCGTCTTTCTAGAAATCGATACTTAAGCGCGTTCTGGGGCCCTTGGGGGAGGGGAACAATGTCTGACCTCACATCGCTCCACAGCCAAGCGAAGCGGCTTATTCTGATGCTTCGGGAGGGCCTAGAGCGATTAGAAGCGCTGGAGGTAGGTCCCAAACCGCTGGTTTCAAGCACATCGCCCCCTGCCCCTGAAATGAATTTACCAAACGAATGTACTGGAGGACTTTCAAATGCCGGTCATGTGGTTTTGTCGCTCAGGGAGCAACCCGCCATCAACCGGGCACGGACACCACGTCGGCCCTGGCTCGCGACCTCCAGTCTCAGCTTCAACAACTCACGGTAAATCATTTGAGGGGGACTGGGCCGGACGGGGGTGACCTGGGACGGGCAAAGAAGGTCCGGGGACAGGCTGTCCCGCCGGTCTCCCGACCTAGGCCGCCGTGCTCGATGCTGGCTTTAGGCGGAGCCCGGTCACTGCTGCCGGCTTGTGTGCACCCTGCAGCCGTCGCAAGCCAGACGGCACCATGGCTCGCGAGAGTGGATGCCACGTGGCCGTGGTGGCTCGGGGGGGGGGCCGGGGCGGCGCTTCTTGCTCGGCTCATGTGGGATATGGCCACGTCCGCCCAGTGTGCTTTCCTTGCCTCTCCCGACCACAGCGCATTAGCACGGAAATGGACTCCATATGGCGAATGCAAGTCATAAGGGAAAACGCCTCGAAGCGCGACGTGTGGAAACGGTGAGAGCGGGATGCGCCTACGGGACACGGAAGCGTGCTGTGCACACTGCTGGCTCGCGTTACCTGCCCGCCCTTTGCCAACGTACTCTTGGCCTCCTCTCTCCTCTCCATGAACGGTCCCCGTCCGCTGCCTCCCACACAAATTTCCGTCATCGTATCACCTCATCATGTCACCCCAATTGAAACACCCCTGCAGCAAGGTGGAGCAGGTGAGCGAGGAGCTGGACACGCTGCGGGCGGCGCTGGAGCGGCACGGCAGTCGGGAGAGCAAGCGCGCGGCGGAGGCACGGGACCGAGAGGAGCTGCTGGGCCGGGCGGACGCGGGGCGGCGCGCGAAGCAGGTACGGGTGCGGGGGGTGTGGTGCGGGTCGTCGGTGGTTGGTGGGCAAGGTTTGGGGGCGGGGAGGTGACGGACGGTCAGGGAGCGAGCGGCCGGGCTTGTACCTCTGTATGCGCCAGCGCCAGGGGAAATGCTACTGGAGAGATTGTAGGTTCGTTGGAAGTCGCAGCTACGTTGCGGGCAGGGGCAGTAGCGGCGTGTGCTGGGGCCGGGCCGGGCCGGGGCCGGGGCCGGGGGGGGGGCGGGGGCGGGGTGGCGCGCATGCCGCCGCCGCCGCCGCCGCGCGGGGGAGAAGGGACAAGCGGGGGGCGGGCGGGGGGCTGTAATTACCAGCCCAATTTAAAGGGGGGGCCGGGGTGTATGTGCGTGCGGCAATTGCCGTGCAGTGCAGTGGGCGCATGGACCACGTAGTCCGACGGCGGCAGCGGGACCAGCGGGTCCAACCACCAGGTGCAACCACAGCCACAGCCACAGCCACAGCAGGGGCGGGCGGGCGGGCGCCGTACGCGGGGCGCGGGAGCAGCTACACGCCTCTCCGCGCGCCGGGCCACGCCTACAGCTGCTGCCGCCATGTGCCGCTTGACGACAGAACACGTCAGCGGCACAGAAGTCAGCATGGCGGCGGATGTGCGCTGCCTGTGTCAACGGAAGGAAACGAAACGAAACCGTGTGGGTCTGTCGCAGGAGATGGACGAGGAGGCCCAGGTGATGGGCAGCGTGGCGCGTAGCAAGCGCTACCTGGAGGAGATGTTTGAGAGCGGCACCAACATCCTGGTCAACATGGCTGGCAACAGGGAGCGGCTCAAGGTGGGGGGGAGGAGGAGGAGGAGGTGAAGGGGAGTGGGATGACGGGGGGGGGAAGGGCACAGGGGGACGGGTGGGAGTCAGGGGCAGACAGGGGTTGGGGGAGGAGGACAGAACATTGGAGATAGAGGCAGGGGGATGGGGGCCGGGTACCTCATTCCAGAACCCAAACCCTGTGGTGTACAGGGGGAGGGGTGCAAGGGGTGGGGCTGGCTGGGCGGGGGCGGGGCCCAGTGCGAGGGCGAGGTGGCAGTGGCGGGATGGCAGTGGCGGGCATGGTGTGGTGGATGGTGAGGTGCTCGGGTCAGGGAATGTGGGGGAGGGGTTCTGACTGTAGTAAAGCCACATGGAGGTGACTTTGGCAGGTTTTAGCGCCACCCCTGTACCCACACATACACTGACCCCCCTGCCCCGCCCCCACCCGGTTTCAAGTCGCCGGTGCACCACCACCAAACACCACCAATCACAACCACCGCCGCCCACAGAGCGCCCAGAAGAAGGCGCTGGACGTGCTGAACACGGTGGGGCTGGGCGAGTCGCTGCTGCGGCTCATAGAGCGGCGGCAGCGCATGGACATGTGGACCGCCTACGGAGGCATGGTAGGAAAGCGGGAGACGGAAAAGGGGCCGGGGGGGGGCAGGAAGTATGCCATTGGGTGGGGGCGTGCCGGTGGTGTTGCTCGTGGTGGGGGCGTGGTGGAGGCGGTGGGGGCGTGGTAGCAGTGGATGTGGAGGTAGGGGTAGGGTAGTTCATTCCAGTTTCCCAATTCGGCCGTTGAAACCCAGGGGGCGGGTAGATTGGGAATTCTTGGGGCCTCGGGTGTGGACGCGCCCTGTAGGGGGCAGGGCAGGGCAACGTGGCCCGGGGGCGAGGGCCGCGGGGAGCTCTGATTGGAAGCCGGAAGCCGGGACCGCGGTGTCCATGCTGCTGCTTTCCCCTCATGTGAGACGTGTGCTCCCGCACTCTCCCAGACTCCCACCGCGCCTCACCCTTCACCCTGCACCCCTTTCAAAATGCACGCCTGCAGCTTGTTATCACGCTGGTGGTCTGCCTGTGCGTCTGGTGGTTCTGGTTCTGAGCGCAGCCTCGGCGCATGGCCCCTCGCGGCCTGCCGTGCAGCTTGATGCGGTCACGTTGGTTTTCGTGGACTGGCAATAGGTCTCGAGGGTGCGAGTGAGCAAGGTAGACTCGCTAGCGTTTTTAGAATACTTTCATGCGAATTGAACCCAATCTTCGGACTGTGGCAAATCACTGCATTCACATGACAACGGGGAACTGACCTAGGAACGGCTACACAAGCATAGGACTAAGATAGGTTTGTAGCACTGTGAACTGAGGGACGGCGTGTGCGTATGTGTTCGGACTCGAGGGGATGCCAGTTGAGAGCTGTAGGACGCGACTCGCGGCAGTGCCTACATGCCGTCCGGCGACGCCTGTGCCGGTCGGATCCCAGCGGCATGACTGGCACCCAACACACTGGCGCACAGCGCGCGGGCGGCTCGAAGCAAGGTCCGTTTTAAGTATGCGGGTGACTTGTCATTGTCAAGCGCGCCTGCTTGGGAACCTGGCAGCTGCTTTCTTCGTACGGCATCTCGACCCGCTCACGCCGCGAGCGAGCCGGGGTGGGGCCTGGCGACTGAACACCACATGTCCGTCTGCTCTTGTGTCCTCTGTACCGCAGGTGCTCAGGGCCAGGAGAGGCGGGGCGCGCGCCTGCTGCGGACGGACGGTTTGGCCGGCAGGTGTGTTGTTCGGGCAGGCATGCAGGGGCCTGCATTTAGAGGTGTGAGCGTGGCAAGGTGAGGGCGGGGCGAGGGCGAGGCGGAGCGGCAACATGACGCGTCTACAGTAGGACTGGGCGGGCTAGGGTGCTCATCCACCAATCAACCACGGCACGGGCATACGGAGTAAGGACTCGACACGGCGGCCGGGAAAGCTGCGGTTTTGCGTGTGTATCCCGGGATGGCTGAAAAGAAGTTCATGGCGGGTCCCGAGTCATGAGCATCCGCGGCGGGGGCGGGCGCGGGGTAGACAGAAAGCTGACAGGCCACAGCAGCGCGAGGGGCAGCTTTCACGCGCGCGGTGAGCGAGTGCTGACAGCCCGCCGATCGGGCGACCAGTTCAGTCTCCTAGGATTGAAACCGTGGTCATTCATACGCGCGCTTAGCTATGCGCCTGTTGAGTTCTCTGCTTTTTCTCCAACCAGCAGCTGCGTGATCTAAGCGTGTGCCCCGCGATCCATACAAGAACCGCGCTTTAGTGTTGCTGCGCAGTTGCCAGGTTATAGCGCATTGCAACTCTTGCTTGAAGGATCCTAGTAACCCGCGCTTGCAGCCCGGGAGCAGCTCCCGGGAGCAGCTGCCTGTGACCCACGGGCCAATTCCATTCCAGCCTACGCGATCCTTGCCTCCTACACAACAGGCCACTTGTTGCGCACCATTTTCCACTTTATACAATACTTTATACAATACATCTTCAAACCCGAAGCAGACGATAAGAACAGTAGCGCAGCGAACTTGACTTCATAGCGGGCCGCGTCAGCAGAAGCTCGCGATACTCGCCGTTGCCGTTGCGCGGAGCTCTGCTGCGGCGCCCGCAGAGCACAACAAGGAGCGCGAGGGCCGCCAAATGCAGCAGCGCCAGGACGTCAGCGACGCCGATGCTGGAAGCAGCAGTAGCGGAGGCAGCAGCATTTGCGCGGACGCCGGGCCAGGGGACATGGGCCGCCGGCGCAAGCACCGCAGCAGCCGTGGCGGCGGCGGCAGCAGCAACAGTAGCAGCAGCCGAGGCAGCGGCGGCAGCAGCGGCCGGGGTGCCTCCGCTAGCGCCGCTGCGTGCGAGGGCGGTGACGGCGGTGACGGCAAGCCTGGCCCGGAGGCGTCTGCCGCGATCGCTGCAGGGGAGGAGGAGGCGTGCTGCTGGCTGTGCCTGGGGGGCGCGGAGGACGAGGGCGCGGGGCCACTGGTATCGCCGTGCAGGTTGGTGTGTGTGGGTGGGTGTGGGGGAGGGGGGACTGGTAAACAGCTCCGATGAGGACAAGCTGCGAAGAACATGACTGCGCTGCTGTGTACGTGTGTGTGTGTGTGGGGGGGGGGGGTTCCATGCATGTTAAATTAATGAAGAAGGAGATGTAGACAGACGATGCGACACATGGGGGGGGGTTGTTGGGTTCAGTAGTCGTGGACTCCGTGGTACAGCGGGAACAATCGAACATGGTACTCGTTACCGATGACCCGGCCGTCTGCGCGGCCGAGCGACTCCAGCTCCAGCTCCAGCGCGTGGTCCCTCCGATAAGGCGCTGATAATTCCCAGTTTAACTATATAGGCAGCTCGAGAAGCGCAGGTGGCGCGTTGTGAAAGTTGGCTGGGAACGTGGGTCGCGTGCGAGCTCGTTCTTTACCTAAATACTTTGGCTGACAGGCTGATGCAGAAACTCACCTGCGCGCCCAGCGCGCATCCGCCACGCCGCCGCGACCGAGGGAAACATGCGGGGCACAGAGTAGGAGCGGGCGCGGTCAAGCGTGGCGCGACAGGCAGGCGAACACAACAACAAGCAAGGCCGGAGTTTATGCGGTGCACCTATAGAAGCGGAATAAAAGAGGGCGTTAGTCGCGCGAGTGTTAAGGCATGGCGTAAGGCGGAATGGGGACGGGTACGACGGCACGGACACGGGGGGGTTGTGGTTACCAGCCCAAACTAGGGGGGGTAAGTTCATTCCAGAAACCAAAGCGACCATTGCAATCCAAAACCCAAAACGCAGAACCATAGGGGGCGTAGTTCATTCCAATCGTGGGGAGAAGAGGGGTTTGCTGCCCGGGCAGGGACACTGTGTGCTTATTGCTGGGTACCGGGTCCAGCGAGGCTGTGAGGACCCGCCTCAAGCTAAGCCCAACCGGGCGCAGTATGGGCCGGCGCTCTAGAGTGCAGGGTGCAGGGGCGGAGCGAGCAAGCGGGCACCCGCGGCCAAGGTGTGCCAAAATAACAATATCCGTGTGGCTGCAACTGCTCTTCCTTTCCGGCATGCAGGTGCCCTCGCGTGTGCCACCCCGGCTGCCTGAGCCGGTGGCAGCTGCACTGCGCCGGCCGCAAGTGAGTTGCGCCCAGGTCCCCTCCCCTACTAGGCCTGTTGGTCATCGGTATGCCTTCTGTGTCGCAACGTCTGTCTACATCTCCCTCGTCATTGTTTGAACATGCATGGCACCCCCTGCCCATGCATGCGCGGGCGGCCCCCATTTGTTGCCGAGCTGTATCGTCCTGCTATCTTCCCAGTAGCCGCAGCACCAGCATCCGGCTGGAAACGCGCCCCCATCTTGCCGCCCCTCCCTCCCCTTGTACGGTGCCGGCTGCCCCCAACTCCCCGCACATTCATCAATGAAACCTACCTGACCTGCCACCTTCCTCTCTCCTCACAGAGAGGAGAAGGCGTGCCGCTTCTGTGGCGAGCAGCTGCCGGACTGGCGGCACGTGCCGCCCACCGGCTTCGGCATTCCGCTGCTGCCAAGCCCCTCATCGTCATCGGCGGCGGCGGCGGCGGCTCCGGCGGCTGCGGCGGCGGCGCCTCCGGCCTGCGGCGGCACAGGCGCCAGCGGCGGCAGTGCTGGAGGTGGTGGAGGCGCCGGCGCCGCCGCCGCCGCAGCTGGCGCGGCGGTGGCTGGGGCAGGGGCAGGGCCGGGCGGACGGGGGCGCCCGGCGGCGGCTCCGACTGCGGCGGAGGCGCCGCCCGCCTACATGCGCATCAGCTACAACGGCCGCAGGTAGGTGCGGTTGGGGGTTGTCGGGGGCGGGATGCGGATGGGTGGTGCGGTCTGCTTCATTTGCTGAATGGTGATTGGTGCTGGACATGGGTGCATGGCATGGGACAGAACAAGTGGGGCCATGTGCACACCGCAAGCCAATGCCGAGAGGACGGCGACCGCGCCCTGACGGCCCCCACCTTCTTTACATAAAGTACATTTCGCCACCGCCAGAGACTCGGTACCTCGCCTGCCGTCTCGCCCTTACCATACCTGGACGCCCCCCCCCCCCCCACGCACACCATTACCATTACCCACGCCTCCATCTCACCTTGCCTGGTTGCCTGCCTAACCCACCCGCGCACGCGCCCCAGCCACAAGATCCGCGTGCAGCCGGGCCCGGACGGCACGCGCCAGTTCATCGAGGACTGCCGGGTGCTGCTGCGCATACCCGACCACCTGGACTTTGACGTGGTGTTCCACTGGTGAGAGGGGCGGGGGCCTGGGGCGGGGGCGGGGGCGGGGGCCGGAGGCGGGGGCCGGGGGCCGGGGACGGGGCGGGGCGGGGCAGGCTGAATTCAAGGATGGGTGGTGCCTAGAAGGAGAAGCACTACGGAGGCCTGGGGCTGCGGGTACGGAGTATGGGTGCGGTGGGCGTGCCACGGCGTGCTAGGCTGCCGTGTGGCATGCTGCGTGCCGTGTACCGTGGCCAGGAGTAGTGCCGTATGATGGTTTGTCAGCCGCTGTGTCAGCGCCGGTCTGGCCTACCTGCTGCAACCCCTCCTCCACCTTGCCGTCCTTGACACGAACGCACACGCTCCCCTTCCAACCCGTCCTCCTCCCCTTCCAACCCGTCCTCCTCCCCTTCCAACCCGTCAAACCCCTCCCCTTCCTCCTGCCTGCCTCCCCACCTTCGCCCCGCCACCGCCTACAGCAAGGAGCCCGCCACCCAGTCCGACCTGCGCTTCCGCGGCCTGGACGCCTTCGACGCCGCCGTTTACTGCGCCGCGCTGGCCAACCACCAGGCCGCACTGCAGCAGCAAGCCCAGCAGCAGCAGCAGGCCCAGCAGCAGCTCATGCAGCAGCAGCAGCAAATGCAGCAGAATTCACCGGCGGGCGCGGGCGCGGCGGGGCGTGGCGGCAGCGGCGGTGGCGGCAGCGGCGGCGCCGCCGCCGCTGTCAGCGGGCCGCCGTGCGAGGCGGCGCCGGCGGCGGGGGCGGTGCCGGCGTCGCCTCGGCCGCTGGTGCGCGCCACGAGCGAGGCTGCGCGGCTGATGCAGCAGCAGCTGCAGCAGCACTCTCAGCAGAGCGGTGGCGGTGGCGGCGCTGATGATGATGATGAGGAGGAGGAGGAGGAGGAGGCGGAGATGCAGGCGGCGGCACACGAAGCGTTGGACGGGCTGGGGCCGCTAGCTGGCGACATGGGCTTCGTGCTGCCACCGGGCCTGGGCGCGGCGGCGCTGGGCGGCGAAGCGGGGGCGGAGATGATGGAGGGCGTGGAGGGTCATGATGCAGGGCTGCTGCAGCCAGGGCACGACCGTAGCGGCCGGGGCGGCGGCCGCAGTGGGGGCGGCGGCCGCCGGCGCACGTCGCGCTCCAGCCGTGGCGCGGCGCGCGGCTCCGGCTCCGTTGATGCCACCAGCAGCAGCGGCGGCGGCCGCGGCGGCGGCAGCGGCGGCGGCAGCCGCGCGTTTGGGCCTCTGGGCTACCACGCCCAGGAGTCTCCCTACTTTAACCAGCAGCAGCACCACCATCACCAACACCGCTACCTGGGTCAGCTCACGGACGCCTTCGATACTTCCACTGAAGAGGCGGATGACGGCGGCAGCAGCAACGGCAGCAGTCGTCGCGGCAGCGGCGGCGGCGGTGGCAGCGCCGGCGGCGCAGTGTACGGCGGCGGTGGCGGCCGCTTTGTGGGGCGGGAACACCGTGGTGATGGCGGGGGCGGCGCCGGCGGCGGCAACGGCGGGGTAGGCGCGGCCCTGGCGGCGGCGGTGGAGAGCGTGCTCGGCGCGTTCAAGCGGTGCAGCAGCAGCTGGGATGAACGGCGGTAGGTGCATGTGCTGCTGCTGCACGGTACGCGGACTTTGCAGGAATACTAGTGCGCACGTGCCGTCGCTATCTGGACCACATCACATCGCGGGGTGGATTGTGGCGGTGAGAAGCGCTTGCTGCAGTGCCCTTACTTGATGGCTGTTAGGGGTCGTCGCCATTTTGCTCGGTACCTGACCTTTGGCTGCATGCTCACGTGATGGATGACATTGATCTGCAACTTGAATGGGTTGTCCAAACGCCATTGCTCGCCATGATGACGCCGCCAGCTTGGTGTGCGGTGCTGCTGAGGTCGCGGTCATGGCACAGCGCGCACTAGAATGCTTGGAGAAGGGACAGTCAAGCGCCGCTATTAGCGATGATAGCACGCACGCACGTGCAAGGCTGCGAACAGACGTCGTGACGAAGCATCATTTGCTCGTGATTGAGATGCTGCCAGATGCGGCAATGGCCAAAACATTCAATTGGTGCGTAGGCGACAGTGATGGATGCCATCATCGCGGGAGGACGAGGCAGGCTGTGCGCTGCCGCCTTTGCAACGAAATGTGTTATTGGCGAGCTGAAGCGGCGCGAGGGGCATGAAGCCGCAACTACTCGATGGTGCAAGGACTCGGCGCGGTACAGTTTTATGGTTGTGATTGCGTGTTTACAGGAAAGGACACGCCGAGCTCGCAAGCGAGCAAGGGGCATACTCGGGCCCTGGGCTGACATAAGCCAGAGGGATCCACCCTGCGACCGGAAACCACCGCCAGGTTTTGCTGCCCACTTTCAAGTCCTCAGTCCGGCAACTCCACGCACAGTGTGTCGAAACCAAGTCAGACACCCGGATGCATGACCCGTCACAGCCACACCGCACAGCTTCCTCATTGCCAAGTCCAAAGAAGCAATGCTTCAGTTTTAGGTCTTTTGGTGGTGGTGCCCCCGCACAATACGGCGCGGACAGGCCAGTGGTCCGCCGTCATCCGCATCAAACAGAAACACAACTCATTTCGCACGCCGCGAAGCAGGGTCGCCCCCGCCGCGCGGACGTGACTGGGCGTCTTTGCGTGCCTGCGGCACAGTCTGGTCCTGGCCCTAAGGCCCAACACGGGGCAGCGCCCTCACATCAATCGTGCCAACGGCACAGTCTGGTCCTGGCCTACAGGCCCAACACAGGGCAGCGCCCCGAACAACCCACCAAGACAGACGACTCGCTACCGACACGTTGCATCCACTAACACGGCAACCCGGCGTGCAGCATTCCGGCGCTGCGCCTCCTCGCCAGGCTTTTAACGGCAGTCTGGCACCGGCTGGAAAGAAGGCTGTCGAGCATCCTGCCTAGTGTGCTGCCTAGTCAGTAGACGAAACCGGACCCAAAAACGACCCTGGGTCGGCCGAATTGTCTCCCCCTGAAATGTAAATTTTATTTGTAATTTCAGTAGACAATGAGCGGGAAGCCTATGCCGATGTCTCGGCAACTCATTTGGGGCACCACAACGCAGCCGCTACAAATGCCGCGAAAATGCTTTAAGCACTTTTTGTACGCTTTAAAAAATATTAGGCTCTCTGGACCCGGGCGGACGGGGATGTGCGCATGAACGTATTTCTTTTCTGCGTTCGGCCTGCTTTTCGTTGCTGGCATTTAGCTGCATGGGAGTACGACAACATATGCTGCAAATTAAATTCATGAAATAAATCGCGCCACCGAGTATACGTCATGAGCGACCGGCGACCGGCGGCCGGTCGGCGGATGTGCCGAATTGTCGCTGGCGCTACGTACAACATTCAAATAAAGAATAGATTTTATGGACCGCGGCATGTCGGCGCACCTTGCGCGCGACACTGATTCGTCAGCCGGAATGTCGCTGTCAGCTGCTAGCGCGCGCTTCCATGCTCGCTAGCGCGAACACTTGAGCACACTGCTTACTTCGCATTCATAGAGGACGGGTGCTGAGGTTTCGCGCCCTGCACATTTCCTGCACCTGCATGTCACGTGTTCAGCGTGTTGCTGCGACACGCCTGCTGAGCTGCCACGCCCTCCAGTCGATCGGCTCCCGCCTGTACCCCTCCATGGCCACAGCAACGACATATCGGTACTATTTGTGCTGCCTAGTCAGTAGACGAAACCGCAAAGGGGCGCTTCTCCGTCGCGGGCGCTGTGAGGGTCATCTGAAGATACTTGAAGTAGTAACTTGAAATAGGGCTGAATTTCATAAAATGCGGCATGTCGGGGCTCCCAACTTACTCATCAGCGGGAATGTCGCTGCACACTGCTTCCTGGTGCGTGGACGATCGGTGCGGAGATTTCGAGCCCGGCATATATACTTGCACGTCCTCAGCATGCATACCGCCATGGTGTCACGCCTGCTGGTCAGGCCGTCCCATCAATCCGTCCCACCTACCTACCCCGTACACCCCTCTATCCCTGGTGAATGAGTGCTATACGTCGCTTTGTGTGGCCGAGCGGGGGGGGGGTCGACGGCTGGCCCCCCTGCGGAAACAACATCAACATCTGCCCGCAAAAACCTCATCCTTGCTCCTCGCTCACTCACACCCCCCGGATCCTGGCCTAGATGCAGCAACCTCCCGGACCCAGATCATTGCGGAATTACAGAGGGGACATACAGTTTTATGCTCGCGCCCAATAAAGCGGGAGTGCCGAAGATGTCACTCTGGTGTCCCGAGCCCACTCCCCGTGCGCCGACCCCTTACTTCCCACCCTTCCAGACCGAGAAGCAGCACGCTCGATAGGCCAGATCGGTGGTCGGCCTCTCGGCCGGGAGCCTGCGGGGTTTTGTGTGTGCTTCGACGCCGCGAGTGACTGCAAGTGTGTGTGTGGGGCGTCGCGCCCGGGGTGGGGGGGGGGTGCCTGCTTTTAAGACCCACGCGCCCTGTGCCACCGGGGAGCTCTTCGGTAGCCCGGGTCCCTCCAGCCCGACCCTACCTAAGCACCCAGTCCCGCACGCCCAGCCGCCAGCCCATACAGCCACCAGCGCCCCCTGTCCCTGGCCTCTGAGCCCTGTGCCTCTGCCCATCCAGCCCAACGCCAGTATCACACGCGCAGCCGCCAGCCCATACAGCCTCCAGCGCCCCCTGTCCCTGGCCTCTGAGCCCTGTGCCTCTGTCTCTCCGCTCTCCCCTGTCAGTAGCAGCTCCACTCTCCCCTGTCAGTAGCAGCTACCCCGCTCGTCCTGTAAAACCTCTTCCGCAGTCCAGCCGTCAGCCTTAAATAAAATTTGACCGCTTTCCGGCATTCCATGCCGCACGCAGCTCCAGCCAAAACGCCTCACAAAACGCCTCAAGCCGAAAACTTTTGCCGCATAGTGCGCGTCTCTAGGCCCCTTCCGAAGTCACAGCCATACCCCTCTCCATCAGCTACGCTTCCTCACCTCCGGCTGTGTTGTTCGTGTATTGCACTGCATTCGACTCGCCCGCCATTCCGTACAGTCGGGCTTCCCCTTCTGCCCTGCCGCGCCCTGTTTTTGCCCTTGCTTGTCACTCTGTCGCCCGGCCACTGCTTGCTGCACGCTGTTTTTTGCATTACGCTCGTTGTCAGCTTCGGCGCTCATCCGTGGACGCTGGACGCCTGCCCGCAGGTGCGCTGAGACTCCGGCTCTCCCGCTGCGTGGCGTCGCATTGTCTGTGTGGTCGTGCTGTCGCCTGGCCGGGCGCCCGGAGAGTGAGGAATGCGCGCCAGCAAAACGCTCCAGCAACCTCCAACCAGCTACCGACGTCGGTACAGTAACAGCAGCGCGTTTCTTTTGTTTCTGATCCCAATGTCTTGCCTGCTCGTATTTTTGGATATATGGGGGGCTTCGGACACTGCCGGGAACTTGCCTTCTTGCCCCTTGCCAACTCCATGAACGCTCGATAGGCCAGATCCTTCGGATGTGTGCCGCGCATGAGGGGGAAGCCTGGGAGAGGAACCAACGATTGGGGGGAGTGGTGGACTGTTTTGCCCGTTGACCGCCCAAAACGGCAGATGGGCATGACGGCTGTCAGGACATTATACGGAACTCCCGTGGCGTACAATTGCACTGCAATCTGCGTTACAATGTGAAGATGCAACGTGGGATCTGGCCTGGGCCCCGCCAACAGACATCCCACGATCCCACCAAACCGGGATCCCTTGGAAACCTTTGTCCTCTGTGAGCGCTCTCCCCAACGTGGTAATGATACTAAGCGTAACCAGCGCATTGATGTAATTCGAGGTTCATAGGATGTGCTTCGAGGTTCATAGCTTTCAGGAGTCCGACTAGTCCAACTGAGCACGCGGCCACACCGTCCGGACAGTGACATCCCGCGACCCCAACATCCTGCTAGCACCCACCCAGACTGAGGGAACGCTTTTAACTCACAGGAGGTAAGTTGCATATACACGCGCACGCGCAAGAGGCACACACGGCCTGTGCCGCACAGACTGTGCGACGCTGAGGCGGTGCCGATTACACCTGGATCTTGACGGCTTCGCAGAGCTCCTGGCTACTATGGCGGTAGACCTGGTTACACTCCGTCACCATCGTGAAGACCTCTGCGTGCACGGCGGGGGTTGGGTTGGCGCGTGTCGCGCGTGTGAGCATGACGTATAGCTGAGTGCGTGGCTAAGTGGCGCCCGGCGGGCGAACCGAACTTGCCGCCCGGGACTGCAAGTGCACAAGCAAGGGCCCAAGGCAGCTTGGAGCTGCTCACCTCCATCGGTGAACCGGTCGAGTAGATACCTGCACGAGTCATTATTAACGCAGTGAGGATGCACGCAAGAACGTTGGTCGGCGGTCAGAGATAGACGTTATCGAAGAAGCCAACCCACAGCAACTCGCCACCCTTTCCCCCGCCCCCCTTGCCCCAAAAGAAGTACAACCATGCTTGCGCAGCTTGCGCAGCTTGCGCAGCCCAGCCAGCCTCAGCAGGTTCCCTAGAAGAATGAACCCACCCCGAAGCCCCAAAGTTATGAGCTTTAGCAGTGCATCTGTGCTCTCCCCATGTTCAGGCCCATCACTCCTTCAGGGGATACTCACGACTGGTACGTGCCCTCCGTGTACACGCACTCGAAGTGCCCCGTGTTCACGTCGACGCCTCCCTGCACGCGACACACACGGCGAGAGTTATCAAGAACAACACGTGCGCGATGTATTAGCTAGTACTTCCGTGCCCCAACTATAAAAGATATCCCCGCGCTAGTTCGTTGCTTGCGCCCATCCTGCCGAGCGGTCGGCGTGTGCATACTATCATCACACGTAGCTGCTGGGCAGTAGTCGGAGGCCATCCATACATGCATGCGCCCCGCCGTGGCCCTGCTCTTGCTTCTATCGCTTCATACTGCTGGTTAGTTGCTGGCGAGCCACCACTCACGTAGAGGCCACGCTTGTAGGCCGCTGTGAGGGGCAGGATGGTGCAGCCGTTGGCAACGCACTGCACCGCCGCGTTCATGTCGATGGTGCCATTCTCCACCGCAACACCCTTCAGGAAGGGGCTGACCTCGGGGTTCGCAAGTACCGTGTTGGAGTCAATGCAGCTGCTGCGGTAGGCGCGTGCCTTGCGCAGGGCTTGGGCGTAGGTGCAGTTGCCCAGGTCGTTGTTTGGGCCGTTCGGGGCAGTCCTGTGTGTGCATGCGCCAGGTGGACAAAAAGCGCGCAGTTGTGTCCGCCGTACGTGATGAGGTTTTAATAAGCGTATGGTACCACCCAATTACTAGCACCGCCTTCATAACGCCTCTACTTTCAATTTGCATTATGGAATCCATTGCGGGTGTGGCCGGGTGTGTGAATGCGACACGCGGAAACGCGAAACACGCTGTGGCATGTGTGGGTTGCTTGGAGCAGGGCGCTACCGGTGCGGCCGGGTGAGGTCGTTCCGAATTCAGTATTGGTTAAGCATCTGGCAGGTGCCTCATTCATCACCAATTAGTTGAGTCGCCACCAGCATTGCGGGAATCTGTGGCAGGCGTGTTCCTGGACCGGTGGGGATCATACAGCATCCCAACATCCTAGCATCCCAACTCGTCCTCCACTCACCACAGGTCAACGGCAGTGTTATTAACATACTGCTCGCTCATGTTGGAGCTCTTGTAGTTGGCGATCATCGCCTCCTGTGCAGGCGAACACACGCAGAGCGACGTAAGCGACATGTCTATCGCCATTGCGAAAATCCTGCATACGAGACGACCCATAACAATACAAGTCGTCGTGTCACGGCAGCCCAGAAAGGCCCGTCTTGTAACCATGGGGCCATACTGTAGGTACCGGACGCACCTGGGCTTGCAGTGAGATGCAGGCGCCGAACTCGGTGGGGCCGTTGTTGATGCGCTCCTGGGTGGGCTCGTACTGAGCGTAGTTTGCGTAGGTGCCTACCAGCCAGCCATGCGTCCACAGCAGGGCATGCCAAGTTCATCATATAATCACCATGTGTGAGCAAGAGCTGCGCGCTAGTACGGCATTTACTTACACATAGCTCTATGTGTCCAAATACACCGGCTTGCTTCTGGCGGCGGCGGGCGTTTTGTGTGCTTGCTAAGCAACATGAAGTGATCCTCCTCAGGCAGTGAGGCAGGTACGTAATGACGCTTTGCCCGGCGCCCTTAGCACAAGCTCACCGTAGTTCCAGATCATGTTCCAGGCACAGCCACGTTCAGCAGTGCACTCATCCCTGTATGACGATGATGCAATGTACGGCACACGTCTGTATTCGTACCGTATCAAAGGTGTGCCCTGCTGAAGGATAGGTAGATGTATGTGCGCCCTTCGTGCCGTAAACCTTCACCCCCAAACGATGGTACGTACGGTACAGCTAACGGTAAGACAGGGGTAAGGGCTCACTTGAACAGCGACTGGCACCGGTGATACTCGGTGTTCGGGGAACCTGCGCACGCGCGGCCCGACCGCATGATGTGTGCCAGGCCAGCCCGGAGTAAACAGGCGTACGAGCTTCAAAGACTGCGACCCAGCCAGGATGACGCCCTGCTGACTAGGTAGGTGCACGGCGGCTGACTACTACGGCAAGCGCGCATTTACCCTTGCACGCAGCACCGCCGTTTCCACCTGCATGCATGTGTACAGGTGTGGGCGTGAAGGGCAGAACGCTTGATATCCAGTTTGCTGAGAACGGACTGTTAGATTCCAGCACTACCAAAACACACTTAAGAGTGGTTCGTTGACTCACTGCCGCCGTACACGACATAGTCCAGGTAGTCGTTGCCTGTTCAAGAGGATTGGGAAGAAACGCGTGTGTACGGCATGCATGCATGGACGTGCTCCAAGTGAGTGCATATGCCCGTGCATAGGTAGGGAGGGCACAGGTTATGATGCAGTGCCATGCGTCCGAAACCTAGCTAGCCAGACACTCCCGGCAATCCTCGACCACCCCTCGATGCACGCTCGGTCATGATCGTGATTCAGCATGGAAATCAGTTTACATCGTGCCGTTCCAGTAGCACTCGGTCGCCTTCGCACTCACCCTGCGGCGTCAGGGTTCACCCGTGCCTTTCGGAAGCACCGACCCTGCGCCACCCGCCCTCCTCCAAATTAGTAACTTCAGAACCCCCGAACTCCAGCCATCCCCCCGCATACATACACGTTCTTATCACTTCTTCAGTTGGCCTGCTTGCTATTGAGCAGCAGGCAGGGCGGGGCCCCGAGTGAACTCACCGCACCCTCCGTTGGAGACATAGCACCTGATAATAATGGGAATGCATGCATGGAGGCAGGGGGCGGGGGCAACTTCAGCGAGTAGTCGTGTTACAGCTGCGGGGAGACTTCTGAACCGGGCCCGAAACACGGCCGCTGCAGCCTACCAGCTTCTTTGGACTGGCGAGAGCGCCGACAACCTGACCAAGCCTGGGCAAGAGCCCAGGGTAAGCAAGCCAGGTGCCAGGATACCGTAGATACCGAAATTTTGCACCCAAAACCACAGCATTCCTCCCTGTTCCTCACCGGTTCTTGCGGTCCGCGCGGCAGGCTGCAAGCAAGCGAGCGAGTAATACGCACAGCACAGCGTGCACGTACAGTAGAGTCAAATGTGGTGCAACAGAGGGACCTGAAAATTAATACAATATGAAGCAGTAATAGACATGGGTCGACAGGACGCCCATTGAGCCCACCCGAATCCCTACCCATCCGCCCCTTGCACGCCTCGTTCCAGCACGCAGCACCCCCGATGCTTTATATTCCATCGAGGAGTGCAACAGGATGCTCGCACCATATGTCTGCATTGAACCCACCGTTAAGCCCCTCCTTGGTACCATTGCTGTGCTTGAAGCAATTAGTAGTGGTCACGGCGTCAAGCAGGAAGGCCCTGTGTGCATGCGGTCATGTGCACGAGTTTACAAGGCCTTCCACTTCACAAACGTGACGCCACAGTGCATGTATGGAGCTACTGCCAGCAAGTTACTGCCGAGCCATTGCCTTGCTCCTGCCAAGAAACCGCCCCTTGCTCGATTTCTTACTTGGCCCAGGCGCTGCCCGTCTTGCCGATGGTGTCGAGCAGATACCTGCAAACAAATCAGCAAGCGTGATCATGCAGTGCGGCATAAAGGGTTTACGAACTGGCACGATTTCGGAAGATGAAGGAATGGATGTGGATGTGGATGGGTTGCTCACAGCCCCGCCCGCATGAGCACACACGCACAGAAGTAACAGAAGGCGAACGAAGAAGGCGCTTTGGCGCCGCAGCTATATGGCGCCACATGATCTACTCACGGGGCAGCGTCGACATTCTGAATACAGTTACGTGCCTGCATCACTCATGGCGTTAATACGGGTAGGAAGAATGGGAAGGGGGCGAGGAGTAAAGGGGCGGGCGAGAAGGGGTGCGGAAGGGGTGCGGAACGCGTGCGCACGCACTCCCACCTCGGTGAAGTTGCCATTATCATATTCCTGGGAGTTGTTGAAGTACATGCAAGCGTTGATTGTCTTCTTCTTGCGCTGGCCGGGGGGCGGGCGTCGGCTGGAGGGCGGGCGGCTGGCGGCAAGGCGGCGCTCAACAGCAGCGCGGCCGGCATTGCTGGCAGCGGCGCTATGGCTAGCGGCAGCATCCCCCGTGGTGGAGGCCAGCAGTCGCCCGTGGATCTCCAATGATGCGCTTGAAGGGTGTAGGATGCTGCAAGCGGCGTCGATGCAAGGCGCGCGGAGCAGAGAGTTTTGGAGGGAGGTGCGAACGTCAAAGAACGCGAACTTTCCGGTCGGCCGATTAAATGCAGACTTCTATTGCTACAATAAACCCTATTGTGTAACTTGTCATAGCGGGCCGGTGCATAAAAATTCTGCCAAGCTTGCCTTGGGCATCGCACTATTCCTGGCTCATAAGGGCCTTCCCCAATACTGTCGCGTTCCATAAATTTCAATGCGAGTTCCAGACACGCATTATTGTATGCAGGATGGCGTATAAGGCCCCCTGCAAGCTCGGTTGGGCGTCGCATGCACGTACGCGGGGCTCACACTGCGCTTCCCAGCCACTCGGGGGTTGTTGTGCGCCCTTGCGTCACTAACCTGGATGCAGGCATGCCTGTGTCATCTTCTAGACTTGACAGCGGCGAGAGCCGGTTGCGGTAGGGATGAAAGGCGGACGCGCTGTGAAGCAGCAGCACAAGCGCCACAGCGGCGCTAAGCACAGTTATGACCTTCATATTCGCTGTGACCACATGACCACATGAGTATTAACGACCTGTTTATAGCCCTGAAATTTCGCACTGGACCACTTCGCCATGAGGTACGACAAATGCGCGCGCGGCCTGGGCTACCTGGGCATGCGCATACATGTAGTATAGTTGCCACTGGTAAGTTGTATAGGACAATGATACATTTGTAATGTGCCTCGAGCATGGACTCCCTCAACCGCCGTTATGCAACGAAACCGTTGGACGGCTGCCTGGCTGACCGAGTCGCTCGGCCTGGTGCGCACGCCCGTGCGCAAAATTTGGGCGAGCTTCTTAGAACGAGACGACAAATCGCAGCATTTGTGAAGATAAGGTTCAGGAAAACACCTACCGCTGCGCAGTATCACGGCTTGCCCCTTTTGGGACTATGGGATGAGGGGCCGGGGGGGGCCGAGGGGGGCGAGGGGGGCGAGGGGGCGAGGGAGGTCGCGAAGAAGTGCGCGTGGATGGCCTCGTGATCACAGGCTGTATCTCACGCTTTTGTATACAAATGCTTCGCACGTGCAATTCATACAGCGATGAAAGTGAAGTTTGCTGACAGAAATGTCGATCGTGTCCCCGGCTTCACGATAGAGATCAGGTTCTGTCCGGATATTCATATATAAGCAATACAAGCGATATACGCGATACAAGCGATATCAACAAAGCAAGCGAGGCAAAGGTTGCTGCAAGGGCTGCTGACCCTTGCGAGAACCGCCTCAGGTACCTATGCATCCTATTAGCGCCTATTGCGCTCGGTGTTGGTCTTCTACGCAGCGGGAACGGCGACAGCACGCGCATTGCTCGCAATATTGCTTGCGGACATGGCAGAGGTACAACAACTTTAAATGGCCATGGGTGAGCCCACAGCTGTAAACAGGGTTCAAGACGCAATACAAATCGCCTGGTAGCAATTGGCTCCCATGTACCCCATGCACATCTCGAACCTATGTTCCACTCAGTCCGCTTTCCATGTAACCCTGGTGCGTAATACATACATGGATCATATCACGTCCAGGGATGTAACGTTTCGAAACGTTTATGCGTAACTGTAAAAACCGAGGGGCCACCCCTGCGTCGATCGGGGTGACTGCAAAGGCTTCCGCCCCTCCCCCTTCGGGGGAAGGGGCAAGCCAACCACCCCTTCGACCCGCGTCCGCGCCCCCGCGCGCTTGGTATCACGCACGCGACTCCACTAGCGATCCTTTTAACGGACCATGCCCTGCAGCCCCGCAAACGCCTAGAGCGTGTAGAACCGATATCATGATGTGAGGGAAACAATCACGGCTGAGCAGGGGGGAGGGGTACGAACAAAACCTCCTAACCCCATGTCCCCAAACGTCCGTCCCGGATCCCCCCCTGCGACCGACCGACCGACCCCCACCGCACAAAACCGTGTCATATACCCCTCAAACCTCCACCATTTTTGACCGCGTTGGTGTCAATGCACTCCTTTTGAGGTGCTCCATCGCTGGGTGCAGTCAGGTGGAGTGTCGTGCTAACTTAGCCTGGCCAGAAATTTCAACGTGGAATGTGTCCCAGCCAGCATCACCGGGCCGCACTCACCCACGACCGGTGGAATGTCCCAGAGGCATCCACTTGATGTAATATGGACGGTGGATGCCTTGCGCCGCGCGCTGGGAACAGTATTGGAGGTGATTTGCAGTGGGATGCCGAAAGTCGGAAACTACATCCCAACCGGAGGTACCATGCTGCAAGCCACCATGACCGTGGGATTGCCAAACATACACCAGTTTGGTGTGGGATGCACGTTTGGTGTCGTGTGTGTGCGTCGGGAGCAGTCCTCAAGGTGATGCGCTGTGGGATGCGGAACACGTCGACCGTGACGTCCACGTTAGGGCCGAGGCACACACCAGAACCTTGCACTGGCGCCTCCCACGTACTACCCTTGTCTATTAGACCTCTTGCAATGCAAAGGTCAAGGTTCTGCACGCGTTTGACGGTCTTATAGGCCTAAAAACCGTCCAAGTCCCTATGGACGAAACATTCAGGCGGACCCCAGGGACCGACGACCGACCGTGAGCTTTGAGGGCCCATACCTTTGCAGTTACTACCTTAATTGAAACTCTGAAAGCACATACTGAACGCTCTCATCAAGCTCTATCTTTTTGGGACATGGGGTGTGTCTTAGGCATATCTAACCCCCCTCTGGGGTGAGGACGCGGTGCTGTGCGGGGGTGGGGGTGGGGACAAGTTTCCGATCAAGTATGCACCCCCACCCCCACCCGGCATGCATGCAAGGGTGGGCTGTCTTGTTTAATGACCAGGGGCCAGTCAAGTTTCCGACCAAGTACAGCCTGCTACCCTTTCAGTCACCTCACGTACCAACAGCATTTCCGACGGGCGGTACAGGCGTCGCTTGCCCTCCACGGCGACCGTCTAGCCCTTCTGCTGAGTCATGGTGTAAATCATCTGTGAATGAATTGGTGGCCTTCTACTTGTCGAACAGCCCCTTGCCCTCCAACAATCGTACGCGGTCACCAGGCTTGAACCCACTCACTGCCACTCACCACGCGCGTGTTCTTAGCACGCTGCCCCTTGTGCAGCTATAGCCTGTAGTCCACACCTGTGAATGCTCATGGAGTTGGCAAGGGGCAAGAAGGCAAGTTCCCGGCAGTGTCCGAAGCCCCCCATATATCCAAAAATACGAGCAGGCAAAGCATTGGGATCAGAAACAAAAGAAACGCGCTGCTGTTACTGTACCGACGTCGGTAGCTGGTTGGAGGTTGCTGGAGCGTTTTGCTGGCGCGCATTCCTCACTCTCCGGGCGCCCGGCCAGGCGACAGCACGACCACACAGACAATGCGACGCCACGCAGCGGGAGAGCCGGAGTCTGAGCGCACCTGCGGGCAGGCGTCCAGCGTCCACGGATGAGCGCCGAAGCTGACAACGAGCGTAATGCAAAAAACAGCGTGCAGCAAGCAGTGGCCGGGCGACAGAGTGACAAGCAAGGGCAAAAACAGGGCGCGGCAGGGCAGAAGGGGAAGCCCGACTGTACGGAATGGCGGGCGAGTCGAATGCAGTGCAACCAGGGCTCTTATCTTGTTTTGGGGGGAAAGCTCAGCCTGAGCTTTAGCAAGCTAAAATGCCCAGAAGTTAGCTCAGGGGGCGGACTTGGGCAGACTCCCGGGCATTTGTGGATAGGCTTTCTGATGGTCAGTGGGGCATCAAGTGGTCAGGGAATCGTCGCATACGCTGACACGCAGCTGTTTGGGCCCCGGAACAGCTGGAAACACTGGCGTCTGATGGTTCTGTGGCCCCCAAACCCACCGGGGCCAAGCTTTCCCCGCCTCCGTGGACGCGTAACAAAGCTAAAATCTGAGCTTTAAGGGCCAGCCGTAAAGCTCAGAAATCGGCCAAAATGACCAAATAAAGCTCAATATCTTTAAGGTAATAGCCCTGAGTGCAACACACGAACAACACAGCCGGAGGTGAGGAAGCGTAGCTGATGGAGAGGGGTATGGCTGTGACTTCGGAAGGGGCCTAGAGACGCGCACTATGCGGCAAAAGTTTTTGGCTTGAGGCGTTTTGTGAGGCGTTTTGGCTGGAGCTGCGTGCGGCATGGAATGCCGGAAAGCGGTCAAATATTATTTAAGGCTGACGGCTGGACTGCGGAAGAGGTGTTTCAGGACGAGAGGGGTAGCTGCTACTGACAGGGGAGAGTGGAGCTGCTACTGACAGGGGAGAGCGGAGAGACAGAGGCACAGGGCTCAGAGGCCAGGGACAGGGGGCGCTGGAGGCTGTATGGGCTGGCGGCTGCGCGTGTGATACTGGCGTTGGGCTGGATGGACAGAGGCACAGGGCTCAGAGGCCAGGGACAGGGGGCGCTGGTGGCTGTACGGGCTGGCGGCTGGGCGTGCGGGACTGGGTGCTTAGGTAGGGTCGGGCTGGAGGGACCCGGGCTCACGAAGAGCTCCCCGGTGGCACAGGGCGCGTGGGTCTTAAAAGCAGGCACCCCCCACCCCGGGCGCGACGCCCGCCACACACTTGCCGTCACTCGCGGCGTCGAAACACACACAAAACCCCGCAGGCTCCCGGCCGAGAGGCCGACCACCGAACATCGCGCAGTCCTACGACGGACTCGCGGCGAGCGCAACCACGAACCCGTGTCACGCGCAAAGCCCATCTAGTCGCAGGCGTCCCTGTCGCCGAACCCCCACCCCCCATCCCTCAGTTGTCACCGCCGGCGAGGCCGGGGGAACCGTGTCTTTACCGCAGGAGTCCAGCAACGGAACACCGGCACGGCCGCCTCCGGGCCGCATAGCGGCGCAGGGCAGCCGGGACCGGCGCCCCACCCCCCATCACCTACTACATGCCTCCGCATCACTCGGGACCCACCTGTGAATGCCTCATCAGGGGGCGGAGCCCCCCCCCCCCCAAAACGCTTAAAAAGTAGCATTTTTGGGGCCCTGGCGAGAACATGGCGAAGCTCTTCTTGCCAGTGGCGGCGGCCTAACCCCGGAAGATGCAAGCCCTGGAGGTGTCTCCTACAGGTCCAACACCTTGGGCAGGAGGCTGGTCCACTTGTTTTAGTGGCGCTCCGGCGTGCGTGTGGCCCTATCCACGATGCCCAGCTTGTCCCCCTGCGCCGTGATATGGTCATCTTTGGCTACGTCAGTGTACATTTCTACCACTATGGTCTCATTGAAAGGGCGCAAGGCCTCATTGTCGATAATGGAGGTGGTCCCCGTGAAGCACGGGAAAAGCGGGCTGATCCCGCACCACATCCACCGTCTGAGGCCGAAGGTGTTCGATAGTACCTCATCTCCCGGACATAGCCGGGGTCGGTTTGTGCAGGCACTGCCAGCCGGGTGCGCAGTCGCTAATCCAGACGGTCAAGCCGCAGCACGATTAAGCAGCCACACTACTCATGCTGCCTACATCACGTGCTCTCACTCGCCCGTGGACCGCCAACTAAGACACCGGCCAGCAATATTAGCCCGCGTGCCGGCGCCGCTTTTTGGGCGGCTCCGCGCTCTCCTCCTCCATGTGGCCTTGCCCGCCCCCTCCGCTCCGCTCCGCACATGCACAAACTCGCCGCCAGGCCCCGGGCCGCCGCCACCAGGCCCTGGGCTGCTGCCACTGGGGCCGCGGGCGCCGCCGCCAGGCCCTGGGCTTCCGCCGCCCGGCCCTGGGCTTGACCACTTGGGCCAGGCCCACCGCCGCCAGGCCCCGGCCCACCACCACCACCACCACCACCACCAGGCCGCAGCGCCGCAGGGCGCTCATTGCCCAGCAGCATCTCCATGATTGCGTGCCGCATGTTCGTTGCCGAGTTGGCGTCGCGGCCCTTGAGGGGGCCGGGGCATTTCGCAAAGATAGGGCATCGCTCATGTTTTAGGCGTTCATTAGGGATACTGCAATGGTGTTTCTGCTCAGCAAACCACCACCAAGGAGTTCCTTGTCCAGGCAACCACTGCTGCTCACTTGCCCACACAGTCCCGCAGTGCTGGCACACTTGGACGTCATGGGCCCGCGAGCCACCAAACGGAATCACCACCTGCAGGCAACGCCGCCGTTGTTGAGCACGCGCCGCCCGCAGTCCGCACACACCTGAGAGGGAATGTAGCCAGGCAGGGTCGCGCTAGCGGTTAATCGTGTGTATCATCAAGCCTCAAGCCCCGGGGAATCAAAATGCGATCCTGGTGCCCCCGACCCCTGGCCCCCAGTCCACGTGCCTGGCTGGTGTAGTACTCATCCACGTACACCACCAGATGCGCGTACTTGTCCACTAGCAGCCGCAGCAATGCCCGGTTTGGGCCCCGCCCCGGCTTGCTGATGCCGCCGCCATAGCCAGTGTTGGCGTTGCCCCAGCCAACAATTACCTCCTCCTTGGGCCTGCCAACAGCCAGTCGCTGGGCAGTCTGCTCAAGCACCTGTGTGCACACCATAGATAGAGAATGATCAACATACCCTGCAGAAATCAGTGCAGAACCGATGCAGAACCGATGCAGAACCGATGCAGAACCGATGCAGGTTTGTCCCCTTTTGCGTCCGAATGTGGACCTACAGTAATTGCGATGAACCGTCAGGCGCCACCGCCGCTGACCCCACTGGCGGTAATGGCGTAGCAGGTGCCACAACCCAACTGTGCCCTGCTGCGCTCGCGCCGGCAGCCGCGCGCCGCCTGGCTGCTGCACCTGCGCAGCGCCTGCCGCCTGGCTGCTGGACCTGGCAGCGGCCTGCACTGGCCCGCCCTGCTGCGCCCACGCCGGCGGCCGCGCGCCGCCTGGCTGCTGTACCTGCTCTGTACCTCCATAGAGGTACCGAATCCGCCACTCGTGATCAGCTGCGGACAGAACCCGCGGGCTAGGGATCCCGGCCTGGAAACGTTTCAGCGCAGGCTGCTCCTCGAGTCGTGATTGCTGCCAACGGCTGCGGTCTGTTTGGCCGGTGCGCTTGCGGTAACTAGCGCCAGACAGCCGTATGTAGCACGCACGCTGCTGCCGGCGCCTTGCCGTGGCTGCACGCCGCTGCTTGCGCTCGCGCCGGCCCTGCCACCCACGTGGCTTCCGCCTCAACTTCCCTTGTGAACACTCCCCCGAAGGGGCAAGGGGCCCGGCCGCATGCTTGGCGGGCCAGTACCCTGTTGACCCACTATTCAGTTGCAAAGGCCGCGGCAATGCACAAGATGCCGAAAGCCAGCCGAGGCGGTTATTAAGGAGTTAATAAACTCCAGATGTTGAATGTTTGGGGCGCATGACGAGGCCTGCGATCCGTCATCTCCTTGATGGCCGCCCTTTCCACGTCCGCCTTTACCGCCACGCACGCTGCCCGCGGTCAGGCTGTCGCAGCAGCAGCCGCTCAGGCGGCCGGCGGCACCGCCGCACAGCCCAACGGTCGCACACCAACCATGGGGCACAAACCCAGCCCAAGCATAGGCGTTCACAGACCGCAAGCACTTACTGGCATACACCACCAGACCATGTACTCCGCAGCTCGTTAGCACCTCCAATAGCCGCGAGGGGAAGGCACGGATGCGTTGTGGGCGACACGAAGCTTGCGACCGGAGGGTAAAACTCAGATATGAGGATGCGCACACTACAAGAAAGGTCAAGTTCTTGGCTCAGTCCAGCAATGTGCAAATGACGCGATGGGGACGGCGTCAGTCCCAAAAAAGTTGCTGATTTCTGAACCTTAACATCTTTGATGCGTATTAAGGATATTGTGCTTGGTTGCAACGCGAAGAGATTTGGACCCGCTCGCCGCGGACCAAAGCGAGCACAGTTCCCTGATACAAGGCATTTGGTGCATTATTTTTATCTATAAACCCTGCCTCAGCATACAGCTTGTAGCCGTCCTTCAGACCTTGTTGTGCTACAGCACTCTCGCACCCAACATCGCAACGCACGGACGAGCACTAGTCAGCAGGAAGGAGGCAGAATGGTCAGCAGAAAGGAGGCGGCTGCGGCTTTCACCGCTGCCGCGAAGGCGCTCGACGTGCGCGGGAAGGAGCTCGGCGCCTTGTGCTTCGCCCTGTCCAAGCTATCGGTGGAGGAGCTCGAGGTGTTTCCGATAGACGGTGACAACGAGGCAATTGTTGAGTTCATGAGGTCCGCGAAAGGTAAGAGTGGTGCGGGTTTAAAACCTGAAGATATGAGGAGAAGGATTTCCCCCACACGCACCCATCGCACCCGGATACTCCGGAGTAAGTTCGATGACTACGGCGCAAGCGTCGCATATAATGAGCTCGTTGCGCGGTTAACCCTGCACGTGTAAGGCTCCTTGCGCCCAGCAACACCGCGCTAACATCTCCGCTACTCCACGTGCTCCCGACCGCTCCGCGTGCAGCTTCGGCGGCTAGCCTTGGCGTGGGGACCGCGGTTGGAGCTGGTGAGTTGGTTATGCTAGCCCAATTGTACGTGGCCTAAGCGGGCCGCGGTGAGCTAAGACTTCGGCTCTAGTGTCCTGTGGTGTTGCAGTACGTGCGTGTTTGAGCTATCTTGAAGAGCACAGCACAGTACGCTGGCCATCGCGGGGATCTTCCTCTGCTGCTATTATTCGGCCGTGTTTTCGCCGGGGCCGCCCGGGCGCTGCATTTCGCCGGTGTGCTGCTTTGAGTGTCTGCATGAGGTCTGGGGCAGGCGCATCATGTGTTTTAGGGAGGGCGGGATACATGACGGGCGTGGCGTGGCGTGGCTTGGTGGAGGCGGCCCTCCACCACTCCAGTTAAGGGACAGTGCGCCGCCGTCCGCCTCTTGAGGTCATACCCGCCCACTTCAGCTGCCCTAGTCTGCGTTTCTTGGTACTGCATGCAGTTCAACATCGTTGTGCTGTGCACGAGCCGGCACCCTCTGACAACACACGCGCAGTGGGAAACAAACTTGCATAGCCCGTTACCTCTACCCACCGCAACACCTGGTACAAACCTCCGGACCGCATCATTCATGGGCATCCGATGCGTGACCTCCCAGCACCTGACGCAGGCCCTTGCACCGCTGCTGTGTGTTTGCAGAGGAGCTGCCCACGCCCAAGCCCCCGCAGGAGCCGCCAACGTCCACGCCCACGCAGCCTCGTAAGTCCGCAGCGTGGTGGCCGGTCTGGTGGGTTAAGTCCATGCCTCGACGGCCTCGATGGCGAGCGCAAGTTGACCCAACAGACAGTGGGCAACAGCAGCAGCAACAGGCGCAGCAGCAGCAGCAGGAGGCGCAATAGGCCTGTCTGCATGCACCGGCAAACGAGGGGTGCTGGGGCAGCCCTTCGCCGAGGGAGGTCGCACTTTGTACCCGAGCTTATTCCGGCTTGAGACGGCCCTGCTGATTTTTGATGCTTAGCACGTTGCGCAGACCGTGGCTTTGCTTGCTCAGAGCTCAGTCCGCGTACGTGATGGGCAGGACGTTCCTCTGCCCCTCTCGTCACGCAGGCGCCGCGGCGGGGCCGGCCTCGGATAGTGAGGCGGCTGGTGGTGAGTGGCTGGCTGGGTGCAGGTGGCTGGTTCTTTGTTGCTTGGTGCTGGTTGCTAGTGTCGCGATGATGCCGGCTTGGGTTTACAACCCTTCGTTGTTGTGACGCAGCATCAGTCGTTCACCAGTCTGCCGCCAGCCGCCAGCTCGCCTTCTCCGTTGTCACCAGGGCTTTCCTTGTTTGGGCTTTCTCGGTGTTCCCTGCATGCCATGCAGGCACCATATCGGCGTTGCAGGTGACGGCCGATCAAATTTTCTCCTGCGTGCAACAACTCCATGGCCTCGTGCTGGTGAGATGGATAGCTCGGGGGGCGGGGGAAGTTGGGGGCTTCGGGGCTTTGGAATTGCAACACGGCCCATAGCGGCGGCAATAGCTTCTAGTGTCAGCAACTGCACAACTTCGTTGTCGTTGGCCGGCCGACACTCTCTGTATGTATATTTGTATGTGTGCGCCCCGTGAAGCCGTGAAATTTTATCCAATCATCCCATCTCCGTTGCGTGCTGCCGGGTTGTCCACCAGGCCGGTCAACAGGCTGCCTCAATCATCGAGGTCGCTGCATCCAACTGCAAGTCGGGGCCGCGCGATCAGATCGAGAACCTGGTTGGCCAATTCTGGAGCTACGCCATCGGCACCCACGCGCCGTGCTGCTGCGCCATCGTGCCCTGGGTTCCGCAGAAGGAATTCAAGTGGGGTCGCCATGGCGAAGATGATGAGCAGACTGTTAAGACAGCGACGAAGTTCCTACGTAGCATCGCGCCAGAAGGTGAATAGGAGGGTTTTGGGGCTGCTAGCACATCAGGCAGTGCATTAGCTAGCGGTGTGGCGGCCGACCGACAGGTGCGCACTGGACGGCCATGCTTAATGCGGTGCCTTTGCAGTTACTTGGCGGCCCCACTCAAGCTTAGAAGCGCCACCTCCGTGGCCCTCCTGCCAAGTTTACCGCTCCGCAATTGCCTGGCCTTTGAGTTCTGCTGGCCACACGGCTGTCCCTGTAGGTATCACGGTCCTGCCCGTGCAGAGCCTCGAGTGGCTGGATGCCAACGTGCACCTCGGCCGCACCACTGTCCACATCAAGTCGTCAAAGACGGACTACATTTTTGTCCCGGAGGCGGCGTGGGCCGCGTGCCAGCAGGCGTACGGCGCGAAGCTGATTGACGGTTGGAAACTGAACGTCAGCCGAGGCACACCGACCGACGCGGTGGTGTCCATGATCAGCTCGATCGTAGGCCTGTACGAGGCCAAGACCGAGAACATGCTGTCCGACCGCCTGCGCGCTGTTCGCGGCCAGGCTCTTCTCGAGTACCTGGCGATCAACCACATGAGGGACTGGCCTGCAAGTAAGCAAGCCCAGAGTGCGTGCGCGTCCAGCCACAGTTATGCTCGCCTCGCCTGTCGTCCTCCCCTGCGTACCGGCTGCATAGCGTGCCCACTGCCCACTGCCGCCCGTTTCTTGCTCACGCCAGCCAACATGGCCCACCCTCCCACCCGTAAACATGCAGACGATGTCGTCGTGTTCTTTGGCGATTTCAAGCGCCACTATGCAGTTCACGCCGGCCGCAAGGACGCTGGCAACGCCGCAAAGTCTCTTCACGTGGCGGGCCCTGCCCCGCTCCCTGCTGTTGCGGAGGACACACCCGCTGCAGCGGGGGCCAGCAGCCCGGACGGCGTCATGTATGGATTCATTAGGGCGCTGCTGGGTACACGGCCGGCGAGCAGCCGCGGGGAGGGGACCGGCAGCGGCCGCGGGGGAGATGCCAGTGACACTGCGGGAGGCACCTCCAGCGGCAGCGGGGGAACTGCCAGCGGCAGTGGGGCAGGCGGCACTTCCAGCAGCGGGGCAGGCGGAACCGCCAGCGGCAGCGCGGGAGGCACCGCCAGCGGCAGCAGGGCAGGGATCGCCGGAGGAGCAGGGCGCCGCGTGGCAGACGACAGCGGAGGCGCGGGGCCTGCTGCTGCCAGCGGCGGCGAGGAAGGGCCTGATGGTGGCGGGCGCGCTGACGCCGCGGGCTCGGAGGCCTCGGGCTCTGATGACGCTGACGAGGGGCTGCTGGAGGCGGCGTGTGACAACGTGTACGCGCAAGCGCTGTGGAGCGTGCTACAGCTGCCCGAGGTGTATGAGTCTATTGGGCTGGAAGAGCCGCCCGCCTTCCTCCAGCCCCCTACCAAGGAGGAGTACCTGGCGAGCTTCCGGGCCTATGAGGGGTAGTGCGGTGGCATTGAGGGCACTGGCCCGCTGCCTGGTGCCATGACACACGTGCTGACCCACGTGGTGCAAGGCCGGGCCGGTGGGCTGCCGGCGCCACCAGTCGGCTCGGCAGGGGCGGGTTGAGCCTGGCTGAGGCCGTGCCACTGGCGTTCAGCTTCCCGGCGGGCGCGCTGGAGGGGTGGGTGAAGGTTGGACTCACGTCATGGTGTCAGGACGACGGTGGCTTACTGTCTGGGTGAAAGGCTAGGCGACAGGGATCGCCATATTAGCGGACCTGGGCGCAAAACCCCATTCCCATGACACCGTTGCCGCAAAGAACATATGACAGCCGTTGGGTGAGTGGGGGTAGGATCATGGCGGCACGCGCGGCTGTATAGTAGACTGGAAATAGAGGCAGGGGACGCAGGTAGGAGCAACGCGAGGCGCCTGCTGCGCCATTGTGGAAATATGGAATAATGAGTAGTTGTCAGCTAAGTTGCTTTATATTATTTTATTTGTCAGGTCGGGGTGGCCAGGTCGGGGTCCCATCCTGCCCAGGTCTACCGCAGGACTGATATGGTTTGTGTGTTGCGCACACCCCTTCGTACTTGATGCCGGGAACATAATGACCTGCCTGTGTGCACGCAAACATGTACGGTATTTCAGACTTCAGTAGTGAGTAAATACAAACATGTTTGTGCGCGTGGCTCTGAACCGTGCCGCTGCAAGCCTGAGGCACACAGGCGTTAGTTGCGGCTGTTCTTCTTCATGGCCACGTGTGTGCATCGATAGGCGATAGTGCTGCATTCATTTGGATTGATTGCATTCCTAGCATTCAGTATACCGGGCTCTGCGCCTTTGGCCCATAGCGCAGTAGCGGGTGCCGGGCGGCATTGCACAAAAAAGCCTCCAGGGCTCAACCCCTAACCTCACGAGCTTCGCCTCGTGGGGGCGCGCACAACATTTACGTTGTCGCCTTTGGCTTTCGTTGCTGACTTTTTGTAGCCCGTTACGGGCTCTTGGCTTCTGAATCTGGTTACGCTTTGGTTCAGATGGGCGCTTGCGCCAAGACTTTTGCCTCGAAGTTCCATGGCGGCCGGCCTGCGGCCTCCGCGGCTGGCTGGGCGGGTTCTTCCTTGTTGCTGCCTCTGTGTGTGACGTGTGTGCAGGTTGCGGATGGCCCTGGTGGTCACTCGTGGCCCGGCGCAAGTTGTGGTGCCAGTTTCGATGTGCTCCTCGGCGCCTCTCCTCGTGGCGCCTGGTCCGCAGTCGTCTCTGCATGCGACCTTTCTGGCTCTGCATTATTGTAGTCGCGGGTGTCGTTCGTAGCATGCGGGCTCAGGGGCCGGTAGGCGTGTCGGTTACGCGGTCGGGTAGTCCCGGGTGTCGGATTGTGTGTGCCCGGGCGGCTGTTGCCCGGGCGCCCGGGCGGCTGTTGCCCGGGCGCCCGGGCGGCTTGTGGGCCTGATCGCCTCCGTACGCACGCGGGGCTTGCTTGGAGGGTCGGTATGGTTAGCTGGTGGGGCGGGTGGCGGGCGGTGTGCCCGTCGCGAGGCGTTGTGGTGTGTTGGTGGTTTGGTCCGGTTCCGGCGGGGTTTCCCTTTGTGTTGCCTCGGCACAGACTTTCTCAGACGTGGCCCTTTGGGCCAAGACATTATGCGTTGATTCCGAACACGCGCATATGCGAAAATGAGTGGTGCTCGCGTCTGGTGGGGATGTCGGCAGGCCTCTGGCCTGACGTGCCTTGTTATGCGTGAGTGCTGCCGCCAAAGTGGTGCATTCATGAGCCGCGCGTACCGTGATGCTGTGTCTGGTGTGGCTTTGGCGGGCCGTGGCTTAGCTTCGACGCACCTACGCAGCTGTGAGGAAGGTCGTCAGCCAACTGGGGGGAGGGCGGTTTCCCTTCGGGCCGGAGATGGTCCCTCTTGACCTGGGTGCGGGGCACCCTTGCTTGGTCAGATTGTCCCTTTATATAATGTCACATTCCTAAATCTTGCTGGTCGGACTTGAAGATGATGATGATGATGTGTTACAGGATTGGAAGTGTGCGTTCCTTCTCCCGCAACGAGACTAACCGAGCCGCGTGGGCTCCTCGTCTCTCCTGTTAGATTCAGTGTGATTTTCGTGCACACGTCTGTCCGCGCTACTCGACTTCAGAAGCCCGTTACGTCGTGTCCAAACTTCTTGTAAGCAAATGGCTAGAACGCGTTGATCCGTACACTGCATTGCTGATTGCATGCTCTCCACTCCAGCTAACCCGTGGCTTCCTCTGATGTCAGCGTAAGCTTCACACGCGAGCAAAACATGCCGCTCATCCTCTATGCCATCATTGCATAAAGGGCACTTTCTCTCGCCTCTGGGTAGGTGATGGTTACGGTTAGAGGCCAGTGGCCAGCAGCACGTACGAAAGCGCATTAAGTTGCGATGGGCTTCATACGGGATGATGCAAGTGGCGTGCGGTGCTTGCCTTGTGTTTTTTTTATGTTGTTGTTGTTACAGGTTGGAAGTGTGCATTCCTGAATCCTGTAACGAGACTAAACGAGCCGTAAAGGCTCCTCGTCTCTGATAGCATTGGTGGCAGCAGTATGAGGCACACCGTGCGACACAAGTTCAGCGTATCTCTCACAACGCCTAGTCCAGATATCCTGCAAACACCTAGCTAGCTTCACCTGGTCCCATTCTCTCATAACGGTTATCATACCCACACTTGGTACAAGTCCGTAGCTCTCTCTTATCTCAGCGTAAGCTTCGCAGCCTAAAAGTACGTGCCTCTCGTCCTCTACAGCCATATTGCACAGACGACAAATCCTTTGCTCTCTGGGAATGTGATGATTCCGGTTAGCCTCAAGGGGCCAACAGCATAGCCTAAACCGCATGAGGGCACGCTGCATCTCGTACGGCATGGGTGTCGTGATGTGTGTGTGGTGCATTGGTGGTGCATGGCCTTCAAAACAGAGACCCATCCAGTGCTTGTACTTAGCCATATGTAGGCCGGGTTGCATGCCATCTGTTGGAAACAAATCAGGCGTGGTGTCAAGCCGTTCATGCGCCCAACCTGCCATCAGGCGCTCTCTGAGCGCTCCAACCAACACGGCCTCGGGCAGGGGCCGGTTGGTCACACCTCGAGCCAGGCTGCGCCAGCCCAGCGCGCCGTCAGCCCAGCAGTTCAAACAGTATAGCTTACAGCCTCCTGGCGGTCTTGGGCCGGCTCATATCAGCGGTTACCGTCTCTCGGAGGTAATGTGGCCGCGCATTTCGCTTTACCGCTCACCCCCGTCTCCTGCTGCTTGCGAGACACGACTTCCACGTCTGGTGGCGTGCTTACGTTTTCGTTTCGCAATTTAGAGCATGTCCGTACGTAGAGAGCAGCCATGCAACTCGGTCCCTAGCTCTCTGGCGGCGCAACCGAACAGGCATATCTTGCCACAGGTCTGTTAATAGCTCAGCAAAGTGCAGGAAGGAGCGTCCCCATCCAGTGACCGTGCGCGTATCACGGCCGCCAGGGCGCGAGCTCGCGTCAACCGCCTCAACCAACTCTTCGGTCATCGCTTTGTAACAATACGAGTGCGGCTGCTTTTGTATGCGGTTAAGGAATCCAATCAATTGCTTGAAAACAAAGTAATGTAAAGGTAGCTGCCCACACGGGTATGACGCCGGTTCGGGTAGGGGCAGAATCGTGTCCACACGTGTTTCTCTTCGTATGCGCGCACTTAGGCCCCGCCTTTCAGGCAATAACATACTATTTATATAAGTATCTCAAATTCTGACGGGCAAGTCAATTTGTGGTGGTCGCTGTCACCACATTTCGCGAAGCATGCTTTTGCTGGAGTCCGTCTTTGTGGCCGTGGACTGTATTTTGCAGCTCCATATGTATATGTTAATCGACGGCAATTGCAAGCGGTGTCAACGCCACTGAAATATGCGCGCGAAAGAAGCATGTCAACTGTGATGTCACCGAATTGCCTCAAAACACGTTACTTGCAGTCCTTATAACATATAAGCAATACTTAAAAGCTATCGGGACCTACTGGTGAGGTTGACCTGACGACCGTGCCGGCCCGTGCCGACACGGCAAAACGCACCCCCTGGACGCCAAGCGTGTTAGCAGCCTAAAGGCCGTGTTGATCAAGCACCGCCACGTGATCCGTGGGTGGATGACCCCATCGTGTGTTGCTTCATCCTCCATGCAAGCGTTTTGAGTTGCATGCGTTGCACAGAAACCCATCTTGAACACGGCGTAGCGTTGAAGGGACGCGTCGCTTTCTGAGGGTGCGATTTTTGACGCCGCAGCTTGACATGGAAGTGGAAGGGCGGGAAGCCACAGAGAAGACATGCCCTCGGAAACAACGCACCGCATTCGAGGTATCGAAAAAGCATTTGTTTAGCGGCCTGTTTGCGGCTGATGGAGCGCCGGTTGTGAGTAAGATTGAAAGCATAAAGGCCGCCCTCTGCGCCCCGGTGGGCGGGATCACCACCACCGAGGCAGTAGAGGCTTTGGGTGCGTGCCTGTACAATGCCATGGTTAAGGCATTTGGCCCTACGCGACCCGGCAACCTGCAGCCGCAGGAAACGCCATGGTGGAACGCGGAGTGTGCTGACGCACGCGCCGAGTTTGTACGGGCGAAACTGGCGCTGGGCAGGCCGGTGGTTAGAGAAGGAGAGGCATGGCAGTCTTTCCGCGCAGCCAGGTCAACTTATGACCGGGCGAAGCGAAGGGCTAAGGCCGCTTTTGACACCCAAGTGATGCGAGACAAGGTAGCACGCTGCCGCGCAGATGCCCGACTGCTTTGGAGGATGATTGAGGGAAGGACAACAGAGCAGTGCCCCATCACGGCTGATGGCTTTCGTGACCACTTTGCGCAACTCCTGAACGAGGGTGCTGGCAGCGGCTGCCCGACGGCTGCTCATGAGATCCTGGGATCAGGAGGAAGGATGGCAGAGGACATCCTTATGGCATCGGAGCGCGCGAGTCTAAATGAGATGCTTAATAGTGAGATTACACTAGATGAGGTCACACGCGCGCTTGCGCGTCTACCCAACGGCAAAGCCACGGGGATGGAGAAAGTCCCGTCGGAATGCTATAAGTACGCTGAGAAGCCCAGTGAGCCTGACGCTGAGCCGCCAGTTCCGGCGCTCAGCCGCGTGGCACCATTAGTGCAAGTGTTGTTTAATAAAATTTGGAGTGAAGGGGCCTACCCGGAGCAATTCACCACCACTGTGTTAACCCCAATTTACAAGCGGAAGGGTGACACCAGGACGGCGGGGAATTACCGGGGCATTGCGGTGGGAGGTGCCCTGGCGAAGTGTTATGCATCCATCCTGCTAGAACGACTAGCCAACGCTGGTGAAGAGTACGAGTGGAGGCATCCGGCCCAGGCGGGTTTCCGGCGGAAGTTTGGTACGTCACACCATCTGTTTACATTACGGCATCTCATCAGCAAGCATACTCGAGGAGGCTCGAGCCCGCTCATTGTTGTGCAAATAGATTTTGAAAAAGCATTTGACAAGGTCCCACGGCCACTGCTGTGGATGCGGCTAGAAGAGCGGGGTGTCACGGGCACGATGCTGGATGCGATTAAAAAAGCTTACGAAAGGGTGATGATGGTTGTGAAGGCTGGAGGCACACTCAGCACACCGTTTGCAACTACACAGGGGGTGAAGCAGGGATGCCCACTTAGCACTGAGCTGTTTGGTCTATTTATTGAAACGTTAGCCGAGTATATTGACTCAGAAGATTTGGACGAGACCACTGGCTCCCCGGAGATTAACGGGAAACTGGTGTCACTCCTAATGTACGCGGACGACGTGTCCCTGCTAGCCACTACTCCAGAGCGGATGCGGCATCTGCTGTCGCTAGTTGATACTTTTTGCCTAGCTTTTGGAATGAAAGCAAACGTTGCCAAATGTGAGAGGCTGGTGTTTGCAGCCAGTGAGGAGGTAGCTAGCGCGGTAAGCACAGAATGCCAGGGGCTGAGGTTAGCAGGGCAGCCGATCCCCGCGGTGGACAAAGCACGATACTTGGGCCTGGTGTACGGGCCCGGTAGGGCATTTGTCAGCTGCAGGGAGACGCTGTGCGAGTCCGCGCGCAGGGGTATGTGTGCACTAAACACTAGACTAAACCGTCTGCGCATTTTCGCGCCAGACATCCGCATGCGCTGTTTTGAAGTGCAGATCCGCTCCATCCTTTCGTATGGCTGCGAGGTGTGGGGGCCAGACGTACTAGTGGAAATGCTAGACGGAGGGCCGCCGCCACGGCGCAATGATAGCAATAACCTGGCACAGGGGCCGTTTGAGGCATGCTTGAGAGACGAAGCAGTGAAGCTACAAATTCAGTACATGCGCCAGACTGTGGGTGCCGCTAAACCGTCACACCGGCTTTTGTTTGCCGAGCTAGCCCAACTACCGCTACACTTTTTCATAGCGAAGCAATGTATGGGCTTCTACAATAGGATCTGCGCACAAACCAGGAGTCTGGCTTTCGACACGCTGGTAGATGAAATTCGTGACGCATGGAGGAACCGGGCGAGTGATGGGTGGTGTGCACGTTTGTTTCGTTTCATAGCAGCACAAGGCATTGACGTCTGGAACTGGCCAGGGACACACGAGACGAGGGAAGAATGGAGGGCCAGTACACCCCTACCCGACGGGCCTGCCCTCTCCACCTTCAGGGAGCACCTGATGCGGGCGTGGAGCCATGAGCGGCTGCAAGCAGACCCACACGCCTTCCCCTCAGACGGCAAGCAACCAGGCATTCATATGTGCAAATATAAGCATTGGATGGGGCTAAGTGCGACGGGCGCCGCGCCGCTGGTGTTACATGACCACTGCCGGGCTTACATCACTGTTGCGCGACACAAACTCCTGATGCGATTTCGTCTATGCTGTTGGCCAATTACTGCTAATCGCGCATGGGATAGGCCTAGGGAGGAGAGGACGTGCCCGCTGTGCACAGCGAACGAAGTGGAGGACGAACACCACGTCCTGATGACATGTACGGCTTACGACCAACTAAGGACGGACAGCGGCGTCGATTTTAGCAAGGGCATGCAGGAAGTGATGCGGAATGCGGACCCGGCTAGGCTTGCTGCGCTGCTCGACTCCATATGGGAATTTAGGAGCAGGAATGTGCCCCTTGCGAGGGCCGGTTAAGAGAGTTGAACAATCATAGTTTACTAGGCGTTATAAGGGTCACCCCGGCCCGGGCCTTCGGTTTTCAAGAGGTTGGAAGACACGAGAAGTGTGCACCACCTTGTAACCACACACACAGCTAGAGCATTTTGCGCTATCCATCGATTTTATGTATACAAAATGTGACCCTATGTACGCGGTTTGGAGGCTGATCAACACGGCCAACCCTGTCAAAACCGTCGTGCCGTTTGGCCCCTCTCCCAGACCGGCGTCATACCCGTGTGGTCAGGGGTTCCCCTGCGTGTGGTAGCTGCCCAAGCTCGGCAAAAAGTAAGCGCTGTGCAGGGCGCGACGCACCGACACACTGGCGCATAAACGTAATCTGAAGCTTCACCGCGGGGTCTCTGATCGCAGCCTCAAACAATCCCTCCGCTGCATTGCTACTATCTCGCGCGCGGTCTCCCTCCGGCCCTCCCCTCGCTGCTTCCATCAGAAGGTCTGGCCCCCAAGCTTCACACCCATAGGTGGCAATAGCTCTCACTTGCGAGTCAAAATGATCTTGCTATCTGAATGTGCTGCTTCTCGGCTTGGCCAGGCCCATGAGTGGGATGAGGGGTGGCCCACGGGGAATGCCGGGGCGAGGGCCCGCGAGGGCCCACGAGCGTGGCCTGGCGTGGCGAGCCGAGCTGCCGAGCATGCATGTGCACGTGCAGGACGCCGCAGCCCACCGACCGTTGCCATGCCACACATAGCACGATTATAATGGCAGGCACCCATGTAAATTTTGGTGCATGCAAAACTCTGAAGCGATGGCGCGATCAAGAACGCGTAGGAGGGACCCCGCAGATCACGCCAAAAAAGCAACGTGGTATAATTTCTTAAGCATATTTCATGTCGGCCGATCATTCATTGTGTTGACCGCGTATCGGCCGGGAAATGGTCTTGCAACATTTCGGAGGTCTTGTGTCACCCTCTCGAAAATGGCTACAATACAGAACAATCACTAATTTTGCTGGGCAGCAGTTTTTGAGACGTTACGGCTTCCAGGAACCGCTGTGTCGCGCTGTCTTCTCGACGGCAGTTCCTGAGCGTCCCGTCTCGCGCAGGAAAAAAACATCGATGAACGACCCGGGGTCGGTTGCTACAACGAGATCATCTATAAACCTTGTCTTCTGATGCTGTGTCTGGTGTGGCTCTGGCGGGCGTTTAGCTTAGCTTCGACACGCCTACGCAGCTGTGAGTCGGGTGGGCAGCCAAGCAGGGTGGCGGTTGGCCACCTGTGCCCGAGGCAGTGTTCACACTGTCCCCTTCTTGTGACCAGCACTCATAAAGATTGGGACACGGTGTCGTCTTCTCACCCATTCATTGCTCCTGGCGGTGGTGGTCGGATGGAGTTGAGGCTGCCGTACGATTTCGAATCACCGCCTCCGTCGCCGTGAGTTCCTGCGTCTTGAAGACATGCGCGTTCGTATTGCAGTGCCTCTGCTTCGTGCGGCCGCCTGGTACCTGGACGCTTGCGCCCTGGTTAGGTTAGGTTGTGCTGGTAGGGTGTACTGTTCGCCTTTGACCTGTGCGGTAATCCCGCTTTTGGACTTGTGGCAGCGATGCAATCGGCGGGGCTCTGGCGGGTTACGGCTTGGCTAGGATTCGCTGTGCGCGGAGTCACACGGACCATGGTGGCGGGAGGGTTTGCAGCAGCTTCCGACGGCCCTTGTGTCCTTGCACACTCGGGTTGTCCCCTCTGTAATTCCGCAACCATAAAGATGCATTCGTACGTCAGGTGCCAGGATCTTACGTTTCCTGGTGCGCGATAGCAGACTGAACATGGCGCTACGTGCGGAATCATTGAGTGCCTCCCTACATGAAGTAAATGCGCGACTTGGACCATACACTAGCCCCAGGTAGCGTGCCTTAGAGACAGCAGGGATGCATTCCCCTTGCAGCTTGAAAGAGGTGCACTGCGCGGCTACCCGCGTTTCCCTACCTCTCCGCGCGCGGAATCAGCAAAAACAAGCCGCTCACACTTTTTAACGTTCGCGCGCATACCGAACCAAGCACAGAAATCGTCAACATATCTCAGTAGCTCTCGCATCCTATCCGGAGACGTGGCCAATAGGCTAATATCATCTGCATAGAACAATAACGATATCAGCTTGCCATCAAGGGAGGGTGCCGCCCTAGGGTGGCGTGACCTCTCCGGTCCATCAGCTTCGTCGCGTGCATCTATCAAATCGCCGAGTGCTTCAATAAACAGGCCGAAAAGCTCGGTGCTAAGAGGGTCACCTTGTTTCACTCCAAGCTTAGACAGGAAGGGGGCCCCGAGCCTGCTTCCTACTTTCACCTGCATCTCTACCCTGTCGTACGAACGCATGATGGCGTTGAGCGCCTTCCCCCTGATCCCGCGCTCTTGCAATCTAACCCACAAAACCTCTCGCGGTACTTTGTCAAACGCCTTCTCAAAATCAATTTGCACGATGATCAAAGGTGGCATGCCGGGACGCCTATGTTTGTCCGTGAGAACGCGCTTCACAAACAAGTGGTGCGCAGTGCCGTAGCCACTGCTAAAGCCTGCCTGAGCAGGGTGTCGTAATCCCAGCTTCTCCCCCGCAGTCACAAGGCGGCGCAGGAGCACAGAAGCGTACAACTTCGCCAAAGCACCACCCACTGCAATGCCACGATAGTTGCCGGGGAGGGAGGGGTCCCCCTTCTTAAACACAGGTGTGACCAAAGTAGTAGTAAACTGCGCGGGAAAATCGCCCGTATCGAAAATGTGTTGGAGGAGGATGTGTAGGACAGGTACTAACCGGTTCTTCTCAGGCGTGCCAGGCTCATCTCCAGGCTGTAGCAGCCTACGTGCGTACTTGTAGCACTCCGCAGGAGCAGCTTCATTCCCTGGTGATTTCCCGTTCGGCAATTTCTTAATAGCCAGCAGCACCTCCTCTTGCGTGATAGGGGCATCCAGAAAGGGGGCAGCAGTCTCACCCCTCCGTCTGACCGTGTAATCAGACCTCCATCCTTCAGTGCAGCCAACCGTGTGCGTGTTGATGTAGCTGAGCGCCTCCTCACCTTGCTTAACGAAAAATCACCATCACTAGCGTTGAGCAGAGCAGTAAAATGCTGTGTCCACACCCCCATGTCTTGGATAGGGCACGCACCTCTAGCCTCGTCCCCAAGCATACGCCACAGCGCTTTATGATCACGCCTACAGGTACGTAGAAAATCCCTCAGTAACTGCTCTTCATGTGCCGCTTGGGCCCTACGTTTAACCCTGGCGTATTCTCGCCTAGCATCAAGGAAAACGAGCCATTCATCCCCATTCCTGCGGCCCCCCGCCATCTGCCTCGCACGGAACATGTTTTCACGGGCCTCAGCGCATTCATTGTTCCACCACGGGCATTCCAAGGAATTGTTGTTAGCCCCCGCGCCAAAAGCATTCGCCATAGCCTTACTCAGTGTCTTACTAAGCTTATTGACGGCAGTAGTGCTATTGATCGCGCCAGCCGCTAGTTGCTCTCCCACTTGCCGCACGTTATTCAACCAAGTAGAGTCATCCGGAGTGAAAAGCGTTGCATACTTGCGCCATTGGCTAGAGTCAAAGGCAACTCGGCCCTTGCGACCCTGTGCACCCGTAGCCGAGTCGTATGGGGTTGGGTTAGCAGCCCCCAGTACGGCAGTCACAGGGCAGTGGTCGCTGACACGCACACAGGAGGGGCCATCATGCCTTGCTGGTGCACCTCGCTCGAAGCTGAGCCCCATCCAGTGCTTGTATTTGGCCATGTGTATGCCGGGTTGCATGGAATCAGTCGGGAATGCGTCGGGCGTGTTATGAAGCCTGTCGTGTGCCCACCCTATGATCATGCGTTCACGGAAAGCCCTAACCAACTCAGCTTCAGGCAGCGGGTTAGTCAGAAGCCATTCTGCTTGTGCCCTCGCCACTCCTCGTCGAATGTTATTAGGCATGCCTTTCCAAACGTCAGTGACAGATTCAATTACCCCCAGGAAAGACTGTCCCCAGCTAAGTGCACGGCTAGCTTGGGTGCTGGCCGGCCGGGACTTGGCATCAGTGTTTTTTTTTCGGTAACTACGGTACTATCCGGTAACCAGAACGGGTTCGAGGGTTCTGGGGCCTGTACCCAGCGCGCCGAAGGCGCGTCACCGCGGTTACCGGCCGGCCGGTCGGCCGGCCAACCGGGCGGGGCGGGGCTGGCGGAGCCCGGAGGGCCCCCCGTGCCCAGGGGCGGCACGGTCGCATGGCTTCACAAGTGTTGACCAGGCCGGCGACCACCGGTCATTTACTTAGTTATTTGATACACAATGCATAAGTAGTTATGGCACCAAAGAAGCCGTTATTGCTCGATACTCTACTGAAACTGAAAGGACCGCGCTTCCCCCCGAGTATTTGCACACAAATATCAAGGGCTGGGCTGGTACTCCCCGTTGTTCGCAAATTAGTAAAACGCATCTTCAAGCGCATTCTGGCTTCTCAGGCCGCGCCTGCAACAGCCATGTCGCCTAGCGCATGTCGGTAACAGCCCCAGCGCCAGCGCCGATGAGCCTCAGCCAGAGCATCAGGACGTTGACGTTGTGGACAAGTCCTCAGCGAAGCGAAGCCGCACTGAATGGGGCGCTAGTGATGATACCTGGCGGTGGTGGTGGGGCCGGGGCCCGTGGCAAGCAGGGCAAGAAGAAGCCGCCCCCACCACACCTGCCACGACGCCACGACGGGGATCACCTGGGGCTGTGCATGCGCATGATGTCGCTAAAATTGCTGAGCCAGGAGGCGTTCCCCTACGCGCCCTGGAGCGCTGGGAGGCGGCAGCAAAGAAGCGGGGCCGGTACCTCATGTCGTGCTGCATTTCGTGTGCGTGTGGTCGAGTGGTGGCTTGTTGATTGTACATAACGTGAGTTCAAGGTACTGGCTGGACTCGTGGAGTCATGACGGGTGCGGACATGCGGAATTGCGGACGGGAGCAATGCAGAGACATAACATGCGGATGAGAGTGATGACGGTGCCCGTCACAATGTCATGGGGGTCCGGGGGCTTGCCCCCGGGAAAAAAATTATGCAGGTAACGGCACACGCCGCAGTGCTGTTACTCGTTACATCAGTAGTAGCAAGTCGGCAAACCCCCGTTTTGAAAAAAAAACACTGCTTGGCATCCACCGCCTCCACTAGCTCTTCCACCAGCGCGCGGTAGCAGTACGTGTGCTTCTCTTTTGAATGCGGTTGTAAGCATTTCGACAAGGGAGGTGGTCCCCGTGAAGCACGGGAAAAGCGGGCTGATCCCGCACCACATCCACCGTCTGAGGCCGAAGGTGTTCGATAGTACCTCATCTCCCGGACATAGCCGGGGTCGGTTTGTGCAGGCACTACCAGCCGGGTGCGCAGTCGCTAATCCAGACGGTCAAGCCACAGCACGATTAAGCAGCCACACTACTCATGCTGCCTACATCACGTGCTCTCACTCGCCCGTGGACCGCCAACTCAGACACCGGCCAGCAATATTAGCCCGCGTGCCGGCGCCGCTTTTTGGGCGGCTCCGCGCTCTCCTCCTCCATGTGGCCTTGCCCGCCCCCTCCGCTCCGCACATGCACACACTCGCCGCCAGGCCCCGGGCCACCGCCGCCACCAGGCCCTGGGCCGCTGCCACTGGGGCCGCGGGCGCCGCCGCCAGGCCTTGGGCTTCCGCCGCCAGGCCCTGGGCCTTGACCACTTGGGCCGGGGCCACCGCCGCCAGGCCCCGGGCCGCCACCACCACCACCAGGCCGCAGCGCCGCAGGGCGCTCATTGCCCAGCAGCATCTCCATGAGTGCGTGCCGCATGTTCGTTGCCGAGTTGGCGTCGCGGCCCTTGAGGGGCGGGGGCATTTCGCAAAGATAGGGTATCGCTCATGTTTTAGGCGTTCATTAGGGATACTGCAATGGCGTTTCTGCTCAGCAAACCACCACCAAGGAGTTCCTTGTCCAGGCAACCACTGCTGCTGACTTACCCACACAGTCCCGCAGTGCTGGCACACTTGGACGTCATGGGCCCGCGAGCCACCAAACGGAATCACCACCTGCAGGCAACGCCGCCCGTTGTTGAGCACGCGCCGCCCGCAGTTCGCGCACACCTGAGGGGGAATGTAGCCAGGCAGGGTCACGCTAGCGGTTATTCGTGTGTATCATCAAGCCTCAAGCCCCGGGGAACCAAAATGCGATCCTGGTGCCCCCGACCCCTGGCCCCCAGTCCACGTGCCTGGCTGGTGTACCGTACCGCCGCTAAGTTTTTTCCGGTGCTAAGTTTTTTCTAACGGCAGCGGATTTATATTAAAAAATTTTTGGGGAAGTTTTTTATGGCTGCGCGGCATTTATTCTGCAAATTTTTCGAAGCATGGAATGGGTGCGCCCGCCCCTGTGCCACCGCACACCGTGCGTCCGCGCACTCGACAGCTCCAAGCCCTAACCATCACCGCCTGCATCGTACAGTGTCGTGCCCGCCTGATCACCATCGTCCCTACGGTATTTCCCAGTTCCCTCTCACACCCTAGTGCTTCAGCTGCAATCGCCAGAAATTGTGGCTGAGATGCCGTAACCGGCACGCATGTCACTGATCTTCCCCGCTGCCCCCGGAGCTGCCCCCCGCTGCCCCGCATGAATTTTTTCTACGCCGTTAAGTTTTTTTTGGAAAGCGCGGATGTAGCAATTATATTTTTTCAAGATAAGTTTTTTTCGGTCCCAAAAAATGATTTATGAAAAAAACTTCCCGGCGGTACGGTAGTACTCATCCACGTACACCACCAGATGCGCGTACTTGTCCACTAGCAGCCGCAGCAAGGCCCGGTTTGGGCCCCGCCCCGGCCTGCTGATGCCGCCGCCATAGCCAGTGTTGGCGTTGCCCCAGCCAACAATTACCTCCTCCTTGGGCCTGCCACCCGCCAGTCGCTGGGCAGTCTGCTCAAGCACCTGTGTGCACACCATAGATAGAGAATGATCATCATACAATGCAGAAATCAGTGCAGAACCGATGCAGGTTTGTCACCTTTTGCGTCCGAATGTGGACCGTCAGGCGCCACCGCCGCTGACCCCACTGGCGGTAATGGCGTAGCAGGTGCCACAACCCGACTGTGCCAGGAGGGTGGGAAATCCGAAAAAGTGCGCCGGGCCTCTGGTCCTACAGATGCGCGCGCGGGGGCTGCCGGGGTATCTTAGGTGGATGGGCGGGGTCGCCCCCCGCACCTAAGATGCGCGCGCGGGGTCGCCCCCCGCACCTGAGATGCGCGCGCGGGGTCGCCCCCCGCACCTGAGATGCGCCGGCGGCCCCGCCCCTTTTGTCAAGATGCGCGCGGCGAGGGTCACAGATGCGCCAGCAGACCCACCCCCAGCACCTACGATGCATGCGCACAGCCCTCCAGATGAGCCGGCGCCCCGCCCCCACAGGTCATTCGCGTGCTTGTGCGACACGCCCGTACCAGGCACCCGATTTCTCTTGTTCCGCTGCACCTCGATCTCTATACCATATGGGCAAATGTGTAGCTTTGTATGCATCAGTGCCTGGAGCCTGCAGCTATCACACAAGACACAACATTGACCAGTTGCGAAATCATCAGGGCTGCGCTCCCCAAGGGTCTAGTTGGCAGGATCTGGTTGAGATGATGATTTACAATAAAGTCCTGGGGAGCGGGGAGCTAAAAGCTGCCTGCGAACCAGTGGTTCGCTGGGGCTGCTTCAGCATCTTTGCTATTCTGCCCTCTTCAGGGCCAAGCAATGTTAGCCAAAGATACCGGTGGGAAAGCATATGTTCATTCGCCACCGTGCTACTCTATAGCTGCCCGAAAATAGACAAACACGCGACCGAGGGACCGCCATAAAGGAACTATGCTTGAGTAGGCGTGTTACATAGCCATGCATCAATAGGAATATATTATGGCGGACTGGCTGCACACACATGCGACTGGCACAGGCACACCTAGTACCTGCATACCCAACCCAGGTCACGGCACCGATCGTGGACACCAGCAACTGGCTTCGCTGTTATCACGCTTCACTTGGAGACGCTTCCGGGCGGGTGTGTATGGCTCTCGGCCGGGTGTCAGGGATGGACAGCAGGGATGGCACAAAGCGATCCCAAGATGCAGCGGCAGGGTCGGCCCACATAAGATGCGTGTGCAGGGGACCCGAGATGCAGCGGCGGGGTCGGCCCACATACCCAAGATGCGTGGGCGGCGCAACTCAGATACGCCGGTGGGGTCGGCCCAGACAGTCAAGATGCGTGTGCGTAGGGCACAAGATGCGCCGGCGGACTAGATGCCGGACCAGACCCGGTCCCCAAGATGCGCCGCCCACGCATCTTTCCCACCCTCCGCTGTGCCCTGCTGCGCCCGCGCCGGTAGCCGCGCGCCGCCTGGCTGCTGTACCTGCGCAGCGCCTGCCGCCTGGCTGCTGGACCCGGCAGCGGCCTGCACTGGCCCGCCCTGCTGCGCCCGCGCCGGCGGCCGCGCGCCGCCTGGCTGCTGTACCTGATCTGTACCTCCATAGAGGTGCCGAATCCGCCACTCGTGGTCAGCTGCGGACGCAACCCGCGGGCTAGGGATCCCGGCCTGGAAACGTTTCAGCGCAGGCTGCTCCTCGAGTCGTGATTGCTGCCAACGGCTGCGACCTGTTTGGCCGGTGCGCTTGCGGTAGCTAGCGCCAGACAGCCGCTGCTAAAATCGACGCCGCTGTCCGTCCTCAGTTGGTCGTAAGCCGTACATGTCATCAGGACGTGTTGTTGTTGTTGTTGTTGTTGTTGTTGTTGTTGTTGTTGTTGGGAGTTGTCCCAGCTCAGCGTATAGCAAGCGCAGGCCGTGCAGCTCCCGCACACTGGCGCATGAAGCTAGTTTGGAGCTTGACAGCCCCATCCTTCAAAGCTGCCGCAAAGAGTTCCTCGGCTAAATTATTGCGATCATGGCTCCTACTTCCTGTCGGTCCTCCATTCAGGGCATCCATCAGCATGTCAGGGCCCCAGGCTTCGCAGCCGTACGTAGCAATTGCGCGTACTTGCGCGTCAAACAGGTGCATTCTAACATCAGCCGAAAGTATATTCCGCCTACGTGTGCGTGCAAGCAGACTGAACGCCGCCCCGCGTGCAGCATCATTTAATGAGCCCCTGCAAGCAGCAAAAGGGGTGCCGGGCCCGTACACCAGCCCTAAGTAACGGGCCCTGCTCACGGCTGGGATTGTCTGCCCCTACAGCCGCAACCGGTCGCATTTAGCCGCCAGCCTGACAGCTTCTTCTTGGTTACTTGCAAACACAAGCCGTTCACACTTCTTAACGTTGGCACGCATGCCAAAACACGAGCAGAAGCTGTCCACATACTTCAGCAGCCCTCGCATGCGTTCAAATGATGTGGCTAATAGACTGACGTCGTCGGCGTAAAACAGCAGCGAAATGCGTTCATTGTCAAGCGTAGGCGCGTCCCTGCCGTACCTTGACCCCTCGGGTCCGTCATCAGCGTCGTGCGCGTCGATCAGATCGCCCAGAGTCTCAATAAACAAGCCAAATAACTCCGTGCTAAGCGGGTCCCCCTGTTTCACGCCGAGCAACGATGGGAAGGCCTCTCCTAGCTTTCCGCCCACTTTAACCTTCATTTCGACCTGAGCCTTGGGGCTGACACTAGTACGCCGTACATGTCTGCTACCCTGCTGCTCGCCTGTTGGCAAGCTCACCGACTCCCGGCTCAAGCACCACAAGCAAGAACCACTCCCCGCAAGCTGTATGTCTTGCAGCTTTTCAGGGACACGCACCGGCACCTGGAGTGTGTGCTAACATGCATGCACCCGCAATACCTTGGTTTGAACACAGCACATGCACCCCATGCCACGTTGACGGCACTTAGCACAGCTAGCTGCGCATTCCACCCCGTCGCACAACAGTGTCCCCCTCCTCGCATGCTTCAGTCGCCGGCCGTCCTGCTCCCATCAGGCCCCTGCTCCTCTGTCCCCTCCAGGGCCGATGCAAGCGGCCCCTCGCCGCCTGCACCACCACCTGGCATCAGCGGCACGACTGACCGCCGCCGCCCAATCCTAGACCCAATCCGCACCAGCAGTCCAGGCTGCTGCTGCTGCTGCGACAGCGTACTGGCGCTTGGGCTGCTAAGCATGTCGGGAGGCTGCGGCGGTCTCGTGAGCGCGGATGCCAGCAGCTGAGCGCCAGATGCGCCCGGGCTAGGGAGCTGCGGCATCGACGCCTCAGCAGCGCCTGCTGAAGCCACCTGAAAGCTGCTGCTGCCACCGCCGCCAGCAACCCCGCCGCTGGGTCCTTGCGCCGCCGGGTGCACTTGTATTGACGCCGCCAGCTCAGGCGCGTGGCCATAGCTCACACTTCCACCGCCAACGCTGCCTCCGCCCATGCCGCCGCCGCCGCCGCCGCCACCAATGCCTCCGGTTGTGGCCTCGCTGCCAGCCTCGCTATTGCGGCCAGAGCCCTGGTGGCGAAATGAGCCACGCGGCTTGCGGCTGCGGCGGCCACGCTCGCCCCCGCCCCCACCGCCACCACCGCCAGCCGCACCGCCATCGCCCCCAAACGCAATAACCGCATCGCACGTGAGCTGTCCGCCGCCCATCGCCATCAGCGACTGCTGCAGGCTATGCAGGCGGCTGGTGCGGGACACGCCGCCGGCGGCCGCGGCGATGCTGCTCTCGCCCTCCGACTCCGTGCCGCCCTCCACCGCCGCCGGCGCGGCGACGGCACCGCCGCCGCCGGCGCTGCCATGGTCCTCCTCACCTGGCGCTACCCCATGCACCCAGCCCAGCACCGCACTGTGCTTGACGAAGCTCTTTTGCGAGGCCAGTATGCGGCGGCGGCTTGTGGTGGGCGTGGTCAGGTGCACGGCAGCGGCGGTGCCGGGTGCGGGCTCGCTGTGGTGGGGCGAGTGGGGCTGTGGTTGAAGGGTTGAGGCGGGCGGGCCGCCAGCGTGCTGGGGCTCAGACACTGGCCGCTGGTAGGCCCACGTACCAGCTGCTGCTGCTGCTGCTGCTGCGGCGGCGGCGGCGGGGATACTTCCGGAGGCGCGTCCGTCCAGGCTCATGTTGGGAACGGAGGTGGCTGGCGTGCCGCCGCCGCCACCACCGCCGCCGCCGTCGCCCGACGTGCGCCAGTTGCCGCCGGACGCAGCGGCTGCGCCGCCGCCGCCGCCGCCGCTGCCGCGGCCGTTGCTGTGCATGGTGAAGGCTCGCTTGAGGAAGTTGAGGCCGGCGGCAATCAGGCCCTGCCGCTGGCTGGGCGTGCGGCGGAGACCGTCAGCCGCGGCGCTTGCGCCGGAGGTGCTCGTGGCCGATGGGATGCCGTGGCCTGCGGGCGCAGACAGGTGCCTCATCAGGCCCCGGTCGTTGGTGGCGGCACGGGGCAGGCCCGGTGCCGCCGCCGCAGCCGTGGCAGCCAGGCGAAAGGAGTTCCCGCCGCCGACGCCGAGCCCCGCATCACGGCTGCTGGTGCGCCGGTTGCTGAGCCGCAGGTCTGCCACGCAGTCGCCGTCACTGTCGCCGCCATAACCGGTCCTGCCGGCGCCGCCGATGCCGTGGCCGTCCTCTTCCGGCCAGCCGCCGGCAACGCGGTGCGGCATGGAGGTGGACCGCGCGCCGCGGCGGCTGGCCTGGCCACCGCCGCCACCGCCGCCGCCGGCAGCCAGTGATGACGACGACGGCGGCGGCCGCGGCGGCACGGACATGACGTGGCCGTTGATGGCAGATATGATCTCCTCCGGCGGCGGCAGCTCAACAGGCAGCTGCCCCTCGCTGTAGTGCCCACCGCTGCCACCGCCGCCGCCGCCGCCTTTGCCATAACCGCCTGCGTAACGGCCATGACCGCCGGCGTAGCCGCCGCCGGCGGGCGAAGGCTGCGGCGAGCAGTCCATGGACGACGAGCCAGGCGAGCCACCCGTTATGATCACGGGCGTGGGCACCAGCGTCAGCGTGCGGCCGTCGGGCGTCACCACCGTGGTGGCGCCAAACCGGCGGCTCAGCATGTGCGGGTCGGGCTGCGCCGCCCGCAGCGACGCGCCGTAGCCGCCGCTGCTGCCGCCACCGCCACCGCCACCGCTGGCGCTGCTGCCGGCGGCCGGGCGCGCCGAGGCGGAGCGCGCGAGCGCGCCTGCGGGCTTGCCGACGCCGCCGGCTGCGCCACCGGCGCGGCACAGGGGCGCGCCTTTGGAGAGCATGTGGGCGCCGGCGCCGCCGGCGCCCAGGCCGAGGCCGTGGTGGGGGTTCAGGTGCGGTGGCGAGAAGACGGTGGAGCCCATGCGCGTGTCCCCCATGAGGCCCGAGCCCGGGGAGGCCACGTGCTCGGGGATGACGGGGATGGAGTCGATGTGGGGGATGTGGGCGGACGGGTCGTACCTGCCCGGGAGCGGGGCAGGACCAGAGAGAGGGTGAGGTGCGGCGGGCGGTGGTAGATAGCTTGCGGACGCCACCCGGGGTGCAAGCTCAGGGAGTTCGCACGGCAAAGAGCACGGAGACCGTCCCGGCCCGGCGCAACATGGCAACAGGCATGCAACCACAGCATCAGCGCCTCCCCAAAGCACTGCCAGTCGGTCCATACGGCCAGCAGCACCCAGCCTACCTGGGGTCCCGCGGCCCGTGCACCGCGCCGTCCCTGCCGCCGCCGCCCGCGCCGTCCCTGCCGCCGTCGCAGGCGCCACCACCACCACGGGCCATCCCGCCCGCCCCCGTCACGGTCAGCACGCTGCTGAGCATGCGGCTGGACCCAAGCAGTGCCAGCAGCGCCTCCTGCTCCGCCGCCGCCGCAGCCGCAGCCGCCGGGCTCACGCCGCCGCCCAGGCCCAACGAAATGAGCCGCATCTTGGACGAGCTGCGAAACGTGGCGCGGGACGGCCGCGCCGCTGCCGCGGCCGCCGCCATCGCGGCCGCGGCGGCGGATGACGGTGGCGGCGGCGGCGAGGCTGGAGACATGGGTGAGGTGGGCGAGGTAGGGGTCAAGGGCCGCGCAGATATGGTGGCTGTGGACAAGGTGATGGGGCTGTGCAGCTGGTGCATGCGTCCGTCGTTGCTGCTGTCAGCGTCAAGGCCGTCTTGAGAGCCGGTGGCGGCAGCCGCCGCCGCCATGGCCGCCGCTGCCGGCACGTCTGCCAGCGGTGACGCCGGCCGCAGCTCGCCACCTGCCATGGACGGCCTGTGCTGCAGTTGATGGAGCGGGTCGTCGGAATAGGCGGTGGCGAGCACGGAGGCGGGCTGCAGATGGTCCAGTGCCAGGGGCACCGGCTTGTGCGGCACCGGCAGCAGCTCCGGCGGCGGCATGGCTTCGTGGCGGCGCAGCCAGTTGCTGGTGGCGATGCTGACGACGCCAGCGCCGCTGGCGGCGGCGCTGCCGCCGGCGCCACCACCGAGCGCGCCGCCGCTGAGCGTGCTGCGAGGGCTGGCGCAGTTGCTTAGTCCCGGCACGCCGGCGACGCCGTTGCTGCCGCCGCCATTGCCAGAGGGCACGCCGCCGCCGTACAGCAGCATCGCCGCCGCCGCGGCGGACGACGGCGCGGCAGCGGTGCCGGCGGGCATCCCGCCGGGGCTGGAGCCCGACGCAACGGCGGCGGCTGACACCAACAGCTTGAGCGGCTGCGAGGACTCCGGAGGGCCGTCGTCCGGGACCGCGCCCGGGTGCAGCGGCTGCGGTGTGCACAGGCCGCCGGGGCCCATGCCTAGGGCGCTGCGCACAGACTCAAGCACCGCCTCCGGCACGGCCTCCCGCACCCGGAAGTAGGAGCCGCCGCTGCCGCGGCTGCTGCTGCCGTGGTGGTGGCTGTAGCTGCTGCTTCGGAAGCTCGGTCGGCTGGCGCCGCCACCGCCTGCACCGCCGCCACGGGAGGACGGCGAAGGGCTCGTGTGACGGCCGCCCACGCCGGCAGCGGCCGCTGCCGCGGCAGCGGCAGCGCTGCTAGCTGCGCCGGCGCCGGCACCGCCGCCATTGCCGCTGCTGCAGTGACCACCTGCACTGCCTGCACCGCATGCGGGCGCAGCGGCCGCTAGGTTCTGGTGGTGGTGGTGGTGGTGAGCAAACGATGGCGAGCCCACCGCCGCCAACGGACCAGAGACGGTCACGGCGCCGCCCGTCGCCGCCGCCGGCCCGTGGGCGGTCCCAGACGTAGAGCGAGACAGCCCCGGACTGAGCGAGTGCCCGAACGAGTGGGAGGCAGGCAGCGCTCCATTTGGCTGAGAGTCCAGGACCACTGGGGAACCCAGGAAGCTGGGGAGGCCAGGCAACGGCGGCGTGTGTGATGGCGGCTGCATAGGTGCTGCTGAGCCGCCGCCGGCCGAGGCTGACGGCGCCGAGGCAGCTGCGGGTGAAGGTGGAGTCTGCTGCATGTGCGACAGCAATGACCCGCCCGTGCCTGTGACCCCACCGCCGCCAGCGGGTGAGGACGGCAAGGCGGATGGCCCCATCGCCCAGGGCGGCGGGCCGTGATGGCCCCGGTCAGGGCCCCCGCCGGCCGCCTGGGTGGCATGGCTGTGCGTGCGGCTGAAGGGCACGCCGGCCCCCGGGGAGTTGGGTGCAGCGCCGTCAGCGGTGCCGGAGACCCTCCGCGCGGCTGCGCCTGAAGGGTTGGGCGATGTGAGCGACGCCGCGCGCCCGGCCGTCCCTGAGCCCACACCGCCACCGCCACCACCGCCGGCGCTTGCGCCGGCAGTGGCAGGTCCCCCATTCGGTGACATCATGGGCGAGCTGCCGGCCAGAGCTCCAGAGCCCACGCGCAGCGAAAGCGGCGGCGGCGGGGCAAGCGACGACCTGCCGCCGCCGCCGCCGCCGCCTGGGGCGGCGGCGCCGCTGCCGGTTGCTGCCGGCAGGGCGCCCTCCGGCAGCAGGCGCCGACTTGAACGACTGCCGAAGTGGGACGCAAGCTGCGCGTCGCCCGTCGCCGCTTGCTGCGGGTGCTGCTGCTGCTGCTGTTGCTGTTGCTGTTGCGGCGTCTGCCTAGAGACATCTCCATCCGACGGCGGCGACGGCCCCTTGTCACGTGGGCTTGCCGCCACGCCGCCGCCTCCGTCGGCTGTGCCTTTTGTTAAGGCCAGCGCGCTCTGCCCAACCTTCCTCTGCGACTGCGACGCCGCAGCAGCTGCAGCTGCCACCAGCTCCGCTGGCCGTGTGAGTGCCGGCGATGACAGCTGCAGGGCGGGCATGGCGTCAAGCGCCACGTCATCATAGCTCCGCCGCACCACACTGAAGCCGCTGCCACCGCCGCCCCAACCTCCAGGGCTTGGAGGCCTCGGGGAAGACGCCGCACCCATACGCGACACGTCCACATACGGCCGGGCCGAATGGATGCGCGGAGTGGGCGTGGTGTCCGCGGCGCTAGCAGCGGCACTTCCGGCACCGGCGCCGCGCCTGCTGAAGCCCAGCAGCCCGTCAAAGTTCAGGGCCCCTTTGCCGGTGGCACTTGAAGGCGAGGTAGCTCCCTCTGTGGCCCCGGGCGCTGCCGGCTCGCGCTGCTGCTGCGACTGCTGCCTGTGCGTCAGGCGCGCTGGCACCTCGGCACCAGGCTCCTCCGGCCAGGCTACCAGCAGGTTTGCACTCGACCCGGCCGCAAGGCCACTGCGTGATGGTGGCCCCATATATGCTACTAATGCGCCTCCTCTGGCTCTCCTTTTGCCAGCTTAGCGGGCGTCCACCGCATTCTCCCTCCTGCCCGCGGGACAATAGCTGAGACTTCCTGTAACTATATGCTATGCACCATATCTTTGAGGTATTGATATTATCTTGCGGGCTTGCACAAGATGGCACCCGTTTTCCCTCACTGCTTATCGCTGATTTGCATTCATTTACATATCACTTAAGTGGAATTTCATCATAAAATGATATCAGGTATCAAACGGGGCGCGGAGTTGGTGAAAGGCCTGACAGTCGGGTCAAAGTTGCGACGTTTAGCCGTTTGATGTGCGATGAGTCTTTTGTGCAAGCGAAGGCATGTACTTGGCCGTCGGTGTTTGAAGTGGATGAAGAGCTCATCCGCGCCAGCCCCCACGCGCGTTTCCCGAGCAGCACCCCAGCCTTCCCTTTCCTGGACGCCCCTGGCCCTGGCCCTGGGTGTGCCAGCCGTGCCAGCTGCAGATGCGAGAGCGTTCAGAACAAGGGCTAAGGACGGCTGCTATACATATGAACAACGTCATTGAGGGATACACAGGCCGAGGCGCAGCAGGCGTGCGTGTCAGATCGTGCGCACGCCGGGCCCCGTCCCGGGCAGAAGCGAGCGAGCGAGCGGGGAAAAAAAACATTAATAATAGCATCAGTGTTACGCCAAAACTGGACTCATCCAGGATCGAACTGGAGACCTCCTGTGTCCCAACATGTCACTACGGCAGATGTTAGACAGGTGTGATAACCAACTACACCATGAGTCCTGATGACAACTCTGCGATTAACACATATAATATACACAAACAAAAAGTTTCTGCACAATCCATGCAAAGCTGCTACTCGTGGAGCACTAAATAAGGGCACGTCCTGATCAGGGGTGGTAAGATCTATATTTTTGTACCCCAGCCCAAAGCTGGACAGAGCTTATCGAGGGCATTCAGAATCCGCTTCCAGAGTTTCAATCAGGGTAGAAACTAGAAACTGCAAAGTTAGGGCCCCTCAAAGTCAGGGTTGGTCCTCAGTCCGGGGGGTCCCCGACGGTTCGTCAGGGGGGTCCAGGAGAATCTGTTTCCAGGCCCGGAACACCTCCAAACACGCGCATAACCTCAACCCGTGCTACTGAGAGGGTTGCAAGAGGCCAGGGGAGCAGCAGAGAGGCGCAAGGGTTTGGGTGTCCCCCCACACGGGGGCCACGGCCGGTCGGGAGGGGGCCTGAAATCCGGACCAGGTAGAATTTCCTCACCACCGCACGAGCGCTCAATCTAAATAGACCATCCTTGTTTTCAGTCGATAAATAGACGAGGGTTTGCTTTTATTTTACTTTGCTCATTGGCGCAAATTGTCCCGACTTAATTGACACGGCATCACCGTAAATCATATTCAGTACCCTTGTCGTCAATCATATGCATAAGAAGGATGCAATTACGACAGTCTGCAGCCACCGAGCGCGGCGCTAGCGACTGAAGCGAGCGCTAAATGCTCGGCATGTCGGCCTGGTATTCTTCGCTAATTTGATTTCAGGGCCCACTCAGGAGTCGCTTTTGGCATGTATTGGACAAGTTGAAACGGTTATGGGGCATGCCGTCGGGAGGGGCTCTGGGGCCCCCAGCACACGGGGGGCACGCCATTCAGAAAGGGGGCCAAAACGGCAGCCCCCAGAACATGCGCTTCGCAATGAACGCCAGGCTGAGACTTTGCACACGGCCTAAGGGGGCTACCAGGTTAAAATCCTGGCGTTCATTGCAAATTGCAAAAAATTTCGGTTTTTGTCGTTGGGGTCGGTTTTAGTGGTTTTAGTCCATCAACCATGTCCAAACCCAACCAGACTCGCATATGTGGCGCCGTCGACTATTATATACATATAGGTAGGCAGACGCCACTTTCCGGGGGTATGAGCGGCCCCTGTCTGCGGTCTACGGGGCATTTTGTGGTGGTTCATGGCGGCGTTATATCTGGAACCATTTTGAGCCCATGGCCACGCTTCAGCCCTCACATACAGCGTCCCCCTCACTACATATACATATATACATGGGCTTGGGCCCATGGGGCCATCGCAGGCGCATGGGACTGGTGTACTGGGCGCTTTCCAGGATCTCACACCAGACGAATCCGCCTCACTTTAGAGGCCCCCCGCGCATAGCTTGCATCTCTGTGCTGCCGCTGTCTAGTCTCCATGTACATATATGCACTAAACAGGATGGGTTGCGGCGGGCGAATGTTAGGGGGGTGGGCTGCAGCATCCTGGGAAGCACCACGCAAGTAAGGCAGGGGCTGCTGTGAGGGGAGCGTGTCGCGAAACCCGCCCTCGGCCACATCGACAGAGCAAGCCCAGACTGCGTGTTATAGATGTTTGAAACTAATTTAAAAAGTTTCCAGGCCTCTGGGCTGAGGGATAGCGACGGTCTGTGCTCGGGTCCGCGAAATGTCAACATCGCAGCATCTCCGCGCAGCAGAGCCCCCTGCGGTTCCCCTAATGATTTTACTGTGTTACTTGACATGCAAGATGTATATTGATCCAGGCCTTGGTGCTAAACTACGTTGTTTTGGGTGGGACCTAACATGTCGGCATTGCGACCACTTCCAGGCGCCGCGCATCGCCAGCTCTATTGCCGTAGACTCCTTGCATCAAAAAGCAGTGTATTAGGAAATCGTTCAGAGCAGAACACGACGTATCACTCCGCGATGGCCGAACCTAAACAGCAACGTCGCTCGCCATCAATATTATTTGTAATGATGCATGCTTATAGCATATAAATGATACAACAGGTTTCGGTGCAGCATTTCATGCGAAGTGGGGCGAGATCGACCCCCTCGAGGGTTCGTGCCCCCATCCCGACCGGCGTGCCCCCCCGTGTGGGCCCCCAGTGACCTAGCTGTCGGCGCCTGCGCCAGCCCCTTGACGAGGGTCATCAAAGACCCTTCAAACGGCCGGTTACCCATTCCTTTCCCCCTGCCCAGCAATGTTATTGTATAATAGTGGTAATATAAGTGTGTTGGTAACATGGAATGAGGGGTACGGTACGGCCTGCTTGCGTAGAAGCCGCCCTTCCTACCTGCTCAACATGTGTCCACTAAAGGCCCTAGGCGCACCCTACCGTATTCCCCACGGCGTTACCACTTCTGAGCCTGTTGGGATCCATAATTATTCAATCCGGCTATCTACTTAGAATGTGGTAACGCCGTGGGGTGCATAAGTTATGACCCGTTGAAGTTGGGGGGGTTCGATGGGGGGGCCTGACCCCCGTCTGGTGTCCCCCCCGGCTTACATGTCACGGTCGACATCCCACCGGACACAACTGCAACTGCTCCAAGCGCACAAACAAGGCACTAGATGTCTAACAAACATCAGCTGGATGCCTCTGGGACATCCCCCCTGTCGCGAGTGCGTGCGGCACGGTACCGCTGGTCAGGACGCAGTGACATGTTGGAATTTCGGTTCAGACCAAGTTAATACGACGAGCCAGCCGACGGTACCACACGATAGAGCATCACAAAAGGAGTGCATTGGCACTAACACGGTCAGAAATGGAGGGGTTTGAGGGGCCTACGACACGTTTTCGTACGGCGGGGTCGGTCGATCGTCAGTCAGGGGGGTCCGGGAGGTTTTGTGGGGGGGGTGCCGAACCTTTGTTCCTTAACCCCCCCCCCGTCCTGAACCTGCATCAGGCTGCAAGTGGCTTCCAAGGGCCGACAGCGTGGCTCATGACAAAGCAGGGCTCTTATCTTGTTTTGGGGGGAAAGCTCAGCCTGAGCTTTAGCAAGCTAAAATGCCCAGAAGTTAGCTCAGGGGGCGGACTTGGGCGGACTCCCGGGCATTTGTGGATAGGCTTTCTGATGGTCAGTGGGGCATCAAGTGGTCAGGGAATCGTCGCATACGCTGACACGCAGCTGTTTGGGCCCCGGAACAGCTGAAAACACTGGCGTCTGATGGTTCTGTGGCCCCCAACCCCACCGGGGCCAAGCTTTCCCCGCCTCCGTGGACGCGTAACAAAGCTAAAATCTGAGCTTTAAGGGCCAGCCGTAAAGCTCAGAAATCGGCCAAAATGACCAAATAAAGCTCAATATCTTTAAGGTAATAGCCCTGTGACCAAGGGACGCCTAGACAACGCATGACAATGCGCACCGACACCACCTGCTGCCTGGAGTGCGTCGTGCACTCGTGCCCCACGCTGCGGCGGAGACCAAGCCCTAAACAACCCCAGCTGTGCCTGAAGACGGGCCTTCCCCTGGCCACCAAAGCTAGGGGCGTTGGGAAGTGCAGCCTGTTACAGGCGCCTCCTCCAAGGGCTCGCCACAAGTAAGGAGCCCACCCGGGCCGCAGCTGGCTACTTGGGTTCGATTCCCGTATAGATGTCCTCTCTATGCGATTTACACCATGAATCCTTCCCACGAACTAATATATAGACAGTTTTGGGCTGAGCCCACCAATGGACAACACATCTCAACACCCTGCCGCCCTGACCTGCCGCTGCCAACGCCTCCGGCACCACTAGGCACCACCCAGGCCACCGCAGCCGCCCCTGCTGCCGCCCCTGCAGCCCCCGCATCCCTGGCTCCAACGCGACGCTGACCAAAGCCAGTTCTGCGCAAGGCCGGTCTTTCTGGGGTCTTATTCACGTGTAAATATGCAGTCGACTTGACAAGTCGAGGTTTGCGGCACAGGACATTTCGGCATTTCGACCTTGGAAATTGTCAAAGTCTAGAGCTCCGCGGCCATTCCAAGCGTAGCCTGCACTGAGGTGTGCCCTGGGGAACAAGTGGGACTCCGGTGGGCGAAGGGTACGGTCTCGAGGCGATTGGTTTCAAATTGGATTTTCGGAAGGGGGTTAACCTTCTACTGCACATACGGATGCAACCCCCAGTCCAATGAGTACATAGCCCCATAGGCATACTATATAAATTGGCGAGCTAGCCAACGCGCGTGTTTTTGCGAACCTGTTGTTGGCGAACCTGTTAATCCGCAGCCAGTTGCTGAGCCTAAAGAAGAGCATGTAACGTCAATTAGAGACTTCTGGTATCATGGGAAACCTTTGTGCTGGAGGAGTTGAAGAGCTACCGTCTGACCCCGTTGAGCGAGCTCTGGCCATCGCGAAGCGCGACTTGGCGAAAGGATCCGGAAAATGGCAAAAGCAGTTCTCATATGACAAAGTGCTCGGCAGAGGTGCTTATGCACAGGTGCGACCGGTCTCTGCAGGTTGCCCGTGCGTTAGTGTGAGTGTGTGTGCTAGGCTGCTGCAGCGAGGGGCTGGCCGGGGTCTTGTTTCCACGACCCAGTCATCGATACAAGGGGGCGTAGGCGTGGATACTCAGCAGATGTGCGGAGTCACTGTGCCCGGGCCTGTGCAGCTCTTCCGAATGTGCGCGCGGACACACCCAGCAGACCTCGCTTCACTTGGAAGACACGAGAGCACTAGGAGGCGCGGAAATGCGGAAATCAGTTCCATCCAACGGCTTGAGCGCAATGCCGAGTTGGCACGAGCGGCAAGGTTCCCGACTCCATACATATATCCATGCCCCACTACCTATCCCCGCCCGCCCACAATGGCTACAAAGGTGGTCAGGGCCACGCGCAAGGCTACGCAGAAACAGTATGCGACCAAGATCATTAAGAAGGGCCAATACGACAGACAAGGTGCGCCGGGGGCTGCGTTTTGTGGGTTGCTCCAGCGGAGCGCGGCGGCGCAAGCACGGGTACACTATGCAGGTCTGGCCCAGGCCACGCTGACTGAACGCTCACACAGACATACTTTCCCTGTGTGACACGTCCCTTGACTCCATTCGCAGTCGTGCTGAAGGAAATTGCCATCTCTAACATCCTGTCGGAGCACCCCAACTGCACGAAGCTCGTCGAGGTAAGAATCATGTCATCAGTGCACGATGGATTTCGCGGCATGCATGGGGCGCGGCATGCCACACACACGCCATAGCAGCAGCATGCCAGCATAGGTGGCATGTTAGCATACGGGCAATGGACTGGTGGGCCCACCTACCGTATATTGGAGTGGCGGGCATGGCTGGGTGTGCGGCACGTTCCCTGAGCATGCAACAAAGACGGCAGTAGAAGCGCATCGGTAATAGATGCATTGAGCTCTGGGGCATACGTGCGTGCGGTGCTGTTTGTTTATTTCGTTGCACGCAGCGGACGCTCGCTCGCTGTCCGTGGCGCATGTAGATAGCAGGCTATGCCCGGCCACGGCCTCCTTTACTTGCGTATGTATGCCGGTACATACCTTACTTAATGCTGGATGCGTACGTACAGGTGTTTGAGGACGGGGCCAACTACTACCTGGTGATGGAACTCATCTCCGGCGGAATGATGTTTGACCGCATCGTCAAGAAGGCATGTGTGGCGGGTTGTGGGATGCGAGGGGGGGGGCCATACATGCCGCAGCAGGGTCCTCAGTCATGCGCGCGCGCCGTGGGAGGCATTGTATGCTAGCCAGCTTCATTGCACAAACTTTCGTCGGTTTTGCCAGGTGCCAAAGACACTCCCTACCTGTTCCAAAAGGCTGGGTCAGTACACTGTATCTAGTACGTAGATGGGGATGCACGGGAGCCGTGTGCGTAGCCACGCTATATCAGCGTTGCGCCATTGACCTCAGGGGCACTACTCGGAGAAGGAGGCGGCGAAGGCGATGGCGGTGCTCCTGGACTTTGTTTCCTTCATGCACTCCAAGGGCATTGTCGACCGAGACCTCAAGGTGCGTGTGTTGATACTGTGTCACTTTTTGTCCGTACCATACGTCCTTCATTCAGTTCGTCAAGAAAGAAAATAAGGCGGCTGTGCGCATGCATTGGTCCTTCATCATGCATCCTGTGCGCAGCCTGACAACATCCTGCTCTCAGACGACACCGACAGCGCCGCCATCAAGATGATTGATTTCGGTGCGCCGCGGAGCAATCCACTGAACACAAACGTGCAGGGCATTGCAATAAGATTGGCGGGTTGGATGGATATGCGGTGGCGGGGTGAAATCTGCTTTCTGCATGCCTCGCCCAGACTTGCCTCCCGACCGTACCTCCCGACCCACTTCCGCGGAAATTGTCCTCATCTAATTATGCATTTAATTTATCTAATTATATTGGAAGGAAGGCAAGCGGTGAAGGGTGGGGGAGGAGCGTGGGGAAGGCAAGCCCAAGAATATTTAATTGCTGGCCTCATAGCCCGATGCCTTTGTCATTTGCACCAGCTAAGCTGCACAAGATCCTGTGGTGGGGGTGGACCGCCAGGGGCCGAGGCGCAATTAATGCGGCGGCTGCTGCTTGACAGGGCGGGAGCCTGGCCCCGACCCGAACCTCACTTACGCTCCTAGCGGGCAGGTCTTAGCCGCCAAACACTTTGCAAATCCGTGCGGACACTAGTAGCAGGGAGAGGTGGAAGTTTGCAAACTTAGCGGCAGGTCGGCCTGGCGGTGCGTGTGTAGTGCCAAGCATGAACATCAACAGCAATACCGGTAACACAACCTAAACGCCACTCGAGTAGTTTTGTCACACATGCCACACTAGATAGGTATATAGCAACACGCGACACGCACGTGCATATCGCGTCTGAGATGGATGGGGCCTACGGGGCGTCGCTTATTAGCTCATGTAAGAACTTTCCGGTACATGCGGCCATGCAAGTGGACGATGCGCACACGTACGTACGCACACATACAGGCACGGGTGAGTTCGTGAAGGAGGGCCAGATGCTGACGCAGAACGTGGGCACCGCACAGTACATGGCGCCCGAGGTATGTAGTTCGATCCGGCGGGGCCCACGGCAGTAGTCCGGGGCTGCTGCGGTGGGTGCGTGGGGAGGGCTGCATGAGTGCTCTCGCCCATGAGCTAGCGGCCGAGCGAGCACACATGCATGTTATTGGCTGCGTAGCTAGGTGCACAGCAGGGCCTAGCTAGGCAGGCCTACCGCGGCGCGCGGGGGGGGGGGGCGGGCAGGGGGGGCTGCTTCTGGCTGGCCGGCCAGCCAGCAGGCATCCAGCTTGTCATTACGCCCATGCGCCTGCACGCTTGCCTCGCCCCGCCCATCAGCAGCAGTAGCTAGCTAGCTAGTGCTTGCCCTATCGCATGATGTGCACGCTCGGAGCATGTATATATGTATCACATTATGCATGCCCCTGCTGCTGGCGGCCGCCGCCAGGTGTTCAAGGGCAAGTACGACCAGCGCGCCGACATCTGGTCGCTGGGCGTCATCATGTACATCCTGCTGGTCGGGTTGTGAGTAGCCGCGCTCACGGCGGAGTTCTGCCGTGAATACGGTTGTTACGCTACATATGCAGCTGCTAGCGCAAGCTCTGAGCGTTGCTCTATCTAGGTATCTAGCTCATTTGATGGTGTTTCCTTGCCAGCTTCAGTTGCTGCTTGTTACAATGCCTCTTACATGAGCACGCATGTATGCACGGCATTGACGCCTTGCCCTGGACTTCCTGTGTGCTTATTGCAACATGCAGCATGCCCTTTGGCGGCAAAAATGACGCTGCCATCGAAAAAGCTGTGCTGAAAGGTGCGTGTATGGGGAAAGGGCGTACCCAGTCTTGGTATAGCGCGCGCTAAAGCTCGCGAGGTTGGCGAGGTGCCCTTAAGTGAGGCGCTCATCCTGAACCCCTCAGCAAATGCCCCGCCCTTGCCGTGTTTGTTGCTGTCCTTTATCGATGCTTCACTAGCGCCCGCCTAGCCCGCCGCCCTGCTTGCTTGCTCTTACCTACCTGCCGCCGCTCAATTGCTTGGTTCACGTGCGTGCACGCCGCCTGTTGCAAACAGGCAAATACCCCTTGGAGGGCGAGGAGTGGGATGAGGTATCAGACGAGGCCAAGGACATGGTGCGGGCCATGCTGCAGCCTGACCCGGACAAGCGGGCTCCGCTGCAGCAGCTGCAGGTGGGTGAGGGGGGGGGGGGGGGGTTGGTAAGGTGGTGGGTGCGGGAACAGAGGACGAGCTAGCGCAGCCGGACTCCGCTGGTCGATACTATGGATGGTGGCTAGAGGTTGTGGGCTGAGGGCGGGGCGGGGCGGGGCGGGGCACGGGGCAGCGCGGCGCGGCGGTGCGGTGCGGTGCGGTGTGGTGTGGTGCGGTGCGGTGCGGTGTGGTGCGGTGTGGTGCGGTGTGGTGCGGTGTGGTGCGGTGTGGTGCGGGTCAGTGCGGTGCGGGCGGGGCGGGGTTTGGTGGATAGCCCCGATGGATGGCCAGAGCGAGTGGTGAGCGAGCAGCTGTGAAAGTAGTAATAGTGTCTTGCAGCAGCGGGCCTTTCTTCATTATCACTTTGCGTGTGCCTCCGATCCGCCAACCTTGTTTGTGGCTGCCGCATGCAGGCGCACCCCTGGTTTGCGGCCGCCGTGACCATGAGTCCGTGTGCGGCCAGGGGCACGCGCATGGTGTCTCACCTGCGCGCCTTCCTGTCCAGCACTCGCCTCAAACGGCTGGCAATGCTGGTGGTGGCAAGCAACATGAAAGCCGACGAGGTCGACCAGCTGCGGGTGTGTTTGCTTGGGCGGTCGGCGGGGGTTGGTTCGTTCCAGAAACCAAAAGCAAAACCCCTTGTGAAACCCAGCAGGACATACAGCTCGCAAGGGGGTGAGGGAAACATTCTTGGTCTTGGCGATGATGGGGGGGAGGGTGGGATGTGGGCTAGGTAGCTGGGAGCGTGTACGGAGATGTGGGTGCATACGCGTGCGGACGCGGCTACCGTACGCGCCGTGCGGGGCAAGACAAGGCCGCTGGTTTCTACCCAGCAGCAGTGCAGCAGGTTTACAAGCTATCCCCTCCCTGGCTGCCATCCTTGTCTGTCTCCCGATTCCAGGAGCTGTTTGTGGCGGCGGACACAAACAAGAACAACCTCATAGACTTCGAGGAGCTCCGCGCCGCGCTAACAAAGCTGGGCCGGGTGCGTGGGTGCGTGCTGACACGGTACGGCTGATCAATCGATAACCTTGCCTCCGGGATCCGTCACCCGTGCGCGAGCCCGTGTGCGCATGCAGTTTTTACCGGTAGTTGCTGGATGGGGTGCAAGCAAACACACGGCAGGAAGATAGGCGGGAGCACGCACGCCGCCTGATGGGCTTCTGCGTCGCCCATCATGCATGCCACACGCACGCACACGACCCACTCATCACCAGGCGGTCGATGATGCCGAGCTCCGGCGGCTATTTGACGCGGCGGACGTGGACGGCAGCGGCGAGCTCGACTACCGCGAGTTCGTGGCGGCGCTGGTGGGGCAGGACGTGGTGGAGCGATGCAGCACGGCACGCCGCGGTGCCTTCAAAGAGATCGACACGGTGTGTGTGTGCGTGTGTGGTTGCCGTTGCGTGTTTGTGTGCGTGCGACTCATCAGTTCCCTCCAAAGCCGGCAGCAGAGAGAGCCGCCGTGGGGTGGGAGTGATGGTGTGCGCGCACGTGGCGGTGGGGGTGGTGAAGGGGGTTGAGCATCGCATGCAGGACGTGGCTCGTGGTACAGATGGCGTCCCCAGCCAATCGCAAGCAGCAAGAGTACGGCCCTTGTCCTCGCACGCCTGAGTGCGTGTGCGCACACGTTCTTACGTATGCAATACGGTGGATGCAGGACGGCGACGGCTACCTGACGCCGGAGGAGGTGCTCCGGATGATGCCCCCTGGGTCCACCCTCGAGGAGGCGCGGGAGATGGTCAAGGCCGCGGACGTGGACGGCGATGGCCGGCTGGACTTGAACGAGGTACGTACGTGTATGCGTGTGCGTGCGTGTGTGTGTGTCTGCGTGTGTGATTGGGTGTTTGGCAACCGCGTGCCCAAGTAAGGACCGCTGTGCGCCACTGATGAGTGATGGTTTGCGCTGCTGAATGCATGGCGGGTGCATGTTGCTTGCGCGTCCATGAATGGGCCCGGGCCACGAAAGCCGCCAATCAATTGCCTGCACTCATCAAACGGGGCTTCATGTCCGTGGGCGTGGGATGCTGCCCCTAGGGCCTGTGCGCCCGGCGTGCAGGCGCACACCCGCCCGCGCGGGCGCCGGGCGGGTGAGTGGGCAGGCCCCAGCAGCAGGAACGTGCACATCATTAACTTACACCCGCTCCAACCCCACCCGCCCGCGCGTGCACGCCTTACTTGCAGCTGGAGCTCATCCTCCAGCAGCAGCACGGATGACGGAGCACTACCTCGCTCACCACTGCCGAGGTTGGGCTCTGGACCGGGTCAGGACCAACTTCTGGAATATGTGTAAACAGTTCCCCGGGCTAGTCCTGACACAGATGATCATGCAGGAGCACTTGCAGGTCTCTGCAGACGAAACGTCCTAGCGGTCAAGTCTGTCCCTGTATTGTAAACGTTCCTGCAATCGATCTCACCTTTACCCCTACAAACAAGGGGTGTCAGCTTTGTACAGCTGGAAAATGGACTGAGCCCCAATATGTTCACAGGGTGGGTGGCTACTTCACGCGAATGAACTTTAGACCCGTGCCAACGATGATCCAGCTCAGGGCTTAAGACTCGGTCAGCACAAGGCACGCGTGTCTGAATCCCACACGCCCGCATCCACGCGAGTCAAGGGCCCCCCTGCCACCAGGTCCAAGCATATAGTAGCCCTCTGCCGCACTGCAGACTTCCCCGATGCCCGACACTCCTCGGGCTCGGCGCGGGGTGGGAGCGACCTTGGGGCTCCTCGGCATTTCAGGAGGGGCGACAGACATGGCTCCGAAAGTTGCCACAAACTGGCACGTTAGTTCCCCGCGTTGCTTGCCGTCAACATAGTTTGCTTTATAGAACCTATAAATGTGGGCGTAGGTGACTATCCTTGCGGCCTCGCGAAAGTCAATTGTCCATGGACGCGCAAAGGCACTTCTCACTCCGCCCGAATTTTCCCTGCCGCCTATTTACATGCAATAGGCATTAACAAATAATAATACGTGGAAGTCGTGGTTGGTGCCAGTATGATACTTTTTGCCGACGCAGCCACGCACGCACGCACGCACGAACACGGGTGTTTTGGGGGAGGGGGCTTCAGCCCAAAAAGGGGTATTGTGGAAAATTTGGGGCCGTGAATCTGTCCGGTATGTGAAAGATGGGCCCCCCAAAACGGCCGGCGACTTGTTTCCGGGGGGCATATTTTGAAAGACGAAGATATGATTGCAGGATTACAGAGGGGACACGCACGGACCGGAGTGATTCGGGGGGGCTTCATCCCCCCCCCTCCGGGACGCTTCACTGGGGGGGGCTCAGCCCAACAACTGGACAATCTTTCTGGTCTTTCTGGTCTGCTGCTCTCCCCTGCCCCTCCACTATGAGCATAGTAGTCTCAGCGCTACCAAGAGCAAAAAGAAGAACCAGATAGGGCTGGATTAGCTGGGTGGGTGCGTAAGAAACATGGCAGAGTTAGCAGAGTCCACCTCCCCCCTCACCCTCACATGCGCACCCTTACAGGCTTACACCCCACCCACACCCCACCCACCGCACCCACACACCCAAGTGCCCACACCCCAGAGTGCCCTCCTCCCAACCCCCTCTTCCATGCCGCTTTCTCCTTTCCCCTCTTTCATGGGAGAGGAGCAGGATTGCGGGAAGCGGGGGGAGGGGAGTGCGGGGAGGGGAGAGTGGGGAGGGGAGGGTGGGGGGCGGGAACGGGGAGCAGGGAGGGGGGAACGGGGAGCAGGGAGGGGTGAGCGGGGAGCACAGGGAGGGTGGGAGGTGCGACCAGGGGAGCGGGCGGAAGTGTTGGGGGAGTAGGGGGAGGGTAGTTCATTCCAGAAACCAAAAGCGGGGGTGAGGGTGAGCAGTGTAGGCCCTTTGAGCCAAGGATTGGATGCCCGGGTCCAACCCTTGGATGCCCGGGTCCAACCCTTGGATGCCCGGGTCCAACCCTTGGATGCCCGGGTCCAACCCTTGGATGCCCGGGTCCAACCCTTGGATGCCCGGGTCCAACCCTTGGATGCCCAGGTCCAACCCTTGGATGCCCAGGTCTAACCCCTGGATGCCCGGGTCCAACCCTTGGATGCCCAGGTCTAACCCCTGGATGCCCGGGTCCAACCCTTGGATGCCCAGGTCTAACCCTTGGATGCCCGGGTCCCACCCTTGGATACCCAGGTCAGGCCAGGTCCAACCAGGGGTGCCCCTGGGTACAACCCTTGGATGCCCAGGTCTAACCCCTGGATGCCCAGGTCTAACCCTTGGATGCCCAGGTCCAACCCTTGGATGCCCGGGTCCAACCCTTGGATGCCCAGGTCCAACCCTTGGATGCCCAGGTCCAACCCTTGGATGCCCAGGTCCAACCCTTGGATGCCCAGGTCTAACCCCTGGATGCCCGGGTCCAACCCTTGGATGCCCAGGTCTAACCCTTGGATGCCCGGGTCCCACCCTTGGATACCCAGGTCAGGCCAGGTCCAACCAGGGGTGCCCCTGGGTACAACCCTTGGATGCCCAGGTCTAACCCCTGGATGCCCGGGTCCAACCCTTGGATGCCCAGGTCCAACCCCTGGAGCAGAGGCTCCGACCCTTGGAGTAGGTGGTCCGACCCTCGGAGGCCCAGGTCCGACCCTGGGAACCGAGGCTCCGACCCTTGGAGGAGATGGTCCAATCTTTAGAGCAAACGCGTCCATTCTGGACAAGTCTTGGAAATGGAAGTTTGTCCTGCAGAAGGTATTTCACCTCTGCAAACCTATTATTTTTTGCAGGTAGAATATTCACTCTGCAAGATCGATTGCTTTCTGAGCCTCCTTTGTTGAGTTCCTTCTGCTCAACTGCCGCGACATTTTGGCGACATCGACGCGGGAAGAGCATATTTAGCCAGCACACAGCATTGATACCTGCTTATTATGACTGTAAAATGACACGGCATCGGCCAGCGGCCCCTAACAAGCGCTTCTTGAGGGTCCGAGCTCGCGAAACTACTGCTCGACAGAACCTCGCTGGGGAGCTCCAGACCATGCGCGATGTCATATTAAATGTATGTATAATATGCCAAACTATTCCATGTGGGCAAATGTGCGATTTGGCTTGACCGTGCGTACCCTCCTGATCGGCTGGCTGGCACCGAAACGAAAGCCACAAGTTCTGCACGCTAATGAGGTCGCGCCAAGCCCCAACTTGATACTTATCATGAAATAAGGTGTATGGGTGCAACTGCGTAGCGGGGGCAACGTTCGGGGCCCATATCTGTGTCGGGGTGCTACCTAAGCACCATTTAGACAACCCGGGCTCACCCGTGGCCGGGGACACATGAGTGGTGGTACACACCTCTGACTTAAAATGTAAACATATCTAACCCCCCCAATGTGTATGCATAGGTGCAGAGGTGTGTACCACCACTTCCCAAGGGTTCAAAGTTACCCCATGTTTTGGACATCTCCCCGGCCACGGGTGAGCCCGGGTTGACCCGGCCAGGCTTGCTGCGCTGCTGCTTGACACCGTATGGGAATTTAGGAGCAGTAATGTGCCCCTTGCGAGGGCCGGCCAAGAGAGCTGAATAACCAAAGTTAGTTCGGCGTTATAAGGGTCACCCCGGCCCGGGCCTTCGGTTGCCGCGAGGCAGGAAGGTACGAGAAGTGTGCACCACCTTGTAACCACACACATGTTGCTCTGGAGCGCGCGTGTTTCGATTGATGAGATTTGACAGTGGACGATGACTGTCCCACCCTCTGGAACGTCGCTCCTGTGGGGTTTGTTGGGACACAGGAGGCATCCATTCATGTACACCAGCAGATTAATCTTGATGCAGTCGCAGGCATGCAGTACATGCAGGCTGTATGCAGCCTTGAAACAATCGCTTGTCCTCTGTTGGCACAGCGAAAGACTCCCCGATAACGTGCGGAGCAGAGTACCATGCACACGCACAGACTTAAGTCACCGGTCCCACCCGCTACTGATTATAAATCAATTGGTTGCGTGCAAGCTGCAGCCAGCAGCACCAACATGCGCTCACTGTCACTCCTCCACACGTGAATGCAGCATCTGTGCACGCTTTGAGACTGGATATCGTGTGCATGGTCGTGCAGAAGCCCCCAACAGTGCACAAAGCGTAGCAACACATGACAACGACTTGCCGGCTTACTGAAGCTTCAGCCTATGGCTCACACGAATATTGTACACGTACCACGTCTGCTGCCCTCCTGGCACCTACCTGCTCGCCTGTTGCCTCCCCGGCTGGCCCCCAGATGCAGCATTACAAGCAGACGACCTATCCCCACAGGCTGTATGTATACCGTGTTATATACAGATCTCGAGAGACAGCAGGCCAGTGAATGGCTTGTAACACGCGTACACCCACGCACATCCGAGCCCGCATGCATATCACGTAAAACACATTTGCATGGTTGCGCACGTGCCCATATGGCGGCACAATAGGTGCCCCTTCCCTACGTGCCCCAGTACGTTGTAGTCATGTCATCACCAGCAGCGGGCCCTGCTCCCATCAGGCCCCTGCTCCTCTGTCCCCGCCACAGCCGGCGCAAGCTGGCCTCCTTGCCACCTGCTCCTGCTGGCATCCGCGACATAAAAGTGAAAGCTCAGCTAGTTCAGCAGCACGCCAATGGCGGGGCTCTCGCCCGAAGCCGAGGCGGTACCAGCAGCTCCCGTCCCAGCGGGCGCCCCGACAGCCTCAGCGCCTCCTGCGTCCTGCGTCCTCCTCCTCCTTCGCTTCCTCCTCCTCCTTCGCGTCCTCCTCCTGCTGCCTCCTCCTCCTCCTCCCTAGCACCTTGGTGACTCTGCTGCTGATGCGCAGAACGGCTCCTGCCTACGGCTTTATCATCACCCATTGTCGTCCGGCTGTCACCATACCGCGCGTCCATGCCGGGGCCCTGCGTCCAAACTACCTCCCCAGCACCACCACCGCCGCCGCCGCCGCGCCGTTGGCCGCTCCCAATCCCAGCAGCTAGCCTACGCCTTGCCGCTCACGCCATTCTACTGTCAGCACCGGCCGCCGCTGCCAGTGCCACTGCCGCTCGCCTTCGCGCCGTCGCCAACACCACCACCGGCACCACCACAGCCACCACCACCGCCATGACCATGACCACAGCGGTACCGGGACGAGGCGGAGCTCCAAACCGACTGCAGCCGCCGCCGGGTGGCGGCGCCGCCAGAGGCGGCGGCGGCACGGACCGCGGCGCCCAGCCGCCGCGCCCAGCTGAGCCGCAGCAGTATGAGGCTGAAGAAGAGGAGCATGAGGCCCACGTTCAGGACCAGCACAATGACGCCCGCCGCCGTGCCCTCCGGCTGGGTGGTGATATCGCTGCTGCTGCCTGCGTCCGGCTGCTGCTGTATGAACAGCCCGATGTTTACGGTGACGCTGAGGATGACCTGTGTGGGGCGGGAAGAGAGAGCGGCGCAGCGAGCACGTGTTTCTGCTTTTGTGTGACGCCATCGCCAGCACCGCCACGGCGCCCACTGGAGCTGCACACCGGAGCGAAACACACCCACCAGAGACGCCATCTCGAGGAGCAGCAGCAGCCGGGAGCGGGTGGGCGCGGCCGCGGTGTTGATGGCGGCTACCAAGATGAAACCCAAGCTCAGCAGCAGGGCCTGTCAACAGCAACACCGTACGTACCGTACGGTAGACGTAACATCGTACGTAGGCGCAGCGACTCAACACTAATACGGCATGGCCTCGCAATGAATGGTTCATGCGGTTCAATGACGACTGCCTACCTACCTACAGCATCGGCCGGTCACCGCCGCGCGGACGATCAATGATCACACCAACAAAGTGATGGCAGCACGCAGCTGTAGCAAGGGACGGGAACTAACGCGCGCGGGCGGGCGCACCTACCCACCCACCTGCTGGCTGGGCGACTGCAGGCCGCGCCCGAACACCTCCACCGCCACCAGTGCGCACGTCTCCAGCTGAACCACCGACTCCCAGTACCAGTAGCGCGGCCTGGAAGCAGGACGTACGGCAGTGTGTGCGTGCGTGCGTGCGTGCGTGCGTGGGTGGGTGGGTGGGTGGGTGCGCGGGTGCGTACATACGGGTGAGGTGCGCCGAACATATAGCCAATCAACACATCAAGTCACATCAAGTCCTATCCAGAGGCAGTAGGCCAAGCAACACAGCAGGGATGGAGGGGGCGCCCACGGCTCGTGACAAGGTGTGGCAGGACCCTGCGCACGACGCACGCACACACACATGCTTACGCCCCACGAAAGGTCAGCTGCCCTCAGCAAGAGCAGCAGTGCTCCGGCGGGCGTCCCCCCCATGACCCACCGTTTTTTTCTGTGACATTATCCAACCCAGCAGGCCCCACCCACGGGCCCCACCCACGGGCCCCGCCCACCCACCTGTAACGGCTGTACATGAAGCCGTACAGCTGGCGGGTGCGGGGCTGCCCCAGCTGGCGGCGGCGCTGGCGGCTCCACAGCAGCGCGGCGCTGGCGGCGGGCGGCGCCAGGCACAGCAGCAGCACCGCCAGGATGCCGATGGGGACGTAGGTGGCCAGGTGTGTGCCTACGTGGCGGGGGTGGCACGTGGGCGCGTTATTGCATGCGGTTGCCCAGCCTCTCAGGATTGCTTGTTTCGCGTACGCACGGCGCCTCGCTCCCAGGCACGCAGAAGCTGATGGTCCTGTCGGATCTGTTGGTCTCTTGGCAACTGGCAAAAAGTGCAACGCCGCTTGCGGCACGCACACGCGTACACACGCACGTACACACCGGTGTAGCACTCGGCGTTCATGTCCCGTGTCCAGTAGCCGTACCGCCAGTCCGCCTGTTGAGAGCGTGTGTGCAAAGCATGGCAACATGTCCTACGCTGGCTGCAGGACGCGAGGCATGGGCATGGGCATGCGGGACATACAGCGCACCGAATGAATCTGAACTACACAAAACGCCCACGCACCAACAGGGTCTCGGGTCTGCTGGTCTCCGCCGCCCCGCCGCTGCCGCCCTCCGCTTCCATGTCCGCGGCGGCGGACGAGTCCAGCGGCAGGCAGGCGAACACGGACAGCGCTGCCTGCGCCCAGCCGGCGTACAGGATGAAGACCGCCATCCAGAACACCACAAACATCTGCAAAATACACCGACGGCAGCCGAAGAGGCAACAGTCAACAGCGGGAGCGCGAGCAGCAGCAGCAGCAACAGCAGGCAAACGGTCAAGTATGCAAAGTAGCACAATAGCATGGATCGCAGCATCAGCAGTCAGACGCAGATTTGGACATGCATGGTGGCAGCAACACCCATCATACGCAAGCAAGGGCTGCCAGGGCGCCGCCACATCTGCACGCACGCAGCCCTTCGTCGAGCCAGCCAGTAATCGCAAGCAACCCATCCACTCGTCCTCGCATGCATATATATACACACACACACACTCACACACGCGTGCCTCTCCCTTGCGAATTCCATTCTAACACACTCGTGCACGCACGCGCACGCACGTGCCAGCAGCCCAGCACCCGCCCCTGCTGACCTGGTTGCGTGCGGGCATAGACGTGTCTACCGCGATGAGGGTGCGGTGGGGTGACGCGCGCTGCACCGCGTTCGACAGCGCCCGGCGGAGGGTGGACGGCACTGCGCCGCCCGCCTGCAGCTGCAGCCGAAACATCGCGGAGCGCAGGCGCAGCGCGGCCGCGGAGACCGCAGCCGAGGTGCCGCCGCCGGCGGGGGAGGGGCGCGAGTGGTGGCGGCGGGAGTAGGCGGCCGAGGTGGCGGCAGAGGAGGTCGTCACGCCCAGGCTGGGCGCGTGCGGTTGGGACTGAGACTTGGCCGGCGGCTGCGGGGGCTGGGGCCGCAGCCGTGGCGGCGGCGCGGAGTTGCGCGCTCGCGGCGGCGTACGGCTGCTGTGCGGCGTCCTGCTGGCATCCGGCGGCGCGGCGGCAGGGTCTGCTGCACCTACTTGTCCTCCTCCGCCGACCACCACTGCACCTGCTGCTGTAGGGGCCGCTGCACCACCGGCTGCCGGCTTTGCAGGCTCGCATTTTTCGTGGGTGCAGGCTGAGCAGGCTGCTGTAGCAGCAGCAGCTGCGGCGGCGGTGCCGGGCGGCACCACCACCAGTGCCACCTCTGACACCAACCTGCTGCCGCCAGCGACGTCGGGTTCCCCGATGGCATCGCCATCCCCATCTCCTCGAGCCTCCACCTGAATGGCAAGGTGGGGCGGAGCCGCTGCGTCACCTGCGCCCTTGAACTTATTCGCTGCCGGCGTCACTTCCGTTACACCTGCTGTCGCAGCCTCCGCCGGGCGATTCGCCTGCTGCTGCTCGTGTGTTTCCAGCAGTTTGCCACCTCCTGCTGCGGATGACGATGTGTAGGCCGAATCAGCAGCGCCGGCCGCCGCGGAAGCTTCTGCCTCCGGCTCTACTTCATCCTCATCTGCCGCCGCCGCCGCTGCCGCAGCTGCTTCTGCGGCTGCGGCAGCAGCTGCCGCGGCCGCTGCGGCGGCGGCGATGCGTGTCTGGGCGACGGCGGCGCGGTGGGCGGGTGCCGCGCTCCGCCGCAGGAGTGTCTTGTTCCATGAGAGAAGCCTGTCCACACGCGCAGGGAATTCGCAGCAGCAGGGACAGTAGATTGGGCCTCACGCGGTGGAACTCTTATTATTTGAGCAGCTTTCAAGCGGTGGGGACAAAGCACCAGCTTGCCTCTGCAGCAGCCGCAGACACACGATATGGCCCCCCCAAGCCCCAACACGCACGCGAACGGGAGAGCGCCGGCTCCAACCAAAACACAATACAACCAAAATACCCAGCCAAACAAAACACCGCAGCTGCTGCTTGCCAATCAAGCCCCACACGCATGCCAGCCAGCCAGCCAGCCAGCCACCCAGCCGCACGCTCGGCCCCCACACCCACCGCAGCCCCCACAGTGCCAGGCTGACCGCCACCGCGGCCGCCGGCGCCACCAGCGCGCCCGCCAGCTGCGCCGCCGCCTGGCGGCCGCTGCCGGCACCGGGCAGCAGGCAGGAGGGCGAGAACACCCAGTAGCGCTCGGAGCCGGTGATGACGGCGGCGGCGGACTGCAGGTCCTGGATGAGCGGCGGCCAGGCCAGCCCCAGCCGCGTGACGATGAGGAACTGCTGCAGGTGCACCACCCCCACCTGCTCGTGCGGGGTGTGTTAGAGAAAACAAGGGAGAGTACCATGAAAGACTTGTGCGTGCGAAGAGACAGGAACGCCAAGCAGGGCACGCGACGCAACGCATACGCTTGTTACCTGGAATTACCTTGCATACCTGAATCGCCGCCGGCTTACCATCCGGAAATCGCGCAACCCCCTCTACCTAACCTTGAGGGGGATTCGTGTCCACACGCTTCAAGGATGCAGCCCTATGCATGTGCTCTCACGGTACCGTGAGACCCAGGAGTGTGTGTGCGGGGGGGGCGGGGGCGGCGGTTGGGGGGTTGGGGGGTTGGGTGGGTGGGTGCGGGGGTGGGTGGGATGGGTCGCGTCTTGTGCGAGTCAAGGATAGGTGGATGTTGATAGATGTTTGGGTGCATGTGAGTGGCAGGGTGCGTAGTGAAAGCGAGGAGTGGAACGAGATGGGACCAGTGGAGGTGCGCAAATGTGCATTCGGCCAGCCCCGGGTGCGTGCAAGTTCTGAGTACGCTTGCCAGCCAGCCTTGCTCATGCATCAGTGCAGAACGCCTATAGCACATAAATGATGATGCCGCCGCCCCACTCACTTTGATGATGTCTGGTACCTCGTCCTCCATCTCATCGCCGGCTTCATCTGCTGCTGCACTTTCGGTGGTCCTGCGGCTGACACCGCCACCACCACCACCACCACCACCACCACCACCGCCACCACCAGCGCCACCACCACCAGCAGCAGCAGCAACGCCGCCGCCGCCGCCGCCGCCGCCCGCTGCCGGCTCATGCCGTTTGTACAGCGACTGCCTTCGCGCGAGGCTGCCGCTTTCGTGATGACTGCGGCTCGCGTCCCTGGTGCTGGCATCAGCGCTGCCGCTGACCCCACCGCTACTGCTGCCAGCGGCAGTAGCGCTTGCGCCAGCGGGTTGACCGCCTCCATGCACGTGAATAGATATCAGCGTGGGATCCCGCTCTGCAGCTGCTGCTGCGGCCGCGCCGCCGCCTGCGGCCTCCTCCGCTTCCGCTATGGGCTCAGGCGGCCTCCGGCCGCTGCTGCCACCCCGCCTCATCCCCGACCCGCGTCTCTGGTGCAACAGGCTGTCATGCCGGATGCTACCGCTACTGCTGGTGTTGCTACAGCCACTCGTCTCTGGCAGCGCTGCTGCCGGCTGTAGCTGCTGCCACGGAGGCGGCCGCTGGCCACCCCCGTCACTCCCGCTACCCACGGCCGTCTGCTGCTGCGCGCTCACATCGCCCACAGCGCCAGCAGCCGACAGACCTGCGCTACTGCTGCTACTGCCATCTCCTGACCAGTGCCTGCTACTGCCCTGGCTATTGGCCCCTGCTACAGCTAGGCCTGGCTGCTGCTGCTGCTGCTGCTGCCGCCAGGCGCCGCCCCCAGAGTCATCCAGCGCATCCTCCATGGTGACGCCGCCAGCCGCCATCGATGTGCTGCTCCTGCAACTGCCGCCACCACCACCCCCAGTCCACCAGCGCCGCCGCCACAGCAGGCTGCTGCTGCCGGACGCTGCTGGCGGCGCAGCCGCCTCCGCCTCCGCCGCCTCCGCCGCTCCTGCCCGGCCCTTGCCGTCGCTCCCGGCATCGGCCGCCGTCATTGCGACGGCTAGCTTGCGGGCGGATTTGGAGGCGGGTGTGGGCGTCGCCGTCGCCGTCGTCGTCCTGGTCATGCTGATGCCCGGTGCGCTGCTCGATACTGCTGCTACTGTTGCTACTGCCGACCGCGGCGCGCCACTCTTGAGCGTCATGTAGCTCGCAAACAGGATGACGGCCACGTTGATCGCCAGCGACACCAGGCCCAGCACGGCTGTAGCAGCCACAGAGAGGCAGGCGCGGCACTCAAAGTCGGTGGTGAGGTAGTAGCTGGGCTCACACGTGGCGCACACGTTGCCGCTGTAGCCGTCCGAGCACTGGAGCTGCTGGTAGGTGAGCAGGGGCGGCATGGGCGCGGGCGGGGGCGGCGCCGTTGTTGCAGCGGCCGCAGCTGCTGCGGCTGCTACTGCGTCGTCACTGCTGGTGTTGTTGGTGCTGCTGGCTGTACTGCGAGAGCTACTACTGCTGTTGCTGCTGCTACTGCTATTGCTGCTACTGCCAGACACGCTGGCGCCACCACTATCACTAAACATGCGTCTTCCGCTGCTGCGGCTCCCACTTCCCCAGGTGCTTCCAATGCTGTTTGCTTCTTCGGATGATACCGCGCCACTCCCCCCGCTGCTGCTGCTGCTGCTGCGGCTGCTACTGCCGCTGCTTATGCCATGCAGGTTGCTGCTGCTCGCCGCGCTCCGCGAAGAATCACTCCCCACAATTTCGGGGTCGTTCCACAGCGCGCAAATGACCGTCATGCCTGGTGCTACTGCCTTGTAATTACTCTTTCGCCCGCTGCTACTGCCGTTCATTTGCAGGGCTACGCGGCTCCACACGCTGACTCTGCTGCTGCTTGTTGAAGAGCCATTCGTTATTATCAGTTGCTGCTCTTGCGCTGCCAGTCGCTGCGCCCACAGCCGCTGGCTGCGCGCGTTTGCGGCGGCGGCGGCCGCCACATACCACTGCGCCTGGCAGGCCGCCAGGACGGCAGTGCGGTCCTCCAGATCCAGTGAGTTCAAAAGTGCGGATCCAGAACCCGCCGCTGATGCGGAGTAGGCCAGATCTGTCGGTGACAGGATGGATCCAGCAGCCGGGCGGCTACCGCCGCTGCCACTGGCACCGCCGCCGCCGCCGCCGCCGCCGCCGCCGCCCAGAGCAGCAGCGTTGCCGCTGCTGTTGGCTGCGGCTGCGGCAGCGGCGCCCGCGCTGCTAACGGTGCTGCAGGCAAGCGGGTTGGGGCAGCGGTGAAGCTGCGAGCTGTTTGGAGAGCTGTGCCACCACCCCGGCTCCGGCACCAGCACTGGGCCGCCTGGGCAGCGGCCGCGGGCGGGGCACAGCCGACAGGACGAGGCGGCGGCCGCCTCCGCCAGCCGCGCCCTCGCCTCGGCGAATGGCGACGCGCTTAAGGTTGTCACGCTGCTGTTGCTGCTACTGCCGCTGCTACTCCCGCTGCTGCTGTTTCCAGGGCCCGTTCCCAGCAGCGCAGCACTTGAGGTCCAGAAGCTACTGCCGGATCCGGCGGCGGCGCCGCTGCTACTGCCGGCAGCGGGGTCCCGAGGGTCCTGCCACAGCGTGTAGGTTTCCGTGTTGCACGGCACGCACCGAGCCCACGTGAGGGGAGACACACCGCGGCCACTGCTGCTGCCACTGCTGCTACTGCCACTGCTGCTGCTGCCACTGCTGCTACTGCCGTCGCCGGCTCCCGCCATCACCTCCAGCCGCTCTCCGGGGGAGCATGGCAGCATGAAGACGGGCACGTGCAGGTCCGGAATCTGCATGCATGCATGCATGCATGCATGTATGCATGAGGGAAGGTGCGTGCACGTGAGTGTGTGTCAATGACGATGAAATTGGGAAACTCCCACCCAGTGCCGTGTGTGTGTGTGCCCTTTTAACCCTGCTGCCCCAGCTGGTCCTGGGCCTCAAAACACACATGCGTACACGCACGCACGCACGCACGCACCTGGAACCTGCCCTGCCTGTCCACCGCACTCATCACGAGCAGGTAAGGCCCGGGGCTGCCCAGCGGCGTCACGGCGCCCCAAGTGGCCAGCCCGCCCGCCACCACCGCGGTGTCGGACTGCGACTGCAGCACCGCCGCCGCAGCCGCCGCCGCCCCCGGTGAGGTGGCAACGGCGCCGGCAGCTGCAGCAGAAGCAGCAGCTGCAGCAGCAGCCGCAGTGGCGTCGCCGGCTGTAGCATTGGCGCCGGCCAGGCGCAGGGTGATGGTGATAGTTGACATGTCTGTGGGTGGAGGCAGAGGGTTGCGATGGCAAGTAATGGGCGTCAGCTGTCAATACACCTAGATGGGATGCGAACAGGACATGGAGTTTAAGTCTTCGCAGCCTTAGATTTCATCAGTGATTCAGTCAGCGGCCATGTCAGGCACCTCTCTAGCTAGCACTCATCACCTTGCCGCACACGCCGGCCCAGGCCGTTGCACAACCATACCGACACGTCGTGCCCTGTGCCGCTGTGCAGCTGCCACACCGCTGGCGCAGTAGCAGCAGCAGCTGTAGCAGCAGTAACAGCAGAGCCGCTGCTGCTGCTGTTGGTACTGGTGCTACTGCTGCTACTGCTGGCGGCTAGCGTCGCAGCCGAAGACGCAATGGACACATCGCACATGGCGCTCGGCGGCAGCGAAAGCACGAGACCCAGGTACGCCTCGTCAACCGCGGCACCTGCTACTGCCGGCCGGCCGCCACTGCTACTGCCAATCCCGCCGCGGCTGTCAGCCTGCTCCGGGCCCAGGCACTGGGCAAGGCTCAGCGCGGGCGCGATGGGCGTCACGCCGGCGCCGCCAGCTGTAACAGCGGCGCCGCTGTCTACGCTCGGCGGCTGTAGCAGCCTGGCGGCAGCTCCTGCTGCGGCAGCCAGCACCGAGGTCGTGCTACTGCCGCCTCCACCGCCACTGCTGCTACCGCTACTGCTGCATGCCGCCCGCAAGGCTGCGCCGCTGGGGTCTTCCATCCACACCACCGTGCCGCTGCCCGCTGCTACAGCCGTGCCTCCTGCTACAGCCGTGGCTCCTGCTACAGCCGTGGCGGACGGCAGCGGCAGTCGCGTGTCGGAGACGACCAGCGGCCAGCAGGCACCACCCCGCGCCGCCCCACGCAGCGCCGCACACAGCGGCCACCAAGAGCTGCTACTGCTGCTGCTGCTACCGCAGATGCTGCTGCTACTGCTGCTGTCACTGCCAGTTGCCATCGCGACAACACCATCGGAGCCGCTCTGTGACGGCGATGCTGGCAGAGGGTTGCCCTGCTCACACGTTTGCGTGGAGGCAATGCCCGTGCCCCATGCCGCGACGTTGCCTGGAGATGCAAGGTCGCTAGCGCTGATGGCAGCCGCCACGTCACCCCATAGAAACACAGCCCCGCCGTGGCCTGCGTACCGGTCCGCGCTGTTGCCCGCAGTAGTCGCCGCGGCTGTAGCAGCCTGCTGGCCGGAGCTGCTACTGCCGCTGCGGTCGTCGGCAGCAGCAGCAGCGGCCGCTGCCGCTGCTGTGGTCACCACGTTGCCGTGGGCAGCGGCGGCGGCAGTAGCAGCAGCTGTGGCGAGGGCGGCGGCGGCCTCGGCGCTGCTGCTGGCTGCCCTGCAGCCTGCCACCGTGACGTTGTACAGCAGCAGTACAGGTGCTGCTGCTGCTACTGCTGCTGCTGCTTCCCGACCTTCCTCACCACCGCTACTGCTGCTACTGCCGTTGGCGTCACCTGCAGCTGCAGCCTGCTGGCGGCTAGCGCCGAACCACACGCCGCCGCCGGCCAGCGCTGTGGTGGCCTCAATGCGGGTGTGACGCAGCTCTAGAAGGCCGCAAGCCTCCGCTCGCACGCCGCCGCCCTGGCCGCCCCCGACGCTACTGCCGCCGCCGGCAGCTGCTACTGCCGCCACGCTACCGCCGCCACGCACCACACACGTGTCCACCAGCACCTCGCCGCAGCTGGCCACGTGCACCGCGCCGCCGCCGCCACCAGTTCCACCGGTGCTACTGCCAGTGCTGCTGGTGCTGGTGCTGCTACTGCCACTGCTGCTGCCAGCGGATGCGGCACCCCAGCCTGCCACGTTTTCGACAAAGAGCGTGTCTGCAACCTCCACAGCGCGGGCTCCGCGTGCGTACACGCCGCCCCCTCCTGACAGCCCCTCTGCCGCATTACCGCGCAGCTGGCAGCCCCGCAGCTGCAATCTGCCGCCTGCTGTTTTGCCGCTGCTACTGCTACTGCCACTGCTACTGCCACTGCTACTGCTAGCGCCATCGCGCCCCGCACCGTCTGCAGCGACCGCTCCGCCGTCGCCTCCAAACAGGATGGCGCCACCCGCGGAGGCGAGCGCGGCGTTGCCCACAAACTCCGAGCCCTCCACAAACAGGTCTGCGCCGCCGGCGGCGCCCGCCTCCGATGCCGAAGCGCCCAGGCTCGCGACCGCGCCGCCACCGGAGGCGTCGCCGCCGCGCAGCCCCGGCGTCGCCGCCGCCCCCAGCACCACATTGCCAGCAAAGGAGCTGTTGCGGATGCAGCTGCCGCCAGAGCCTCCCGCCGCCAGCATCACCGCGACCGCGCCGCCCGCATCCTCAGCTGCCTGGTTGGCTTCAAAGGTGCAACCATCAATCAGCAGGCGGCATGCCGCTGCTGCCTGCGGCGGCGCCACTGCTGCTGCCTGCGCTGTCGCAGGTGCCAGCAGCGCACGCGTGCGCCGCCGCCGCCGCCGCCTCCTCGGCAGCTTGGGTGTGGTTGCAGCTGATTGCGCCACGGCCTTTGCTGCAGCTGCTGCTAGCGAGTAGGGAGGCGGCGGCGGCGGCCGCGCGTCTGCTGCGTCGGAGAGCAGCAGCAGTGGCGCCGGCGCCCGGAAGTCATCGAGCATGTAGATGGCGCCGCCCCGCAGCTGCGCTCGGTTGGAACTGAAGTTGCTGCGCCGCACCGTGGCGGCGCACGCCAGCGCCGCCAGCGCGCCGCCAGCTCCTCCGGCACCGCCGCCGCCAGCGCAGCCGTTACCGCTGAAGCTGCAACCGTCAGCCGTCACCGAACACCATGCCAACGGCACCGCTGCTGTGGTGCTGTTTGCCGTACCGCTGGCAGCCGACGCCGCCACCGCCGCCGCCACGCTTTGCTCCTCCGCTGCTGCCCCATCCATTGACGGCGCCACGCCCGCCACATACACAGCGCCGCCAGCTGGGTTCAGCCCAGCCGACGCCGGCGCCAGGCCCGCGCGTCCGCCGCTGAAGGCCACGCCGCTCAGGCGCACCGCCAGCGGCGCGGCCAGTGCCGTGGTGACGAGGTGGAGCGCCGCACCGCTGCCGCCGGCGCTGTTGGCGTCAAAGCGGCTGCCCTGCATCACATCGAAGACTGTGGGGGCGTGGGCGTCCAGGTAGACCGCGCCACCGTGATCCGCGGCTGAGTTGGAGGAGAACCGGCTGCTGCCGTTGATGGCGATGTGCTGCGGCGGCAGCGCCGCGGCGGCGGCGGCCGCGGCGGCGGCGGCGGCGGCGGCGTCGATGATTCCATCCTCGCTGCGTTGCTGCAGGGCGTCCTGGATGGGAGGAAGAGCAGGAGTGAGAGTCAGGACTAAGGAGGCAGAGGTGAGACGAATAACGCGAGGCAGGTCACTCCCAGGCAGGGGTTCTGTTACTTTCGTGGCCGGCGGCTGCTCACTCCCAAGCAAATACGATAAGTACGTCTGCCTCACCAGCACCAGCAGGATTGATCCGCCGCTGCCGCGAGCCGCGCGGTTGCCCTCGAAGCGGCAGCCCTGCACCACCAGCGTCCCCAGCGTGCCGCCGTGCAGCGCCAGCGCGCCACCTCCGCCGCCCTGCGCCGCGTTGCGACGAAACGTCGAGTCGACCAACCGGATAGCTGTCTCCGGTCCATCGGGCCGTGCGTCCAGGAAGCCGCCGTCGCCGCCCCGCGCCAGGTTGTCTTCTATCAGCGCGCCGTCGATTGTGAGGTCCCGGAGGTAGCTAGCCACGAAGATGGCTACAGGGCGGAGCGGAGGGTCGCATTGGAATCGATGAGGGCGGCAGGATGATGGGCACAGATCAGTACATGGATGATAGGCCAACAGGAACAACGTTGTACACGTGGAACAACGTTGTAGGCGAACATGCATACGCTGTACGCTGATAGGCAAGATTAGGCACACGCCGCCGATATGCAAGCTGCTGCCGATTTCCCTGCTGCCCGGCGCATGGCCCCGACACGTTTTGGCATTGTGAAGTTTTTCTCGCGCTCGTACCTCCGCCGTTGCGGTTCGCGCTGTTGCGGCGCACGCTGGCGCCCGGCCCGATGACCAGTTGGAACAGGTTGACTGCGACCCCCAGGAACCCGCCGCGCTCGGTGCTGCTGTTGTCCTCCACGCGCGTGCCATCGCCCGTCACTTGCACCAGCCTCACGTCGCCCATAACCACAATGGCCCCGCCGTCGTCACGGGCGCGGTTCCCGGACACGCTGGCGCCGCCGCTGACTGTGATGCTGCCGACATCGCCAGATGAAAACAGTACAGCAGCGGAGCCGGTTGGCGCCGTGTTGTTGTCGGCTGCGGCGCCGTCGGTGACCGTCATGTAGTAGACGCTGGCAGCCTGCAGCGCGGCACCGTCCTTGTAGCTGGTGTTGTTGCACAGGCACGTGCCGCGCCCCTCGAGCAGAATGCTGTGGATGACGATGCTGTAAACGGCTCCACCGCCGCCGTAGCCACCCACGTTGTGGCTCATCTCACTGCCGCTGCTTAGCCGCAGCAATGCCAGCCCAGCGAATTCAAGAGAGGCAGCGCTCTCGAAGTCCGCGGAGGCGACAATCATCAAGGCCCCGCTGAACAACGAGCCCGTATTGCTGTTCATCCGGCTGCGCTCAGACAGTGTGACGCCGCCGGTAACGCTATTCCTGACCATCACGCCGCCGCCGCCGCCGTTCAGGCCGTTGGGGCTGCTGCTGAGGTCGGCACCCAACGCGCCGTTCCCGCTGATGCTGCTGCCGTTGGCCAAGTCAATCCAGCCCGCGGTGGCCAGCACGGCAACGCCGCCGCCATTCCCGCGGAATACGCTGCTGGCCGCGGCGGTTGCGACCGCTGCGCCCGGCGCGGCCAGGGGCGAGGCGCTGGGGACGAAGAGCGGGGTGGTGGCTGTGTTGCGTTCGATGCTACTGCCGTTGTTGAGGGTGAGCCGGCCCAGGTTGCCGGCCACACACAGGCCGCCGCCATTGCCCTCCGTGACACTGTTCCCGTCTATGCTGCTGCCGTCCGTCAGTGACGCCTGTCCAAGGTCCCCGCCCGCTTGCTGCTTCTGATTCGCAGCACTGCTGCTGCCGCTGCTACTGCTCGCGCCACTGCTGCTACTGCCGGCGGCCGCAATGGGCCATCGCCTGGAGACCAGGATGCCGCCGCCGCTGCCTGACCGCACCGAGCAGTTGCCAATGCGTGATGCGCCCGCCACAGTCAGGTTGGCCAGGCCGCCAGCAACCGCCAGCGCGCCGCCGCCCACCTCCACCGCCACCCCGGCGGCGGCAGCCGGCGTGCCCGCCCGCAGCGCCGGCACAGCTACAGCCGCCGGCGGGCCCTGGACCCGGCAGCCGGTGATGCTGCTGCCGCCCTCCATCACAAACTCGCGCATCCCGCCGGTGCCACTGCTACTGCTACTGCTGCTGCCACTGCTGCTACTGCCGACATCATAATCATCGCCCCCATCCGCCCCGCCCACGGCGATGCCGCCGCCACGAAGCCGGGCGCTGCAGCCGGTGACGGAGCTGCCGCCAGCCAGCGCCACCCGGCCCGCGCCCGCCGAGCCCACGTACACGCCGCCGCCCGACACGCCCGCCGTACAGCGCTGGATGCTACTGCCGCCGTACAGCCGCAGCTCACTGACGTACCCGAGTACGGCGGCGATGCCACCGCCGTACGCCGCAGCGGTACAATTGAAGACGGTGGAGTTACCTGACAGGGCAATGAGCTGCGCCGGCCCGCGGACTAGCAGGCCGCCGCCGCTGCCCACCGTGCCGGCGCCGCCGCCGCCGCCGGCTGCTGTGGCGGCGGCGGCGCTGTGCCGCAACACGGTCCCATCTTCCAGGCTCAGGCTCTGCACGCAACAATGTGAGGTAGGGTGCACGGACGGACCCTTGGTGCATTCAGGTATGTTATGCACAAACAAAGCACCACGTATAAATGACAATAAGGCTACTGGAAGATTAAGTTGATGCACGCTCCAAAACAATCACTTGGCAACCTACGTACCAAGGGGCGCTGGGGCGGGACGAAGAACGCCAGGCAGCTTCCGGCACCTCCCGCGTTGCGTGTGAAGCTGGTGCGTGACACGAGCACCCGCAGCGTCGGCAGCAGTGATGGCAAGCCCAGGCCAGCAGAAGCCATATCCGGCTGCGGAGGCGCCGGTGGCGGTGGCGCTGCCGCGGTGGCGGTGGCGTTGGCAGCAGGCCGCGGCGGGCGCGGAGGCGACGGCGGTGAGGGTGCAGGCGGAGGCGGCGGAGGCGGCGGAGGCGGCGGAGGCGGCGGAGGCGGCGGCGCCGCGCTCTCCACCCACACCGCGCCGTACATGGCTGCTGCGGTGTCAGCCACGCCGCGCGCCCGCCGGAGCAGCGTGGCATTGGTGCTGCTGCTGCTGCTGCTGCTGCTGCTGCTGCTGCTGCTGCTGCTGCTGCTGCTGCTGCTGCTGCTGCTGCTGCTGCCGTTGCTGCTGGTGGTTGTGGAGCCAAGCGCGGCAGCCAGGCCTGGCGGCGGTGGCGGTGGCGGCGGCTGAGGCGCACCCCAGGTCACAGTGTTGTCAGAGAAGCTGCAATCGCGCACCAGCAGCTGCGGGGGTGCTGCGGAGGTGCTGCTGCTGCTGCTACTGCTGCTGCTGCTGCCACTGCTGTCGGCGTCCGTCTCGCGGCCGGTTGCTGCTGCTGCTGCTGCTGCTGCTGCAGCAGTGGTGGTGCTGGCGCTGGAGGCGCCGCCACCGACCGCTGCTGTTGTTGAGCTGTTGGCGGCGGCGGCGGTAACGGCGACAGCAGAGGAATCCGTTGCATTCGGGTCGGCGGCATCAGCAGCGGCAGCGCCGGCGGCGCTGGCGCCAAACACCAAGTGCACGCACGCCCAGCCGTTCGCGTTGCGCACCCGGGCGCAGGTGACGTTGCTCAGCTCCACGCGCTGTAGCACGCTGCCAGTGTCACTGCTGCTGCTGCTGCTGCTGCTACTGCTGCTATTGCTACTCCCCCCGCCGCCGGTGCCGCTGCTACTGCTGCTACTGCTACTGCCGGCCTCCAGCACGCCGAACGAGGGCCAGTCCGGCGGCGCCGTCGCCGTCAGCGGCGCGAGTCCCGACAGGTCCGTGAAGCTCACATTGCGGAGTGTGAGGCGGCCGCAGCGCGGGCAGGACACCAGCGGCGCGTTGGGGCTGAGGCGCAGCCCCTGGACCGCCGAGTCCAGCAGCAAAAGGTGCGGGATGGGGTCGAGGAATGTGAGGCTGTTGTCCACGGGGTTCAGGAAGGCGGGGCCGGTGGTGGCGGTGGCGTTGATGACGTCGGGGCTGCTGCGAGGCAGCAGCAGCACGCCCGCTGTGGTGGCATTGGGCGAGCTGGTGGCGTTGGTGGCGGTGCTGTTGGCGCTGCCGACGGGCGGGGCAGGCGCCGAAGCAACGGCAACGCTGGGCGGCGACAGCAGCGGCAGGAGTGCGGCACCGACCTCCACCCGCAGCGGCGGTACCTGCTCGCTGAGTCCGCCCAAATCATCGCTGTCGCCCAAGTCATCGCTCGGCTGAGTTGCTGAGTTAAAGCATCGCAGCGAGTACTCGCGCCTCCGAAAAAGGAGCGTGGTTGGGTCCGCGCCTGGTCCGACCAGCCTCAGCGTGCACACAGTCGTCAGGGCATGCACTCTATGCGACACAGCAACTATGAAACAAAGGCACCAAACTGCCAGCCCTCGAGAGCTTGCACGCGCGAACGGGCGCTGCATTCGCCTCGCGTCCAGCGCGTTTCCGCAGGCCCCGTCGTGTGAGCTAGCCTAGGTTTCATAATTCAAGCATATGTGGTGCCCTGTGCAACCTCGGTAACCAGGCAGAGTTCCAAAAAAAACCCCACTAAAGTGAGCAATCGTTGTAACTCGAGTTTGTGACTTTTCTTATACACTGTGTACCATCTGTTTGAATGATCGCTACAACCCCAGGATGGACCCCAGCGGGCTAACCGTCGTAAACTTTGAAACCCGCCGAACCCGGTGGCACTAGCGAGGCCCAGACAAGTTGCAAGACAAGTAGCAGGTCACAAATCAAAAGGACCTTGCTGCGCCATTTCGTACGAAATACAGGTCGCCGGGCTGTGGGTATTGAGGTCAAGCAAGATGTCAAAATCCCCCGCCCCCCCCCCCCCCCCCACACACACACACACACTTGCACTGCCGGGCCCAAAGCTTGTAACCGACGCAGTGCCACGACGCAGTGCCTAGACACTGCTGACCCGCCAGGACCACCTCTTGCGCTTTCCCCGCCTCCACACGGCCACACCTCTCGCTGCAGCCCCGTGCGCAGCACGCACGCACGTGCCCCCCCCCCCCCCGCCCCCCGCCCGCTTCAATCCACTGCCTCAGCGTCCTTCCTAGCGGCCGCGTGAGCTCGCCAGCTCACCGATCAATCCAGCTGGCCCTGTGGCCCAGCCCCCATCCCCGGCGTGTAGCTGCTCTCTCATTCCTGCTCGCGATAACCGTTCTAGTAGTGGTTGGTCATGGAGAAGTTCCCGGTCTGGTTGGCCATCAGCCGCATCAGCTGCGCGCTCTCGTGGCTCTCCGGCCGCACCCAGTTGACGGTGCCGGCGGCGGCGCCCGGCTCCTCCCCCACCTGCACAGCGACCACCACACATGTGCACCACGCATGGCAGCCGCAGCAGCAGCAGCAGCAGCAGCAGCAGCGCTTGCGTTGACCTGTGTGCTTTGCAGGGGACACGCGTACTAACTCGCATGGTTTGAGAATATAGGTGGCGGCGGAGGAGGAGGGGGTGCAACGCACGGGTGACGGGGGCGCAACGCGGAAGGCGGCACGCCTGCCGGATGTGGACGTGCACACCCAGTAACCTGCCCCGGCAGTGTTACGGCGCTTGCACCTCACCTACCTACACGCGCCAGCACGTCGAGGGAGGAACGACGACGCACACACAAGACATCCAGACGCGGCGTCGTTCGTCCTTCGCATCGCATGCACAGTCCTTGGTTTGTCTCGCTCTCCCCGTGTTCTCTCTAACACACAAGAGAACTCACCACAACGCCCATCAGCTTGAACTTGTCTCCGGGCATCCCCGAGCCGCCGCCGGCCGCGGCACCCGCAGCCGGCCGCTTGGCTCGCTTCGCGTTGCGCCCCGGCCCCAGGGTGGTGATCAGCAGCACACACTCCGGGTGCTGGCTCACCTGCACCGTACGGGCGTGTGGCGCGTCCATTGCCAAGTTTACCACCTGACAAGCGCGTGAACACGCAAGCATGGCACACACGCGCCCAACGAACGGCCCCGGTTTGCTGTGAGCACAGCTGGTTGGTCGCGTTCGGATTTGCCGCTGCATCCCCCCCTTCGCCATTGAGCGCACCCACCCACCCTCAGGTCCGCAATGCTGGTGACGGACACGGGCCGGGGGTCGTGGCCGTCCACCTCCAGACCCCCCTGTGCCGCCGCCGCCGCCTCGCACACGCAGCCCGACTCGCAGGTGACGCGTGCGGCGCCCATGCCGCTGTAGCTTTGGAGGTAGGCGATCTGGCGAGGAGGTGGGGTGGGGTGCCATGCATGTTTTATTAACGACAAGGGAGATGTAGACAGACGTTGGGGTGGGGGAGGCGATGGTGGGGGAGGCGATGGTGGGCAGACAGGCGCGCAACACAGGCGGGCAGACAGGTTGGCAGGCAAGCCGGGCGGACAGGCGGGCAAAGCCATGGGCTCCCCTGGGAAAAGCCGTGAGCCCTGTGAGCCCTGTGAGCCCTGCATCACTGCATGAACGCAAAGCCCACCTGCACCACGATGAGGCCGCGAGTGCCGGGGGCCGCCGCCGCCCGCTCGCCCGGCAGCAGCGTGTTGAGCTGTAGTTGTGATTGGGAGCACACACGCACACGTGGACAGCAGGAGGGTTAACGGTAAGCTGTGAACACGGGCACCATCAGGTCATCAGTGTGCGGACTGGTGCGGACGCGTGCGGCCTTCCTCCTTTCCCATCACCTTTCATCCCATCCGATGAGAGGACAGCGGAATCCCTTGTCGCGCCCCTGCACCAAGCGCCCCAACCAACCGCCCCAACCAACCAACCGCCCCAAACGCGGCGGCGTCACCTTGATCCTCAGCTGGCGGCCCGGCTCCAGCGCCACCCAGCCCCACTTGCCGCGGCCCTCGTCTGTGTAGTTCCAGCCGGTGGCGGGCCGCTGCACGATGGCCTGGCGGGCGGGCGGGGGTGGCGGGTGGGCGGGTGGCGGGCGGGTGGGTGGGTGGGCGGCGGTGAGTGGGTGGCGGTGAGTGGGTGGCGGTGAGTGGGAGGTGGATGGGAGTGATGCAGAGGGGGAGAGAGAGAGAGAGGGGGGGGGAGGCAGGAGGTGAGTTGGAGGGATAGCTGCGAAGGCCGGCTCCCACTCCAATTCGTCCAACTACGAGATGTGAGCTCCCGCGCCCCGCCCCGCCCCATGCCCTAACTACCACATAGGCTTGCCTGCACCACCACCTCCACCTCCACCACATAGATAGCCTTGCACTACGTACGTACGTACCTCCAACCAACCAACGGCCATCCAGGCAACCGCCCACCGCTCACCGCGGACCGCTCCAGCGTCGCAGCAAACAACAACAACAAGGCCCCATGCAACAACCTTTGACGCGCACAAGTTCCACCACCACCTAGGTAAGCAAGCAGCCACAACGCCCACCGGCACCCACCGACAGCTCGTGCTCAATGTAGCAGGTGGTGACGGCGGCCTCGTAGTTGCCCTCCGCCAGCGGCGGCGGCAGCGGCCGGGCCGCCAGCTCCTCTAGCGCCGCCGCCGCCGCCGGGCCCAGTCCGCGGAGCACAGGCCCGCTGCCGCCTGCAGGGCCAGAGCCAGAGCCGGGGCCAGGGCCAGGGCCAGGGCCAGGGCCAGGGCCAGGGCCAGGGCCAGGGCCAGGGCCAGGGCCAGGGCCAGGGCCAGGGCCAGGGCCAGGGCCAGGGCCAGGGCCAGGGCCAGGGCCAGGGCCAGGGCCAGGGCCAGGGCTGGGGCCGGCACGCTCTGCTGCTGGTGCCCCGGCGTTGTTGCTGCTGGCGCTGCTGCTGGCACTGCTGTTTCCTCTGCTGGTGCTGGTGCTGGTGCTGGTGCTGTTTCCTCTGCTGGTGCTGGTGCTGGTGCTGGTGCTGGTGGTGTTTCCAAGCAGGGCGACGTCGGGCCCGTCCATGAGCTCCGTGAGGTGCTCGTTGGAGCGCAGCAGCTCCTGCGGCCGGGTGGGCGGGCGGGCGGGTGTCGTTGTCGCCACACAACCGTCCGAGGCGGCCAGACATTTCGTTTAAAACCCCAGCCAGGCAACAATCAGACCAGCAGCACGCGTACCCTAACCGGCTTCCAACACCACCAACAAACATGTGAGCAGCCGCCCGCCACCCTATCGAGGTCGCATGCGGAATGGGAATGAACTACCCCCAGTCCCCTACCCCACAATCACGCATGACGAATAAAACACACACACACATACACACGCCGCGTGTGCCCCTCAACCGAAAACCCCCAAAACCCACCAGCACCAGGCTGATGAGCAGCTCCGCCGCCACCACGTGCCCGCCGCGCCCCGGGTGGTGCTTGCCGCCGTTGAACACGGCCGGCAGTAGCACCGGCAGGCTGGCGTTGCCCAGCGCCGCCGTCTGGCGGGCGGCTGTAGCAGAGCTGGAGCCGGGGGCGTAGCCCACCGCCGTGGCAGGAAGCCGCAGCCGCCAGGCGGCGGCCTGCGCCGCTGCTACAGCCGTGGTGGTGGTAGTAGTGGTGCTGGTAGTGCCGTTGTTGGCGCTTCCCCGCAGCAGCCCCGCGCCGCCGCTGCTGCTACTGCCGCTGCTGCTGCTTCTGCGGGGTGTCGTGGCGGCGCTTCCCGCCGTGGCTGCTACAGCCGCCGCCCTGCCAGCTGCAGCTGCTACAGCCGCGGCGCTGTAGGCGGGCACCAGGGCGGCTTTGAGGCTGACGGCTGGCACGCCGTAGTAGCTGGCCAGCTCGGAGAAGTCGCGCTCAGCGTTGTAGTAGTACCTGTGGGTGTGGTGGCGGCGGGGAGGGCGGCGGCGGCGGGGAGGGGGGAGGGGGGGTTGTGGTTACCAGCCCAAACTAAACCAATCTAAAGGAAGGGGCGGCGGGGGGCCATATGCTTGCCGATCAAACGCAGTAGCAGGCAGCACAAAGCAAGGGAGGCAGCAGCAACGACGACTGCCGGCGACAGCTGCCGGACGTGCGTGTAGAGGTGCGTAAAAGGATCTCCCTGGCTGTCGTGCCGTGTGATGCGAGCGCACACCAACCCGGCCCCAAACCCCTTGCGAGGCCACGTCCTCCCGGCCGTCTGTACACGCCACACCAACATCCGCCCCCCAAACACACGCACGCGCTGCGTAATCCCGGTCTTGTTGTGTTGAATGGCACACACACGCACAAGCGCTCCCCCTACCCCCCCCTCGCTCTTATGCATTGGGTTTGGTTTAGTTTGGGCTGGTAACCACAACCCCCCTCCCTACCTGCCCCGCGCCGCCCCCGCCGCGAACATGTTGACCAGCACCACCGCCGGCCGCGAGGGCCAGGACAGCGCCTTGCGCAGCAGCCGCTCGAAGGCGCGCCGGTGCGGGTCCTGTATGTGTGTGGGGTGGGGTGGGGGCAGCGGAGGTGGTGAGAGAGAGAGGGAGAGGGGGAGAGAGAGAGAGAGAGAGAGAGAGAGAGAGAGAGAGGGGCGGGGGAGAGACGGTGGGAGCGGCGGCGGCGGCAGTATTGTCAGCAGCAGCGGTGGTAGCATCTGCAGCAGCCGTGGCACCGGGGTGAAAAGGGTTTGGCACCAGCTGTGGTGTCGGGTTTTGCGTCATTGGTGGGTGTCAAGCACTCGTGTGAGCCGTGCTGCACGTACCGTACCGTACCGTGCGTGGGGGCCAGCCACCCTCCCCTTTTTCCCCTCCCGCCCTCTCACCCTCCCCTTCACCCCTCCGGCCCTCTTAACTCCCCCCCACCCACCCCCACCCTTCTCCCAGCACAGGCCCCAGTCTCCGCGCGCCCGCCCGCCCGCCCCATTCTCCCTCTCCCCTCCCGCTCCCCCACCCCTCATACACACACACACACACACGCACACACACACACACACACACACACACACACACAGCTGCTTCGGCCCGATGACGCGGTAACGAGGTAACACGCGCAGCGAACGACGATCGATGGCGCGCCGTTGCCTATGCATGCTGCACGCACGGTGTCGACCCTTCCTCTCCTTGTGCTTTCCTAACACACACTCACACACACACGTCCGTCATCGCACCGCACGCATTGTCCTATGTCTGCTGTTCTCTCCCTTGTGATCTCTAACACACGTGCGCACATCGAACGCGTGCGAGGGCTGCGGCGGGTCGTTGACTGCGTAGTCCAGCAGCACCAGGTCGGCGTCCCGCGGCAGGTGGTGCTGCAGGCAGCTGCTCATGTAGCCTGACTGCGTGCCTGTGCTAGGCGGGTGGGTGTGTGGGTGGGTGGTAGTTCATTCCAGAAACCAAAAGCGAAACGACCAAGAGAACCCAAACCAACCACCGGGTGGGTGAGGTTGGTTGTGTGGAGGCGTGGGATAGGTGTGCGTGGGTGGGTGGGTGTAGGTGTAGATGCTTCAGTGTGCGAGGTGTGTGCGACAGGCGGCGTGGAGAGTGGTCGTGGAGGGTGAGCGATATGGGAGGTGGCGGAGCGGTACGGTGTGGTGGGGACGGGTGGAAACGAAAGGAGGGGCTGTCGGACAGCGCCCTGCAAACCCACACGCCACGCGCCACGCACACACGCACCCGGCACCGCTCCGCTCATGTAGTGGTGGCGGTACCGACGGTACGGCACCCGCCCAGCCGCGGCTGCACCCGCCGCCGCAGCGGCGGCAGAATCGGCGCCGCCCGATGCTGCGTCGCCAATGTTGCTACTGCCGCTGCTACTGCCAGTCCCCAGCCCCTCCTCTTCCTCCTCCAGGGCGGTCATGCCCGCAGCCCGCACGTCCGTGCCGCTGGCTGCTGCTACTGCTGCTGCTGCTGCCGTCGCCCCCTGACGCCCTGCTGCTCCACCCACCAGCAGCCCACCATTCAAGTCTGCCCCGCCGCGGCGCCGGCCGCCCCGCCGGCCGCGGCCCGAGCCCCTCCCGCCCGCCCTCCCACCCGCCGCCAATGCAGCCGCCGACTGCATCAATCGTCGCAGGCCATCTTGCTGTACGGAGCCTGCTGCTGCTGCTGCTGCTGCCGCTGCTGCTGTTGCCGCTTCTGCTTCTGCTTCTGTCCCTGCCGTCGCCGCCACGGCCTCAGGTGCCGCACTCGACGCCAGCCGCCTGCGCCCTTCTGCCTTGCTACTGCCATCACTGCTGCTGCCATCCGCAGTGCTGCTACTGCTGCTACCTCCGCTGCTGATGCCGTAGCTGCTACTGCCGCTCCAGTAGGGTGCGGGAAGCTCAGTGAATCGGCCCGGCCGGTCAGGGGGCAGGGCGGCATTCAGCCACTCCACGAACTGGGCTGCGTAGGTGAACTCTGGCCCGCCCGCGCCTGTGTTGGTGTTGGTGGTGGTGGCGGTGTTGGTGTTGGTGGTGTTGGTGCTGGTGTAGGTCTTGGTGGCGGTGTTGGTGTGGGAGTTGTTAGTGCTTGAGTCGTAGCGTATCCCAACAAGCAAGGAGCTTGAGCATGCAGCCGCGGCAGTCAGGCCGGCAGGAATTGTGTAGTAGTAAAACAGAGCGACACGCAGCGGTTCGTGCAGGTGTGGCAAGCCGCAGAATTGCGGCCGTCACACGTCTTGAATTCCCCGGCCAACCCCCGGCGGGCCTCGCCCTCCCCGGTGTAACCCCCTGGTCTGTAAAACTTCACACAAACACACACTAACGCACAAGTCTTTCATAGTTCTCTCCCTTGTGATCTCTAACACAATAACACTTAGCACGCGGCACTCGGCACGCACCCTGGCCAAAGGTGATGCTGCCGCCCAGCGCGCCCACACGAATGGCGGAGCCGCGCCGCACCCGCTCCACCAACTGCAGCAGCGTCCACAGAGGGCAGCAGCAGCAGCAGCAGCAGCAGCAGCAGCAGCAGCAGCAGCAGCAGCAGCAGCAGCAGCAGCAGCAGTAGCAGCAGCAGCAGCCCACATTCGGCAGGGCCAGTCACACCCCTTTAGCGGCGGGACGAGCACGCAGGGGAGCCCGTGGGGGTGTGCACGTGGGGAGACCAGCCGCCACGGGCGCAAGGGGCGACGCCGGTCCAACACAGCAATCCTCGCATTGTTTATTACTTTTGGTTGCACTTGTGTCAGATACCGTACCAGCCGCCACGCAAGACCGTTGCCCTGCCACCCGCTGCCACGTGCTGCGCTGGGCCCTGCAGTCCCGCCCGTGCCTAACATCAACGATTTGACGTGCCTGTCCCCAGCAGGCAGTTACCCGCGTGCCCCCCATGTTCCGGGCAGCCCGCCACCCACACGAACCCACACGAACCCCACCGCAGCCGCCGCCGCCGACCTACCAGCCGCAGCCGGGCCGCGTGCCCCACGTAGCCAATCCCCGCCAGCCGCTCTGGCAGCGGTGTGATGAAGGCGTACGACAGGTCGGCACGGCCGGGGCGCGGGCTGGGTGCCGCCCCGGGGAGGGAGGGGGGGAAGGAATTGGAGAAGGGGAAGCAGGTACGCGGCATGGCGGCGTTTGCAAGGCTGCTTTCTCCGGTGCTCGCGTTCATTCTACAGGTGTCGCCTGCTAGCATCATACAGCAATGGCGCTTACCCGCGCTCCCCCGGCGGCCGCACCACGCGGTCATACACGCGATAGGCCCAGTAGACCTCGGCGAGGTGGGCCTCCTCGGCTGTTAAGTTGGTCAGGTTGGGGCGTGTCGCCCTCTGGTAGGCCGCGACCTCTGTCCGCGGAGCCCATCGCGTGCACAGAATTAGACTTGCGAGCAGAAGCACCAAGCGCATTAGGTCGATTGCGTAGGAGCTCTGCGACGCATTGTTAAGTTGCCGCGAGCATAGACCATGCGCACATACACTATTCTCTAACACATAAAGGTTCCATCATATATGAGTTAATTTCGGGTGTTGTTAATGATGAAAGGCCAGAATACCATTTCGAATGGCAACACCGCATGTCGTCCGGCGTACAACAGCGCGTCGATCATGGCTCCCGTTGATAAAACGGAATGGCGACCTTAAAATATTCGGTGGTCCACAATATGCTGGCACAGAGGCATGGGGGGAAAGGCCAGGACAAAGAAGGTTTCGCGGGGGGCGAGAGGGGCGCGGCCGGCGGGCGTGTCACTGTTAACAGCAACCCGCCCAAAGCCCCGTGTTAGCACTTCATTAGTAATCGATAATCGATACGTACAACAACAGAATACTGCGTTCGTGATTGGTAATAGGAGTCCGACACTCTGAGACTATGGCAGCAGCGGTGGCGGCAGCGGTGGGCGTGGGCGGTGGCGCCGTGGCGGGTGCGCAGCCGGCGACTGTGGTGGGGTGCCTGCTAGCTGGGATCGCCTCAGCGCCCCGGCAACAGGGCTCCTATTTAATGTAATGTCTGATGTCTGGGATATACCCCGCCGAACAAGATACGAGCCCTGCCCGGCAACCACCGGGCGTCATCTGCTCATCTGCTGCAGGGCGCTGCACCCAAGCCCCAGCAGTCCAGCACCGCTGGCGCGGCCAGCCCCGGGAACTGGTGCCTGATGGAATTTGCTGCTTTGCGGCTTTGCGGCTTTGCCGAGCATCTCCACACGGCCTTAAACAAAATGGCCCGGGACACTGGCACAGGCAGGTTTCAATGCGGCGAAGGTCTCAGCTCTTAAGGAGTTGGCGTGCCCGCTGCCCTGCCTTCACCAAGCGCAGATGCGTGATACCGACATGCGCTAGAATGCGAATAACAAATGCGGAAGCGAGGCAGTCGGGATGAGGATGTCGCATCTAGTAGGCAGCAGCGAAAGAGGTGAGCAGCAAGCATGGTGTCAGCGGGTGCACTAGCTTGGCGCGGGGCCGGTCCTGCAGCGGCGTCCCCAGGGCCCGGGCGTCCGTCGGCCGCAGGGGCCCTGGTCGGCGGGCCAGCCGGCGGCCGCGGCATGTAGGTACTGATGCTGTAGGGCACCATTGAGAGGGAAGCCGGCCTGCGCGGTGCAGGACCATGGAGTGCAAATGTGCAATGCATTCAAGTCCCCAACGGTAAATTACCCCCGGCCCAGGACCCAAATGATGGCGCATGATGGCCTACTATTAACCTTCTAAAGTTCTAATTCTGACTTACAGAGCGCCCCACGGCGGGCATCCAAGCATCGCATCAGGCACACCATTATGCGGTACACAACAGGTCGCCCAACCCGGCCCGGCCCGGTCAAGTGCTCCGCCATCCAGTCCAGCAACGTTGTGATCACACCACGGCAACGCGCAGGTTGTCTTCGAGGTCCATTCATTGTGCTGTGCGCACGGCCGCATTGCCACGCGTCACATGCAGCTTTAAGCGCACCGCGTTCTTTGCTTTTCAGCGTTGTCAGGTCGTGCATACGGCAAACTACGCGCCCTGCCCCATGCGTAAGGAAGACGTTCTCGCCACCCGCCCTACACCACCCGCCCAATATGCATCAGTGCCTGGCAGGGCCTGGACGGCCCGATGACCTCCTTTATTGCCAGCAGTTTGTTGATGCATGTAATACTAGGCATCATGGTGCCAGGGGCCAGCCAGCCACACAGCCACAGCCACAGCCACAGCCACAGCCACAGCCACAGCCACACATACACTCACACACACCCCGCCACCAACGTCACTACATTCAGTGTTGTTCCATTGCAGTACCATGCTCTCGCATGCTGCCGGCCTTGTCCCTGCCCTTTTGGGCGACTACTCAGCGGGCGCCCCCTCTTTCAGGGACCTCCCGGTTCATTACGGCACATCATCACTCCAGAAACAAGCTACGCGTTCACTGCTCGTGTGACCCCTCATATGCCCCTGCACGTGCGTCCCGGCTCACGGCAACGGTCAACGCACGTGCATGATGTTTGGCATTCGATGACGTGCAGCTGTGTCCGACAGAACGCAAGGCCCGGGCCGCCGGCACTAACACATGCATGCGTGTGTGGTGATGGAATCCATTGCACACGGGATCCCGGGAAAGAGCATACGTCAGCAGGGCTGCGCTCTCCCCTCCCCACCCCTCACGGCATACAGTACTCTGTACTCGTGCGCTGCCCGACTCCTCACAAGTCAAGATGCCCATGGACGCGCAAAGGCACTTCTCGCTCCGCCCGAATTTTCCCTGCCACCTATTTACATGCAATAGACAATAGCAAATACTAATACGTGGCAGTCGCAGTTTTTATGCCATATCGACACTGAAAATATCGACACTGAAGTAATGCGCGCGCGTGCCGTTTATCCATCCACCCCCGCACCTCCCCCCGATGAATAGTAGCTCGCAACCCTCTGCTTGTGGCCCCCGCAGGAGCCAAGTCAGAGCTGACCCAGGCGCATGTGGCGCACAATGACGCCCGCCCCTCCATCACGCGGGCCCAGCAGCACAGCAGCAACGTACGGTAGTAGAAGACCCAGGCGGCCCAGCCAAGCCCGACGCAGCCCCTGCTGGTGCGCACAGATAAGTGAGCACACAACTCTCGCTGCATCAGTAACCCCCGCTCCGTACCATAGCGTAAATACACTGATCGCTCTACAGCAGAGAGGACGCCGCGCATTGTTGGTTGCCTGTCAAGCGAAACTTGAAAGCGTAGAACGCACAGCACCCGTTCTTGCATGAGGCTTTCTACGCGCCCCCGGCTTTCAAAGCACAATGGTCGAGTCGCCGCGCCGCGAGCTGACACGCGCGCGGGGGCGTCTTAAAACGACAACCGGTCCAAGAGTAAGATATGGCGTGCTTATGGTTAGGTCCAAACCGCCGCGCAAACAGCATTCTTTGTTCTTGAGCATGTGATAAGTAACCTGCTTTAGCTTTGGGCTGCACGCGCAAATCCCTCACGCGGTCCCTCGCTACGCACGATGGTGATCCCAATGCCCCACGCCACGGGCAGGCACGGCGCTCACGTGCTCAAACACCGCAAATCAACAACCCCCTTCAACGTTTTGCCAACGGTCAGAAAGCGCAACTGACTGTCCTCCCTTGCAACCAACCATTCCAAAGTATACTACCCACCATCCATAACACCATTCGGCCGCTGACCTGTGTGAGCCGCAGCGGGCGCGCGGGCATGCGGGCGACACGCATGCCGCAGCCGCCGCTGCTTGACACCCCCCCCCCACACACAAGAGAAACTTCATTGGAAACGGTACTGCGAGCTGAGTCATCATGTCCGGCATCGCCGTCTCCCCCTCCCAACATGTGCATGACTTGTATAATTCGTGCATGAATGCAACGCGCGCCCGCGGCTTTTGTAATAAATTCAACGCACGCGCGGTGATTGTGTGCCCCGGGCACCCGGGCTTGCCTTGTGCACGTGCAACGTCAACAACATGAATGCATGACACAGCAATAAAGGTTAGCAAAAAAAGCCGACGGAAGCGGGGGCGGCGTGAAGGTCGCAGGAAAGGCGACGAGGCGGCCTTGCAACGCGGCAGCCTCTGCAACGCCATAGCGTACTCAAGGCCGGCCAGCCAGACCGGGGCCGGTCCTGCCCCCCCCTCCTCCCCAGCCTGTCTACATCTCCTTCGTCATTAATTTATACATGCATGGAACCCCCTCCCTCCCCAGCCTCAAAGAAAGCCCTCCGCCGACGAACCACACACCTACTTCCTGTCTGGGCCGCGGGGCCGTGGGGCCGAGGCCGGTGCCCTACCGCGAGGACGCCGCCGGCTCGGGCGACTCAGAACACGCAGTGCCGATCGGGCTCCCGGGCATGCCGCCACCTATGGAGGTGTAGGCGCCGCTGGCCACGCCCCCGCTCGCCACCCCGCTGCTGCCCTTGAGCGCGCTCTTGAGCCCCAGCGTGGGCCCCGCCGCGGCCGTGAGCAGCGAGCTGCGCCGCGCCTTCGTCACACCCGCCGCCAGCGAGGGACGCAGCGGGCCGCCGGGGCTGCTGTCGCCGCCGCCGCCGCCGCCTGGCCCGGTGGATGGCCGCACCCGGACTGACCCGGAGCCGCCGCCACTGCCGCCGCCACCGTCACCACCGTCGCCAGGGAATCCGCCCCCAAGAGAAAGCTGCCCGCCGCTCTGCCGCCGAGGGGCGCTTACGCCCCCAAGCGAAATCTGCCCGCCGCTCTGCCGCCGCGGCGCGCCGCCGCCGCCAATGGACACCTGCCCGCCGCTCAGCTGCCGGCCCTCCTCGCCGCCGTCCTCGCTTATCTCGTTGGTGCCGGGCGGCAGCGCGAAGGAGCCGCGGAAGACGCCGCTGCTGTTGCCGCTGGCGGCGCCGCTGCCGCTGACGCTGCCGCTGCCGGTGCCGCCGGCGCTGCGCGTGAGCATGCTGCGCAGCCGTGACGCGCTGCTGACGGCCCGCGCCGTGCCTTGCAGCCGGGACCGAGCGGAGAGCGACCGACCCGCCGGAGGCCCCTCGCCGTCGGCGCCGATGGCGGCGGCCGCCGCCGACGCGATGCCGGCAGCGCTGCCCGCAGCAGCCAGCGCCGTCGCGCTGCTGCGGCGGCTGACGGCGCCACGCCCGCTGCTGCTGCCGGCGGCGCCGCCACCCGACACGCTGCCGTTCGCGCCGCCGCCGCCACCGCTTCGCGACAGCGAAGCGCCGCCCGCCGCCCCTCCCGCTCCTGCCGCCCCTCCCGCCGCACCCGCACTCGCTCCTCCCGCCCCTCCAGCGCCGCCTCCTGCACCTGCGCCCGCGCCTCCGCCGCCTCCTCCGCCTCCTCCTGCAGTGGGCCCCTTGAGCGCGGGGTGGTCGGCCACTATGCCCAGCACGCTGTAGGCGCCGCCGCCGCCGGCCTTGGCCATGGCGCTGGCTCGGTCGGCCTTGACCTCCAGCCGCGCCATGGCCTCGTCCTGCTGCGACACCAGGTCCAGCAGCTGCTGCAGCACGCCCTCGAAATAGCCCAGCTTGGACACGGCCTGCAGCAGTAGCAGCAGTAGCAGTGGCAGTGGCAGCAGTGGCAGTGGCAGCAGCAGTAGCAGTGGCAGCAGCAGTAGCAGTGGCAGCAGCAGCAGTAGCAGCAGCAGCAGTGGCAGCAGTGGCAGCAGTGGCAGCAGCAGCAGTGGCAGGTACAGGGAGCGGGGGATGATGGAGCAGCAGCGGCAGCGGCAGCAGGGTGTCAGGAAGATCGCGGCGATGGGTGTGGGTGTTGTGAGGGTGCGGCCTGCGCTTGCTGCTGTGCGGCTGTGAGCGGTGGCAGGCACCGGGTAGGTAGGCAGCAGGCACCGGATAGGTAGGCAGCAGGCACCGGGTAGGTAGGCGGCAACAACCCGGTGAGGCCTACTGCGGAGGCCGTGCAGCCGCTGGGCTGACGCGGGTCGCGAGGAGCGGAAGGGACAAGCACAAGCAGGTGGGCGAGCAGCACACAAGGGGCCACACGCGGCGAGGCATCCCCAAGGCACCCCCGTCACGCCACCCACTCCTCCTCCGCACCTGCAGCAGTGTGTTCCAAGACTCCCGCGGCACGAACACGCCGTCCGGCGGCGGCGGCGGCGGCGGCGGCGGCGCGTACGAGCCGCTGCGGCCTGGATGCATGCCTGAGCTGCTGCGCCGCCGGCTGTGGTGCCGCACCGGCCCCATGGATGCGGACGAGCCCAGCACGCGTTGGCCGTAGGGGCTGTTGGCGTTGCTGCTGTTGTTGTTCGGCCCCGTCGCCTCCACGCTGCTGCGGCGCGAGCGCGCCGTGCCCATGCCGGGCCCCATGCCTGTGGCGCTCACGCGCCCGCCGCCGCCGCCACCGCCGCCGCCGCCGGCTCCGCCGCTCAGCAGCGGCGTCAGCGCCGCCGCCAGCTGCCCCGACGGCAGCGGGCTGTGCAGCCCGCTGCTGCCGGCCGTGCCCTGGCGGCCGCCGCCGCGTGCGGCGCCCGGGCCGCCGCCTCCGCCTCCGCCTCCTCCGCCGCCTGCGCCGCCGCTGACGCCGCTGCTGCCCGCGGGCGCCAGCCGGGCCAGGTCCTCGTTGTTGAGGATCTCGGAGGAGCCGGCGCCGTGCCGCAGCGCGCCGTTGCGCGTCACCTGGCGCCCCAGCCCGGTGCGGGTGGAGATCCACTCCGGCTCCTCGCCGCGCCCAGCCCCCGACAGCAGGCCCAGGTCCTCCTCAGGCACCATGGAGCAGCCGCCGCCGCCACTGCCGCCGCCGCCGCCGCCGCCGCCGCCGTCATCGCCGCCGCCTCCGGTGGTGGTGTGATGGCGCGACGGGGGCTCGGGCGAGGAGGTGCTCAGCCGCGGCGGGCGGCGCGCGCCGGGGGAGCGCAGCGGCAGCGGCCCCTCCACGGGCATGGGGCCGCCGCCGCTGCCGCGCCGGTGCACTTTCAAGTAGGCGGACGAGGACACGCCCAGGCCAGGCGGCAACGGGCTGGGCGGGCCGCCGCCGCCGGCGGCGGCGGCGGCGCCCCCATCATCGCTGTTGGCGCTAATCTGGGCCAGCGTGGGCGACGCGGGGCCGTTGGCGCCCAACAGGTTCTCGGTGCTGCCGCGGCGGTTGCTGCGAGAGGGCGACAGCGCGCCCAGGGCTTTCATGAGGTTGGCTGGGGACAGAGCCGACGTTGCGAAGGGCGAGGCCGGGTGTGGCTGCGGCGGCTGCGCCGCCTCGCCCTCCACTGCCTCCGCCACCGGCCCCGCAAGCGTGCCACCGCGCGCATGCAGCCGCGTTGGCAGGAGCGGCGGCGGCGCCGGCGCTGGCGGCAGCGGCGCCGGCGGCGGCGCGAGCGGCCGCCCCGCACCTGGCGAGTCCGGGCTCGCAAAGCCCCACGCCCCCTGCCTGGCTGCGGCAGCAGACGCTGCCACGGCCTCCGCCGCCGCCTGCTCCCAGTTGGGGTCGCCGTTGATGGCGGCCGCGACGGCGGCCGCCGCCGCCGCCGCGGCGGCCGAGTGCCCCGGCCCCCCCGGCGGCGCATCCGCTGGGCTGTACTCCTTGCTCCCACCCCGACGAGGCACGATCCGAGATCCGGTCGCCAAGCCGGTGACAGGCAGGCGAGTGGGTATCGTGGACGGCCGCCCGCCCGCCGCCGCCAGCGCCGCCGGTGATGATTCGCCGGCGCCACGCCCATCCCGATGAGAAACACCGGGGCTGTCGTAGGTCAGGTTTGACGAGGTCATGTGTAGAAGCTGCGCGGACGCCGCCGCGGGTACTGTGGAGGGCTGTTGCTGCTGCTGCAGAAGAGCAGGCAGAAGCGCGGCTGCCTGCGGCTGCGGCTGCGCCGGTGCTGGGGGCCGGTGCTGTTGTTGTGCTGCTGCTGCCGCCGCCGCCGCTGCCGCCTGCATGCGGGCCGCCTGGTAGGGCCCTCGGCTGCTGCTCAGGCCGCCGCTTGCGGCGGAAACGTAGTCCAGGACTGCTGCACCCACGGCGTCCGACGAGCGCCGCCTGCCCGCGCGCGGCGCCAGCCAAACGATCTCGTCGCCGTCCTGCTTTGGCGTGAAGCCGTCCGCCGCGCCGCTGCCGGTGCCGGCAGCAGGCGAGGCGGCGCCGCTGCCGCCGGCGGCCAGCGCCGCTAGCGCGCCCTGCGACGCCTCGTCGTTCAGCCAGAACGCCATGGACTGGCGGCGGTTGTTGGTCGCCTGGCGCAGCAGCGTCTGCTGCTGCGGCGCCGCCGCCGTGCGCATGCCGGCGGCGGCCGCCGCCGCGGCGGCCGCGAACTCGTCGCCCTCCGCCATTTGGGCTGAGCCGCGGCGCATGGACATGCGCCGCCCCACGGACATGTTGCGAAGCAAAGGCGCCGGCGCGGCGCCGGACGCGGTCGTGCCGGGGCTGCCCGGCGCCGCCGCCGCCGCCGCATCATCGCCGTCCGCTATGGTGGCGGAGCCACGGCGCCGCCCCATGGACACAGGTTTGAGCAGCGGCGGCGGCGGCGGCGCAGCAGCGCTCTGCCCGTGCCCCGCTGGCTCCTGCTCCTGCTGCTCCTGCGGCTTCTTGCCGGGTTGATCCTGGTTCAACAGCTCCAGCGACAGCCGCGGCACCGGCGGCCCACCCGCGGCGCCTTCCCCCCCGCGGCTATCAGCACGGGTCACGGCACGCGAGCCCCCGGCGGCCGTCTCCGGCGCCTCCGCCGCCTCCCCAGAACGGCTCCACGCCTCCGCCACCAGCCGCCCGCTGCGCGCGCTCATCGGGCGCCCCGAGCTCGGCCGCGGCGCCCTTGCTGCGGCCGCCGCCGGCTCCTCCCCATTTGGAGACGACCGGCCGGACAGCAACGCCGCCTTTTTCGGCGTCCCGCCGTCAGCAGCCGTAATCGCCGGCGTCACCTTGGCCGCCACCCCGGGTTCGCTGCCGCCGCCGTGGCTGCCGCTGCCGCCCTCGCCCAAGTCCAGCTTGGCGCTGTGGCTGCTGCCGGCGTCGCCGTCGCTGCTGCCGGCGGCGGCGTCGCCGTCGGCGGCGTCCTCCGGCGGCGCGGCGCTCCCGATGCTGTCGTTGTCGCCTGCCGCGTCCAGGTCCTCCGCATCCGGGTCCCCGCCGAGCCAGGCGTCGTCTAACTCCTCCTCATCGTCCGACACCTCCAGCCACATCTTGTTCTTAGTCTGCGGCGGGTAGTGGGAATTGAGGTCACACAGGACCAGGGGCCGGGGGCCGGGGGGCCGCGCGGGCGAAGGGTTGCTTGCGTTACGCATCACGGCAGGTGCCAGCACAGCACCATCTGTTGCACTGCCGCACCACCCCGTACTGCCCCACTCCGCCCCCCACCCCCACACACACACGCCGTTCCCGCCCCCGCCTCACTGCACTGCTCCCCACCGGGACACAGGAACGCGGGCGAACCCGCCACCCCCCCACTTCATTTATGGTTAAACACCATCCATGGACGGCTACCCACCACCCCCACCCACCTGTAGCGACCGCGCGCGCTCCGCCCCCCGCTCCGCGATGATGGCGGCGCTGACGGGGTAGTCGCGCATCACCGCCTGCATGCATGCATGCATGCAGGCACACGTGTGTGCATGTGCAGGTCGGCACGTGCAGGCCGTCAGGAGGTTTGCGTGACATGAACAGATACAATACGTGTGAAAGGAGGGGGTTCGCGGGCGTGTGGGTCCCCAGCTAGCGCTCGCGTGCTTTGTGTGGGTGTGGGGCGATTCGCAGGTATAGCCATGGTGGCCAGATGTGGCAGCAGAAGCAGCAGCTGGGCACTGTAACCCCCAGCGTGGTAGCGGTCAGGCCGCCCCCGCGGCGCACGCACGCACCTGCAGGTCTGGGCCGGTGAGCAGCGCCAGGTCCACAAAGCCCAGCGCGGTGCAGTTGGCGGTGCGCTTGCCGGTGGTCAGCAGCGCCACCTCGCCAAACACCTCGCCCGCCACCATGAGCGACCACATCTGACCGCGGGGCGACGTCACCGCCACGCAGCCTACATGCGTGCATGCATGCACGCGCAAGTGGGGTGCGAGTGGGTGCAAGTGTGCGTGTGTTAGTGCCGCCGCATGCCTGTGTGCACCCTGCGCTTCCGGCAAGCACCGCAGCAGACACACAGAGCCACCTGGTAAGCCGCTATTGCTGCGAGGCCGCCCAGGCCGCTTGGCCTCTTGATTTTTACAGGGCGCGACAACCCACAGGGATGTTAGGACCACAGGGCAGGAGTGAGTGAGGGACTGGCTCACCCTTCTTGATGACGTACATCTCCTTGCCTGCGTCGCCCACCCGGAAGATGACCTCCTTGGGCGCAAGGTTGATCATGCGCATGCGCAGCGCCAGCGCCGACAGAAAGCCCTCCTCGCAGTCCGCGAACAGGGGCACCTGGTGGCGATGGTCATGGTGATCGTGGAGAAGGGGGGCGGGTTCCATTCATGTTGAGTTATGCGGGGGGAGGCCGGGTTCCGTTGAGGCGGTGGGCGGTGGGCGACCGGTGAGCTTTAGCTTCGTTGTTGCGGGCGGTGCCTGCTACTGCAGAGCGCGCGGTGATAAGCATTGCCATTGCCATTGCCATTGCCATTGCCATTGCCATTGCCATTGCTGTTGCCATTGCCATGACCATGGCCATGGCCATGGCCATGGCCGCGTCCCCTGCATCCTTGCAGCCCCGCTCACAACCCCCGCACCCCGCACTCCGCAGCCAACCCACCCGCACCCACCCCACACCCCACCCGCACCCACCCCACACCCACCCCGCACCCCTGTAGCCCTGTTGGTTCGGGTTCTCTTGGTCGTTTCGCTCTGGTTTCTGGAATGAACTCCGTTAACCCCCGCCCTCCCCCCGCCCCGCCCCGCCCCTACCTTTTTGAGGCTGCGGCTGTGCAGGAACTCGCACAGGCGCAGGTGCAGGCTGGAGGGCAGCTCGCCCAGGAACTGCATGCCCTCGCCGCCCGGGTGGCTGCGCGCCTGCAGGTACTCAAAGTAGGTCTGCACCTTCTCGTTGTACTGGTCCGGCACGCCCGCGTACCGCAGCGCGTCCTGCACCATCAGGGCCTTTTGCCTGTTGCAGGTGTTTTCGGGGGGGGGTGCGTGGTGGGTGTAGGGCGGAGGGGGAGGAGGAGGAGGACGAGGACGAGGGCGGGTTAGGCAGGTGGGCTGGTTGCGCAGGCGACTCGGAAATACGGTAAAGCTGGTGGGTGGCTGTGGTGGTGGTGGTGGTGGTGGTGGTGGTGGTGGTGGTGGTGGTGGTGGTGGTGGTGGTGGTGGTGGTGGTGGCGGTGGTGGTGCTTGTGGTGGCAAGCCAGAGAGGGGTGTCGGAATTTCGGGCAGGTGCACAGGGGAGGGCCACGACTCTGAAGTTGTACGGCCTCGGCCACGGGCAAGAAGCCAATCGAACGTACGGACCGCATGCCATGCACTGCACTGTACGAGTGCTGCCGCTGCTGCTACTGCTGCTGCTGCGACCGGTGCCGCTGCTGCGACACACTCACGCGTGGCGGTTGACGGCGACGTTCATGGTGGCCACCAGCGTAGCCATCTGGCCCACGACGGCCGAGTAGAAGAAGGTGCCCGCGATCAGCACCACCACGTAGAACGTGCGTTCGTAGTTGTTGTAGGCATTGATGTTGTCGCCCACCAGCAGGAGGAACGAGTAGTAGTAGGACGCCACGTAGCTGGTTATGACCTACGTGGGCGAGGTGTCGTCGGCATTGCACACACAGAGATAAAACAGAGATAAGGACATCGCACAAAGGAAAACAAACAGATGAGCAAGACGACAGGCAAGCAGGCAGGCAAGCAGACGCCTGGCTTGGGCCAGGGCAGAGCAGAGGGCAGACACACGCAACCGGATGCGCTCGCGGCGGCACTATCAACGCACCGTGTCCTCGTGCTCGGTCGCCATGTTGAAGGCCCACAGCTCGGCGTTGTCCTTGCCGCCAAAGCGGTACATCCTGGCGTGCGGTGGCGTGGAGGGTTACGGGGGGTTACTGGTAAACAGTCCCGGTGAGAAACACAATTCGAACACGACTGGTTACGGGGGGGGCGCAACAAGAACATGTTCCGGTAGCTACCAGGGCCATGGCATGCAATGCGCGCGTGTGCGGCACCAGTCCACCAAACTTTCTACCGCGCCTGCGCACGCCCATTGCTGACACCCCCCAAACCCCCCGCCCCCCATCAAAATCCTCGCCCCCTTTTGCGTGTGCGCCTCACTCACATGTACCAGATGCAGGCCAGCCAGTGGCTGATCAGGATCATGGCCAGGAACAGCTGCACGATGCGGAAGATCTTGGCGTTCTTGAAGCTGTCCAGGAAGCGCAGCAGGCGGCCCAGGCGCAGCATGCGCGGCGCCTTGAGGAAGCCCAGCGCCGCCATGGCGCTGTTGTCGGAGCTGTTGTTAGGGTCCACCAGCCCCACGCCGATCACGAACGAGTCGAAGGGCACGGTTCCCACCAGGTCGATCCAAAACCACATCTTCATGTAGTTGGCGGCGATGGCGCTCGAGTCGCGGATCAGCTCGCCCTGCGGATGCGCGCGGGCAGGCAGGCAGGCAGACAGGCAGGTTGTGTGGTGAATGGTTTGGGGTTGGTTGGAATGCATGGGCTTATGCGCGGGTTGGGTCATGCGGTGGCGGCAACGCTTGCTTGCTACGGAATGTGGCGGGCGCCCTTTCGCGGGGCACCTTCATCCACGCACTAAGCCTGTGTGGCCATCGACCATCTGCCCGGTCACGCATGCTACCTACCCTCCCGCTCCCCCATCCCTCAAAAGCGAGCAAGGTACTGCCAAGCACCAGCAGCTGCAGCCAAGCAGCAGCCAAGCACCAGCAGCAGCACCAGCATTCCAAGACAAGCAGCGCTGCACCCGCACCCGCAACCCCACCCCCGCCCCCGCCACCCACCCCACCACCCGACCCACCTGGTGGTTGTAGTAGGCGGTGCGGAAGTTTATGAGCAGGTCGACGCCGAACAGCACCGTCATGATGTAGTCGGCCACGTCCCAGGGCGTGGTGTGCGGCATGCCGAAGCTGACCGACAGCGGCACCGTCACCGCCGTCCACACCACCATGCTCATCACCACCAGGTCCCAGCTGCACGCAGTGCAAGACAAAAAAGCAAGGACAGAGGGGGTCGCGTCGGTCAGTAATGGGCACCGAGTTATTATACGGTAGTCGGCATAGTTCCATCGCAGGCGTTGACCAAGCACGCGTGCCCACTTGCGCTGCACTAGAGCGGCGCCTCCCACCATCACCAGGATGATTGCGTTACTGCGCGCGGCCCTGCCCTGCCCCTGCCCCAGCAGCGCCGCGCCGTTGCCCAGTGCCCCGGCGCCCGCGGCCCGACGCCAGCGCCCCCCCTCCCAGGCGGCTGCTGCTGCTGCTGCTGCTGCTGGCCCTCGCAGCAGCCCGCTGCCAGCGCGCTTCGGTCCCCTCCCGTCCCCGTGTACGGCGGGCGGCTCCCTCTCAGGCCCCCCTGCACCGCCGCGCCCACCCAACACCGCCGCCCCTCCCCTGCTCACGTTCGCTTGGCCCGGGTGTCCGGGTTGAGGATGGGCAGGATGCTGTCGGTGATACCGCGCCAGTCCGCATGCACCGTCCGGTGCCACAGGCTCGGCTTCGCTATCGTGCTGTAGCTGCGCCGGAGCGAGGGGCTGCGTCCGGTGGATGGGGACGCAACCGTCCGCTTGCGCCCGGTGGTGGGCGACAGCACCGCGCCGCCGGCCGGCCCGCCGCCGGCGCCGGCGGCGGTCAGCCAGCTGGCGACCGCTGAGCTCTTGTCCCGGGGTTTGGCTGCGCAAGGCGGGGTGGACGCAGGTGGAAAGATTGCGTGAGGAAGAGGGCTAGTCACAGTGCCCACAAGACTCCTGACAGCGCCTGCACTGCCCGTGAATGTTGCTTTGAGAGGCGCACTCGACGCGGCGTGACGTTCCTGGCCCCCCGGCCCCCGTTAGCGGAAGCAGGAGCAACAAGCCCCCATGGGAGCGGATGCCTCTAGCAGCAGCTCCTGGGGTGCTGCTACAACGTGCAGCGTGGAGACTCACTTTGCCCCTTGAGCAGGTTCCTCCGCAGCTGCACCTGGTGGCTCGCCGTAGCCCGCGCCGCTCCCTGCGGTCACGCAGAGGAAACCAAAAAACGTTTGCAACAGGGTTTTTCCCACTGGGAAGCAGAAATACCTACTGGTTCTGCACAGTCACAGGTCCGGGAGAAGCTGCGATACCATCCCGGGGGAAAAGCCGGCCAGACCCAGTGTTACGTATGGTATTCCCCCAACCTGCCGCAGCCGCACCACACTGTGCTGCCGCAGCCGCAAACACTGACCGCGGCAGTGGCCTACCCGCCCTGGCACGCCCGGAGCCCCGCCACCAGCCCGGACGTCCCCGCCCCCAAACACTCTGGATGGCTGTTCTTTTGTAAGGCCCGTTTGCACAGCCCGCTGCCATCCCTCCCGGTGACTCGTGACCGCATACGCGAGCCCAGTCTCAGTCCGTAGAGCCGCTAGCGGCCGTGCCCACCTCGGCTCCACCCTGTCGCATGGCACGCAGCGCCGCGTCGCTGGCGGTGCGCGTGAGGTCCTGCTCCTCCTCCTCATGTTGACGATGAGCCGCTTCATTCTCCTGCGAGGCGAGTTATCCGGGAAAGCTCGCTTGTCGACGCAGTGCGGCGAGGTGCATGCGGGTCTAAGGCCGCAGGGCCCCAGGCAGCACAGGTCCAGACTCCCGAGAGCTCATCCGAGTAATCCTTGCAACGCGTTTGCCTCGCGATTTCCCAAACTGGCAGCGCCACAACGGAGGGCGTTGTCGCCCTGTGAACCCCAACAAACCGAGCTGCGCTCACGTATTCTTGTAGAGTGGCCTCATACTCCGCTTGATGGAGGAAGGCGACACTTGCAGCCATTTGGCCCAAGGAGCTCCTCGGACGGGGTCACTGCCCGTCGTCCTTCACACGCGGGGCCCAGGCTTCATTTTCGCAATTATTTCATCTTGAATTTCATTCTAGATGTGCGCTTGCCGCACCCCTCGAGTAAACGAGGGAACTCCTGACCCTTACTGAAGTTCCACCTCCTCCCGCTGTGCTCCTGATACGTTGTGCTAGGTTAGTGAAAAGGCACAATGGATATCCACGGAAGCGTGATAATAGCTTGAGGAAACGCGCAAGAACACAACGCGGTCTTCAAACCCGGTCGTCGCGGCTTCACCTAGAGTGGTTTGGTCCTGGTAAGAAGTGCATGACGTTACTGAAGCAAAATGTACTTGCCCAGTTACCGTCAACAAGTCAGTACAGAATGATGCACAAGCGTGTCGTTGCTGCGCACGGTGGTGCCAATACGCATGTGCTTGCACGAGCGTTTGAGAATTTGGTTAACACTTGTAACAGGAAATATCAGGTACAGAATTTTATCATCAAGGGTTAGAGCCCTTTTGCGGACCCGTAGGGACGCCGCGCGGCGCGTGCAGGCGTGTCGTGCCTCCGAACGGGCGCCCTTCGTTGGACGGCTGTGCCAGGTTGGCCAACAAGCGACACGCGTCCTGCATCTTCTTGAATACTTGCTTCCCCTTGCTAGGGAACCGGCCTTCAACTCCACAAGCTCACCATCTTAATAGATACTTCTTCGCCGCGATTCCCCTCCTTGTGCACGCAATCCCTAAATACTATACCCGATACCGTGTGCGCGCTCGGTGCCACTCACGCAAAGATCCTGTACGCGGGCCCCAAAGCTTCATAATAGCCACTGCCAAAATCGCCAACCATGCCGGTCGGGCCCTTAGCGCCTTCGGCCGCCTGAATGAACGATGCACAATATGGAACCGTAGTAATACTGCACCCAACGACCCGCGCCGACACCTGCGGCGCCCACCCCGGCGGCGGCGGCGCAGCCGACACCACAGCCGCGGCGCCACCAGCTGCAGCAGCTGCAGCACGTCATTCTGCAGCGGCGGAGCGGCGGGAGCGGAGGAACGCCCGGCGCCGCGGCAGCTCCAGCGCCACGCACACGCCGCACGCCAGCGCCAGCAGCGCAACGGCGCGCAGGCACGCCGCCGCCGGCGCCACCTCGGCGCGCACGAAGCGCAGCTCACACGCGAGCAGCAGCGCGGCGTGCACCGCAGCCAGCAGCAGGCGCCGCCGCAGCCGGATCTACATACGGCAGGTCGTGGGTCGTGGGTCGTGCGGGAGGACGTGGACACAAATGATGATTGATGCGGGCAGAACCGATGGAGCGGCGGTGCGCACGTGTATCGTATCCGCTTGCATGTGACAGAATAGCATGATTCATTACCAGCAGTTAGGGCCTCTGCGCTTAGGTGCCGCCGCGCCACATTCTGCTGCTGCCGCTGCCGCTGCCGCAACTGCCCCGACTGCCGCTCGCGGCGCCCCTCCCATGACGCGCGCTCGCCCACCCACCCACCCACCCACCCCCACACACACCCTGCTCCGTTCCCCTCTCCGCACCCCTCACCTGGTCGCACAGCGGCCGCACCAGTCCGTGCATGAGCACCTCAATGGGCAGCGCCGCCAGGGCTCCGTTGACGCTGCCGTCCCAGCCCAGCACCCGCCGGCAGCAGCAGCACGCCGCCCGCCACCCGCTGCTACTGCTGCTACTGCCGCTCCCGCCCTCCACGCAGCCCTCTCCAAGCAGCACGATGGCCAGTGTCGCGGCCTCCAGCGCCCAAGCCGCCAGCAGCGCCGCCTCGCGGTGCGGGGGCCCCACCAGCCGCGCCACCAGCGCGCCGCTAAGACGCAGTACCCCCTGCACCAGCCACAGCTGCCACACCACGCACACAGGCGTAAGCAAGGGGCCGCTTTCCGGTTTCATTTTGTCGACGAATTCAAAATCAAACACGGCTAGAAGCAACACCCAAGCTGAGAGGACTTGTGATGGTCATGAATTCATGATGACCGCAACCAGCTAGGCATGTAGGATGTGAAAATGAAGTCAGCTGCAAGGCCGAAGTAGACACCGACCCCTGTCGCACGACCGCCGCCGCCGCTGTGAACGCAGTCAACGCACCAGTCGGTCAGGCAGCAGGAACAGCTGCCGGCCGGCCGCCGCCGCGGCGGCGGCCCGACCTTGCATGGCGCCGACGCCGCTCAGCACCGCACTGGCACCCGCCACGTCAGCTGCTCCTGCTCCTGCTCCCGCCACCGCTCCTGCGCCGGCGAGACCCAGGGCGGTCTCGACATGCTGCGCCCTCACCGCACTGCCGCCGCCGCCGCCGCCTGCGTTGTCAGCCGCAGCGGCGGAGCCACCGGCGCCGCCTCCGCCGGCCATGCCGCCGCTCGCGACCTGCAGCACCGCGGCGGTGGCCGTGGCAGCGGCTGTAGCAGCCGCGGAGGCGCTCAGGGCGGCTGCAGCCGACGCTGCCACAGCCACCAGCCGGCAGCCCATCAGGGCCACCAGGGCGCCGTGGTTGAGCAGCGTCCAGCCGTCACTGGCTACTGCGGCGGCGGCGTGGTACCTGCATCCATGCAACAACAGGGGGTCGTGGGGGGGGGGGGAGAGGGTTGTAATTACCAGCCCACGCTAAGCCAAACCAAACTAAACAGGTCAAGCAAGTGCGACAAAAGTAATACGATATGATTTGGAGGGGCGGGGACAGCAGTGGGCAGCGTGCCGAGAAGATGTGGCTTCAGAGGAGGTGTATGGACCAGATCACAGCGGAGCGCCCATCGTGGCACGTCTCAGCTCATTGGCACGTTTTGGGGGCTTGTAATACAGCAGCAGGCGGCTTCGAGCGCGCAGTGCTGACCCCGAGCCCGGGCGCTGCCGCAACGGGGCCCGCCCACTGCTGCTGCCCTACACCTAAGGGCATGTGGAACTTAGCCGCAGTGTGAGGCCGCAGGCTTCAACATCTAACAGCCGGCACGCATCAGCAGCAGCAGCAGCAGCAGTCGGATGCACGCACCTGCCGTACTCGGCCTCCATTCGCGCGTCCGGGAAGCCCCGGAAGCAAGCCGCCAGCAGCGCGCGCGGCGCCATCAGGAGCAGTAGCACCTCGGCACTGCTACTGCTACTGCTACTGCTGCTGCTGCTGCTGCTGCTGCGATTGGTGCTGCTGCGGTTGGAAGGTCTGTGGGTGCTAGCGCCGTCAGATCCGATGGCGGCGATGGGACCGCCGCCGATGCCGCCGCCGATGCCGCCGCCGCCGCCGCCATCGGTACTGCTCAAGCTTGCGCCCTGATCACCAGCGGTCAGCGTGGCCGGCCGCCGCCGATATGCCTTGCCACCATCGCTCTCTGCATCACATTTCCCGCCGCCCTGCGCGCTGTCGTCCTTGCCGGCAGGCCCCGCTGCTACAGCCCCATCATCACCATCAGCAGGCGGCGCCGCAGCCGCGCGCGTCGTCAGGGGCGGAGTGGCGCCTGGCGGCAGTAGCAGCTTGGGTGGTGCTGGCAGCAAGGCCACCGGCACCGGCACCGGCACCGGCAGGGCGCCGCCGCCGCTGTCCGCGCGCGCGGCGTGCACGTGGCTGCTGCCGCCGGGCAGCGGCGTGGCGGGCCAGCAGCCCGGCGGCAGCGGAGACGAGGAGCCGCCGGCTAGGGCAGCTGCTGGTGCTGGTGCTGCTGGTGCTGCTGGTGTTGCTGATGCTGATGCTGATGCAAATGCTGTTGTTAAGTATGCTGTGCCGGCGGCGGCGTAAGCTGTAGCCCCAGCCGCAACAAAGGCAGCATCGCCGGCAGCAGCACCAGCGCCTTCGGCAGCCTCCTGCGGCCGCTGTAGCAGCTGCCGCAACTGCAGCTGTGGCTGCTGCAGCTGCAGCTGCGGCTGTTGCAGCTGCGACGGTAGCGCCGACGGGTGCGGCGGCGGGGGAGGGCCTCCCAAGTCCTGCAACAGCTGCTCGTGGGGCTGGGAGCGGAACACCGGCAGCAGCCGCTGCGCCGCCGCACCCACCATCGCCACCCCGCCGTCCTCGCCGTCGTCGTCCACGAAGCCGCCCGGGTCGAGGCCCAGGAACGCGGACACGGCTGTAGCGGCTGTAGCAGTGGAGGCGGCCGCGCTGGCGTCCCGCGGCGAGGTCCCGGCGGAGGCACACGCCAGGCGGCAGTGGGGCGCTGCTGCTGCTGCTGCTGCCGCCGCGGCGGCCGTATCTGGCGGCTGAGGGCCTGGGGCGTGGCCGCTGCTCGTGGGGTCGTGATACATCATGGCCGCGCCTCCGCTGCCGCCATCACCGCCGTCGCCGCCGCCACCGCCGCCACCGCCGCCGCCGCCGCCGCCGCCAAGCGCCGAGTCCAGCGAGCGCCGCAGCGCCTTGTTGCTGCTACTGCCGCCCGCCCAGTACCCCGCCATCTCTCCTCCACCGATGCCGCCGGCGGTCGCTGCTACAGCCATCCCGAACCCACAGGGGCCGCTGCCGCCACGAGGGCCGCTGCCACCGCGGCCACTGCCACCACCACCCACGCCGCCTGCGCCGCCGCCGCCGCCGCCGCCGACGCCGCTGCTACTGCCCATCCAGGCCATGGCCGCGCCCATCAACCGGTCGCGCTGTAGCACATGCAGCGCATCGCTCTTGGAGGCGACACTGCTGCGGCTCAGGCTCACGCCGCTACAGCCGCTACAGCCGCCCGGGCGCTGAGACTGCCGGGCAGGGCTGCGCGGCTGCGTGCTGCCGCCGCGCGGGCTACAGGCTTGCTGCTCGTCATGCCGCGCCCCAGAGGCCGCAGCGGCAGTAGCCGCAGTAGCAGTGGCAGTAGCGGGGCCCGCACCCGGCACCTCAGGCGCCGTGTCCGCTTCATCCGCGGCGGAGGCCATCATTGCCATCTCGTCATCCCGCTGCATCGTGGCGAATGGGCTCCACAAGGATGCGCCGCCGCCACCGCCGCCCCCGCCGCCGCCGCCGCCGCCGCCGCCACCGCCGCTGCGGGCGCCGCCACCGCCGCCGTCGGCAGCGGATGCGGTCCAGCCGCACGCACTGCCCCCCACCGCCGCCGCGGCCGCCTCGGCTGCAGCTGCTTCGGTTGCGGCCGTCGTGCTGCTGGTGCTGCTGCCGCCGCCGCCGCCGCCGCCGCCGGCGCCGCCCTCATCAGCTGGCACGCCATCCAGAAGCATTGCCGTTTCCCCTTGCCTGCGCCCTGAGCCCTTGCCTGCGCCCTCGCCTGTACCCTCGCCTGCGCCCCCTCCTGAGCCCGCACCCGAGCCCGCGCCTGCGCCCTTGCAGCCATCACCCGTGGCCTCCGCCTCCGCCGCCGCCGCCGCCTCCGCCGCCGTCGCCGCTGCCGCCGTCCCTCTCACCAGCACCTGCAGCGCCCCCGAGGCCAGGTAGGGCCGCAGCGCGGCGCGCGCCACCGCCGCCACAAAGGCCGCGGTGCAGGGCATGCCGGCGCGTGCTACAGCCGCTGCTGCTGCCTCCCCTGCTGCCTCCCCAGCTGCTTCCCCTGCACCTGCGGCTACTGCTGCTCCTGCCGCACCCGCGGGTGCTACAGCTGCTGCTGCTGCTGCTGCTCCTGCAGCATCCGCTTGCTGCTGCTGCTGCTGCTGCTCTTGCTGCAGGCTCTTCAGGTAGTCAAGCAGGTGCGAGGCGACCTGCAGCACCGCCGCCGCGCCGTCGGGCGGCAGCTGCGCGGCAGCCGCCGTCGTGGCCGCCGCCGCCGCCACCTCCCCGCCAGCCGCCGCCGCCGCCGCCGCCGCCAACTCCGCCGCCGCCACGGCTTCCGCCAGCTCGGCACGCTCCATCAGGAACGCCAGGTCCGAGACCAGTGGTACATAGTGGTCGCGCCAGCCGCCGCTATCGCTACTGCCGTCTCGCGCCTCAACGGCTGTAGCAGCCGCACCGGTGCTACTGCCGGCACCAGCAGCGATCCCAGCATCGCTGCTACAGCCGTAATCCATCCGCATGACCTGGCACAGCTGCGACAGCTCCGCCGCCACCTCGGGCGGCAGCGCCAGCAGCGTGGCAATGTCGTACACCAGCGGGGCTGTAGCAGCGGCGGTGCTACTGCTACTGCCGCTGCTGGCGTGGTTAGCGGCGGCGCCGCTGGGCACAGGCGCTATGACCAGCTGTAGCACCGCGGGGCGCAGCTGCGGCGGCACCGGCACCGCCACCACCTGGCGGCGGCTGTCCTCCCCACCTGTGGCAGTAGCACTGGCATCGCCGTCACCATCAGAAGCTGCAGCTACAGCTACAGCCGCGCCCGCCGCCAGCACGCACTTGTAGTCCGCGAGCAGCCTGCCGTGCTGCACCAGCATCAGCCGCACCTCGGCCGGCGGCGGCGCTGGCGCCTCCCCAATCATGACTGCCTCGTGCCTACTGCTACTGCCGGCGGTGCTGACTGCCTCGTGCCTACTGCTACTGCCGGCGGTGGTGACTGCGGGAAGGACCGCAAAGTCGAGCTCAAGGCAAGTCGGCGGCGCGTCGGCGTCCGCTGCTACAGCCACACACGGCGTCCACGCCAGGTCCAGCGACCAGGCGGCCGCGGTGGCGGTGGCGGCGGCGGCTGTAGCTGCAGATGCGGCGGCGGTGGGCTTGCCAGCCGCCGGCCCCGCCTCGTCTGACGCCACTGCTGCGTCTGCCGCTGCCACTACTGCCGTCGTTGCCGTGCCGCCAGCAGCGCTACTGCTGCTCCTACTGCTGTCACTGCTGCTACTGCCTTCACCCAGGTACAGTACGTCGCCGTTCGCGCCCTGCAGCTGCCAGGGCCCGGTGGCGGCGGCGTCAGGCAGCGCCGCCGCCAGCGCGCCGGCCAGGGCCGCCACCGGTGGAAAGACAACCGGAGGCGGCGGCGGCATCAGTGGCGACAGTGGCAGCGGCGACGGCGCGGCTGCTGGTGCTGCTGATGGTGCAGGGCCAGCCTGAAAATGCTGGTGCTGCTGGTGCTGCTCGTGATGGAAGGGGGAGGGCTGCGGCTGTAGCAGCTGCAGCTGCAGCATCTCCACCACGGACGTTGGCTCCAGGCCCATGGCGGCTGCTACAGCCGCCAGCTCGGTCTCAGAGAGCGGCAGTAGCACCGTGCCGTCGGTGCCAGCGCTGCCGCCGCCCGCAGAGCCCCCGCCTGCTGCCGCCGGCGTAGTAGCAGAAGCAGCAGCAGCGGAAGCTGCTACAGCCGCCTCTGACAGCCCCCGTAGCCAGGCGATGAGCTGCACGCAGCCCGCCACCACCACGAAGCCGCCGGTGGACCAGCGCCCCGCAGGCGGCAGTAGCAGCTCCTGCTGCGCCGCAAGCGCAGCAGCCGGCTGTAGCAGTGGCGGCGGCGCCGCCGCCGCCGCAGCCGCTGCTGCCACAGCCACCGCGCGGTGCTGCTGCAGCGGCAGCGGCAGTGGCAGCGGAGCGCCGCCGTCCGAGGTGCCGGACTTGGGGAAGGTGGAAGAGGTGGACAGGGAGGCGGAGGAGGAGCGGGAGGTGCAGCAGGCGGATGTAATGGGGTCGGGTTGGCTGCTGACTGCGGCAGTGGCTGCGGCGGTGGGGCCTGCCGGCGCAAGGTTGGCCGTCGTCGCCGTGGTGACCGTAGGGCTGCCCTGCGTGTCGCTGCTACTGCTGCAACGCACGCGGCTGCTGCTGCTGCTGCTGCTGCTGCTACTGCCGGCGCCGTGCGGAGAGCCCAATGTCGTGGCCGGTAGCGCGAAGCCTGCTGCTGCGGAGTCATCGCCTGCTGCTGCTGCTGCTGCGGCTCTTGCGCCGTCACTGGCGCGGACAGCGCCTGGTGCTGCCGCCACCGCAGCAGCCGGGCTTGGCGGCGCGGCGGCGGCAGCGGTGGTGGTGGCGGCGGCAGTGGCAGCGACGGCGGTACGCCCGATGGCGGGGAACAGCAGCGGCGCAGCGGCGGCTGACAGGTGGCGCGCGAACTGCTCATGCGGGCCGGTGGGGGAGTGCACCTGCGCACGCGCGCGTGCAGGCAGCAGCAGCAGCAGCAGCAGCAGCAGCAGACACACGTGGCGTGGGGGACATGCAGCAGCAGACGCGCGAGCGGTTGGTGGGGTTATGTGTGTTTCGGCATGTTGTGCATGCGCAGGTACAGGTAGAGGTAGAGGTAGAGGCTGCCGCTCAATGTGTATCAGGCTGCCCTTCAAAGACCGTGTCGTTCCAAACAACAAGGTTACCGCCAAGTGTAACGAGGGATGCATGAGGGCGCGGCGCGGCACGGCACGGCCCTCCATCCCGCCAACGAACCCATGTACTGTACGGTATGGCAGGCACGAACTACCGCCGCCTATTCGGTGTCTGGCAGGCACGAACTACCGCCGCCTATCGCCCACCGCCTGCCCCAACCCCAGTATTATTGGCCTGGAAACAATAACCCACCACCATCACCGCCACCACCACCACTTCCTCCTGTCTCCCACGCACCTTGACGCTGACCGCCTGCATGGTCGTCAGGCCCCGGTACGGCAGCAGCGGCCGCCCCATGACTGGCGGCGGCGGCGGCTGGCGGCGGCACTGCTGCAGGTGCGGCGGCGGCGGCGGCAGGTGCGGCACTGCTGCTGACCCATCACCGGCGGGCGCCACCGGCCGCGCATGCAGCACGCGCTGCGTGGGCAGCACCTGCAGCCCGCCGCCGCCGCCGCCGCCACCACCCGTGCCTGGGTGCTGCTGCTGCTGCCTCGCCGCAGGAGCTGGTGACGCAGCGGCTCCTGCGGCTGCGGCTGCGGCTGCTGCTGGGGCTGGGGCTGCGGCTGCCGCCACCTCGGGTCCGACCAGCGGTCCGCCGGTCACCACCGCTGTGTGCGCCGGCGGCTTCGCTGCCGCAGGTGCTGGCGCCGCCGCGCATGCCGCTGCGGGCGCCGGCCGTTGTGGTGAGGCAGCAGCAGCAGTAGCAGCAGCAGTAGCAGTAGCAGTAGCAGTAGCAGTAGCAGTAGCAGTAGCAGCAGCAGTAGCAGTAGCAGTAGCAGTAGCAGCAGCAGTAGCAGCAGCAGCAGGCGGCCACACCGCCGGCGGCCCCTGCTGCTGCACGACCAGCGGCGGCCGCGGCGAGGCGCCGCCAAGCGCGGCGGCGCTGCTGCCGCCTGCCGCCGCCGTGGCAGTGCCACCGCCGCCAGCCGCAACACCACCGTTGCTACCTTTGCTGCCATCGACTACCGCAGCTGAACCGCCGCTGCCACGAGGCGAGCCCACTGCCGCCACCGTCGCCGCCGCCGCCGCCGCCGCCATGGCAACCGTCATGCCGGCACTGCCGGCCGTACCCAGCAATGCTGCCTCTGCTGGGCCTCCTCGCAGGTTCAGCAGCCCCATGCTTGCCGTACTGGATTCCACCGACGTGTCGTACGCCGCATCGCTGACCAGGCTGATGGCGGCGCGGCGGTAGTAGTCACGCCCGCCGCCGGCGCCGCCGCTGCCGCCGATGAGGCAGGAGCCGCCGCCGCCGCAGCCGCTGCCGCTGCAGGTGCCGCCCGCACTGCAAATGGCGGACGATGAGCCAATGAGCATGCCGGTTCCGCAGCAGGTGCTGCTGGTGCTGCTGCTGTCGTTGTTGCCTCCTGCAGGGCCGCAGCAGCCGCTGCCAGAGGGGGTACCGCCGGCGCCGCCGCCGCCGCCGCCGCCGCCGCCGCCGTTATGCAGTTGCAGCAAGTGGCGGCCTGTGGCGGTAGCAGCAGCAGCAGGCGGCGGCGCAGCAGCAGCAGCCGCAGCAGCAGCAGCCCCATGACTGGCCCCGCTGCAGCCCGCTACAGCTGCCGGCTGCTGCTGCTGCTGGTGCTGCTGCTGCTCCGGATGCCGACTGCACGCGAGTGCACCGCCAGCTCCTGCTACAGCCGCGGGCGGCGGCACCGCGCCCTCCTCCTCGCACAGCAGCATCCCGGCGGCGCGCGCGGCGGCGGCGGCCACGTCCGCGGCGGCGGTCATTGCCCTGCCGCGGCGGCGCACCCGGCCGGTGCGGAACGCCGTCAGTGTGGAGGCAGGGCTGGGCGGCCGCCGCTCGGGCGCATCGCCGCCGCCGCCGCCGCTGATGCCAGCGGCGTAGCTGGCGCCGCCGCAGTCGTGGCCGTCTGCATTGCTGGCAAGGCCCCCGGCGCCGCTGCTTATCAGCGCATCCGCCGTGGGCGGTGATGGCGTGGCGAACCCTAGCTTGCGGGGCCCTGCTGCGGGCGAGCCGCCCGGCGCGGGGCAGTCTGGCCGGCTGCGGGCGCCCACGGTGGTGCTTGTCACTGTTGGGGGAGGTGCGGCGGTGGTGGGGAACTGGCTGCGGCTGTGTCGGCGCCGACCTGGCTCGCTGCTGGGTCGCGGGGCCGGCGGTGAGGCCGCCGCCGCGGCTGCGGCCGCCGCGAGGCCCGGCGAGGTCGTTGGTGACGACACGCTCGCCGCTTCTTGGGTAGAAGCAGAGCCGCCGCCGCCACCGGGCGCAGCGGCAGCCGATTTCAGCAGGCTGCCAAGGCTGCCACTGCCTCTACTGCTGCTGCTGCTGCTGCTGCTGCTGCTGCTGCTACCACTGCCGGCGCTGCCTCGCGGCACTGCTGGCAACGCCTGTTGCGCCTGCTGCGGCTGTGCAGCCGGCGCGTCCGCGCGAGCCAGCTGCTGCCGAATCCGCTGCTGGTGGTGCTGCTGCTGCAGCTGCTGGTGTTGCGAGCCATCGCTGCTTGCCAGGTCCAGCGAGCATGAGCTCGCCTCCGAGCCGTTGCTCGCGGCGCGGGTCTTGCTCTTGCCGCGCTTCCTCAGCCGCCCGTCCAACGCGCTGCTGAGGCGCGCCCACATGTTTTGGTGATATAAAATGGCTGTTGTATCATAGGTAAGGCTCGGCTGCGCAGGCTGCTGCGCCTCGTGGAGTCGAGGCTCTGAAGATCCGGGTGTCGGAACTTTTCTTCGCGATCTCTAGGTTGCCCCTGAGGTTGCCCGCAGCAGTTACTACTAGCTGGTCCCGCACTCGTTCGCCTTCCCGGCTCTTGCCTCCCCATTACCGCATCCTACAGCCTTACCACAGAGCGCAGCTGCATAGCGCAGCTGGCAGCCGCGCCGCCGCCTCGGACCCGCCGATGGAAGACCGGACCCGCAGACCCGCGTGTCGATCGCGACGCCGCCGCCGCCCTGCTGCTCCCCCTCCCCCACAACCACACCCACACCCACACCCCGCGGCCAGCCGGGTGCCCAGCCAGCAGCCCCTCCGCCACGCCGCCGCCGCCGCTGGCCCCCTCCTCACGCAGGGCTCGCTCCACACACACATCGTGACGCTGCCTCCTGCTCCGCCGCCGCCTCTACTAGTGCTTCACTGCCTCCTCCATCGCCTCCACCAGCTCGGCTCCTTCCTTTGCCTCCTCCTTGGCTGTCTCCTCAGCCCCCTTCTGCTGCTGCTGCTGCTGCCCGCCCTCCGCCTGCTGCTGCTTGGCCGCAATGGCGTCCAGCCAGCCCTGCACCTGCGCCACCAGCGGGTGCCCCTCGCCGTACACGCCCACCCGGATCTCCCGCGACCGCGCCAGCAGCGGCAGCGCCTCCCCGAAGCGGCCCGCGTTCCCCAGCAGGTCCGCCAGGTTGAACAGGGCGGTGGCGACGTCGCGGTGGTGCAGCCCCAGGGCGGCTTCCTGCAGCGCCAGCGCGCGCGCGTAGAGCGGCTCCGCCGCCTGGGGGCGGCCGCCTTGCTCCAGCGCCGCCGCCAGGTTGTTGAGCGTGTTGGCGAGCTCGGGGTGGCTGGGGCCCAGCGACGCCTCCTGCGGCATGCACGCATGCGGGTACGGTAGGTAGGTATAGGAGCCGGGGCGCATAGCGTGCGCGTTAGAAGACAGGAGGGACGACCATGCCCGCGCGCGCGCGCGCGCGCGTGTGTGTGTGTGTATGTGTGTGTGTATGTGTGTGTGTGTGCGTGTGTTAGAGATAACAAGGGAGAGTACTATGTGTGTGCGTGTATGTGTGTGTGTGTGTGTGTGTGTGTGTGTGTGTGTGTGTGTGTGTTTCGGGAGGGGTGCTTCATTCCAGAAACCAAAGCGACCATCGCAACCCGAACTCCCCGGGGGAGTCAGTTACGGTGGTGCGTGCAGGTGAAGGGATGTTGGGCGGGCTGCGTGCGTCACGGCGTTGATCCGGCGGGCAGGCACGTCAGTCACGCAGCAGCAGCAGCAGCAGCAGGCTGCGGACAGAGACCACACAGGCGGACAAAAGGCTCTAGCTGCAGCAGGTCAGGCACACCCTGCTGCTGCCCCGCACAGCCGCAGCTCACTCTCACACAAAAACACACACACACTCTCTCTCTCCCAGCTCCAGCTCCAGTCACCCCACCCCCCAAGCACCCACCTGTATCTCCAGCGCGGTGCGGTAGGCCGCCTCCGCCTCGTCCGTCAGCCCCCGCGCCGCCAGCGTCACGGCGATGGTGTGGTGGCACTGCGCCACGTCACCGTGCAGCCGCCCCAGCGCGCCCTCCCGCAGCGCCAGCGCCTGCGCACGTCAGCATGTCAGCATGTCAGCACGTCAGCATGTGCGTGCGGAGCCCGCGTATGTACGCGCGCACGCCGCCCCGCGCGCCCCGTCTTGCTCTTCTTGCTTGGCGCACGCACGCAACGCAGAGGAGTTCAGGCGGCAGAAGTGGCCGGTAGAACCCGCGTCCCGTGCACTCTGCCGACCACCAACACACACACACACACACACACACACACACACACACACACACACACACACACACACACACACACACACACACACACACACACACACGCCCTATGCTTTCCTAACACACGCACGCTCGCCGCGCTCGCACTCGCCGAACACGCATCAAGCCACACCCCCATCCACCTGCACCCACCCACCTGCACCCTGCTTGTACAGGTCGGTCGCCCGGCCGTACTCGCCGCCCATGTACGCCACCGCCCCCAGCCGGTTCAGGCTCTCCGCCACCTCCATCGGGCCGCACACGCGCCGGCGGATCTCCAGGGCGCGCTCCTGTAGCGCCGCAGACTCCTCCAACCGCTTCTGCAGATAACACACACACACACACACACGCACACACACAAGTCTTTCATAGTACTCTCCCTTGTGATCTCTAACACACACACACACACACACACACACACACACACACACACACACACGGACGCGCGTCATGATGGAATTGCCGTGCGTCACGACGCACATTCTCAGCCAAGTCGTCCTCTCGCAGCAGTGCAATTAACCAAACGCTACTATGCAAGCACGCAGTAGTCCCTTCTCACGTCCTCTCGTCTCACACCCTCACACCCTCCCCTCACACCCTCACACCCTCCCCTCACACCCTCCCCTCCCTCCCCTCACACCCTCCCCTCCCTCCCGCCCTCCCTCCCACCTGGCTGCCCAGGTTCATGGCCAGGGCTGTGAGGTGGCTGGCCACATCCGCCTCGCCCACGCCGCCCACACCCGCCGCAACGGCCTCCTCCGCAGCCTGCACGGGTGCACAGGACGCAGCAGGGGGCAACGATGACAGGCCCAAGCAGCCATAAATCAGAGCGAGCATTACCAGATCATATGATTGCAGCAGCAGCAGTGTCTAGTCGCGTTGCTTGTTAGCAGTACTCCAGAAGTACGCGAGCAGTATGTTGTCCTCTCTGCAATACGGTAGCTGCCGGCCCTTCTCGTTGACCCCGACGATAGCCCTGCCATGAATATGCCCACGCGCATCCTCCCCTTCCTGGCTTCCTCTCGCAGCGGCCGGCAGCGGCCGGCGCCCCTACCTCATCACCTGCAGCCCTCTCCGCAGGTGCTCCTCCGCGTCCGCCGACCGACCCGCGAACTCCAGAAGCCGGCCCGCCTTGTTGCACGCCGCCGCCGCCAGCCTCAGCAGCACAGCGCTGCCCGCACCTGCAGCTGCAGCCGCTGCCGCTGCTGCCACTGGTGCCGCCGTTCCGGACTCTGCAGCACCAGCACCAGCACCAGCACCAGCACCAGCACCAGCACCAGCACCAGCACCAGCACCAGCACCAGCACCAGCACCAGCACCAGCACGCCCTCCGGCGGCGCCAGCAACGCCCGCCTCAGAGTCCGCAAGACCCGTGGCAGCAGCCGCCTGGGCGGCTGCGGTACTGCCGCCGGCCGCTGCCGCTGCCGCCGTCGCCGTCGCCGCCAGCTGCTGCTGCAGCCTCCACGCCTCCGCCACCGCGCTGTCCACCACGGCCTGCTTGAGGTAGTCGTTCAGCTGGGGGCCGCCCATGGTGGCGCGGATGTCGGCCAGGATGCGGTCGCGGTCGGCGGCGACCGTGGCCTCGGCCTGGCGGCGGGCGGGCGGGCGGGCGGGCGTTTAGGTACACAAGGCGGCAGGCCGGTCGGTAGGGCTAGCTGAATGTCACCCAGGCGCGGCCCAGCAAGCTGGATTGGAAGCGGGTACCGGAACAGACCCGTACACCGGTGCTACCGTACGGCATTGTGGAGATAAATGCATGGATGGCGCTTTGTGGTGCCACGTGCTTGCCTTTCCGACATCCAGATCAATGAAGGTCTTCCGCAGGCCCGTGAAGTCGAAGCCCTCCAGCTGCATGCGGCGAAACCAGCAGCCACAGCAGCAGGGAGCGCATGCGATGCATCCGGGTATGTATGTACACAGGAGATGAGCTAATGCGCCTCCCCGGGCCCGGGCTAGCTTAGCGCGGTAGTGTTTCAGCAAATTAAGAAAGCAAGCAAGCAAGCCGCCTCCGTCCGGCACACGAAAGGCCGACCAGGGAGTGGCAAACGCACCAGCAGCTGCAGCCCTTCGGCTCCCTTGTATTCAGCTGTCTTCCAGGCTTCTGCAGGAATAGCAGTACGGTAGTAGCGAGCCGTGCGCAGGTAATCGGCACCAGTTCGCAGGAGCCCAAGAAAGCACGCAGTTGTCCGACAGGCAGCAAGCCGCAACTCCTCAATCCATCTGTAACCACCTGCTGTGGCTGAGAGCCACCAACGTTGCAGTTAGCTTGTAGTCTTAGGCGTCTATTACGGCACCGCCCCATGCTCGCAGTCCCGCACCGTCACAATGACGCTGCGCCGCGCCCCGCCTACGCCCCCGCCCACGCTCCTCCATGCTTCTCCATGCTTTTCCAGCCACCTCCATCCGCCTCCGCCTCCTTCCCGCCCCCGCCCCCGCCTCTGCCTCTGCCTCTGCCTCTGCCTCTGCCTCTGCCTCTGCCTCTGCCTCTGCCTCTGCCTCTGCCTCTGCCTCTGCCCCCGCCCCCGCCTCCACTCACCGTACAGGCACCAAATGCGCGTGAGCACCAGCGACTGCGGGTCCAGCACCATGACTGTGCGGCGCGAGCGGCGGATCACGTTGTGCAGGTTCCCCAGGTCGTCGGCCTGGGAGGTGTCCGGGTGCTCTGCCGAGTATGTAGTGCGCGCACACGTGGGGTAGGTCGTGGGTCCAAGTTTGGGTTGACCGCCATCAGCGTTGCGCTGCCATAGGACATAGCTGCATGCTGGACCACAACGAGCGTCTGCGAAGCGGTAGCAGTTCCGCAGGGAGGCAACTTACGATTGATGGCGAAGATGTCAAGCCACACGTACACAGGCGTGGCTTCTTGCGTGCCGCTGTGCGGCACGCCCTCCGCCCCCGGGCTCTGGCCCGGGAATGCCTCCGCCCCCTCCCCTTTGACGCCCTCCTTTGGTGACTCAAAGTGCCGAAGAAGCTTATCCACAAGCTCCTCGCGAAACAGACAGCCCCATCGATGGGATATAAAACATGTGGTGTGGCCGACGGCGCCAGGATCGCTTATAATGTCCACGTAACGACATTTGAGCTTCTCTGTGGCTGGCTTAATTATCTTGTACGTAACGTCGGCTGTGGTGAAGTCCGCAGGAACTTGCTCTGCAAATTTCCGCAACCAGGACAGCGACACGGCACACGTCCAGACGTCTCGTATCGGACATTCTTGTGCAGATGATAATATCTGCGGTACAGTGCCCTTAGGTCTCGTCGCTGAAGGGCAGTCGGAAAGTTTGCTCGACGGGTGTGCTTGGGGCCCACTTTCTGGTGGGTTTTGTCTGGACGCTGCGCAACCCATGGTCCTCGCCCTATGCTATATAGTGAACTTATTACGAGGAGCGCATTCCCTGCTATTTCATGATGCGTAAGCAGCTCCTGGCCGGCGGCCCAATGCAAATGTGGAGTTACAGATTCGCCACCACGGTACTGACCACGGTACACCTTAAACGTGTATGTGGGGGGGCTGGCCGAAATGATGGGTACAGGGGAGACAGATGCGACAGAAGTGCGATTTGTGGGAGGGCGCACTGAAGGCACGGGGGGGGGGCCGAGTCATGCCAGTACCTGGGAAGCGTGACAGACCACAGCTTGGCTCTTCGTTGCGCTGGCGAAGGGGCGCCTCCCGACCACTGAGCCTTTACCGGCCCCCGTTGCAACTCATCGTTATCGCAGCATTTATTTGTTGCATTTGATAGTTGGTCAGCAGTCAGCATACGCGCACAGGGCTGGCGGCTGGAAATGCGGGGGCCATGGGGTACGACGTAGGGTGCTCTCACCTGCCCGCCCTCCCCTCTTGCCTCCCCTGCTCTCACGATCTCGCCCATGCCGTGCGGCCCGTGCCAGGGGGCGCGCCAAAGTGCCAAACCTGTGGCCTGTCGCCCGCCGACAGGTCACGTGCCTGCAGCCTGCCCCCAATCCTATCCATACCCTGCCACTGCCCCTATCCCTGCTCCAGCGATAGTGCGCCTCGCCGCCTCCCTTCCCGCTTCCGCACACGCCCCGTGCTCCCTGTACCGTTGTACACGTGACCCCCCAGTCCTCGTGTGAGACGTGCTGCCGTGCTGGCTGACTGAAGCTTCGCGTCATGCCTTGCCCTCAATTTCGTGTTCAGGAGTGCAGGAGCAACCCCTTGCGCGGCGAGGGACCCCGACACAGGGGGGAAGGGGAAGGCTCACTCCAAGCGGAGGGTGGGACAAGTGTTCCCCTGACGTCAGGGAAAAGGGGCTCAGCCCCCCACTGTTTGAGGCCGAACTACCTCATCGCCCGGACATAGCCGGGGTCGGTTTGAACTGTCCGTGCCTAGCTACCTCCCTACTGCTACGACGCCACAACAAATGCAGTTCACAACGCTAGACTGAAGTCCACGTATGCGGATTCGCGTGCGCACAGCGAGGAAAAATGACGTGCTGGGGGGGGGGGGTTGTGGTTACCAGCCCAAACTATGGGGGGGGGGGTTGTGGTTACCAGCCCAAACTAAACCAAACCCAATGCATAAGAGCGAGGAGGTGAGCGTGGCCTAATATGGGGGGTTGCGGTGATGGTGGAACCGCAAATGTGCTGCCCCCTACTATGATGCCGCTTGCGACGGATTATCGGAGCGGAATGCGTGGGCAGGCAACATGTACGGCACGCACATCAACCCGCCCTTTGGAATGCATGCATGGCGGCCAAAGCTGCCAGGGGCTGTTCTTTGAGAGGTGTATGCGCGAATACAGTGCAGGCAGAATAAACCGGGCGGTGCTCCTGTTGAAGGCGTCTGTGGGTTGCGCTGGTTTGACGCGGTACTCGCGGGCCAGTGTGCTTTGTACGCGACAGGTCTGCATTTGTGAGGGGGCGCGAGGTTGGTGAGCCGCCTGGCCCCTTGTCGTCGGGGGGGGGGGGGGCGGCGCGGGGCGCGGGTTCGGCAATCCGCACGGGAGCATTGTGGTGTACATAGCGTGCGCAGGAGTCTAAGCTGGCTTGGCAGGGTCGCCGGGCGCACCCTTACAACCAGAGGCCACCGGCAGTTTTTCGGATATCCCACCCAGGCTGTGTAAGCATCTGTGCAGGGTTGTAGTTAGGGATGCCCCAAGTACGGTGCTGTATGCTTTTTTACTGACATACCAACCCCGACTATGGTGGAGTGGCACATGGGAAATGCACGGGAAGCAGCGAGAAAAGGTTCAGCCCGCCGGGGCGGGGGAGAATGGCACGCTGCCTGCCATTTTGCTGCATGAGTGCCCAGAGTGTGTGGCCAAACATATGCTGCGCCAATACCAACATAACAGCTCGTAGGGCATACCATTCACACGTAAACGACTGTAAGCGTGGCCTCTGCAACTCAAAACTGCGCGTTTTGGTACGCGAGCCTTTGACGCCTCTGCGCTGTTGTATTAAAGCTTAGGTTTCAAGAGCCCAACCAGCTCGTTTGGGAGCGGTGGGAGTATGCGTGTGCACTGGCGTCAAACCGGCACCGTCTCGAGCTTTGACGCTAGCCCATGGTTCTGGGCAGCACCAGGACGCTTGTAAATTATTTAGTGTGAACAAGGAGCAGAAAGTGGGCACTGGCCCGCTGCACTGCGGGGATGGCTTCAGCCGCGGCGAGCGCCAAACCGGCTGACGATGGCGTCAAGTTCACGATCACGGTGCAGTGTCAAATTGGCGGCGAGAAGCGGGCGGTATCTTACACCGTGTTCAAGCGGTGAGGCGGGGCGGGTGCACGCTGGAGTTGCTTCGCGACCAGGTCCAGGCTCGCTGACAGGGAGCACAGTGTCAGCAAGGGAAGTACGTAGCATCATTGGTGACTTCGATCGTAACGCACCGGCCGAGGGGCCCTAGCAAACGCCGTGGCGTTTTGGTGGGAGTGCATCATTCTCAAGTATTGCTGCTGTCCGCCGTCGCCGCATTGCAATGACAGGACGCTTTTGAGCCAGGTGTTTGATAGCAGTGTCCAATTCTTCAAGCTGGACCCGGCTCAGGTGACTGGGCCGGGGCGTTCTGCTTGCTTGCGCTCGCTCCTCGGCTTTGGGTGACGGGCGGCCATCTCCAATTGGCAGCTATAGGGGCAAGCAGCGATGCATCGGGGTGGCGGGAGCCAGCGGCGTGGGGGCTGCACACGAGGAAGGGCCGCTGACGTCTCGCATCGCCTGCGATGGCTCCGACTCCGTGCCACAGGTGATCCTGGTGGTCAAAAACAAAGTGGCGCTCACCCACAAATGCATCGAAGACTATCGTCTCACGGACAAGAGCGTGCTGGACTTGATCCACCTCAAGGAGGTGCGTCGGCGTCGGCGTGGCATGCGGGGGCCGGGGGCGGGGCCGGGGGCATGCTCCCACGTTGTGTCGCAGCCGCTCCTCAAGCCGGACGGACGACTGGGCAACGACGGGCGGTCGTTAGTAATGGACGTGCCGCCACGGCCTGATGCGGGCTCCTCGAGTATGTGCGTCCGCCACAGGCGCCTGCGTGACGAGCGGCCGTCGTCTTGACGGGAGCTAGACGGTCGCCGTCGACGGCGCACCCCACCAAAGCACGTGCCAGGCACCACCCATTCCCCCCAACTCCTCGCCGCCCCTGCTCCCCTCTCCCGCGTTCCTCCCGCCCACCCACCCGCACTCCGCCCTACATCCTTGCAACCCACCCCACCTCCTCTGCACGCGGCACCCTCTACCCCCCGCCCCCCCAGCTGCTTTGGGTCCTGGAATGAACTACCCCACCCCACCCCACCCCACCCCACCCCAACCCTACCCCACCCCACACACACCCACCATCCCCTCCAGGCGCCCACCATCGACCTGACGCTGCGCGACCAGGCCGGCAACGCCCAGACGCTGGCCGCCTCCGCCTACCACCCGCTCTCCGACGTGGTCAAGGCCTTCTGCCGCGGCCTCGGCGAGGAGACGGGCTTCTCCGACCTCTACCACGGCGGCATTGCGCTGGACCTGGACGCCTCGCCCGCCTCCATCGGCCTCAAGTCGGGCGAGCAGCTGTTCTGCTACTGCTACAAGGCCGCCTGCAAGGCCTACTGGGTCGCGGCCGGCAAGCCGGAGCAGGCCAAGAGCCTGCGCTTCATAAAGTTCTACTTTAGCGACTGGAAGTACGGCTACAAGACGTTCCCCATCTTCCGGCACGACATCGCCACGCCCATGGAGGTGCTCATCCGCACCTTCTGCGCCTGGCGCGGCCTGGACTACGGCTCCACGGGCTTCCTGTACAGCTACACCTACAAGGCGGTGGCGGAGGGCGACACCGCCACCGGCAAGGCGCTGGCGGACGGCGACACCATCCTGGCCTACAGCCGCGTGGTGAGGAGCCGGCAGCGGGGCTGGCGGGCTGGGGGGCTGGATCGAGGGCTGGGGGGCTGGGGGGCTGGATCGAGGGCTTGTGGGCTGGGGGGCAGGGGGGCTGGAGGTGTGGAGCTTGGGCAAGACCTGCTGTGCCAAGACCTGCTGTACACCTACTCTTCTCAAGTAAAATGCATGGAACCCACCTACCCACCCACCCCGTTCTACCATTTCGCCATATGTCCTTGCAACCCCGCGCACAGGAGCTGCAGGGCCGGCTGTGGGACGCCATCCTGGCGGGCGACTGCGCCGGCGTGCGCGCGCTGCTGGGCGCCGGCGCGGAGCTGTCCACCAGCATCGGGCCGGAGGAGTGGGGCAAGCACCCACTGCACGCCGCCGTGGCCAACGGGCACGTGGAGCTGGTGCGGCTGCTGCTGGCGGCGGCGGCGGCGCAGCCGTCTTCGCCGTCATCTCCGCTGCCGGGTGGAGGGCAGCAGCAGCAGCAGCAGCAGGAGGAGGAGGAGGATTCTAAGCAGGCGGCGTCGGAAGGCGGGGCGTCGGGAGCAGGAGCGGCGCAGCCGCCGCAGCCGGAGGCGGGGCAGGAGGCGGGAGGCGGGAGCAGCGCCACTGCCGGCGCCAGTGCCGGCGTCGCAGGCGCTGGCGCTGGCGCTGGCGCTGGCGTTGGGATGCCCGCCACCGGAGTCAGCGGAGGCGAAAGTAGCGATAGCGGTGGAGCGGTCAGCGGGGGTGGCGGCGGCGGAGTCAGTGGCGGCGGCGGCGTCTATGGCGGCTGCGACCCGAACCAGCTGGACTACGCCAGCGACCCTCCGCTGTGGCACGCGGTGGAGAACAACCTGGTGGAGCTGGTGGGGCTGCTGCTGGCGGCGGGCGCGGGGGCGGCGGACCTGCCGCAGCGGGAGGGCCGGCCCAAGGTGGGGGTGGGGGTGGGGGGCAGAGGGATAGGAGGGGTGAGGGAGGGGGTGGGAGGGAGGGGTGGGAGGGGGGGCAGAGGGAGGAGGGGTGAGGGAGGGGGAGGGAGGGAGGGGGGGGAGGGAGGGAGGGAGGGAGGGAGGAGGGCGCGGGGAGAGGGGGCGCGGAGAAGGCTGCTGCGGGTTGAGGGGCGGGGAGGCGGCGTGTGGACAGGGGCGGAGAGGGCTAGGGGGTACAGGGCGGTGGAGGGGCAGGTGCCCGAGAGAAGTAATGGAGAGGGGGGGCAAAGGCAAGTGGGGCGGGCGGCGGCAGGTTGGGGTTGGGGTTGGGGTTGGGGTTGGGGTTGGGGTTGGGGTTGGGGTTGGGAAGCCTCAGGCGCTGTGTACAGGCTGGGCCGGGCCGGGTAGCAGTCAGCGGGGGGGGGGGCTGCGGGGCCGCCGGAGGGCATATGCGAACACGTGCACCACCCACTCGCCCAACCCCATCGACGACCCCACCTCCATCCATCCTTGCACTCCGCCCACCCCCCACCGCAACCACCCACCCACCGCCTCCTCGCCGCCTCCGCCCCTCGCACCCCACCTCACCCACCTTCCTACCACCCACCCACCCACCCACCCACCCACCGCCCGCACCCACAGACCACCTACTCGGCCTGCCCGCACGCGGCGCGCAAGGGCCACGCGGAGACGCTGCGTGTGCTGCTGGCGGCGGGCGCCAACCCCTGGCTGCCGGACGGCGACGGCTACACCGCCTACGACTACGCGCTGGACCACGCCAAGCCGCCGGCGGTGGTGGCGGCGCTGCTGGAGGGCGACCCGCGGTTCGGGGAGATGCAGCGGGGCTTCCAGGTGGGCGGGTGGGCGGGAGGGGAGGTGGGAGGTGGGAGGTAGGTGGGGAGGTAGGTGGAGGTGGGAGGTGGAGGTGGGAGGTGGGGGCGGGGGCCGGCTCGTTCATTCCAATGCAGAACCATGCGACCATTTGCGATTGCAGGAGGGTGGAGGTGGGGGGCGGAGGTAAAGGGAGCGGGAGGGGGCAGAGGAAAAGGGAGGGAAAGGAAAAGAAAAGGGAGAGGGGGCGGGGATGGGTGCGGCCTGGTGGGTGCAGCGTTGGCATGCGCGTGGCATGCGCTGGCGGGCAGGCCGCCGTGGGCCTCACTGCGCCCTCAACCCCTCCCACCCCAACATGCATGGAACTCCCTCCCCCGATTCCCTCGTGACTCCTCTCGTGCCCCCTTCACCCGCTCGCCCCCACCCGCCCTCGCCCGCCCCCCGCCCGCCCCCACCCACCTGCCCAGGCGGCCTACGGGCGCATGTGCCAGATGCTGAAGCGCACGCAGCGCTACCCGGCCCTGGGCTGCCCCTGCCGCACCTGCAACAGCCTGCTGGAGATACGTGCGCCGGAGACGGAGGCCAGCAGGGCGGTGAGAGCGGGGGAAGGGGGCGTGTGTGTGTGTGTGTGTGTGTGTGTGTGTGTGTAAATACCAGCCCATGTGGGAGGGGGGAGGAGGAGGAGGGTTAGTCAGGCATGGATGGTGTATGGGTATAAATGAAGTGTCGATGTCGAGGTTTATTCCGGAAACCATAGCGAGAATTGTGTCCCTAAATCGGGGAGGCGGCGGGGGCTGGGGGGTGGGGGGCCAGGCGGCGCTTTGGGTAAGGCGGTCGGGGAGCAAGAGCGCCGCCTGGCTCCTGCGGGTCAGGTCGGGAGGGGAGTGGCGCTGGAGTGCACGGCCACAGCTGCTGCAGCCTCTTTCCCCGGACCTCGTCCCTCCCCTTCCTGACCTGCAACACCCGCCTGCAACACCCGCAGGTGCGGGAGCAGATCGGCTGCGTGGCGCTGGTGCGGGCGGTGCAGGCGGGCGGGCCGCACTGCAGTCAGGTGATGGAGCTGCTGCTGGCGGCGGGCGCGCTGCTGGACGGCCAGGACTACGACGGCCGCACCGCGCTGCACCAGGTGGGGCAGGGGGGCAGTGGGGTGGGGCAGTGGGGGGGCAGTGGGGGGGGGAGTGGGGGGGGGGGGCGCAGGTAGGGGGGCAGTTAGGGGGGCAGTGGGGGGGGGGCAGTGGGGTGGGGCAGGTAGGGGGCAGTTAGGGGGGCAGTTAGGGGGGCAGTGGGGGGGGGGCAGTTAGGGGGCAGTCGGGACACACGTGCACGCCACGCCATGCCCGCGCCCACGCACCTGCAAACCCCTGTCCCCTCGCCACACACACACACACATACCGCCCCGCCCCACCTCCACCTCCACCACCTCCACCACCCCCAGGCCATCCGCTACAACCGGCTGGCTGAGGCGGGCTGGCTGGTGGCCCGGGGCGCGCACCTGGACATCCCCGACTTCGAGGGGCTGCTGCCGCTGCACCAGGTGGGGATGGGGGAGTGGGGGTGGGGCAGTGGGGGGTGGGGGTAGTTCATTGCAGAAACCAAAGCGACCATGGGGGGGGGCAGTGGGGGTGGGGAGCTGGTGGGTGATGGGGTTGGGGTTGGGGGTGGGGGTGGCTGAGAGGGAGTGGGAGCCGGAGTGGGAGGGAGGGGGGCCATGCGGATTTAAGGATGCGTGTGCGGGAGTATGGTGGGAAGGGGATGTGTAGTGGAACGGCTAGGTGGTGGGTGAGGGCAGCAGATTTGGTGGTGGGACGGGAGGAGGGGACGCATTGGGAAGGGGAGGGCAAACCGTGCGTGCCTCCCTCCCCTCGCTCCGTAAACTCCCCTGGCTGTGCGTCGCTCCAACCTCGCGTCCCCTCGCACTCCTAAAGGCATGGAACCCCCCATTAATTAAACATGCATGGCACCCCCAACCCAACCCACCAACCCACCCCAGGCCGGCTGCTCGGGCTTCTGCGACATCACGCGGCTGCTGGTGAGCTCGGGCGCGCCGCTGAACCTGCACACCATCAAGTACGTCAGCCAGGAGGCCCTGGACGCGCAGGTGAGGGAGCGTGTGTGTGTGAATGAGTAGTGGGGGTGGTGGGGGTAGGGAGGGGGGAGGGGAGGGGAGGGCAGCAGCAGCGGCGGGGGGGGGGAGGGGGAGGGGGGGGGGAGGGTGACGAAGGGGGGGGGCTGGAGGAGCGGCAGAGGGGGAAGGAGGGGCGGTAGACGGGGGGGGGGTCTGGGACGCGAGGCGCACCTACAGCTGGGGCTGGAGTTGGGGCGTGTGGGGAAGGCCCACCAGGAAGGGTGCGCAGGTGGTGTCGGTGGAGGCAGGGTGGCCAGTCGCGACCTCGCCCCCGAGGCACACACCCCTGCACCTCCCGCGCACCCCGCTCCCACTGGCGGCCCTCTCCCGCTGGCCCTCTCCCTCGTACCTACGCGCCCCCCCACGCCTTCTGGTCATCGGTATGCCAACGTGTGTTGCAACGTCTGTTCTACGTCTACCTCGTCATTAACTTAAATGCATGGCACCCCCCCCACACACACAGGCGAAGAAGCAGGCGGAGGGCGGCCTGCTGGGCGGCAAGAAGGGCGGCGGCGGCGGCGGCGGGCGGCAGGGCGGGGTGGCGCGCAAGCAGCCGCAGCAGCTGGACGTGAGCGGGCTGACCACCATCGGCGGCAACAGCGCGCTGGCGCTGGCCATCCGGCACGGCCACGGCGCCATCGTGGAGTACCTGCTGCAGCAGGTGGGGGGGGGGGCTTGGTGGGGGGGGGCGAGGTGTTAAAATAACGAACGGCGCGAACCACTTATTAACTAAACGCAACGCGACCTGCCTGCATGCGTGTCTTTCCACACACGCACTCACACACACACAAAAACAGAACGCCATCTTTGACTTGAAGAACGCGGCGGACAGCTCAGCCTTCCACGCCGCCCTGGACAAGGGCAGTGCCGCCATTGCCGGCCTGCTGCTGCAGCACATAAACAAGAAGGCAACCGGGGGTTCTCCCGCGGCCGCGGCCGGAGCCGCCGGCAGCGGCGGCAGCAGCAGCGCAGCAACAGCAGCAGCAGGCGGCGGCGGCGGTGTGGCGGCGGGCGGCAGCGGCGCGGCGGCGGCCGGGCCCAGCAGCAGGAGCCCCACCTCGCGGGCAGGGGCGGGCGGCAAGGGGGAAAAGGAGAAGGACAAGGAGGCCAAGCAGAGCAAAAAGGAGGCGAAGCGGGAGAAGGAAAAAGAAAAGGAAAGGGAGGCGGCGAGCAAGGAGAAGGAGGCGGCCAGCCGGGAAAAGGAGGCGGCAGCGGCGGCGGCGGCGGCGACGGCGGCGGCCGCTGCGCCCGCAGGGGGTAGCAGCGGGGCAGGAAGCCTGGGCGGCGGCGCTGCGGAGGCGGAGGCGCCGGCCGCCGAGCCGCCGGTGGCGTTTGACGCGGGCGCGGGCCTGCGGGAGATGGTGCTGCGGGAGCGGGAGCGGCTGCGGCAGCAGCTGGGGCTCAGCACGCCAGCCAGCAGCAACGGCGCCGCCGCCGCGGCGGCCGCCGGCGCGGACGCCAGCAAGCCTGTGCTATCCATTTTTTCGAGGAGCAGCACAAGCACGCCGGCGCCCGCGGCGGCGGCGGCGGCGGCTGCGAAGCCGCCGCCTGCTCCGCCCTCTACCGCCGCGCCCGCTGCTGTTGGTGCTGCTGCGTCGGCGCCGTCGACAGCAGCCGGTTCCAGTAGTGGAGGGCCGCCAGCCGCCAGCGGCAGCACCAGCGCGGCGGCGGCGGTGGCGGCGGCGGCGGCGGCGGTGGGCAGCGCCAGCCTGCAGGCGAAGAGCTCGCTGGGTGGCAGTAGCAGCAGCAGCAGCAGTAGCAGTAGCAGCGCCGCGGGCAGTAGCACGACGGTGGATTCGAGCGGGAGCGGCGGCAGCAGCGTCGCCGCCACCACGCCAGCCTCCTCCACCTCGGCCTCGCCTAAAGTGCTTACAGACGAGGAAAGCCAACCACCCGGTGTGCCTCAGCAACCGCAACAGCAAAAACCGCAGTCGCAGTCGCAGTCGCAGTCACAAGGGCGCGCGCCAAGCAGCGGGCAGGCGGGGGCTGCAAAGGCGGAGCCAGAGCAAGCGAAGGCGGCGCCAGCAACGGTGGCAGCTGCAAACGGGCCGAAGGCGGCGCCGGCAGCAGCAACGCAAGCTGCCGCTCCGAGCAAGGAGGTTGCTGCAGCCGCCGCCGCCAGCAGCAGCAGTGGCGCAGGGAAAGCTACGGCCACTGGCGGCAAGGAGGCGGCGGGGGGTAGCGCGGGCAAGGCCGCAGCGGGTTCGGCCCCGGCCGGCAAGGCAGCAGCTTCCGCCCCCTCGGCAGCTGGGGGCAAGGACACCGGTGCGGGCAAGGCCGCGTCCTCAGCCGGCGCGCCCGCAGCAGCAGCGCCCGCAGCAGCAGCAGCAGCAGCAGCAGCAGCGCCTCCGGCACCCAGCCCCATAAAGGTGAAGTTCCGCGCCAAGCCCGTGGAAGCGCCGGCAGCAGCAGCTTCGGCGGCAGCAGCGCCACAGGTCGCAGCCGCAGCCGCCACGTCAGCTGTCGCGCCGCCGGCGGCGCCGCCGGAGGCCGCCGGCGGGCCGGTAGTGACGGCCCCGGGCGCGGGCCTGACGGCTGCAGCGGTTGTTGCCGGTGGGTCCACAGCGGCGGGGGCCGCGGCGGCAGGGGATGCGGCGCAGGGCGCGGCCGGCGGCGCGCCGGCGGCGGCAACCAGCATCATTTCATTCACCAAGACGCGGCGCGGCAAGGTGATCACCGTGCCGGCGCCCATCGTCTCCAACCGCAACTACCGCTCAGCCGCCGCAGGAGGCGAGCAGGCCGATGTCCCGGCGGCCGGCGCCACAACGGCCGCCGCGACCGCGACGGCGGCGCAAGCGCAGCAGCCGCAGCAGCCGCAGCATCAGAGCTCCTCGCCGCCTGCCGCCTACCTCACAGTGCCAGCCAGCATGCTGGCCGGCCGCAACAGCCACGGCGGCCCACCAGGCAAGGCGGCGGCGGTGGCGGCGCCCGGCGGCGGCGGCGGCGGCGGTGGCGGCGGCGACCTCAGCGGCGTGACGGGTGCAGCTGGGGCCAACAGCCCAGCCACAACAGCCGGCAGCAGTGCGGCGGGTGCTGCTGGCGGCGGCGGCGGCGGCGGCGGCGCTGGTGCGCGAGCGGCGCCGCCTCCTGGCTACGGCGCGCGGGCCGGCGCCCTGGGTGGGCAGGGGCCGCCGGCAGGGGCCGGCCCTGGCGGCGCAGCAGCTGCGCAGCACCACCATCACCATGCGGAGGCGCCCGCCCCGCTGGGCCTGAGCGCATCCGCCTTTCCGCCGCTGCAAGCCACGCAGCAGTTGCAGCAGTCGCAGCAGCACCAACAGCCGCAGCAGCAACAGCCTGCACCCTATGCGCCGCCGTTGGCGCCGCCGCCTCAGCAGATCCCCATCCGCGTGCAGGTGCAGGTGCAGCTGCCGCCACCGCCGCAGCCGCAGCCGCAGCCGCAGCCGCAGCACCCCCGCCCGCACCCGCAGCAGACCGCTGCGCAGCCCGCAGCGCCAGCCGGCCCCATGCCGCCGCCGGGTTTCAACTCCGCGGCCACCAGCTCGACCGCTGGCAGCGCCTTCATGGCCGCCGCTGCGGCCGCCCACGCCCAGCAACAACAGCAGCACCAACAAGTGCACCTACACCAACACCAACACCAGCACCACCAGCAGCAGCAGCACCCACAGCACGTGGGCCAGTACGGCGCCGCGTCTTCCTCGCTGGCGCCGCACGAGATGGCGGCGATGGAGCGCTACGCGGCGGCGGCGGCCGCCGCCGCCGACGCTGCGGCGATGCAGAGCGAGCTGGAGAGGCACCTGGAGTCGTCGCTGGAGAGCATGGTGCTGTCTGTGGTTGACCAGGGGCTGGAGGAAGGCGTGGGCGTTGACCGGCTCCTGCTGCTGGGCGGCGGTGGGCTGGGCACGGGCATGGGCATGGGCATGGGCTTGGTGGGCGGCGGCGGCGGCGCCGGCCTGGGTGCGTCGTTGGGCGGCTCGGCGGCGGCGGAGATGGCGGCGGCGCTGCTGCCGCAGACGGGCCAGGGTGGCGGGCTGCCGCTGCTGCACGAGCACCAGCACCAGCTGCAGCATCTGCAGCAGCTGCACTCGAAGCAGCAGCAGCAGCAGTACCACATGCTCCTCCAGCAGCAGCAGCAGCAGCAGCTCGCGGCCTCAGCCGGCTCGGGTGTGGGGGTGATGGGCGGCGCCGGCGCCGGCGCCGGGTCCGGCTCGGCGCAGCCGTCCAACGACGGCAGCTTGGGGCTGCGGCGCGGCCTGGGCGCCGGCGGCGCGGCGGCGCCGGCGGGCCCCGTCGCAGCAGCAGCAGCAGCGGCCGGCGGCGGCGGCGGTGGCGGCGGCATGGGCTCGCACCACACGGACCCGCTGACGGCGGCCGCCATGGCACGTGCGGCCTCCGGCGACCTCCTGGGCAGCCTGGGCCTGGGCCTGGGCCTGTCCTCGCTGGACCCAGATTACGCCCTGGCGGCCGCGGTGGCAGGCAGCGGGATGCTGGACGCCTCGGACGTGGGCGGCGGTGGCGGCGGCGGCGGTGCAGCTGCCGCCTCCGGCGGCAGCATGCACATGAGCCGCACCGCGTCTCAGCAAGCGCTCAGTCGCTTCGACTCCGGCGTGCTGGGGCCGCAGGGCGGCGGCGGCGCCGGCGCCTCGCTCGCGCTGTTCGGGGACGTGTGGTCCGCGGACGCGTCCGGCGGCGCGGGCGGCGCCGGCGCCGGCGGCGCGGGCAAGGGCCTGGGCGCCGGCGGGATCGGCGGCTCCGCGGACGGCAGCGGCCTGACGGACTGGCGCACCCCCAGCAGCGGGCTGGGCGGCGGCGGCGGCGGCGGCGACTGGTCGGTGCTGGCGGAGGCGCAGCAGCTGCAGCTGTCGCAGGCGATGAGTGGTGGCCTGGGCCTGGGGCTGGTGGGCGGCGTGGGCCTGTCCGCGGCGGCGGCGGCGGCGGCGGCGGCTCCGCCGCCGCCGCCGGCTGAGCTTGAGCCGCTGCCCGACTTCCCTGCTTCGTTGTTCGATGACGACACGGACGACCACCCGCCGCGGCCCCCTGGCGGGACGGCGGCAGCGGGCGGGCGCGGCGGCGCCGGCGGCGCCGCGCCGCCGCCGCCGCCACCTCCGCCCTCGTCCGGGGTGGGGAACGGCCCTCGCGGGCCGCCGCCGCCGCACTACGGGGGGCACGGCCATGGGTACATGGGCGGCCACGGCGGCAGCTCCGCCCACGGCTCTGGCGGCATGGGCGGCGGCGGTGGCGGCGGCTACGGCAGCGGCCACTCCAGCTACGGTAGCACTGGCGGCGGCGGCGGCGGCGGCGGCCCTGGGCCGTACGGCGGCGGCAGCGACTGGTATGGGAACGGCGGCGGTGGTGCTGCTGGTGGTGGTGGAGCTGGCGGCGGCTACGGCGGGTATCGTGGCGGCGGCGCACACGCCATGTCACAACAGCCGCCCAGCGGCGCCAGCAGCGTGAGCCACAGCAGCCACGCCTCGTCTAGCGGCGTGGCGGCGGCTGGCGGCGGGGGCTCGGCGTGGTTCGCTGGCGGCGGCGGCAAGGCGGCTGCCATGATCGGCGCCCGGGCGGGCGGCGGCGGCGCGACGACCGGCGGCGACGGTAGCGCTGGGGCTGGGCCTGCTGCTGCTGCTAGCGGCGTTTCCGTCGGCGGCAAGTCGCATGGTCACGCGCACCACGGCCACGGCCGCGGCAAGGGCCGGCGGTGATGTCGCAAGCCGGTGACGACACTGGAGGCTGAGGCTGAGGCTGAGGCTGCTCGTGTGCATCAGGCGGACGGCACGTGCAAGGTGCCGGGGGTGAGGAGGCTGCGCTCTGCGGCAGGAGCGGTCTGCGCGTGTTACTCCGGAGTGCGGGTGGTGGTGATGGTGGTGGTGGTGATGGTGGTGGTGGCAGTGGTCATGGTGTCGCGGTGTTACCGTATGTTTCTCTGAGGCACTCTCTCAGCTCTGATGCCGAGGAGCACGCGCCCCGACTGCGGAGCTCGCAAGCTGTTTAGGTGGGGTTAGAGGGCGCAAGGGCTGCATGACGCCGTACTGGGTCAGCGATACGATAAATGCGGCTATCCGCAGTACGCGACAGTGCACGTGATTCGATATGCACGGCACGCCCGGATCCGAGTGTTACATGTTCAACAGGCTCCCCCAGTCCGTGCCATCTCACACAATGCTCTGCCGCCGACATGACAGCTGCGGCGAATGAATAGACCACGATGTGTTGAAAGGGAATTGTACAGGCCGGGCATTACAGCGCCAGCACTCGCTAACGAGGCAGCTGGCAGGTGAAAATGCATTTGGCAGCGGTGCAGTGCTTTCACAGCCTTCACAGCCTCTCTCACTTCCAGTTTCAACGAAACGCTTCTTGGGAGGCAAAACCGGACGCAGCACGAGACGGAGCATGCGCAAGCACCAGACAACCGCTCCAGCTGCCAGCGGCCCCTAGTCAGCAACACCGAATGCTCACAACGTGCTGGCTCGAACCAAACGCTACGCACAGGCCTTGCAGCTTATGCTGGTCCGCGCCCCTTATCACCGCCCGGCCCACCACCGCCACCGCCACGCCCACCTCCACCAGGCCAGCTGCCGCCTTGGTAGCCTCCGCCGCCGCTGCCACCTCCTCTCCCGCCTGGCGGCCCGCCCCGCCCGCCTGACCCTCTCCCTCCACCGCCGCCGCCGCCACCGCCGCCGCCGCCACCGCCCCGCCCGGCCCCGCGAGGGTTGCTGCCGCCGGTGTAGCCACCGCCGCCGCCGCCGCCATCCTCGTAAGCGTCATCGTACTCCTCATCGTAACCGTACTGCCCAGCTCCATAAAACTCGCCGTAATCGCCTTCATAGCCGTACCACACCTCTGCGCCGCCCTCCCAGGGCCCATCCCAGCCGTAGCCCCAGCCGTACGCCTCTTCTGGGAAGCCGCCGCCGGGGTACATGCCGTACGCCGGCATTCCAGGCCCGTGCCCATGCGGCCCGCCGCCCCTGCCGCCTCTCCCGCCGCCGCCGCCGCGGCCGCGGCCACCTCTCCCCTCACCGCCGCGACCGCCCCTGCCACCGCCGCCGCCGCCGCCACGGCCATATCCGCCGCCGCCGCCGCCGTCTCGGGGCCCGGGTCGGTCATAGTCCCTGTCCCTGTCCCCTGGGCGTCCGCGGTGATACTCGTGGTCGGGATCCCAATCACCACGCCCACGATCGCCGCCGCCGCCGCCACCGCCGCCGCCACCACCGCCGCGGCCTCCACGCGGCCCCGGCCCGTCGCCATCGTGCCAGTCGCCGCCGCGAGGTCCGCCGCCGCCGCCGCCGCGGCCGCCGCCACCACCGCCGCCACGCGGCCGGGGGCCGCGCCAGTCATCGCCGCCGCCGCCACCGCCACGGCGGCGGCCCGGTCCCGCCACTTCGCCGTCATCCAGCTCGCCATCCGACAGCTCGCCCGACTCCGAGTCCTGTTTTTGGCAATAAAAGAGTCAAGCGGGGAGGATCAATCGGTGAGGGTTTCAACCGGTGAGGGCTTCAACCCTATGGGCAAAGGCATGGAAGCATGCTTGCTATCATCGGTGACACATGCCAGCTACGCGGCGCTCACTGCCCAGGATACGGCGCGCTATCGCACGCAATAAAGCGTCGCGCCGCGCCCCACCAGACACATCCATCTCACGCGACCGATGGGCTATCGGCATCGGGGCACGCTGGCATGTCATCAATCGCAAGCTCGGAACTGCTTACCCTCCGTGGCGGCGGTGGCCGCCGCGGCCTTGGAACATCCTCGTCGACATAACCGCCGCCGCCGCCACCATACGGCGGCGGCCCTCCCCGGTACTCCGTTCCTGGCCCTGGCCCCGGCGGCCCGCCCCGCCCTCGTGCCGGCGGGCTGCGGCTCCGGCTGCTGTAGCGGGCCCCTGGCGGCGGACCGCCACGTGGTGGGCTGCGGCTGCCGTACGGCCCGCCAGGGCCGCCGCTGCCGCGGCCGCCGCCTGCACCTCCTCGTGGCGCTGGCGGCCCGCCAGGGCCACGGCCCATGGGTGACGGGCTGCGGCTGAACCGCCGCCTGCGATCCGGTGACTGGCCGTTGCCGTACTGTCCGCCGTACGGCGGACCGCCCGTGGGGCGCCCGGCGCCGGCGCCACCACCACCCCGCGGCGGCGGCCCGCCCGGCGACGGGCTGCGGCTGCGACCATGGTACCGCGCGCCTTGCGGCGGCGGGCCCCCACGTTGCGGCGGCGGCGGGCTGCGGCTGCCGGGGCTGCCGAACCGGTCGCCGCCATGCGGTGGCGGACCGCCGCGCGGCGGTGGGCTGCGGCTGTCGTAGCGTCCGCCTTGCGGCGGCCCGCCGCCACCGCCGCCGCCGCCGCCACCACCGCCACCACCACCACCACCACCGGGCCCTCCCCGCATCCCCATGGGAGGCGGCGGCCCGCCGCCACCACCGGCGCCCGGCGCTGGCCGCGGCGGTGGGCTCCGTGAGGCGAAGCGTCCGCGAAGGATGTCGGGAGACGGGCTGCGTGTGGGCCGCCGCCCACCATACCCTGGCCCCGGGCCGCTTGGGCACCCTGGTCCTCCAGGCCCGTTTGCCACCGGCCCCCGCCCCCCTGCGTGCGCCGGTGGCGGTGGCTGGTAGCCATGTGGCCGGCCGGGGCCGGGGCCGGGCCCGCTATCTGCGGCGGTTGCTGACCCCGGCCCTGGCCCCGGCCCAAGCCCGGCGCCGCCGCCACCAGCCCCTGATGTGCCGCGGTCGGCGTCCTGCCCGCCGGCCCCAGCCCGAGCCCGCTCCTGCTCCGCCTGTGCCGACGAGGTGACAGGGCACGCGCACAAAAGGTAAGGTTGACGTGAGGGCATACAGCCCCGCGTCCGCCCCCAACCAGCCACCCAGCTGCTTCCCCGCAATCACGCGGCATCGCCGCCACCCCGCCCGGAACGCGCGCACGGCGGCCCAGGCGGCCCCGCCGCTGTCCCTTCATCTTGCCCCCCCCCCCAAACCCGGGATGCCCCACAAGGACTGCTCCCCCCCCCCCCGGCCTGTGCCAACCCGCCAACCCACCTTCATCCGCTCCTGCGCCTCCTTGATCCGCCGCGCGCGCTCCTCCTCCTCCGCCGCCCGCTTCCGCGCCCGCTCCATCTCCCCCGGGTCCAGCGACACCACCTGCACCACCGCCGGCGCGGGCTTGGCGTTGCGGCCGCCGCCACCGCCGCCGCCGCCGCCGCGGCCTCGCCGCCCGCCGCCCCCAACGCCGTCGTCGGCGCCGTACATGGCCGCCCCAGCCGCAGCGCCCCCCTGGCCGGCCCCCATCGCGCCCATGGCACCCGACATCATCGGATCCATGGCGGCGGCGCCGGCGCCGTACATGGCCGCCCACGCCGCCGGGTCCGCGCCGTACGCGGCAGCGGACATGTCGTACCCGCCGTACGCGGCGGCGGCGCCGTACGTGGCGCCGTACATCTCCGCGTACAGCGCCGCGTTGTACGACTCGATGGTCTCGCCGGGCAGCATGGGCCGCGTGGCGGTGTTGGGCTCCTCGCCGGGGGGCCCCGGCTCCACCTCCAGCGGCGGCGACAGCCACACCGGCGCCGGCGCCAGCGGTAGCGTGGGTGCCCGCGAGTGGGGGCCGTGCGGCCGCGGCTGGCTGGGCGTGGCGGCTGCGCCCGGCCCCGAGGCGCCCGCTGCAGCATTCGCGACGGGCGCGCCTGGACCCGCCGCGCCGCTGGTGCCCGGCGGCGGCACGTCCTCCGCGCCCGGCGCCGGCGGCTCGCCCTGTGCCGCTGCCGCCGCGGCCGCCCCCGGCCCCGAGGCGGGCTGCCCCTGCGGGTGCCCCGACTGGTGCTGCTCCGGCGCGCCCTGCGCCTGCGCCTGCTCCGCCAGCTCCGACTCCCGCTCCCGGTCCCGCTCCCGCAGGTAGAAGTGCAGCCCCGGCGCCAGCACCTCCGCCGCCGCGGCCGCAGCCGCCGCCACCCACTCCGCCGGCCGCTCCCGCGGCGCCGGCGGCGGCAGCCCCATCGCCGCGGCCGCGGCCGCCGCGGCGGCGTCCGCCGCCGCTTCCGCCGCCTCCGCCTCCGCCCACTGGGCCGCCACCTGCTGCTGCCACTCCGCCTGCGCCACCATGTAGCGGTGCAGCGCACCGCACCCCACCAGGTGCGCCGGCGGCCGCACCGAGCCCGGGTGCAGCGGCGCGTGCGACGGCGCGGGCGCGCCCGCCGCCGCCGCCGCCCGCGCCGCCGCCGCCAGGTCCACCCCCGGCGGCGGCTCGTCCGTGAACAGCCAGTACGGCGGCGGCCGGTACTCCGGAATCGGGTCCTGCTGCTGCTGCTGTGACGGAGGCGGCGGCAGGCCGCCCTCTCCGTAGCCGCCCGGCGGCGGCGGCAGGCCGGCGGCATTGGGGCGGTTGGCGTTATTAGGGTTGCCCTTGGGGCGCACCACCAGGCGCTTGTTGGCCAGGACGTAGCCGTTCAGCTGCATGATGGCGGCCTGCGAGAGGTGCGGGGCGCGAGGCGTCGTTCAGCGGCGTTCCCTTTCTAATTACAGGTTCTCATCACGCTCTTCCTGAGTTGCAAGCGAGCTGTTCACTCCTGGCTTGGTTGCACGCGTGCTTTGCAAAACCAGGCGTGCGCAGCATGGCTTGCAGCATGACCCATGCGCCCATGTGCCCATGCGCCCCATCGCACGTCTTTGCCTTCTCGACCTAACATAACATGCAACGAACCCCGCCACCCCAAGGCCGCCACACACACGCCACACACACGCCACACACAGGCCCCCCCGCCCCGCCACGCCCGCACCTGCGCGCCCTCCTCGGAGGAGAAGCGCACGAAGCCGAAGCCGCGGCTGGTGCCGGTGTGGCGGTCCATGATGATGTTGCAGTCCACCACCTGGCGGTGCGGTGGCAGGAGCAGGAGCAGGAGGATGAGGATGAGCAGGAGCAAAAGCAGGAGGCAGCGGATGAGGAGGAGGAGGAGGCGGTAATGGGCGTGTCGGAGGGTGGGTAGGTTGTGTGGGGAATAGGATGGCCGTCCGGGCAGGAGGCGTGCGCACCCGGGCATGCAAACTCCGGATGCACACGGGCTGACAGGACTCCACAAACCTCCTGGCAACACCTCCATCATCAAACCCAGCCCCCGGAACGGAACCCACCCCTTCGACCTGCGCCAGGGTGTTTGGGTTGCAATGGTCGCTTTGGTTTATGGAATGAAGTACCACCCAGCCCACCCACCCAGCCCACCCGGCCCACCCACCTCGCCGCAGCTGCCAAACAGCTGGCGCAGCTCGCCCTCCGAGGTGAACTGCGGGATGAAGCCCACGTACACGGTGCGCGGGTCATCGGCGTCGCGGTCCACGTGCCGGCCCAGGCCCGGCCGCCCGCGCCCGCCGCCGCCGGGGCCGCCGCCCAGCATGCCCTCCAGCTCCCTGGGGCGTGGGCAGCAGGCAGGTGGGCAGGCAGGTGGGCAGGCAGGCAGGCAGTGGCAGTGGCAGTGGCAGTGGCAGGCAGTGGCAACAGGACAAACACAAGGGCTGAGGTGCGAAGCATTTACCGGCGGCGGTGTCGACAGCAGCAGGGGTAGGAGGAGTAGCAGAAACGCCAGGCAATGTGCCGATTTCGTTTGTTCGCGGTTGCCCGTCCCTCGTCCCCCTCCCCACACATCCCCGGAACGCTCACAGCAACCCGCCGCCGCCCTCTCCATACACCCCTCCACCCCCTTCCACCCCCTCCGCCCCCCCCTCCGCCCCCCTCCACCCCCTTCCACCCCCCTCCGCCCCCTCACCTGGGGACGTGCGGCACCTCGCCGCCCAGGTCCCTCAGGAAGGACTTGTACTCGTCCTCCATCAGCCCCGCCGCACCCTCGCCATGCACCGCCACCATGTCGCGGCGGTACTGCTCCTCCACCTGCGCATTGGGCGTGTGTGGGGGGTTCCATGCATTTAAGTTAATGACGAGGTAGACGTAGGACAGACGTTGCAACACACGTTGGCATACCGATGACCAGAAGGCGTAGGGGGGGCAGTCACGTTCTTCGCACTTTGTTTCTCACCGGGACTGTTTACCAGTAACCCCTACCACCCGCCCGCGACCCCCCGCCCCCACCGCCCCCACCTTCTCCCGCAGGTGCTCGGGCAGCTTGAAGACGTCCCCGCCGCCCTGCCCCTCCTCCGCCTGCCGCTGGAGCTCCATGAGCTCGAAGTCCCGCAGCGTGCCTGCATGACATGATGGTGGTGGTGGTGGTGGTGTATGGTGTATGGTGATGCATGGTGGTGATGGTGGTGGTGGTTGTGGTGGTTGTGGTGGTGGTTGTGGTGTATGGTGTTGTATGATGGCGGTGCTGCTGGCGGTGCTGCTTGATGCGCTTCACATGCGTCAGGGGTGGGTGCATGCGTTGTGCGTTTGCGTGTGCGCTGTGTTGGCCCGGGCGTCATATGAGTAAACGCCGCCCCCCCTCCAGCCTCTTTGATGCCCTGCTTGCCTCCGCCGCCCGGCGTCTTACACGGGTGACTCCGCGGGCCCCTCCCCCCCACACAAATTCACACCTCCTCCCTTGCAATCCTTGCGACCCTTCCACCCGACCACTCCCCCCCCCAAAGCTTAACTCCGCTTCCTTTAGATTGCTTTAGTTTGGGCTGGTAACCACAACCCCCCCCCGCACATCCTTGCCATGCCCCGCACCCGGCGCCCCTCACCGTTGAGCGCCGCCAGCTCCCGCAGCTGCAGCCGCTTGTGCTCGTTGAGCGTGTCGTCGTTGGGCTGCAGCAGCTTCTCAATCAGCGCCGCCGCCTGCGTGCGTGCGTGCGTGCGTGCATGACAACAAGTGCCGCGTGTGCGTGCGTGCGTGCGTATTCAGGGTGCCGCCGTCAGCGTTGCAGGCCTGCCACGCCACCTGCCGGGCTGAGAGCCCAAGCACTGTAGGCTCTAGCCTCACTGCCGCGCTTTGCTCCTCCTGTTCCTCCTCCGCCTCTTTCACTCCTCCCTTTCTCCGTCTCCCCTCCCGCCTCCCGAGCACCCACTCCACTCCACTCCACTCCACCCCAACCCCCACGCGTGCCCCCACCCCCGCACCCCACTTGCTTGACCTGTTTAGTTCGGTTCGGTTTAGCTTGGGCTGGTATTCACCACCCCGCCCCGCACACCCGCACCCACCCGGTCCACGTCGTCGTCGGTGTCGCCGCTGATGAGCACGTGCAGCTCCTCGTCCTCGCCCGGCTCGGGCCGGCCGGAGGGGTCGCGCCGGGCGCGGCCCTCCTTAACGCTGCCCTTGCCGCGGATGGCGATTTTGGTGTTGGTCTCCTTCTCCATGCGTTTCTGCGGGGGTGGAGGGGAGGGGGTGCCATGCATGGGGGGGAGTTCCGTACATATTAGGTTAGGAGGAGAAGCTGTATGATGGCACAGCAGGTCGGGGGGGGGCGGCATTCCATGCGTGGCGAGACGAGGGCCGCGGCACGCCGCGCGCCTCGCGTGCAGCGGTTCGGTTGCTCAGTGCAGGGACCGGGAAGGGGGGGAGCGAACGCAGTCAGCCTGGCCCGTCGCGTGGCTGTGTCCTGGCGAGGCAGAGGCGCCCGTGGGCCACCGTGGCGAGATGCTAGGGCTAGGGCTAGGGCTAGGGCTAGGGCTAGGGCTAGGGCTAGGGCTAGGGCTAGGGCTAGGGCTAGGGCTAGGGCTAGGGCTAGGGCTAGGGCTAGGGCTAGGGAGTGGAGCCGGTGACACATCATCCGCAAGCGCAACTGAAGGAGGCGGCGGCGTGTGGCGGCGGCGGCGTGTGCCGGCGGCGGCGTGTGGCGGCGGCGGCGCACCTGCGTGTTGCCGCGCGGCCCGATGATGAGGCCGATGAAGTTGTAGGTGGGGTGGTCGCGCTGCGGGATGAACAGCTTGCGCGTCTTCTTGGGCGGCCGGAAGTCGGCGGGCGGCTTGTAGTTGGGGTTCTTCTTGATCAGCTCCAGGATGATCTCCTGTGGTCGGTGCAGGAGGGCAGTGCAGGAGGGCAGTGCGGTGGATGAAGCGCAGCGGCAGTGCAGGGGCAGTGCAGGGCTTCAGGTCGCACGGTAGCAAAGGCAGGGCGCAGCAGCGAGAGCGGGTGTGGGCGAGGTAGAGCTGCTTGCTGTTCGGGCGCATGGTTCTCACAGACAACTGCCTGTCCGCCCGCATGCAGGCCCCCGCTCTGGAGCCTCTGCCACCACCGCAGCCGCCGCCGCCACCGCCACCGGCAACAACGACTTAAGCACTAGAGCCCTGCTGACAACTCTCTTACGCGCATGCGTGGCTCGAGCCGCCGACCCCCCCCCCCCCCCCACACACACACACACTCCTTGGAACGCCCTGTCGCCGCCGCACGCCACACTCCATGCCTCCCACCACCTCCGTCCATGCCAAACCCACCCACCCACTCACCCACTCAACTTCCTGCCTCCCTCCCTCCCTCCCTCCCTCAGTCTCTCGGGGCAGCCGCCCACCCCCACGTCCCCACCCACCGTCCGGCGCTCCGTGAGCTTGTCCTTCAGCCGCTGCTCGCGCGTGTTGATGCGGATGCCGAACTCGCTGTAGACTGGCTCCGGGCTGGGCGAGCGCTGCTCCGGCGGCGTGTCGTCCATCAGCTTGCCGGCCTGCAGCATGCTGATGCGCTGGTTGATCTGCGGGGGAGGGAGGGGCGGAGGCACATAGGAGGGGGGGTAATTCATTCCAGAAACCAAAGGGGGCGCATACAGGTGGGCTGGCAGGCTGGGCGGGCTGAGGATGTGCACGGTGTGTGGTGAGGAAGGGTGTGCCATGCAGGGGGAGGGGGCCGTGTGCCCTATCCAAACTGGTTATAGGTGCAGGGAGTGCAGTGTGGATTTGCGGGCCGTGGATGGTGGTGCCTGGGGTATTGTCAGCAATACGTGATGCTGGGGCGTGCCCGCGCGGGAGGCCAGCCACAGGAGCAACCCCGAGCCCGCGGCGCGTCCCAAGATGCCTAGCGCTTGGAGCCTAAGCCCCATGGCCGAGTGCCGGGCCCCAAGCCCAAAGCAGACGGGTGCCGCGGACGCACGGCGTGGCTGCCTCGCGTGCCCCAAAGCAACGGAGCCCCCCCCCCCGCCACCCCCTGAGCCCCGCTGTTGGAATTCCAGACAGCATAGCTGCTATCCAACCACGGAGGAGTCAAAGTCCGGTGGTCACCCTGAAGTTCCAGGCGTGAACAGACAGGTTGCCCAAACCGACCCCTCGGGACCAGAAATCTTGTGCCTGGCTGGCGCGAATGCACTGATTGCCGTTCCTGGATGAACGTGGAGCAAACTCTAGGCCTACTAGTGCTTACAGCAGCCAGATTTCGCCAGCTGTGACAGCAAATACAACCCCCATGCCCGTTTCTCCAGTTACGCACGTTGTTAAGTTGCATCTGCAGCTCGAGTGTCTCCGGATTGATGTCGACCAAATGTGCCAGCGATGGCGGCAGCGTAATTGCAGTCGGGAGCCCAGGCAGAGTCACCGACTTCGGCTCTTCTGGCTCCCACCGACTGCGTCGTTTGCGCGGGGCCTCGCCCGTTGGCGGGCCCACTGAGCCCTCCCTTTCTGCATCCTGCTGCGGCTGATCGGGTCCGGGCGTGCCCTCCAGCTGGCGGGCAGTCTCCTCGAGGACCTTTCTGCCCGCCTCGGTCTCCTCGCCCCACCGTGAGCGCTTTCGCCGCTCACGTCGGGCAGCAGCCGTCTCCTCCGCTGCTGATGTTTCTTCCGTAGCCGTCATTTGCAGCTGGTTCAACGAGAAGTCAGCATGCTGACGATCGATCCGCGCCTAAAACCTGCGTAAAGCCAGCAGTTGCACTACGTAAAACAATCAAATTTCATTTGGAGTAGTTGGAGTATGTTCGCAAATGAAAGCCTGCGGGCGAGACTATGTAATAAACTTTGTGCGTCCAAAGCTTGGATAAGGACTTCTCAAAACGATAAACACTCCGTGCACACGCATGAATGGCTTTCACTGCAGGCGGCATACGATTTCTTGCACATAGGGCATGCCGGCATGCGGCCATCGGGCTCTGCATGGGGTTCTGCCTGCCTTCTTATCGCTCGCCGTTCTGCCCTTGGTCGCTACTTCGTGGTTTCTTACATATCTTAACATAATTTTCAACCTGAATTTGAATTATTTGCATGATTTGTGCCGCGCAACGAGCGTCCAACTTGAAGCTGCTGCACTTCCGCGGTCGCCGGGCACTCTCCATAATGGCAAAGAAAGCTATCAACGTGGAAGTCATTAGCGACACAGTTTGGTAAGTGCCTTAGTGCGCTCGGCCGGTAAGTACCACGGTGGTAAACCCAAATGACTTGCGATGTCATCGGTCCAGAACCACCGGGCGCAGCGCTCATAGACACATAGTCAAAACAGATCATAGGTGATGTATTGAGTTATAATATGGCAAACAATACAGCTGGCCTGGCGAACGTGGGAACAGGGAAGCTGCAGGGCTTACGTTGGCAGTAGGCCTTGGTTACGGCGGCCAAGCGTCGTATTAGTGTGTCCGGAAGGCACGTGAACGCTCCTCCCCTGTAAACCGAGCTTCTCGGCTTCTCTTGCGCTTGCAACTTACGCGGCATGCTGCCAGAAGGTGCCCTGCTGCAGGGCACAGGGCACGCCAACGTGTGCTGTCCCTGCACCGCCGACCACTCTGCGTCTCCCTCCTGTGCGCCCCCCCCCCTAACACTTGCCCGTGCAGCCCCTGGTGCTTTGTGGGCAAGCGCCGTCTCGAACAGGTGGGTTGCAATGCTCGCGCGCTCGCTCGCTTGCCCTGCTCCCAGCATCATCTCTCACATCTTATAACATACCGACCGCCAGCATTTCACTTCCCACCACTTTAACCCAACTGATCCACTGATCCTCTCACCCTGCTTGTGGCCTGCGGGCGCGCAGGCTATGGCCAAGTTCGCCGACCGCGCTGACTTCAAGGTCACGTGGCGGCCCTACCAGCTGGCGCCCGAGGCGCCCAAGGAGGGCATGAACAAGATGCAGTACTACAACGACAAGTTTGGTCCGGCGAAGGTGGCGCAGATGATGCCGATGATGGCCAAGTGAGGGTGAAACGCTGGGTGGACGGGGTGCGCGTGTGCGGGGCTGTGGGCGTGTGTGGGGGGGGTGAGTTTTGTTTAATTGACCCATGTGAAGCCGGTGCAGGGGGGGTCGCGCACTGCTGCGCGCCTTACTAGGCGGAAGGAAGGAAAGAGGGGCACGCGGCATTGGAACAGCGGGGCGATAGATAGCATGAGACATGTGTGACTTTGCGCCGGTGGATGGCGGTCCTGCCGCCGCAACCGCTATCCCTGTGCGCTGCCCCCCCACCCCTGCCATCCCCGTGCCCTGCCGCACACTGCTTTACCCCATGCTATGCCTCCCTCCCGTGTGCCGATGATATTCAGCGGACCACACCGCACCACACTGCGCCGCACCACACCGCAACTCGCCACACCGCACCGCACACCTCATCTCTCACACTTCACCGCACCCCCACCTCGCACCGGCCCCGCCCGCAGGGTGTACGCGGACCTTGGTCTGGCCTACAGCACCGGCGGCATGATTGGCAACACGCTGGACAGCCACCGCCTGATCGCCTGGGCGGAGCAGTTCGGGCACGTCGCGCAGAACAAGCTGGTGGAGGAGTTCTTCCTTGACTACTTCACGCGGGTGAGTTTCGTTGTCGTTGTTCGGTTGCATGCAGCCCTGTGTTCTTCGACGAAGACCGGGCAACGGGATTGCTGATTTAGGAGTGGGCGGGCGGTGTGTGTGCTGCACGGCGTTGCCTTGCCTCCCCTGGCTGTGTTCTCTTGGTTTGCGCACGTGGCGTCCCCCGCACCGCGTCCTGACCTGTCTGACAATGACCTGTGTGGCTTCGACTCAATCAACCCCAGGAGAAGTTCATTGGCGGCCGCGATGTGCTGCTGGACGGCGTGGGCCGCGCCGGCCTGGACGTGGCGGCGGCGGCGGCGGTGCTGGACGACCCCACCGCCTACCGCCAGCAGGTGGAGCAGCAGATCGCGCGGGCGCGCGGCGTGGGCGGCGTGCCTTTCTTCACTGTGGAGGGGCGGTGAGTAGGGCGCTGTGTAGTGCCGGTGCCGGTGCCGGTGCCGGTGGCGGGGGGGGCCCGGGCAGATGCCTGGCTGCACCGCCTGCCGTGGCGCTGCGCGGCAGCCGTGGCGCGGGGCGCAGCTTGCGGCGTGCATGCCGCTGCCGATTGCGAGTGCGCTATGCCGCCTTCTGCAGGCCGCGCCGTCCTTACTTGCCCCTGTGCCCCGCTCCATCCCTTGCCCCGCCCCGCTACACCGACACACGTGGCGACTGACGTCCTTAGGTACAAGATGTCAGGCGCGCAGCCGCCAGAGCTGTTCGAGGAGCTGTTTGAGCAGATCTGCAGCAAGTGAAGCCGCCTGCCTCTTGAGACGGTCATCCCTGCGCCCCGGAACTGTGGAACTGATGAACTGATGAAGTGTATGCGCTGGTACTATTAATATGCATGTGGGCGTGGCCGTGAGGCGGGCGGGTGATGGGTGCGTGAGGAAGTGAAAGGAGGGGCCTCGAACGCAGCCCGTTGTTTGCATGACATCTCACTTGCACAGGCATGCAAGGTTATGCATAGAAGTAGCGCAGCGGCAAGGATGTGCGATGTGCTTGTACCCTTCTTGCTATGTGCAGTGGTTGGGTGGTTGGGTGGGTGGATGAGTATGCATTCCGTGAACACTTTGTGTTCTTCAGCTCAAGCCTATCAGCTTTGCTGCTTTGGGCCAAAGACAAGGACGGGAAAAGGTGGGTTGAGCCCACACCACATGTCTGAGGCCGAAGGTTCCAAACATGCCTCATCTCCCAGACAAAGCTTGGGTCGATTTGCACAGGCGCCGAGGAACGGTGGCCGCCGGATGTATGGCGTCTATCTCCAGCTCCCCCCCATATTCGGCGGGTTGAATGTCGGAGAATGCAAAAGCTGCTGACAGGTATCGTTTGACCGTGACACGTGATGCTACTAAGAGAGGAGGAAGGGCCTCAACAGGCGCCGCGCAACTGGCATTTGCTTGGGACGGTGGGGCGTCCCTTGTAATGGACATGCTTGCGATGGCCGAAAGACGGGAAGGCCTTGGAAGGCCCGGAGCGCAGGTAGCGCAGTCAGATAAGCAACTGGCAGCGACAGGGCACAGGGCTTCGAAGAAAGGGCATGCCCACCCGTGGCCGACCTGTGGCTCAGGACGGTGCCACCTGGCCGTCCAGGCGTCATTTGGATTTCGGGCTTACCCCTGGACCCCGCCAATCGTGCCCCTGGACCCTGCCCGGGCTCCCACGCCAGGCTCCCCAGATCTGCCGCATCCGCCCCACACTCAGTCCCAGTATTTCCGTACGGTGTGCGGCTATATAATCCAGAATGCGTGCTGCTTTGAAACGGAAAATTCATGACGTCTACACGCAGTTCACCGCGATAGACAAAAGGCCGAGATCAATGAAATAGGTCACGGCCGAGCTGCCAGCGGTTTTTTCATGTTTATCTTGTAGAATTTGCGATTAAAGGAGACATGTTTTGTTTGGAGCAACCATATTGTGCATCCACTTTGCAGAGACAAGATAGGAGTTCAACACATGTGTCGCCGCTCACTGCTAGCTGCAGCTTGACTCTACTATGCAACTGAAGACTCTGGGCAGCTTATACTGGGAGGGTGCGCCCTGGTAGCCCTGTTTCTGGCGTCAGGGATGGCTCTGGCGAAGGCCAAGCTTTCGGTCGTGGTTCTTGGTGATGTGTCCTGCGTAAGTGACCAAAGCTTCTGTACAATTTGCGTATCGCCGCAATGCATAGGAAGTATTGCACCGTTGTCCTCAACCCGTTTCACCGTTTCCTTACTTCCTGGGCCCGCAGCCATGGTGCTATATTTCCAAGCGCAGGCTTGGCACAGCTATTACCATCTGCGCACAGGGCAGCTTTGAGGTGCGTTGGGGATTCACACGCGGGTCCTCGACGCGTGCGGCGCGGGCCACGCTTGCAGGCGCCTTAGATACTAGGAATGTCCAATTAAAGTTTGTGAGGTGCTCTTAGGTGGAGGCCTTCCTGGAGTCGGGTGCCGCAGTCCCGGACGAACACACGCAACAGTCGGCATGGGCAGCGCGCCCTGGTCCTAAGTCTGTGTGTTGCAGCAGGGGGAGACTCCTGACCCGGGCCCGAAGCATGGCCACTTAGGTGCTCGGCCCACACTAGCCGGGCCGCAAACTGGCTACTGCAACGGGTACACATCGGACCAACAAGACTCCTAGTCTTCCTCCTCTCTTGGGTGACGGGTCGTGGCTTATCCCCTCCCCGCCCGTCGCCGCGCGCCCCCACAGGTCAAATGGATTCCCTTTTCGTGGTGAGTTGGATGGACTCTCGAGTCCGGACTGCTGCCAGCCGCTTGCTTGAATCAGGTGGCTTGTCTGGCCGGCGGCCGCACCGCCGCAGTTCTTTCCGCCATGCAACATGCTGAGGGCTAGAACGTACGGCAGAGAAGGCGCCCCACGCAGAGGTGCCCAATGGGTATAGCCCAGCGCCCAGCGCCTCGCTGCAGGCGGCGGCCCTGGCGAAAGCTTTGCATGCCCGCAGCATCTGATGGAGATTGAGGAGGCAACCTGGTTCGCAGGGACCCGAACGCGCCCAAGGAGGGGATATCCAAGTGGGACTACTTCACAGGTGCGGCCACAGGACGGTTGCGCCCAGCACGGCACGGCAGCCACGGCCGGGCTGCAGCTCCCACACCCTCACCATGTTCTGGCACGCCCCTTGCTCTCGCAGGCATCCTGGGCGCACAGAAGCTGGCGGAGCTGCTTCCAATCGCATCCAAGTGAGCGGGAACCCAGTTTCCAACATTGACGTCCGCACGCACATCTCCGCGTTTCCCTGTCCGCCGATTGCCTTTGCGAATCACCACCCGCCGCCGCCCCTGATTGCATGGCATTGGCGCTCCCAAGTAATGGAGAGGCCCCCCTGCTATCCGCAACTCGTTGCACTACCACCCCTGCATGCCCAGGGCTTACGAGGAGGAGGGGCTATCCTACACGCTGGACGGGCTGACGGGCTGCAACATGGACGCACACCGGCTGCTAGCGTGGGCCACCGACAAGCACGGCCCAAGGTACTGGCCTGGTTGTGACAGGGCTGTAGGATCGTTTGGGCCTCAGCTGGTCGCAATCGTAACGTGCTCATGCGCAACGTGCCCCGGGCCCATCCCCCCATCACCTCGGGCCCATCCCCCCACCACCCTCCGCCGGTTTTCCCCCACGGCCGCAGCCGCGCCTGGGAGCTGCTGGAGCGCATTTACAACCTGTACCATTGCCAGGTGATTCCTGCGGCCTACCGGTAGTTGCCCGTGATCGCGGCCACTGGCACGCACATGCATGCCTCGCTCCGCCACGCCCCTCTCACACCCGCCCCAATCCCAACCCCAACCCCAACCTCTGGAGTGAAGCACACACACACACACACACCGTGCTTGATCACACCTCACACACGTGCACACACACAGGGCCGGTTAGGGGGTTACAGGTTCCTCGGGTAAGGAGGGAATTCGGCTCGGCAGGTCGGCACAGGCTGTGTAAGTGTAGCAGGTAACGCCCGAACGCGCTCGCGACCGCTCAAGCAACTGCATACACGGTCTGCGTCTGTCCCCTTCCTCGTGTTATTTCTAACACAGGGCCGGTACGTGGGCAGCTCGCCGGAGGGCCACGTCAACCTGCTGGACGCGGCGGAACAGGCGGGCCTGCCACCGGCCGAGGCGGGTGCGGTGCTGCGCGACCCGGCCGCCTACCTGGACCGGGTGCAAGCGGACATGGCCGCGCACAAGGGCGTCAAGTCCATTCCGCGGGTGGAGATCGCTGGGCGGTGGGTCGCGAGCGTGTGTTGGGTGCGTGTGTTGGGTGGGTGGGTGGCCGTGTGTGCGGGGTGTGCGGGGCGTGCACGGCGGGTCTGGGGTTGAAGGTAGTCAGCCACTCCCGTTCAGAAAGCAGCTGCGCTGTGAGGTGGGTCTGGAGTGTGTGGGCCGGTCGCTGGGCGGCCCCGCAGGTGCGGGGGGCAGGTCAAGCGGCGGCATTGGGAGTGTATGTTGAGGTCCGAGGGGAAACATGGGAAGTTGAGACACGGCACGGAGGTGTGTTTCGGTGATGAGCTGTGTTGTCAGCCGTTGAGTACACGGCGCGTGGCGACCACTACCATGCCGATGCGACCATGCATCCACCATGCTGCCACAAGCGCACGCATGCATGCATGCATATGCTGATCCTGATGCACGGTGTGCAAATGCACGTGCATGCATGCATGCATGCAAACGCAGGCTGTGCATGTCGGGCTGCAAGACGGTGGAGCAGTACGTGTTTGCGCTGCGCGCCGCCCTCCGAGATGTGAGGGATGAGGCGGAGCCGGGGCCGCGGCGGCGCTCGCGGCAGTACCAGCACCAGCACCAGCACCAGCGCGAGGAGGCAGTACTGCGCCTAGCGCCGCCGCCGCCCTCGGCACCCTGCCCGTCGTGGTCCACCTCTGGCGCCGCCCATGCGCTGCAGCCGCCGTCCGCATCCGGCTCGCCGGCCCAACCCCGGCCGCCGGCTCAGCCGCACCTGCCGCAGCAAGCGCCGCAGTCACAGCCTCGCCCCCTGGCGGTGGCTGGCTCGCCGCAGCCGTACGTACCACAGGGACAGGGACAGGGACAGGGACAGGGACAGGGGCAGGGGCAGGGGCAGGGGCAAGGTCACGGACAGGGACAGGGAAAGGGGCAGGGGCAGGGACAGGAGCAGGGTCCGCAGCCGCGGGTGGGACTGGCCACCGCCTCCGCGACCGCACGGTCGGCGGCCAACCCTCTGCAGCAGCTGCTGCAGGCGCACGCCGCCGCCGCCGCCGCCGCCACCACCAGCAGGTCCCAGCGCAGCTCCTCGGGCCCGCACATGCTCGGGCACCAACACACGCTGATGAGCAGCAGCGGCGGCGGCGGCGGCGGCGGCGGCGGCGCGGCAGCCAGCGGGGTGGGCAGCAGCCGGCCGTTGCAGGCTTCAGGGCTGGATGCGGTGGGGCGCCCGTTCGGCTCGGGCCGCCATGGCGAGGACACCTACTCGGCGCACGCGGGCGCGGAGGGGCTCGTGGTCCGGGTTTCGGCCTCGCCAGGGTTTGGCACGGGCTGCCCCTCGGCGTCTGCTCCCGTCACCTGGATGGACAGCGTGGAGACCATGATCCCCGCCGACGGGCTTGCCAGCGGCGGCGGCGGCGGCGGCGGCAGCGGCGGCGTTCGCGTGCAGCCGCCGTCGCCCCACGCCCCTGCTTTCGGCGATTGCGCTGACGGCGGCCTGGCTGGCGGCGCCAGGTTTTCCGCCGCCGGCTCGCCACGTGCCCTGCAGGTGCGCGACAGCAGTGACGGCGAGGGGCCGTACTCGGCTGGCGCCGGCTCGTACAGCTTGGGCCGCGGCGGCGGTGCCGGCAGCGCGGTGGTGGTGGTGGTGGATCAGCACAACGACGGCATGCCTAGTCCGGCGGGCGCAGGGGCGGCGGACCCGCCGCACCCGCTGCGGGACCGCCGCGCGACAGCCAAGGGCAAGTCGCTGTTGCAGCTTATGCGCAGCGACCTCAACGCGAGCGCAGGGGCCGGCGGCAGCGGCGGTGGCGGTGGCGTGCTGCTGGGCGGCGACCGCGCGGAGCGCGTGGATTCGGCGGTTCAGGTGCTGCAGCTTCTGCACAGCAACCTGTTGGGCAGCGGCGGAGGCGGCGGTGGGCGAGACAGCCTTCTGGCGGGCCGGCTGGGCGCCGGTGGTGCCAGCATCCGTGTGCGCGTCGTTGGCGGCGCGGGCGGCGGCGCCACGGACCGCGAGGGCGCGCTCATTGCAAGCGCGCTTCAGCGCAAGACGTGCCGTGAGCGGGCGGTGACGTCCTCCGACGGCACCACCGACGGCTTACCGCCGCATCAGCAGGGCGGCCTGCTGGGCGTGTCGGCCCCAGGGGACGACGGCGGTGGCGGCGGCGGCGGCGGCGGCGGTGGCGGTGGCGGTGGCGGTGGCGGTGGCGGCGGCGTGTATGGGCTGGGCCGGCCGGCCCGCGGCGCGGCGACGACACTGGGCTTGGCGGGGTTGCCTGGCGGCGGCGGCGGTGACGGCGGCGGCGGCGGCATGCAGCACGAACGCATGGTCGCGAGCATGGCACCGGGGGGGCCGACGGGTGCTACCGGCGGGATGCTGGGCGGCGGCGGGGGACCGAGGTTGAGGCAGAGTCCCTCCGGCCGCAGCCTGATGGTGATGGGTGTGGGCAGCACCAGCACCAGCAGCAGTGCCAGCCACCAATACCCGTACCCGTACCAGCAGCAGCGCAGCCTTCAGCGGCACCGGCAGCAGCACCTGCCGCAGCAGAGTGCATCCGTGAGCGCGGGCGGTGCTGCTGCTACTGCTGCTGCTGCTGCTGCTGCTGCTTCGGCGGCCGGTGGTGCTGGTGCCGGCGGCCCCAGTGGCTCCATTGGTGCCGGCGGCGGCGGCGGCAGCGGCGGGGCTGCCAACTCGGCGCCCCCGCAGACCACGCGCTCCAGTCACAATGGCAGGCTGCTGCTGACTATTCCGGGCATGGTGGGAGGTGGCATGCTCAGCGGCGGCGACATCAGCAGCGGCAGCGCGGCACCATACAGGACCCAGAGCCCCGGGCCGCAGGTGCTCCAAGTCAGCCTGAGTGGCCGCCTGCCCGCCGATCAGCAGGAAACCACCAGCGCCCGTGCCGCTGCGGACGGTCCGCCGCCGCCGCCGCCGCTGTTTGCCTCCGGCCCGGCGACGCTGTCCGCCGCAGCGCCGCCGGCAGCAATCAGCGGTGGCGGCGGCGGCGGCGTTTCCGTGAGCGGAGGCGGAGGCGGCGCCAGCAATGCGTCTCGGGCGCCGGAGCGGCTGCTGCCGCATACGGGTGCAGCTGGGGGCGGGGGCGGCGGCAGCAGCAACGTGTGCAATGCGCGTGGCGGCGGCGGCAGCAGCAGCAATGGCAGCGAAGCGCACAGCGTGCCTCTGGCGCCTGCAGCTGCCATGCCATTGGTTCCGGCGTCGCTCATGCCCAGCTCTGGCGTCGGCGGCGTCGGCGGCGGCGGCACGCCGCGCCACACGCCCATCATTAGCGTCAGCGGCAGCGGCAGCGGCAGCATCAGCATCAGCGGCAGCATCAGCGGCAGCGTCAGCCCCACCGGCGGGCCTGCGGCCGCAATGCACAGCGTGTTGGCAGCAGCGACTCCCGGCGGCTTGGTGTTGAGCGAGGTCACGGCGGGGGCTTCCGTGGCCCTGCTGCCTGCTGGGTCCCCGCGTGCCGGCACGCCCCCGGCGGTGCCGGTACCAGGTGGCACGCCCACGGGGCTGCCGTTACTGCAATCGCACGCGTCCAACAAGGTATTGCCCGTAGACGCCATTAGCGTTTCGGCGGCGGTGCGGCAGCAGCGGCGGCAGCAGCAGCCGCAGGCGCCCGCCGCGCCGGCGGCTGCGTCCACAGGGCCGCAGCTGCTGCTGCAATTGCCGCCCTCGGGCCCGGCAGCAGCGGCCCCGCTGTCGCCACCGGCCCTGCAGCAGCAGCCAACACAGCAGCCGCAATCGCCCCAATCACCGCGATCGTCGCAGCCGCCGCCACTACCACAGCAACACGCGTCGGCTTGGAGCCGAGGGCCCGGCCGCCTGCTGACGCTGACGCTGAGGGCTGCGCGGGCGGCCGCGGGGAGCGTGCCGCAGGTGGCGGTGGCGTCTGACCATGTGTCGTCAGCAGTGCCATTTCCATCAGGCGTGGGGGCGGGGCGGGCTGTGCCAGCCGGGGCGCTGGTGGTGTCAGTGTCGGCCCCCGCCGGTGGCAGCCGTGCCACGTACGGCGGCAGCAGCAGCGCCACCGAAGGCGGCAACAAGGCCAGCAGCGGCGGCAGCCGCAGGACGTTGAAGAGCTTTCTGCCGCCCTTCATGGTGCGTCTGTTCGGGTGACTCAGTCCAAGGTAATGGAGGCGTAAAGCTTCAGCAAGAGCGCGTGTGGGTGGGCGGCGTGGAATTAAAACATTAGGTCAAGACGTAACCATGCTACGGCCATGCATCACCAGCAAGGAAGACATGCCGCGTGCGGGAATGACCACGTAAAGCAAGAGCATCGTGAGATTCTGCCAACCACGTTTTAGCTAGACTTGCTTGCAAATGCTTGCGTCATTTATCCGTTTGGCATCACTACAATACTGTACTAGACAAGTGATTATGCTACGGCGCACACATCCTTGTGTGTGGGGTGCTTGATGTACGCCGCACTATTATGGCACGTACGCTGCATTTGCAATATATAAGCGTCTTATCAGTGTTTGGGGGAAAAAATTTCATGCGTGGTCTATAAGCGTATGTGTGTTTTCAATGGTATGCGCGTGATACAAAGCAAGTTGCGTAGGACTGGCCCACATTCAGTTGGCTTGCCCCTTCCCCCGAAGGGGAGGGGCGGAAGCCATTGCGGTCACCTCGATCGGTGCCAGGGCGGGTCCCTCGGTTATCGCAGTTTCAGTGCAGTAACGTTACGTTCCTGTCGTCCCCATGGCCCAAAGCATTTGTATAAAAGAGGAAGCAAAATGATATTGCATGCACTGCGGAGTTACACGTGTAGATGTAGGACGAGGACGACGACGAAAATGGGATTGTTGCGAATGGGAACGACGCGGCCTCTGAGCACTGAAGGTTCAAGCGAAATAGCAATGGTTCAGCTTTTACATGTAGGGGAACAAATCATTGGGCTGGTGCAATAGGATGCTGCGATCCGTTCGCCATAGGGCGACAGGATCGTTTCCAGAGAGGACCCCCCCAACACTGTGGAGACCCGAACCGTCCTACAGGACCCATTGCTGTGGCCGCGAGGCTTCTAGAAGCTTGGAAGTTCAGTAGTGGCTTGTGGCACTCACCACTTGCATTGCAACTTTCCAGTCCCCTGTTTCGCTTGTTTGCTGTATCGTCTTGTCATAACATCGCTGTAACGCTATATCGTTATCGCTTTCTCGCTGGGTTGTCGCTGCAATCACCACCGTGTTCCTTTTTTTATCGCTTGCATCCGCCGATCGTATTTAAACAGCGCGGCACAGGCACCATGATTTAACATGCTCAGTCGCTAGGTAGCCCCTTTCAGCGCTGTCAAACAACTTAAACCAACCTAATATGGACACAGAATCGTTGGAATACTACTAAAAGGGGAGGGCGCGAGGTCGCGACATGCATCGAGCCCTAAGTCCGCTGTGGTCGCGCTTTATAGTGCCGTGGGGCCCTTAGCGTGTGTGCCTTGCGGTAAAGCGTGTTAGGGCGGTCCTTAATGGCGCCCTGAGCTCTACTATGCGTCTATGCCACATTCTTATATGTGTACGTTATAGGGCTCACAGGCTGCGGGGTTTTCAATTGGGGGTGTCAGAGGACGTGTTTTGCATGACACGGGCTCTGAAACCTAAGCAAACTGCGCCAAACACGCACCCCGACATAAATATATGTATCAGTTAAACCAATGGTGCGCGCAACCGCGCTTTTAGTTGGTTTGGATGAGTCGAGAGACCAAATTCCGCTACCCCCTACCCCCCAACTTGGAACCCCAAAAGTACGACACTCGCCCACGTCGGAGTGGACGCCGACATGGTGGATGTCAGGAGGGTATACAGGTTTGGGGGGGGGGTAGCCGAAGTTTGGAGTACTCCGACGCTGGCAGGCAAAAGTTATTTAGCCCCCAGTATGGCCCTTCCTGTGCTGGGCGCGCCCCCCATGTGCCTGGCCCCCCTCGCCCGTTCATCCCATGGCCCCGCAAGGGGCAAGCCCTGGTACTGCGTAGCGGTAGGCGTTTCGCTTGCTGGGGGTGCGTGGATGCAATAACTGGTTTAAAATTAAAGTCACGGACGTGACAGAAGGATGCCTACATTGCTGATGCAGTTGGTGACAAATATTCCCGGAGGCTTGTTGCGTGACGTTCAGCAACGATGATATGATTGCGGGTTACAAGCGGGGGACAGTGCAAACACCGTCACGACACAGGGGAACCACTGCTCCAAAGAGATGAACGAATCAACAAGGGAGAAGTGCCTGGCAGCATCTAGTGCCCGTATCGTCCACCAACGGCGTAGACATTTGCCCCAAATAATCCGCCACAGGCGGAGAAACATGTTTGGTTTTTGGGGCGGTGCACCTAAGGAGTGAATTCACCGCTCGGTCCCATCCACCTGCAGCACCCAGGCCAGCACCCCTGTCCTTGCTGCCAGCCCCGAGCCCGTGGCTAGGCGCCGCCGTGTGCCTGTCATACGGCGCAGGAGGCCCGGCTCTGTCAGGAGCCCGCGGCCGTAGCGGGCGACGTGCGCCGCCGCCGCCGCCAGCTCCGCCCTCCGCGCCGCCGCGCCCTCCGAGCCGTGCACCCGTCGCGCCATACTCGCCGCCTGTCCACGCCGCCACGCATGGGTATGGCACATTGCAAACGCGAAGCCTATGTACTACGACGTACGCACGAAAAACAGATGCTAATTGGTCGAGTTGCGAAAGAGTCTATGCATTCGCCTCGCCCGCACCTGCACCGCAGCCCGCCCTATCTATCTCTCGCGCACCTTGACGGCGGCGGTGACATGCGCGTCACTCCCCGGCGCCACCGCCTCCAGCACCTCTGCCACCGTCACTAGCAGCTGCAGCCGCCGCTCAGGTGTGGCCTGTGTATGATTAAAGCAACGAAGCGATGAACATGCGATCGGCGTGTGAGGGCGACTCAACCCGTCCCCGTCACCAGGGTCAATTCAAGTTGGTTGCCGCCTTGGCAGAACACACCAAGGTACATACACCCAATCGCTGAGGACAGGCACTGACCACCCCGGCACACCCGCAAGTTAACCTGAAGTCTCCCACGCGCGCGCGCACGCGCACTCACACGTGCTTCACACTTTAATCGCACCGCACGCATTGTCCTATGTCTGCTGTTCTCTCCCTTGTGATCTCTAACACACGTGCTTCACACTTTAACTAACGGTGCCATCCCCTAGCTACCTGCTCACTCAGCTCGGCCAGATCGGTGGTGAGGCGCAGCACGCCCAGCACGGAGCCAAGCACTAGCAGCCGCCCGCGCGGCGGCAGCTCCAGCGCGGCGCAGTTGCGTTCCACCTGCATGCATGCACGCACGCCGCCACGCCAGCCGCCGCCGGCCGGTCACAGCGAGGATCGAGCAGCACACGGGGAATGAAGCTCACCATCATGCATGCATATGGTGGCAAAGCCGCGCCGACAGGCCCCCGGCATACGCAAGCTGCTCTCCTACCGCCTATCGCTGTATGTGTGTGTTAGAAATCACAAGGGAGGGGACTATGAAAGACTTGTGCGTGCGAAGGGACAGGAACGCCATGTATGTGTGTGTGTGTGTGTCACACCAAGCAACAACGAGAGCACCGTTGCACTAGGAACAGGCTGGGCACACGCGCACACACACACGCCCCAATCGCCCCCGCGCCGCATATGCACCACGCACCAACAGACACTCCCCACAAACCCACAGCCCGCACCCCACCGCTGCGCCCTACATACAGCCCGCACCGCACGTCTGCCGCACCCTGCCGCTCTCACACCGCACCTACCCGCGCCAGCATGCCCTCCAGCCTCGCCAGCAGCTCCGCCTGCTGCTGCCGCGGCCGCGACGCCGCCGTCAGCACCGCCTGCACGCCCGCCTCCAGCTCCGCAGCCAGTGCGGCGCAGCTGTCGCGCAGCAACAGGTTGTCGGGCGCGGCGGCGGAGGCGAAGCGCCCAGCGCCAAACACCGTGTCCAGCAGGGCCTTCGGCGCGGCGCATAGGCAGGCGCGGGGCGAATGAGTTAGTAGGTAAGGGGAAGGAATGATTGTCAGCAGAGATTGCTTGGGAGGCGTGCTCGTGAGTTTTCAGATGGTTCTTTACTATTGCACCCGGTCGTTCTTCAACACCCCCCACTAGTCTAGTTTCTTGGTTTAGGATTGGCTGGTGTTTACAACCCACCCCACGCAACGTCACAGCGCGTTCACAGCTCTTGCGGGTTTCTATGGGATATCAGGCCGAGGCGGCGGTTTTCCTCTACCCCCTCCTGCTTCACCTGCAGCAGCCCCGGGTTGCGGCGCCCCATGAGCGACTCGGCCCGCCGCACGTCCGCCAGCGCCAGGTCCGTCAGCGCCTCCACGTCCGCACTATCAGCACCGCCTGGCTCCGACGTGCGCGCCTCAGCCGGCGGCGTCAGTGGTGGAGGTCCGGCACCGGAAGCGCTCGGCACCCCGCTGCTGCTGCTGCTGCTGCTGCTGGTGTTGGCACCCGCCGGGGACACGGGCCGTGTCGGGTCCGGCGCCGCGGCCAGCGCCGCCGCCGCCGGCTCCTTGGCCGCCGCCGCCGCCGCTGCCGCGGCGGCGCGCGCCGCCTCCAGCCCCGGCGAGCGGCGGCTGGGGAAGTGCTCCTGCTCGCTGATGCAGCGCGGGCAGCAGCACACGAAGCCGTGGCTGGCGCGCAGCGCGGCGCGGCGGCTGGCCACGTCCGAGAACAGTCCTGGGTGGCGGGAGGGAGGCGCGACAACGTCATGTGGTGCGGTGTGGTGTGGTGCGGTGGGGTTGTGATGATGAGACGGCGGAATGCGTGCGTGGGGATGCAAGGCAGGACAACCAGGTCAGCCTAATCAGCCCAGGCCGCCCAACAAGCAACGAGCCCAGTCCGATCCGAGCGACGCTCATCACACAACACATCACCAAGCAACAAGCCGAGTCCGATTCGAGCGACGCTCATCATGCGGCACACCACGTATTCCTTAGCCTGCACCATACGTGCGACACACACACACGCCACGCACACGCACCTGTGCTGAGGTAGGACACGGTCAGCTCCTCTCCCTCCAGCAGCGCCCGCCCCGCGCGCACGTACAAGCAGCCGCCCACCACCAGCAGCGCAGCGCTGGGTGCGCAGCTGTGGTTCATCAGCCCCAGCTCCGGCCACAGCCCCGCCACGCTCACGCCCTCGCTGCCGCCGCCCTTTTTGCGGCCGCTGCTACTGCTGCTACTGCTGCTGCCGTCATCGTCCACGCTGGCGCGGCTACGGCTACTGCTACTGCCGTCGAGGGCCATGCCGTCCTCCAGCCCCAGGTCCAGGTCGAGCAGCTCTGCTACAGCCGCGTCCTCGCGCGCCTCGCAGTAGCTGTAGCGCGCAACGACGTCGCCCACCAGCCCCTTGCTGCTATTGCCGCCGCCATCACCGCCGCTGCTACTGCCAGCCAGATTCAGGAGCGGGCTGGTGAAGCCCCGCTTGGCCGGCGCGGTGCCGAACAGGCCGGGCGGCAGGATGTCACTCCCACTCCCGCTTCCGTCACCTTCGCCCGTCGCCCCTGACGCCATCATCGCTGCCGCCGCTGCCGCATCTCCCGGCTGATCACCCTCTGCTCCATCTGCTCCTTCAGCCACCAGTGCCCGAGCCTGCACTAGCAGTTTCCTCAGGCTAGCGACCCGCCCCACCGGTGGCGCCGACAGCGGCGCCACTACCGCCGCCGCCCCCACCGCCCCCGGCGTGGCCGCAGCACCCAGCGCCTGGCTAACCGCCGCCGCTGCAGCGGCGGCCGCCGCCGCCGAGGCAGCGGCGGAGGCCGCGCAGCAGTCGCCCAGGAGCTGCAGCCAGCGCCGCTCGTACGGCGTCATGCGCGGCCAGCTCTGCCGCAGCGCCGCCGCCAGGTCCTCATTAGGCAGCGGCTCGCCGGGGGCTCCGTACAGTACGGCGAGCGGCAGCGAGGCAAGCAGCAGCTCGCCGGGCAGTACATCCCGGGTGGCGCGCCAGCCCAGGCCCTTGCCTGCATGGTGGAATGAAAGAGGCGGGGCGGTTCAGCCTGGCAGAGGTGGGTCTGACGTTTCGTTGGCTAACAGTGTGCTGGAGTGTGCGCTTCTGTCGCTGCCGCTTGACACCAGGCGGCGTGCCCGCCGCCGTGCCACCTACCGGGGATAAGATCGAGCTGCACCGGCCCCACAGCCCTCCTGTGGAGCGACAGCGGCAGGCGGGAGCTCGGTCAGCGCCGCACATGATGCTTGTTGTGGGTGGCGTTTGAGGCGGGGCTGAGCTTCTCGCTGCGTTGCGCCAAGGACTCAAACATACATGACACGCGCGCGGTCCGCAAGGAGACCATTCATTCATAGCTAGCAGCTCAACAGCTCAGTGACGGCCCTGCAGTCCCAGGCACCCTTGCCTGGGTGTGAAGGCCTGGCTGGTGAGCATCCGTGTGGTGGTGGCGATGTCCTCCGACCGGGGTCGGCGTGGTTCCGCAGACGCGCGTGCCGCTGGTTCCGAGCTGGCAGAAGCATACACTACATGGCAATAGCAACGCCGTGAAAGGTGGGTTCTGGAGCACCCCGGCGAGGCAGGGTTTCGTGCTGAAGTTTGGAGACGCATCCTTGCAAGTCCCAGTCGGCGCTGGCTTCAATGCGCATGAGGTTCTTGAATTATATATATGTTGTATCTCAACATAGTTGTCTGGACGGAGAGCTTAGGCATGCCCAGGCCATGAAGCGCAGCGCGATGGCGGGATCGGCGCTTTCGGCGGCAATTACAGTATGCAGCGCCGCTTGGACACTTGTTAAGTATTACACTCGATTGGCATGAATCTTAACCAAAATGGCAGAACGAGACACAAAATACACGTATGGGCACAATTTGCTTACCGATGAAAACATCACAGCTTTGGCGCAGTATGCGAATTCTTGGGCCGTGATTATGATTTTTGACAATGACCCGGAAGTGGTGAGAGCGGACGCGGCGCGGGGATCGGGTTAGAGTCTCGGGATAGCGATAAGCAGCGCTATCGTAGGAGCTAAACAGCTATTCACTGTCCAGCAGAAAAGGACATCTTGACATGATGCGTCTTCAGCTAACACTCTGCCCTCGCACTCCCCGCTAGCCCCTACCTTTGCCTCGCTTCTCGTGGCACGCACCCCCCCCCCCTCCCTTCCGCTCCCGTCCCCATCGCGCCCCCCCCCCTTTCTCTCTCCCCCGCAGCCCCCGAACCAGCCGCTGTTCCGCCAGCAGGAGCTCATCAACCTGTTCCACCAGGGCAAGCTGGGCCGCTGCACCATGCTGGCGGGCTTCAACACCAAGCGCCCGCCCAACCGGCCCATCCCGGCCTGCTTCTTCCGCACGCTCGACTTCATCCTGCAGCACCTAGCGGCCGGGAACACCTACCGAGCCATCACAGACAAAGAGGCGGAGAAGGTGCGGGGGGCGGGGGGAAGGGGCAAGGCCGACGCAGCAAGGCAGGGGGTAGCGATCGGGAAGCGCCGGGACCCACAACCGTGGGTCTTGGGGCGCAGCGGCGTGCGGGGTCACACCTGACTGTGTGAGTTTGGCCGTCTGAGCCTTACTGTTGCAGATGTTTGACAAGGGTCATTAACAAGCTATATCCATGGCTCACAGGGCTACCCGCCCGCGGGCTGGCTGCGGCCCTGCACGGTGGCGTCGGCGGAGGACGCGCCCGCCGCCCTGGCGGCCGCCACCGCCGGCGCCACCCCCCAGGAGCTGGAGGCCTTCCCGCCCAACAGCCCTCTGCGCTTCTGGTTCTCCGCCAGATCCTGGTGCGGCTGTCAGCATGTCAACGTGTCAGCGTGCAGTCCCGTGCGTGCGTTGGGAACGGCTGCGTGCATCATTGCAGCGCCACGCTGCAGCAGCCTACAGTTACCTGTGCTATCAGTTGGTCGGTCCGGGGTGATACCCCACCCCAATCCCCTTCCACGCCACCATGCCTCACGCCCCCTCCCTTCCTCCCACGCGTCCTGCCTTCCCACACCAACCCACTCATACCCACCCACCCACGCCCTACGCCCTGCGCCCAGGTGCTACGTCAACTCGTTCCGAACCACCACCTCCTCCATGCGTCCCGTGCTGGGCGTGCAGCCCGACGACATGTACAACAGCTACATGGCGGGCGAGCTCAGCGAGTACACTCTGGTGGTGGGTGGTGCTGAGTGCGTGTGTGGGGGCGGGGGGGGGGCCAGGGAGGTGGCTGCAGGGGTGGTGGGGGTGGTGGCGAAGGGGTGGTGGGGGTGGGGGTGGTCTTAGGTGGCTTTGTTTTGGTTTCCTCATGTATAACGTTCCCTAAGAGCTCTCTGACATCAGTGGTGGGCGACATCAGCGGTCTGCTGGGTGGCGGCCTGGGCGAGTGGCGCCGGGAGCGAGCGAGTGATTGCTGGCCTGAGAGCAGCGCGAGCGCGGGGCGGCAGGGAGCGGGGGAAAGGCGCAAATGGCATGACGGAAGGTGGTAGGGACGGAGGAGCGCAGGGGCGAAACAGGGTGGGCGGCGACGGGCTTGCAGCAGATGGCGGCAGGCCGCCTGGTGGCGCTGTCCACCGCCTGCCTTGCCGCTCGAAGTGGCTTGTGCACCCAGGTCAAACACCCTTCTCACGGCATGGCGTCCCTGCTGCTTACCCTGTCATGACGCCTCTTTCTTAACCCCTACTGACCCCCTCCCGCAAATCCCTCAACTCCCAACTCCCAACTCCCAACTCCCAACCCACGGCAGTTGGGCCTGAGCGACCCGGCCCCGCCCACCAACACCTGGATCCCGCCCTGCCTCATGATGCCGCTGTCCGCCCTGACCTACATGCACGACTACAATAGACCCTACCTGCCGCTGGGGTGAGTGGATAAAGGCGAGGGGTGCTCACAAGTCAGGCGGAGAGGCAGTACGAGGGCGGCCAGCGGGCGGCCGGAGGGCTGTTGATTGGCGGCGTTTGGGAAGCAGCTGACCAGGGTTGGGCAGTAGGGTCGCGGGCGTGTCGGCACACCCGCATGCCTCACTGGCACCTGACCGGCTGGTTAACCTCGCGCTTCCCAAGCACGCGACGCGTCCTCTGTGCGCTTCGCTGCCGACTCCCCGTGTGACATGACGCCCCCGGAACACTCCCCAACCATCCCGCCCGCCCGCGCAGGCTGGATGAGCTGCGTGCGATCAAGGCGGACGGCATGTTCTCGCTGGGCACCCGCAGCGAAGCCCGCCCGCTGCCGCTGCCCGCCTCGCGCGCCGCGTACTACGCCCCCGCCGCACCCCAGCCCGCCCCCGTCGAGGAAGCGCCGCCCCCGCCACCCGCGGCGACCACCTCCCGCAACACCGGCCGCGCCGCAGGCCGCGCTGCCGCTGCCGCCGCCGCCACCGCCGCGCCAGCCGCCGCCGCCGCCGCCGCCGCCGCCGGCAACGCCCGTTCAGCCTCTCCCTCCTCTGCCGGAGGCGGCCCGCCTCCGCCGCCGCCGCCGCCGCCCCCCGAAGACGACCCGCTCCTTAACCGCGGCAACTGGATCATGCCGAAGCCCTTTGACGCCCCCACCAAGTCGCCCTCGCCGCCGCTGTCTGAGGCCGCCGCCGAAGGCGGCGCCGCGGGCGCCGCCGCCGCAGCCGTTATTGCCGCGCTGCCGCCCAGCCCCTTCCTGGGCGAGGGCCTTGACAACGGCGCGCGGCCCACCTTCGAGACGCCGCCGCTGCGGTTGTTTATGGGCGAGCGAGCGCAGACGGCCCTGGGCGTCAACTGGTGGTACCAGCTGCCAGCGGAGCAGGGCGGCGGCGCCAAGGGGCCGTACAGCTCGGAGCAGATGGTGCTGTCGTACGTGGCGGGCTGCAGGGAGCTGCACGAGGAGGTGGGTGGTGGGTGGGCGGGAGGGCGTGGGCGGGAGGGCGTGGGCGGGAGGGCGTGGGCGGGAGGGCGTGGGTGGGAGGGCACGGGCACGTGTGCGTGGGTCGCTGGTGGGTTTCGCGGGTGCAGTCAGGCTTGTTTTGTGGCGAGGGTCCGGGGAGCTGCTAGGCCCATGGAAGGTTCCATGCAGCCGCCCACGCCCCACCCGCACGCCCCCTGCCTTCCCCTCACGCGCCTCTCTCCCCCCCAACGCAACGCCGCAACGTCTGTCTACACCTCCCTAGTCATTAATTAAACATGCATGGCACCCCCCTTCTGCCCGCCGCACCTCCCTTTTGGCCTACCTCGCCTGCAGACGCCGGTGTGCGGCACCGAGGCGGACCTGCGCACGCCGCCGCCCGCCGCCGCCTTCGTGCCGCTGTCGCAGCTGCTGCCGGCCATGATGGAGGGCAGCCACTACGTGCCGCTAACCCGCGCCGACCTCATCAACCCCATGGCGCAGCGCCTGCTGGGCAACCGCACGCGCGCCACGCCGCTGCCGCTGCCGCTAGCGCCGGCGGCGCCGGCGCCGGTGGCGGTGGCGCCGGCGGCACCCACCCCGGTCCTGGTGCAGCCCCAGGTCCAGCCCCAGCCCCAGCCCCAGCCCCAGCCCCAGCCGCAACCGGTTGTGGTAGCGGCTGCTGCGCCGCCGCAGCAGCCCCAGCCGATTCCAGTGACGGTGGCTGCGCCGCAGCCGGCGGCGGCGCCGACGCCGGTGGTGGTGACGGCGGCTGCGGGCGTGCCGTTCCCTGGCATGCCGCCCCACCTCATGGCGCGGCCCATGCAGGTGCCGCCCCACCTGGTGGGCGGGCCCATGATGATGCGGCCGCGACCCGTGGGGCAGTACGTCGTGCCAAACGTGGTGTACGCGCAGCCGTACAACCCAGCAGGCGCCGCCGGGGCGGCGCCGGCTGTACAGCAGCAGCCGTACTACACTGGCGGCACGGTGATGGTAACGCCGGTGGTGGCGGCGCCTCCCCAGCCTCCGCCGGCGCGGTGATGAACGGCGCGTGGGCGACGCAGGGCGTGGGACGGATAGCAGCCGTGGGTTTGGTTCAGGCCAGCATCGGATGCCGTGGGAGGAGCGGAAACCGACCGGACGCTGGGTGCGAGGTGATGAACTGCTAATGATTACATATTACAACGTGGGTACGCTTGCAAAGCAGCAATGACGGGGACTGGTGTGGGTTTCAAGTGTTCATGTGGACAGGCATGTGCAGTCAGGGCTGCCTGCAGAGGGGGTATGGAGCAGTGAGGGGATGGAGCAGTGAGGGTGCTGGTATCCGTGGCTTAGCGTGGTAACGGTTTGACTTCAGCCTGGACTTCAGCTTTGTTTTTGACAGCTGTGGCCAGCCGCAAATGCACAGGGTGTGCGCGAGCACGTGCTGTCTAGCGTTGCTGCTGCGTTTAGGTAGTGCATTCACGGTGAGGGCGGGGCGAGGATGTACTTCGACACGCATGCCAGATTTTGCTTTCACAAGTGATGCTGATCGGACACCGGGGTTGGAGAAGGAACAACGGGCGTGCGCAGATGGTGTTTGGTCGCATGCTTGTAAGAATGATTCTCTTCATGGCAGAATGTGCAGCACAGGGATACGCTCGACCATGTGCATGCAACGCCGAGTTTGTCGGGACGAGGCCACGAGGTGTCACCGTCAAATCAGCCCGCACGGCCCGGGCAACGGCTTTACAGGGACAGGAAGCACGCACCTGCGCCACCTTGTACCCCCCCCCCCACACACACACACGCACACACACACACCCAATGGTAACTGTAATGGTCGTTTTGGTTTCTGGAACACGAACATATGCTTGTCCTCCGCGCATTCTGGTTCTGGGTTTTGAGATCTTCGGGTTGCAATGGTCGCTTTGTTTACTGAAATGAACTACCCCCACCCCCCCCACCCCACACGCAAAGGATTCAGCTGTCGAGGGGTTTCCACGCAACCGTGCCGCCTGCCTGAGTCAACAAAGGCCCCGCATACGCGACTCAGCTTGTGGTCTGTTATGTATCTGAGGTTTACCTGAAGCTCAAGACGATAATGATACTCACGGTCTTCGGCAGCACATGTCAACATGCCGACGATACGCAGATGGCCACTGGGAAGCCATGGAGGCGCTGAAGTGCTAGTGACGCGGTCAACATACTTCATCAAAATGCAGAAGCACCGGTACAATGCGGCGTCTAAATGGGCGACGCGATGGTTGGCGAGCGTGACGGAGCGGATCGTCATGTTGCGTGATCTTTTTCAAAGCTGTGCCCTGTTATCACCGCTACTGCCCGCAACCCTCAACTTATTTCGAATGAGCTCTCTAGGCTTACTATAATAGTGTGGAAAGTCAGCTCAGAGCTTACAACACGGCAACTTACTCCGCTACTTCGCGCCTTTGATTTTCACCGCGCGGTCTTCAACCTAGGCGTATTAGGGCTGGTTAGCGACAAGTAGATCTGGGAGAGGTTCGCTGGCGACTGAGAGGCTTTTGACTCTTCAGACTGGGGTTTGCGGAGCTGAGCCAGGTGTGCGCGCTGCGCGGAAAACTTGTGCACGGCGAGAGTGGAGAAAAGATTGTTATCCGGAGGGTTGGCCTTGGACGCGGGGCCCGCGTGGCCTGCCGAGCTTGGCCTGCGGGACCAGCGCCTTCTGTTCTTGTATCTGTTTCGACCGCCCGACCTCTCATACTAGAGCTTCTGTGGGATTTGCGTGTGTGTTGATACAGAGCCACGCCTTGCAAGCCCTCCAACGGAGCCAACGCAAAAATGGCGCTCGCGGTGTCGTCAAATAGCAGTCATCTCTCCACATCGGGCCGCGGGCTGCACGATGCCTATCTTCATGGTGCTCTGCCGGCGTCTGAGCTGGCAGGGCAAGCGGGGGCTCGGCTCCTCTTCTGCGCGGCGTCTGGGGATGTTCACCAGGCCGCGAGGTGCCTCGCCGATGGCGCGGACCGCGACTACCAGGATCCTTCTTCGGGCGAAACAGCGCTGCACAGAGCTGCGCAGCGCGGGCAGGTGCGAAAGACTGAGCCCACACTTCCGCGGCATGCGCGCATGAACTGATGGAGCTTTTGCCAGCGCATTACAGACTCGCAAGGGGCGCTGGTCGTAGCGGGGGGCAGACTGGAAACCCTAAGGAATGCTATGGCTGAGCGATGGTCATTTGAGGGGGAGGGGCCGGCGGAGTTGATCAACCGTGGCGCGGGCAGTTGATAGAGCAAGGCGGTGCTTGCTGCACCAGACTCTAAGCACGCCTCTTTGTAGCTTACTGGTGGGCGCTTGTCGGCGCCCTGTTTTGAAGTGCGGTACCGTGTCATGCAGCCATCTGCAGCTGCTCTCTTAGAAGCTCAGTAACTTGAAAGTGTGAACACGAACGGAGGGGTCTCCTCTACACCACCCATCCGCGCATTTTCGAACCCCGTCCCGGCGTTGAGTCCTCCTCCCCTCCCTCCCTTGCTCCCTCCTCACGGCCTGCTACCCCGGCTCTGTACCGGCTTTCGTGCTCGCAGATTCAACATTGAACTCTCCTAACCTCCTTCCTGCCCATGCCTGCCTATCGCTCCACAGGTTGCCATGCTGGAGGTGCTACTAGCCGCCGGCGCCAATCCGCACGTCGCCGACCGCGGCGGCTGCACACCGCTCTTTACCGCCGCCAACGCCGGCAGCCTGGCCGCCGTTCACGCGCTGCTGGCCTACGGAGCGGCGCTCTTCCCCGCCGCCACCTTCCCCGCCTCGTGCGGCTGCGCTGCCACGACGTCAGACCGCTCCTCTTCGTGCTGCTGCAGCCAACCACACCAACAACAACAGCACGCACCGCCTCCCGCCACCGCCACCACTAACAACAGCACCGCTGGCTCCGCCTCGCCACCATCGCCCTCCGACGAGGAGGCAGATGACGCAGCCTTCCTGGCACTGCGCACCACCTGCCCGCTGGCGGCGGCCGCGGCGGCGGCGCGCTGGCCGGTGGTAGCGGCGCTGTTGAGCGCGCTGCCGCACTCGTACCAGCAGCAGCCGGCGGCGCTGCGCTCGTTGCGCTTCCTGGTGTGGGCGCTGGCCTCCCACAAGGCCTTCCCGCGCGAGGTGCGTGTGCGGGAATAAGTGATAACAAAACCAAACGGCGATGGCCCACCCGTGCGGGAACAAGTGCGTGGGAACAAATGCGCGTATGAACGCGTGTGGAAACCCGTGTGGCCATGATTTTGCCAAAGGCGAAAAGCGTGTTTCTTTACAACGCAGATCAGTCTGGATGTGCCGCTGTGCTTCTGCAGGTCATCTCCCGCCTGCCGCGGCGGCTGCCCGCCTGCGTGCTGAACGCGGTGCGACCCGCCACGCTGGCTTCCACGCCGCTGGTGCTGGCGGCCGGCAACGACCAGCAGCAGCTCATGCAGTGGCTGCTGCGGCAGGTGGGCGTGGGTGTGGGGGCGTGCGGGCTTCCTCGGGGATGTGTGCCGGCGTGCGTCGGGGTGCCGGGCTGCCTGCCGGGCGCATTTGTGAAATCCAAGAGGTGGGACTGCGGCACGGTTGTGGGCGAAGGGATGGATGTCGTGGAAGTCGCAGACTGAAGCCGCTGCTGTATGGCTCCTCGTGTGAGTCTCTAAAGCGACGTGCGTGAGTGTGGCTGTGGCTGTTGCGGCGATTGCGGCTGTTGACAGGGCGCGGATCCGGAGCTGGGCGCGCCGCTGCTGCTTTGCGCCGGCCGCTTCTGCCGCGGCAGCCGCGCCTGCTGCGTCAACACGCTGCTGCGGCTGGGTGCAGCGCCGCACGTGGCGTGGGCGGACAACCCGTCCGACAGCCCCCTCATGGTGCGTGTGGGTGTGGGTGTGGCTGTGGGTGTGTGAAGGGTGCTAAGGAAGGCTGAAGGCCTCAGGGCAGGCTACGTTAGTTACGGAACGAATTACCGACCAACCGAGATGGAGAGTAACGTTTGCGTTTATAGACGGGCGTTGCTTTGACGACATGATAGGATGGGGCACACACATGGACAGGGGCAGGAGCAGTGCGTGCTTCTCTAGCACGTCGCACGTAACCGTCGCTAAACCCGAACCACCATTGCGCCACGCCACAACCTAACAGCTGGCGGCGCGCGGCGACTGCTTCACGCACGTGCACTGCCTGGTGGCGCACGGAGCGGATGTGGGCGGCGAGGCGGCGCGCGTGCGGGCGGCGCTGTACGCGCCCGCGCCCTGGGAGCCCCGCCTGGAGGCCCTGCTGGCCTCGCCCCAGGCGGCAGCGGCGCTGGCGCAGCACGCTCAGCAGGCGGCGGCGGGTGGCGGCGAGGAGTGGGGGCTGCTGTGCCCCTGCGGCCAGTCGCACGCGGCGTGGCCCGGGCTGTGGCCGGCGGACGAGCCGGGGGCGGCGCGCGGCGCCACGGGCGACGGCGTGGTGCTGGAAGGCGAGGAGGAGGCGACGGCGGGGGCGGGGGCGGGCGCGGGCGCGCGCGGCGGCTCACGGGAGGGCGGCGAGGGCGGCAACAGCTGCCACAACCCCACGCCTTCGGACGACGCCTGGTACCGCCACCACCGGCTAGAGATGGAGCAGCTGCAGGTGCGGGCGCGTGGCGTGTGTGTATGGGGGAGGGGGCGTCATGAGGGAGAGGAGACGGGAGGCGAAGTGCAGGGCGAAGCGTTGCAGGGCATCAGGGATGTAAGTCGGGAGGGCACAGTGCATCAGGGGAGGGATGGGCGGGGGAATGATTTAGCCGGGTAAGGTAAACACTGGGTCGTAGTTAAGCCGGGTGTGCACACCGGTTCAACATTACCCTCTATGCCCTCCCTCCCTCATCGTTACAGGACGGCGCCAAGCTGGCCGACTGCCGCAAGGCGGTTGACGACCTGTGGGCTTTCGGTTGCAGCGCCGTGTCGGCAGAGGTTGCGGCAGCGGCGGCGGTGGCCGCTGCAGCCCAGCAACAGGGGCAGCAGCAGCAGCCAGTGGCGGCTGTGGCGCTGGCGCCGCACAGCCCGCTGCCGTCCGCCGTGCTGGGGGCGCTGGGTGACGTGGCCGGCGGCTGGCTGGTGGCGGCGGCGCGCTGCCGGCAGCAGCGGCTGCTGCGCGCTGACCTGTACGACAAGGCGGTGGGCGCAGGGCTGCGGCTGCTGGAGCGCAAGCGGTTGGCGGCGCTGGCGGCGCTCGGCGGCGCGGGCCTGGCGGCGGCGGCGGAGCAGGGGCACGAGCCGCTGGGCGCTGGTGGGGCGTTGGCGGCGGAGCTGAAGATGGAGATCCTGGCGCTGGCAGGCCTGGCGCCGCCGGGGGTGACGGCGGGCCTGGCGGCGGCGCCGCGGCCGGCGCGGCGCGCCTGCGGCTGCGACGGTTGCTGCTCGGGCAACGCCGGCCCCAGTGAGGCTGCTGCGTGACGTGCTGCTGCTGCTGCTGCTGCTTCCGCAGCACGGTGGACAGGCGTACGCAGGGAGCATTGGCCAGCTTGGTATGATTGATGGGAGGCTTGGCGACGGGCAGCATGGGGAAATACCGTGGCTGCGCCTGTGGCTTGTACCGTAGCCGGATTTGCGGGTGGTGCGGGGCGGGGCGGCTTACTTTGTATTGCTGAATAAACTGCTAGGCACGCGGCTTGCACCTGCATCACAGCTCTGATGAGCATGGCAGGACACCGCTGCACGTACAGGTGTGTACTGCGTTTGATTTGGCGCTGCGTGCGCCGTTTTATGAATGCGGCAGAAGTTGTGCGCCGCCTGGTATGGTTTAGGGTCGTGACGCCGTTCGGCAACGGGTGTCTGTGCCCGGCGGAGTTGCAGTTTGCGCTCTGGTAAGGTCGACGGCGTCCTGGTGTTGATGAAGGTTGCAAGTACGCAGTGTTGTGATCTAATTGCGCTGCAACCGTAAGTTGCACGGTAGCGGCGGGCACGCATGCGGAGGTATGCTGCAGCTACGCCGCTGTGCGCTCAGGTCCGCCGGGGGAGCGCCTGTGTGTGTGCGGTGCATGTGCACAGGTCCGCATGCGGGGTGGCGCGTGCAAACAGGCGCGCCAGTGCACGTGTTTGCGCCTGGTCTGAAGCAGGTCGCAAGGGCCGCGATGTCGCGGGTTTGATCGGTCCCCTTGGGCTGTACCATATATCATCATTTCTTTTGTATTGGTTGCTGCATATTACAAGTTTTAAACCGAGAGAAGACAAAAGTATTGGTTGCGAGTTGGAAGTAATAAACAGGCGGGGGCGCAGCGGCGGTGTGTACGTTTGTTGGGGCATGCGCTGGCATTGGCAAGCCACCTGCTGGAGGGTCAGGATACATATACACGTGCTAGTGATTCGTCGGGCTGTTGGTTGAGGTAGTACGATGCTTGCTGGCAGTCGGAGTCGTTGAAATGGCACAGGTACCTCCCTTTGGGGTGCAATGTAACCAAGTCACCGGAATGCGCTAAGAATGCGCGCAAGGAGACTAGGCAAGCTGGCTGTTTGAGTGGTCGGGCATATCGACAGAACTCGGGGCACAGCGCGCACGCGGGGCACGGGCTACCGATTGCAGGTTGGCACTTGGCAGAAGCTACACTGCGCTGATTTTGTACTGCGCAGCAGGCGGCGCTTTGTCTTGTCTTGAGCAGGTCTTGAGCTCTCCTCAGCCTCTAGCGCAGCATTTACACGCCGATACAGCCCCTCCACGCCTCATACTCAGCGCCCATCAATCAGGAACATCACCGCGTGCACCGAACAGCTCAATGTCTCAATCGCAGACCGTGCACGCATCTTTCGGCAGCTGGCCAGCAGGTCACATGCACGGGCCCGGTCAACCTCCCGACAAGCCGGTTGTCGGCGCTCTTGCCAGTCCAAAGAGGCTGGTAGGCTGCAGCGGCCGTGTTTCGGGCCCGGGGCATACCGTAAGTCTCCCCACGGCTGTGACATAAGACACAAGCCACATGCGGCCACACACCTGCCCTGGCTCATGTGCGCCGCGGCTTCGCGCAGCCGCTGCTGCAGGACGGAATTCCACGTCTCTTTGCATGTACCACCGCCCCCTGTCCACCAAGAGTGGTCATTCTGTGTGTCGTCGTCAGGCTGTGCCGGGGTTCGGATTTCTAGCAGAGCGAAACATCCTAGAACTATAACCCAAAATATTCGGACGACGCGTCCCCAACGCCAGCACGGTCATAAGGAACCACCTCCTCCATACAGCCCCCAACAGCATAAAGAACTGGTTACGGTATCCATAGTTCAAAAAGGGGCGTGCGCCGGCCCCGCACCCCAAACCACACATGCACGAACTCATGTGCACAAAATAAAAATGCAAACGGTTCATGGAATCATGGCCACCGACCACAGCAGCGGTTTTGGGTCAGAACACAAAACGAACAATATTACCCTAATGCGTGGGCCGCCGGCAGAATGACGCCATGCGGGACCCAGCAGTCACGACGTAGAGAGCGCAATGCCACGTGCGTCGCGGGCGGGGACGCTGCGCCCGACCCCATCAAACGCCAAACAAAGCACTGCGGCCCATTTTATTTCCTGGCCCTAGCACACCCGTGCGTTTGCCTGCAATGTGTCAAGCATGGCGGACAGCCACTGCACATGCCGCTTTGCCTTGCGTCCTACAGCAGATTGCAATTTGTTCGCAGCGGCCTGCGGGTCACGCTGTATGCGCACCGGCTGAGCCCAGTGCGCCTTTGCCCTGCCTCACGGCCCCGTCCCTTGTTTCAGGAGCAGTCAGACCAGGAGTCACACTCTATGACATAGCACACCGCCGATGGCTGGCCAATCCTTTTTCCTCTGTCGAGCATGTACTCTGTCCCTCCATTCCAGGTAATACGCGTTCACCCTGACGCGCGCATGGGAATAACGTATGCTATTAGTGCTAGTACTAGGCACCTAGCGTGTTCCCGGCTGGAGACCCCCGGCCCCGAAACATCCGGACTGTTAACGTACCGTAATAGCGCGCTACTAATAGGACACTTCTCCAGCACCCATGTCAACAACAGCAGCCAGCAGCAAGCGCAGCAGTCAGGTCGCACCATGTGCCCAATCACCTCCATCCGTGCACACGAGGCCCCCTGACGCAGGTACCGTACCTGCGACCGTGACGCCCTAGAGCCCACGCCCTACGCATACCGTACTAGCCAAGCAACGACCACGGCACAGCTCATTCGCCGATGCCAAGAGCCTCCGAGCCGTACGGCATCCACGACTGTGACCCTGCCGCATTCCGCGGCAGTACCCACGACTGCGTGTCGCCGCCATCCGCGGAAATGGCCGCTGCCGCCGCCGCCGCCACTGCCGCCGCCGCCGCCGAGCCGCCGTCTGCCTGCAGCGGCGCCACCTGGTTGGTGCGCACGCTGCCGCCGCCACGACGCGCCGCCACGCGCGAGCCCGCCCGCAGCTGCTGCGGGCCGCCGCTGGTACTGCCGTCGCCCTTGCCAAGGAAAGCTGCCTTTCCAGCGGCCGCAGCCACGGCCGCAGCCGCTGCGGCTGCAGGGGTGCCAATGGTGGCGGAGCCGCCGCTCCCAGCCCCAGCGCCGCCGCAGCCGCCAGCTGGCGGCGGAAGGACGAAACCCATGCCCATGGCGCCCGCCGCCGCGCCGCTGCCGTTGTACGACACCGTGCCACGTGGCGGCGGCGCCGCCTGCAGGCCGCCCGTGGCTCCTGCCCCCATGCCACCCGCAGGCCGGGCAACGTCGACACTCGCGCGGCCCATGGGGTGCTTGCCCATGGCGGCCAGCGGCAGCCCGCCAGTCCTAGGAAGCGCTCCGTTGCTCAGCTGCCGCGGCGCAGCGAACGAGTCTGCCCGGCCGGCAGCCGCACCTGTGCCGCCCGACGCCGAGTTGCCGGCGCTGTCGCTGCCTCCGCCCCCGCCCCCGCCTAGGCTAGCGCCACCACCCCGCTTCGAGGTGATGGACAGCGCGGAGGCCACGCTGGTCGCAGTCGCGACGCCGCGCCACCTGGACGCCGCGGTGCGGCCCTGCCCCTGCCCCTGCCCCGGCCCCGGGTCCTGCTCCCCTGACACCGACCCCTGCGCGCCTCCCGCAGCTCCGCCGCCGCCACCCGTCCGCCGGGCCGACGGCGAGCGCCCCAGCGCTCCCAGCATGGGCGCCAAGCCCGAGGCGCTGGGGTTGGCGCGGCGCGGCGCGGAGATGGACCCGCGGAGCCCCCCGCCGCCCGAGCCGCCGCCCAGCAGCTCCGCCAGCGCGATACCCGACAGCGACCCCACGTCGTTACTGCCGCTGGCACGCAGCATGCCAGCCGCCGCCGCCGCCGCGGTGGAGGGCCGCGTCAGCGCGCCGCCGCCGCCGCTGCCGGCGCCGTCGGCGCCGCTGGCCGTGATGCCGATGACGCTGGGGTTGAGGATGGTCTGCGTGTCGGTGCCCACCTCCAGGCGCTGTATGCCGCTTTCCACCTCCACCACCCGCTCCTCCAGCTGGGCCAGCGCTGCCTCGCAGTTCTGCACCGACTTCAGCACCTGTGCGGGTTGCGTTGCGTTGCGGTCGTGGTTGCGGTGATTGGCGGGAGGGGGGCATTACCGCCGTGCTGGTGTGACTTGGGCTGCAGCTACAGCAGCCGGCGGCAACCGTTGTTGCAATGCAGGGCTGCACGCTCACATGTGCGGAACAAAAGAGACAGTATTCGCCAGGATTCACACGATGTACCCTAGAATACTAGCCAACTCACCGCCATTATCTGGTTCCACTGCTGTTCCGAAACGTAGTAGCCGCCATCCGGCAGCTTCTGCACCGCAGCGCCGCCGGCAGACACCGGCACGTATGTGTGCAGCGGCGGCACCGGCAGCGCCGACAGCCCCGGCGGCAGCAGGCCCGACGCGGTGACGCCCGAGCTGCGCCGCGCAAAGTGCGAGCCCGGCCCGCCGCCGCCCCCCGCCGCCGCGCTGTAGCCGCCGGCGCTGCTCGGGCCGCCGTCAAGTCGGATCAGGCTTTCGCGGCGGCTGTTGCGCCGGTGCGACAGCGTTGCAAAGGGATGGGGCGGCACTGCGGCGGCGGCGCCACCGCCGCCGTGCAGCGGCGGCGACATGATGCCGCCCAGCGACGCGCCGCCGCCGGTGTCGGCGCTGCCTGGTCGCCGGGTGATGACGACGCGCATGTGCACGTCTGCGCCGTCGTGGGTGTACGCCACCACTGCTGCCCCGGCAGCCGCGGAGGCCGGCGCCGGCGGCGCGTTGGGGTCGGGCAGCGCCAGGCGCGGTACCCTGCTGCCGCCGCCCGGGCCCCCGATCTGACGGACCGGGGACAGCACAAACCCGTCGTCGCCGCTGCCGCCGTCGGGGTGCTCGGACTCTCGGTTATGCCCAGTGCCGCCGCCGCCGCCGCCGCCGCGCTGCGGGCTGGCGTGCGGCGCGTAGGCGTTGCCGGTGCTGCGGCCTGCGTAATAGCCGGTGCCCGTGTTGCCACGAGACACGGGGGACATGACGTCCTGCGCCCCCAGCACCCGCCGGCTCGAGCCGCGGCTCGCCTCGCCGGGCGGCCGCTCCTGGTGCAGGTGCTGCTGCTGCTGCTGCTCCGCGGCGCCTGCGGCCTCGTGCTGCAGCAGCTGCTCCATGTACCAGGAGGTCAGCATGCTGGCACGGCGCGACAGGCGGCGGGAGGGGCCGGCGCGCACGTGCCCCGTGGCGGTGGGGTTGCGCGAGCCCGCCGTCGTCAGCATGCCGGCGCCGGTGCTCATGCCGCCGCTCGTGCCATATGCGCCCACGCTTGCGCCTGCGCCTGCACCGCCCGGACCCATCATGCCGGAGCCAGTGGCGGCGCCGCTGCGTGGCAGGCGCGCCGGCGCGGCTGCATCTGGCTCTGCCGCTGCGGCGGCGGCCGCAGTCGCTGCGTCTGCCGGAAAGGTGGGACTCGGCGTGGCGAAGGCGCGGTGCGGGGGGCCGTGGGCAAGGCCGCCGCGGGCCGGGCCGTCGTGCGGCACGCCGGCGGCGGCGAGCGCCGCCGCCACCAGCTCCTCCGCGGCTTCCTGCCCGCCGCCGTACAGCGCACTGGAGCGCCGCTGGCTGGCGGTGGCGGTGGGTGCGCCGCCGCCGCGGCCGCCGCCGCCGGCCCTGCCCGGCAGCATGCCGCCGGTGGTGTTGCCGCGTTCTGGGCTCAGCGGCGTCTGGCTAGCGTTGCCGGAGGCGGTGGGCGGGGACGCGGCCTCAAGCATGGCCTCTGCCACCGGGCCCGGCCCCACGCGGCCGGAGGCGCCCGCGCCGCCTCTGGCGGACGCCGCGCCCTCTGAGGGCGCGTACAGCGCGGAGCTGAAGATGTCTGGGAGCGCGAAGAGGTTGCTCCGCGACTGGCTGGCGCGGGCTGTAGCGCCGACAGCACCGGCTGTAGCAGGTGGTGGCGGCGGTGGAGGCGCGATGCCTGAGAGCTCGCTGCTGCTCATGCGGCTGACTAGCGCCGCGTCGCCGGGGCCTGGCTCGGGAGACACGGATGGCGCACCGTCCCGGCCCTTGCTGCTGCCTTTGCTGGCACTGGCATCACCCACGCCTGCCCTTTGCGAGCTGCCACGCGTGTACAGCTGCTGCCCCCGGGCAGTCTGCGTGCGATAGAAGCAGCAGCAGCGTTGGCTTCATCTCCTTGGGGTGGTTTGCTTTGCTGCTTCCTTGCTTGCAGCTTTACCCTCCAGGCATAAGTGGCAGTGTATCAACATGCGCCAGGCGACAGCGCATCAATAATTCATTATCGCAGTGGCGCATTCTCCTGGTTCCCAGCCCGGCTACATGTACAAACCGCACTGCACCCCTCACCTGCTGCTCCACCGCCCTCGCGGCCGCGGCCGCAATCGCGCGCGCCGACTGCCCCGTCAGGTCAAGGCTCGCGGCCTGCCGCCCGCTGCCGGCAGGCTGCTGCTGCTGCTCCTGCTGCTGCCGCTGCTCCTCCTCACCGCGCGGCGTGAGCTGCAGCACGTCCGTCGGGCGGGCGATGTCGATGGAGCGCCTGCGACGACATTCAAACAGTGGGTGACGGTGGTCAGGGCTGCACGGACGGTCTGGGCAAGCGCGCCACACCATGATGTGATAGAGGCAAGGCAAGATTTAGCTCTCGCAATTAGATGCGCATGTGGTACATGGCGCAGACTGCAAAACACACTCTCACCAGTACACTCGGCTGGCTGGTCGTGAGGACGGCGAACCCGGCCGGCCGGCGGCGGCGTCATCAAGCAGCAGCGCGGCCGCCTGCGCCGACGACAGCCCGGCCGGAGGCACGTGTCTTGCGCCACCGCTACCCATTGTCCCAGGGCCTGCCCCTGCCCCTGGCTTTGCGCCGTCGCCCGCGCCGCCAGCCTCGCCCTCGCCCTGGCGCGGGGTCAGCTGCAGTACGTCGGTGGGTGACGGCTCGCCGACCTCCCGCCAGTAGCGCTTGCTGCCGGCGCGTGAGGAGCTGTAGGAGTGGCCGGAGGTGGCTGGCGCCGCCGCCGGCGACGGCGCTTCCGCCACCGCCGCGCCCGAAGCCGCAGGCGGCTGTGCCTCCTGCACATGCATCGCCTCCGCCCTGTCCGCCGCCGCACCCGACGCCACCGCGGAGGCAGACGCACCTGCTGCTGCTGCTCCAGCAGCCGGAGTAGGGGCGGCTGGCGCTACTGCTGAGGCTGCGTCCTCGCGGCGTTTGACGGAGCTCACCTTGTCCACGTCACGTGCCTTGCCGCCCTGCAGCAGCCGGGCCGCCAGACCGCCGACGGCCTCCACCTCCTCCTCCTCCTCGTCTTCCTCCCCCTCCTGCTTCTCACCGCCCGCGCCCCGCTTGCCCTGCTGCTCGCGATCTGAGCCGAGGCCGTCTTCCTCGTCGTCCTCCTCCACAACCTGCAGCCGCGAGGGCTGCCCGCCGGACTTCCCGCCGCGCGTGCCGCCCTCTCCATCATCCCCATCGTGGCCATCATCGCCACCACGGCCGCCGCCCTCTCCATCTCTCGCGCTGCCGCCGTCTTCCTCGCCCTCGTCCGCATTGTGGTGATGGCCGTGGCCGTGGCGGCCGCCCACGTGTGCACCAAAGCCGAGGTCGTCGTCCTCAAACTCGCCAGGAAGCCACAGCTTACGGCTTACCTGCGGGTTGGAATGTTAAGCATTCAACAAGACCTCAACAGCCGGTCTTTGCGCAAGTGTAACATAGATGCCAGCCCGGCTAGATGCCCTGCACGGCCCCTGCGCCACCTCGGCGCCTATCATACGCTGCGTCCTCCCCCTCCCCCTCCCCCTCCCCCTCCACCTTCCCCTCCACCTCCCCCTCCACCGTGACCAGCATCAAACGTCAGGTCTTCCGCGCAGTAACACGCAGTGAGCAGTAAAGGGCAGCAGCACCTGGACCTGCAAACGTGGGCTGCTGCCAGCGCCTACCAACCCGCCCCTCCCCGCCCGCCCCTCCCTTCCCGCCCCTCCCCGCCCGCCCCCTCCCCTTCTGGTCATCGATGTGCCTTCTGTGTCGCAACGTCTGTCTACATCTCCCTCATCGTTAATTAAACATGCATGGCACCCCCTTCCCGCCCGCTCACCGCCAGCTCCGTGAGGCGCTCCTCGGCGCGCTGCCGGATGAGCGCCGCGCTCTGGGGGAAGTCCGCCATCACCGCCTGCATGACCGGGAACGAGGCGGGATGAGATAACAGGGGGCCGCGCCCGACGTGTCTAACACACACAATACCCTGCCGCTTCATGCCTCAGCACCTCGGCGTAACACAGCAGCCGTCTGTCCCTGGCCCGGGCGGTTCCTGGCCCTGGCCCTGCTCGCACTCTGTCCTTTCATACACACAACCCCTTCTTTGTCTTTCATTTGTTCTCTCCCGTGGGATCTCTAACACAACCCCTTCACGCAACATGTGCCCTGCTCCTGCATCTGCTGCTGCGTCTGCTACTGCAGTCGCCCGCACCCCCGCCACATGGTCGCTGCCCCGCCCACCGCCACGACGCACCGCCAGCTCGGCCTTGCCCAGGACGGCCAGGTCCACAAAGCCCAGCGCGGTGCAGTTGGCGGTGCGCTTGCCGGTGGACAGCAGCGCCACCTCGCCAAACACCTCGCCCTGCTTAAGCAGTGCCACCATCTCGTGGTGCGCCGAGGTGACGGCCACGCAGCCTGCGTTGTCGCGCCAGGGGGACTTGTGCGTGGAGAGCGTGTGACCAATGCGACCGCAGGCAGGCAGTGCTTGTAGCCACAGACATTCAGTTAGCTTGTTGCATTCGGCAAATGCAAACATGGCATCCGAAGGCAACTTGTCGGCAACAACGGATGGCAACCAACGCCGACCACGAACGGGCTGCGCCACCCCGCCCCATGGCCGCGCCCCGCGTACGAATGTGACCCACCTGTTCGGCCCACCCAACCCCGGCCATCCAACCCGCCCACCCACCCACCCACCACTCGCTTTTGGTTTCTGGAATGAACTACCCACCCACCCACCCACCCACCCACCCACCCACCCACCTTTGCGGATGAAGTACATGCAGTGCCCCACATCGCCCACCCGGAAGACCGGCTCGGCGGGCTGCATGGACTGCAGCTGCACCCGCACCGCCAGCGCGCGCAGGAAGCCGCGCTCAAGGTTGGCAAACAGCGGCACCTGAGGGCGCGGGAGTGCGGGTGGGTGCGTGCCGGTGTTAGGGTGCGGGCATGGGCGAGGTTGAGGCGCTCGGGCGTTGCGAAGCAGGTGTGTCACGTGCTCATGTAGTCATGTTGTCCGTGGGGGCTTGCGATGAGGACGATAGGAGGTGGGTGCGGGGGCACGCGGCATGCGGCAGCCACCCGCCAGGACCGCCATCGCCCAGGACACAGCCACCCGCCAGGACCCATAATTCTCTTGTACGTAGCTCCGCGTCCCTCCTCGTGCCGTTGCATTGCATCATGCCACAAGAAACGGTGTGCATGCAGAAGCGCTCACCTTCTCCACAGACTTAAAGTACAAGTACATTTGCAGCTCGCGCAGCAGGCTGGAGGGCAGCTCGCGCAGGAAGGCCATGCCCTCGGCGCCCGGGTGGCTCCGCTCCTGGGAGGGGTGTGAGGGGCGACACGCGCGACCGCGCGGAGAGACAGCAATGGGCAGGGAGGGGGAAGGGTGATGGTAACTTCGACGCTTTTGCGAAGTTGGGGAGCAACTGTGGTCGCGGACGTGTGCCGCCCGCGGACGTGCACCCTGCGCCCCATGCATGCATGCATGCACCCTGCGCGCCATGCATGCATGCATTTGGCCAGCCAGCCAGTGTTTGCGGCGCCCCATGCATGGCTCACAAGCCCAAGCCTAAGCCCAAGCCCAAGCCCAAGGCCAAGCCCAAGCCCAAGCCCAAGCCCAAGCCCAAGCCCAAGCGCAAGCCCAAGCCCAAGCCCAAGCCCAAGCCCAAGCCCAAGCCCAAGCCCAAGCCCAAGCCCAAGCCCAGGGACGAATGGACGGAGTCTGGACGGCGGGGCGGACCTGCAAGAAGTCGAAGAAGCCCTGCACGTTGTCCTTGACCTTCTCCGTGACGCCCATGTAGCGCAGCGCGTCCTGCGTCATGATACTCTTCTGCCTGCGGGGGTGGCGGGGCGTTGCGGGGGTGTGGGAGGTTGCCGGGGGTTGCGGGCGCAAGGGGGGTGGGAGGGGCTAGAGTATGCGGGGCGGAAGGGGTGCGCGGGTGGCGAGAGTACTGCGGCCGCGTGCGATGCGTGGAAGTAGCACATCAGTGGATGGTAGACACCAACCAGCCCAGTGGAGCAGGCCCGGCAAACGTCTCCTCGTAATCGCTTCGACGTTGGATGACCGAACTCCAACAAATATGCACGCAGGCGGTGCGCCATCTGTGAAGGCACGGTACTGCGGTAGCGCGGTACGACTGGGGGGTGGGGTGGGGTGCTGTCTCAGACGGTTGCTCACCCGTGGCGGTTGATGGTGACGTTGAGGGTGGCCACCAGCGTGGCCATCTGACCCACGATGGCCGCGTAGAAGAACACCCCCAGCACCTCGACGACGCACATGAAGGTGCGTTCGTAGTTGTTGTAGGCGCTCAGGTTGTCACCCACCTGCATGATGCATGCGAGCACAGAGAGCCAGCCGGCGTGGCGTGGCGTGGTGTGGCATGGGAACGTGTGTGGATCGTACGGAAGTTCCCACGCTGCCCATGGCCCAACGCCGTGGCGGTCAAGGCACCGTACGCTAGCGCTGCTCCACGCACTGTGAGCCCAGCGCCACATCGTCTCGGTCCGATGAGCTTGCGGTGCAACAAACAGCCGACTGCAAACTGCAACCAGGCCAGGCGCGGGCCGTGTCACACAGCGGCACCCACACCCACCAGCAGCAAGAAGGAGGAGTAGAAGCAGAAGATGTAGTATGCGAGGCCCTGGCTGCCGCCGTCGGCGACCGCAGCGTTCATGAACGCCCACCGCTCCGCGTTGTTCTTGCCGCCGAAAGCGTACATCCTGCCAGCAGCAAGGGCAAGGGCAGCATGCAGCAGCATCGCGTTGGACAACGAGAAAACAAGGGAATAAAAATAAAAACAAAACCCCGGGCATTGGAAAAGCTGAGGTTTGTGTGAGCGCTGTGACCAGAGCCATCGGGCGTGCATGCGAATGCGCATGCCGTGCACGAAAGCACCAGCGCGTGCATCACCTGCACTGCCGCAAGATGCATTTTTACGGCCACCCGTCCGCCACCCCGAATTGAAGCGATTATAGAACTCACATGTACCATATGCAGGCCAGCCAGTGACTGATCAGGATCATTCCCAGGAACAGCTGCACGATGCGGAAGATCTTGGCGTTCTTGAACCCGTCCAGGAAGCGCAGCAGACGGCCCAGGCGCAGCATGCGCGGCGCCTTGAGGAAGCCCAGCGCCGCGAGTGTGGAGCTGTCGGACGAGTGGCTGGCGAAGGCGCCGGTGGCGGTGATGAGCGCGTCCCAGGGAATGGTGCCCGACAGGTCGATCCAAAACCACATCTTCATATAGTTGGCGGCGATGGCTGGCGAGTCGCGGATCAGCTCGCCCTGCGATTGGTGGTCCAGGAGGTGGGAGGGGCACGAGGCAGGGGCACGGGCGCATACGTGAGCGCACGCCAAGCCACACGCAAGCAGACGGGCTTGCATGGCGGCATGTCGCGGGGGGGGGGGCGGTGGCGGGTGCGTCGCGCCGTACGAGTGTGCAGGCAGGACAGGGCAGCCAGTCGTTTTGGTGCTGCGCACGAGCCCGCTGTGTTTCCGTCGGTTAATCCGCACACGTGCTTGCAGTGCCCATGCATCACCGTTGTATGTACGGCCGTACCACACACCTGGTGGTTGTAGTAGGCGGTGCGGAAGTTGACGAGCAGGTCGATGCCGAACAGGGCGGTCATGATGTGATCCGCCGCCTCCCACAGCAGTGTCTTAGGAGTGCCGAAGCTGACCGACAGCGGCACCGTCACCGCCGTCCATATGACCATGCTCATCACCAGCAGGTCCCAACTGCGTGCGTGCATGCGGGCATGTGCACATGCAAGAAAGAAACGGCACAGGGAGCGGAGGGCGGAGAGCGGGCCTAAGCAAGTCTGCGTGACGCTAATGCATTGCGCCGTGTCCAGTCGGTGCACAAAGCCATTGCAATCCCCACACACTGCCCCAGGGGACTGCGCGCCGTGTTCGCCAGCGCCCAGTCGACACCTGTTGGCAGCGGCTTCACCCACTCTCCACGCTCCTGAGCCCCGCCCCGCCCACGCAAGAACACCAAGGCAATGCACCGAACGTGGGCTCCCTCTCCTTCCCGCCATCCTTCCCACACAAGAGACCACCCGGAACTCACGCCCTGCGGCCGACGGTGTCGGGCAGCAGGATGGGCAGGCACGCATCCATCACCGTCAGCGGGTGGAAGAGCTGCAGCCGCTCCCGCCACGTGCGCCGGTGGTGCCGGTGCTTCCGCTTCCGCCGCTGCTTCCCCGTCGCCTCCGCCGCCGCGTCCTCCTCCTCCTCCTCCCGCGCCGCCCGCATCTCCTCCAGGTCTGCCACGCTGAATCGCCGCTGGGCCACCGACAGCGTCGACATGGCCGTCTGGGAGCGGTGGTAGGCGCTGCGCACGTCAAAGCTCTGCGCCCGGCCCCACGCCAGCTCCTCGCCGCCGCCGTCGTCCGAGCCGCCATCCAAAAGGAAAGTCGCTTTCTTCCGACCCGCGCCACCGCCGCCGCCGCCGCCGCCTGCAGCTCCCCTCTTCTTCATCTCCGCTAGCGTCAGGCCCGGCCCCGAGCCCGGCGCGAAGTTAACGGCCGGCGCCAAAACGCGCGCCGGCGCCGGCGTGCGCTCGAATCCAAATGCCGTGGCAGTGAGTGGGTCGGCGCCGGGCATCCCGCCGCCCGGCAACGGCGTTTCTGGGCCCGAGCTGTCGTCATCAACGCCGTCTCCTAGCCTGGAGTCTGCGTCACGGAAGCCGTCGGCCGCCACCGCTGCGGCGGCGCCGCCGGCGGCCGCGGCGACGACCTCCGCGCTTGCAGTTGACAGTGGCAGTGACGAGCGCGTGAAGCCGGTTGCCGTCCCGGGCTTTTCCTTTTCCCTGTCGCCGCTGCCCGCCTGGAAAGCAGCCCACCAGTTGCTGCCAGGAAGCTGCCAGCCGCCCTTTGTACCGCCCGCGCCCGCGCCCGTGCCGGCACCTGCACCTGCACCACCGCCTCCGCCGGCGCCCGCGGCAAGGCTGCCGCTGCGGCCGCGGTACAGCTGCCCCCGCGGGCTGGGGCTGGGCAGGCCCTGCTGCGTGGTGCGGGTGGAGGGCGCGCTGAACGGCTGCACCCCGGTGGCGCTGGTCGCCTGCCCCGCCGCCTCGCCAACCCCCGGCGCCGCGCCCTGCCCACTATGCCTGCCGCCGGCGGCACCGACCAGCGGCGAGTTCACGGCCCAAGCCGCCTCCACGGCGCCACCGGCGCCCCCGTCATCGGTGCTGACACGCGCCCTCGCCGGCCTCATGCCAGAGCGGTGCTGCCTGTACCGCCAGCTCAACGGCGCATCGCCGCCGTCACCGCCGCCCGCAGCTGCTCCCGCTGCTGCCGCCTGCGCGCCGTCAAGGCCGCTGGTGGCCTGCCGCGCCAGCGCGGCCGCCGCCCCCGCCGCTGCCCCCGCATCAGCCCGCGCCGCCAGGTCTAGCAGTCGCTCCAGGGCGGGGTCGTGCTCCCCTGCTCGCCGCGCGCTCACGGCGCCGCCAGCGCCCGCAATGGGCAGCCCCGCTGCTGCCGCCGCAGCCGCAGCCGCGCCTGCCGGCAGCCGCTCAGGCGCCCGACTGGGCTGGTTGGCTAGCAAGCGGCCGGCGCCTGCCGCCGCAGCGGCCGTGGCAACCATGGCCGCTGCCTGCGCCGCTGCTGGCCCAACCGGGGCGCAGGCAGACGGTGGTCGCGAGGGCGGCTGCTGCGGCTGCTGCTCCGGCGGCTGCGAGAGGTCTGCCTCCCGCATCCAGCGCGTGATCGCGGCCCGCATGCCCCTTTCCTTTTGCTTGTGATCTCGCGCCTCCTTGGCTGCTGCCGCGGCAATAGCTGAAAAGGATTTTGCGAGGGATGCGGCAGGGCACACAACATCAGGGATGCACAACGAAGACAAGGCCAGCAGGACCAGTGTCGGCATCAGACTGCACCGGACTGCTGGATACTTGCAGATCACCAGTATGTTGCGCCTACCTTTGCCTCCGAGCGCCTCGCGACCCCAAATGGCTGGCTGCGCAGCAGCGCCCTGTGCACAAAGAAGCGGATGCGGTAGCGGGTGTTCGGGTATGAGTACGCGCCGCCACAGAAACGTGCATGATTGCAGTGGCTCCCACAAACATCCGACAACACATACGATGCTGCGTGTTGTAAGGCGCGAGGCTTGCCGGGGGTAAGAGAAACGGCAGAAAACGGGCAGGGGTTGGTTGGATGCTCTCACGACACGCCTTACCGTGCCGGTCGCGTTTCGGCTCCGGGGACCGAGTTGAACGGCAACGCCATCATCACTTGCGTTGCTGAATATATCAAAATTTCGCCCGTTGCCATCGCCTTCCTGCGCAGTTCAGCACCAGTGCTCCGTCAGTCAACTGGTGCGCGCTCGCGGTAATGTTCCCAGCCGAGGGCCGCACCCGAAGCAGGTCATCGACGTTTGTTTGCAGGTCCTGCTGATGGAGGGCCGCTGCCAACTCCGCCATTTTGCGGCGATGCCAGGGTCCAGGGTTGCGCTTAGTTCAAGCTCTCGAGTGAATACAGCTTATTATATATCAGAGACATCAGTCATCGATGCCCTGGGCTTCGCGAGCAGCGTCCTGGGACGCGGGAGCGCAAGTTCTCTCGAGGTAGTCATTTCCGCGTTTGTATTGCTTCTTTCCCAGTCCAAGGCCATAATGGGTGGCGTTCTGTATCGTTGCAGAAGTTTTACCGGAAAGTATTCCTCGGTCACGGAAAAGCATACAAAAGCGTTCGTTCTTCCATGTCCAACGCGCCGTGTAACCCCCTTGCCCCTGGCGTGTCCAACGAGCCCCTAGTACTCCCCCACTTACCCTCTGGAGCCTGGCGAATAGTTGCTTGTTTTTCGCCCTAGGGTAATATGCCGTGCCGCAGTGCGTATGTAAGAGTGTGTAAATGCTCTAAACAAAGGGTTAGTAAGGTCGGTACTCAAGTAGGCCCTAGTAGGCGCCTTACTGATTACTGCACATTTGCGGCATCTGACTTAATGGCATGTTGAAAGCATGCAGGTCCAGCAAGTGCCGTGCGGCCACAAAGTTAGTGGTGGAAGGGGATATGCAGCGGCGAAGGGATGGGCAGGGGCAGGGCTGCCCTGGGCAGGGGTGAGTCGGATGGGGAAAGCGTGCGGGTTTGCAGCACCTGCCAGGCCTGCAACTCAATTGTCCCCGTGCTGTATGTCATGGAATGCAGCAGCCATTTCATATCAATTGCGCCATTCCGTGTAGCCGTTTGCATTGGACTCTAGCGAACTGTGACTGTCACCGCGGCTGAGTTCCCGTCCATACATTATAATCATACGCTTGAGCCGCTTTTATACGCCTCGATACCATGCTGCTGCGGCGCCCTGTGCCAGGTGCCAGGTGCACCAAGGTTCCGTCCCGCAAACCTTTAAGCGTGCCGATTGGTGCGCCGCGACGCAGCGTGTGTGCCCACTCCGCGCCTGGGGCGGATCTGACTACCAACTACGTTATCGAGCCAGTCAGCTTTGGTGAGCATGTCCGAGTTGACTTTGCGGTCGCTGAATTGCCGGAACATGCGCGTTTTGCGAGGTAGCAGACATGCTGCTCAAATCAATTGGACTCAAGAATGTGCTGTTTTCCAACCGTGCAGGCGAGGATGCCGTTCTCGAGTGCCCGGACATGCGGGCCAAGCTGGTGGTCAGGTGCGCAGCCCCCTCAGGTCTCAACAGTCAGGTCTCCAGCCCCCTGTGGCTCCGTTGCCATATTACCGTACCCGCTCCATCCAGTCGAGCACACCGTTCACCGGGCCCCTTGGACGCCCTTGAACCGCACAGGCCTAGTCCGTTCGTTGCACACAACAACTTTGGCGGTGGATTCGGTGAGGCGTCAGACTCGATTTGAGGCATGGACGTGCGGGGCAAGGGGGTGGCAGGGGGTAGCCGGCCCTCTCATGGTGCAGGTAGCTGCCGATAGCCGATAGGAGCAACGACACAGTGTTTGCGATGCGGCCTAGCGTGCGCTGTCGCCATATTAGCATGGCTGTGCAAACCCTCGACACATGTCTCCTGCTGGTGAACGTGCTTGCCGCTCCCGTCTTCCCCCTGCCCTCTATCCCTCTCCGCCTCCCACCCACCCCCCGCCTTGCAGTGTCGGACCACGACCGTGTCGCACTGAACTCCATGCGCTTTGCCTCCGCCGACTCCGCGGGTGGGTGGCTGGATGAGTCGGCCATGTCACACGCCCGGCCCTGGTTCAATCGGGACCCATGCGACCTGACATGCAGTTAGGTCCAGCACATCCATTACGTCCATGGCACGCGCCCATGCACACAACCCACATCCCACACAACGTAATCCCGCCACCCACGGCCCAAACCACCGCCAACAGGCGCCAGCCGCTCCAGCTTCTTTCCCTCCGACGGCGCGCACGGCCCGGGCGGCAAGGGCGGCATCAACGTGTTGGAGGCTTCCATGGACCAGCTCAACATGACGCTGCCGCCCTGGGCCATCCGCGCCGGCGCGCGCCGCGACATCTACTTCGACCCCGCGCAGGTAGGGGAGACAAAGGGGTGGGGGGTGCCAGAGAGGGCCGGGGAGGGAAGGGGAGGAGGGTTTGTTCTAGAAATAAAGTCGGCCTTTTCAAAACCAGGAGGAAGAGCTGGATGAGAGGGAGGGCCAGGGCAAGGGAAGGACGGGAGGCAGAGCCGCAGAGGCAGGATGGCGGCTGAGAGAAGTGGTAGGGAGGGAAGGGGATAGAGGAAGTGGGGTGTTCACTGCGCACGCTAGGTTTGTGTACAGCGCTGGAGGCACAGCCGTGCCGGTCAACGCACCAGGGAAGGCGCCAGGCAGCGGGCCACGCGGGAGGGGAGGTCTCCAGGCGGATTCCACCGGTTGCGGTCGCTTCCCGGGGGCCAGCGCGCCTGCTCGCCCCACAAAGTGGAGCTGGCACGTCTCGCCCGTCACCCCGCCCCCTGCTCCTGCTCCACCTGTTCTTGCCGCCACGCAGACGACGGCCGCCATCGTCACGTGCGGCGGCCTGTGCCCCGGCCTCAACGATGTGGTGCAGGTGGGGTGGGCTTCTGTTGGAGCGGGCAGCCCCAAGGGCGGGGGTTGTGGTTACCAGCCCAAACTAAACCAAACCCAATGCATAAGAGCGAGGGGGCATGTTAAGGCCCTGTGGCCGGGGGGGCCAGAATTCGTCCATGCGCATATGATGGGCACCTAGCGCATCACCAAGAGGACACCAGCAGGCGAAAACGAGGCTTGCGCTGTCTGGCGGTGACCGCACCGGCTCTGTTCACGTCCCTCACGCTGCTACCCTCCGCGACCCCCCGCCGCCCATACCCCGCTTCACTTGTGCCCGCCTGCCGCACCCGCTTGCACCGGCCGCACCTGCTGCACCTGCACCTGCATGTGCCGCTTCACCTGCTCGTACCTACTCCGCCTGTTGCCGCGTCGCACGCAGGGCCTGGTGAACAAGCTGACGGACTACGGCGTGCCCGAGGGCAAGATCCTGGGCATCAAGTACGGCTTCAGGTGGGTGGGTGGGTGGCTGTGGGTGTGGTCGTACGGCGGCAGTACGTGTGCGGCTGCCGGTCGAGCGGTGGCACGGTCGTACGGACAAACCGGGCGCGACATTGCCGTCTGATGGGTCCCGCCGCGTAGAAGCACCGCATGTCGCGGCGTTGCGCCTTCCGTGACCTTCCTACCTTCACACCTGACATGTGCCTCACATCCCAACCTGCCTGCGCGCTCTCCTGCTGATGCGCCGACATGTCGACCCCATTCTCTCACTCAACCGCGCTGTCACATGCGCCCACGCTGCCACTCACTCAATCGCACCCGCTGTGTGTCACAGGGGCTTCTACGACCCGCAGGTCAAGCCCATCGTGCTGAGCAAGCGCGTGGTGGACGGCATCCAGCTGCAGGGCGGCACCATCCTGGGCACCAGCCGCGGAGGAGCCAACATCAGGTGCGTGGGTGGGTGGCAGTTCAACCCAGAAACCAAAGCGACCATGGTGGGTGGGTGGGTGGATGTGGGTGGGTGGGTGGCGCTGGGATGGGCCAGAGGATGCCATCTTTGTGATCTCTGCGATGACAAGGGACAAAGGCCGGGCATGGCGAGATGGCGCAGTGCGGGGCCTGGAATAGGCAAGTGGGAAAGGCAAGGAAGGAGGCCCCTCCTCCACGGGAAGTGAAGTGCGGCGCACTGCGTAGCCTGTCGGCCAGCAATCAACCGACCCACCGCACGCCCGCTTCGCCGTCGCACACGCTTCGCAGGGAGATCGTGAAGCGCATCGACATGTGGGGCATCGACATGCTCTTCGTGGTGAGTGCGGTGGGGAGGGGAGGGGGGTTCCACGGGGTATGGGCTGCACACGCTCATCACAGCTTGCTTGCACTGCATTGCTGAGCGGGCGCTGCTCCGGCTTTTTGCATGTTGCTGAATACGCAACAGCTGCACACTCAAGCGCCCCCACATCCTCTTTAACACACTGTGTGTTCGCAAACACAATCACACCGTTGCGGCGTAGGTGGGCGGCAACGGCGGCAACGCGGGCGCCAACGCCATCAACGCCATGTGCCGTCAGCACGACGTGCCCTGCTCCGTGGTGGGCGTGCCCAAGTCCATCGACAACGACATCCTGCTGATCGACAAGTGCTTCGGCTTCGATACCGCCGTGGAGGAAAGCCAGCGCGCGCTCATGGCAGCCAAGGTGGGGATGCGTGGGATGCGTGTGTGTGGGGGAGGTAGTTGATTCAAGAAACCAAAGCGTCCATCGGGGGGATAGCTCGTTCCAATTCTCAACTGGAATGGGGGAGGGGGAGGGAGGTAGTTCGTTCTAATTCCCAACGCAAAGCAACCGAGTGAATCCGAGGGAGCGGGAGCGGTTGGGTGGGGGGTGAGGGAGCATAGTCCAGGTAGCGAGCGTGTGAGGCGAGGAGTAGAGTTCGAGCTGGCCTTACATGGATGGACATGTCGCGTAAGGGGTCGGAAGCACGAAGCATTGTTTGGATGGGGCAGGACAGGGCATGGGCCTTGCCTCTGCTCGGCGATGATCGAGGTCGTTGAGGCACATTGCAGGTGAAGGGCGCTGGTCGTCTTGCCGCACTCCAATCCCCTCCTCTACATCTTCTCCTCAACTACAATTGCATGGAACCCCCCAAAAACCTCCGCCCCAGGTGGAGGCCAGCAGCGCACGGAAGGGCATTGGCCTGGTCAAGCTGATGGGCCGCCAGTCGGGCTTCATCGCCATGCAGGTAGGTGACTGCGTCGTCACTGCGCGACTGCGTGCACGCGCGAGCGGGCGGGGTTTCGGGAGGGTGGGGAGGGGCAGGCGCCGGGCATGGTTGCCTCCCACAACCAGCGGTCTGGAGCTCCCGGTTCCATGGTGTTTCATGACTCTTGGGTTCGGTGCGGCCCTCTCCACCATACGGTAACTTCACATGCATGGACCGCTAGCCCCTGCCTACACGATTGCCTCAGCCCCTCCCCCAACTTCACATCAATCACCCGCACGTAAATGCATGGAACCCCCTCCCCGCCCTCACGCTCTGCAGGCCTCCATGGCCAGCGGCGTGGTGGACGCCTGCCTCATCCCCGAGGTGGCCTTCAAGCTGGACGGTGACAACGGGATGCTCAAGTACCTGGACAACGTCATCAAGGCCAAGGGGCACGCGGTGGTGTGCGTGGCGGAGGGCGCCGGGCAGGTAGGGAAGACACACGTAGAGAGAGTACTGCCCCAAGTGCCCAAGCACGATGTAACACGTGTCTTACGTCCGCGCACCATCGCACATGCACACCGTATCACACCTGGCCACACAACGGTACTGTGTGCATCTCCCGATCTTCAATCCCCACACAAACGCATCATCGCCGCTATATAGCCCCATCACGCCTCCTTACGACCGCCCCCTCCTCATCCAATCATCATTGATGATGCCGACGGCGATCATCATCAGGACATTCTGGAGGACGGCGGCCAGATCGGCACGGACGCCAGCGGCAACCCCATCCTCAAGGACATTGGCGCCTTCCTGAAGGACAAGTTCAAGGCCTACTTCAAGGACGCCGACATCAAGTGAGTCTATGTGTGTGTGTGTGTGTGTGTGTGTGTGTGTGTGTGTGTGTGTGTGTGTGTGTGTGTGTGTGTGTGTGTGTGTGTGTGTGTGTGTGTGTGTGTGTGTGTGTGTGTGTGTGTGTGTGTGTGTGTGTGTGTGTGTGTGTGTGTGTGTGTGTGTGTGTGTGTGTGTGTGTGTGTGTGTGTGTGTGTGTCTGTGTCTGTGTCTGTGTCTGTGTGTTAGAGATAACAAGGGAGAGTACTGTGAAAGACGTGTGTGTGTATGTGGATAATGTGGAGAAGGGTTGGTGCGGTACGCAGGTTGTGGGGTCTGGGGGCGGGTGACTCGGACGCGGCGGTTAGTCACATGATTCTTGATCATCGATGCCGTATGGGCTCTGTCCTATGTTAGCTACATACTGGGATAGCTGTATTGTTACAAATAGCTTCAGTATGCCTTGACTGCGTTCAGTCGTGACCAAAACATTCATAGCAGTCGCGACGCCCCTACAAGCACCCAAACTGTGACAACAATATTTGCGAAGTTTGATTACTGAGGGGTTCTAAACGCCTACTTTCCACAGGTACATCGACCCCTCCTACATGATTCGCTCCGTGTCCACCACCACCAACGACCGCATCTACTGCAAGATCCTGGCGCACAACGCCGTGCACGCCGCCTTCGCCGGCTTCACCGGCATCACCGTGGGCCTGGTCAACACGCACTACGTGTATCTGCCCATCCCCGTCATCATCCAGGCGCCGCGCAAGGTGGGGGCAGGTGGAGGCCGAGGACGTTGGGCCGGAGGAGAAGGAAAGGGGAAGGGAAGGAACGGAAGAGGGGCAGGCCTAAATGACGGATGCAGGACAGGAAAGGGGGCCCAGGGCAGAGCACGTCAGGGCAGAAGGGGAGCAAGTCGGTGGAGGGCGCAGAGGGTTGTGGGTGTGGGGCCGCAGGTGGGCGGTTTGGGTGCTGACGCTTCGGGTGGTGACGAGGCTTTTGCTACTGCTCATTGCTTGCTGTAGGTGGACCCCCGCGGCAAGGCCTGGAACCGCCTGCGCGCCTCCATTGGCCAGCCCAGCTTCCAGTGAGCGGTGTGTCAAGCTGGGGAGTGCTGGGGAAGGTGGAGCACAGTGGAGAAGACGGCAGCAGCAGCAGCAGCCAACGGGACAAGGCGCGTGGTGAGGAGTCGGCTGAGGCGGAGGTGAATAGCACGCGTGCTGGCGGAGGTGGAGGCAGCACGGAGGGCAGTGGAGGCTGAGGCCGTGAAGTATGCATTTGGAAGAAGAGATCTACACACTAGAGGCACCAAGAGGAGCTGCATCAAGCATTGTTAGCGCCGTGCGGAACAGAAATACGTCTTAACGCAGGTTAGCAACACATACACGTGCACCTCGTCTTGTGCACGCACTCCTTCTTATCTCCTTTCATCGGTAAAACGTTACGGGCCGTTTGATGTACCGTATTATTCTTTGAGCATCGAGTGTGCTGCAAGTGGATAGCGAGAGGTGCGCTGAACTGGAGCGCGAATGGGATGGGCATTCCTTCCCATCGCTGGCGAGGTTCTGGGCTGTCTCCGTAAACGCAGTGCAGCAGCTGGCAGCCGCTTATGAAGTAGGCATGGGGCAAGAAGGCGAGTTCCCGGCAGCTGGCAGCCATGTGCGGGTCTGGCTAAAGGCGGAGGACAGTGCTATGTGTACTGGCTGCTTGCTTTGGCGGCTGTAAAGCTCAGTCCTCGGCCAAGCATCTTGCCTTTCTTGGGCATCAGGGCTTTGGCAATCAACCCAGCCACACCTTGCATCGGGCATGGCATGGCACCCCTGCATGCCCCAGACGAGCCCCATCGCCCTTGCCTTGCTAGCAGGCTAGTTGGCATCACATGGTGAAACTTGGTTACGTCCTTGCGATTGCGAATTACAGTGCAGTCCACGGGTGCGTTCAATGCCCCCACCGTACGCCATGCCAGCCGTAGTGCCCACCGACTCAAGAGACAGCCAGTGGCGTCTTCCAGAATTCCAGTGAGTCCTCCAATGCTTGCACCACATCAAACTACTCTAGGAGGTGCCTGCACACGGCGGTCAGCCGACCTAGTCTTACTCCAGCACCGGCGCCCGCGCCGACAGCTCTCGCGCGTCCGTGGCGTGTCCGCCCGGGTCCACGCCTCCGTACACGGCCGCTTCCGCCGCCCCCGGGATCCGGCTGGGCAGCATCGCGCCGATGCCCTCCGCGCCGTGCGGCGCCGGCGGGCGGCCCACCTGCTGCGCGGGTCCACAGCTGCTGCCGTGCGGCTTGGCGCCGCTGCACCGGATCCCCTCCCCCGCGGCGCCCGACACCCCTGGCTCTCCGCCCGCAGCTGCTGCGGCTATTGGCACGTCGGTGCCAGCAGCAGCGGCCCCATTGAGCGAATGTCCGCATCTAGCGCTAAAGTCGGTGAAGCCGGCGTCCGCAGCAGCCCGCTGCGCGGCTGCGCCCTCCGCGGCCGACACCAGCATCTTGCCGCTCGCGGCGCCGCGCTGGTGCTGCGCTTGCAGCAGTGGGTCAGGCATCGCTGCTGCTAAGGCCACTGGGGCAAGCGTCACGTCGTCCTGGCGCCCTAGCCCCGCTGCCACTTGGCCCAGTGCCGCATCCACAGCTGCTGCAGGAGCGGTGGGCGGCTGCGCAGACCCCCGGGCCAAGCAACCCGCCAGCGTTTCCCGCGCGGCGCTGCTCCTCTCATCCATTTGAAAATTAATTGTCCTATCAGTTCTATATAGCCGAGTTTCATGCAGTGCTGATTCCCGAAGACGGAGCGCCCAAACCGCGATTGGTAGCTCATTCCCAGTCGGCGTTCCTGATTTTCCGCTCGTCGCCACGTAAATTATCGCGTATTATTACTGCTTCGATGCCAGGTACGCCCGCCAGCCCCCAAACGACGAGACCTCTTCAGCGTCCTTCACCGCGTAGGCCTCGCCCAGGAAGCCCTTCTCGCTCGTGCCGTCTTCGAGCAGCACATCGCCGATAGCAAGCGGTGGCTTGACACCGTCGCGTAGGAATTCACTGCAGGGCCAGAGGTGCAGGAACAAAAGTGAATCAAACGCGGATGGCCACCTAGGGTTGTCGCTCTTGCCCGCGACGGCCGCGCTGCGCCAGCCGGCCAGTTCTTGACGTTCGCACTTACCCAACACGCTCGATGGGGAAGGCCCAGACCTCCACCTCAAAGCTGTGGCCACAGCCCGGCTCCGCGCCTTGCCGGATGAGTGCCGGGCGAGGGCCCAGGCTGTACATTTTATAGACCGAGGCAGTCTTGACCGCCTTGACTAGCGAAGCTCCTAGCCCGGTGACCTGGTGGTTCAGCGCGAGGCCGGACATGTGCGCACCCGCAAGCACGAGGTTGAGCTTCACGCCAGCCATTTTGTCAGTAGGCGAGCTTATGAAGGTGGATGGGGGGCAGGTGTTTATACTGAATAAGGCAAAGGGTTTGCACGCGGGCACATGAGCCGCGGAGGAACCGCCATCGCCGGCGCATGCCTTGCAGGGACGCCCGGGGTTTCCAGCAGGGGAGGTTTCGGGTGTCCCCGGAGCCCAGAGCCCAGAGGCACGACGGTCAAGTCACGAGGGTGGCGCGCCATTCCGGAGCCTCTAGCAGAGCAGATGTGTCTCAGCATTGTTTCGTTACAATATGGCGTCTGCCCTGTGCCAGATGACCGAGGCTCCACGCGCGTCAAGTTCCCGCCACGCAGGCGAACCCTCGTGCGTAGTTGCAAATGCAAGTTGTGAGCCATACAGCGGCTCTGAGCGACGCATATCACTAACCCACCCGTCCACACAGTGCATGAAGTTCATATGCTTTTCGTTGCATCCAAGCCGCCCTAAATCCGTACCTGTTGGAGTCCCAACACCGGTCAATTCTGCCCAAGGTACATGTTGCACGCGTACGCACGCGCACCTCCCATCGCCACCAATGCTGTGCGCACCTCCCTTCGTCCAAGCCAGTTTTGGCGTGTTTGCCCACAGTCCGGTCCCGCACACCCGCGCCCACTCTCCCCAAGACCCGCTGCGGCTGCAGCCCTCCCACGCGCTGCGATACATGCCTGGAGCGCTTCCGGCCTCCCAAACCTGCATACCTCCTCCCCACGCACATGCCTTCCATCCTGTACATAACCTCGTGGCCTCTCCACATGAGTCAAGGCCACAGCCACCCTACACGGTCCACCTCGCTACCCTATGCTGCGCCACCTCCATCGCCGTCACCCTCAACAGCCGCTTGCAGATCCTTTCAGGACAGCATGGTGGTGAGGCCGATGACCTGGTGCACCGCGGACTTGGCCTTGGCGGCGGTGGGGCCGGTGCCGCCGCGCGCAATGCCCACCAGCGCCTGCTTCACGTTGTCCAGCACGCCCCTGAGAGGAGGAACAGTGAGGCGCGCACACGAAGGCGGGAGGGGTTTGGGAGATTGCAGGCATGCAGGTGGAGGAGGGCAACGCGCTGAGTTTGCGGGCAATCCGTGTGTTGCCGCGCTGTGCGCCTGGTGCATTTGCGCGGCCCAACGTCATCGGTGGTCCGCGGCCCCTCCCGCTCCCGCTCCTTCCTCACCCCCACCCAACGTCTAGACCTTTCTGACATCTGCAGTGATGGGAGCACGCAACCCTCAGCACTACCACACACGAACGTTACCACCGCCACCACCACCGTCACGGCCCTCCGCCCCACCGTATGTGCGGCGCCAGGCCCGGCTCCTTCACATCCAGGCGCTTGAGGATGGTGTCGATCCAGCCCAGCTTCAGGTCCACGTCCGCGCTCAGGTCGAAGCTGAGGAAGGTGAGCAGCGACAGCAGCGTGGGCTGCGCCAGCGGGCAGGGCTCGGCGGCCAGGATGGCGGCGCCGCCGGCGGCGCTGCACGCCCACAGCACCAGCGGCAGGTCCTGCAGCTCCAGCACACGCGACATGGCCGCGTCCACGTCGCCCGCCTTGATCAGGCCTGAGAGAGGGCAGGGCGCGGGAGCATGAGGACAGGGCGTGAGGCGCGAGTCGGTGGTAATAAGAGAGGGCGCAGCGGGAAACAAAGGACGTTGGCCGTGTGCGCGAGCGTGCGGACGCGTTTCTTTTACGCCAGGCGCCCCTGACCCGGGAAGCCGCACAGCCATGTGGGAGTCAGGCAGAGGCAGGTGGCTCGGTGGCAGAGGGAGGTGGTGGGATTGAGGTCGTGGAGTGGTTGCCGGGGGCTGTTGCGTGCACGGTAGCGAGGGGTGGATGCAGCATGCGTGAAGCCGTGTGCGTCGGGTGCGCGGCGTAGTGCGTGCGAAGAGCTTGGGCGCTCACCCGTGATCTGTCTGAGTGCTGCAGCAATGCATGGCAGGCACAGCGCGCAAGTTCATACGCAAGTGTGCGTGCCGGGTGCATATGCATGTGTGCAGGGCCGAACACAAAACAGCGCGGCTGGTGCGCAGCACTCGTCGGCAGCTGTAGACACGGGTACGATCGCACGACGACGCGCAGCGCCGCTCACCATTGATCTGCTGCTGCAGGGCCGGGTCAACGTTGGCGGGAGGAGCCACAGCCGCCGCGGGCGCCGCCACGGGTGCCGACGCCGAGCTGCTGGTGGTGGAGGCCGCGGGCGCCGCCGTCGTCGTGGCGGGCGCTGGCACCGGGGCGGGAGCAGGAGCCGGGGCGGGCGCGGGCGCCGGAGGCGCGACCACGGGCGCCGGCGGTGGCGCCTGCTTGTTTGCCGGCTTGCTGCTGGGGGTGTTGGCGGCGGCCGTGGCCGCCGCCGACGCGGCAGCAGCGGCTGCCGCCGTCGCGGCGGCCGTGTCTGCGCCGCCCCTCGAGCCCTTGTCGTTCCTGTCCTCCTTGCGCTCCTTGCCGCCCTTGCTGGGCGCGGCCGTGGGCGCCGCCGCTGCCGCCGTCGGTGCCGCAGCCGGCGCGGGCGCCGGCACAGCCGCCGCCGCCTTGCTCGCGTCCGCCGCCGCCGTTGCGGCGGCGGTGGCCGCGCGCGCAGCGGTGGCGGCAGCGGCCTGCGCCGCGCCCGCCTCGCTCTTGAGCTGCTTTGCCGCCGCTGCCACCTGGCCCGCCGCGTCCTTGAGCTGCCCGCTCAGCCCGGCCAGCGGCCCCAGCGGCGACAGGTGCTGCTCCAGCCCGGCGCGCAACGCCGCCTCCATCTGTCCGAACATGGCCGCCGTCGCGCGCTCCACCGGCGGCACCACGGCCCCCGTGAACGCGGCGCCGAGGCTGTCGGACACCGCGCGCGGCAGCGACGCCGCCAGCTGCGTGCCCAGCGCGCGCTCCAGCGCCGCGGCGGAGGCAGCGGCCGACTGCGCGGCGTGCGTGGACAGCGCGGCGGGCAGCGCCTCCGCCACGGCGGCGCGCACGGCGGGTCCCAGCGCCGCCTTGACGGCGGAGGTGGTGGCGGCGGCGGCGTCCGCCACACGCTGGGAGAAGTCCTTGGTCACTCCGGCGATGGCCTGGAAGCCGATGGCGAACGCATCGCGAGGTGTGCAATTGGTTGCCATAACACACAACCCACGCCTTCAAACCCACCGGACTGCTGCGCCTGCTTTGCACCGACAAACTGAGCCCAGATTCCCGCCGGCAGAACCCCACACGACTCCATAACGCGCACAGGGCACAGGGAGCCGCTCACCGCCGCCACGGCCTTCTGCAGATCCGCCGCCTCCTTGCGCCGCTCCTCCGCCGCGCGCTTGGCCACCACTTCCGCCGCCTTGGCCGCCGCCGCCTCCGCGGCCGCCTTGCTCGCCGCGGCGCTGCGGCGCGCCTCCGCCTGCACCAGCTTGAGCACCTCGCGCTGACCGGCGCTCACCTGCGACGTGTGGCAAACAGGCAGGCGATGGCAACGTGGGTGCACCGCTAGGTGGCGGCGACTTGTCCATCGTTGTCAGTGACGCAAGTACTTGGCCAGGCGTTGTGCGGGCCCGGCGGAATGTCATGTCATAGGGCAGGCCGGACATCGACATAGCGCACCTGCTCCAGCAGCGCCGCGAATGCCGCCAGCGACGCCGAGTCCGCCGACACAGTCGCCACCGCGGCGCTCGTGGCTGCAGCCTCGGCGGGCGCCGCCGCCGGGGCCGGCGCGGCGGGTGCAGCGGCCGCCGGCGGCTGCGTCAGCACCGCCAGCGGCGTCTCGCGCACCGCATCGCCCTTGGCGGGCTGTTGCCCGGGCATGAGCACATACGTCTTGCCTTGCTGCAAGGACCAAACGCGAGCGCGGAAGGCGGGAAGGGTGAACCCAAGTCAGTGTTTACCGTGCATATGTCGACAACCAACGACTGCGCAATAGCAGAGAGTGACGCCTAAACCGTGCCAGTCGACGCACCTGAGAAACCTTGCGCACCAGCTGCGCCGACGGCAGCGGTGGCATCGAGGTCGGCGGCGCCTGCGTCGGCAGTGCCGCCACGGACGCCACCGCCTCGGCGGCGGAAGCCTCCGCCTCCGCCTCGGCCTCTGCCGCCACCTCCGCCTCCTCTGCAGCGGCGGCCGTGGCGGAGAGGTTGGCATCCGACAGCACAGGCGTCATTGCCGACGGCGTCGGCAGGCTGCTGGTCACGCCAACCGACTCGTTGTCGCCGCCCGCCGTCGTCAGGATGCTGTAGCTATCGTCAGCGGCGGCGGCAGCGGCCGCTGCGCCGCCCGCCGAGTTGAAGCCGGCGGCGCTGAGCAATGCCACCGTGGCGGCGGATGGCGCAGGCGCCGACGGGGCCGCCGCCGGCGGGGGCGCGCCGCCGCTGCTCGGGCCCGCGCCGGCCGTGGAGGTGGAGGCGCTGCGTGCCGCCGCCGCCGCCGCCGCGGACTGCATCAGCTGGCTGGGCGTTAGCAGCAGCGAGGCGCGGCCGCCCAGCGGCGACACCTCCGCCGCGCCCTTGCCGCCGGCCGCCGCCGGCGCTGACGCGGGCGCCGCCTTGTGCGCGACGATCGCGGGTGGGCTGGTCGCATCCGACACGTCTGAGGACATGCCCACAAGTGGTGCTGGCGTGGTGGCAGGCGCCGACGACGCCGGCGTGGCCGGTGTGGGCGCGGGCGCCACTGGCGCCGCCGCCGCCGCCGCCACCGCAGCCGGCGCCTCAATGGGCTCGGCCTCCTTCGCCTTGGCCGCGCCGGCCGCGGCGTGCCCCGCCAACAGCGCCGCCAGCGGGTCCCGGACCACCGGCGTCAGCACCGACGACGCCCCACCATCGGCCGGGTGCCCGTGCCCGTGCGACGCCGACGCCGTCGGGGGCAGGTGGCTGTGGCCATGATCAGCGCCAGTGGCGCCGCCAGCGGCGGCCTCCGCCGCCGCCGCCGCACCGCCGGAGGCGGGCGCGCCGGGGAAGCAGAGCTGCGGCACGAGCGTGTACTGCTGCACGGCCTCGCTCTGGATGGTGTACATGTGGAAGGCGTCGGCCTCCGTGGCCTCGTCCACAAACACCTCGGGCACCAGCGTTGCCGACAGGATGGGCATGGCCACGCTGAACTCGGTGCAGTAGTCGAAGTGCGCGGCCGCGGCGCCCGCCGCCGCCGACGGCGAGGCGCCGCCGTCGCTGACGCCGGCGGCGCCGCCGGCGGCGCCGCCCAGGTCCACGTGCAGCACATACACGTGGTTGCGGAGTTCGTTGGCCAGCACGACGCAGTCGTACAGCGGCTGGGTCTCCAGGTGGTTGAAGAAGGCGGCGGCGGCGCCGCCGCCGCTGACCAGGCGCAGCGCGTGCGTGCAGGTGGGCTTGGAGGACAGGTCCACGGCCCACAGCTTCACGTGCGCGTTCACGCCGTCGCCGGTGAGCAGCACGCGCGGGCCGGCCGCGTCCGCGGCGGCCGCCGCCGCGCCGGCGCCCTCAGCGCCGTCGGCGCCCGCGGCGCCCGAGGCGGCGGCTCCGCCGGAGCGCGACAGCCACTGCAACGACACCACCGCCGCGGCGGTGACGCCCTCGCTGACTGCGGCGGCGGCGGCGGCGGCCTCCTCGTACGCCTGGAACCGGATGTCGGGCTCCGGCGCCAGCGGCTGGATCAGCGCTGGGTCCAACTGGTCCGGCGACAGCGCCCACACCGACACGTACCCGGCGGCGTCGCCCGCCGCCAGCAGCCCGCCGTCGGGCGAGAACGCCACGTTGGTGATCAGCGTGGCGCCGTCGGCGCTGCGCGCCGCCGCCACCGGCGCCGCGTACTCGGGCGCTGCCGCGACGTCGGCGGTGGGCGGCACGTTGATGAAGTAGATGGTGGGGCCCGCAGCGACGGCCAGCACGAAGTCGTAGGTGGGGTGCCAGGCCAGGCGCGCGGGCGGGTGCGCGGCCGGGCCGGAGGTGGGGATGGGCAGCTCGTGGCGGGCCAGGATCTCGTCCCGGACCTGTCCGTGTGTGGGTGTGGGCGTTCGCGCGGCCGGGCAGGTTGGTGGTGTTGTGGGTCACGCTTCGCAGGTCACGCGGCTGCTCCCGGAGTGACGCCCCCAGTACCCGGCCAAGCTGGCCAGCCCGCCGCCGGCCGTCAGACCCACCCACCCTCAGCGCCCTCACGGCCTCACCGTGTCCTCGCCGCCCGTGTCTTCCTCGTACACCTTGCGAACGTGCACCTGCGGCAGCGGCGGCAGCGGCAGCGGCACGATGCCCGTGATGACGACGCGGGTGCTGTCGTTATGGCGTGTCTCACCGCAGCCCCTGCTGCACACGGCTCACCTCCTGTCACCGCAACCATACGCGCACGCACCCACGCCGGGGTAGAGGCATACTGGCTCACCCACCCGCCTTCTCTCAATTAGTTTGCTTTGGGTTCTGGAATGAACCACCCACCCACCCACGCACGCACGCACGCACCTGGCCGGTGGTGTCCACGGACGCCAGCAGGCAGCGCTCGGCGTCGTGGCGGAAGAAGCGCAGGTCGGTCACGGGCGCGGCGTGGTCCTTGAGCAGCGTGCGCGCGCCGGTGTGGCGGTTGAGGATCCGGATCTGGCCGCCCTTGAGGCCGTAGCAGATGTAGTTGGCGTCCACCGCGATGGCGTGCCCGTGCCGCCGGCTCATCTCGCTCTTCACGTTGGCGATCTTGGATACCTGCAGGATGTGGAGGTCAGCAGGGGCAGACCGAATGGTTCATGCTCGGAGCGGCCCTGCAAGGTTAGCTCTCGCCGGTGGCGGTATGTGCCTCTGCCCAATCCGGTGCGCCGGCCCGTGTCAAGCATCTGCCAGGGGGCCCGCCAGCCCGCACCGCAGGCCTGGCTAAGTATGATTGCACATCCTGCCCCTCTTGGTCCTGTTGTCCCTCCTGCCCCTGTTCGGCACGCAGTGCTCGTCTTGGCCGGAGCACGCAGCCCGGCGTGCCGCTCCTCCCAATGCCCCCGGTTGCACCATATGCCGCTGTCCCCATCCGCAGCTGTGTGCCCCGCGCCCACCATCAGTGTGTTTGATGAGTCGGCCTTGCTCCGCTCCACCTCCAGCACCTCCTGGTGCGGCGTGATGGGCGTGCCGTGAGGCGTCAGCTGCTTCTTCTCCGGCAGGCCCCCAGCCGAGAGAGCCGCAGCCAGCGCTGCAGCGGCCTGGCTATGCGGCGCAGTGATGCGGCTGGCGCCAGCGGCCGCAGCAGGTGCCGGCACGGTGCCGGGCGCAGTGGCAGCGGGCGGTGCGGCAGGAGCAGCCGGCGCGGCTGCAGCGCCCTCCGCCGCTCCCGCAGCCTGCGGCAGTGTTCGCGGAACAGTTGACACGGAACGACTTGGGTAGCGACGCGGCGCGCTTCAGAGCCACCCGTATACAAGACATAGCCCAGCAGCGCGTCCGAGGGCGTGCCCAAGCCAAAAGCGAAGCAGGGACCACATTCTCCGAGATCGGCATCGAAAGAAAGCCGACCAACTCACCGCCTGCTGCTCTTGCTTCAACCATCCCATGAGCTCAAAACCCATTCCTCAGCTGTCCTCTATCGGGGAAAGGCCCCGGCAGAGGCGAAGGTCTTTCCTAATAGTCAAGCGCCGAGGCTTGACAAGATCGGCAACACTTCCAATTGTTGTTATGTGTGCTGGCTATAATCTGAGGAAAGGTCTGGTGGAACGGGGTGCAGAGTCCCGAACAACTCTGGGGCAATTGCGCATGCACGCGGGCTGAGCCCAAGCGCGCAGTGCATTTTCACCGGCATACTCCATATTAATTTAGGTGCACCGTAGGATTCATTTGACGGACTGTGTTGTCTGCAAACGCGGCGAACAACAAATTTTCGTGTGGCGCGCCAAAGATGTTTGGCGCGAACAATACAGGCCTCGGGGGCGGGGTTCGCGACCAGGAATATGCACCACTACTGTTTGCGGTGACGCCCCTGGATCAGGCGACACCGCGCGCTGCTACGCCCTTGCGGGCTGACAGCTCGTTGAGCACTCAACGCCGCTCCGGGTTGGGTGGCGTGCCCCAAACGCCAGGCTCGATGGCAACGGATGCCACGCCACCGCCTCCACCACCTATCATGCGCCTAGCAGAGGACGTTGTCATGGGTGAGTGGCATGGGGGGGTGGGGCCGTGGGGCAGCGCCCTGGAGGCACACGAGTGTGTCAGCCACTCCTCAATCGCTTCTATGGAGGAACATCCGTGAGGAACACCCTTGCCACGGCAAGCAAGCATGCGCATCACAACACGGATTCACCTCACATTCCTTTGTGCCCTTTTTGCGAACTGCAGAGGATCCGGGGAGCACTGCACGCGGCGCAACGCCGCCGGGGCGACACACGCCCCAACAGCCACCGCTGTCGTCCACACCGCCACCGCCGCCGCAACAAACGCTGGGGACGGGGGCACTTGGCTTCGAGCAGCAACAGCCCGCGTACGAGGTGCGTGGGCCGGAGGCGTGCTCCCTAAGCGGCCACGGCATCCCTGGCGCCATCGCCGTCCCGGCGACTGCCACAAACAGCGCGGCTTCATGCGTGCCTTCCTCAGTAGTCGGTCCATCCGAAGCAGCTCGGTCGGCGCTGCGCTGCTGCGGCGTAACTACACACGCAGATACTCGCTACCAGCTGCTGTTGCTACGCCAACCACTGCCGCACATGCCTTCGCCTCCTCTTTCGTCACGTGGCTTGCCCCCCGCTCGCCCGCCATGCTCCGGCCCGCCAACCTTACTGCCGCCCACCGCCTCGCACTACCCCTGGCGCTAACACTAGCTCCTTGCGCTTACGCACACGAACATGCGCGCAGGATGACTGGGTCACCATCTTTGGCTTCGGGCAGCAGGACGTGCCGCTGGTGCTGCGCGAGTTCCACCGCTGCGGCGACATCCTGGCCTGGGGCTTCGGTGAAACCGGCGCCAACTTCATGCACGTGCGTTACCAAAACAAGTATGGTGCGCAGCGCGCGCTCATCCGGAACGGCGAGCAGCTGACGCCCTCGCTCATCATCGGCGTAAAGCCGCTCGATCCCCGGCACCGCGCGCGCGTGGAGAGCCTGGCAGAGGGCCCGGACGCGGCGGGGGCGGCGTTCCGGCCCAAGCCGGTGCCGGAGCGGCCGTACCGGGTTGAGGCCACGGTGGGGCAGGCGCGCGTGCCGCAGCCCAGCCGGGGAGTGCTGGGGCGCGTGTACGAGTTCGTGTTGGGCATGTGAGGAGGAGGCTGCAGCTGTGGTGTGGCGCTTGGCGGCAGCCGTGAGGTCATTACGGTAGTCATTTGTGACAGGGCTGATTGGGATGCGGGTATCGGGAAGGCTGGTGGTTGGACGGCAATGGAACAAGTTTGCACGCGCATACAGCTTGCGAGCGTTGCTTACAGTCACGGCAGGTAGTGGAAGGGAGCACCGTGTGATGTTAGTTGACGACAGAAATTGTGGGGCGTCGATTCTATGGTGATGCGTAGCAGGGCTGCGCGTCACAGGTGCTGTGATGCCGGCATATGATGCTTGTACCATGCTTGGTTTGTGAGACTGCCACAGCTGGGCAAATTGTCATCATCTGAGCTGCACACAATTCCCGTCTGTCGCCTTCCCCTCGTAATCTGCGCTTCAATCTTAGGGCACAGACAGGGAACAAGGAACAGGTGCAGAAGGGCTGTACCGCATGGTGTATACCCCAGTCCGCGACACTGCTTGTGCTGGCGGCTGACTGTTACCTTGGTCACGGCTGCGGGCCTGCGGCGCGAGCAGGATATTGCCAGGATATTGTCAGCAGCAATAGTTCACTGCTACGCTACGGATTCCCAAAATGCTCAGTACGGATGTGCGATAGCTCGCCCGCCTCGTCGTGGACGCGCGTGGCCAGGGGAAGGACGGCGCTTTCAAACGTGAACCTCAATTGGCCGCCGCGTCCGCACCATCTGGGTTGCAATGGTTGCTGCCACCGCCCGCATGATATCAGCAGTTCAGCACCCACCTCCGTTACGTAAGGTCCGTTCGTGGGAACGCTTTGTTCCTGATGGTGTGGATCCCGTGCAGGGGTGGCTGGGGTGCCCCCAACACCCAGCCCCGTCAATGATGCAAGCAAGGAAACAGGTGTGCTGCATCCCGGAAGTGACTGAAGATTCCAATACCCAGCCCAATGCACCCCTCATCCCTGGGGAAATGGTGGCGCTGACTCGGGACCCTAGCACTACCGGATGATACGGATGTGCTTTCACACATGTTTCTTGTTTTAATTCCCGTCGTTATTCTGCAATCACGTTGCTGACTTGCTAGTCGCCCAATGAGCAAAACAGCCACGTGGCTTACGGTTGTGCGTGGAAGCGCTTGTTGCGAATCAGTCAGTGTACAATGGTGGGCAGGAATGTCGGATCACCTGCGGCGATACGAATGCCCATGCACCACCTGCCTCCCCATTCCTTCCGACGGCCTGGCCCGTTTCCTCCTGCAAAGCATGCAGTGCTGCTGACAAGGCCGGCACTTCGGCACAAGGCCGTCACCCACCCACCGCTTACGTCAAGTCACTGGTGCATATATGTACGGCGCCGCGCGCAACAGCTTAACCAAAATCCACCACACATGCCGTCCCCCTAAAAGCAAAGGTGCGGGCACAGCACCGCCAGCAGATTCGGGTACCGGTATGCGAAATCACTAACACAACCACCACACCGCGCATTTGCACACCACAACACATGTTGAACATTGCTTTCATACGCTTCGACAGCGCTGGCCTCCATCCTCGCCTGTACTATTGGTCACTTGCTTCTCCACTACCATTCCAATCATGCTCCGCCTGACGCTGCGGTGCTCCGCCCCGGTCACACGGGCCGCAAGCCTCGCCGCCATTCCGCTTGATCATAGGCTCATAGCCCCAGGCGCCCGCCGCCCGACCTGACCCGACCTGGCATACTGCTCCACCATGCGGGTTCCATGTGTGCCACCATTCGTACTCCGCTGTCCAGTAAGCACTCGCACTCAGCTGCCCGATGGCATTCGTGTAGCTGGAGCCGCTGGTAAACTGCTCCTCCTCGTTGCAGCAGCTGAGCCGGCGGTCCAAATGCAGACCGCAGCCCGGACGCAGGGCATTTCCGCGCCCATCAGGTCTAGCACATCTGCTTTGCGAAGCGGCAGGCCTTTTCTCGACCCCGTCCCAGCATGACCGTGGGCTTCCTAATCTACCGCACCCTTTATTGCTTCGCCACACGTCCATGCCCACACCACACCACGCCGCTCTGCCGCCGATCCGCGCTCCTTACAGGCCAATGACCTTCCACGTGCGGATAGAGTTGTCGGCGCTGGCGCTGGCCATGATGGACTGATCGGGGGCGATGGCCACCGCGAGCACCTCGTCCGAGTGGGCCGTCTTGCCCAGCGGGTCGGACTGGATGGTGTGGAAGCACGCGCCCGTACTGATACGCCACAGCTTAATGGTTTTGTCTGTGGGCGGGGATGTGTGTGTAAGAAAATCCATGACGTTGATCTCAAGCAACATAAACTATGCATATACGCTGTGGAAGCGAAGTACCTGACAACACTTCTTCCATAGCCTGCTGGGCGCTTAAATCCACATCAACCTCCCTGCAGCCGGTGATAACTCACCCTCGCCGCCGCTGAAGAAGGTGTCCCCGTCCGGCGCAGTGCACACGCAGTGCACCTTGCCCTGGTGGCCGGTGAAGGTGTGCAGCACCTCGCCGGTCTCCACATCCCAGCACTGCGCAGATGCAGGGCACACACACGGCCGCTTTGGCGTGGCGACTCCGGCGAGCATGCCGCGAGACAGCGTGACCCTTCTACCATTCGTGTCAGCCCCTCTCCCCCTGTACGTATGCCTCGGCTGGCCTACAGCCATGAACCGGGTGTTCGCACCGCCGCCAAATGCGAGCGCACCTTGATGGTCTCGTCCCAGCCCGCCGACAGCAGCTTCTTGCCGTCCGGCGTGAAGGCCACGCCCACCACGTGGCTGGTGTGCCCTATGAGCGTGTCCTTCAGCTCGCCTGTCCCCAGCTCCCACACCTGTCAAGGACAAGATACAGGAAGTCAGGAGCGCTCAAGATGCAGGATTAAGGCGCGGACAGCGCGCGAGGACAGTGCTTTCATTGTTGCCCTCCTGCAAGCCGTGGCCCTTCCCAGTTGGTGAACTGACCTTGACGGTCTTGTCCGCCGACGCCGTGGCAATCAGCTTGCCGTCCGGGCTGAGCACGACGCTGTACACGGTGCTGGTGTGCGCCTTCACCGTCTTCTGCAGGTTCCCCTTCATAATTTCCCACACCCGTATCGTCTCGTCGTGGCTGCACGTAATGATCTTCTGGCTGTCCTTGCTGACGCACACGCCGTAGACCGGCGCTGCGTGGCCTGTCAGCGGCACGCAAGGGACCCGGGCATGATGCGCAGCTGCATATCAGCTCAACTACATCGCAAGTCATTGCGTTGCCGGGCGTCCGAGGTGCTGCGGCAGGCCGCCCTTCCTCCCCCCCCCCTTGCGCTTCCCCTCCGCGCCTGGTGTCGTCCAGCAACTAGCACCCCATGAAGTTCACCGTGCATCCGCCCCATTGAGCAACTCGGTACCAGGCGTAGAGCATATATCACATAGGTATTTCAGCCAGCAGCGGGTATTTTGCAAAGCGCGGCCCTACCTTCTAGCGTCATCCGCAGAATGCCGCGCAGCAAATCCCATTCAATAATGGTCCTGTAATGTGTGTAGTTTACGGAATTGTCAAAATGCAAACGACGGCGCGTTGTTCATGCGTGCGTCGGTCGCCTTCAAGCGGTGCGCAGAACACATGTCACCGCGCCCCGCGTTTATTCGCTGCCCACTGAAGGCACCATGACCACAAGCGCACCGGTCTTTTGATACGCTGAACAGGATGGTGCCCGAGCCGATGAAGTTCAGTGCGTGCACCTGGGCCGAGCGGAGCAGTGGGGCGTGTGAAAGTTCCTGAAACCCCGCGCACAGGCAGCTTGCCCCCTTGCAAATCAGGCCACAGATAGCATGACGCAACTACTTGTGCAACAGCAGCCCTACCTTGGCGTTGTGCCCCGTAAAGATGGTGCGCAAGTTTCCGGACTGCACGTCCCACATGCGAACGGTGTTGTCATCGCTGCCTGACGCTAGCAAAAACGAGTCTGGCGAGAAGCAGAGGCTGGTCACTGAGTCTGCGTGGCCCTTGAGAGTGTGCTTCCGCTCCACCTGCGGTCGCCAGGTCAGTGCAAGCCCGGCCAACGTAAATGAGCCGTGGTGCAAACATATTTTCATAGCATAGTGGAGCGGGCCATGGATTGGACAGGACATATGCCATAAAGAAATTCCGGGCGAAGTTCGGGACAACGCCGGGGGCCGCTGACGCGGTCACGCACCCGCACAATCTTGGGGATGTGAGCTGGCAGCGGCTCCTTGGGCAGTTGGAGGCCCAGGGCAGCCGCGCGCGACGCCTTCAGCGTCGGTGCTCCGGGCGCGGCCAGCCCGCTGGTGGTCGCCACTTCCGCTGACATGGCTCGCTATGTGGATGCAACTAGAATATCTAAAGGGCCCCAAAGGGAAGGGGCCTTACTGATAACGCGGCATACTTCAAGAAAACTGCTCGAAGTGGAAGTCGACAGAGAAGTGTCCCCGAGACAATTTGGTGAGCGAATTCAAGACTAAGGTTGCTAGTTAAATACAGGCATACTTAGGAAGGATACAGGAGTTGCAGGCCGCGGGCCCTGTCGCCGGGTGCATGGACGCAATGACCAACAAACGCCGACCTGAGGGGCTGACGACCCAGCATTGCCACATAGGTACATAATGCATATTTGTGTTTTCTGGCTAGGGTCACGCTCTCCTTGTGCTGTTCCGGCCCGACCAGCCCCTTCGCTCCCAACTAGCGTGCCCCTCTCCACGCGCCGTGCGTCTCCTCTGCCTCCGCCTCTCCGCAGCGAGGAGGAGCACGGGAGCGTGTGGAAAGACTGCGCACCGTATTTCGTCATGCCCAGGGTGGATCCATCATGCCCGGGGAGGCAAGTAGGATAGCGGGCGCGCTCTTTGTACTTGCGCACTTGCCTTGATGCTCCCAGACCCTACTAGCAGCCCCCGGCCTCCAGTTATATAGTCGTTCGACTCTTGTCCTTATCGCTTATCAAGCACGCCTAGGGCGCAAGTCATGACGCAGGACACGCAGGTGCGTGCATAGCCCAGAGACCTGCAAAAACTCTGGTGGCTGGGGCCGTGCTGCTGCGGCTGCGGCATTAATAACACACTACTAGCACACTCCCTAAGTAAGCAATCCGAAGACTCGCAGGTTCTGTCAGCTACCGCCGACACTTCACGCCACCCATGCTGCACGTCCTCTTCGGAATGCTACAGCTCCTTGCAAAACGCTTCCAGCCTTCCGCAGTCGATTATGTGACTGTGCGTCGACACCGCCATATCATTCGCAATGGGGCACACAACACAGGAGCAACGGTACCGCGCACCGCCCATCATTACTGTTGCTGCTGCTTCTGCTGAGCCTGCCACGCTGCCAAGCGCTCCTGCATTGCCTGCGATTTTCAATAGCACAAACAACCAAAAAAACGTCGGTGCAAGAAGGGTACTCGCGTGGGATGAGGGTTTTCTTTGTGCATTGGGCCCCCCCTGGAGCGACCCTCTTCAAAGTGCCGACGTGTGCCTTACTCCATCCTTTTTCGCGGTAAGAGCAGCTGCAGGCTTCGTTGCCGTATGTTGTCCAACGCGCACACGTGCGTGCGGGAAACAAATCTGGCGTAGTGTGTGCCATGGCGCATGCCGCTGCACGCCGGCTTGATAGACAGCCGCCTGGTGCTCACCTGGAGCTTGGCCGCCGTCGCCGCCTCCTTGGCCGCCGCCTCTTCCTCCTTCTTCTTCCTGCATTTGCGCAAGTCGTGAACGTTTGTAACGCGCTCGGGCCAGGTAACACAACTAAGTCACTCGCACCGCACCACAGAAAATAGCAACAGAGGCAGGCGTTTCTGTCCACCGCACCTGACCCAACCCCAAACAAAGTACAAACATGTTCAAGGCTACACGCCGTCGAACCCAAGCAGCTAGACCCCCTGTACTTTATGCTGCTGAGATCCACCTTGCTACCCAGCAAGGCAGCAGCTAACTGCACAAACTGATACGCACAGAACCTTGCACGCCACCCACTTTGCGTCCTCCAGCCGCCCACTAACTGTGTCGGAGCCGCTGGTGGGCGCCTCGGCGGAGGCGCTGAGCTTGCGGGTGGCGAAGGGGATGGCCGTGACTGTGGCCGGCGTGCCGCCCACCGCCACACGCACGCCTGGCCGGCCACCCGATAGCAGCAGGCAGGGACAGCAGCAAAGGCGCTTTGCACACCGGAGACATGGTCTTGAGGACGCAGGGCAAAGCAACTTAGAGCGCGCGCTGGTGTTTGGCCGTGGATGCTGACAGGTCCCAGCCGTGTCGTCCGCGGACCCCACGCAGGGCCCCCCACCCCGAGTGTTCCCTGCTATCAGTATAGACCACGCTCTTTTCTCGTTCTTTTGCATTGGGTATGGTTTATTGGGCTGGAAGCAACAGCCCTCCCGTGAGCCCTCCCCCTGCCGCGTGCTACCAGTCTGGGGGAAGGCGGCGCACAGCCCTGCTCCATCGTTTCAGTTGGTGCCACACCAAACGTGCAACCCCCTGTGCGACACTGCACGGCGACCACTCACTCACCCTCCAGTGCGATCTGCGTGCCTTCGATGCGGCTGCGGATGTAGCCCAGCCCCACCCAGTCGCCCTCCGCATCCTGGCAGGCGCTGGTCACCACGCCCACCTGCGGCGGTTGGGTTGGGTGCGAGCCGAGATTGTTGGCCGCGGAGGAGTCGCGGGGAGGGGGGTTATCCTTACAAGTAGGGAGAAGAGCGAGGTGACTCGACAGTGTACGGTATTCATCACTGACAGGTACCCAAACGAAAGCGCAGAACAGGTGCGCTGCACAGTCTGACCCCGCAGCAACTACCTTAACACCTGAACAAATGAAGAACGCCCGCACCCGCACCCGCACCCGCACCCGCACCCGCACCCGCACCCGCACCCGCACCCGCACCCGCACCCGCACCCGCACCCGCACCCGCACCCGCACCCGCACCCGCACCCGCACCCGCACCCGCACCCGCACCCGCACCCTTGCAAGACCCCACCTTGCTCAGCTCGCTGGTGATCTCGGTGCCTGGCGAGGTGGGCCCCGACAGCGACAGCCCCCACAGCTGCCGGTTCACGCCGTCACGCAGGTGCAGCTTGGCCAGCGTCTCCTGGGGTGGGTGGGGTGGTTTTGGTAGTTTAATCCAGAAACCAAAGCGACCATTGCAACCAATTGGGACAGAAACGACAGTCCGTCGGCTGATACTATCAGCCGGGCCACCTGACCCTAGCGTCCCGGTCCGCAGCTTCTGCTTACGGCCCTCACCACCCTGTGCACCTCTCTGCCCTGCTCTGCCCTTGCCCCTGCCCCTGGCGCTGCCCCTGGCGTTGGCCATGCCCCGGATAAACAAATTCCACACCCACCCACGCACCTGCCCAATGTAGCAGCCCTTGTTGAGGCTGACGGCACCGTACAGCCCTGCCTCCAGCGGGTTGTGCTCCTCCGTCAGCTCAGCGCCGCGCAGCGGGCGGCCCGCCAGCACACGCGCCGCCTCCCAGTCCTCCGTGCCCATGGGGATGGCGCCCTGCGTGCCCGCAGGTGGACGGTGGGAGGCGGCGGCGGGAGGCGGCGGGGGTTTAGCCATCCATAGGATGGTGTTTATCAAATGTTTGTGAGGGGGGAGGTAGTGGGAGGCAGTGCGAGGCGGCGGGAGGTGGCGCGAGGTGGTGCGCGGCGGCGGGATGTAGTGGGAGATGGTGCGGGGTGGCGGGAGATGGTGCCAGGTGGTGAGAGGAGTGGCTGTGAGGTGCGTGGCCGGGTGGCGCTCGCAGCCGCCAGGACAGCCGTTAGCACTCAGCCCAGCGACGCAACACAACCCCACGCCGCCTCAACCGAAGCGCAGCCCGGCCCTCGCCACCGCACCTTGGCCGCAAAGGCCGCGTACACGTCGCCGCCAATGGACTCATCCGCGATGAGCGTGTAGCCGGGCACGCCGGGGCCCAGCCCGCCGCCCGCCACCACGAACACGGGCTTGCCGCGGAAGCCCACCAGCACGTGGGTGCCGGCCGGCGCGCCCAGCACAGCCGTGAGCGCGTCCTGGTGCGTAGGAAGGCAGGGAGGAGGCGGGGAGGAGGCAGGGAGGAGGCAGGGCTGTGTGGTTCCAGGAAGATAGACAGGGTCATGCGGGGCATTGATGGCTCGACAGGAGGAGCAGGAGCAGGAGGAGGAGTAGGGGGAGGGGCAGAGGGAGGCAGGGAAGAAGGCAGGAGGCGTGTCATATCCGATGGGCGGCTGGCCACCGTCGCCCTGAACCCTGCCACCACCCGAGGAAGCGCACTGCATAAGCGCCCACAGCGAGTCAGCCGGCACCTCCTCCTCCCTCGACCGCTGCCCCGCCCCGGCTCGGCCCCGCCCCGCCCCGGCCCTCACCGGCGCCAGCTCCCGCAGCACCACCTCAGCCTCCGGCCCCAGCAGCGCAATCTGCGCGGTGCGCTCGCTCACGTCCTGGACCTGCGGGAAGCGGCGGCCGTGGCGGCGGCGGTCGCGGCGGCGGCGGTGGTGGGCGAAGTGAAGGTAGCTGGCTGGCTGGTGTCGGCTCGCTCCCACGCTCCCCTTCTCTCTGAGCCTGCTCCCCGTCAAGCGCCTCCCTCCCGCTCCTACACGCCCGCCTGCAAACCAACCAACCAACCAACGACCTAACCAACCAACCAACCAACCAGGCAGCCCGACCCTGCCTACCGCCACTTTGTCGCCGCGGAAGATCATCTTGTTCAGCCGCTCCACAAGCGCCGCGCCCGCCGGCCGCTCGCCGCGGCCCGACTGCTCGCTGGTGGTCTCGGCCAGCAGCAGCATGATGCTGCTGGGCAGCACCAGCGCAGTCGCCAGGTCCAGGCAGCGCGCGGTGGGGGTCACGAACACCTGTGGCGGCGTTGTTGGAGATCCGGAGTAGATGCACACGGGTATGACGCCGGTTCAGGGAGGGGCGGAATCGTGTCCACACGTGTTCCTCTGCACACGCGGTAATTTGGCCCCTGCCGCTCAGGAAATAGCTATTATAGCATAAAAGGATCTTAAGTCCTGACAGGCAAGTCAATTTATGAGGGTCGCTGTCACCAAATTTCGCGAAGCATGCTTACGTCGTACGCTACAGTCTTTTTGGCCGCGGAATGTATTTTTAGTCTCCATGTTGATATTTTAGACGACGGCAGTTGCAAGCGGTGTCAAAGCCACTCAACTATGGAAGCGAAAGAAGCATGTTGACCGTGACAGCACCGATTTCCCTAAAACTAAGTGATATGGGACCCTCATAACATAATAACGTTATGGATAAGTTGCGGGGCCCTAATAGCGAGGTCGGCCTGACGGTCGTGCCGGACCGTGCCGACAGGGCAAAATGCACCCCCCGGACAAAATGCCTCATAGCAGCTAGGTACGATGCTGTTCCCTGTCAAAACCGCCGTGCCGTTTGGCCCCTCCCCCAGACCGGCGTCATACCCGTGTGGAGTAGATGCAGGGTTGAAGAAGGCAGACCCCAAGGAAGGGGCCGTGTGCGTGCACGCTTGCGACCGTCCGAGATCGGCACAGCGCGCGCCGCGGACGGCCCTTGCCGACGACGCGCTACATCTGGGCGTCCTGACCGTGCAGCCCGCGCCTCCCCAGCCAGGCCTCCCCAGCTCTTGCCTCCAAACCGCCCCCGACCGAACTCCAATACACACCGTCCACATGCAAGGCCACCACCGTCATTGGCTTGCTTTTGGGTTGTGCAATAATCAAGCTATTTACCCTCCTCAACCTCCGAACTTTGCAATCGGGTGCTTGCTTTTGGGTTCTCCCCGCCTCCTCACCGTGTCCGCGCCCTGACCCGGCTTGAGTGCCCTGAAGTCCTGCGTGGACTGGTTCTGCAGCAGCGCCAGGCGGTCGTCGCCGCTCACACGCAGCCGGCTCCAGTGGCTCTGGTCCACCAGCACCAGGCCCGTCTCCAGCGCCTGGCGCAGGCGGGTTGTGGGGTCCGTTAGTTGGTTGGTTGGTTGGTTGGTTAGCTGGGTGGGGTTGTGGATGGCGGTTGGGGCTTGGTGGGCGGCAAGTGGGGAGGTGGGGGAGGCGTGCGTTGTCTGTTTGCTGGGCGTTTGAGCGCAGGATCCACCGGATTGCGGCGCGCTACACGGCTGGGCACAAGGGCGCTACGATGCCGGGGGTCGTGCTCTGCGCGCCGTACGGATGCGAGCCGTACCCTGCCGCCCACAGGCGCACCCCTGCACAGCCCAGACCCGCACCTCTACGCCACCGCACCTGCAGCGCCTGCTTCTTCTTGCCAAAGGTGGTCGCCAGTCCGGCATCCTGTGGAGGGTTGGCATGAGGAGATGGAGCTGGAGGCTGGGGACCGAGGCTGGGGTGTAGCGCGGGATATGCCAGCCACCTTCCCCGCCCACAGAAAAAGTTTGCGCTCCGTTCGAGGTCCGAGGCGACAAACAAATAACTCTAGATTCGGCAATGCATCCATGCCCACGCATCCGCAGCTGCCCACGCAACTAGGCAACCATGCCAGCGCACACACCAGCACACCACCGCACAAGGAAAGCACGCACGTTGAAGATGGCTCCCATCTCCACTTGCAGCGACCGAATGTCGCCATCAATCTCCGGCACGTCCAGCATCAGATCGTCAATGTTGACACGTGGCGCCACGGGGCCGCGAGCAAGCGGCGCGCCGGCGGCACGGCGGCGGGGCGCCGCTGATGCGGCGCCTGCGGCTGCCGCTGCGGCTGCGGCGTGGCTGCGGCCAGACACCGACGCCTCGCCCGAGCTGTGCGAAGTGCACCAAATGGATTGTTGGTACGGGGGTAGGTTGACAATGCGCCGGCGCGACCGCGACACACAAGCTAGGACTGGTGCACACGAGCTAGCATGCACATGTTGTGTGCATTGAGCAGGGGCGGGTTGGGGCACGGGAGCGCGGCGCCTGTTGTGCGTGGCGCCCCGCACCACAGGTTGGCCCGGCGGTACGTGTTCGGTACGTGCCTGCCAAGCGCCCCTCCTAATACCGGCCCTTCAGGACCCACTGCTACCGCCGGCACCCCTTCACGTAACGCACCGACCAGTCTGACCTGGCCGCTCCGCAAGCTGCACTCGGGCGGATTGAAGCGCCGCTCGCACGCAGCTGCCACGAGCACGCCGGCTTGGCGCCCCTGCACCGGCGCGCCCCTCCGACAGCAGACCCAGATTTATGCATCATCGGTAGCATTCTACAAGCTAGTTGTTTTGGGTCTTTGTGGATCAGCAGCAGCGCAGGGTTGAATGAATTGCGGGGCCTGACGGGTGGGGCGCGACAACCGTGTATTCTTTAAACGCGTGTGTGTCAAATTTTAAAGAAGCCACACCTCAAATGGAATTTGCATCACACGAACAGCAACAATCAAAAAGTGGCATTAACTGAGCGGCGCATGGCGCTGCAATGCACGCGAACATCGTTCGCGTCCATTCTCCATCCGCGATAGTCTTCAAGGTTTCACATTCAAGGCTGGTGACTAGATCACTAACTTACTTCTGCACACGCGCGCGGCAGCGGTTTGAACGGGGTTTATGCCACTCGATTTCTGACTCGCTTTTGCTCCTACCGGACGCGTCTGTGAGTGCAAGTGGCTGATTTACATGGGACATGGCTTCCAGGACTTGAGTGCTAGATACAGGCTGGCCGCCCTAGAGGTCGCGGCGCTAAGCCGCTCGCTGAGCGGCCGCAGGATCAGTGAGAGCGTGTTTCGCGTTATAAAATGTGTCCAGCAACTGCGGATCAGCTCAGCGCGCTAGCCGCTTCTCCTGCCGACGATGGGATTCCGAATCAGGTCAGCCCGCGCGCCCGGCTCAGGGTTTGGGTTGGAGTTTAGCAGGCGCGGCGTGCCTGGAGGCCATATGCCCACTTCATAATGCATATGTCATTGCGCGCCATGCGGCGCAGCGAAGCTGCGGCTGCTGCTGTTCAGTCGGTCTCTCGACCGCGCGGGCCCAACCCTCGCGCTTTCCTTTCCTTCAATGCCCCCGCTGCCCTGCGCCTGCGCCCCTGCACTCCAGGCGCCTCTGCGGCAACTGAGCGGCTCTCCATCCCCTCAGGACCACGGCAGCGAGCCGGGGCGCTATGGCAGCACACCGCACCTGCCGTCCTCTCACCCAGACTCCCCAGCGTCGCCTAACTTTAGGGCTCAGCACCACCACCCGCAACAACAGCACCAGCAGCTGCAGGGTCAGCTGCATCCGGGTACATGTGGAGGTCCGACGGAGCTGGAGCAGGCCGCTGGCCGTGCGGGCCTGGCTGGAGCAGCAGCTGGCGCGACTGCCAAAGCCGATGCGTCGAGGCAGACGGACGGCGGTGCGGCGGTAGCAGGTGCCGGCGGCGGCAACCCCAGCTTGCCCGCACCTTCGCCGCTAGCGCAATCGTCGCCACGCGCGCAGTACAGCGATTCTCAACAGCAGCAGCAGCAGCAGCAGCAACAGCGGCAGGCGGAGGGGACCAGTCAACCGGGCTTTGCAACGCTCGCTGCTGCTCAATCGCAGTTGTTTCCGCCGGCACTGCCCCAGTCATTCCTGACCCCCCAGCCAATGCCTCAGCTGCCTCAGGCCCAACAGCAGCAGCAGCAGCAGCAGCTGCTGCTGCTGCCTCAGCACCAACCGCAGCAAGGGCCGCTGCAACAACAGCAGCTGCAACAGCAGCAGGGTCTGCTGGTGCTGCAGCCAGGGCAGTCGCTGCCGCTGCTGGCGGCCGCCGCCGCCGCGGCCGCGGCTCCGGTGGCGACAGTGTCCCACACGCCATGGGGACCGGTGCTGCCTGCCGTGGATGTCCCTGCGGCGCAGAGCAGCTGCGCCGCCGCAGGCGCTCCGGCGGCGGCCGCAGCGGCGGCGGCGGCGGCGGCCGCGATAGCAGTGGGCCCAAGCGGGCTACCTAGCGTGCTGACGCCGCCGGCCGGCGGCATTGCGCTGTCGCCGTTCAGCCCAATGGCGATGGGAACGCCGCAGATCGGTGTGAGCGCGGCGGTGGGGGCTGGCGGCGTGGCGGCCTTCACTCCGCTGCAGCTGCCGGTGCAGCTGCAGTACCAGGCTTTGCAACAACAGGGCCAGCAGCAGCAGCAGCAGCCGCAGCAGCAGCCGGTTCCTCAAACCCAGTTGGCGGCCGCCACGCTGTTCCCGCCGCCACAACAGCTACAGCCAGGGCAGCTGCCAGACCCGCAGCAGCTACAGCCGCATCCGTGTGGGCTGATGCCCCCCGCACTAACCGCAACATCCGCGACACAGCCGCAGCAGCAGCAAAACTCGCAGGTGCCTCATGCGGCGACAGGTGCGGCAGCGCTCACGGCGCCGGCGCCAACCGGCAGCCTCGGCGGCGGCGCCACGGCGGCCGACGCGGACGCGGCGGCGGCGGCGCAGTGCCGCTTGGCGGCGGTGCTGCGGGCGGGCGGCAAGCCAGCGGAGGCAGCGGCGCTGCTTGAGCTGGTGCTGGTGCGGCAGCCAACCCGGCTAGAGGCTCTGTACGAGCGGGCGGCGTGTCAGCAGGCCTTGGGGCAGGTGCAAGAGGTGAGAGGCAGTGACGCTGCGGAGGGAGAGGCACACGGCCCGGCACGCAGGCGGGCGGATGGGAGGGAGGAGGGGTTGCGGGCTGACACGGGGCGGCGGACGGGTGGGGTGTGGGTCGGGTTGCTCGTGTCCTATGCTTAGGCTGGGTCCGAGGCGGGTGTGAACTGGTAGCCAGGAGGATGTGGCGACATGGAACACGCACCTCACGGTCCCGCGGCCCACGCACCCCCACACGTACCCATTCCTCCATGTGCTTTCACCCCGCAACCCCAGCCTTGCAACCCCTTTCCACCACACCACGCCACACCACGCCACACCAACGTCAACACCACACCAACACCACACCACGCCACGCCACATCAACGCCAACACCACAGGCGCAGGCGACCTACCTGCGCGCGCTGGCGGCGGCGCCCGACCACACCCCCAGCCTGACGGCGCTGGGTGCGCTGTACCAGGCGCAGGGCCTGCTAGGCGAGGCGGTGGCGGCGTACCGGCGCGCGCACGAGCTGCAGCCGGACGACGGCGCCATCCGGGAGGGGCTGGCGGTGGTGCTGACCGACCAGGGCACAAAGCTGAAGAACGCGGGTGCGTGCGCGCGGGTGCGGGGCTTGCCCTGCGGGGCTTCTAACGTGCTGTTCTCAATTTAGGGCTCGCTCTAGGCTCCAGTGAAGGGCATACTAGCACTGCATAGCGTTACCCCAGCGTTAGGCACGGTTTGGGGCATGCAGCTGGTTGCCGTACACGCTTGTCGAATTGTTTATTCCTGTTGAAAACCCTGTCACTTATATTCTGGCCACTACGGTATGCGTTGGAAAACATGGGATAGGGGAAGCGCAGACCGTGCATACCATGAGTGTGTGCGCGTGTATGTGTTAGTAAACGGAAACGGAGACACACAGGAGTATGTGTGTGTGGGGGGGAGGGGTAGTTCATCCCAGAAAACCAGAAGCGGAACGACCAAGAGAACCCATGGGGGGTAACCATTCATGGGATGTTGTGGGTCAATTTGAAAAATGAAGTGCCGACGACCAGGTACACGGTGCAGCGGGAACATTACCGTTTTGGGGGGGGGGTTGTGGTTACCAGCCCAAACTAAACCAAAACCAATGCATAAGAGCGAGGAGGAGAGCGTGGCCTATGATGGGAGACGGAGGAGGACAAAATCACAACCATTCCCGCAACCCTATAAGTCCAGGACGGAACCGGGGGGGGGGTAGTTATTTCCAGTAACCAGAAACCAAAGCGACCACTTCAACCCAAAAACCCAAAAGGAGGGGGGTTGGCAAGGATCGGTAGCGAAGTAGTGGAACGGGGCAGGGGGTGAGGGGCGGAGCCGGGGTGGATGGATGCGTGGACGCTGAGGGCATGTGATGATAACAGGCGCTCTCTGCGCCGTGTTATTTCCTGCCGTTGGCTCCTCTTCCTCCTCTCTCATTCTTTCGCGCACATCCGCGCACCCGCATCCACCCACACGCCCCCCCCGTCTGTTCTACGTCTACCTCGTCATCAAGTAAGCTTCATTTAGATTGGTTTAGTTTGGGCTGGTAACCACAACCCCCCCCGTGTGTTGCAACGTCTGTTCTACGTCTACTTCTTCATTAACTTAAATGCATGGAACCCCCCCACACACACACACACCGCCCTCATGGCGCAGGCGCGCCCATGGCCGAGGCGGTGGCTCGCTACCAGGCCGCGGCGGCGCTGTGTCCCTCCTACGCGCCGGCGCTGTACAACCTGGGGGTGGTGGCGGGCGAGCTGCGGCAGGCGGACGCGGCGATAGAGTACTACCGGGCGGCCCTCGCCGCGGAGCCGCGGTATGCGCAGGTGAGGTTGGGGGCGCCGTGGGGTTGTGAGGGTTACTGGTAAACTGTCCCGGTGAGAAACAAACTGCGAGGAATGTGACTGCGGGGTTGCGAGGGGCGGGTGAGAGCAGAGGGCCGCCGTGGTGGTATCCGCAGGGCCGCACACTTGCTGATGCCCGTCAGCTGGGGACGCAACTCGCAACTCGGGCGGCTGCGCAGCTGGACGGTGCGGTGAAGGGCGATGTTGCGGCGATGCCGGGCGCCGTGCGGGGCTCGAGTCTGGGCTGCGGGCTGAAACGGGTGTGTGCGTGCCCTCCTGGCAATTCTTTACAAGTTACAGTGCTTGATGCGGGCCTGTGCCTTCAACGCTGGCCCACCCAGCCCCGGACATCGGTAACGACGTGACTACTGTACCTGTGTACCTGCGTAGCCGGGTACGCCGTCTCTTCTTAACTCATGATGCGTGTAACCCCCCTCCCCTCCCCAGGCGCACTGCAACCTGGGCGTGCTGCTGCGCGAGCGCGGGCGGCTGCCGGAGGCGGTGTCGGCCTACGAGTCGGCGCTGGCGGCGGCGCCCAACTTCACCATCGTGCGCAACAACCTGGCCATCGCCCTGACCGACCTGGGTGAGTGAGGCGCGTGGGTGAGGTGCTGGATGAGGTGCTGGGTGTTGGGTTGTGGTGTCAACGAGAGAGCTGCGTGGTGGATTGGATGTTGGGCCTGGGGGCCATGGGTAGGTTGAAGGACGTTGGCCATTGAAGGGGCATGCAAGACACGAACGCGCGGATTAACTTACTGGCCTGCCCCACAAGCTCAATGGGCAGCTCAGTATACGCCCTCGCGACATTAAACCGCCTTGCGGCTTCCTTGTTGCCGCCGCCCTGCGCGTCGCCTGGGCGGCGGCTGGGAGCTAGGCGGACAGTGACACGGATTTGTTTTACCGCCGCCTGCGTTTCCAGCCGTTCGCATGCTCCCCGATGCCCACCACTTCCCAGCCCTGCAACTCACCTTATCTGACCCCAATACCGGCCCCGTGCACACACACACACACACACACACACACACATGAATGTACACAGGCACGCACGTGAAGAATGAGGGGCGGCTGGATGAGGGCATTGCGCTGTACGAGCGGGCGCTGTCGTACGCGCCGCGCCACGCCGACGCACTGTACAACCTGGGTGTGGCGTACGGCGAGAAGGGCGACCTACAGGTGTGACCGCTGCGTCACTGGAATGGGATTGTGAAGCACGCGTGAAACGCCATCAATGGTTTTGCACTAACCTACCCTAGTTTACCAGCACTAAAATTTTATGTTTGGGCCTGCTATCTCGCCCTGTGTTGGAAATTGCGTCATGTACTGCATTCCCCCCGCGGCCCCGCCCCGCCCCACCCCACCTCACAAAACCACGAAACCGCAAAACAACCAACGCAGCGCGCCGCATTCATGTACGAGATGGCGCTGGCCTTCAACCCCGCCTGCGCCGAGGCGCACAACAACCTGGGCGTCATATGGAAGGAGCGCGACAACGTGGAGCGCGCAGTGGAGTGCTACAGCGCGGCGCTGGCCATCCGGCCGCACTTCCCGCAGTCGCTCAACAACCTGGGCGTGGTGCTGACGGCGCAGGGCCGCGCTGCGGAGGCGCTTGCGCTGCTGTCCGCGGCCGTGGCGGCGTCGCCCACCTACACGGGTAGGGCGTGCGTGCGTGCGTGCGTGTGTGCGTGTTTGCGTGTCCTTTGCGGGTGCGTGTTCGTTTCAACAAGGCATGAGGCAGAGCCGTTTGGAAAATGGTGCGCTGAGGGGTGGCATGTGAAAGGGCGTCGCGTTTGAATAGCCTCTCGCGTGTGCGGCAGCGGCCTGGCCACTCCCCTCACTCCCTCCTTGCACTACCGCCGCCGTTACCCCGCTCCGCTTTGCAGAGGCGCACAACAACCTGGGCGTGCTACAGCGCGATGTGGGCTGCATCCCCGAGGCCCTGGCGAGCTACAGCCGCTGCCTTGAGCTGGACCCCGCCTGCCGCAACGCGGGCCAGAACCGGCTGCTGGCGCTGAACTACATCTACCCGGGTGAGGGACTGGGGGCGAGAGGACTGAGGGCGAGAGGACTGGGGGCGAGAGGACTGAGGGCGAGAGGACTGGGGGCGAGAGGACTGAGGGCGAGAGGACTGAGGGCGAGAGGACTGGAGGTGAGAGGACTGAGGGCGAGGGGCTGAGGTTGGGGAGGAGGCAGGAGCGGAGGCGGGAGCGGAGGCAGGATTTGTGTTCCTGTCCTGTGCAGCACTGTGTGATCCTTGCCCGAACCTTACACCCAGCCTGCTGTGTCACACCGCCCAACGCGCCTTCCCCCATCATCAACCACCGAAGTACCAACTAACCTCCAATTTCAACTTCCGAACTAAAAAACCACCCAACAACCCACGCAACAGGCGAGGACGAGCTGGTCTGCTCCGCGCACCGCGAGTGGGGCGAACGCTTCCAGTCCGCCATCGCGCCCATGCCCCCGCTGGGCCCGCGCGACCGCAGCTGGGACCCGGAGCGCCCGCTGCGCATCGGTTACATCTCGCCAGACCTCTTCACGCACAGCGTGTCCTATTTCGCCGAGGCGCCGCTGTCGCACCACTCGCCCACGCGCGGCTTCACGCACATCGTTTACAGGTGTGTGCACACGGCGGGCGTGTGCGCGGTTTTGCATGCATGCATGCAAAGCAACAAGCGCACACAACGCTTACACCTATGTGCTCTCTGACTAACATGCGCAGCTGTGAGCATCCACGCCAAAGCTGCACACGCTGCGCACAAAACTTGCACTGCCCTGAACGCCTGCCTGCCTCTTTTGACATTATTATTCCATGGCTGTCAACGCACAGCTGCGTTCCCAAGCCCGACGCCAAGACGGTGCGGCTGCGCGCGGCCACGGAAGCGGCGGGCGGCGTGTGGCGCGACGCGGCGGGGTTGGGCGAGGCGGAGCTGGCGGAGGCGGTGCGCGCGGACGGCGTGGACCTGCTGCTGGAGTTGACGGGTGCGTGTGGGTGCGTGTGGGTGCGTGCGTCCGTCCCTTGCTTTTGTGCATCTGTCCTGCCAGGGGCCGGAGTAGGGATGGGGCAAGGCAGGACAGGAGAGAGCAGGAGCGCCTTGGGTGCACTGTCCTTGCGTGCGGGCCGCCGCTGCCACGCCCTTATTATCTTTAGCGCTGGTGATGAACGGAATCCCCACCACCAACGCCGCCTCCGCCTCCTCCTCTGCTGTCGTACGCTGTGCCACTGCGCGCACACGCCCACAGGCCACACAGCCAACAACCGGCTGGGGGTGATGGCGCGGCGGCCGGCGCCGGTGCAGGCCACCTGGATCGGCTACCCCAACTCCACCGGCCTGGCCGCAGTGGACTACCGGCTCACGGACGCCACCTGCGACCCCTACGATACACAGCAGGTGCGAATGTGACAAGATAATACACCAGTCGAAGCAGTATTCCGTCTCATCAGCTCCTCCTCAGGAGAAGAGGTTGTCTGGTGTTGTTGGGGGAAGGAGGTTGTGGCACCGCGGCAAGCTACGCCACCGGCTGCGGGCTTGTGCAGCGCGCGCGCTCGTGAAGCCTCCGCACTCCCTGCCTCTCTGTGTTTTCGTGTCGTCGCCTTGTCGACAGACATTTGTGGAGGAGCTGGTCAGGCTGCCGGGCTGCTTCCTGTGCTACACGCCCGCCGCGGACGCGCCGCCGGTGTCGCCGCCGCCCTGCCTGCACAACGGCTACATAACCTTTGGCTCCTTCAACAACCTGGCAAAGATTACGCCGCAGGTAGGTGTGTGTGCACAGGACATGCTGCTCGTACGAGCTGCCATGTGTTTGCAATTTGGTGTGCTGGATTGCTGCCCTGATCACGTGGCATTCGACGGTTGTGACTTGCGGCCTATATCATGGATGGGTAGTTGCCCGGCCCATCCTCCTTCCTGCCCTCCTTCCTGCCCTTCCTCACCTGCCGCAACAAGACACACGAACACCACGCGCCCCCAGTCCCTCTTTCCCGAGTATCCTTGCATCCCTCCCCCCCGGGCCCCCTCGGTGCCTGCAGGTGCTGCGCGTGTGGGCGGCCATCCTGGCGGCCGTGCCGCGCTCGCGTCTGGTGCTCAAGAACAAGCCCTTCGCCTGCGAGGCGGCGCGCAGCCACCTGCTGCGGCAGCTGGCGGCGCTGGGCGTGGAGGCGTGGCGGGTGGACCTTCTGCCGCTGGCTCCCGGCAACTCGCAGCACCTGTCCCAGTACTCGCTCATGGACATTTCGCTGGACCCGTTTCCCTACGCGGGTGAGCGAGGTTCGTTTTGCTGCGTACCTTAGGGCTCCCCTTGGGTCGGTAAGGGTGGGCGGTTCTGGTTGGGCGCTGCTGCAAGAGCTGGTCACGAGGTAGTGGCAGGGCAGCAGAGAGACACAGACGCGCGGATTAACTTACTGGCCTGCCCCACAAGCTCATGGGCAGCTCAGTATACGCCCTCGCGACATTAAACGGCCTTGCGGCTTTCCTTGTTGCCGCCGCCCTGCGCGTCGCCTGGGCGGCGGCCGGGAGCTAGGCCAACACTGCATCCCCCTGCCACTGTGCGCGCAACACCACCTCACACCACCATAATTGTCCGCGCCAGCATTCTCTTCGCAGTTTTCCTTACTCAACCCAGCATGCATGAACATGCCCTTACTACACATGGCCACCACATCTCGTTTGCCCCCAACAGGTACAACCACTACCACCGAATCTCTGTACATGGGCGTTCCCACCCTCACCCTCGCGGGCCGCTGCCATGCCCACAACGTGGGCGTCAGCCTGCTCACAGCAGTCGGCCTGCACCCTCTGCCACCGCGCTCTGGCAGCGCCGGCTTTGGCAGCAACGGCGCGGGTGGCAGCAGCGTTGCGGGCGCAGGCAGCGGCGGCGTTTCAGGCCTGCCACTGCGCGAGGGGAGCAGCAGCGGCGGCGCCGGCGCTGGCGCTAGTGCCTGTGCCGGCGGCGCCTCCGGCTGCCCCACGTCGCCGGCCTCGCCCGCTGGCTCCGGCTCCAGTTCTCCACACTCGCTCTCGCAGGGCGGTAGCCCTGCGACCCACGGTGCTCCTGCGCAGGCGGCCAGCGGCGGCGCGGGCGAGGCGGCCGCGCAGCCGCCGGCCGCTGGCGCCGCCACCGCCGGTGGCGGCAGCAGCACGACGGCTGGTGTGATGGCCTTTGGCGTGGGCGGTGTGCTGCCGGGTACGGTGGGCTGCGGCGCCAGCTGGGTGGCGCACAGCGAGCAGGAGTACGTGGCGCTGGCTGCGGCGCACGCGGCGGACTTCCAGGTGGGCAGGCGGTTGTGACCTTGGGGGCTGCGAGGCTGGGCCGATTGGTAGCGGCCCTTGTCGTGGGGCAAGCGTCCGGTCCGGGTTGAGCTGCCGGTGATACAGGGCTTGCTTGCGGCACAGAATAACCCCGCATCCCATTTCTTCATGCTCCCAAAGGCGCTGGCGGACCTCCGAGCCAGCCTGCGCGGCCGCATGCTGGCCAGCCCCATGTGCGACGCGCCCACCTTCACTCGCCGCCTGGAGTCTGTGTACCGCGGCCTGTGGCGCCGCCACTGCGCCCAGATGGCGGGCGATGCGGCGGCGGCGGCCGCCGCGGCTCAGTCGATCGGTCTCGACCTGTCGCGGCGCCGCGGCACGTAAGGCGTCACGGTGTGTGGCGCTGTGGTGGTGGGGCCTGCGGTTGGGCTGTAAAAGGATGCGGGCATCCTGGTGAGTTAAGAGAGCATTTCGTGCCGACTGGAAGATTGGCTACGCGTCAGGTGTGGCGGAAGCGCAGCGCTGCAAGCTGGGCTGCAGGCGGTGCCCTGGCATTGATGAGAGTGCCGAGAGCGGTTGTTTTGATGTCGGCGCCAGATTCGTTCCTCCCATGGCCCTGACGCTAGGTATGTCCTGTTATCATTGCAAACTTGCGTCCTCAATTTGACGCAGCTGGGGGTTTCGGAACGTTTATTTCCAGATGCCTAAAACTAATGCGGTGGGCCACACCCGAATGCCGTACTGGAGGAGAAGAACATTACATGAGTTCATTGCAGCCGTCATCGGGCCGTGTGTGGGATCTATATGGAGTGCGTCCGCCACGACGTCCTTCCGTCGGTCGATTTGACTTCCGGTAGCAGTCGTCGGCGATGCAGTCAGTACTGTGTATGTATGTGGGCATGTGGGTGGAGGCTGCAGGCGTAGCACGTAATGCATGGTGCATGGTGCGCGCGGCTCGAGCCGCTTATTGGTGGCGGTGTGAATGTGCGGCAAGGCACGCGGCATATTCGCGGAGGTTCCGGCATCAAACCGGCGAGCACAGCGTAACGCCCTGTGGGTGCGACGGCGGCTGCCGTGGGCAGCAATCTACAATGCAGTCACTGCGATTGGTGTGGTCAAAGGAGTGAACGTCCCTCCACACCCAGTTGTCGACTGCCTCGGGAGTCGAGAGGCAAAGAAGCCCAATCTGCTGTGGCGAAGCGGAGGTTTGCCGGGCGGCTAAATTGGAACTGCAGAGGAGTTGCGTGCATGCGCTAGCTGTTTCTTTACAATGGCGGATAGAGGTCACACTGTGTAGGAGCGGAAGCAGAGCGGCCGAGTGCGTGTGAGGTGGCACATGCGCATGTGCAGACGTTGTGCGTTGCTTGAAGAACATTAATCTGGACGGGTGCTGCAGCAGCAGGTGCTGCAGAGACTCGCGTGCAGGTGGTGCAATGCTGGCAGTGCATGCCGGCAGGCACTGTATGCATCGGTGATGCAAGCAAGGGAACAGGCATGCATGCATGCGACGCGGAGGCAGGCAGGCCGTGAGAACAACGCGGCTGGCCTGGCCTTGGCACGCGACGGCTACGCGTGGCACGCGAGAGGAGTCTGCTGCCATGCCCTGAGTTGCATTATCAGGTGTGCTTAGTTACGTTCCCTCGGAGTGGCACGACGCGAAAGGGTAAGCCAGGATATACAGACGCAGGTGCAGAAGTGGGCTATCGCAATTCGGCCACATTTCAAAGGAATTGGTTTAGACGACTCGACGCACTCGGTAAGTTGATGAATGTGGTGTTGCGGAGAAACGAGGAATGTGGTGTAGCCAGCATGACTAGGGGAGAGAGATTACTAGCGTTCTAGCGGCGCAGGCGGTTGGAGTGACGCTGTTGCAGTGATGGCGTTCCATGGAGCTCCATGCTGACTCAAATGAATGGTCGGGACCTCGAGTTGAGTCTTACCGCTGGCAGATGAGGATGGGCGGTGGTCCCCGAGATGGCGGGGCCATGCGTGCGTTGTCGGAACAGGGTACCCATGTGAATGATGTTTCTAAACCAACCGGATGAGCTCGCATGCAGCCATGCACACAATGTGACAATGCCTGGAATCCAATTGCTATCCTCGACTCCTCGTCCGCTCCCCGCGCTGGAGGCCATGGGAAAGCATCCGCGCATGTAAGGCAGGTAACTCTGCGCATCTGCGCATCTTGAATCCTTCGCCAAGGAAGGTCCGCAACCGGCTTACTGGCACCGTGCGCCAAGGGCACAAGCCCGCTGCTCACCTGCTTCTCACCCTGCTCCCACCGCTTGAATTGGAGCGGGCGCCTACAAACTGTAGTACCTTCCATGCTACAGTCGTACTGATAGGCTGCCTCTCTTAGGCGCCAAAGGGCTGACTGCTGGAACAAGGCAGCAACGTAGGAAGTGGGGCAAAGGGACGGCAGGCCACAGGAGGAGGGCCTTACAAGCGGCGAGAGCCAAACACACGCAAGCCCAACGGCGACGCCGACGCGCCGGAACGACAAGCACAACCGCAACGCGGCAGCAAAAAACCCAGAAAAAACCCACAAACAACAAGGCCCGACAACAAGAGACGGCGCAGAGGCGGGCGAACGCCGCGACAACACACGCCACCCCGAGCAGCAACCAAGCGCACCAGCAACAAGAAGCCGAAGCCACCAGAACCCAGAAACGACAATGGCGCAGAACTAAGCGCCCCGCCGACGGCCCGACACAGCCAGCCTGACACGAGGAGCCACTAGCGAAACCCTCACGAGACGCGCCGACAACGCCACGATGACGGCCCAGCGAAGGATTCGCGACCAGCGCCAAACGAGGCGCCGCCGCCACGGACGAGGGGCCAGCCCGCAAGGCCGCGGCAGGCGCCGCGACGGCACGAGGGCCGGCGGCCGCGCGAACCGGCGCCGGCGGCGAGGCGGCGGCCCCGCCGCCGACGGCGCCCGCGCCGGAAGGGCCGAGCGATCCTGCGTGGAGGGGAGAACCTGGGGCCAACAAGGGCGGGAAGGGCGGGCACTTGAGTGAGAACGTTCGAAGCAACGTTAAAGGCTCTCACTATGAAGGCAGAATGAGGAAAAGGAGGAGAGGCTGGCGCCAAAGAGAGCCAGCCTGTACGACTTTCTCATGGAAGCTCGCTTAGAGGCTCCATTCCCTCCGGCCCCTTCGGGGCCTCCGGTCCTCCGCCTCTAACCACACTTCCATGCTACAGTCGTACTGATAGGCTGCCTCTCTTAGGCGCCAAAGGGCTGACTGCTGGAACAAGGCAGCAACGTAGGAAGTGGGGCAAAGGGACGGCAGGCCACAGGAGGAGGGCCTTACAAGCAGAACACGAAGAGATACCACACCGACAGCGAGGCCCAAAGCGCGGGGACAGAGTTGTGTGGCGTGTAGGGTGTATGAGAGAATGCTTTTGGGACGGGGGACGAGTTTGCCAGCGAATGGCCGTTGAGGATGTGCAGCTGGGGTGCCAGCGGTATAGCGTTGGCCACGATGCAGGGCCCACTACCGGGCAGGGGAAAGGGCAGGGGCAAAAACCAGAACAGGAGGCACGCGGGAAGCCCGCGCGCGCGCATACCGTACTGCTGCCGTAGAGTGGCAAGGAGCGGCGTGGCGAGCCTCGAGTTGTTGGGGTCTGGCGCAAGGCAAGTGTGCGCATCTACAGGTGTGGGGGCGTCACCGAACAGGCGAGCCCACCACGCCCGGTTGCACGACGGGGCTGGCGTAGCGTGCGCAAGCAGCTGGAAGAATAGAGGCCTGCCCGAGCGCAGAGGAGGCGTCGAACGGGCCTATAAGAGTGTGCAGAGTGGCCAAGGCCTGCATGGTCGGCTGCACCCGGGATCGGGGCCGGGGCCGAAACCAGCCAGGCGAGGTCGTTGAGTGGAATGATAACCCTGAGTGACGAGCATAGTGTTGTGAGATGGTACCCCGGTTGGGGGATGGAATATAAGGTATCTCCTGCGCCGGCCTTGGGCGTCCGCCCACGCGGCCGCCTATCGAGGCGACGAGCGCCGCCGGCGCCTCCGCCGCCGCGCCTGCCGCCGCAAGAGTCAGCGGCGGCTGCCAGTAAACGCCAGCGGCCACTATCCGACAGCGGCCGCCTACGCAGCCGCCTGTCGAGGCGGCGAGCGCCGTCAGCGCCTCTGCCGCCGCGCCTGCCGCCGCAAGAGTCAGCGGCGGCTGCCAGCAAACGCCAGCGGCCACCATCCCGCGGCGGCCGCCCACATGGCCGTCTGTCGAGGCGGCGAGCGCCGTCAGCGCCTCCGCCGCCGCGCCTGCCGCCGCAAGAGTCAGCGGCGGCTGTCAGACAAGACTAGCAGCCACCATTCCGCGGCGGCCGCCCACATGGCCGCCTGTCGAGGCGGCGAGCGCCGTCAGCGCCTCCGCCGCCGCGCCTGCCGCCGCAAGAGTCAGCGGCGGCTGTCAGACAAGACTAGCAGCTACCATTCCGCGGCGGCCGCCCACATGGCCGCCTGTCGAGGCGGCGAGCGCCGTCAGCGCCTCCGCCGCCGCGCCTGCCGCCGCAAGAGTCAGCGGCGGCTGTCAGACAAGACTAGCAGCCACCATTCCGCGGCGGCCGCCCCCGCGGCCGCCTGTCGAGGCGGCGAGCGCCGTCAACGCCTCCGCCGCCGCGCCTGCCGCCGCAAGAGTCAGCGGCGGCTGTCAGACAAAACCAGCAGCCACCATCCTGCGGCGGCCGCCCATATGGCCGTCTGTCGAGGCGGCGAGCGCCGTCAGCGCCTCCGCCGCCGCGCCTGCCGCCGCAAGAGTCAGCGGCGGCTGTCAGACAAGACTAGCAGCCACCATCCTGCGGCGGCCGCCCACATGGCTGCCTGTCGAGGCGGCGAGCGCCGTCAGCGCCTCCGCCGCCGCGCCTGCCGCCGCAAGAGTCAGCGGCGGCTGTCAGACAAGACTAGCAGCCACCATTCCGCGGCGGCCGCCCCCGCGGCCGCCTGTCGAGGCGGCGAGCGCCGTCAGCGCCTCCGCCGCCGCGCCTGCCGCCGCAAGAGTCAGCGGCGGCTGTCAGACAAGACTAGCAGCCACCATCCTGCGGCGGCCGCCCACATGGCCGCCTGTCGAGGCGGCGAGCGCCGTCAGCGCCTCCGCCGCCGCGCCTGCCGCCGCAAGAGTCAGCGGCGGCTGTCAGACAAGACTAGCAGCCACCATCCTGCGGCGGCCGCCCACATGGCTGCCTGTCGAGGCGGCGAGCGCCGTCAGCGCCTCCGCCGCCGCGCCTGCCGCCACAAGAGTCAGCGGCGGCTGTCAGACAAAACCAGCAGCCACCATCCTGCGGCGGCCGCCCATATGGCCGTCTGTCGAGGCGGCGAGCGCCGTCAGCGCCTCCGCCGCCGCGCCTGCCGCCGCAAGAGTCAGCGGCGGCTGTCAGACAAGACTAGCAGCCACCATTCCGCGGCGGCCGCCCACATGGCGGCCTGTCGAGGCGGCGAGCGCCGTCAGCGCCTCCGCCGCCGCGCCTGCCGCCGCAAGAGTCAGCGGCGGCTGTCAGACAAGACTAGCAGCCACCATTCCGCGGCGGCCGCCCCCGCGGCCGCCTGTCGAGGCGGCGAGCGCCGTCAGCGCCTCCGCCGCCGCGCCTGCCGCCGCAAGAGTCAGCGGCGGCTGTCAGACAAGACTAGCAGCTACCATTCCGCGGCGGCCGCCCACATGGCCGCCTGTCGAGGCGGCGAGCGCCGTCAGCGCCTCCGCCGCCGCGCCTGCCGCCACAAGAGTCAGCGGCGGCTGTCAGACAAGACTAGCAGCCACCATCCTGCGGCGGCCGCCCACATGGCCGTCTGTCGAGGCGGCGAGCGCCGTCAGCGCCTCCGCCGCCGCGCCTGCCGCCGCAAGAGTCAGCGGCGGCTGTCAGACAAGACTAGCAGCCACCATCCTGCGGCGGCCGCCCACATGGCGGCCTGTCGAGGCGGCGAGCGCCGTCAGCGCCTCCGCCGCCGCGCCTGCCGCCGCAAGAGTCAGCGGCGGCTGTCAGACAACACTAGCAGCCACCATCCTGCGGCGGCCGCCCACGCGGCCGCCTGTCGAGGCGGCGAGCGCCGTCAGCGCCTCCGCCGCCGCGCCTGCCGCCGCAAGAGTCAGCGGCGATGGCCAGCAGGCGCCAGCTGTCAGTCCATTTATGTCAGCATTTTTTGCCCTGAGAGGCCACTGCTATGATGGCATCAAAGCACGAATAGTGGGTCCGAGGGTTTCAGCTGCAAAAGCACACGTATTCTGCATGTGCGGGACGAATAAGAGAGTAGTAGTAGTGACCGTCCTGATGTTGGGGGGTGGGAGCCAAAACTGAATGTGTGCCAGAAGACGTGACAGAAGGGAAGTTGAGGGCCTGCGAGCCGCTGCAATTGCCCAGTGGATCAGAAAGTTGGGTGCAGGGGCGGAAACTTGAGTTACCGATGGCGAAGTCCTGCCAAGCCGATAGAAACTTGTGCGAATGGGGCTTGGAGCCCACTGTGCAGAAGAATTGCACGAGTCTGGGGGATGTGTACCGCATGTGTCGTGAGGGCGTCTGAACGATGATCCAGAATAGCGAGTTCAGCAGTAGGAAGGGCACGAATTGCCTCAGGCACGGCCATGTTGCACTGGATTCCGTCCAGGCGGGGTCAGCGAGGATCCAAAGGCGCGCGGGCGGCATGTGCGAGCTGGGCGATGCGTGGATTGATGCCGCGAGGAGCCCCAGGCATGCGAGCCGTGGGCATAGCGAGTCCAAGCCAAGAGGGGGGCGCGAGGTGCCCCACGGCACGCAGGCCGCATAGGGAGGCGACGGGAGTGGGGGTGCGAGGGGCCCACGGCACGCGGGCCGCATAAGGAGGCGAGGGGAGTGCGGGTGCGAAGGGACCGACGGCACGCGGGCCGCATAAGGAGGCGAGGGGAGTGGGGGTGCGAGGAGCCCGACGGCACGCAGGCCGCATAAGGGAGTGGGGCCGCGAGGAGCCCGACGGCACGCAGGCCGCATAAGGAGGCGAGGGGAGTGGGGGTGCGAGGAGCCCGACGGCACGCGGGCCGTATAGGGAGGCGAGGGGAGCGGGGGGCGCGAGGGGCCCACGGCACGCGGGCCGCATAAGGAGGCGAGGGAAGTGGGGGCGCGAGGGGCCCCACGGCACGCAGGCCGCATAAGGGAGTGGGGGCGCGAGGAGCCCGACGGCACGTAGGCCGCATAAGGAGGCGAGGGGAGTGGGGGTGCGAGGAGCCCGACAGCACGCGGGCCGTATAGGGAGGCGAGGGGAGCGGGGGGCGCGAGGGGCCCACGGCACGCGGGCCGCATAAGGAGGCGAGGGAAGTGGGGGCGCGAGGGGCCCCACGGCACGCAGGCCGCATCAGGAGGCGAGGGGAGTCGGGGCGCGAGGAGCCCACGGCACGCGGGCCGCATATGCAGTTCGTCTGGTGCGATCCGGGGCGCGAGGTGCCCCACGGCACGCGGGCCGCATAAGGAGGATGAAGTTGCGAGGGGCCCGACGGCACGCGACGGCACTCGGGCTTCTCCGAAAGTCTGTCAGCCACGAAAAACACTTGCAAATGAAATACTTAAATGCGATCATTAGCGTCGAACAAAGGAAGCCATGAACAACGGAAGATCAGAGCGTCGATCGAAGCACATATCGGGACTCCCTGAACGCTCCTAATGCTCCTAACGCTCCTGGCGCTCCTGGTCCAACAGTAAATGTAGCAACAGACTCCACCTGCGGCTGCAGAGCCTAGCGCTCGCGCCGACCATGACCAGCGTCTTGTCCTATCCAGAGCAGCAACAAAAGGGCTTGAGTGAGAACGTTCGAAGCAACGTTAAAGGCTCTCACTATGAAGGCAGAATGAGGAAAAGGAGGAGAGGCTGGCGCCAAAGAGAGCCAGCCTGTACGACTTTCTCATGGAAGCTCGCTTAGAGGCTCCATTCCCTCCGGCCCCTTCGGGGCCTCCGGTCCTCCGCCTCTAACCACACGTACTGCTACATGTGATCCGTAATAACAAAGTTCATGGAAGTATGGAACAAGGCTCTGGGGGCTCGAGATTAACACGAATGCGCCGAATTTGGAAATGCAAGTGGCAAAGAGGGGTCGGGATCTGCACGGTGTGACAGCCCCGCACATCCCAGCTACAGCCCCACCTCCAGGGGGCCAGGGGCCGTCCCGACGCTAGAGTAAAGCATTATTAGGGCATACATCCTTAGTACATTCTTGTATAACGTGGAAACAGCATGGTGCACGGCAATCTTGGGTGGCATGTGTGGGTCAGCTTTTGAGCGTGTGCGCAGGTGTGTGTGTGTGTGGGGGGGGTAGTTCATTCCAGAAACCAGAAGCGAAACGACCATGATAAGCTGATAAGGGGGCGGGATGTAAATACCAGCCCAAGCTAAACCAAACCAAATGCTTAAGAGCCACGAGGAGAGCGTGGCCTATAATGGGAGACACAGGAGGAGAAGTCATAACGATTCCCGCAACCCCATGAATCCCGGACAGAAACCCAAATTCCCAGCCGCTTCGCCCAGACTTAACCTAGTACCGAGTCGGTGACGACCACCTCGGTCTCGGGCAGAATTGACGGCAGCCGCCTTCACAATTGCCACCCAGGCTCGCACAACAAACGTCACATCACAACGATCAGTGCAGGCTAGACATGCATTGCATACCCACCTAATAGTCATGAATGGAGCCCGGGCGCCAGGCAGGGGACCAGCGCCAGCGCCAGGGCGGGACAGCGGCAGGTGCAAAAGGGGGGAAAGGCAAACGGTGTGAGCTGAATGGCATGTCGGCGAGAAAGTAACATGGTATCCTACGAAGACGAGCCTGGGCGACAAAAAAGAAAGGGCTGTTAGCTTGCAACAGCAGATATACGCATGCATGGGGATGGGCCACACGAGGGCCAAGTACACGGGCGGCGGGCGGGGGGGGGGGGTAAGAATGGGGTGGCCTGGTGAAAGAAAGTGAAGGCCTGCCAAAGTTGGGGGTCGGTCGGTCCATCCAGGGATTCTTCAAAAGGCGCCGCAAGCTCCTCCAGCGCCGGAACGCAGATGACTGTAGCTAAACATGCATATTTCACAACATTGAAGCCAACTACTCTCATATAAGGGCGGTCTGCGTAAGCTGGCAAGGACATGTCCCTGGGGTGTCCCTGGGATGCCCCAGCACATGGAAACATGAGCGGAGTGGGCAGGTCCAGATTTTAATCTGTCACCGAATTTGTAAAATTTCCCGAAATCAGTATCATGAAACACGCATAGCATTACGGCAAGCCGCGTTGGCTCTATAACCGTACTGCATCTCCGCTGAAGCGCCCAGGCCGGAGCCACTCGGAAGCAAGTTTGTCAAATGGGTTAGGGCATTCGGGGGTCGACCCTTCTTGGCGGAATGCAACAGCTGCTCGGGGTAGCTGGAGGACAGGTGGCATCTACTCCAGCCAGAGCTGCCAGACGGAACCGTCGTGCTACTGAACCTTTCGCGCCACGTGAAGCAAGACAAGGCCAGTGGTGTTTTACACGGCTGCACACGCTGGGGCGTAACATGCGCCAGTGCGCTCGTAACTTACCGGCAGCACTCGGGGCCTTCTCCTCCAGGCACAACCATACCCGCAGCCGTCTCGCCTACCCCTTCCCCCACTCTGCCCCCTCCAGCAAGCAACGAACAAAGACATATGTTTAATACCCATTGCCGAAGAGATAAGAAGCACACTCACAGGGCAAACAGCCCACACAGGGCATTGATCCCCGTCACACGAAAGCGGGCTGACGTCCCCGTCGCCCCTTCACTCCTGGAAACAAAGAGGGCACTGTTCATCCTCAGCAGTAGGCAACGACCCGAACTTTTTGAAGAAACTGAAACAAGATGACTTGAGCGCATCCCCACGCCACAAGTCCCAAGCTCCTGCCGTCTGTTCCTGCACCCCTGCTTGCGCACAATGCAGATTTTATTTAAATACCGGTAGTCAGCTTACCGGACAAATTGGAAAAGAAGAAAAGCACGTCCCCGATGCTCTGAAAAGTGTGTTGTACACCCGCGAATACTCGCATTCTCGACACGACACAACACACTCACACTGTACCTTCATCAGACAGGAACAGCGCAACACGCGTTAGTCAATATATCCCCATCGCTTTGCTTGCCAAGTTGCCTCCTAGTTCAGCCCCTGCTCAGGGGAGGTCACCTTGCAGCGCTGTCGTCGCATCCATCATCCGCCAATTCACTCTCTCCCCGCCACGCCTCTCAACTTCACCTGCACCTATACACACACGCCAGCAGCTCACAGAAGCCGCATGCACCCCTCCTCCTCCAGCCATGCACGTGCCAGGGGCGTCCAAGCACCCATGTAAAATATGAGCCGGTTTGGCGTTCAGCCTTAGCCAAGCACCATGCGCGGCTGCAGTTCAGCCCATGCCGTGCTGGCTGGCCGGGTGGTCTGCCTGACTGGCTGGCTGCCTGGGGACTTCATGGCGCAGTCAACCCTGCCGGGCTGCCGCGCAAACAGCAGGCCGGCCGCGCCTTCCATGCCGGCGGCGGCGCGCGCATCACGATGACTGGATGGCCGCGCTGATGGCGGCCTGCGCCACCGCGTTGCCCTGCTGCTGCAGGGCCTGGCTGAGCCCGCCCGCCACCGGCGCCACCAGCGCCAGCCGCTTCTGCTCCTGCACGCCAATGGTGCCGATGCTCTGCACCCCCGGCTCCAGGAAGCCCGTGGACTTCAGGATCGCGTTGCGCGCGCGCAGCCTCTCGCGCTTGATGGCCACGCTGGGGCTGTCGCCGGTGAAGGAGAAGGCGAAATCCGGCGGCGCGCCCGACAGCTGGTGCGGTGGCACAAAGGTGGCTGGCGCCGCGATGGCGGTGGGGCTGTTGGGCGAGGCGTCCGCCTTCTTCCAGCGGCCCATGTGTGGGATGCTGACGGGCACGGAGGAGCCCTGTTGCAAGGGCGACGGTAGATGACGGAGGGAGGAGCGATTGGGGTAACGCGAGTGATGGGGGAATAACGTGGATGCAGGGAGCGCACAGTTGGTGGCCGCGCAGCAGCCGCGCGCAGCGGAACTTGTCCTCGGTGGCGCGAGCCCTAGGCTCGTGAAAACCCTGCCACCCACCGGCCGCTTAGCCTTCTCCCCCTTCTGCCCTTCCGCCTGCCAGGTCCCTCAAGCTCACTAACCATGCGTATGTGCCCCGACGTGGCGGGCAAGGAGGCTGATATCCGCACTGAGGTGTGTGGCGCGTCGTCCTGGTCGGAGGCGTCCACGCCTAGCGTCACCTGGATAAGGCTAGACTTGGCCGACGAAGCGCCCGTGTCATCTGTAATAGTAACACGCAGACAAGTCTTTCAAATATGGGTCGAGCAGACTGCTGTGGGATCGTTTGGGCCTTGAATCGAAAAGCTAGCCCGCACGCCAAGCCAGATCTCTGAGACCCAATGAAATAACACCATCGAATGGACATCAATCATGCAGTTGGCGACAGCGACTCGCTCGCTCCGCGCGCGCCGACGAATCGACCTACCGTGCCCTTCATTTGGAAGTGGCCCCACGCCGTCCTGCTCCTCTTCTAAAGCGATTTCCTCCTCGCTGCTATCAGCAGATGACTCAGCAGCGTCGTTATCACCATCCTCAAAGAGGTCGGCCTCGTGGAGCTCCTCGATGGGGTCCATGGCCGCTATAACTAGCCTAGATTAAGCGCTTCAACTCTGCCACAACAAAATTGGGGCAGGTTGGAGTTGGTCGAAAGACTCGGGGTTGGGGTTTGTGGACAAAGCTGCGGCCTGAGCGGCGGCTGTCCACTTCACAGCTGGCTTCAGGTACAGGATTCGCAAACAAGCAGAGCGATTTAGAGAAGAGCAAGGGAACGCGTTGGAGGAAAGGAAAGCAACGGCCTTCTATTTTTGGATAGTTCAGTCCGTTGAGAGCAGTCTGTAATTTTGTGAGCACATATATAGTGTTGGGCGGTGGGGAGAAGTTGACATTTACGTGGCCAACGAGAGATGGGAATCGGGCGGCCCGCGACCTAGGGCCTGGAACCGAGTTGACTGTTTGTGGACCGCTGCCAGTATCATGTGCCTGATATCGGTAGGGAATCTGTCAAGCATGTGACCGCGTTCGCGTAGGGTTCCCTCGGCCTCGAGCGAGTCGGAGCATTCCAGCTGTCGTTGGTCTCTTCCCCACCGAAACAAGTCCGTGCTCTCAAATGCAATTCGATCCGAAACAAATAGGCTCATAAAGTTGACCTGCCGCTCTCAGCAGCAGTGGCTTGCAGTGCAGCGCGCTCTTCCTCACCCAGGGTGCATTAATGCGGCTCGATACAAGCCCTTGCAGCTTTGTCCCCTAGGATCATACGCGTGCCTCAAAACGCAGTAAGCGCTCCTGTGGTCAGCGCCGTTTCTTGTCCCGAAGACTGGAATCACGGCACCGTGTGCTCCCAATAATAGTTCCAACGGCAGCGGTACACACCCTGGGGAAGGGGGGCCTGTACCTGGCTGCTTTTACAGCCGCAAGCTATTAAACGGCATAAGATATACTACAACTTCAGTGCAAATGCGTTGTCACTTCACCTTGCCGCGAAAAACCGGGAGTGCCGAGAGTCCGTATAAGGCTTGAATTTTGACCCTGGTATTGATATGTACGTAATACGGGCCAAGGTGCAGGCGAAATGGAAATCAGAGCGCGGGGGAGTGTGAGAGCGCTTGCGCTGCTCCTGGCAGCGTGCATAGTTGCGCCAGCGTTGGCGAAGGTCATCACCACTGCAGGTAAGCTTCATTTCATAGGCTAGCATTCAATGGTATAGATTCCGGTTCTTTTAACCCGCGATTCAGTGCCGCGAGGCCCGACAAGTTCGCGTCGTGACCTTGTACTGTTGCGGAAGCTCAATCAGCATAAGATCCTGAAATGCTTGTCAGCTGCGAAACCTTCACGCGGTCGGCTGCGACCTTGGTGGCAAGGCCAGCGCCGGCACGGCTCGGCACGGCACGGCACTTGGCGAGGCTTGGGGCACATACGCGCGGGCAACCGGGTGTTCAGACGGCCCGGAGCTGCTCCATCAATTGACTCCCAGCCATCTTACGAAGCTTTGATGCTTGTTTTAAGAATCGGGACACCTAGCCCTCTGTTGCCCCTGCCTGTGCTCCGCTAGCTGAGATTGGTTTATTTAGTCGAGCTCGGGCACACAACCCTGTGCACGTAACTTCGTCCTGGGTGTGCACGTGGCAATGTTGGTTGCCCTTGTTGTACACTCTGACAATGCAGTGGACGCGCCACCGCCATCTGACGGTGCTCTGCAGCCGGAGTCGCCAGGTGCGGCCACGTCATTACCAAGGTCATTACTGCTGTTGAGAACGTGAGGCGAACGCCGCCGGGCCTACCGCCTACACGCGACTGCTGTTCCTATACTGCTGTTGCGAGACTTGCGACACCAATAATCTATGTACAACAATCCTTTACCTTGCTGCCGCCTTCAGGATTCCACACAATCATCACTACTGGGAATGCACCGCCTCCCGATGCGGAGGTGCTGCTGCCGCCGCCGCCCGCAAAGGCAGCTGGCAATCGGGCGCCGCCTCCCAAGGGGGCCGCGGCCGCCTCCAAGCCGCCTCCGCCTACCAACGCCGCCAACAGTATTAATACCACCCACACCAACAGCACGTCCTCAAGGGCCGCCCCGCCGCCGCCGCTTGTCCGTGGCCGCCCGCCGCCCCCGACGCTTGGCGGCAACGGGGATGAGATGCCTCCAGACCGTGTCTACATGGATGTTTACCCACCGCCACCTGCAAAAGGTGGGTAAGATAGTTGGCTGGGCCGCGGGACATCTGTGGACGGGAACTCATGCTCAGCATTGCCAAAGCAGCAGGTGCAAGACTGTTGGGCACGTACTCAGTCGTGCCATGCAATGCCTGCCCTATGAAGACCGGGAATGCAGGGGTGATGAAGGGCCCACTTAGTGGTGATAAAGCGTGGTTGGGTGGGCCAATGAGGGGATATGTAAGGAGCGAGTATGGGATAACAAGTGATTAAAGGAATAGGTCAATAATGGACCAAGAAGGGACAAGTAAGGGGTGATGTCGTGATGGAGGGACAACGAAGGGCACAGGAAGGGGGGAGGGAGGGGCAAGTAAGGGGCGACGGAGGGAGGATGAAGGGACTGAAGGGAGGGACCAGGAGAGGGGCGAGTAAGGGGTGAGAGGAATGGGGCGATGAAGCCTGCCCGATGCAGGGCCAGGGTTTGAAGGGGGGATGAATGGAAGACTAAGCAAGACTAAGCAAGCAATGCCGTTCCGGGAGTGCCGTCTGAGCCATGCCGTTCCGGGGAGGCCGTTTGACAAGCTGAAATAAACACGGCGGCACGGCCGCGCCAGGCACACGACTCCCATCGCCGTGTGACCGGGCATGTGCCCTGCGCTCCGCTCTTCGACTGTGCATTCGGCCTATGTGTGCAGTGATCCCGCCTCTTCGCTTGGTCGGCGGCGTTTTCCCTAACGCGGGGCGGCTGGAGGTGCGCGCGCATCGAAGTAATGCAGCCTCGAGCTAGTAGATCGCACATACACCGCCGGTGTCAACGTGTAAACTACAAGTAATTCTGATTGTCTAGCTACAGTTTATATAGTTCGCTGCGTGCTGAATGCAGATCTTCATGAACGGCGTGTGGGGCACTATCTGGTGCGTGGCCCCGTACATGAAAGACGTGGTCATGTTTTCATGCGCGTTCACGTCTAGCCTTTCGGATGATCAGGTGGTGATTTCGTAACGTTAACGTTTGCTGCGCAGCTCTGACGGCTGGAGCAGCTATCCTGATAACGCCAAGGTGGCATGTCGCCAGGTGGGTAGCGTAGATAGGCCGTGCGCGTTGACGTGATGGTCACATCACATCAAACTGGATCATTGCCAAGAGAAAACAAGTGCACTTGCAGGGCGCTTATCCCAAACCGGGATTTTCAGTGCCCCACGTCCTTTACCTACCCTTTACCAAACGCTGTCACAGATGGGCTTCACCGGATGGTCGTACGGCTCACGATGGTACACCTCGTCTTCCGCTTTGGGCCAGGACTACTTCCCCATCGCCTGGAGTGCCAAAATCCACATCGTAAGTACGTACAAGCAAATGTGGTGGTGTTGAAACGGGGAGGCTGCAGGGGAGCCCTGCTGAAGGGAGATGGGATGGATGACACCTATGCGCAACTGCATCCGGGGCGAGCGAGGGCCTGCCCGTGCCCATCTCTCTGCCCCAGGCACCGTGTAATGCGCCCACACTGCAGCGTGCTGCCCGGCCGCACACTGCCTGCCGGCTGCTGCTCTAAAGCCTTCACACACACATATACACACACACACACACACGCACACACACACACAGGGCACAGTGCGGTGCAGGGGCGGGGAAACGTACCTGGCGGGATGCTTTTGGTCCCCTTCGACCCTTGGCTTTGGGCAGTGTACGCACGCACAAGACGTCGGAGTGTCATGCAGCGGTGGGTGATGAGCCATGTGTGTGTGTGTGTGTGTGTGCCCGGGACGATACAATGCACGCGCCAGGCCGGGACAAAGGCAATTGTTATCGGAAACGGGGGCGAGTCACTGCCCAACCACTTCTCGCTCCCTGCCCTTGCGACATCATGTGCTTTGGGCACCAACAGGATCGCGCCCCCCGATGCCGCCGCCGTCCCTGCCGCCCATACCGCCAAGCCCGCCCCAACCGCCGCCCGCCCCTCAACCACCACGCGTGCCGCGCCCGCCGCCCTCGCCTCCGCGGCCGCCTCCGCCTCCCCCTCGAGCTGAACCTGCGTCGCCCCTGCCAGGCTGGACCCACAGTTGTCAGGTCAGTCTTCGAGATCCAGAGGGTCTGAGCCCAAAGGCACCGGCGCCCGCCGGCCGCAGCATGCCTTACGTTAGGTGCGAGGCGGCTGCGGCAGCAGCTACAGCCGCGGTGGTCCCGGCAGCTGCGGCGGCTGCGGCGGTTGCAGCGGCTGCAGCGGCTACAGCGGCAGCCGCGGGCAGAAATAGCGGCAGCAGTAGCAGCAGCAGCAGTAGTGCAGGGCAGCAGCAGCAGGCAACTGGAATGGCGGAGCTGGTGGCCGTCAGGCTAGGGCCGTCGCTGGCGCCCCTGCATGCCGCGGGCCTGCTGGAGCTGACGGGCATTCGTGTGCTGGGATGGGATCGGGCAGCCAACGGCAGTAGCAGCAACAGCACAGCTGGCAGCAGCCGCAGCTCTACGGGCAGCAGCGGCAGTAGCACCCAAAGCACTGCCGACTACGGCGTCACGTTTGTGGGAGTACCGCACCTGCTGCTGCGGGACTCGACACTGGCAGACGCGTCCCTGTCCGGCGTGGCGCCGCTGGTGGTTTGTGAAAACTGCACTTTCCTAACCGTTGAGCGACTGACGGTTGAGGGCTTGGAGGGCGAGCCGCTCGTCCAGCGCGCCAACGGCATACCGAGCGTACGACAAGTGACGCATGGCGCAGTCGCGGCGAACGGGTTGGCGGCGGCGCGGCTGGTGGGCGTGTCGTGCAGCCGTGTGGTCAACTCGTACGGTTTTGCGTGCGTACGGCTGTCGTACCTGCCCCTGGAGCTGCGACGCAGTGCGCTGCTGGCGGCGGCGAAAGCCACTGCCGCCGCCGCAGCGTCCAGCGCCATGGCTGCTGCTACGGCCACTCCGGCGCAAGCCAGCGGAGGTTCAGTGGCAGCAGCAACGAACATGTCAGTGGCCGCTGAGGACCTTGCGGCACCAGCACCAGCACCACCACCAGCACCAGCCAGGGCGGCAGCGGAGCTGGCACTGGCAGACGTGCAGCCGCCGCCGTTGCTCCTCATCTCCGATTCCTCATTTGCTAACAACTCAGTGGTCTGGTCCGCATCCAAGGAGGTCGTTGCCCCGAAGCTGTACGTGTCAACTGCCTCATGCGGCACTTCGGAGAAGAATAAAACCATGCTGGGTTACGGTGCCGTGCTCGTTGACTTTGACGCGCGACATCCCCTCCCTACCAACGACACCTTGTCCTATCCAAACAGCACTAGCAACACCAGCAGCAGCAGCAGCAGCAGCAGCAGCAGTAGCGGCGCCAGCGGCGTCAGCGGCGCCTACGGCGCTGCGGATGGAGACGTTAGCGTTTGGTCGGAGGTGGTGGTGCAGGACACACGTTTCCTTGGAAACCGTGGCGGCTGCGGCGCGGGGCTGGCTTTTGACTTCTTGAGGTTGCCGGTAGGTGGTTTGTGCTCCCGCGTGCGCTGCAGCACATGCGTGGCCGGAGCAGATAGAGCGCTGATGCACATTCAGACTCACACCTACCACACGTACGATTGAACTCTCTCCGGCCGACGCACGCGCCCCCCCCCCTCCGTTTTGCGTGTCTCCACGCACGCACATCAACCTGCAGGCCAAGCTGCGCTTGTCGCGCTTTAACGCAAGCTCCAACGACGTCGTGACTGGAAGCTTTGAAAGCGGCGACGGCGGCGCTGTCTACATGCTGGGCGGCGGTCGCTCATCTGTGACCATCACCGATGGCTCCATCATCACCAGCAACCAGGGCACTCACGGTAGCTAGGGCGGCCTGCAGTAGCAGTGGGGCCGGTGGTGGGGCTGGAGATCGAGCGTCACTCATGTTGCGCGGAATGCAGGGGGAAACTCAGTACGGCGTGCTATGCGGCGTCATGCGTACCTCCAGCCAACAACCTCGCGTTCCGCGCGCGGACGCACACGCACACCGTGCGTGCAAGGGGTGGTGTCACCTTACGTTTACTTGCTCGTTGCTGCTGGCTGCTGGCTCATGCATGCAGGTGGTGCCGTGTACACAGAGTCCTCCGCCTCACTGCTCGTCGAGGTGTCTGGCGGCTCTCGCCTCGCCCTCAACCGCGCCGGTTACACCGGCGGCGCAATCAGCGCGGGCGGCAAGCAAGACGTGGCGATTCGTGTCACGGGCGGCAGTAGCCTGTCGCGTAACGTTGTGAGCGGTTACGGCGGGGCCATTCTAGCGTTTGCCAAAACCGGCAGTCTGGTGGTTTCAGACCAGAGCTCCATCACAGGCAACGTGGCGAACCTGTACGGACCTAGTACCGACAGCCCCGATGGCGGTTGCGGTGGCGGCGCCTGGCTGGAGGTGAGGCAGGCGCGGCGCGGCGCGATGGTGTGCTAGCTAGGTGTGCGGCCTGGTGCGGTGCGCCTACCTCCTCTCACCTACCTCCACGCGCTCACATGGAATGTATTGCGCCCACAGTTCCAAAATACGACCCTAATTGAGATCTCTGGCGGCAGCGCTGTCGCCAATAACGGCGCCATCAACAACGGTACGTTACACACTCGTTTGTGACACACATACAGGTTCCCCCCTGTCCTACCATCCCCCAAGCGCCAACCCGGCCACTACTGCCGCCTCTGTCCTGATCAGAACACGCGCGTGTCGCCTGTAGCCAGCAGTTGCTGCCGCACGAATCCACATGTCATCCCCGTGTTTGTCCATGCCCCACAGGCGGCGGGCTGTATGTATGGAAGGACATGGGGACGTTCATTCTAAACGGCTCCCGCATGTCCGGAAACGTGGTCCAGGGTGGGCCCTACGTCACTGAGGGCGGGGCGCTGTTCGTCGATCGGAGCGCCATAAGCATCATCCTGGATGGGGGCGCCGTGATGAGCGACAACAAGGCTGGGGTGTGGGGTAAGCACGCGGTTGCATTTAGCTTGGCGGGCTGAGTGTGTTGTGTGGGGCACGTAGGTGCGATGCGCGAGCTAGCGCTTGCGCGGTTAGCGCGGTATATATGCAGCACGGAGGCATGCGCGCGGCGGGGCCTGCGGCGCGGTCGCGGCTGCCGCGCGCAAACCAAACCTCTCGTACATCGCCGTACGTGCCCTGCTGCTGCTGATGATGGTCATCCTATGACCGCTAGCTGCCATTGAGCCATCAGGGCATCTCATGCATGATATCTGGATGATTGATTTGCAGGTGGCGCCATCGGCATAGAGGCAAACGGCCTGGGTGACGGCATGGTCCAGCTGGGCCGGCTGGTGGTGAAGGGCGGGTCGAGCGTGACCGGCAACTCTGCAGGCCAGGTGAGCAGCCGCCGCGTGTTTGCGTGAATGTTGTGCTATACCCGATTAAGGGGAGGTAGTGAGGCGGGGGGGGGGCAGATGCATCATCAAGGGCTGCGTGCGTGCGTTGCGGCGTCGTGTGAGCAGGTGGTATGAAGTTGACTAGTAAGACGCGCATGTCATTTGCTTCACGACAGCGCACCAGCTCCTTGCGTGTAAGCATGCGCATTCAAGTTTTGGCCCAACCAGGGGAGGTTGGGCCCAACGTTTGATTGGCGTCTCGCGCGCGCGCACGCACAGGCTGGCGGGGCCATTTATCTTGGCGTCAAGGGTTTCGTCGGGGCTGTGGAGCTGTTGGAAGGCAGCCGGTTCATCAACAATACCGCGAGGGATGGAGGAGGGTGAGTTGCGTGTCAAATTTTTTACGTAGCCGAGTGCGTGCACCGTTGATTGGAGCACCGGTGGGCGGCACACCTAACCCAGCCCAAGGCCCAGGAGCATGCAGCGCCCCGGTGTTGCGTGTTACCTCTACCTGCGTTGCTTGATTTGTAGCATCTTAATAACCTGCCATAGTGCAGGCACTGAATGTGTGCAGGGTGTCCACATACAGGGTGTTCTACTCCAAGGTAGACGTGGTCAACGTCACCATGCACGGCGTCCTGGTGTCCGAAAATGGGTTGTTGCCTGGCCTCCGCGAAGCAGCCGGCTCTGGCACATTCGGTGACGGAGGGGTGAGGTATGCAGATGCGTGAGCTGCTGCGTGCCGTGCGATAATGGGCTGTGTTTGCTTATCAAGCAGTCCTGCTTGCGTGGACACAATGAACACCGACTGCAGGCGCTCTACTTCATGCGGCAAGTGGCAGACCTGACCATTGTAAATACCACCCTGACACGAAACGTGGCACGAGGGGGAGGTGCCATTGGCGTGTACGGGTGAGCCGTGTGCGGCTGTGTGACGTGGATCACATGCGCTCGAACTCAAGGGTTTCAGTAGCGTCCCCGGTGTTCTCTGGTGGTTTCAGGAGTGAGGACACTGCATACCTGCCATTAATACACCCCCGCTATCTATCGCCACCGCGCTTTCTGCGTTTCCTCCTTATGCGCAGCAACGTTGTCGCGGTCACCATCACCAACAGCACCATCACCCACAACGTGGCGCTGTTCAAGGACGGCGGCGCCTTGTGGCTGGGCACGTCCGCGGGCACTTTGCGCCTGGCGGCCGGGACGCTGGTGTCCAACAACCACGCAGCTGCCTGCAACACCTCGTCATCTGCAGAGTGCGGACCGGCAGACGACCGCGCTCGCGGGGGCGCCATCTGGGTTGGGTCCAATGCGGGCGCCGTCGTGCTGGAGGGCGGAACCGTGGCGGCAGAAAATGAGGCGGGGGTCAGCGGCGGGTGAGCGATCTTGACAAGCAAGCGATTGCGACCGTACTGTATGTGTTCTAATCAGCGTAGCTGCAGTGCTCTCAGCAGTGCTTGGCAATTCGGACGCGGGGTGTCGCGTCTGCGATGGAATAATGGGCAGCATGAGCTGGGCGGGGCTCCACTCACTGCTGCATACCTACTACTACCGCTCCAACTCCGGGCTTTGATGCTGCATCAAAATCAGATCACATCATGTCGTGCATGTGCGTACGCAGGTTCCTGTACGTGGGCGGCACGCTGGGCAGCCTGCGTGTGGACGGCGGCTCGGCGGTCCGCGGCAACAGGGCGCGGCACTACGTGGGCGGCGCCGTGTTCGTGGCGCTGGCCGTGGGGTCGGTGGAGGTGGCGGGCGGCAGCAGCGTGACTGGCAACGTCGCGCAGGCGTACGGAGGTGTGTGGGTGAGGCAAGGATGGAGGGGTACGGGGGCTTGAGCCTGGCCGTAAGCGAGTGGGTGTCGCGCGCGAGTGAGTGCGAGGGGAAGCGCCAAGCCAGGGTTTGAGGTTGATGACTAATTGCCGGCAGTGTCCCAACCCGCTGAATGTGCTTGCTTCCATATCAATGTCAATGAATGTGTTGCCATCTTGACAATGGCGTGCAGGCTTCATGGTCGCTGCCGCCAGGCTATCTTCATTCACAATTTCTGGAGGCAGCAGCATCACGTACAACCGCGTGCTCAACGGCAGCGGGGGCGTGCTGGCGATTGAACGCAACGTCAGCAGCTTTGCCATCACCGGCGGCAGTGACGTGTCGTACAATGCGGCAGTTAACGGTTCCGGCGGCGTGTTGTACGCCGGCAACGCAGTCAACGGGTTTATGGTTAGTGGTAGCAGCACGTGCGCCGGCAACACCGCGGGAATGGTGGGGGGCATGGTGGCGGCGGACGGTTTGGCTCGCAACGTGTCCATCAGCGGGGGCAGTCGGATCTCGGACTGCGCCGCCGCCAACTACGGCGGATTCGTACACGCGGAGGACAGCTTGCAACACGTGACGGTTGAAGCCAGCACGATCCAAAACTGTACAGCGGGCGTTGGGGGCGGCGCCTTCAGCAGCGGCGGCCAGCTGCGAAACCTGACCCTGGCTGGCGGCGCGGCGGTACGGGACTGCGCCGCCACAGACACCTCCGCCACCAGGACCGGCGGGGCGGTTTTCGTGGGCTGGGAGCTTGAGGGTCTGACCCTGACCGGTGGCAGTAGCATTGAGGGCGGCGGCGCGGACCAGGGCGGCGGCGTGTATGTGTACGGCGCCGCCAAGCGTGTGTCGCTGGCGGGCGGCAGTAGCATACGGCGCTGTACTGCCCGTCTCGGAGGCGCGCTGTTTGTGGGCTCGGAGGGCCTGACGGGCCTGAGCCTCACTGGTGGCAGTAGCATCGGCAGCAGCAAAGCCACATCCCGTGGCGGCTGCATCTACGTGGGCGCCTCAGCTGCAGATGCCGGCAGCCTTGGGGCTGACGGCGGCAGCAGCAGCAGCAATAGCGACGGTGGAAGTAGCGCTGGAAGCAGCAGTGGCAGCAGCGCTCACGACATGCGGGGAGTGGTGCTGGCGGACGGCAGTGAGATCGCGCAGTGTACGGCGGCGGAGGGAGGCGCAGTGTACGTCGCAGGCGGCGCGGCGACGGACTGGCGCCTGGGTGGCGGTGCCACCATCCGTAACAACCGGGCCAGCTTGGATGGCGGCGCGGTGTGGGCGGCGGCGGCTGGCGACTGGCTGCTGGAGGGCAACTCAAGCATCAGCGAGAACAGCTGCGGACGCGATGGGGGCGCGGTGTACATTTCGGATGGAACCTTCAGCAGCAGCGCTGCGGGTGGCAGCAGCAATAATGGTGCTGGCGGCAGCCCGGGCTCCGGAGCGACGGCGGTGAAGGCAAAAAGAGCAAACACTACCACTGCGCTCGCCAGCACCGCTCCGCCGCCATTACCGTTTCCGCCATCGCCCACGCCACCGCCTCCGCCGCAGCCACCGCTGGCGCCGCTGCTGCTGCAGCTCACGCTATCCGGTGGCGGCCGGGTCTCGAGCAATCGAGCAGAGCGGTTCGGCGGGGCGTGTTTCCTCAAGGGAACCGGCGGCCTGCAGCTGCTGAACGTCACGGGCGCCGGCAGCGCCATCGCCTCCAATCAGGGGCTCAGCGGCGGCGCCTTTTACGTCACAGGCGCGGTAGTGCAGGTGTCAGTGGCGGCTGGCGGCGCCGTCACAGGCAACCGGGGCACTGGCGGCGACGGCGGATTCCTCGCCACGCTTCAGGATTTGGGTCGCATGGAGGTCACAGGGGCCGGGAGCACGCTGTCAGACAATGTGGCGGGTTTTGGAAACGGCGGCGCCGTCTTCGTCACTGGCGGCGCCGCCAGCGTGGTCGTGGCTGACGGCGCCGAGGTGTCGGGCAATCGTGCGCGCTTCGGCGGCGCACTGGCGGTGAAGGGCCGCGTCGTGACCTTTGAGCTGACGGGCCGCGGCGCCGCTGCCAGCAATTACGCCGCGTACAGCGGGGCCGTGCTGCACGCCGGCGGCGGTGCCGCATCCGTACGGATGAGCGGCGGCGCTCGGGCCGCCGGAAACCGAGCCGGCCTGCATGGCGGCGTGCTGTGGGCGGCGGGCGTGGCTGAGGTGGTCATGTCTGGCGGCGTGGTTGTGGAGGGCAACCGGGCAGTGCTGGGGGCCGGTGGTGTGCTGGCGGTTGAGGGAGCCGGCATTGGACGACTGGACGTGGCTGGCGGCTGTGACATTCGTGGCAACCAGGCAGCCACGCATGGCGGCTTCGTCTTCAGTGAAGACACCACTGTATCAGAAGCCCCTGCGGCTATAGCTTCCGCAAGCGGTGGTGCTGATAATGCTGAAACGGAGCCTGCAGCGGCGGCGGCTGCGGCGGTTGATGAAGCGCGCGTGGCAGCGTGGGTGCGGCTTACGGGCAGCAACTTCACTGCGAACACGGCCGCTACTGGGAATGGCGGTGGATTGGCGTTTGGCTCGGCGGCTGTAGCGGTGGTTGGCTGCGCCGTGGCCAACAACGCAGCGCCTGGGGGCGCAGGCGGATTTCTGTTCCTGGGCCGACAATGGCAGGTGGGAGCGCCATGTGAAACACATTGTTAGAGGGCTGCATGGGGACGAGTGGATGAGCTAGCGTGGCGCCGTTATGCCACCTGAAGCTTACGACCGGCACTGACTTCCTCCTATCCTGCTGCTTCTTATCCCGCTCTGCAGGCCGCGGACGACGCTGCCGCTCAGGATCAGAGCCTGCCTGCCGCCAACGCCCCATCCTGCAGCGCCCTCCCAGCCTCCTCCATCTTCTCATCCGAAGACTCAACGTACACCGGTAACCATGCGGGCACGTACGGCGGAGCTGTGGCGCTGTACGGCAATGGCAGCAGTAGCAGCAGTAGGACTGGCGGCAGCGGCAGTAGCAAATGCGAGACCCTCAGGCGGCGGCTGGTGGCAAGCGTAGTGCGGTCGCAGTTTGTTGAGAACGGTGCGGCTCTGGGGGGCGGCGCAGTAGCACTGCTAGCCGTGAATGCAAGTGTAGATGCCGGCAGTAGCGGCAGTAGCACCAACGGCGGCAGTAGCACCGGACAGCAGCAGCAGGCCCAAGAGGTGCGCCTCTCGTTCACTGGCTCACGCCTTGTGAGGAACGCCGCAGGCCAGGAGTCGGGTGAGGCGAGGAGCAGCGGCAGCGGCAGTAGCAGTACTCCGGGCATGGGCGGCGGCGCTGTGCTGATCTGGGTGGAGCAGCCGGCGGCAGCAGCAGGCGTGGCAGGTGTCAACAGCTCGCTGATTCTCGAGGGATGTGAGTTCCAAGCCAATGCGGCGTGGATAGGCGGCGGCGGGGACATTGCTGTGTGGAGCACTGCTGCATTACAGCGGCAGCAACAGCTCATTGCGGCGCTCACAGGCATGGCGGCGGCGGCTGTAGCAGCTGCAACCACCGTCGCTACTAATACCTCCGCTGCAGCACTCGCAGGAGGTAACCAGCACGTGCGGATAACGGACTCGACGTTCGTGAATTCTTCGGCTGTAGCAGACGGCGGCTCGCTGCTGTCCGTGTGCGGCTGTAGCAGTGACATTAGCAGCACTCCTGCTGTCGCATGCAGCATTGACATTCGGCACAGCACCTTCAAAGGTGCTACTGCCGGCCGGGATGGCGGCGCGCTGGCGTTAGCTGCTGGTGCCGCTGCGGCTCGAGGTGCTACTGCCAATGCCAGCAGCACCGGTGCTGTCAGCCGTAGCACACCAGCTGGCCTGGCGACACCGGTAGCGGCAGCAGTGGAGCTGGAGAGCTGTCGGTTTGAGGGCAATGCCGCCTCTGGTCGCGGCGGCGCAATCAGCTATGTGGAACTCGCTCCACCAGGGGCAAGCACGGCCGTTGCGCCTTGCGATGGAAACAGCGGCTGCAACAGTCTCGGCACCACTGCGCCTTACGCAAGGGGGCTGGCGGGGCTGCGGCTGCGCAGCTCACAGCTCCTAGGCAATCGCGCTAAGCAGGGTGGAGGAGCGGTGGCTTTGGCGGAGGGGTCGACTGCACTGATTGCGGGCAGCACGCTCGGAAGCAATTCGGCGCCGACAGGACCGGGCGGTGCGGTGCTGGCACGTGGTTGCAACGTGCTGTGGGTTGATGGCAGCGCGATTGCGGACAGCCGCACACTTGCATCCACGGGTGGTGGCATCTACGCCGCCGGCTGCTCGCTGGTGCTTGTCAATGGCTCGAGACTCAGCGGCAACAGTGCGGCAAATGGAGGTGGCATGTTCGTGTCACCCGCGACGAATGCAGTGACAGCAGCAGTAGCATCCGGCGGCGGCAGTAGCAGCGGCAGTAGCAGTAGCACTACTCCGCAGCGCCGTCACATGCTGGCGGGCGACACAGCGAGTCCTGGCACCGACGATGGCTTTTCGGCGCTGATTGTTCTGGACACAGTGTTTGCCAATAACTCGGCCATCCTGCCCGCTGCTCCTGCCGCCGATGACACGGAGGCCGGCGGGGCAGGTGTGGGCGTGGGACCTGGAAAGGGCGGCGGTGTGTTTGTGCAGTCGGGCGTGTCCGCACTCTTCAGTAACACCGCCTTCACACCCAGCAACGCAGCCGCGTCGGGATCCGCGCTAGCATCCACGCAGCACTGCAGCGCCGGCAGTAGCAACATCAGCAGCAGCAGCTCGGGACTGCTGGAGGATCTGGTCCGGAGGGTTTCAGACGCGGAGGTGGGTACTTGCGAGCATGCTTATGGATTGGAAAACACTCGAAGTTAGCGAGTGCGTGGCTTGATTTACCCATGCACGCTCCTGCAACGTGCTACCCACCGGCCCACACGCAGAGCCGCGCCACCGCTGCTGCTGGTGTCTCCGAGTGGAGGGATGCGCTGTACACGGCGCACCAGCAGGGGGCGGCGGGCTGCTCGCCACTGCTGCTGGTGTCGACAGCGGTGCCGCCCTCTGCAATGCTGGATGAGGTCACGCAGCGTTTGGTGCGTGCGTGCGGGCGTGCGGGCATGCGTGCATGCGGGCGGGGGGCCGGGGGGGCGGGGGGTGGCATGTGGTGCCGGGATGTGCATGCTTCAGTGCTTCTCGTACCCATGCTCACAAAGTGCTCCACACTTGGCTCATAAGCGTTGTGCGACATGAATCTTTCCATCTCGTGCACAGCCACGGCCTGTGTGGATGGAGGATGCAAACATGACCGCTCTGGCCGCCTGGTGTGAAGGTGCGAGCAAGTGCGCTGTTGTTTGTGTTGCATGGGCCACCCTCCTCGCCCCGCCCCGCCAAGCCCCGCGGAGAGGGTCAGGCAACTAAAGAAAAGCATGGCTGCCCCGCACCCAAAACAGGTTCCAGCACCAACACGGCAGAGAGCAGCAGCGGCGGCAGTCGGAGCTCTGCTGCGGCCGCCAGCACGAGGGTGGGCGCCCTGTTGCAGACCCTGGCCCAGTGCAGCCTGCCCCAGCTGTCCGCCAATGAGCTGGCCACAGCCGCAGCCGCCGCAGTGGAGTTTCCGCCCACACAGCTGCGGCTGCAGCTGCCGTGCTCCATGATTCAAGGCGGCGGCAGCAGCGGCAGTAGCAGCAAAGGCAGCAGCACATGCTTCATTGGTGGAGGTGCCATCGCGGAAGCGGCGGCGGCGGATGGCGGCAGCAGCATCGGATTGCAGCAGCCGCGATCGCGAGCCACGGCCACCGTCAGTGTGCTTCCCGAGGAGCCGTTTGCGATGCGGGTGCAGCTAGTGGACGCACACGGAGGCGCCACCACACCAGGTGTGCGTTGGGCACGGTGACTTCGATCGTCTCATGTCGTGCGCCGCACGCTCGTACCTTCCCACTAACGCGTGTGCCGTGCGCCCGCCCCCGGCCGCCCTCCCCCTGGGAACCCGCATCCACGCACGCAGTTGCCAGCACCTACAAGGTGACGCTGTCGTTGCGCGTGCTGCCGCCGCCCTCCGCACCCGTCTGGTCCGCAACCTCCCCAGCCGCCAACAGCAGCAGCAATCAGAGCTCAGCACCCAGCAGCAGTGGCGCTGCGGCCCCGACGGCGGCGGTGGGCACGGCGGCCTGGCTGGACGGCCTGTGTGCATCTCAGCAGCAGCTGCTGCCTGCTGCTGATGCCGCCTGGTGGTGGTGTGACCCGGACTTTGCCAACCTGGATGTGGGTCGGGCGCAGTCGCTTACGCAGGTGCTTGACATGGGCAGCGCGGAGTGGCCGCGAGTGCTGCTGCGCGGCTGGCCGGGGGATTACCTGTTGGTTCTGAGAGCGACAGGGCCGCTGCAGGTGCGTGTGCTGCCTGTCAGCGTGCATTTGCTAGTATCTGAGGGTGGCGATGGGTTAAGGCAAGCTTGGGGCCAGATGTGTTATTAACTAGTACGGAGGCCGCACCTGCTTCCTGCTGCTGATCGCGTTGCCATGCGGATGCTGCGTGCGGCTCCCGCCGCCCATCCACAGGTTGCCGAGCTGTCTGTGCCTCTGGAGGTGCGTCGTTGCCGCACGGGCCAGACGCCCGACAACCGCTTCGCCGCAACCAGCGACGTGGCAGCCTGGACCGGCTGTCGCACCTGTGAGCGCGGGCTGGTGGGGCTGCTGCCTGACCGCCGCGCCACAGCCGCAGAGCTGGCGGCTACTGCTACAGCTGCTGCTAGCGTTACGGGTACTGCTACTGCTACTACTGTCTTGGCGCAGCCGCAGCAGCTGCAGCAGCTGACACAGCGGGCGATGGCCGGGGAGTTGGCGCGGGCGTACGACGGGTCTGAGGTCATGTGCAAGGAATGCCCCAACAACGCCGACTGCCCCGGAGGCCGGGCCATCGTGCCGCTGCCGGTGAGCTGGCGGGCACCGCTGCTGCCCTCAAAGCATCCCAGACTTTACAACGCATTTGGGCTGGGGTGGCCACCTCTGGCTTCGCCGCATAACATACATTGACTCTGGCTGTCCGTGCGCTGCCTTCGCCTGCTGCTGTACAGGGCTACTGGCACTCCGCCCCCAACTCCGCCGCCGTACACGCCTGCCATGTCCCAGACGCGTGTCTGGCGCCCTCAGATGTCGCCTTCATCCTGTCTCGTAGCGGGTTCGGCAGTAGCTCCTTCACTAACCAGCTGCCACCACCCACAGTTGGCAGCAGTAGCACCAGCGGCGACGGCAGCAGCAGCAACAGCGCGGATGGCGGTAGCAGTGATGTTGATGGTGTGGATCAGCGGACGCAGGCGCTGCTTGCGTGTCAGTCGGAACTGTTCACGACAGGCGCCCCTCCGTACGGCAACACCACACTTGGGTAAGTGGGTCCCTTGGCGGTGGCGAATGGCACACACCGCTGCATTTATTTGACCTTTTGGATACACTTTCTAAGGCTCACTGACCCCACAAATCACGCTGTGGCACTTTACGCCGCAGTTGGGGCAACGCCAGCAGCGCCACCGCCGGCTGCTCTCTGGAACTGTACATGCAGATGCAGTGCGGCGACGGCTACACAGGCAACCTGTGTGCGGCGTGCCTGCCGGGCTATGCGGTCAGCCAAGATCTGGGTGAGTGGCTGCGGTGGGGCTGGATTGCTGCATGAGTAGTTGTAGCAGGTGTGGCTGCCGCCAGGGCGGCTGGTGTTGCCGCAAAGCGCCTCGCTCTCACACCAACCAATTACGTGCATTTTACGCTGCGTACTGTGTCCATGCTCTGCCCTGCAGAGTGCGACGAGTGCCCCTCCATGGCTCGCACGCTGGGCCTGAGCCTGCTTGCCTTCTTTGGCAGTGTAGCTCTGATCATGTACACAGCAGTTGCCAGTTTAGGCGCGGCAACTGCGGGCGCAAGTGAGGGCACCGGGGTGACACAGGGCGACATCATGAAGGTGAGCGGCATAGGATCGTGCGGTCAGTGACTGGGGCCCATGAGACAGGCATCCACCGTGCCTGCTTGCTCACGCATGCCTTCCCCTTGCCATGGCGCTTGCTGCCCGCCGCAGATCCTGATCGTGCACTGCCAGGTGCGGTGAACCTAGCGTAGCGAGACGGGGCAGGGGCCGTGTGGTCATGCATTGCAGGGGTTTGTGCCGCATTAACGCCCTCTACGCCCTCCGCCCACCCCCACCTTCCTCTCATGACTCCTCAACCCACTCGCGGTCGCGATCACCCCACCAATGCACCTGCAGTACACCGTGATCATCACCCGACTCAACATCGACTACCCCCACGTCATCACCACGCTCAAGGTGAGCCGCGCGGTTTGGGTGACCAGCTAAGCATTTCTCCATCCGAATGGCCTCATCCTATCTACCTTGACCCACGCACAGCAGCCTCGCTCCAAACCAACACGCACACCCACGCACGCATGCCTTTCTTCGCCTCATGATCACCAGGCCGGTCTCGGCTCCATCACGGGCGCTGCCAGCCAGGGCATCTCCTTCAACTACGGCTGCCTGGTGGCGCGGAGCCCCACCGGGCAGCGGGCCCTGGCCCAGCTGTCCGGGTCGCTGCTCGTGCCGTGCGTGGTCATCGCATGCAGCCTGGCGCTGTGGGCGCTCAGGTGGGTGCCGGTCGGGGGTGGGCGGATGGCATTGTAGGCGTTGCGGGGAGCAGGGCTGGGCAGCGCTAGCAGGGGCATTGCTTGCCTGGGCCCCTTATGTATGTGTGCATGACCTGGTGGACGGTAGCGCGTCTTGCTTGCTTGCAAACAATTGTGCCTCCTGAAACGTACGGTGACACCACCGTGCCATTATCGCTGTTCATCAGGTATAAGTTCCTCCACCGGGCGGTGCTGAGGCGCACGCGTGCCATGCACGGCCACCGACACGGCGCCGACGCGCTGCCCTCCTTCAACTACTACAATGAATCCATGGCGCCTGTGGAAGAGGAGGCTAGCCTGGAAGACGGCAGCGGCAGCATCGCTGGGCGGGGCGACAGCGGCCGGAGTTGCCGGAGCCGGGGAAGTGGGCGGGAGGCAGCAGCAGCGGGAGGACACGCGCTGCACGGCGGCTGCACCGCCGAGCCCGGTGCGATTACTGCTCCAGCTTGCACCCATGATGGGCCATTCCCACAGCGCGCCACGTCGCCAGAAGGGATACAGGGTGATGAAGGTCCTCCGAGGGGGCAGGGCCATGCGGGTGCGGCGGCGGCGGCTGCCGTGGCCGATACCGCGTGGCGTGGTAGCGTTGCAGCGGCGCAGCAGCAGCAGCAGCAGCAGCAGCAGCAGCAGGTTGCCGATGCCGCCGCTCCGCCTCATGGAGCCAGCGCTGCCACCGCCGCAGCGGCCGCGCAAGCTGAAGCGGCGGCAGCGGAAGCGCCGATGTCCTCGGCAGCGGACGCAGCCGGCTGGTCGACTGAGGAGTTGGTTCTCCGGCGGCAGTGCTCCAGCACTTCTCACCACTCGCCCACCACCAACAGCTCTGTCGATGACACGCCTCTTGCGCCCGCGTCGCTCCATCACTATGCTGACACGCAGCAACATGACCAGCACCCGCAGCAGCAGCCAGCTCCAGCTATAACGCCTTTGCTGCAGCCCGCGCCTCCGGCAGCACCGCTGCCGCCCCCAGCAGCACCGCGGCCGCCACTACCGCCACGCGCGCCCAGCTACGAGCCAGGCGCTGCTGCTGCTGCTGCTGCTGCACTGCTGCCCCCAGCCGCAGCGGTGGCGCAGCGCACACACTCCCAGACCAGCTGGCAGCAGCCCACGGCATCGACGCACTCCGACACCTCGCAGCCACCTCAGTCGCGGCGGGCGTCGTACGGCGGAGGCGGCGAATGCGGCAGCACGCCGCAGAATGCTCCCGCCACCCCCTCCCGCTTGGGCCTGCCCTCCCAGCACCCGCCGCCGCCCGAGCACCCTTCCTCACAGCAGCAACACAACCAGCACCAGCACCGGCACTACCAGCAGCACGCTTCGTCCGCGCCGCAGTCACGGCAGCACTCTGTCTCTAGCGCGCAGCAGCAGCACCCACACCACCGTTCCTCACAGCCCGGCTCCCGCCACGCCTCCTATGTTGGCATCGTGCAGGGACCTTCGCTTTCGCCCTCGCCCTCCACAACAAAGCAGCAGCGCCAGCTGGCGCAGCAGGTCCTCCTCGGTAGCAATCAGAACCCAGCCCCGCCGCTTCCCACGGCCGGCAGCAGCAACCCCCTGCAGCCGCAGACCTCCTCCCAGCGGCCTTCTGCATCCGACCCACCACCAGGCACGTCTACTCGCTCCCACACCTGGTCGTATCTCGCCTCGCGCCGCAACCGTGACCGCCCTTCCGATGGCGGCGGCGGCGGCGGCGGAGCCGGTCCACGCGGCGGGCGCAACAGCAGCGGCGGCGGCGGCGGCATGTCGGAGCGCGTCAGTCATGTGTCCAACGTGTCCCAGGCAATGCGGAAGCTGGGGTCACGTGCGCTGATGCTGGTGAAGCCGCGCGACACGCCCACGAGCGCGCTGGCCCTGGCGGACACCAGCCTGGGCTTCTGGCAGCAGCTGGGCCTGGTGCTCATGTCGGGCGTGTTCGTGCTGTACGCCGGCTGGGCGCAGGCGGCGTTCAGCGTGTTCAGCTGCTACCGCATTGACGAGGGAGGCAGCCTGGTGCCGGAGAACGAGCGGGTGCGTGTGTGGATGGGAAGTGCGCGACATGCAGCGGTGTGGGCTGGCTGGGGTTGGCTGGGTCACGTGCTTTGGCTGGGGGCTGGCCTGCCCATGCCCCACCCTCTTGTCGCTACCTCCACTCCCGTGCATCACTCGTACACACACAGGCCAACTGGTCACGCGGGTACTGGTTCTTGGACATGCAGCAGGTATGGCAGGGCGGGGGCTCAGGGGTGCGCTAGGGCTATAGCCAGGTAGGGTTTGGTCATTTACATCTGCTATCTCGCGCTCAATCTCCCCTCCCGCGCGCTGTCATCCTGCCTTCTCTTTCATGTCTGCCTGCCTGCATGCAGCCCTGCTACAGCGGCACCCACATGGCCCTGTACCTGCCCATCGGCATCGTGTCGGTGTGCTTGTTCTGCCTGGCGCCGCCGCTGAGCTCCTTCCTGCTCATGTGGCGGGCGCGGCACCGCCTGGCCGAGTACCGCACGCAGCAGATGTGGGGCTTCATGTACAAGCGATACCGGTGAGGCATGGCTAATTGTTCGGGTAACGGAAGGGCGGGGCATGCGGCACGTACATGCCCACGCCCTGGATGTATGTATGAACACAGTAGTAGGGGCAGCACGCAGCGACGACCCCGCCGAACCACTTGATGATGATCACCCGTCGCTCCACCCCGCCGCCCATGTATGGACGTGCGGCTCACAGGCAGCAGTTCTTCTTCTGGGAGTCCATCCTGCAGCTGCAGACGCTGGCGCTGGTGGCGGTGGACGTGTTTGGGCGCGGCATGCCGGTGGTGGGTGCTGTAGGGTTTGCTTGGGTGGCCGCGTGCGCGGACGCGGGCAACCAATGGCTGGTTAGCATGAAGATTGCGGTCCCAAGCTTTCGCCCAATGTCCCGGGCTTTGAGCGCCGCCCCACGGCACCCAACCGCCCGGTGCACCTGCCTCCTCACCTCTCCCCGCCCGCAGCTGTACCAGGCGCTGCTGCTGCTGGCGGTGCTCCTGTCCATCGCCTCTATCAACATGTTCTGCGCCCCGCTGCGCACGCGGCGCCTGGTGGTGCTGGAGTTCTCATCCCACATGGTGCTGTGCCTCACCATTACGCTCAGGTGCGCGGGTGCGGCAGTTGCTTGTCTCGAATATCTAGCAGGGTGGGTTACGCACGCCAAGCGGGTGCAACGTGCTGACAAGGCTGGCGTGTTGAACCTCTTTCACCTGCATACGCAGCCTTTACTTCATCCCCACGGATGCGCTGCCACTATCAGACGGCGAGGCGGTAAGTAAGGACAAACGTAACTGCAATCAAGAGGGCAGCTCACATCCTGAGCTCTGCATAGCTATAGCCATCCTTGTCCGGCGGTGCCTCACTCGTAACCTCCTCCTAATACGGTAGTATACGCTTGCTGCCATCCTGCACGCAGACCGCCGTGGGCGCCATCATGTTCGCCCTCAACATCTGCCTGCTGGCCGCCTACGTCGCCTACATCCTGGCGCTCAGCTGGCCCTCCTTCAAGCCGCACATGGACAGGGCCGGGGCCGCCGCGCGGCGTGCGCTGCGCGGCCGCGGAGTGTCCTCTGCCGCTGATGCCCCCTCGCAGTATGCAACGAAGAAGGGGGCTCTGGATGTGGAGGACAAAGGGGCTGAAGCGGCCGCGGGCGAGGGAGCAGTGGAGTCTGAGGCCCATGGCGTGCTGGCCTCTGAGGCAATGGCGGGGGCGGATGTGGTGCGGGCGGAGGCGGCGGGCGCACGGAGCCGGCAGCAGGAGTCGGCATGCATGCGGGACATGGCCATTGGGAGCTGATGGGTGATCCTGGTTTAGTAGCATTTGATAAGAAGGTGCATGTGCTTCGGTAGATTGTGTGGAATCATATACACTGCACACAGGCTTGGGAAGCGCATGGCAGGATGAGGGCACCGTTCATTTGTCCATGGTGCGTGTTATTCATGTCACTGTGACGAACTGTAAACTGGGCCATGGCGCAGGTAGATAGGCAACCTGGTCGCGTTTGTTGTGCCATATCATTATAAGCAACAGCGTACTGGAATTGCTTGATAAGTTTGGTGGTGACCAAGTATGACCATTATTGCTCACTGTGTTCTGGAGGCTTAGACGTGCACTGGATCGTCCGCCACTCACGTATTGACAAAGACCAGCGCGGGCTAATGCGCAATACGTACGTGGGAAGGGACAACGCGGGCTGATACGTACAATACGTAGCGTGCGGGCTGGTACGTGGCGAGCGGGATGATACGTATTGACCCTGTATTAACAATACATCAAGCTGATGTGTGACAAGTTACAACCAACATCAAATGGGGGGATGATGCTGACGCAACAAGTCGGAACGTGCATGCAGGTGCCATCCGCGCCTCAATGTGGGTGGTCGCGCGCATTCGGGCTGGCATTCAAGACAATCGTGACAGAGGGGCGGATGATGACCCGCGGCGACCGAAGTGGCGCGTTGAGAGGGTGCGATACCCACGGACTGTTCGCAGACCTGCAGACACGGTCAAGACTGGCATGCCCATTACAAGATTCAGTTGGCTTTGTCCACGCCCGAGACGATGCCTAACATATGATGCAGTGTTCAGTTACGCGCCGCGCAGCTAGGCATCGCAATCAAAGCTCATAAGACGCAACATGCCTACTACCAACCACCCCCTCGCTCCGGGCCTAGCTCTTTGGTAGCACCTGTGCAGTCGGGTGCCCCCATTGACAGCATCAACAGGAGCTTCCAACGCCGGAGCCTCAAGGCCACTACTTCACGCTCGCGCAATTACTACCACTCCACTCCCCAGTTCTGCATGTCTCTGTTCATCAGTGCCTGCCTGTAAGTCTCAGTGCTGCCTACATCCTGTGCCCGTACGCCCCTACCTAGCTTAGGAGTCAGCATCACTGACTTTCGCGTTGCAATCCGCAAAGAGCAACCGCATGTTTGTGTATAAACCTTATTTCGCGTCAAAGTTTCCATATTGTTGTATGGCATTGTAGTTCCGTATACGCCCCTGCTTTCTTGTTTGTTACCAAAACCATCCAGTTAGTAAAGGCACGCACCGTCCTGCCCTGCATCTTGCGGCACGCTTATGTCCCATGCCAAGCTTGACACCAAGCAAACAAGTGGTGAGCACCATTGGGCACCATTGCACAGGGCGCCTGCCATGCATCATCCAATGCACTAGCCCCCACCAGCGGGCGCCCTGCGTATCAGCACCGACCACCGTGTATAGCTCCCAATGCCATCAGGTTCTAGCATGGCGAGCACAGGGCCCCGCGCTACGTCCCCAGTCGGAAGCTGTCACGCCCGCACCAGACAGCAAGCAGCTGCGCCGAGCCCCTCACCCGCCCTTCCGCTGCCCCTTGCCGCCCCGGCTGCCGCTGCCCGTGCTCTCGCGGCCATCGCCGCCGCGCCCGGCGCGGCCGGCACCGGCGCCCGCCTCGGACCCGACAGGCGGCTCGTAGTCGTCGCCCGCGCCGTCCATCAGCACCGCCCGGGTCTGCTGCTGCCGCAGCTGCTGGTCTGTGAGCGCGGCGGAGCGCTGCTTGTTCCCACCAGGTTGCCCGCCGCCGCTGCCGCCGCCAGCAGCGCTGCCACCGCCAGCGGGGTTGCCACCCGCGCCGCCCTGCCCGGAGCCGCCCCCGCCGCCCCCGCCGCCCCCGCCGCCACCACCGCCGCGGCCCTGGCGGGCGCCGCCGGACCGTTGCTCGCCGCCCGACTGCCCGCCGCCACCCCGGCTACCGCCGCCTCCGCCTCCGGCTGCGCCGCTGCCGCCGCTTCGCCCGCCTTCGGGCGCCGGTGACATCGACTTGTGCTGCCAGCGCCCCTCCTGGTCGGCGGGGTGGTGCCCGTGCTGGTGGTGGGACGTCGAGTAATGGCCATGGCTGTGGCTGTGGTGGCCGTGACCGTGGCTGTGGCTGTGGCTGTGGCCGTGGCCGTGGTGGTGCTGGTGCTGGTGCTGGCTGCTGTTCGCGCTCGAGCCACCGCGGCGGCTCGACACGCGTTGCCACTCCTGCTCCCCGGGCTCCTGGGCCGCCGCCTTGTCCTTATCACCGCCGTCCGCCGCCGGCTTGTCTGCCGTCGCCTGCTGCTGATGACCCTGCTGTTGACTCCGACCGCGACCGCCACCCTGTTGGTGCTGCTGCCCCCGGTGCCCATCCTGCCGCCCGCCGCCGCCGCCACCGCCCTCGCGGTCCTCCCGACTCTGGCCGCCGCCTTGCCGCCCGCCGGGCCCGTACTGCGGCGCGTGGCCGTGGTGACTCCCAGGGTGCCCGTGGTGGCCGTGGTGGTGCTGCTGGCTGCCCCCGTGTGGCCGTGACCGCTCACTGCCGGCACCAGGCGTGGCATCACCACTGGCGTGCCCCTGGCTTGAACCGGACCGGAAGCCTCCTCCTCCGTGGCCCTTGCCCTGATGCCCGGGGCCGTGGTGGCCGCCGCCGTGGTGTGGCCCCGCGCCGTGGTCGAGCGAGCTCCGGTTCCGCCCTCCCGACACCGCGCTGGAGGGAGTGGCGGAGCCCGACCGCCCCTGCTGCCCCTGCGCCTGTTGCTGCTGTGCCGCGGCGTGCTGCGCGACGGCGGCGCTGGACAAAGCGGCGGCGGCAGCCGCCGCCTGCGCGGCGGCGGAGCCGCCCGCACCAGCGCCGGGCGTGGCGCCGCCGGCGGCCCCTGACGGCGACGTTGATCCCGCCGTGGCGGTGCCGGAGGGGCTGATGCTGTTGATCGCGGCTGCCAGGTAACTGTTGGCGGAGGGCACACGGAGCAACGTCTGCGCCACCGGCGAGGCCGCCCCCGCCGCCGCCGCCACCGCTGCAGCTGCGGCGGCCGCAGCGGCCGTGGCGGCTGCCGCGGCGGCGGAAGGCGGCGTGGGAGTGCCAGGTCCAGGCGACCCCGCGCCGCTGACGCGGCCCTGCGCCGGGCCCGCCGAGCCCGGTGCCGGTGGTGGCGACGCTGCGGCTGCCGCAGCGAAGCCGCTGACGCCGCTCCTGTTGGGCTGGGGCGTGGAAGCACCAGACGAGGACGGGACCTCGCCGCGGGCGCCGCCTGGCGACGCGCCGTGGTCACGAGCGCCGGACCGCCGATTACCATCGCTGACGCCCTTGTCGCCATGGCCCTCCTGCGCCGCGGCGCCAGCCTGTGCCGGGTGGACAAGACTCAGTGTCAAAGCCGCCTGCTAAGCGCGCAGGCCAGACTCACCAAGACAAGGCAGCACACCTATTCCTATTCCCTGATTCAAGCCTTTCGCATATTGTAATTTTGCAACCGGCACCTGCCTCCACATAGAAGTTCTGCCCATACCGAATCGCCATCGCTCACCTGGTGCTGCTGCTGCGACTGCGGCTGCTTGCCGCCGCGCGCGCCGCCGCTGCCGCCATCCGCACCGCCGTCCCGGCGCTGCTGGCCGCCGCCGCGGTTGGGGGTGCCGGGCTGCGAGGAGGTGTGCGAGTGCGGCACGCTGGCCTGCGGGCTGGGCGAGGCGTGCGTCTGCGCCACGCTTGCCGCCGCCGACGCGGCGCCCGATGCCGCATGAGACGCAGCCCCCGACACCGGCGCCTTCTGCGGAGCTGTGGAGCTTGCATGCGCGTGGTGCAACTGCTGGGGCTGGTGCAACGGGTGGTGCGGAGGCCGGTACGGCTCAGGCTTAGCCTTGGGTTCCGCCGTCGCCGCCGCGGCGACCGACTGCGCCGCGTCCGCCGGCATGGCCGCGCTCAGAGGGCTGGGCTCGGCCGCGGCAGACGGGCGCGGCGCCACCGCTGCCATGGGCTCAGGCTCTGCTGCCAAGGCGGGGGCGGGGATGGAGGCCGGGGCTGGTGCAGCGGGTGCTGCAGCCGCGCTGGCGGGAGCTGACGCAGAAGCGGCCGCAGCAGCGAGCGCCACGTCCCGGTACGGCCGGGCCGTGACCGCGACCTCAGGAGCGCCCTCCGGCTTGCTGCTGGGCCTGCCGATCGCTGACACGACGGAGGCGGCCGCTGCCGCTGGCGCCGTGCCAGCCGCCGCCGCCGTAGGTGCTGCGGTGCTCGCAGTCGGCGACTCTACAACGCTCAGTCCGGCCAGCGGCTTCCGCGCTGCCGCCTGCTCCACCGCCGGCGCGGCCGCGGAGGGCGTGGGCGGGCTGTCCGGCCCGTTCGGCACCGCGGCTGCCGCCTGCGCGCTTGGGTGCGTCCGGACATAGCCGGCGGCCAGCGCCGCAGCCGCCGGGTGGTGCACAGCCGACGGCGAGGTTGCAGCGCTGGGCCCTGTGGACCCAGCCTGCCCGGCACCGGCTGCCGCTGCCACAATCAGTGCTGCGCCGCCGTCACGAGGTTGGGCGCCCATAGCGGCCGCCAGCAGCGCCTGCGCGGCAGAGGGCGAGCTCGTTGCTGGCAACGGTGGCGGCGCCACTGCCGCCGCCACGATTGGCACGGAGGCCGCCAGCGCCGCGTCCGGCGCCCCACCCTGCGCCGCGGCCTGCGCCAGAGCGCCCATGCCGCCGGAGGAGCTCCGCTGCGCGCCGATGGGGTCATAGCGCTGGCTGGGCAGCCGCGGCAGCGCCACGATCGGCTGGGTCGGCTGCGCGGTGGAAACCTGCGGCGTCTGCGGCTGGGCCGGCTGAGGCTGCGGCGAGCCAAAGGGCAGCGCCGATGTGGCGGCGGCTGAGACGCGGGGACTACTCGGCGCACCGCCGGGTACCGAAGCCGAGATGGCGCCGCCGGTGGCCAGCGCCAGCGGGCGGGGCAGCACCACTGGCGCCACAGGCGACGTGGACACGCCCGTGTGCTCCGCCGACGCCGCGCCGCTGGCGGCACCGCTGGCGGTGCCGGACGCGCCCGCCGCCGCGGGCTTGGCCGGCACCGCTGCGGCCGCCGTGAGCACCGGCGGCGCGGCCATGTGCGCCATGGCGGGCGCCTGCGGGCTGTGCGACAGCGGCGTCGAGCCGGAGGATGACAGCGAGGTAGGCGTCACCGCCGCCGGCGTCAGGTGCTGCAGCACCTCCGGCGCCGCGCCGGCGCTGCTGATGCTGCCCATGCTGCCGACCACGGACAGCGTGCCGGTGGCGGCGCCCGCAGATGCCGCTGCGGAAGCAGCAGTAGTACCCGCGGCGCCACCGCCAGCTGCCGCAGGCGCCGGGGCTGACGCACCCGCGTTGGCACCCTGGGCCATCGAGGACGCGTCGGCGGGCGCCGCCGCTGCCGCCGCGACAGCAGCTGCGATGCCCCCTTCAGCCAGCGCTATTGCGGGCTGCGACTTCCGTGCAGCACCTCCCGCCACGGCCTCCGCCCCAGCCCCTGCGCTCGTGCCTCCAGGTATCAACGCAGCCAGCTGCACGGCAGCGCCGCCGCCGCCGCCGGCGGCCGCCTGCTGTGCGCCGCTCCGCCCGCCCTCAGGCACATGCGGATGCGCCTCACCCGACTGCGTCGCCGGCGGCGAGAACCAGCTGGGCGACTCCGTGCCACCGCCCCCTGCCCCGCCACCGCCAGCGGCTGCCGCGCCTCGTGACACCGGCAGGCCGCCGGGCCCGCTTCCGACGGCGCTGTTCGCGCCGCCCGTCACGTTGCCACTGTACGACAGGCGCGGGTGCGAGGCGGACGAGTTGAAGGAGCCGGTGGCGCCGCCGTCGACATCGAACAGCAGCCCGTCGTCGAGCAGCAGCGCGCCGCTGGCCTGCCCGGACATGACGGCGGAGCCGCCGGACGGCTGCGGCCCGCCGGCGGCGGCGGCAGCGCCGTCATGCGGCATTGCCGCGCCCTGCGTCATGGCTGCCACCAGCGCACGCGTGAGCTCCAGGTTCAATAGCTGCGCATCCCGGCTGCCGCCACCAGCGCTGCTGCCGCTGCTGCCGTGCCCGTGCGGCTGCAGCGCCAGCCCGCCATGCGCCGCCACGAGGTGCGCCGCCATGGCCGCAGCGGCAGCGGCATCGCCGCCCTTCGCGCCGCCGCCTGCGCCGCCACTGCTGCTCATGTGCGCACCCAAGGAAGCGCCGCCGCCCGAGGCCTTGCCATAAGACTGCGAGCCAGGGCTCGGCAATGAGCCGCTGGCGCTGGGCATCCAGCCGCCGGCGCTGCTGCCGGCGCCGTCGTGCGCCACGCCGCCGCCGCCGCCGGCGCCGCCCTGGCTGCTCGCCGCGCTGCCCACCACGGCGGCCGGGCCGCCGCCAGACATGAAAGGCGCCGCGCCGACGGCGCCGGCGGCGTAAGGCGCGTTCTGCTTGTACCACCAGGACGGCGGCGAGTGCTGGATGTTGTGCGCGATGGCGGGCGGCGGCGGCGGCGGCAAGCCGGGCGGCACGTGTGGCGACGGCGGCGACACGCCCATCATGAGCTCGTGGGAGAAGCCCGGCATGCGCCCGTACTGGATGGCTGCGGCTGGGTGCGCCGCCGCCGCCAGCATGGCCGCCATGTGCTGCGGCGCCCCGCCAGCCAGGGCGGCCGCGGCAGCCGCCGCGGCGCTGGCGCCCGCGCTGCTGCCAGCCGAGCCCTGCCTCTGCATGCCGCCGGCGCCCTGCGACCCCGATAGAGACGCCGGCCGGCTGCCAGAGGCGCTGCCTGGGCCGCCGCCACCGCCGCCACCAGCGCCTGCCTGCCCGGCACCCTTGCCGCCGCCGGGCATGCTGCCGCTGCCCATGCGGCCACCACCCGGCTGCCCCGCATACATGTTTGACGCCATGGGCAGCCCCTGCAGCTGCGAGAAGAGCTGCTGGAACTGCTGGTGCTGGTGCTGCTGCTGCTGATGCTGCGCTTGGGCTTGGGCTTGGGCTTGCACCTGGTTGGCCAGGTGGACTAGGGGCGCCCCATGCAGCTGCACGTACAGCTGCTGCAGCTGCTGCTGCTGCTGGTAGTGCGGCAGCGCATGATGCGGCTGCTGCTGTTGCTGCGGCTGCTGGCTAGCCACGCCGCCGTGGCCACCAGGCAGTAGCGCCGCCGCAGCAGCGGCTGCATGCGCAGCACGCCCCGGCTCCACCTCTCCCGCCGCCGCGCCGTCCTCGTCGGCCGCTTCAGCGGCCGCGCCACCTTCCGCAAGCTCTGCACCACCTCCCCCGCCCCCTGCCGTCCCCCGCCCCACAGCCTCGCCATCACGGCCACGCCCTGGCCGGCCCGGCGCCTGCTCCTCCCGCCCATGCGGCGCCGCCGCACCAATGGCACCGCCGCGGCCCCTGCCGCCAGCCTCCCCCGCCAGCCTGAAGGCCTGCGCCTCCTCATCGGGTGTATCACGCCCACGCTGACCACCGCCGCCGCCACCGCCCCGCGCTGCGGATCCAGCGGAGGAGGACGGCAGCGCTCCGCGCTGCTGCAGCTGCATCAGCTCGACAACGGCAGCCTGTAGCATCATAGCGGTGGCGTCAAGAGGCTTCCCCGTCTGCGGTTGTGCATGCTGCTGAGCCTGCTGCTGCACCTGCTGGGACTGCTGGGAGACGTAGGGGTCCAAGCCGCCGCCAGGACGCAGCGCAGCAGTAGCCGCGCTCAACGCCGCCTCATTGCTGGGCGCGCGACGGCTGATGGCATTGGATGCCGGCGCGCCGCTGCCGCGCACGCCTATCCGGCCAGCTGCGGCCGCCGCCATTTGCGGTTGCTGCTGCTGGAGGTGGTGGCTGGGGATAGGGAGGGGGAGCAGCTGCTGCTGCTGCTGCTGCGCCGCCTCCGCCGCCGCCGCCGCAGCCGCGGCTGCAGCAGCGAGCGCTGGCGCAGCCGACAGCGCGGTGCTGGAGCCGATGCGCTGGCGGCTGGCGCTGCCGCTGCCGCCGGCACTGCCGCCGCTGGAGGACCCGTCATGCGAGTAGCGGCGCGGCGGCGGCGGCGGCATGTGCTGTTGTGCGTAGTGCCCGCCGCCGCTTGTAGCGTTGCCAGCCGCAGCCGCTGCCTCGAATTGTTGGAGCTGGTGTCGCTGGATCGCAGACAGGGCCACGGTCTGGGGCTGCTGCTGGCCGCTAGGCGGCAGAGGCATGGGCATCTGCGACGCGTGTCCGCCAGCACCGCAGCTGGCCGCGGCGGCGGCGGCCGCCAGCAGCGCAGACTCAAGCTGCTGCTGCTGGTGGGAGTGCACGGCGTGCCCATGTGGCGCGTGGTGTGGATGGTGGTGCCCGGTAGCAACAGGCGCCGCAAGCGGCGCCTGCGGGTGCGCGTGCGCGTGAACGTGCGGCAGGCCGCCAGCCGCCGCGGGCGGCGGCGGCGGCTGCAGCGCGAATGCAAGGTACTGCGGCGGCGCGGCGGCAGGCGCCGGCGCGGCAGGTTGGCCGGCGTGCGCATGCGGCATCACGCCTGGCACCAGCGCTGGCTGGCGGACGAAGCCGGCGGCCGTCAGCAGCTGGTTGAGCTGCACCGCCGCGGCCGCCGCCTCCGGCGTCATCCCAGTCATGGCGGCTGGCGGTGCGCCCGTCCACTGGGCCGTTGGCAGCAGGTACGGCAGCACGGGCACCAGGGCAGGGCCTGCGCCGGCGCCGGCCAGGCTGCGCTGCATGGCGCTGCGGCCGGCCGCGGCGGGCGGCCCAGCCGGAGAGTTCCGCGCAGCCGGCAGAGACGCCCCTGATACCGGCGGGGGTGGAGGCGGCGGCGGGTGCGCCGCCATGGACGCCGCGGCCTGGCCCGCCAGCACGGCGGAGGGGACCTCAGCCGCCTCCGCGCGCGGGAGTGCGTCCGCCCCAGACCCCGCGGCGCCCGGCGCCGCCACCGCCGCCATTGCCGTCGGCAGTGCCGTCGGCACCGCCACCGGCTGCTGCCGTTGCTGCTGCTTGCTGCTGCCGCCCATGAGCTGCTGCTCCACCTCCTCCGACAGCACCGCTGGCAGCGCGTAGGGCAGCTGCATGCGCGGCGACGACACGCCCAGCAGGTCCGCACCCTCAGCCACCGTCACCGGCACCGCGCTCGGCAGCACCGCCACCGGCGTAAGGCCCGCAAGCGGGTCCCGCACCCGCTCCGGCACATCCACCCCTGCCTGCGCAGCGCCATCCGCAGCCGCAGCACCTGGTGGCGCCGCAGCGGTCACTACGGGTTTCGGCGCCAAGAGGCTGCCCCCCTCCTGGCCGCCCTCGTCAACGTCCCCGTCCTCGGCGCCTGCGGCGCCGCCACCACGCGCCGCCGGACTGGGCGAGGCGTCCTCGCTTTCCATCCCATCACGAGAGCGAAGCGCCGCCGTCGCGACGGCAGCGCTGCTTGGCGTGGCCGTCAGGCCCTCTGACGAGGCCGCTGCGTCCTCCGACACGTCCGACGGGCCCTGCCCCATCCCAGCGTTGCCCTCCCCATCCGCTGTGTCACCACCGGCACCGCCTTCCGCCGCCGCCGCCTGGTCGTCGCCGTCATCGTCTGCCTGGGCCTGGCGCAGCTGCTCTCGGTCCCGATCCCGGTCCCGCCGCCCACCCAGGCTGATGGCAGCGGCGGCCGCCGCCGCCGTGGGCGACAGCACCGGCCCACCGGGCACCTGCATCACCGGCGCCGACATCACGCGCGACATCTTGCCCATGTCGCCCGACGACTCCGACACAAGCGCCGGCATCGGCGCGGGCGGTGGCGGCACGGCGCTCAGCATCGGCACCGGCACAGGCATCGCGACTCCCGCAGGCAGCAGCTGTGGCTGCACCGTCCCCGCCGCGCCCATGGCTGGCGGCGCCGTAGCCGCCAGCAGCTGTTGGCCCCAGCCGAGCATGTGTTGGAAGACGTAGCCGGGTGCCGGCGGCGCGGGAGTCGGCGGCTGGCCCGCGCCCTGTACCACTGGGGGCTGCCCCTGACCGTGCACCAGCGGCATGGCTTGCTGCAGGAGCGAACAGAGGCAGGGGCGGTGGCATTATGGCAGAGCAGGGCAAGCGCTACGTGGCGGGTGTCAGGCAGGGTGATGGCAGGCAGGTTGAGAAGCGCGCTAGCTGCACCATGGGCAGAAGCAAAGCCTGACCTGCAGTGCGTGTGCAAGAATGCGCTGCCGGCTCTTCGAGTCCGCGCCCGGGCTTGCAACCGCCGCGGCGGCCGAGGCCGCAGCGAGGTTGTCAGCAGCCACCGACATGGTGGAAGCCAAGTTGGCCGCCGAGGTGCCCACGACGGTGGCGGAGCCGCCGGTAGCTAGCTGCGTGAGCGCGATGATGGCGTTGGCAGCCGAGCCACTGCGCAGCAACGCTTCAGTCTCCTGGGCTGCTGCCGCTAGCATGGGGCCCTCTGCCGGCGTCCCCGACACCACCCACTGCGCGGTTGCGTTCATAGGGCCCGACTGCGCATGCGCTGGCGCGCCTCCCGAGACCGGCCCTGCGCCCGAAGACCCCACCTCCGCCGCGGCCGCGGCAGCGTTCGCGCCGCGGCCCGCCCCGCCGTGCCCCTGGCCTTGGCCTTGTGCCTGCGCCCCCTGCCTCTGCCCCACGTGGAGGTCGCCGGCGACATTGCCAAACACCACCTGGGGTAGCGCTGCGCCCGCCACGCTGCCCCCGCCGCCACGCGACCCGCCGCCGCCGGCACCACCGCCCAACCCGCCAGAGGTGCCCACGCCGCTACCGGCGATGGGCGGCGCGGAGGTGCTGGGCGGTGGCGGCGCGGGCATGTGAGGGAAGGGCTGCGGCATGGGGCGCACGGCCACAGGGTGGTGCAACCCCGGGGCGCCCACAATGCCACCGCCGTTCAACTGCGATAACGTTGCAGGTTCAGGCAGGGACAGCCATTTACCAGCCGCGCTGCTTCATGCATGAATGCGATTACCTAGGCCGACGCAAACAGTGGTATGTGAGGTGCCCAAATGTGTGATGTAGACAGACGATGCGACACAGTGGGGGGGTCGTGGCAATGTAACAAACAGCCGTAAGCTTCTTGTTGCTCACCTGGTCCGCGGTGCTGGTGGCCGCGAGGGGCTTGCGGTTGGGCCGCTGCGCGTTCCACACCTTCCCAAAGAAGTCGTCAAAGTTCCGGAGTGCCACCTCTAGCCCCTGCTTCTGCACGGCAAAAGAAGAGACACCGCAGACACGGTCACTTCGTGTCCGCCGCTCCAGGCTACGCCCGTTGTGTCCCGTGGCACGCTCCTCCCTTAACCATCCCGCTCTCTTCCCTCCTCGCAACCCCCTTCCTGGCCGCCCACCTTCTGCTGCTCCGCGATTGCCGCCAGCATGCGTGCGCCGTGCTCAAAGGCGCGGCGGATGCGCAGGTAGGAGGCCTTGGACACGGAGCGTCCCAGGTTGTTATTCGGCAAGATGGGGTCCATCACGTTGAGCTGCTTGATGGCAAACGGCTTCACCTCACCGCCCATGGCCGCCACCTGCGAGCAACGCATGCTTGTGCTGAGTGCTTTTGTATTGATGTGTGAGCTGTGCGCTTATGTGCGCATCAGCATGCGGCCGAACCGTCCCGCCGATGGGTCGCGTCGAATCCGTGATCCTCGCTGTGCTCGCTATCCTCAACTCTCAGAGCCTCCACGCAGAGCTACCAAGCATAAACCGCAAGCTGACCACCAGCCAGACCAGCTAGACACCGCCCGCCTCACCCGCACGCCCGCACAACCCGCGCAGGAGACTTTGGACGCGGACGCTTTCTGATATTGAGACGGTTGTGTCTGTGCGCCTATCGTCCACCCTCCCCTCCCACACCATCGATGGACGGCTAAACACCACTCCCCTGCCATTGACCCATACGGCCATACCACCTCATGGATGGCTACCCCCATCGATTCTAGTCGACGGCGCCGCTCGCCTATCCTCCACGACGGTCGGCCCCTATCCATACGTATCGATGCCTTACATTTGTCGCCTTTGCTTGTGCCTCACTCGCTAGTTTGGTTTTCGGTTTTGCATGGGCTGGTATGTACACACACACCCCTCCTTGCCTCTTCCTCCACCTGCTGTACCTGCGGCGCCGTGTATCTGTTGTAGGCGCGCAGCATGAACTGGTCCGTCAGCAGCGGCTCGCGCTGCAGCACTTCCGGCGTCTCAACTGAGGGTGGGAGACATGAGACACGGCGGCGGGCCGGCGGCGTCAAGTGTACAAGTGCACCACAACCAACTGGCACCGGTGCAGGTGCCGCGGCACCGGCCATCCCCACCCGTTCCGACACCGCCTGTCGGACGCCTCCTGCTTGCACTCCAGCCCCGCATGCGCGATGACCCCATATAGCAGCAGGCACCGTATCACAGTTGCCGCCCCCTGAGCGGGACGCAAATGAGCGCTCACCGACGGGGTTGGGGAAGCTGGCCAGCGGGATGGGGCCCTGCAGCGTGAGGCAGTAGCGCTCCCAGTCGAAGCCGCTGCACTCCACCAGGAACTTGTACAGCACCTGCAGGCCGGAGCGATGACGACACGCAATACAGAAGCCTTAAAACCTCCAGCGCAGCCCTTAACAGCCATGCCAACACCAGCCGCCAGTCACCGGTCACCGGTCGCCAGCCCCACCGGCCGCACCAGGCCCCAGCCCCCGTCCATCCGCACCACTAACCCCACCGCCCGCGCCGCACCTGCAGCGGGTTAGTGAGCTCGCGGTGGTAGAGGTTGATGACGTACAGCACCAGCGTCTCCAGCGCGTAGGTGGAGATGAGGCCGTGGTGCGCGCCCAGCACGCGGCTCTCGTAGTAGCACCAGCCCTTGACCTGCAGGTGGTGGGGGGTTACGTGCATTAGAGTTCGAAGGAGAAGGCGTAGCCAGGTACACAGGTACAGTAGTCGTGCCGTTACCGATGTCCGTGTGGGGTGGGGGGTGGGGGGTGGTAGCGGGGCGCAGGTGCAGGGCTAGGGCGCGCGTTCTTCAGGGCACACGTGCACAGGTGGTGGGTGAGCGGTGTGGATAGGTTGAGGAGAGGAAGCGGGCGGAGTCACGTGGCGATGGGCGCCAAGGCACTCTGAAGCTTTTTATTTTGTAATCCATGCATCCCTGCTTCAGCAAGACCGTGATTCCATGCTCCCCAGGCGCCGCAAGCGACGCTGCTCTCCAACCTTGCCGCAGCTACCCCGACACTGCCACGTAACGAGCCGCTGGACCCCCCCCCTCCGCTGCCGCTCTGCATAACTTCCAACGCGCTGCGGTCGCCCCCGTACCAGGATAATGCTGTCCTTAAACAGGTGCTTGCGCGACGGAATGGATTTGTCCACGAAGGCATCCACTTCCTCCAAGAAGTTGTACGTGTTGAGGCCGCCGATCTGGAAGAACGAAATGTCCACCACGATGTTGTCCACCAGGCATTTGAGCAGCTTGACCTGTCGTGATTGGCGGCCATGTTTGGTGGAATTGAGATTACGATGGAAGTGCAGTCTGGACGGGAGGAAGTGGTCGTCGGGACGGGTGGAGGTCGTTGGGATAGGCGGAGGGGGCGCAGGTACCGCGTGGCGTGCGTGGCGGCGGCGGACCCAGTGCGCCCATATTCTGCGGCCTCCAACGCGCGCAGCAGCCCAGCTCCACCCTGTGTGCCCGCTGCAACCCACCTCCGCATGGATGACCTGCACGTTGGCCACCTTGAAGGCGGCATGCGGGTTGTTTGCCTCTTCCTCCAGGCACAGCTGCAGCGTCGTGGCCCACGTATCCCGGAGCTGGTCCTTGACCTGCTGAGCCCGGCTGCTGTAGCAGTAGATGGACAGGTCGATGTCTCCATCGGGCAGATACGTTTTCAGCGGCACGGAGCCGAAGGGAACCGCCGTCACCTGCGGAGCGGCGCCAGCCCAAGATCGATAATAGCAATTCCCCCCCAACAAGCCAGACTCCCAAACGACCCAGCACCTGGACCAAGCGCACACTCGTGCAGTGAGTATAAACATGCTTACATCGTGGGGTTCAAAGCAATGCTTCACAAGCTGCGTGACGTGCTGGGTGATAACAAATCGACGCTGCAGAGACAGCGTCGTGGGCCGGATTCTGTAGCAAAATACATGTGTGGCAGAGGTAAGATACTCAAAACAATGCGAAGGGCGATACTTAAACGCCCCGGGCGCACAAACTCACCGCGAGATAAGCGTGTCCGTGCGCGAGAACAGCTCATTTCCAAATTCTGGCGAGAGCTTCCGAAGAGCAGCAGGATCAGAGGGATATGGCTGGACTGGCTGTGCGTTCGACATTTGTGGCTAAACCCCTATAGCCTGCTTCTTCTACAGCCTAGATCTTCCATATGTTTCTGCTTTGGTATAGACCAAGAAAGATAGTGCGAGTTTTGTAGCGGGCAGCTGTGGCCTGGTGAAAGCAAGGGGGCACGAGTCTTGCTGCACAGAAGCGAGCGTTGGCCAAGTTAGTCGTATCGTTATTTATATAGGGAGTTTCAAAGCCAAAACAATGGATGCAGCTTTGGCGCAGTTCCCCTCTCGGGCCTGGCTCAATCGCTAGTCGCGATTCTTGCTCTGGGGCAGCAGAGAGCTGTGCTGTGCAGTATCAAAACGCAGTAATCATTGCCTGTAACCCCTTAGCTTGCTAGCGTTTTATCCTGCAAAGTTGATCCAGTCTTGAGGGGCTTGAACTCAAGCTGTCGCATCCGCCACGTTGCCTGACCAATAAGCGAAGTCGGATGGCACAACGCTCGCGGGGCCTCGCGAGCGTGTGACGCGAACGCGAGGCCAGCGAGGAGTTGCGCGGTGTTCTGTGCTCAAGTGACAACCCAGGCTCAAGAGCACGGGCACGGGCACGGGTGGCACAAGCAACTTGACGGGCAGCACTCGCTGCGCCTCCTTGCGCCTCGCCTCGTAGTTGGAGGACATCTCAGATGCGGGTGCACACGCACGGGCATGGCGGCGCGCACGCAGACGCCTGGGTACCGCCGGAACCCCGCCCCAGCAAGGGGAAGGGCCGCCGAGTGCCTGTGGTGCTAACGTCGTGGGCCCCCATCCTTCTGCCTTTCATCGCGCTCTTTGCGCTTGTAGCACTTCGCTCCACTATTGGTAAGTGATGCCAAACCACTACAGATCTAAGTAGCAAGGAGCTAGATGACCATCAGATGCGCCTGTCTGGCCAGAAATGATTGTCTCATGTGCTTTGTGGGCGGTCCTTGCAGTGGGCATGTTAGAGGACGGCAACAAGGCGGCAGCAGCAGCGCCCGCCGCAGCGGCGGCTGCAGTAGTTACGGTGCAGCAACAGAAGGTGGCAGCAGCTGCAGCTTTGCCGCCGCGCCAGAAGCCAGCCAAGCACTGTTCCAACACGTGCTTCAAGGTGTAGGCGGGCATGTGTGAGAACCGGTATCGGTGGGATAAAGATGCGGCGGTGTGCGTCATGAACGTAGTTGTGAGGACCGAATTACGGGCCAATGGACCATGTCAAACCAGAGGACCTATGCACGGGGTTAAGGGGAGTAAACCCGCAATATCAAATTTACGGTAATGTATGCACGTCACAACCGTGGGAAGGGCGCGCGGCTATGCGGCCGTTTTCTGTGTCACTGTGACCTAGAACTTGAAGGAAAAGTGTTGCGCTGTATTCGTGATATGGTAAGCGCCGCATACGGTACCTCTGCATGCAGGCTAACGACGGCGTCTGTGATGAGGGGCGGCCGGCAAGCAAGCCCGCCGAGGCCGCCGCTGCCGCCGGCGGGACGGCAGCGGCGGCATCCGCACATCGGCGCAGCCTGCAGGGCAACAACTATAGCGAACAACGGCAACAGCAGAAGCAACAGCAAGAGACGCTGGGGCCTCACGGGGGTGCGCGGCGGCAGCTGCGGGAGTTCGAGGGGCAGGAGGCGGTGTCGACCCTGCTGTGTGACCTGGGCACCGACTGCGGCGACTGCGGCGCGTGGGAAGGCACCGTGCCCGAGGGCTGGTAGGTCGGTCGGGGCCGAGTGGGTTATGGGGTGCAAGAGGAAAGCAGTCAAGCCGGACAGAGCCGCCAACGCGGGGTGTGTCGCCGCGTATCTGCAAGCGATATTGTGTTGCGCTGTGCTGGTGCTTCCATGCGATTTCCGTGGGCCGCCGTTCTCGCTTAAAAAGCATGCTGAAGCACCGTAACGCTTCCGCCGCAGGGGTGAGGCCGGTGGGCCGGTGGCTTGGATCCGGGCGGAGCACAACGCCTCGCTGTACGTGCGGCGGACCGACACGCCCAAGTCCTTCCTGGCAGCCATCACGTACCACAAGGTGGGGCGGCGTGCGGTGCGGTGGCGTGCGCACATTGATTGGGTGCGCATGGTACCGCAGTGCGCCGGCCAACATAATGGTGGGGGCTGCAGCTCTTTGCTGCAGGCCGGCCGCTGAACCTGTACGGGCCTGCATGCTTTCATATGCGGGCTGTTTTGAACTCTCACATGTCGCACCTGTTCTGGCGGCTCTGCAAGGCCCCCGCGCTCATGGTTCGCACATAATGTCCTTCATTGTTCATGTTATCCTGCTATGTTCATACGCCTACGTATGGTACCTTGAGTGCACACGCACATCCCGTGCAGGCTGACCCGGACGTGTCAGCCATGCTGCACCACTACGGAGCAATGGAGGGGGGCATCAACCGGGTGAGCGGCCCGAGTCAGCCGCAGGGGTCCTGCCTACATTTCAGTTTTGGCATAGGTTTTCTCTGGCTGGATGGACAAGGGCATAGCAACAGGGCCTACGAAGCCCATGTGCGCACGCAGCGCGAGCACGGGGAGGGGGGAGGCAATGTGACGCAAGTGTGTATCAACGGCCAAACACCGTGTCTCTGCCTCTCTACCTGTGCCGCCCTGCTGCAGATCCTGCATCACGTGCTGGACGGCCAGTGTGAGGGCACGGTGCGCGCCGGGCGCCGGGCAGCGGTGTTGGACATCGGCGCCAGCTTCGGGTGCGTCACCAGGGCTGCCGCTTGTCTGAAACGGGGCGGTGCCGTTTTTATCCAGATTGCGTCGCCAGTGGCGCGGGGCGCAGGGTATCGTGTTTGAGGGGAGATACTGGAGGCGCGCACTTACGGACGCTGTGTTGCCATCAATTTTACGTAGGTACTACACAGTACAAGCGGCTCTGTATGGCTGCCGGTAAGCACGGGCGCTGCATGCCCCTTGAAGAATTCTTCATCTATACGGCGCCACTTGCCTGCCTGCCTTGGTGCCTCCATGTCGCTGCTACTACCTGGCCCCTGGGCCACCGCCTGCTTCCCTTCCCTGTCCTACCGCTTGCACCCTCAGGGTGGTCGCCTTCGAGCCGGTGCGCAAGTTCCGCGCGCTGCTGGACTGGACCGTCCACGCGGCTGGCGTCAGCTACCTTGTCGACGTGGTGCGTGCGGGCCGGGCCGGGCCGGGTCGGGGCGCGGTGAGGGGCGGGGGCATGGGTGGACGCTGCTTGCATGGCAGGGAGTTGAGCTGGCGGGTTGAAGCCCTGAAGGACGGCGGCAAAGCACGCCCGCTTGTTGCATAACCCGCACGCTTTGCCCAATGCCCGTCTCGCGGCCTCGCTGGAGAAGCTGTTCGGCACGTCGACACGAGTTCTTTACTCTCCACCCGGTTCGCCTTTTCACCCGGTACAGGTGGACAAGGCTCTAAGTGATGTCGCGGGCGATCTGCCCATCGGCATTCCCCGCGATGGCACCTATTGGGGGCTGGCCAGCATACACGGCGTCAACCTCATGGGCGAGCGGGAGAGTGAGCAGGCTGCCGTGCGGCTCGCAGGGGCGCAGTGGGAACCAGCAGCAGCAGCAGCAGCAGCAGCAGTAGCATCGAGGAGAAGAACGGGCCGTACAGTGCAACTGCTAGCTTTGTGCTGACACGCTGCCGGTTGATTATTGCCAAGGCTGAAGGCTGTGATTCCTGCAGTAGCACATGCTTATGTAGTTCGCCAACTCGCGTCTTGGCCCTCGCAGCCAAGGAGACCATCACCGTGCCCGCCACCACTCTGGACGCGTGGGACTCGTGGGCGCCGTCGGACCTGCGGAGAGAGGACCTGCTTCTAATTAAGGTATGGCACAGCACATACGGCGCATGTGGACGGCTGGTGTCATCACAGGGTGGCGGCATCAGGCAGCGCGAGGGCGGCTCGTAATCGTGTCGTTTCAAGTGCTAGCCCCGGCACGGCCGAGCGCGCGCGGGACGCCCTTACCTTTATGAGCGACGGCGTGGCAGCGCAGCCGGCGCCCCCGCCCCCCGTCCCAGCGGAGTCGCGCCCTCGTGCCCGGGTGTTGTGATGCTGCGGCACGGTGTGCTGATGTGGCACACATCCACCCACATGCAGATGGACATTGAGGGCTGGGAGGGGCCGGTGCTGCGCGGCGGCTCGCAGCTGCTGACGGCGCACGGCGACAACCTGCTGCTCGAGTACTCGCCGGGCATCTTCGAGCGCCGCAACATGACCGACTTCGGGCCGCAGGCAAGCCTCTTGCAGTGGCTAGTTTTCCCAAATGCGTCCTCGCTTGCACGAACTGGATGAGGTCGTGTTGTTTCGTGCTTGGCCGCGTGGCCGGCTGTGTACCTGATATCAACCGCGCACCGGGCCCCAGCCTGGCGACCGCCCGAACCCACGCCGCCCATCCGCCCACGTGGGCGCACACTGACGTCCTGTCCAACCTGCCAACTGCTATCCCGAGCTGTTCTGTGTCCGCGCTCCCGCGCCCCCGTGCTCCTGTGGACCCCGGCCCCGCAGGTGCTGCTGCCCGAGGCGCTGCTGGCGCTGCTGAGCAGCGGCTTCGCGCTGGCGCACCTACCGCTGTTCGCCTACGCCGCGCCCTGGCCGCCGCGCCGCATCGACCCCGCCGAGCCGCTGCCGGCCTTAGAGGAGGTGACGGAGGCCATGCTGCGCCACGACCTGCAGGCGCTCAAGTACCGGCAGGTGGGGCCGGGTTGTGCGGCTGGAGGGTCGGCTTGGAAGTCGGCTTGACGGTCGGCTTGCCTGTGAGGGACGGGTAAGGAGGTGCGGCTTGGCGGTGCGGGGACTGGGGCGGTGCGAGGACCGGATCTGACCAGCGACACGAGCCACGCGAGTGTGTGGCGTTAAGCAGGGCACCAGATTTGGATGGTATTGGCACGCTCGTTTAAGCATAGCCGGGTCATTGGGGCCAACGCGCGTGTGCTTGCAGCGCATGGAGGTCTCCCCCGGCGGCTGCCCGATGCCGGAGGAGCTGCTGGATAAGGCGCCCGCGTGGCGGGGCTGCCGCGAGTGGTCATACGGCACACATCCCAAGGTGCGGCCTTAAGGAACAGGGTGGGGCGGCGGGTCAGCTGCCCCTGCCTGCTTGCTTCTGCGCCTGGCCGGCTAAGCTTCTTGACCCCGGTGCTGGTACCTCATTGATGTAGTGGAGGCTCCGTGCGCGCTGTGCTTGCCCGAAGCAGTAATACGGCTTTCACGTGGGTTGCATGTAATGTGATGGATGGTGCATACCGTTAGCTAGCTAAGCAAGGCTGGTTGAGGCTTGACAAACTGTAGAGCGAGACCAGGACCATGCCACAGTGTGCGCCCCTGCTTGCGGCCCTGCTGCTGTTTCGCACCTCACAGGGCTTCCGCAGCGCTTTCGGCTTCAACACGAATGTGTGGGCCAGCCGCCGCCGCAGCGCCGCCTTCAAGCGGCACATGAAGCTCGATGGCACGGCGGCTCTATTTGACGAGGGGCAGGACATGAAGGTGGGGGGGTAGTTCATTCCAGAAACCAAAGCGACCACTGCAACCCAAAAACGACCATTGCAATCCGGAAAAGGGGAGCAGGGGGGCGGGGACCGGCGCGGCGCCGTTGGGTAGCGTGGGTCGAGTCTCAGAGTAGACGTTGGGGAACTTGCAGGCCCACATGTCTCCCGCATGGGCCCGCATGGGCCAGCGGTTCCCAGGCAGCACGTGTCCTCGCGGCATGTGCTCACCGTCCTGCGGCCTCCTGCTCCGCTCGCCTCCGGCGCCGCTGACGCCTCTCAACGCTTTCCTGCCGCCTGCAGGTGTGGACGTCCCTGAAGCGGCCCGGCACCGCCTATGGCCTCATAAACTGCACGCTCATCGGCGCGGGGCACGTGCACCTGTTCCGCTGCGCCTGCCAGCCTGGGGCGCCCGCCGAGTGCCGCGAGGCGGAGGCGGTGGTGACGCGCCTGGCGACTGAGGGCAAGATGCCCTTCACCGGGCCCGAGTCCGGAGGCGACCCCGCCTGAGGGTCATGCGGCGACAGGCTGGCAATACGCGATGCTATTATAAGGAACGTTTGCGACCGTGTGGAAGAGCAGCTGAAGGACTGGCACAGGTCCAGGCGCAAGCCGGTGGTGGGGCACTGCGAACACGTCAGGGGTATTACTGAGAACGGCTGGCCAGAACCGGATGTGTGATTGGCCCAAGAGTGGATAGGATGTACATGACTGTGCCCGCGATCACGCCAGGAGTGAGAATGTTTGCCGCGCTGGTCTAAGGTCGTACTGCACGGTGGTCAAGGGTGTTAGGCGGGCTGGTGTGTAGCCGGAGCAGCGGCTGCGAGAATAGAGGAATGCACCAGCAACTTACATACTAGCGTAGGATGGCGCACTGTTCCAGCTAAAATCCCATTACATTACAAGCGCACGCGTACTGCAAAGCCGAGCATGTTGCCAACAATCTGCTATACCAAAAGGCAATGTATGAGCCGCATGCACGGCTCCCTCTCATTCCGAATTATGTCAGCCCGTGTCGGCCCTTGCAGTGACGCTTGCATCATTGCATGCCTTTATATTTGAGACGCAGCCGCAGCCACCAAATCCTCTCTACCTGGCACTGAGCCCGCATCACTTTCTCGCGCTGCCATCCCTGAGCATCCTCCCCACGCCAAGCCTCAAACGCAAGATCCCCCTCACTGCATCAGCTGCGTAGACCGGGACCGCGACGGCCCGCCGCTACCCCCGCCAGCGCCCGCCGCCGCGCCGCCGTTGCCGCGCCCGCGCCGCAGCCACCACCGCGCCACGGACACGCCCACCGCCGCCGCAAGGCTGAGCGCGAAGGCCTGCGAGCGCTGCCCCCGCTGCCGCGCCACCTGCCTCGTCAGCCGGTCCTCCTCCAAGTAGTCTTCCCGGTAGCGCGAGCTGGTGCCCGCCATGACCGCCGCCACCGCCGCGTCCGCGGCGGCCGCCAGCGCGGCCGCGTCCGCGCCGCCGCCTCTCCCCGTGCTGCCGCTGATCCCGCTGCTGCTGGTGGCGGCGGCGAGGTGGGAGGCGGCGCGCGCCTCCAGCTCGTCCGTATCCGTGGCGGAGCCCAGCGCCTCCATGGCGAGCCGCACCAGCTCGGCGCGCAGCGCGGTGACGTCGTCGCCGGCAGCAGCTGCATCGGGGCCGGCGCCAGCCGAGGCGGAGGTGCTGGCGGCGCCTGAGGCCGACGTGGCCGCAGTGGAAGCAGCGGCGGCGGCGCGCTGGGCTGCGTAGTACTCCTTCATCTTGAGCCACGTCAGCTCCTCAGGCGTCACGTCCAGCATCAGGGAGCGCTGCGCAAGCATGTTACGGGAGGTGTAGGGATTAGGCACGAAGAGGCACCGTACTTGATGATGCGCATTGCTTTCGGGACGGGAGGGATTCCACACTCTTGTGCGGGGGGCGGGGGGCTGGTTGCAGTGCCGCTTACCCGGGCGTCAATCGCTGCCCGCTCGCGCTCGCTCAGGCGGGTGTTCTTCAGCGCATCAACTTCCTGCTTGTATGCCTTCAGCTGCGCCTTGGCTGCGTCACATTCTGCTTGCGAGGGAGGCAGGGCTGCCGCTCGCTCTGCAGGGTCGAGCTCCGCAAAAGGAGCCCCCTTCTTCGGGCCGAGGGCCCGAATGACTTCCAAGCTAGCCTCAGAGTAGTCTCCGCCATATTCTTGCTCTACAGTGTCCTCGCTTAGTGCCCCAGCTCCGGCTTTCCGGCTAGTCACAGTCGACGCCATTTTCGGCAACACAAAAGCAGATATCAATTGGGTCTGTTTTACTTATGAAGGATCTCAACAAAAATTGGACCAGCTGCGCCTACAGTCTGCAAACTGCATGCCCTAATTGCATGGATGGTACTTCCAATTTACTAGACCTGTGCACGGAGTCTATATAACATACCAAATCTATTCATTTTACTTGCAATTCGTGCGAGAAATGTCCGAAGACTTGAAAGCAAAGTTCCGGGCTGCTGCCGCGCAACGTGGACTGGGCTCTGTAAGTACAAAGTAGAAATACATGTCGTCAAAGCTTTGAAAAGAGCTTCCGTAATTGACTCGGGGGCTCTCGGCGCGAAAATCTGCAGGCAAAAGACCAGCTAAAAGCTATTCGGGCACAAAAGGCTGCAGCTGCGGTAAGATGTGGGACAGTCCCATGCTGGCATCGGCGGGTGGCGTTCGCGGGGCCGAGGTCACCACGCAGGGGTGCACAGCGAATGCCAATCCGCTGGCGACACGCGTGTGCCGTTGACTATGCGATGGTCCTCTTTGTTTCACTGCAGGCCGCAGCAGCGGGACCAGGTCCTTCCTCACAGAAGCTGCAAGCTGTGGGGAAAACTCAGGCAGCGGCGGTGCCCGCTGCCGCACCACCGGCGCCGTCGTCTAAAGGAGGGGCCCTGCCAGCTGACTTCTTCCAACAACCAGACAGCGGGAGTAAAGGAGCGAGCGCGACGGCTGCAGGCGCCGGACCATCGTCTAAAACACTAGCGCAGGGCCCCGGCGCCGCAGCAGGCGCAGGGGCTGGCCCCAGCGCCGCGCTACCGGAGGTGCGTGAGACTTACGCGCCAAGGGAACGAGCTGGGGCGTCTCACAGTTTTGGAGGCTCACCTACACGACGGGATGGCTGCGCCGCCTCTGGCACCTGATGACGATGCTGTACCTCCACCTCCACCTCCCACGTGCTCGCCACCTCCTGCTGCCACGTCCATACCTTCCGCCCGGCTTACACGCTGCACCACAATCACATTCACTCTTCACCACCACAAACTCGCCGCTTCCTTGGTACACCTCATACAAAAACGCTCACACGGGGCGCAGGGCTTCTTCACGGACAAGACCGCGGACGCCAAGGCGCGCGGCGTCAAGCTGCCCACTGCGGAGGACAAGGAGGCGGAGTTCCGCGCCTTCACGCAGCTTATCGACGAGGAGCTGAAGAACCAGGTGGGCGGCTGGGTGGCTGGGTGGGTTGATGGCTGGGTGGGTGGATGGGTGGGTGGGTGGGCGGATGGGCGGGCAGTTAAAATGCTAAGGAAGCGCAAGCGCAGAGGTTTCGAGCTGGGAGCCGGTGCTCTCAACAGCTGGCGCAGCTTCCAACATCCCTGTTGGAATATGCAGGCGGTGGAGGAGGCGGAGGAGGCGGAGGTGGAAGCAGAAGAGAAGGCGGACCGGGAAGCGTTCCTGCTCAAGTAAGGAGCCGAGTATGATTGGCGCTGGCACTGCCTGCGGATATTGCAAGGGCCCCGTGCTCGACGCATCTGATGAAGCAATGCATTCTGCCCGATTCCTTCGATAGTGCTTCTGCCGATGTATTCCCTTTCGGGCCTCTCACTCGTTGCCTCTTCATAACAGACGCCAAGCGGAGCGGTTAGAACTGCTGCGGCAACGAAAGGCGGCCCTGGCCGCGGCGGGCGCCGCAGCCGCAGGCGCCGCACCGGAGCTGCCTGCGGACGAGGAGCTGCGGGAGGCGCCGCCGCCGGCCTTTGCGGTGGATGGCGAGGGGGAGGAGGCGGAGGAGGGCGCGGAGGAGGGCGGCGCAAAGCGGCGGCGGGCGCTGCCGGTGCTGGTGGGGAAGAAGCGGCGGGTCATGGACGCTTTGGCGGCGACGCTGGCGGCACCGGATGACGAGGGCGGCAGCAGTGAGGAAAGCGAGGACGAGGGGGGGGGCGGGCTCAACTGGCGCGCGAAGCGCGTATGATGCGTGTGCAGGCGAGTGCGCGTGTTGTGTTGTGGCTTGGGAGGTGGCCTGCTGTGGCTTTATGGAACTGGTGGACTGTTACGAAGGATGCTGGTGGTCAGCGCTTACGTGGAGGTGCAGGGGCCGTGTGTACTTGGGAGGCGATGGAGACGCGGCGCACGCAATGGCTACGCAAGCAGATGTATGGCGGCGCGCAGACTGCACGCACGCAGGCGTGCGGAGATGGACGGCTGTGCATGGCGCTGCGTGGCGCTGGATGAAGGCATGCCCGTTGTTCCTGGAAAGCGTATGGCGCGACTGTGACCCATCGGCTTCTGGACTGGACAGGACTTGCAGCAACACGTTGCGCTTAAAGTTCATGCCTCACTCTATTGATAGTCTGGACATGCCCGCTCGGTTTTGTTCGCTGTCCCCGTCACAAACGCCTGACGGTGCAACTCAGCAACGGTTGCAGCTCAACGGTTGAGTGGCCTGCACTCCAGCACAAGCCATACTACCCTCTCCACGGCTTCTCCTCATTGCTGCCGCCCCCGCTTTACACTTCACGGCCACGGGCCACCACTCTGACACCACTCCCGCTCCTCGCTCGGTCGCTCCTCCCCATTCAAGGCGAGCCTATCTTCCCACCCGCCGGCCCGCGGCTTCCCTGGGCCTCAGACCCTCAGTCGCTCTCGCTGTAGCCCCCGGCGGCCGCGGCCGAGCCCTCCTGCGCCATCTGCTGCCTCTTGTCTCCGCCGCCTCCTCCCGCCTTTTGCTTGTCCTGCTCCTGATGCTGCTGCTCCTGCTGCGTGCGCTGCCCCTGCGGCTCCACGCGCTGCTCCGCCACCTCGTGCGCCAGCTGGGTCATGGCGGCCGGCGGCTCCTCGCCCGCCTTCATCTCGTCGCAGCCGGTCACCATGCCCTGTGGGTGGCAGGACGGAGGAACGCAGCGGCGTGTTGACCAGGGCAAGCTGGGGCAGCAGCTCAACACACAGGTCAGGCTGAAGGTGGGGGGCCCTGCCCAGGTGCGCAAGCAGTGCGGCGCAGGCCGCATGGGGCGCACAGCGGCGCGGAGGGACCCGCGGGCCAGGGCAGGCCCACATACAGCTGTATATGTGGCAGGTATCTGCCAGTCCCCCAAACACCCACCCAACAACCAAGCCCCTTCCAGCGTTGAGCGTTCCCACTACCGCGTGCATTCCCTAACCCCAGACCTGGGCAGCATGCATTACGTGCCGCAAGCACCCCGCTGCCGCGCACACCTGTGTGTCCTCGGCCGCCTGCGTGTAGGCGTGGCCGGAGCCATACTTGCGTGCGTCATCAGGCAGCTCGCCGGGGCCGGCCTCAGAATCCGCAATGCCAGCACGGGTCTTGGAGGACATCCTCGCGGCTATGGTGCTGGGAACTGGACAGGGTAGCAGGCCGCGCAGCAAGGCGGGCGCGAGCGAGCGCGCGGGCGCGCGGGCGGCACAGGCGGGAGTCGTGGTCTGCGTCCGAATGAGCGCGGCGCTGCGAGCCAGCTGCGTGCAGCGCATGTCAGTTCGTATACGCGTAATTTAGGTACTAGGATTGAAATGTTGAAAGTATGCGTTTGCTGTGGGCAAATAAGGCGAGAGCGCTTTGTGGAGCGGGAGGGGGGAGCCGAATGGTTGCGATGAGTCAAAAGGAGGGATGCGCCGTGTTCTTTGGGTGTGCCAGCGGCGTCCCGAAGCATAAATAACATCAATCAAAAGTACACACTTTAGAATGAACGTTGTTCCATGGCCCACACGGCCTTCCCTCGGCTTGTTCTGTTCGGTTTCGCAATTCTCTTGAGCTGCAAAAATTTCGTCGCCGTGACCACAGCCACGGGTCCTGCTGGCGTTGAATCAGAAGTACCTAGCGGGCCGGTGCCTGTTATTCCGTGGCTGCAGCCAGCCTCCTGGCAGCCGGCCTACTTGGGGGTCACGGAACTCGATGCTCTCCTTAAACTGCGTGCGTCGCCTTCGAGCTGGGTGACAATATATCTCTTTGTACTTCCATACAATGTGACGGTGGATTCGACGGAGACGAGGGCCTTCTTGCGCCTGGCGCTGAACACCTTCCTTAGCTATCGGTAGGTGCGCCCGGGTCTCACACGGAAGGGCCGGAGAAGCCGGTTTATGACTGCGCGCAAAAGGAAGGAGGGAAGATCCCTCAAGCATTCCCGCATAGTGTGCGACGTGGTAGGGTGGGCACGGACGGGACACGCGTGGGTGATTGAGCGTCTCTCTCTTTCATACACAAGCACACGCACACACACGCGCGGGACACGCTATCACTCAGTCCACCCTGTTCAAGGCATCTGCACTCACACAACCACCACCTCCTCCCTACGTGAAGGGTGTACGGGCGGGCGGACAACGACATTGTGGCCTGCATGAATGCGCCCGCGCTGGCCTGGTGCCGCCGCTACCGGCTGCCCTGCGCGGACGCGTCCGCATACGCCGGCGACACGGGGAACCTCAAGCGAATCGGCTGGGCCAAGTTCAAAATGACACGGGACCTCCTGAAGAAGGGCTTCCATGTGCACCTGTCAGACCTAGACGTGGCATACCTCAAGCCCGTGGCGCCGGCGGTGGAGGAGGTGAGCGGCGGCGGGAGCGGTGACGGTGCGTCGGCACTGTCTGGCTAGGCGGTGGCTGCCGCCGCTGATGTGGGTCGGGACCTGGAGGACGCGCGCATGTGTGCACTAAGCAGATATGGAGAGCGGGTAGGGGTTCTGCTGTGGATGCAGCTTGGGTCGCCAGAATGGAGGGTGTGCCGGTGTGCCGGCGGCTACCTATTGTGCCCCTAAGCCCCACGCCCGGCCACACACACATCACCTACGCCCTGCTCACGCCCCGGTGCATGCCATCTCCCCTCCCCCACCCTCAAAACCGTACGCGCGCCCTAGTGGCCACCCGAACAGCCATCCCCAACAACACGCACCCCGCGCACCCACGCCCTGTCCAGGTATTCAGCTGGAGCAACGGCGCCGCGGATGGCAGCATGATGCAGGAGGAGTGGGTGTACCAGGACAACCCCGACAGCACCACCAGCCGCCGGCCCATCTACCTGGCCAACACGGGCGTGGTGTGGCTGAAGGCCAATGCGCGCAGCGTGGGCTTTATGGAGTCGCTGCTGCGCTTCGAGGGCGACAGCTACCAGGTGCGGCACATTGTGTGTGTTTCGCGTGTGATGCGAGTGGTTTGTCGTGCGTGGAATGCAGTGCGTGGAGTGAAATGGAGTGAAGTGTGCAGGAAAGATTAGTGTGTGCGGGGCTACAGTTTGCGGGAACGGGGGGCGTAAGCAAGCGGGAAGCCCATCCCACGGTCTCGACTGCATCCACTGGCCCTCCTGCCCCTCTGTCACGATTGTCTTAGTTCCCATCCCGAGCGCGCGACCAACCCTATTGACGTTGTCGTGGACACCCGAAACACGTACGGTGCAATCCACTCGGCTCCTTGCGTGGCACGCACCGCATCGTCCTCCACCATAGATGCACGAGCACTGACCGTGTAACCACCACCTGACCCAGCCAACCCACCCAACCACACCTCCTCCACACAGGACCAGTACATTGCCACGCACGTGGCGTACCAGGCCTGGGCGCCCTGCCAGGAGGAGGCCACATGCCTGTCGGTGGCGAGCCGCGGCATGGCCGCCGTCACGCGCCACCCCGCGCAGTTCGCGCACGACAACTGCGAGCCCGAGCCGCGCTATGACCACTGCGCCTCGCGGCGCCTGTACGTGCACGCCATCTGGTGAGGAGGAAGACAGCGGAGGAAGCAGGGCGTAATGCGGGATGGTGGGTGGTAATGGTAGTCCTCAGTGCAAATTTACGCGAAAGGGCCGGGTTAGGCAGGAGGCGTGTTAGAGAATGTGGGCAGGCGTGCAGGAAGCGCTTGCGAGGAGCAAGTTGGAGTGAACGCACAAGTGCTGCAGAGCCCCGATTACCCAGCCACTGATTTCTGCTGTTGCCCCCCATTCCACTATAAATGCTGTGCAGCCGGGCGCTGAATACGGACAAGGAGAGTTTTCTGCGCTCCGTGAAGGCCATGTTCATCAGAGCAGCTGAGCCGGGCGCTGGCAACAGCGGCGGCGGCAGGCTGCAAGACGACCCAGCCGCGTTCGGGCAGCACGACGTTGAAGTCGCGGCCGCCAGCGGCCTGCCGTGCCCCGCGCGCCAGCAGCGCGCCTGGTCCGCGCACTTTTACTCGGCCTACACGACACAGGGGAGCGCCGTGGGAGCGGGCGTGGGCACTGACGCTGCGGGCGAGGGTGTGATTGGGACGGGCGCCGGGGCAGCCGCAGCCACTGCCGCAGCCAGTGCAGGAGCGGGAGCGTTGGCGGGATCTGGGTCGGGCGCTGGGTCGGAGATTGTGGGTAGGGATGCTGTGGCGGCGCACATGGATGCCGAGTCAGCAAAGGTGCGGGCGCAGGCGCTGAGCGAGCGCACTGGCGGCGGCGGCGGCAGGCCGGCGCACCACAGCCGCAAGGCGCACCAGAGGCCGCATCGGCACCTGATGCGGCTGCGTAGCTGAGGTGTGTGGTGGTTGCCAGGGGCACTGCCAGTCCAATCTTGCCGTGGGGAGGCGTGCAGCAGGCGCGCCGGCTGCCTACAGGGGGCTTTAAAGCCACCAACGAAATGAATGAATGGCAGATGCGGTTACAATATCAGGGACTGAAGCGCTTGTGGTACCAGATGACTCATGCATGCGTGCATTCATATTCATGTTTGTGTCTCCATTATATGTGCAGCTTGTGTCCTATGATACCTTGCGACTGTGAGTGAATGACATATATATCGGGGTCCAGGATATTCATTATGGTACGTTACGGACATGCTCTAAATTGCGAAACGAAAACGTAAGCACGCCACCAGATGTTGAAGTTGTGTCTCGCAAGCAGCATGAGACGGGGGTGAGCGGTAAGGCGAAGTGCGCGGCCACATTACCTCCGAGAGACGGTAACCGCTGATATGAGCCGGCCCAAGACCGCCAGGAGGCTGTAAGCTATACTGTTCGAACTGCTGGGCTGACGGCGCGCTGGGCTGGCGCAGCCTGGCTCGAGGTGTGGCCAACCTGAAAATCGCCAGCGCCACCGGTGTCCAGCGTGTCATGTGCGCAGAATGCAGGTGGGCGCCGTGTTGGCGCCGCCAAGGGACCAGGCATACATGTGCAGCGTCGCAGGTAGGGCTACAGTAGGCGTATAGCTGTCGAAGGACGATGGGTAGGTACTGGGTAGGCAGGCTCATTTAGATCTCAGTTCCTGGAGCGCGTTGCAGGTAGGCATTCCAAGTGTTCAGAGAACGGCCCACGACCCAAGGTCCTGAAATGGGCCCCTGCGCCGAATGACTACGTAAAAACAAAACGCGCTAGGTGTATATGTGCACACGATGCATCCCGCATCCGTTCCTGGTGCTGCCTGCGACCTCCCTGCGCGTCCTGCTTCGGGTTCCGCCTGCAGCAGCTTCTGGCGACATCCAACTTCACAGCATCTTGGTGATCCAACATCCTACCCACTCTACCAACCCAATCCTGTCCGGCATCAACACCTGCGCATAAGCTGGGTGTGGGCTGAACGGTAGTTCAACGCCACGCTCCTAGACACGGATAGTCATAGAATCCTTTGACCAGCGTCACTGCAACACTGGGCCCCGCAGTGCCAGCATCTGCCTCGCTCTCGCATTTCGCATTTGCATTCTAGCGCATGTCAGTAATATCTGTCAAGTCACCACAACTCCAGGCCGCTGCCCGTCATGAATCAGCATCCGCCTGCATGCATACGACCCGGCATGACGACAGGGTCTGCTTTCCGGAACACTTGCGTCCGGGCAAGGGCTTCTATGCCAACGGCCGCCCATCTGTACCATTGCAACAGCCGACAGTTCCGCACCGCTCTGCCGCTCCTGCTATCCCACCTTCTTTGCCTGCGCGTCCCCGCTTGGCCCCTCCGCGCCACCCTGCCCGTGCCGGACCGTGTACGGCCGCAGCGCGGGTATGAGCGCGGGCACGGCATGACAGTACGCTTCGTAGGGTTTGCCCAGCTCCTCCGCAATGTCCCCCTCCTCAAGCGGCAGGCTCCACAGCACGAACGCCAGGTTGAGGCTGGCGTAAAGCAACCGCCCGGCGCTCTGTTATGCAGGCAGCAGCCAGGAGATAGCAACAAGAGGCTATGAGATTGAGCAGCGCTGGCAGGGAGCAGAGGTGCAGGCGTGGAGAGAAGGCGTGTGTTGTCACAGCCGCGCGCCTCTTGGGCCCTGCCCTCCTGAGTAACTGTCAGTGACTGCACAACAGCACAACCCATCCCAACCCATTGCGTGAAGAAGGTACTTGGCCACATTAATTCCTGTTGCCTGCAGCAACCTGAAATAGCTATTGATACATGCACAGAACGCTGCGGGTGAGTTCAAGGGATCGTGACTTGCGTGGGGGACTTGTCACGCTCTTGCAGCTGCATGCGTGGCGGAAGGGAGGGAGGGACGCTGCTCCCATTCCGCGACATACGCCGCTAGTCCCCGCGTCAAAGACGCCCACTGTTCTTGTCTGCCTCGTCTGTTATCTTGATAAACAAACGCTCCCGTAATAAAATTGGTCTAAGGACGACAACATGACGCACCATGTGCGGCGTGCTGAAGAGGAACAGCAGGTACCCCAGGTAGATGGGATGGCGCACGTACTGCACGTGAGCGGGAGTAAAACGACAGAATTTCCAAAGGTCAGGCGAGCAAATAAGGTTGCAATGCCAAAGCAAGTATATTCGTCTGCGTGCGGTTGCACCGCCGGTATCGTCATTTCGTGCCGCGCGGTGCGGTTGCACCGCCGGTATCGTCATTTCGTGCCGCGCGGTGCAGCAGGGTCTTGACATAGTGCTCGCCTAGATTACTTCGGCATCTGGCAAGGGGTTCTGGGATCCTCGACTAGATCGACATGCGTCGCGCTTAGGAGCTGCAGTGAATGACTGGACGCCCAAGCTGCCGCTCCTGCAGGCCCAGCCCACCCACCTGGTACCAGGACTTCACAACCAGGCCTGGCCCCTCGTGGCGTGCCGGCTCCTCCTGCGCGCCGGCGAAGGCCCGCTGCAGGCCCAGCAGATCCGCGGACTCGATGGCGGAGGCACTGGCAGAAGAGCATCAGAAGGGGGATACGAAAGATAAGTATGCCAGTGCCGATCCGGCACGGAAGGTAAAGCAGAATTACGGAAGAGACCCAAAGCCGGGCCTGGGCTTTACCTGAGATGCTGCTTTGAGGGGCGTCGGCATGTTGGACACGCACCTGCTATAGATGATGCCAAAGCCGGCCAGCGCTAGCGCCGTCAGCGCATACGACCAAGGCGCAGGCACTGTGATGCCGTGGTGTCGCCGGATGCAGCGCGAGGGAACATGCGAAAAAGCACATGGATCACGCAGTCGGGCGCGTGCGGATATTGTCATTGGCTTAGTGCTCATTCATGACCAGCCCTTCCGATGAGTTCTACATAGTCCCGGTACGGGTAGTCACCTCATTCCAGAACCCAAAGGGAGGGGAGAGAGAGGCTTGGTGCCAGGCACGCATCGTATGCCCCGCAAGCCCACCTTGCCAGACGGTCAGCGGAAGCGGCTGCCACAGAAGCACAACGGCTGCCAGAGCCACACCCGCCGCCAGTACGAACACAGAGCGCTCCAGGCAATAGGGCACGCCCGCCACCCGTCGCATGGCCTGCTTAACCTGTGCATGGCTTTGGTGCATGTGTCAAGTCGCCCACTTCCGCGCCGCGCCTATCGGGCTTGCCCATTACGATGGACGACGCGCGCTGTGCAAGGCAGCGTGGGATGCGCCACTACGGCTCTGCACCCACCCGTCTGCGCGCCATGATGTTGTGCTGGGCTGCCAGCCCCAGGAACAAGCAGCAGTCCCACGCCGCCGCCTGCCACGCTGTGCCGCCGACGCGGGCTATGGGCGAGGGCGCGTTGATGCTCAGCGGGAGGAGCGTGCTCAGGCTGTGAGGAAGCAGCGCAGGCAAATCCACGACCCAGCACGACATTGCAACCATGGCGCACTGCAGGGTGGGGGTCCATGCGTGGATTTGTGTATCGGGTGCGTGGGTGTGTGTGGGCGGAGGGGGCAAGGGCTTGGTGCAACGTGCACATGGAGCGGTGGTGCTCCGCAGCAGCTGATGCTAAGTATAAAGCGATAGCAAAATGCACCTTTCATGGCACGTATGCTTGCACAATCTAAAGCATATTGCAAGAGCGAGGACATGATTTTCGCGCCCAACCTGCTCACCGCGGCCCAGCCCCAGGCAACCATAGCAAAGATTTGTCGCAGCATAATTCTAAATGATGTGATGTTCGCGGGACATTGCGGTGTGCTGCCAAGACATCTGTGGTTTGTGACCTTGAAGTCAAGGCACGCAATGCAAGGACACCGTCGCGGTAACGTCTGGGCCGGTTTGAACAAGTATTCACATGGCGAGTAAATGGCTCATGGCGGGCGGGCTGACTTTACCGCGTGTCCAGACCGTACGCGAGGGTATGACACGCCACACGCCCCGCCCACTTCGCATTCGCATCGTAGCGCATGTCCGTAACACGTGTGCCGGCAGGTGCAGGTGCATAACGGTGCCATGCTCAATTGAAAACACCTGCCAATTTATATGATATTGGTAATGGGGGGCATGGCGCGCGTGCGGGGTGGCACCAGGCGCGCCAGGTGCTGGGATGACAATGTTGACAGGGCGGATGGTGCTGTGTCGAGGTGAAGCGGATACGGTAGGTGTAATGATGTGTATGCCTCCTTGGTGTGAGAATGTGGGGGCATTGTTGGGTCAGTGCTGACCGGCTCGTTCAAGTCTAGGTTGTCTTATGAGAGTGTGGAAATTCCTTGTAATTTTGATTTCTTACTTGTGCACACCGTCATCCAGGGGTTCGTTGACGTGCTCCGCATGCCGACAAGGGCGACCTTGCCGTTCGCAGGCTTCAACACGGTCCAGTAAGATGAGGCATACCACCAACCATGCTAAGGATGCAAGAAGCCACCAAGGTCGCTGTTCTTCCGGACGGTACCTGGACATGTCGGCAGCGTTCTCGGACGTTCGGCAGTCTAAAGCATGCAAGCCATATGTGGCATAAACCATTATCCAATGATTAAACAGACGCTTGAAATTCAGCGGCGCACTGCATCGCGACGCTGGCACCGCCAACGAAAGCGGGTAACGGCCAAGTGGCGAAGAAAATCTTGGAGCGCCCGCCATGTGCCATCGACCGCGGGCTCGTAGACTTGTCTTACATGGTAGGCGTTATTGCCTGATATCTTCTTCTATGCCACATAGGTAACTTGATTAGAATCCAGATTTACAGGCACTAGAAGGAGAGCTGCAGACTGGGCGCGGACACACTCCCCGGGCGCTCAGCATCGCGACGGTCAGGCAGATAGTAGAAGTAGCAGCGCAGGTGTCGGAAATTCATACACTTCTATTTGTTGACATAGGGTTACCCAGAGCAAGTGGGCAAAATAGACTCGGGACAGCGCAAGTTTCAGGCGTCGACATTTCGCGGCCACTGAATGTCAATTAACTGAACAGTCCAGGTAAGATGCTATTGAGATGCAGCACAAGGGACTTCACAGCGGCTTGCTCACGAACGTTGTCGGCTGCAACGCTGCGAGGAATCGACCCGCTATACTTAGCACAATCTTATTTCGATGATGATGAATGTGGTACACCTGATAGCTGCTGCTGCGCGTGTAACAGTTGGCCGATTGACATTTAAGCAGTCGATAACACCGACTAAACGGTTTGGGTGCCTGGCACCTGCGTAGATTGCACACTTGTGATACTTGTACACGGAGCAGTGGCGGAACTGAAACGCGTTTTGATGGACTCGCCTAGTGCTTCGCTTGCGGCCGATCGTGCTAGCGGCTTGCCAGGCGCTTGCCCGCAACGTGATTGCGTTCAAGCTGGAGCGCTTTGTGCTGCTGCGGTGCGGGCGCAGGCAACTCGCAACGCATTCAGCCGGACTCGCTCCCCAGACGCCACGCCATGCGTGGCTCGGGGTCTGCCGCCCGCCACTGGGGGCAGTGTGCTCTGGCATGCGCTGTCGCTCTCCTCTTCACCCATGGTAAGAGTTGCATGCCTTGCGCGTTGCATGCCACTTGCTGCGCTGATTCGCCAATCAAGGGGCTAAATCACAACGGAAGACGGGCGAGAAGGTTGATGTGTGTGGGCGGGAGTTGGCCTGGCCACCGCATGCCCGACACTGCGCACTTACCTGTAGGCCAGGCGACGTACCCACAGTACCCACCCGTAACCCCATGCCACGCTGCCCGCGACCTACCTGCCTCAGGCGCCCTCGCGGGACCCCTGACGGGCACGCAGTTCCCCTTTGAGCCGTGTCGGAAGACTCCCGGCAACAGCCGCTTCAACGTCTTCCTGAAGAACAACACGTGAGCGCCCGCGGCGCACCGCTAGGCCGGCGCAGGAGGCGCCCGAGGGGGCTAGGGACTGTGCGGCTAGGAGGCCTGAGGATTATCAGGGTCTCGCAGCCAAAGTCTGCATGTTACAACGTCTGCCTAGGACCTAGGTAGCCACAGACAGAATGCGTGCTGAGTACTGGTCCGTCAGGTTTGTATGAACACCCTCGCACGTGCATGGGAATGGTCGCGACTTGGGATTGGGTTTGTAATGTTGCAGCCTCCGGACGCGAGCCCTGATACGTCTGACACGTGGACCATGCTGTGCCTACCTGCAGGTACAACCCGAGCAGTCAGTCTAGCTATGTGTGCTTCCAGTTCGAGGTGAAGCCTGAGAGCGAGTGTGACCCCATGGGCAATCGGTGCTGCGACACCTACTTCAATAAGGTGAGCGGGTGACATTGTATGGCGTGGCACAGTTGAGAAGTGATGGTCGAGCGGTTGTGTTTGCCGATGGTAGCTGCCGGTGGTAGCGGGCTAGGGCTTCGAGCGTCTGGGGGTGGTGCGCTGTGCCACACGCAGCGGTCCATGTGGTCTAACTGCCCGCCTGTGCCCCGCGTGTCGCCCACTCATCCCTGCTCCATCTCCACCCCGCAGTTCAAGTTCTATCCTGGTGAGCACGGCACAGCTGCAGGCGGGCTGCGGCGGGGGTTGGGGGGGGGGGGCGGGCGGAGCTACAGGGCGAGCGGACGGAGCTGGCGGCGGAGGCGTGCGGAGTGCGCGGCGAGGGCGGGGGGGGGGGAGGCGCCCAGGAGTGGAGAAGGGGTCACAGGGACCCCGGGTGGGGGCTGGCCTGGTCACGGCGCCAGGCTGGCCCTCGCGTGCGCGCTGGGCACGTGGCGGCGCGCTGGCGGAGGAGGAGGAGGGGGCCGTGGGGGCTCCCGAAAGCAGTCGGGTGGAAGCCACGGGGACTGGCTGTGCTCGCGCGTGCGGTAGCTGCGCGTCGGTGCACATCGGGCCGGTCAGGCACTGGGGCGGTGCAGCGCTAAGCTGTCCTGAGCTCTGAGGTGCTGTTGCCCACACCAACAACCCGTTGCTGGGAAACCAAGGGACCCCTTACCAAAGCGCCCAGGGCCGTGGGCGCACGCTGCATGGCGGGCCCCACTCGAGAGGCGGGCGCCCCCACCTCGTCCATCAGGCGGGCCGGACACACGCACCGCACCAGCTTGCTCCCCACCTCGCACAAACGTCGCACAAGCTCACCTCTGGTCCCTGGCCGTCCTTCACTCGTCTCTCTGTGTATCCCATTCGTCGCACGTGCGCATGCAGCCACCAACTGCCGCCGCGCCATGAGCGGCGTGAAGCTGCAACTCAACGATGGCAGCAGCCAGACCCGCGGCTCCATCTATTACGAGGACTCGGGCGACAAGTTCATCGGCAAGGTCACAACGCTGCCGTTCAACCTGCAGGTGCGTGTGGGATGAAGGCGTACTCCAGTGGCGGCGGCAACGGCGTGGGCGGCATAGGGGGCCGGTGGCGGCGGAGTGGTAGTTGCGTCAGAGCGGCTGACTGACGGTGTCGGGAAGCGGCGGGCGCTTTGGGTCTGCACGAACGACCGGAGAGCGTCCTGCAGGGGTTGCGGGAGTGAGTGCGTGCCTTGCTTGCCCCTTGCCAACCATTTGGGTATGCTGCATGTGAAACGCAACCGACGCTTAGCACTGCTGTGCCTCTTTGCCTCCCCCGCACACTCGCAGAATGCGGACGGCGCCGTGCTGTGCTGGACGCTGGCGGGGCCCTGCCCCACGCTGCAATCGTTCACGCACCCCGCTACCCGTGACCTGGGCCTGTTCGAGATTGCGCTTTACGACCACAAGGTACTTGTGCGTGTGTGCGCGTGCGTGTGTATGCGTGCACGTGCATTTGTGAAGGCAAAGTAGGTTGAGCCAGTGCAAAGAAAGATTGGAATGTGGCTCTGTGTGAGGGTCCAAGTCGTTCAAAGGAACGCGGGACGGAAAAGGACCCATAAGGGGTGGGGGCAGCGGCGGCGGGAGGGAGGAAGACCGGGGGCCCGAGGGCTTGGGAAGATGCGGAGGGGATGCAGGGGTTCAGAATGTGGAGAGAGATAGACTGGAGGACTCCAGGCCATTTGCCATTTCGCATGGCAGATTCCCTGGGTAGTTGGATCTTGTCAGAATGGGGCAGACAGCCGCGGGTGGCGGCTTTGGGAAGGCAAAGCGAGAAGTGACGTGGGCAAAAAACAGAGAAACGGGAGGCACGGAGTTGGGGGTAGTCAATTCCGGAGGCACGGAGTCGGGGGCTTCGATGAAGTACTGCTAGTAGTGGGAGCACGTGGGTCCTTTGACACTTTACAGCCCCGCTGACCGTGCGCGTTTGCCTGTACCGTTCCTGGTTCTGTCACAGGTCGACAACTATGAGTGCTGCCCCTTGGCGGCCGTGCCCAACGGCGGCAACAACCCAATGTTTCCTCCCTCCCCTCCCTCCAAGCCCCCGTCGCCGCCCAAGCCCCCCAGCCCGTCCCCTCCCAGCCCCCGCCCGCCTCCGTCTCCGAAGCCACCGAGCCCTCCGCCCCCTTCACCGCCTCCTCCGCCCCCGCCCTCGCCACCTCCTCCGCCCCCGCCCTCGCCCCCTCCTCCGTCTCCCCCGCCCCGCAGCCCTTCGCCCTCTCCCTCCCCGTCCCCTGCAGACAGGGACCGGGAGTCGCCCTCTCCCTCTCCCTCTCCCTCGCCATCCCCTTCCCCGTCGCCTTCTCCTTCACCCTCTCCGTCCCCCTCTCCGTCCCCCTCGCCTTCGCCGTCGCCCTCTCCGTCCCCATCCCCCTCACCTTCTCCGTCTCCCTCGCCTTCTCCCTCGCCCTCGCCCATCCCCCCTACCGGTGGCGCCGAGTACACCGGTGAGCATCGCGCCAATACCACCGTAACGCACCTAACGCACCCCCATGTCTCATGCCTCTGTCGCCCAGCACTTCGCCGCGGCCTGCTGCCGCGCTGCCCAACCATGCCCTTTCCTACTTTTGAGCCCTCTCCTCCACCCCTCCACGCATCTCTACCGCATTCTTCCACGTCACTGACATCATTTCCACCATCCTCTTCCGGGTCCACTTTCTGCTGCTTGCTCCTTCAACTCCTCTCCCGCCTGCCCAGGCCCCGCCGCCACCTTCTCCCGCGGCTCCAGCCGCTACCAGGTGTTCCTGGCCAAGTCCGCGCCGTTCGCCATGGCCCGGGGCCGCTGCGGGCGCGGCGGCGGCGTGCTGACGTCGATGCCCTCCGCCAGCGAGTGGGCGGCGGTTGAGGCGTCGTTGCAGGGAGCCAACATTTACAGGTGGGGGCGGGGATGGGTAGCGGCAATCCGTCCTGAAAGCGGGGAGAGGCGGAAGGCAGGGCGTGCCTCATGTGTGGGGAAGGTGTGTGAGTGTGTGTGTGGAAAGGAAGCTGTGTTGCGTCGCTGAGCGCTTTCTGGACGGGGGCTGTCTTTGTCGCGGCTGTCTATGGCGCTGGCCGCACGACGCCAAGCTGTCTCCAACCTGCATATGCTCATTGGCGCCAGTAATCCTCTCGTCCTGTGCGACCTTATTACTACCACGTCATAGGAACGGCGCCTCTCGCGTGGTGCTCTGGATCGGCATTGACCCGGTGTCTCTCGGCGTGTGGCTGGACGGCACCACCGTCAGCAGCTGGCCCGCCAACAGCGACAGCCTGCAGTCCAACACGTGCTACGCCGCCAACTGCCCCAGCGACGGCCAGCCGTGCATGTGGGACCCGCTGCCCTGTGACAGCACAGCCGTGGACGGCTTCGTCTGCGAGATCGGTGAGCGAGCGCGTGTTGCGCAGATTTCGGTGCTCTCATGAGAAGATCCATCTTCGCCTAGGATCTCGGTACTAGCCGCACGTGTGATGGTGGCTGCACCCTGCTCCGCTGCTAGCCAGCAACAGCACTGCCCGCGTGCCCCCCAACACTATGCCCTTGCCGTGTATATCCCTTCAACAACAGACTCTAGCGCCGTGTCATACGTGCTGGGCGTGCCCGAGACCGGCTCCACCTACGTCTACTCCTTCAGTACCATCTTCTCCCGCTCCGCCGCCACCTTCTGCGGTCGCTTGGGCGGTCTGATGTTTAGCGCCAACACGGAGGACGAGTTCAATCGCGTAGTGCGGCCCATCGTGACCGGCATCGTTCCGGTAAGTTGCTGGCATGGCGAATTACAGCTTTTTGTTTCCTATGGCGACATTAGTGAAATGGGCTCTGGGTATGCATGGCTGGGGAGGGCGACCTCTGCGGGTTCCTAGACTGCCGTACACACATGGTTCATTGGGCGGCGTCTCTGCAGGCGCGGGACCCGCCGTTGTTGCAAGGCCGTGAGGGGCATGGGCGGCTTGGTAGGACTAAGTGTCGATGCCGGATAAGCTCACCCGCGTGCATTCGTGTGCCTGTATACGCCTCGTTGTTTCCCTGTGCACCTTCAGATCAACCTCAACCGCACACCCAACGGCTCCGGCCCCGGCCGCTACCGCTACTGGCTGGGGATTGCGAACCCCTCCGCCACCAAGTGGGTGGACGGCACGGACGTGACGTTCTCGCGCTTCACCGCGACCGGCGCCCCCGGGTGCTACGACATTGACTGCCCGGCCGGCTCCGGCGCGTTTGCGTCGCGCACTCCCGCCGACTGCGTGTGGGAGTTGGCGACAGGGTGCCTGCGGCTGTACAACTTCATTTGCGAGATCCCGGGCGTTTTGGAGGGCCTGTCTGGGCCCGTCGCCTGAGGAGGTGTTTGTAGATACCGGTAGTAAACGTCAACTCAAAGTTCAGATTGCTGTTGGCGGTGCCGTGCAAGCATGCGGGTCAGCAATTGCGCGGCCCCTGAACTGCTGTTTGCTGCATCTATGAGCGTGCGTGTGTGCGGTTGCTGGTGAAAGCGCATTGATTCGAGACATATCTGAGCGTGACGAACGGGCGACACGGCCCCTCTTCTCTCTCTCCTCTTTATATCCACCGCGTGTACTGAGTTTCTTATTTCAGATAACGCTGTCACTGTGGCGGGTGTGGGCACTATACGTCCTGATGATCGTGGTTTTCTTAGCTTGCCAGGCCCTTGCGTTGGGCGTCAAGTGTTTGAGAATGGTGCGATGAGCGCATGTCGATGGCCTCTTCATGTTTTAGAGAGTTGCCCTGGTAGGGGGAGGTGGGGCTTGATCTATGGGGCTATCACGGAATGAATGGTGCGAACGTGACACCTTCTATGTAGACGTCGTTTGGGCAGCAGAGCAGGATGAGCCAGGCAGATTGTAGTCGTTTGCAGGATCATGCATGGACTAGCCAGTAGCAGGACTTGCACGCCACGCGCTTGCCGTGCAAGCGCTCAAAACATTGACGACAACCCGAAACCCACCCTCTTTGTCGCGGCGTGGAAGACTGTGGCACCGCCCCACACTTGGAATCGTGGTATACGAACTCGGGGTTCAGGCACTCAGTAGCATGTCCTCAGCAGCATTCCTAATGTATGGCCTCCACGGGCATCACGCTGTTGTCCGGTTTGATCGGAGCCATGATGCCCCCATCGTCAGTACAGGCCTGTACAGGCCGTCTTATTTTCATGTCTAGAGGTGTGTGACGTGTGTGGCCAGTTTAATTGCGCACCGTGCGCATGGCTCCGCTGTAACCAGCATCATCAGGATATCGCTCCTCATCATCAGCCTGCCTCCTCCTGCGCCTGACATGCGTGCAGGGGGGGGTGTGTGCTTCGCCCCCACCTCAACCGCAGCAGCCCGAGAAGACCGCCTATCCTTGGGGCTGCGCCCCCCCAAGCAAATCGACCTCAGGCGGGGCGAAGCCCCCACAGGGTCACGAGGCCATACCAGCTGCAACTGGAAGGCCCGTCGCACAGCCCTTTCGCGCCTCCTCCTGCTCATCCAGCCTGCTCGCAGCTGATTTTATCTCGGTCAGCCGCGCCACCCAGGCACTCAGCTTCCAGGGGTCATCTACAGGAAGCCACGCCAGCAGCGACCGCCGCCCGCCAGCGCCTGCATGCGCGCCGCTGCCGCCGCTGCTACTGCCGCCACGACCGTCATCAGCTCGCACGAGTGGCGGCGGCTGTAGCTCCGATGGCAGTGGCATCGGCTCAGCCTCACCTACCATGCCTCCCATGTCACTGCCGGTCCGCATTGGCGCTGCAGCCACCGGCGGCGGCACGGCAAGCACTCCCACTACAGGCGCCGCCGCCGCCGCCGCCGCCGCCGCTGCCGCGGATGCTTGCGGGCCAGCGGGCGGCAGTGGCGCAGCAGGCCCTAGCTGAAGCCGCTGAAAGGACTGCAGCAGTAGCTCAACGCCTGTCGGCTGCTGCAGGCCGGGCACGCGCGCGCCCGTGGCGGCGTCCTCTCCGGTGAAGTACTTGTTGTGTACGCGGTAGCACAGCTTCGACCAGCTGCTGCTGCTGCTGCTGCTGCTACTACTGCTACTACTGCTACTGCTACTGCTACTGCCGGTGCCGAAGGCGTCGATCTCCGCGGCCAGGCGCTGCAGGCGCTGCAGGAGCATCTCGCCGGCGGCGCGGTGGCAGCACCGGTACGCCGTGTGGTAGGGCAGCCACAGATGCTCGGACGTGGTGACGAGCGCCTTCCTGGCCGGGAAGGAAACAGCACGAAGATACGGCACACACGCAGTCAGGCCATACTGGTGGATAGTGGGTGAACACTGATGGACCGGGCCTCAGAGCGAACGTTGCGTGACCTGGCATCGTTACCACCTCATGCCCGCGCTTTGCTGGCGGCTCTTCCCACACCTTTGCTGGGCAGGGGAGCCCCTGGTGCGAGGCTAGGCAAAGCACCTGGCGGCCCCTGCAGGCCCGGCGGCCCGAGCAGCCCCGGCAGCCTTGCCGGCAGCCCCACCTGGACGCGTGCGCCAGCAGCTCCTCCAGCACCGCCAGCCGGTGGCCGTAGCGCGCCGCCTGGTGCAGCGGCGTGGCGCGGTTCCGGGCGTCCTGCGCCTCCAGCAGCAGCCGCCAGGGCGCCGGACCCAGGCGCTCGCGCGCCCTCTGCGGGCATACGGTATGCGCAGGCGACACACTAAACCGGTATGCGTCCAAAGCACATGCTGACCTTGCTAACTGCGTTGGCGGGTCCCTACCGAACCAACATAGACATGCATTACACACAGTCTTGAGAGTTGAGACCGGGCATGCCGTACATCAGCATCAAGCTATAACCCACACTACTGTGGCCCTAGATACTAATGTGCGTGGACAGAAGTTGCAGGAGTTGCAGAGTCTGGGGCACCTACCTACCTGCAGCAGCCCCACCGCCAGGCGCTGCGAGATGGGCCACCCCGAGTCACTTCTAGCCCTCTCATCTGCAGCCGCGTCGTAGCGGGGATGTGAACCGGCGGCAGTTCCAGCCACTGCAGTGCCGCCAGCCGCCGCGGCCCCGGCCGCCGGCTGCGTGCCCCCGCCGGTACTTGACGCGCCCTCCAGCGCCGCGCCCACCAGGCCCGCCGCGGCACCGCAAGCTGGGATTGCCGCGTCAAGCTGCACCTGCTGCACCTGCTGCACCTGCTGCGCGCGCTGCTGCTGCACCGCCTGGTCTTCCAACTGCCCTCCCACGTCGTGCAGCAAGCCGTATGTGGGTGGCGTAGCCAGCCAGTGCGCCAGGCCCTGCCCGTTCCAGGGGAGCCGCATCTCCAGCAGGTGCCGAATGCTGATGGCGCGCAGCAGCACGATCCAATCCGTCAGCACGCCATCCTCAACCGCTGCCGCCGCCGCCACAGCAGCAGCAGCAGCAGCAGCAGTAGCAGCAGTAGCACCAGCAGCAGCAGCCTGGCTACTGGCAGCTTGGCCAGCGGCTGCCGTAGCACTGGGACCGGCAGTGGCACCAGCGGCAGCAGCACGCGGTGCTGCGACCGCGCTGGGCTCTACCCGTGCTGGCAGGGCCGCAAGGAAGGCGAGGATCCGGTCGCGGTCCTGCACCCAGTCGGAACCACCAGCAGGGACGCAGGTCCCTGAAGCGGCGGCGCCTGCGGCTGTGCTGTAAATGGGTCATGGCGCGGTCGCTGGCGGCACCGCTGCTGGCGCTGCTGCTGGGGTCGCAAGGGGTGTGGAATCCGGATAGCATCCTGCAGCGGGCGGCGGCATGACCGCGCCGCCTGGCGTGGGGCTGGACGTGTCTGCCGCCAGCAACTCCGGCTGTTGCCGCTGCTGGAGCGGCTGCGGCAGCTGCCGCTGCTGTGGCTGCTGCTGGGTGATCTGTGTCGGCAGTCCCCCCATCCCGCGCTGACGCAGCCGCTTGCTTGGCCGGCCCGGGCTGGGAGCCTGGCGCCCACCGGTGCCACCACCGCGGCGCCCTCCTCGCCCACTGCCGCCGGCGCTGCTGCCCCCCACCTCGCCCGAGCCCTCGCGCTCCAAGTCACCGCTGCCACCGCTGCCGCCCTCGTCCTCATCGTCGAGGCCGCCGCTGCTGCCGCCTCCGCCGCCTCCGCCACCGCCGCCACCTCTGCCGCCTCCGCTGCCGCCGGGCTGGCCCTGCTCCTCCGGACCCACGAACCAGCCCATCACAGGCGGCTCTGGGGGCACGTGCAACGTGATGCCGCCACGGTGCGGCTTGCCCTCCGGAGGCGCCGCCACCTTGCCTAGCCGGTAAATGTTCACCTGCGATGCGATGAGTGCAGTGCCAGGCATGTTGGACGCTGCGGATGGGCACGGCGGCAGGTCGGGCAGGTCATGGGGTTGACGGACTGACAAAGGGACATGGGGGGACATGGGGACAAAGGGACATGTACCAGAGCAGCGCGGCCTGCGGGCCGCTCGGGTCGCGCACCCTCTCACCGTCCGGTAGTTGTGCCCCTGGCTTTGGCACGTGTCGCCAGGCCGGCTGGCCTTGTCGTAGGTGTAGGTCTTCTCACACACACAGCACAGCCGCGTATAGTTGGTCGTGACGTAGACCGCCGCCGGCTCCGATGCCGTTGCCTCCTGCACCAGCTTGGGCGTAGCGCCAGACTTTGGGCCGCCTGTGATGCATGCAAAAGGGGCGCATGCTGACAGCACGTGACATCAGAGTCATCCAAGATGCGGTAGCTAGCGAGCAGGACGCAGCTGCCTTCCTTGCACCTTTGGAACATGGAATATGATACGTGCGCGCCCCGTCCCGCCCACCTGGGTTGATGCGACTGTCTCTGGGCTTGCCGCAAGTCAAGATGACGGCGCTATCGCTCGGTGGGATGAGGTGGATGTTCAGTTCAGTCTTCAGGTGGGGCCCGGGCCTCAATGTCTCCTGCAGCAGCCGGCGCCCCATGCTCACCGCTGCTTCCTTGCGCTTGCTCTGGATAGCAGCGCACACGTCCCGAGCCCACGCATCCCAGTCTCCCGGCTCTCCGGCGGCGGCGGGCGGCGGCGGCTCCAGCGGTTGTTGGGGCTGGTGCGGCGGCACCTGCTGCGGCGCCTGCTGCGGCGCCTGGGGCAGCTGAGGCAGCTGGACCGGAGGCTGAGGCGGCTGCTGGAGGTGGTATTGGAGCTGAAGCTGGGAGTTGTACAGCAATGGTTGATGCTGCAGGTGCTGCTGGTGCTGCAGGTGCTGCTGCTGCTCCTGCCGCTGCCAAAGCGCCTGCGCCTGCGCCCCCAGCGACAGGCCCTGCGGCACGAGCTGCGCCGGCTGGTGGTGGTGGCCGCTGCCATAGGCGCCCAGCAGCGCCAGACCACCTCCATGCATCTCCAACTGCTGCTGCCCCGGCGGCGGCTGAGGCTGTAGCAGCTGCAAGTGCTCAGCACACGGTCGGACACTGGCGTGCCTCGCAGCCGCCTCAAGAGCCGCTGCCGCTGCGGCTCCTGCCGCCGCAACTGCCGCTTCCATGTCGGGTGGCCCAAAGGGACCTCCGCCGCTGCCGATCACAAATGCTTCCGAGGCGGCCCGCTGTACCACGCCGTGTCCTGTCGCCCCCTGCGCTCCGCTCGCGTGATCCACAGCACGATCTTGTGGACCTTCATCGAACCAGCCTCGCAGCAGGCCGGGGGCGTGTGGGGTGCTGCCGTGTGTCGCTTCGTCTTCTGCCTGGCTCGTAATTTCCTTACGGTCCCAAACACCACGGAAGAAGCTCTCTGAAAGCTGCTGGCTGGTGGGATTCAGCGACCGTTGAGAGGACGCTGGCCCGTGAGCTGCAACTGTCTCACGCTCTTCCTTTGCGTGTTCATCATCGCTAGGCTCGTGGGCCTCCCTTTCTTCCTCTTCTTCTAGCATTTGCAGGGTGTGCTAGCGTTGTGGCCCAGAACACCGCGGTCCTTCACGGGTCGCCGCCCACCCGAAACTGCGGAGCCATTTGCATGGATCAAATAGATGATCGCCTATTGGTTAAATACTGTATTTCTGCAGGATCATGTACACCAGCTAGCGAACTAGAAAGGCTTCAAGGTTGACGAATGTCACGAATCACGGGTCGCGGCAGGTCTGGTCACGGGCGGCAGAGTTTTGGAATACCGACGAGGCCCGGCTGGACAAAGCGAGCATTGCCAACATGGCATTTGCTGACTGCTGCCACCGCCGGCACGTGTACGTTGCGGGAGCTGCAGGTGCGAGGCTCTCAAATTTGCGCCCGACCGCTCCGGAAAGCAACATAACAGTGTGTCGCCTCTCCCTGCCCAAGCTCCCGCCCTCCATGTGGCAGGGCGGAGGTATTCGGCCTTAAAACTCCACCGACGTTCATCGGTCGGCCGGCTACGCCTGCTCTTATTGGTCCAAATGCGGTCGTCCCTTCATGACCGCCTGAATCGGCCAGGCCCGCTGCGAGCCCCGCACAGCAACAATTTGTTGCAACTGGGGGCGCCCCCACCTTCCAACTGCTACACGCTGCGGGCAACTGCCAACCCTCTCTTGCATCCTCCTAGCGGCCACGCACCCAACAACACATTACCGTAACCGTGTGCAATGTCATAGTAGTGGTAAAGAATCAGGCCTCACGGCGGGGCGAAGGGCTTGCCCGCCCTCCGCATCCCCCCGCGTGCGAGGCCGCTATCCACGCCTGCGCGCACCCGCCGCCCAGCAACCCGCACCGCCTACCACACACGCCCCCGATGCCAGAGCCGAGCTTCTTCTTCTTCTATGCCCATGCCATGCCAGATCTCTTCAATGCACTGCGTCAGCAAGACACGCGCAGCAAGTGACACGACACGCGCTGTGCCCGCAGCCCCTCCCCTCCCCATGGCCGGGATGGGGGCCTTGCGATCTTGGGCCGCGCGTGCACGTCCCCGCAAACGCGACACGCCTCGCTTTCGCAGGTGTGGCGATCATGGCCGCTACCCATGCAAAGCCCGAGCAGACGCCCGTGTGCTTCTTAGGTACTAGCCGCGCACCCGCGGCGGCATACGATGGCGTGGGGTGTCAACATGTCGGCGCCCCCAACGCCGCTGCGTCCTGATGTCCTGCCTATCAATCGAATCAATACTTTTAGGTGCCTGCGTGCTGCAATTCGTATCAAGGATGTGCGTCCTCGGCCCGGGGTGCCCCACCCCTAGTAGCCGCCAGCGCGTGCCGGGCCCGCCGCCTCTCCCAGCGCCCGCACTGCTTCGTCGTCGCCACCAGCGCTCACAGCTCCAGCTGGCCTCCCGGCCACACGGGCGAGCGCGCTCCCGCTCTCCCTCTCCCGTCGCCCGCGCCTCCTGCGCTTCCGCCGCTTCCGCCGCCCGCCTCCGAAGGCTGCCTCTTAGGCGGAGCCGGTGGACTTGGACTCGGGCTGCGGCACCTTGCAGGGCTCGGCGTGCCAGATGTCCTGCGCGTACTCGTGGATGGTTCGGTCCGTGGAGAACTTGCCGCTGCCGGCGGTGGCCATGATGGACATGCGCGTCCACTCCGTCTGGTTCTTGTACACCTCGTCCGCGCGGTACTGTTGGTGGTGGTGATGATGATGATGATGATGATGATGATGGTGATGATGATGATGATGATGATGACGACGACGATGGGTTTGGTGGTGATGGAGAAGTGGGAGCGGGAGCGGGAAGGGTCAGAGGTGCAGTGACAGGTCGGGAGACACTGTTTGAACGGCCAGCTACGGATCAGGGGGCACGGCCAAGACTGGGCCGCCGCAGACGTGCCGGTCCGGCAAACGGGCTGGTAACAAACAACCCTCCCCCACTCCTTCAAAACCCACGCACGCACGCACGCACCTGCGTGTCCAGGTAGCCGGGGAAGTCGTTGGCGACCAGGTAGTAGTCGCCGCCGCTGGTGATGGCGTCCACTACGGGGCCGAAGTAGTCCTCCCAGCCGAAGTGGCCGGTGCGGATCATGTTGACCACGTGGTTGAAGCGCTCGTCGGTGCGCAGGTTCTTGCGCTCGGCGCGCAGGCGCGGCACCTCGTGCGCCTTGGCGCCGAAGATGAAGATGTTCTCGTCGCCGATCTCCTGCGTTGCGGGAATTGAATTGCACCAGGCAGGCAGACACGGAGGTGGTGGGCTGGGCGCATGCTGGGTGGTGGTGGTGGTGATGGGTACGGCATTGATACCGTGATGCTTCCTACGAGCTGGCGGCGCAGGAGAGTCAGTAACACGTGGCAGGAGGTTTGGTCCCAGGAGGCCGGCCCGGTCCAGGCTGGCATGTCTGCACTTAGTGCGCGGGCCGGCCCCATCGGACCCCCCCCCCGCACCCACCCCCATCCCCGCACCTCGGCGATCTCCACGTTGGCGCCGTCCAGGGTGCCGATGATGAGCGAGCCGTTCATCGTGAACTTCATGTTGGACGTGCCCGACGCCTCCGTGCCTGGTGTGAAGGGTGACGGGGTGTGTGCGGGTGGTAGGTAGGTGGGTGCCATGCATGTTAAATTAATGACGAAGTAGACGTAGAACAGACGTCGCAACACAGCAGGTAGGTGGGGCGGGGTTGGTGCAGCAGGGGTCATGCATGTGGCTAGGTGGCATTCATTACCTAGCTTGGGCGCTGCGATCACAGCCTGCCCCCCCCCTCCTTTCCCCCGTCCCTCGCTCCATCCCCCTCCCCCGACCGCACTCACCCGCGGTGGAGATGTGCTGCGACAGCTCGGTGGCGGGGATGATGACCTCGGCGGCGCTGACGTTGTAGTCGGGCAGGAACACCAGCTTGAGCAGGTCGCCGCAGTCGGGGTCGGCGTTGATCTTGTCGCCCACCGCGCAGATGAGCTTGATGATGCGCTTGGCCATCTCGTAGCCGGGCGCGGCCTTGCCGCCAATCACGCACACGCGCGGCACCACGTTCTTGCGCTGCTGCGGGCTCATCTTCTTGATCTGTGCGTGGGTAATGGAATGTATGTGGGTCAGGGATGCAGGTGAGAGGGCGCGCGGCGTGCGGTTGGGGCGATGAGTCAAGCCACGGGGCGGGCGGGCCGCGGCAACGCCAGAGCAGCGCACGGGCCACCCGCGCCCCCCCTGCCAGCCTCCCTTTCTCTTCCCCGCTCCCACCACATCACCCTACACGTCATATCCCCCACGCCCCCCCCCACACCGTTACCTGGTCGTAGCGGTAGATGATGCCCAGCACGTTGAGCAGCTGGCGCTTGTACTCGTGGATGCGCTTGATCTGGATGTCGAACATGGCGTCCGTGCTCACGCGCACGCCTTTTGGAGGGGAGGGGGAGGCGGGAGGCAGGGAGGGATGAGAGTGAACTACAGGGAAGAGCAAGAGCTTGCGCGGACACTGGCAGCAGGCCGCCGGTGCTTTCTAATTGCCTCCCCGCCTCGCAGCGCGCAGCCCTCCACACCGGCTACCTCCATCGCTCAAGGCCAACTTCCTCTGTTGCTGCCGCTGCTGCTCCCCGCCCATTGCTCGTGTCCCCCCTTTTTGTGCCCACGCTGCCTCTCCTCCCTCCCTCGATCTCCCTCCTCTCACCGGTCAGGCGGTGGATCAGCGCCGCGGCCTTCTTCTTGGCCTCGAACTTGACGCCGCGCCACTCCGCCTGCACGCACGGGGTTGGGCGGGTCGGGCCGGTGAGCCCAGCTGCCAGCCCGACCAGCAACGAGGAGGCCCTGCCTGCTGCGTCCCAGCCACCCGCATTCCACTGCCCCCTGACCCACCGCCACCACCACCTGCCGACCGGCCCCGTCCCCCAGCTCGCACGCCGCCCACCGGCCTCCATCCCTGCCCCCCACTCCATCCCACCCCACCCCCAGACCCCGCCCCCACTCAGCCGCCACCCCACGTCGCTCCCACGCAGCCCCACCCCACGCCGCTCCGACGCAGCCCACCTGGAACTCGGGGTCGTTGGCGTACTTGGCCAGGCCGCGCAGGTTGTCCAGGTGCAGGATCCAGTCGTCGTTGCCCAGCTTCTTGGTGATCAGCTGCCGCAGCGGCGGGTTGCAGAACGCCAGCCAGCGGCGCTGCGTCACGCCTGCGGGGATACGCATGCACCGTACGTGTGTTGTTGGTGCTAGAGATCACAAGGGAGAGAACTACTAGTTGTTGGTGCTGCGTGGAGGGGTTGGGTGTCGACGAGAAGCAACGCCGAGCAATATGCGACGATAGACACGGGGCAGGGACACACCAAGGGCTGCCGGGCTACTGGGCCCGCGCTGTCGCAGCCACAACCATTCGCCCATGACAGAGCTATTCCTGCGTTCACTGGTCCGCCCAGTCGTGACCTCCAACCTCGTCGCCACCGGTACCGCCGCACCCAAGTATATCACCATGACCACCCCCGCCAACCCGCCCCTGCCCACCGTTGGTCTTGTTCTGGAACTTGTTGGGCCACAGCTCGTAGAAGTCCTTGAAGATGGTCTCCTTGATGATCTCGCTGTGGATGGCGGCCACGCCGTTCACGGTGTGCGAGGCCACCACCGCCATGTAGGCCATGCGCACCATCCTGGGACAAGCGGGGAGGCGGAGGGAATAGGGGTTGCACGCATTAGAGTGAGGAGGAGAAGGCGTACGGGGTTCCATGCATTTAGGGGTTCCATGCATGTTAAATTGCTTGCATTTAGGGGTGGGGGATGAGGGAGGAGGGGTAGGGAGAGGAGAGGAGGGGAAGGTGCTCGCTCGGGAGTATGACGCCGGCTTGCGGCTTGCACCCCACTCGCGGCCCTCAGCCGCACGCCGACAGGCCCCTTGTTCCCCCGTGTGCCCGCGCATCATCACCCGCTCTCCTGGCACACCCAGCCCACACGTGCCCTCCATACCCTCCCCCCTCGCTCTCCTCCGGTCCTTCCCCCTCGCCCCCTCGCCACACAAGCCCGCTCATTGTGCCCTCAATAAGTAAGTGCCTGCCTGCCTGCTGGCGCGGCGCAGCACAGCGCTACGCTACTCACTTCTCGCCGTTGGCCTGCTCCTCGATGATGGACATGCGGCTGATGCGCTCCCAGTCGTCACCGAACTTGTTGCGCACCTGGGGGAGGAGGTGCCATGCATGTAAGCATGTTTAAATAATGACGAGGGGGATGCAGACAGACGTTGTGACACAGAAGGCATACCGGGAGGAGGGGGCGGGGGCGGGGGAAAGCAGCGTTGGAGGGAAGGAAAATAAGCACGTAGGCAGGCACAGGGAAGGACCTCATGGAAGGACCTCCGGCACCACGGCATGCCAGCACTCAGCGGGAGAGGACACGACCGCAGGTACGACCGTGGACCGTCACGCTGCCTGAGACGGCCGGCCCTCCGGCCGCTCCAGCGCCTCCTCCTCATCCCTACCCCCATCCCCATCGCCCCCATCCTCGCTTCTCCTCGCAGCGGGGCTGCCGCTGCTGCTGCTGCTCCCTTTCCAGCCAGCCACCAGGCGGACCAGAGCCGCGGCCCTCACCGTCTGCAGGAAGCGCCAGTTGATGTCATAGATGATCTGCATGTGGCGCGGCAGCAGCTTCTCGATCAGCGCCACCGGCCAGCGCTCCAGCGCCTCGGGCAGCACGGTGTGGTTGGTGAAGGCGAACACCTGGATGGCGAGGAGGGAGGGAGGGAGGGGGAGGGGAGGTAAGGGAAGGCGAGGGCGTGGCGTGCCACAGGGGCATATGGGAAGCAGTGACGTCGAGATGGGTTTTGTGGCGACGTCACCTGCAACGACGCGCATTGCATTGACCCCGGGTATCTCCTGCCAGGCGCCGTTGTGCATCGTCGTGTCACCGGCCGCCGGGCGCTCTCGCTTCCAAGCCCCGTCCCCGCCCTGCCGCTCCTGCCGCCGCCTTCACATGCCCATCCCCCACGCCCACCGTTTGCTGCCGAGCATTTTCGGGATTGCTGCCCTCCCCTCACGCGGCGTGGGAACGGCGTCCTTCTCCGTGGTGAGCCCACATCACCCCAATCCTTCCGTTCCCCTTGCTGCTTCTAGTGGCCGGCCTTTCCACAAACGCACCCCAGCACGCCCTCTGTCGTCCTCCCTGCCTGCTCCCTTTCCTGCCACGGCTCAAGTGATTGCGACCCCTTCCTCCAACCACCCGAAGCAGCGCAACACCTGTCCACCCCCTGCTTTGGGTTCTGGAATGAACCAACCCCCACCAACACCAACACCGCCCACACTCTTTTCCCCATTTGACCTCCGCCCACCGCCAACCCAATGCCCCTTCCCCCTCCCCACCTTGTTGCAGATGTCCCAGCTCTTGGTCCAGCCCAGCTTGTGGTCGTCCATCAGCACGCGCATCAGCTCCGCCACCGCGATGGTGGGGTGCGTGTCGTTCAGCTGGAACGCCACCTTCTCCGGGAACTGCTCCCAGTCGCCGGGGTGCGCGTCGCGGTAGCGGCGCACGCAGTCCTGTGTGCGCGCGCGGGGGCGGGGGGGGGGGGGAGTGGAGGGATGACAGGTTGAGAGGGGGCCCAGATTAGATTGCGGCGTGATGTGATTGACGCGGGCACCAGGTGCGGTGTATAGTTGCCGGGTCGGGTTGGGAAGGTGGGCCCATCGCGCCCTGCTGCGCAAATCGCTGTCGCCACTCGGGAGGCCGGCGGCCAGGCGCGCCAGTGCGTGCCCAGCCCCCAAATCACGCACGGCGCGTTACATATGTCGTTGCTTATTGTCAGCTTCTCTGTTCGCTGTCCGTTGTGAGCTATCCATCTTCTCGCCCCTACCCCTCTCAATCCGATGTCCTCCCCTAAATCATCAATCCCCGGTCCGTCCTACCTCCTGCCGCCTGCCCTCCCCATCCCTCCTCTCCCTCTTTCCCCCTCAATCTCGCGGCGCAGTCAGTCTCTCAACGGGAATGGTTTGCCATCTAACCCCCTCCATCTTCCCCCCTTTGCCCTCGCGCCCCACCCTGTAGTACCTGAATGGTGGCGGACACGAAGAAGTGCTGCTGCTTGAGGCGCAGCTCCTTGCCCTCGTAGGTGCGGTCATCGGGGTACAGCACGCTGGACAGCGTCTCCGCGCGCTGCTTGCTCAGGATGGCGGCCACGTAGTCGCCTGCAGCGTCGAGGTGGTGGCGGTTTAGGGTTTTGTTGGTGGTAGGGGCGGTGACGGTTGGGTGGGGTAGAGCTGCTCGGCCGTAGCAATGATGCTTGGTTGGGGGTCCTGGTGCCCACCTGATATTCACTGCTGCCACCTTCCTTCCGCACGTCCCGCACCTCCCCCCCCCCCCCCGCCTTACCTGAGCCCATCATCCCGCCGCTCCCTTTCCCCGCATCCCTCATCTTCTTTCGGGTCGCCCGGTTGGGTTGCGTCAGGAATGACCGCACCTCCCCACCTTGGTTCAGTTCAACCCCGCTTCCTCTCCCTCCCTCTCCCTCCCCCCTCCCCCCGCCCTCACCGGTGTTGAAGGCCTCCAGGTCGAACTCCTTGGAGGGCTTGGCGGCCCACAGGCGCAGGTTGATGCAGTTGCGGGTGCCGAAGCCGGGGATGGGGTTGTCGTAGGCCACAGCCGTCACCTGCGCGGGTGCGTGTGTAAAGGTGTGGTGTGAGGAACCAGTCATGCGGTGGTGTGATGCCGTTTCGCCATCATCGCCGCTGTGTCCCTCTCCCTCCCTCCCTCCCTCCCTCCCTCCCTGTCCTTCCCTTCCTCCCTTCCCTCCCCTCCCATGCCCGCCCCCTCGCGCCTTCTTCCTCGGCCCTCTCACCGTCTCGCCGGCGTTCCAGCGGAAGATCTGGCGGCCGTCCTCGTTCGCCACCGACACGTGGCCGTAGAACTTGATGGGGTACGACACGATGAGGCGCTCGATCTCCCAGGGGTTGCCGAACGTCAGCCAGTAGTCGGGCTGCTCGTGCTGAAAGCCGTTGTTGATGGTCTGTGGGGAGGAGGGAAAGCGTTCGTTGCAGGGGGCGGGCGGGCGGGCGGGGTTCAGCACTGCGGCCAGGCCTGTGGTGCTGGCTATCCCTACATGGATTGCCAGGGGCCCCGCTGGTGCCCTAGTTGTTGCTTCCGCTGCTCAGCCTGCGTCGAGTCCTGTGACCGGCTCCCACGTGTGGTGCGTGGACCGGGGACGCGACGGTTCTGCTCAGGGCGACCAGGGCGACCACCACGGGAACACGCCGCCGATGCCACCACATGCTTCATCACAACTTGCCCACCCTCCCCCTTCATCACACCGGCTACAGCCTTCACCAACCCGACCTCTCTTTTGCGCCGCCACACCCCACCCCACGCCACGCCACGCCCCTCGCCAGCACCCACCTGGCGGAACATGCCGTACTGGTAGCGGATGCCGTAGCCCCAGGCCGGCAGGTTCAGCGTGGCCATGGAGTCCAGGAAGCAGGCAGCCAGGCGGCCCAGGCCGCCGTTGCCCAGCGCGGCGTCGCGCTCCTGGTCCGCCAGCGTCTCCAGGTCGTAGCTGCGTCACGGAGCGGCGGGCGGGCGGGCGGCGGACAGGAGGATGAGCGGCGGAGGGGGACGTCGGGTTCAAGAGGTGCGGAGTGCGCGCGCTTCGGGATGTCAAAGCAGGTTGTGGGTCAGCCGGCGTACTTGGGTGAGCTGTCGCTCGTGGCCCGGGCCCCGACACCCGCCCATGTTCGCGCTGCCTCGCCTCCCACAGGGTCCGTGCGCATGCCTCGCGCTTCGGCACTCCACCTGCCGCCCTGGCCTTGCCCGGCTCCCGCCTCTGCCCACCCCCTTTCCGCCCTGCGCATCCCCTCCCCTGCCCCCCTGCTCACCCCAGCTCCGCCAGTGCCTCCTGGTAGCTGTCCTTGATGTCCAGGTTGTACAGCGTGTTGAGCAGCGAGCGGCCCATGAGGAACTCCATGGACAGGTAGTAGACGCGCTTGGGGTCCTTCTCCCTGCGGGGCGGCGGCAGACGGTGCAGGAAAGGACGACAAGCAGGCGTCATGTCAAGCAGACCGGGGCGCGCGCGTAACACCAGGCGGCACGGAAATGGGCTGGGGTTGATCGGCATGTGCGATGCTGCAGCAGCTGGTGGTGACAGCAGAACGGGTCGCTGTCCAGTGGGATGCGCTAGGTGGCGTCGCCGCTGATCAGGGTTTGGGGCGGCCTTGGACCGTGTGGTCCGTGCCTGGTGGCAGTAGTCCGTGCGTGGTGGCGGCTCCTTCGTGACGCGGACAAGCGAGCAGGAGTAGCGCAACGCAGTGCCGCGCCGAACTCACTTGAACCAGGTCTGCGTGTCGTTCCAGCGCTCGATCAGGCGGTCGCGCAGCGAGAACGAGGTGGCCTGGTAGGCCTCAAAGTTGTCGAAGTTGACACGCGAGCGGGCCAGGGTGTACTCCACGTGGTTCACGATGTCCTCCTGGATGCTCAGGACGTCATTCTTCATGTACGTGTCTGGATGGGAAAGTGAAACGAGTGTGGTGGATTGCCGGTGGCGCGAGTGGGCAGGAAGGCCAGGTCGAGGAGCCGGGAGCCCGACCGCGCGGAGGGTGGGTGTGTGGGAACCCCGTTCAATCCAGACGCTGCATTTCATGATACCACCCGCAAAACAAGCCACCCACTTGACGGCAGTACCCGTGCCATGGCCCGAACGTGAGCAGATTGCGTGTCGGTGTGGGCCGACAACAATTTGCAATTCTGCGATTGCATGCCCGGAACCCGCAAACCCACTTACCCATCAGCGTGTACAGGCGCGCCTTGCCCGCACCAGCAGTGGGCGCAGTGTTCTCAAACTTGGGGCGGGTTGCCTCGGTGCCGGTGGGCTTCGAGCGCAGCAGCACATCGAGCGCCTTGACGCAGTCGGCCGCCTTGTCCTCCGACAGCTTGCCACCAGACAGCGACCGGACGTAGAACTTGTCATTGATCTTGTCCTCATCACCCTCCACAACGGCCTTGCCCACGTCCACGCCCAGGTCGCGGAACAGCGCCTGCAACAATCAATCCAGTGCAACACACCGACCCCATAATTCAGCACCATCAGCACATCACACGTCCAATTCATCACTCCATGGGCACTAGGGCACCGCAGCCAGAGCTTCACGTGTTAGGCGCGGTCCCGCGATTGCGACCCACCGTGATAGAAGTCAGGAGACCGGGCTTGTTGTTCGCCTGCACGCTGATGACGGTGTAACCAGAGTCCGAGATGTTGTCAAAGCTGACAGTGACCTCGCCCGACGAAGCGGGGGACTCCGGAGCAGCGACCTTCACGGAGACCTGGCGTCCCGGACCCTGGCTGCGGCGGGTGGGCGCAACAGCCTTGCTGCGAGAAGCCGAGACGGCCACAGGCACCGGGACGGCACATTTCGCAGCCCGCGGCGCCGATAGGGCCGCCGCGGACGCGGCCAACGCCCTGGAGGCAAGTTGCATTATGCTTTCCGAGAGGTTGTCAAACTATATTTACTGTGGCCCCAACCCGTCACTGATGTATCGACCCGTAATCCTATCCAAAATTAAGGAGGCAACCTGAACAAAACTCGAGTTGTTCTCCAGCAGCTCCACTTCGCCATGCAGTCTCATGAGGACCCGGAGTGCCGCCGCGCGTAAGGCTCTCGTGCGTGAACCAGCGTGTTTGATGCTAAAATCATGGAATGTTTGCATTTCCTGAGGCCTGGCAGGCGTCGAGGGTTTAAGATACCATACTGAAGTTGAAGCGACGGGGACCCGCCGTTACCAGGAAAGTGCCCGTCCGTCCTGGCATAAAGCGGTTTAGTTCTGCGCAAGAACAACCGACAAACAGCGGGCATGGCGGGGCGAGGAACTCACATGAGGTGCCACGATGCACGGTTGCGGTGACGTCGGGCGCCTAGGGCGCCCCCCGCTAGACTCCGGTGACATGCCCCAGAGGTACACATGCATTGATGGGGAAGCAGCCGCTGTTTATTATTGGTCGCGTGGGCCTGTGCGGACACGTCGCAAGACGTACGTCACAGCAAAGCCCACAAGTGCCCACAAGGCCACTCTTGGCCACTCTGCGCCGTAGACGCAGCCGTAAACCAGCCTGCCACGACACCCTACAGCCTTTTTCCTATCTGGTCACTGGTCCCATCATTTAGTCTGTAGTTAGTCTAAGAAAACCCCCGTGGGCCCGAAATGAGGCTCTATGCGGGCGGGGCGCCTAAGACGGCGCCCTTGCCGTTTTGATGCGCCGTTAGGCGTTAGCCCGTCACAGCAGGCTTGGACTGCGCCCACTCACTGCAAAGATGGTTGCCGGGCCCTCAGATGCAAGCTTGTCGTGCTCCTGTTGCCACAGGCCATCATGGCTATCCCTGGTGTCAGCAATAGCCTGCTGGAAGATGGGGCTTGGGCTTCCGTTGCCAAGTCCTCTTCCGGGCCGACCGACATGACGGGCTGTTGGCAAATTACGCTCATTAGAGACGCGTAACCAAGAGGCGGAGGTTCGAGTGCGCGTGTTTGTAGGACCGGGCGGGCGGGCAGGGGCTGTGGGTTCAGGCGGTCAGGGATGGGGGAGGGGCGGGGCTGGGACTGTCACCCAGGCGATCCAGACTTTGCTTGTCCCTGACTTTCCCGCGCCACTCACGGCGCCACTGCTCCCAACTTGCCCTACTCTTGTTGCGTGCCCCTGCATATAGCTAACCGTTTTCCTACTTCTAAGCACGAAAACCAATATCTTGCGCATTCCCACAGAACTGCGAGAGGGCAGGGCTTTTCCTTGCCGCGATTCAGCGCTTCGCGCTAACTAGCATTAGGATGGTGCGATTGCGATAGCAGGATCAGTCTGCAAAGGCGAAAACGGAGCCTTTCCTTGGGCGGCTTTTGCCTTGGCCTTGGCACCACCCGAAGGAGCATGCTATGCGACTGGGCGTGGGGCACGTCGCTTGTAGCGGTAGCGTCATGTGCAGCGGCTTTTTGGTGCGTTCAGTGTTGGAAATGCGGATGCTCGATTGTTTGTTTGCCCAGCCCGCAAATCTCTGGATGCTGTGACTCTAACGCCTGATTTTATGCTCCCGCGTTAAGGTGGACGATACGGTATACGCTGCGCGACGCCCGGAGTGCCCGAAGCCGGCCCTCCGCAGTGAACAGCAGGCTTTACATCGCGCGGCGGTGCGTACATGGCGTTGAACTAAGTCTTAGCTCTGCAGAAACTGTAACGGCATTCGCTTGCTTCCTCGCAGGGCACAGCTCCATCATGCTCGGGGTCTCCGTGCAGCGCAGCTTTGTGCAGGAATCCTGTACGCGGCGGTTATGTCGTATGCACACTTGATTGTAAATCCCGGTAACCTGAACTCAGCACACGTATTTGGTGAGATGTGCGCAGTGGATGCCCGCTTTTGCGCTCGGCCCTCACAGCCTGGCGCTCTTGTGCAGGACTGCTGCTCACATACCTAAACGTCGCCACAACATGCTGGTGTATGACCATCGGGCTGGTACCATACTTTGAAAAGACGCTGCTCGAGTTCAATCCCATCGTGTCCGTGGCGTCGGTGGGCAGCCTCGCGCTGTTCCATAACTTTGTGGGGTCCACGGGCCTGGCAGTGCAGCACAGCTTTCTCAGCAAGATCTTGGCCTACGTGAGTGCAGGGGAAACGTTGTGCTTGAGGTGCAGGAGGGGGTGCCACGGCTTGTGGGGTGCAGCGCCTGCGGCTGCACGGCGCGACCTGGCCTGGCTGGCATGCAATCACCGGGCACGCACGTGGCCACGCGACGGCGCGTACCGCTTGCCGGCGCGCTGACGCGGCTTGTGTTTCTCCGTCATGCAGGACGTGCTATGGCTGCTGGAGGACTGCCCGATGCAGGCCTTCCTGCCGCTGCACATTGCGGCGGTGGTCATGCACGCCAGCGCGCACGTGTGCTCCGGCGCGGAGCTGCACATGCTCAGCATGGGGCTAGGCTACGTGGGGCTGGGTGAGTGTGCGAGCGTGACGTGTGGGCGTGAGTGCGTGAGTGCACGGGTGCGTGTCGTGTGCGCGCGCCCCGCACGCAGCCCATCGGGGGCAAGTGCGCGCTGCGGCGGCTGTGGGCAGGGCGTGTTTGACCAGGCAGTGGGCGTGCCTGAGCTCGCTGGCCCTTGGCAGCGCGATCCCAAGGCGGCCATGTGGCATACGGTCCAGGGTCCTGAGCGGCTCCTCCTCACGCCGCACGCGCAGGTGTGGTGCTGCCTGTGGTGGTGTCGGGGCTGTTGCTGCCCAGTAACTCGCAAGTCAAGGTAGGCAGGGCTGGGGGCTGGGGCAGGGGCAGGCGCGGCACCATCCGAGTAAGAGACGGCACGGGGCGCGCTGTTTTGGGCGGGCTGAGCCGCGGTGTGCAAGTCCGATGTAGGTCCTGTTCACCAAGGCACGAGACGTGGCGTATCCTGCCGCGTGCACCCCACGATAGGCCACGCACACTAGTGCACGCATGCACGCACGGCAACACACACGTGCCCGTTGATACACCACGTGCGCACGCACGCGTGCGTGCAGGTGCCGGGCTCGCTGCACACTGTGCTGTCCGCCAGCATCGCGGGCTTCCTGCTGGTGGACCAGCTGCTGCGCGCGCCGGCGCTGGTGGAGCCGCTGCAGGACACGGCGGCGGCGGCGGCGGCGGCGGCTGTGGGGCAGGCGGGCGGCGGCGGCGGCGGCGGGCACGGGCTGCTGGCGCGCGGCGTCATGTCTTTGCTGGACGCGCCGGTGGCGGGGTCGCGGTACGGGTACGGGCTGGCGGAGGCCACCAGCCTGGGGCTGATGTGGTCCACGCTTGTGGTGCTGCTGGTGGTGAGTGGGTGGGCGGGCGGTGCAGGTGCAGAGGCGCAGGGGAAGGCGAGGGGGAGGGGGCGGAAGTGGAGTTGTTTTGGGCGGGGGGCAGGGGCAGGGAGGTGGGAGGGCAGCGCAACAAACCGGCGTGGCTGCAGAGCTCCCCGTGGCGTGCGGCGCTCGCAGCGGAATGCGGTGCTCGGGGCTCAGGCGGTTGTGCAGGGATGCTGGGCCGGGCCCATGCTGGCCGCACGTGTAATTATGCGGGCTGGTCACCTGACGCGCACACGCGCGCGAATACACACACGCACGCTTCCTGGTTTCGTTTCGTCACCGCACGCTCGCACGCTCGCGCGCACGTACGCTCGCTCGCTTGCAGAGCTCGTTCGTGTCGGTCATTAGTGAGGAAGACCACAGCGGCGCGGCGCAGGGCTCGGCGCCCAGGACGCTGCTGTCGTCTTTGAAGGAGGTGCGTGCGCGTCCGTGTGCGCACGCGCGGGTGTCGCATGGGGCGTCACTGCCGTTGTGCGGTACGGGATCGACTGGGCGCGGTGAACGGGCCCGCGGGCAAAGGTTTGGCGGCGGAGCCGCACGAAAGCTGTGACCTAACCCTGCAGCCGCACTCCGCTTTCCTGTTGTCCGCTGCCTCTCCCCCGCTCATGCATGCACGCATGCGCCTCCGCACTGCGCTCTCCTCTCCCTCACCTGCTCCCCATAACACGGCTTTCCCCCGCTGTGTGTGCACGCGCGCACACACACACGCGGGGGATTCTCTCCGTTTCCGTTTACCAATGCACACACACACAGAACTTGTTTTGTTTGTTCTTTCCCTTGTGAACTCTTGACACACACACACACACACAGAACTCGGCCACCAGCGCCGTGTTGGCGCTGCTGCGCGGCCTGCCCACCGCCAAGAAGTACGTGGTGGTGGTCATGGTCGGCACCACGCTGGCGCAGGGCGTGGGCATCGTGTCCATCGCCGGCGGGCTGCTGCTGCAGGGGCCCGAGAGCTTTGTGCGCACCGCGCCCTCCGTGCTGCTGTGCGTCATGCTGGGCGTGGTGCTGCAGGTGAGGCGGCGGCGCGGCGCGGGGATAGGGGGAGGAGAGGGGTGGTGGTGGTTCATTTCAGAAACCAAAGCGACCATTGGGGGGTGGTGGGGTAGCCATCCGTGGATGGTGTTTAATCAGGAATGAAGTGGCACTGTCTAGAGGTACAGCGGGTACAGCGGGGGGCGGGTGGCGGCTCCACGGGAGCGGAGGATTGGAATGGATTGACGGGTGGTGGCGGGACGGGGTGGGGCATCAACGTGAAAACTCTAAACTCACCTCGCGGGAGGAATCCCTGCGCTGCGAGCGGCGGGGTGGGGGATAGCAAGGTAGATAGGAAGTACTTTGTCTGGCGCGGCTATTGAAAGGGCAGCACCTGTCAACCCCCAACCCCCCGCAGGTGGCGGGTGTGCTGTACGTCCTAGTGCCCGGCGGCGCGTCGGCGGGCGGCAGCGGCCAGGCCGGCGACCGGCCCGGCGCCGCGCCGCACGGCCACGCCGCCGCAGGCGGCGGCGGCGGCCACTCCGCCTCCACCGCCACCACCGCGCCCGCCACCACCGCCGCCGCCAGCGAGCAGGAGTGTGCCAGCCGCTCCACCAGCATGGGCGGCGGCGGCGGCGGCAGCACGCCCATGTGGGGCAGCAAGAGCTCCATGCTCACGCGCGCCAACGTGGCGGCGCAGGACCTCATGGGCAGCAGCGGCTCGGAGCCGCCCAGCGCGGGCCCCGGCACGCTAGGCATCAACACCGAGACCTTCAGCCTGGTGTCGGGCCTGTCGCGCGGGCCCTCGGAGCGGCTGAGCAACGCCGATGCCGTGGACGACCCCAACTCGCCCGACCTGCGCTCGCGCATCGAGGCGCTAGCCAACTTCAAGACCTTCATGCAGGTAGGCGGCTGGGGGGGGTGCTGGACTGCGGGTTTGGGGAGCTGTGTGCCGCCCACAAATGCTCCCCTTCCCCCTTCCCCCTTCCTCCCGCCCTCCCTCCCTCCGTGCCTCCCTCCCTCCCTACATCCCAGTCATGGTCTTCACAGTGTGGTTCTAACTGTGCACGGGACTGTGCAACCGTCAACCTCCCTCTCCCCGCCCTCTCCCCGCCCTCCCTCCCTCCCTCCCTCCCGCCCTCCCGCCCTCCCTCCCGCCCTCGCTCCCCACCGCCCAACCAGGGCCTGGACCAGCAGCCGGGCGTGTACTCCCTCGAGGAGTTCATTCGCGGCGCCGCCGCCGCCATGAAGGGCATCTTCCCTGGCGTGGCGCACGCCTCCTTCTGCCTGCTCAACTCCACGCGCAACTGCGTCAACATGTACACCTTCCTGGGCGACGGCAGCCGCAAGCCGCCGCGCATCAACGTGGCGGTTGCGCCCGGCACGCTCATCTACCACGTGTTGCACAACTGCCAGCCGGTGTTTATTAGCAATGTGGCGGCGTTCCCGGGGCCGTACGCGGACGTGCAGTTCATGCGCTTCGTGCTGAGCCTGCGCAGCGTGGCGTGCCTGCCGCTGGTGGTGGCGGGCAGCCGCGTGCTGGGCGTGCTGCGCCTGGGCTTCGAGGAACAGTGGAACTGGACGGAGCAGGAGAAGGTGAGGGATTGCGGCGAAGAGCTGCGCGGTGGGCGGGTTTAGTGCGCTGTAAGGGGGCTGGCGATGGGCGCGGATGGGGTGGGAAAGGACGAGGCAGGGGCGACAGTGACAACAGATATTTCCCATACCAGTGCGGGTCAAGGGCCCGCAACTGCTAGGGTGCCGCTGTTCCTTTCCTCACAACAACTTCGACTTTCCCTGCAAACGCAGAGCATAGCGAAGCAGCTGGCCCTGGTGCTCAGCAGCACCAGCAGCGGCATGGGTGCGGGGCCGGGCGGGCTGCACACCGCCGCCATGAGCGCGGCGGCGGGCGGCGTGTCCGGCGGCGTGTACCCGGACCCGCAGGCCCAGGCCGCCGCCGCCGCCGCGGCGGCGGCGGCGGCCGCCGGTGGTGGCGGCGGTGGCGGCTACCCTGGCAGCGGCGCGGGCGGCATGGGCGGCATGGTGAGCAGCGCGCCCAACGTGATGGAGGACGCGGCCGCGTACGGCATGTCGCAGTCGCTGGCCGCCGTACAGGCGGCGGGCGCGATGTACGGCATGGGCGGCGCCGGCGGCATGCCCATGGTGGCGGGCGGCGGCAGCATGGGCGGCGGCGGGCCGGGCAGCGACACCAGCGGCAGCGGGATGGGTGGCATGGGCGGCATGGGGCTGACGCGGCGTGTGCCGGTGGGCCGGGCGTCAATGACTGCGCTGCCATACGCTTCGGGCGGCATGTACGGCCCCGGCGGTGGCGGCGGCGGCGGGCTGGGCATGATGGGGATGGGGATGGACAGGGGCATGGACAGCGGCGCCTCGGGCGCCACGGTGGCGGCGGGCGGCGGCGGCGGCGGCATGTCGATGCTGGGTCCGTCCGGCAGCAGCCGCGCCAGCGTGGACAACTACAGCGCCTACGCCTACGCGGCGGCGCTGGCGGGGCACGGGGGGCAGCAGCAGCACCCGCACCTGCACCCGGGCGGCATGATGGGAGGCGGCGGCGGCGGCATGATGGGCCCCGGGATGATGGGCCCCGGGGGCCTGACGCCGGGGCAGCAGCAGCAGCAACAGCTGCTGCACGCACAGATGCTGGCCAGCGGCGGGAGCTTCGTGGGCGGGGATCCGAACCTGGCGGCGGCGATGGCGGCGGCCACGGCGGCGGCGGCGGGCGGCGGCGGCGGCGGGTACCAGTACCCTCCCAGCACGCACAGCAGCGGCATGCACCTGCATGGGGCCGGCGGCGGCGGCCACGGCGGCTACAACACGGGGGGGCACGGGCTCAGCAGCAGCGGCTCGGGGCGGCAGCTGGGCTCGGAGCTGGACGAGAGTGAGTGTGTGTGTGTGTGCGTGTGTGTGTGGGTGTGGGTGTGGGTGTGTATATGTGCGCGTGCGTGCGTCTTGGGAAGCATGGACGGCGGGAAGACCTGGGCACATATGCCATTACGCGGCGTGATACTGGGGGCGTTGTCGGATGTGGTGCTTGGTTTGGTGTGGGGACGCTGGGCTGAGTTCCGGAGGCCATGTGTCAGCAAGGCTGCCGCGAGCAGAGCACAAATGCTACTCCGCGAGTTGCATAGCTCACACACACACGCACATCCTGTCGCCCTGTCGCTGACCCTGTCATTCCACCCATGCCCACCCCATCCCACCCGAACGCCGCCCGCAGCCTGGCTGCTGCAGCGGCCGGGGTCGTCACAGGTTCGGCGCGCGCTGGCGGGCGCGGCGGCGGGGCAGGGCGGCGGCGGCGCGGCGCCGGGCGTGAACGCGGACATCAAGATGCTGGAGGTGATTGGGCGCGGCGGCTTCGGCTCCGTGTACAAGGCCTTCTGGCGGGGCATGGTGGTGGCGGTCAAGGTGAGCAGGGGGGCGGGAGGGGAGGGGAGGGGAGGGGAGGGGAGGGGCGGAAGGAGGGGAGGGGAGGAAGGAGGGGAGGGGAGGAAGGAGGGGAGGGGGCAGGAGGGGAGGGGAGCCAAGGGCGTGGGGGTGGGGTGGGGGGACGGGGTGGGGGACATTGTCAGTACCAGCCCAAGGGGAGGAGCAGGGGAAGGAGGAAAGGAGGGGAGGGAGTGGGAGAAGGGAGGAGGTGGAGAGGGGAGGGGAAGAGGGGAGGCCTCAACAACCCGCCTCCCCCCCCCCCTGGACGACACGGACATCAGTAACGGCACGACTACTGTACCTGTGTACCTGGCTACGCCTTCTCCTCCTAACTTAAATAATGATTGTATCCCCCCCATCGGCACTTTTCATTAATGATCAAACACCATCCATGGATGGCTACCCCCCCCCCCGGATCCCGCCCCCCACCCACCAGGTGCTTGAGCACGAGGACGAGATGCTGCCCTGCAGCGGCGGCAGCGGCGGCGCCGCCAAGGTGGACACCAGCAGCCGCCGCGCCGCGCTGTTGGAGGGCGCCATGACCTCCACCATCAGCCACCCGCACGTGGTGCAGACGTACGACTACCGCGTGGTGCACCTGGACCCCACCAGCAGCCTCAACGGCATCACGCGCAGCCGGGTGCTGCACGAGACGCACATCATCATGGAGTTCTGCGACCGCGGCAGCCTGCAGGTGGGAGGGAAGGCCGGGGGCGGGGGGAGGGGGGGGCGGGTGGGGGCCGGGTGGGGGCCGGGATAGTTCATTCCACAAACGGGGGGCGGGTGGCGGCCGGGGTAGGAGTGCACGGCGGCGGGCGCACCGTAGTTCATCCCGGAACCCGGCGTGACCGCACAACCTTCCACCCGCGCGTAAACGCGCCACCCGCGCGTAAACGCTCACGCACACAGGACGCCATCGAGCAGGGTGTGTTTGTGGTGGACGGCCAGACGCGGGGCGGCCAGGCGGGCTCGGGCGGCGGCGGCAGCCAGGCGGCGGCGGCGGCGGCGGCGGCGCAGGAGGCGGAGGTGGACATGGAGCTGATCTGCATGACGCTGGCGGAGGTGAGCGAGCGAGCGAGAGGTGGAGCGCCGGCGGGGAGGAGCGGTTTAGGGGAAGGCGAGGTTGGAGGGGATCAGCCAAAGCGAAACCCCGAACGGGGAGCGGCGGGGCAGCCGGGCGAAGGGGCGGGGGTGTCAGGACCGGTGCGTGCGCGCCTGTGAAACGGGGCACACGCGCACGTAACGTGTGCTGCCCATGTGACTCCGCGGACAACTGCCACCGCCACCTCCTTACCCTCATCCTCACCCCCCTGCCCACCTCTCCCACACACGCCCGCGCACTCCCCCACTCCCCCTTGCTCGGGTTTCTGGAATGAACTACCCCCACAGCGCAGTCATGTTCTTCGCACTTTGTTTCTCACCGGGACTGTTTACCAGTAACCCCCACACACTCTCCACCACGTCGCAGGTGAGCTCGGCGATGGACTACCTGCACAAGCACCGCATCACGCACCGCGACCTCAAGCCCAAGAACATCCTGCTGCGCTCCTCCAGCAAGGACCGCCGCGGATACGTGGCCAAGGTGAGGGGGAGGAGGGGCGGGGGGTACTGGTACACAGTCCCGGGTGAGGGGGAGGGGCGCTGAGGCTTGAGGTTGGTGGGCGGGTGGTGGCTGAGGCGGTGGCTGGTGGGCGGGTGGTGGCTGAGACGGGCGGGTGGTGGCTGAGGCGGGCGGGTAGGTGAGTGGCTGCGCTAGACAGCGATAGGGCGGGCGGCGTCGGGTGATTGTGATTGGGTAGCCCGCCTGGAGATTAGGGGTGTGTGTGTGTGGCGCGGCTGTGTGGCTGCTGTGCTCCGAGCCATTTGGGTCCGCAAATTTTCCTGCACACCCGCACGGCTGCACCACCCACAAGAAGTATGTGTGTGCTGTGTGTGTGTGTGTTGCGTGTTCCCGAGCTGTGTCCGCCTAGTAGGCATCCTTGCGAACCCTTGCCCGTGTGTGTGTGCAGCCCCCGTTTCCCTTTGGAATGAACTACCCCGCCCCCACACCCCCATTCCTGCCCCCGCTGGGTGGGCGCTTCCAGGCTTCGCTTCGACACGCCCGCGCCTTCCCGCCCCCGCACCTGCCCCCTGCCCCCTACACCTCCTCTTCTTAACCCCTACATGTGTGGGACCCCCGCCCCTCCCGGCTGTGGTGCAGGTGTCGGACTTCGGGCTGAGCCAGGTGCTGCCCGACACCAACAAGACGCAGGTGTCCACCAAGTACAGCGGCACAGTCACCCACATGGCACCGGAGCTAATCGAGGACGGCAAGGTCTACCAGCAGGGAGATGGTGAGAGCGCGGCGGGGGGTGTGCAGCGGGGCGGGCGGGTGGGCGGCCGCGGCGGGCAGGGCGGGCTATGGGAAGGAAAAAGAGCGCAGCGCGGGTGCGGGCACGGCGCGGGTGGGCGGGAAGGAACGCACGGCGGGAAGGTGCGGATACGAGGGCGCGACCACGGTGCGACCAGCCGCGCCTAGACCGGACCCTGTGGAAGCTGCAACGCGTGGCACGCGTGGCACGCCCACCTGCCGACTGCATTGGAATAAATGGATGAAGGTGCCGGCGCCACGCCGGCGACGCTGCTGGCTGCTTTCCGGATGTGCTGTGTGGCTCTCAACATGTGCTGGTGTCTCTGATGAATTGTTGTCCTGCCACGCCCCGTGCGCTCGCTGGCACACACAACAGCGATGTCGTTATGTCTATCCCTGACGCATTCTGTCGGATTTCTCCCCCCCTCCCCCCCCCCCCCACACACACGCACAAGTCTTTCATAGTACTCTCCCTTGTTATCTCTAACACACACACACACACACGCGCAGTGTACGCGTTCGGCATCATCATGTGGGAGATCTTCACCTCCGCCTCGCCCTACCAGGGCATGGCACACCCGCAGATCATGGTGCGTGGGCGCGTGTGCTTTGTGGGCGCGTGCGCTTATGGGCGCGTGTGGGCGCGTGGGCACCGCGTGTGTGCCACCGGGCTGGTTGCGGGGTCTCGGTGGAGTCCTCCTGCGCCTGTGCAGGCGTGCGGGGCTAGCTCCAGGACGAGTCGCACCCGCCCCCTGCCCACCGCCTCCCGGCACCTTTCCCCTCCCACCCCCTACACATCCTTATAACCTCCCCCCCCCAACGTTGCAACGTCTGTTCTACGTCTACTTCTTCATTAACTTAAATGCATGGAACCCCCTCCGCCGTCGTACCCTACCGAACCAGTAAACGAAGTAATCAGTCAGTCCATCAATCAACCGATCAATCAATCAATCAGTCAATCAACCAATCAATCAACGCCCCGTGCCGCGCCGTGCGCCGTGCACCGTGCCGCTTTGCAGGTGGGCGTGGTGACGCACAACCTGCGGCCCAAGTTCCCGGCGCACTGCCCCGAGTGGTACAAGAGCCTGGCCTACCGCTGCTGGCGCAAGGACCCCAAGGCGCGTCCGCCGTTCAACGAGGTCACCAAGTCGCTGTTGTCACAGCTCAGCGACAAGGACTGGAACCCCGCAGACTGAGCCGCATCGCATGCGGTGCAGCCTGGGGCCGCAGAAGAGGAGGCGGACGCCGGAGGAGCGGAGCGTTGTGTGCGTTGTGTGGGCTTTGGAGGGCGGCTGGCGGGGGCTGGCGGTAACTGGCGGCTCGGCGCTTGCTGCGGAGCCGCGCTGCAAAGCACAGATAGGCAGCGCCGAGCCACAGGCAACTTAACGCGGTACAACTCCTTAGTACTATCGGGGGGGGGCGGCAATAACGGTAACAGCCTGGGCAGCTGTGGCGCCGGCCTCGGAATGCCGAAGAGCGCTGCGGCTGCCGTGCTGTCTGCCGGGCATGCATGCGATCGGAGGCGAGAGGAGTTGGTGGGTGCGGCAGGTGCATGGAGCGGGGGCAGCCGGCGTGCTATGGTAGTATCGAGAGCGGGGCGCAGATAGCACGGTCACAGTGACGAACCCAATGACGCGCATGCATCCGAGGTGTGTATCCAGGGAACGCGGGCGGCGCCGCGGCGCCCGTTCGTGTTGCGCCGGAGCCGGAGTGGACCGTGTGCGTAGGGGATGGGCGGCACGCCAAGGGCCCTGGGGGGTGTGGTGCGGTGAGTCCTTGGCCGGCACCAGCAAGGCCGCACTGTGACGGCTGACGTGGCGCACAGGAGCCAGGGCAGGAGCGCGAGCGGCCTCTGTTTCCATGCACCCTTTTGTCAGGCACTGCGCAGGCGCGAATGAAGGAGCTTGATGATGCGACGGGCTGGAGAGCACAGCGGCCGCGCGCGCGGCTGCTGAGTTAGTTTCTGCTTTCTCAGTGGCCAGGCGTGTGACTCCATGAGCGTTGGTGAGGTGCATGGCAGTGCGCCAGAGGGGTTGCGGCGTGATGAGAGATACGGATGGCGGTGCGATGCATGGGTGGCTGTGGAGGGCGAGAGGCGCGGTCCGGGGTATGGGCTTAAGTTGCCGTGTGCACTCGTTGGGAGAGATATCGAGTCGAGCTGCTGTGGTTTGGTGTGGTGTGCTCGAGGAAAGGCGTGTTGGATTTTGTGGAGGGTGCAGCGAGGGATCGGAGGAGGGACAACAGGAGGGGTACTAGCATCTTAGCGCGAGCAGGGATGGGCTTAAGCGCCGCTGCGGAATGTGGTTGGTTGCAATGATGGGTCAAAGCAGGTGGACCGGAGCTTCGGGGTGCAGGGTAGACTGCTGCGGCCGGCAAAGAGACAGGGTCAGGGCCACGAGCAGACTCAAGGAGGTAGCCAACAAGGTCGCTGGTGTGGGTAGTGTAGGCGTGGCTCGAACCCGCAGTAGAGGGACAAACGAGTTCCCAGTGCATGCGAGCGGGGCAGGACAAGAGAGAGGGCTAAACGGCCAGAGTCTGAACCCAATAGTATACGAAGCCGTATGTGCATTGCGCCTGACCCAGACGTGGGTTGTGGTGGCTGTTGTGGCGTGTCAACCGGTTTCATTTGCACTGCTGAGGAAGTTTGCATTGCTGACCACTTAAGAGCAAGCGGATGTGATGACACGCGGTGCATGTGCACGTGCTTGTGTCTGCGAGAGCCGGGATGGTGATGTCGCGGCCAACGTTGGCTGCCATAGGATGGTCAGAGGTGGTGGGGCGCGCAGGAGGCTGCCGGTCCTTGAGCTCCGGCCTCTCTGGGCACGCCACAGGGGGCCGTATGTGCATTGCCTGGGTGTCCTAGCGCGTGTGTGTTTTGATGCCGTGCACGCGGGTACAACATCATGTGCAGGTACTGAGTGCACACCGGTGACTGCCACCTGGTACAAATGCGTGGCGTATGCAGCAAGCAGGACAGGACAGGGAGAGCTCTGTTTTGGGCGGCACGGCTTGGTCGGATGGATGCCCATGTGGGGGTGGTATGGTGCTTGCCAGTTCCATGTGGGGTGGGGGCGGTCGGCAGTTGGGTGCGTGGGGTTGGTTGTGTACAATGAGGCGATGGGGTGGAGACTTGGGGAGACTGCATACTGTCGGACAGGAAGATTTTGTAACGGCGGTACACGACGAAGGGTCTCCAGCTGGGAGGAGTCGAGAGTCAGGAAGCCTGGGAACTGGGAAGCCATGGCGATTGGGGCAGCAAGTTACCGCACGCCAGCACCACAGGGGGGTAGGAGTTTGCCGGGCTTGCCGAAACCTCTGTTCATGTGGGTGCCATTCTCTTGGTCGTTTCGCTTTTGGCTTCTGGAATGAACTACCCCCCTCCCCCACTTTGGCAAGCTACGTGGCTGAAGTGGGGGGGTAGTTCATTCCAGAAACCAAAAGCGAAACGACCAAGAGAACCCAAACCAACCAGCCCAACCCAGAGCGCGGAGGTGGTATGGCCTTAACCTTTAGGTCTCGGGCGCCCTTGAGCCTTGAATCTTCAGTCTTGTCGTCGGTGTTGTGGGGGGGGGGGCTTCAGCAACCTGTCCCTAATTGCCGAACCGGACACCCCGGATGAGGTTGCCGAGCCGGGGGCGCTCCAACCAACTAGGTTGCTGAGTCAGACAACTCAGGTAGCCAGGTTGTTCAAGTGGGGGCACTTGCACTGAGCGGTTAGCCGAAGCGCACGTGGATTGGCGACTGACCCGGGTTAGCCGAGTTAGCCTATTCGGCGGAGCTTCCCACCCTCCGGGCTCGTACAGCCCCCAGCTTTCCACCCACGGTCAGCATCCAGTTCCCAGTCCGGCCTTTACCTGGCCCCTGCAGCGCCAGCATTTTCCCACCTGCAGCGCCCCCACTGTCCCTGTCCCCTGGTCCGCTCCCTCCGTCCCATGTGCCTCATTCAGCTCCATTGCCCTTGGCAGCAGCAACCACCCATACACCAGCACAGCCTCTTCCAGCAAACGTCTCCCAGCCAAAACTCTGCCAGTCCTTGAAACATGACCGAAAACACGACCGACAGCTTAGGGCGCGCTCTCAGCCTCCCTTCCGAAGTTGCAGCTTTTCTCCTCTTTATCAGCTACGCTTCCTCACCTTCGGTTGTGATGTTGGCGTGTTGCACTGCATTCGTTCGCCCGCCATACCGTACACATCGGGCCCCTTCTTCTGCCTTGCCGCGCCCTGTTTTTGCCCCTGCTTTGCACACTGTCGCCCGGCCACTGTCTTGCTGCACTCCGCTCGCATTAACTTGACCCTCGGCCTAGCGCTCATCGGTGGACGCTGGACTCCCAGATGGACGCTTCCATCTGTCTCGCGCTGCGTGGCGTCGCATTGTGTGTGGTGGCATCGCCTGGCCGGGCGCCCGGAGCGTGAGGAATGCGCAACAGCAAAACGCTCCAGCAACATCGGCCAGGTACCTCAGTCGATACAGTCACAGCGCGCAATTTTGCCTCTGTCCCGACTTCTCATGTATTGACGGTATTTGGGGGGTGGGATTCTGACACTCCAGGGACGCCGCACACCTGTTCCCTTGCATCACCGGCGGAGCTTCCCACCCTCCGGGCTCCGGCACCACGCATGAGTTCCTGCCTGTGGCCCCTCTCCGCCGGTCCGCCCCCACTGGTACCCGCATTCTGCTGAAGCTGTGCGCCGCGTGCCACTGTCCCTAGTTGCGCATGCCGCGTGCCAGTGCCACACCTCATGAATGCCGCCGAACTCGTGACTACTCATGATGCCCCCCCCATGGTGCGCCAAATGACAAACCAACTTGTAATTGTACCATGAATGTAGTTGTGCCGCATCGAAAGGTTAGCGTCTTCTAGAAGCCTGCATATCTTTCGCACACCGTCACTAGCATAGACAGTTCCTGCTTCGAGTTATATGCAATCGCGTCGCTGGTGTTGCAATATAGCCCTCAATATCGCTGCTGTAACATATCTAGCGCCGTTGTTTTATGAGCGAGAGAAGTCTAAAGGGCTTGGCCAGTGCTATTGTATAGAGGCAAGATGCCGCGACGAGGATTAGCAACGCTAGTGCTGCTGGTCTGCGCCTTGTGCGCTGCAGGCCTACTAGGCGAGTATTGCATCCTGTGGGAGCGTTTTGAAGCCAGGGCATGGCCCCTTGGATGTCACACGCCCGCTCCATTTGTCTCACTCTACTGCCAGGTGTGCGCTCCGCTCAGCTCCACCGCAGCCCGCCGCCGCGGCGCGCAAGCAGCCCGCCCAAAGGTGCGGAGCGTCAGCATCGCACGCATCTTGTCTTGTACACAGGTCGCGCATTGGGACTCTGTCTTGCGTGGCCTTGGTGCTGCCTCGAGCGCCGCTTTGACACGGCAATTACGGTGCGGCCGTTGTCTTACGCCAACACCTACTGCACATGCACGCTGCCACGGCTCATGCAGGCCGTACACCTTCAGGCCCTGGCGTGCGCACTCAGACCCCATCGGCGCCACAGCCGCCCAGCCCGACGCCGCCTGCGCCCCCGCCGCCAGTCCCGCGCGCAGCACCACCGCCCGCGCCGCCGCCGAACTACGGTGCGCAGGGGAGCCGCCCCCGCAGCTTGCTGTGCGTGCCGCACGCTGCGCGCGCCTTGTGCAGCCTGTTTGGCTGGGTGGTGCGTCTCGATATGTACGGTACGGCTGACGTGTTCAGAGCAAACGAACCTCCACATGAAATTCCTCTGACCGCAGGCCCCAAGTATGACTTCAACGCACAAACGTCGGCTGTTCGCTTCTATACGAACCTTGACGAGTTTGGAGTCCGCATCGATATAGCCGTCCCCAACCCTGCGGCGCCCACTCAAAGGGTACGGACCAAACATAGCACCCCTGCACCTGGAGAAGAGCATATCGTTGCAGGCCTCTTGGGCCGTGGCCGTGCTACGTGTGGGGCAGAGGCATGCAATGCGCCAACCTCTGCCCATGCGAGCGGCGAGCGGGTCCCCTACACAGCGCCGCCGCCGCTGATGGTAGCGGTGGGCGCTGACGTGTCCGCCTGCTGCTGCGGCGGCCGGTTCCTGCCTGCCTGCCTGCCTGCCTGCCTGCCTGCCTGCCTGCCTGCCTGCCTGCCTGCCTGCCTGCCTGCCTGCCTGCCTGCCTGCCTGCCTGCCTGCCTGCCGCCTACCACAGGTGTGGGCCCCCTGGTGCTATTCCAAGGCGCTGGCCGAACAGCGCGCCTTCGCCGGCAGCATCGTGACGCTGCTGTGCAAGCAGGCGCTGCCGAGGTCGGGCGGTGGCTTTGTGGTGTCAGACTTGTCCTTCCCCATCCCGCAAGGTGACATGTGTGTGTGGGGAGAGGGAGAGAGGCCCGGTGTTCGGGCTGTGAGGCATCTGGAAACGAACGGGTGTTTCGGAGAGCCACACGAACAGCGGACGGCGATGTTTGCTCGGATACGGGTGAGGTGCGGCACGTTAGCGCTACCTTAAACCCTGCGGTGCGTCCACGCCCCCTGTAAATACGGTATGGTGTAGATTGCTGGAGCACCGGCTTGCGCGCCCACACCAGCCTGATGCCCGCGCGCCATGCTGTCTGTGTGTGTCCCTTCACAGGGCCGGTGCCGTCGGGGCAGGGCTACCTCAACCCGGCCGAGTACAAGGCCTGGGTAAGCATCCCCGACGAGAAGGTCCCGGGAGATCAGGTCACGTACAACAAAACGACCCTGGATCTTTCGATCTTCAAGGTGGGTCCTGGGCTGCAGGCATTTGAACGTGAGATGCTGCTGCTGCTGCTGCTGTCGGGGGATTACACTTTTCACGGTTCGGGTAAATAGACCGTGTTCTGTCTGTTGGTGGTACATTCCCAACCGGTAACTTAACCCAAGAACCCCTGCGGCCGCAGGTGTCAACCACGCCGTGTGAGAGCGGCGCGTTGCTGGTGGGGCAGTGCGTCTTCTTCGGTCGCTGACGCTGTGGCGTGAGGCGTGTCCGTGGCCTGGGCCGCGGTCATGAGGCTGTCAAGCCGACACACGTGCATACGTTTGCATACTTATACACGGGGGGGGAGGTTCCTGGTATGCTTAGTAATGAGGTAAAGTTGTGGACAGGGTAGGAGGGAGCGAACGAACGAACGCCGCGTGTCTTCACACCCTTGAATGACTAGGACGTGTGCTAGGATTCGTACTACCGTAGGTACTGGGTGGTGCTGCTAGGGCTTCTGCAGGTCGGGCGCCGCTGAGGAGTGGTGCGTGTCACACGCTAGGCACAGAGATACGGTAGTTGATTGTAGCTGGCACTGGGCGTTGCCCACTGTCGCATTAAACACAGTGTGTGTTACAAAGCAACCGGACTCCATCATTATAAGGCATTCAGGCATTGCCACCTGCTGCACTGTCGGGCCCGCACTCAAGCGGCTGCAGGACCCTGATGATGGAACAGGGCACGAGGCAAGAGTGCTACGTCCCAGTACTGGCCCCATGCAGGGCCCTGCATGACGCCATGCTGCTTTAGGCCTGCCCTTGCGGCTTGCGCCCATAGCAGCTGGCGAACACGGCCGCCGCCTCCGAACGGATCCCCAAAAGCACGTACGGCACGCACACTGCGCCCCGACAGCCGGCTGGGCAGGCCTGCACAGCGTCCAAGGGTGCGCGCAGGCAGCGACAGCTCACGTCACGCTCACCGCCCCTATCGCCTCATGCATACCGTAGTGCGAAGGCCACGTCTCCTCACACTCATTACATCAGCACTTACTGCTACCATATACTTCTTGCCACCGCCTGGCTGTCCAATGTGACACGCGCCACGACACGGAGCTTGTACTATCGCCCTGCGCAATCACCAGGAAACCCACTATCTCCCGCCCACAACTTCGTCCAGCAAACTAGCTCCTCGTCCAAGCACCCCCCCTTTTAAACTGACCGCGTCAAAGAGTGCTTACACATTGCTTATACATTCTCTTTTGTCGTCTTCAGCACCATGTGGGCACGTGCGCACATGCGCACATGCACCGCCCATTACGCCCACGCGTTTCCGTTTACTAACACATGCACACATGCACCGCCCATTACGCCCACGCCTCTGCCCCGAGGTGCTGCTGCTGCTGCTGCTGCTGCTGCTGCTACTGCTGCTGCTGCTGCTACTGCTGCTGCTGCTGCTACTGCTGCTACTGCACCACAGCCCCAGACGGCGGCGCGAGCGGCAGGCCGTCCTCACCGAGCGTGGCCGTGAAGGGCTTCCCATCAACCACGATGGTGCTGCCCGCGCCCAGCAGCTGCACCGCCTGGCTGCGCACGCTGCCCACCTCCCACTCCGCATCGCCAGAGGTGGAGCTGCCGCCGATGCCGTTGCCGTTGCCGCTCGTGGCGTAGACGGAGGTGGCGGGCGGGGGTTCCATGTTGCAGTCCTTGAGGACCACCTGAAAGTTGGTGGCCAAGGGGTGGGTGGGTAGGTGGGGTACGTCATGCAAATCCCAAGTCTACCAATGCCACCCGAAAGGGGTGGGAGGGGGTTGTGGTTGTGTGAGGCGTTTGTTGCACTAGCAAGCGACTTGGGCGACACGGCTGCGGCGCGTGCAGCCGCAGCGATAGCACGCAAGCGACTTTGGGCTGAGGGTGTGGTGGCGGTCGCGGCGGCACGGCAGCGGCGGCAGCGGCACGACAACAGGAGCGCGGGCCAAGCAAGACGAAGGCTGTTTGCCGTACATACACAACCAAGCCAATGGCTCGCCCCCTCCCCGTCTCCAGCCCGCTCCACGGCCCCTGCCCGGCACTACCGCATCTCCTGCATATCCCGAACGCTGCAGAGCTCAACGCTCCCACCTTGGCCCCCATGTGCACCCGGATGGCGGTGACGGGGTTGAAGTCCAGCGCGCAGCGCGACAGCCGCGCGCGGCTGCCCCTGCCGCCCACCGCCACGTCACCGTGAAGGTTGCCGCCCACCCGGCAGTCCGCCGCCGCTGCGAGGCCGCCGCTGCACACGAAGATGCCCTGGTCGGTGTTGCCGAAGGCGGTGCAGCCCTCCAGCGACAGCGCCACGCCGCCGCCGTCGGCGCAGGCGCCGTCGCCGCCGTTCTGCGACAGCTCGGTGTTGGCCACGCGCAGGCCGCCGCCCGAGGTCACGTACACACCGTGGCTCCCTGGGGAATGGTAATTGCAAGTGCAGGGCAGTCGCAGTGTGTCGCAAAGGCGAGCACGGGTCACGGATTGCACGGCACATGTAGCACCTGCGAACCTGCAGACTACCGGTACAACCACCACGGGTGCTCGGTGAAGGGAATGCGCGGGTCACACAACTACAAAGCAGCAAGCGCAACGCACAAAGCATGAGCGGCGGCGACAGCCGCGGCGGTGCGCTCACCGTTCTTGGCCATCTGCCCGCCGCTGATGGCGCACATCACCTCGGGCGGCGGCGCCGGCAGCGGCTCGGTGCTGCGGAGGGCGGCCTCCGCCGCGCGCGCCGCCGCGTCCGCCGCCCGGAACACGCCCTCCACCTCGACGCCGTGGACCCTGTTGCCGCTGGCGGAGCAGTCCACCAACTCCAGCAAGGCGCTGCGCCGCGCCTGTTGGGTTTATTTGTGTGGGCAACGTGTGATGTGCTGATGCATGTGTGTCTGTGGATCAGGTTTGTACAGTTACCGCGCACCGTATAAGACATGTCTCACCAGTGCCGCCGCTCCACGTCCCAACGCACCCCACATCCATGCCCGCCATGCCCCCATGACCCACACTCCACCTACAGCACTGCCAGCTTTTCGCCACCCACCACACCCACAGCCTCCCAGCACCCTAGCACCAAGCACGCACGCACACCTGCACGCCGCTGGCGAAGTTGCCCTCGAACGCGCAGCCCTCCGCCTCGCAACTGCTGCCGGCGCCGTCCACCGCCAGCCCCGAGCCCCCCACCGAGCCGTTGCTAGACACCGTGACCAGCCGCACCGCCGCCCCCGCGCCGCAGCACACGCCGCTGCCGCCGTTGCGCAGCACCTCGCAGTCCGCCAGCTCCGCCGCCGTGCCGCGTCCGCGCGCCCACAGCCCCGCCGCCGCGTTGGCGATCAGCCGGCAGCCCGCCACGGCGGCGGAGCAGCCGCCCGCCACCATCACGCCGTGCCCGTGGCAGCTGCTGACCAGGCTCTCGGACATGGTGAGCCGGGAGCCGGCGCCCGACACGGCCACGCCCTGTGCCGTCGCGCCCGTCACCTCGGTGTGCGCCACGGTGACGCAGGCGCCCTCGCAGCCGACGACCAGCGGCACGTCGGGCGGGCAGGCGCGGCCCGGCTTGAGGCGGCAGCGCCGCAGCACCAGCGAGGTGCCCTCGCCTGCCGCCACCACGCGGCCCAGCTTGCAGCCCACCGCCTCCACCGCCGCGCCGCCCTCCGCCAGCAGGCACGTCAGCTGCTCCAGCCGCGGCCGCGCCAGACGCCCGCCCGCCACCAGAGAAGTGTTGCGCAGCACACCGCCAGGCGGCGTGGACGCTCCTCCGCCGGCGCCGGCGCCGCCGCTGCCGCGACTGGCCAGCAGCCCGGGGCCTCCGGTGCTGCCGCGGCGCGGCGTGCTTGGCACGCTGCCGCCTCCGCCTCCGCCTCCGCCGCTGCCCTGCTCCTCCACCACCGCCTCCTCCAGGGGCTGCACCTTGACCCGGCAGCCGCGCAGCAGCAGCCGGCCGCCACCCACCACGTGGAGCACCGGCACCGGCTGCGCGCTGACGCCGTCGCCGGACACCGCCTCCGCCCAGGGCGGCTGCGCGGCCGCCGTCGCGGCCGTCGGCGAGCGCGGCCACACCTGCCCCGGGCCCCCGCCCCTCGCGCCCCCGCCGGCGCCGCCGGCGCCGCCGGCGCCGCCGGCGCCAGTGGCGTAGGGGGTGGGGCTGACGATGATGGTGACGTCGGCCAGGATCAGGTGCCCGCCCGGGCCCACCCAGATGCACTGCCCCGGCTTGAGGCGCAGGCCGCAGTTGTGCAGGATGGCGGTGCGGCCCTCGACACGAACCGTGTCACCCGCCGCGCGGTCCAGCTCCCCCGCGAACTCCACGGACGCCAGGGACAGGTGCACGGCTCGGTCGCCGCCGCGGTTGAGGCGATCCACCAGCTCCTGTGGTATTTAATTGATTGGTTGATGTTAATGGTGGGCTCATACACATAACCATCATATATTTTCGACTGCACATACATTCTTCTTTTCAAGTAAGGACAGGCACACGAGTTGGATGTTTGTATGTATGTTTCGTCGCTGAGGAGAGGCCCTTGGCCCACGACCACAGGACAGCTGGGCCGCGGCTCAAGCACCACCGCCGCACACCGCCCTGCCGCTGGTCCCATCACACACTCGTGCCCACCTGCAGGTTGCCCGACAGGAGCACGTGCGAGGGCAGCGGCACGTGGTGCACCAGCGCGTACGCGTGCTGCTGCTGCTGCTGCTGCGCCGCCTGCACCGCCGCCTCCGCCGAGCCGCCGGCGCCTGCTCCTCCTCCTCCTCCTCCTCCCAGCCCCAGACCCTGCCCCTGCTGCTGCATCGACAGCGGCGTGGCCAGCTCCAGGTCCGCGGGGTCGGTGACGTCGCCGTAGTCGCCCTCGCCCGGTCCCAGGTGGTCCAGAGCCAGGGTGGTGCGGGCGCCGCGGGGCCGCACGGAGCCGGGCCGGGCGCCGCCGCCGGAGAAGCTGCCCGGCCCGCTGTAAGCTGGCGCGGCCGCCGCGCCTGCCGGCGCGGAGGCGGAGGGAACCTGGCGGCTGTTGTGGGGGGAGAGCGGCGGCCCGCTGGCGACGGCGGAACCAAAGCCGCCGGAGAGGGGGGTGGAGCCGCCGGAAGGCTCGCTGAGCCCGCCGCCGCTGGGGCGGGCGGTGCGTGGGCGCAGGCCCGCGGGCGGGGGCGATGGGTCCGCGGTGAGGGCATTAATGCCGCCGCGTCCAGCGGACATGGTGCCTGCGCGCCGCGGCCCCGCACTCAGCGGCCTGCCGCTGCCGCCGCTGCCGGCCCCGCCGCCGCTGCCTCCTGCATTCCGGGACGCGCCCATCTGCATCAACCCCGGAGACGCCGGCCGGCCGTTGGCGCCCACGAAGCCGCCGCTGCCGCCGCCAGCCCCAGCAATCCATTCTGGCGCGGAGCTTCGCTGGCTGCCGCCACCGCCGCCGCCACCAGCGCCGCCGCCGGAGCGCATGGCGGTGGTGGAGCGCAGCAGCTGCGCGTTGCTCGAAGAGCCGCCTGCGCCTGCGCCTACGCCCCCGCCACCATGGTGCCCCTGGTGGCTGTGACCGTGTCCGTGGCGGCCATGGCGGGGGCTGCCGCCGGCGGCTGAGGTCGAGGTGTGCTGCGGCACGCCCGTCTGACTGGTGCTGCGGCCGCTGCCCAAGTGGGCAAAGTGGGACAGCAGCGAGGGGCCCGGGGAGCTGGGGCTGTAGCACGCGGATGCAGCGTCCTCCTGGGGAGGCAGCCGGGAAGGGTCGTGGAGGGGTTGGGGTTTGGTTGGCGGCAAGCGGCAAACGGCAATCGGGGGACAGGGACACAAGGTACGGCGACAGTGCAGCAGGAACGGTGTGCGCTCACATGGCCGCGTGGAGGAGGATAACGGCGCAAAACGATTTGCCATCCTATCCAACGTCCAGCTATTGTCTGGTGAGGGCGTGCTTGGCTTGTCCTACTTCTGCCCCCTGCCTCGCCTCTCTCGCCAGCCCTGTAGGCCCGCGCTCTGAACCTCCCCGCCCCCCCTTACGAAACACACCGGCACGCCCGAGGACGACCGTGTCCGCCCCACGCTGCTGGCCCGCGTCGGCCCTGTCCCGCCGTTGATGCCGGCACCACCGCCGCCACACCGCAGCGCCGCGGTCACGGGCGAGGGCGACGCCACAAAGTCCCGCGGCTTGTAGCTCTCGTCGTGGAGGGCTGTGGTGCTGACTGTGGGTTTGCTCCAAGCCGTCATCCAGGCGGGCATGGCCACGCCGCCGCCACCGCCGGCTCCGCCGGCGCCACCGCCGTTAGCGGCCCCGCCGGGCTTGGAGGATGGCAGGGTACTGGCGCTCTGGATGACTTGGCCTTGGGGGCCGTTGCGGCCGCGCGAGGGCGCCCGCCCAGACGTGGGCGAGGCCTGGCCGACACGGAGAGGGCGGACAGGATTGTGTACGCATTAGGCAGTGTGGTAGAAGGAATGGATGATAGCTGCGCCGCAAATTTTAACCGAGTCTGTCGAGTGATTCGTCGCGGCGCATGTGTACCTGCGTTCTCCTTGCTCGCTTCCAAGCCCGTCCAGACAGCAAGCACCGGCATTAGCCATGGTGCAGTACCTTAATCCTGTCAGTTCTGTGCTACAATGTGCTCACCTGCGCGACATCCACCGTCGGCATGTCCTGCTGTTTGCACTACAAGCGCACGACAGGTACTTCCCAGACAATGACTTGCTCCTAATATGCCTTCATTTTGGTTGGTGGATTCAGTCGGAGCTCGTTAGCGTCCCAAACAATTGGGCACGTCAATGGCAGCCCGACTTGGTAAACGACTTCTCTACCGCAGAGCTCTTAGCAAGCGTCCAGGTAGCAACTGGTTCTATCCCTAGCGCATCTGGTTCTATCCCTAGCGCATCTATCTCGAGTCAGGCGACGCACTGTTAGCCGAAGACGTCTTCGCGTTCATGCTTGCCTATATTATCGTTAACGCTGCAAATTCGGGTTGATGCTTCGATGCCATAAGTTGTGGCGACATGCACACCGACGCTATCGGGCACTAGGCATCGGCATCGGAAGGCCGATGGGGGGGAGAGGGCGCCCCATGGGCCTCTCCGCCGCGTCGAAACCAGCCGCGGCCGCCCCGAGCCCACAGCTGCTTTTCCGCGATGTTTCCCAGCGCTTGCCGGAGTCTCTGTCTCTATATTGCACGTATCCTTGCACCATAACACGGCTCAGACTTGCGCGGCCTTGTCTCCGGCGCTTCACGCTGGCCGAGCCGCCGAGGCGCTTGCGCAAATCGGCCAAGCACAAGGAACGCTGCCACTTGCTGCCTGCGCTAAGGGGCGACAGCAACCCGCCATACGCGCGCTAGCGCTAGCCATCAGCGTACACTTAAATAATGCACGCCACCGCGACGCTGCGCACGACTTTGAGGCCGCCTGGCGGGGGCCTGCCGAACCGCCGGGCTGGTGTCTTCTCCGCCCACTCCTCTGTCATAGCCGCCGTCAGCACCTCCCGAGGCCGCCTCGACTTCCCACTACTACTGCCGCGGCCGCGCCCGCGTGGCGTGCCGGCCCGCGGCCTGACGCCCTGGGCCGAGGAGGCGGAGGCGGACCCCGACCCGGAGCCCTACATTAGGTGGGTGGATTAGGTGGATGGGAAGGGGGGCAGGGTGCCTGAAACACACACGCCAGGCGTGGCTTTCCTTCACATAGTCAGCGAACTTTCCCTAATCTTGCCCTGAGTGTTAGCGTATGAGCGCGCGCCGCCGGCATCCCGGTACCACCCACGAAAGGCGCCCGCCACGCTACACGCACGCAGGCACGGCCGGCGCAAGACCGCCACCGCCGCCCCCGACCCCGCCTTCCCGCCCGTCGACCACCAGTACCAGCCCCCGTCCGGCCCCGCCTCATCCCAGTCGTCCGCCGCATCAACAGACTCCTATTCCTCCCAGCATCCCGAAAGCCGCTACTCCTGGCCCAGTCAGCAGCAGGCCGCATCGGACTGGGGCGACACCACGCCCTCAGCGCCGCCGCTGCCGACGCAACAGCAGCAGCCGATGTCGCCGGCGGCGGCTGTAGCGACAGAAGTGGCAGCAGGCGGTCCGATGGGCGTGGGCATGCTACTGCGGCGGGCGGTGGGCGGGCTGCTACTGCCGGCGCTGGCAGGCGGCCTGGTGGGCTACGGCCTGCTGGGGCTGGCGCCGGGGCCGGAGCTGGGGCTGGCGGCGGCGGCGGGTGTGCTGGCGCGGACCCTGTTCTCGGTGCGTTCGTGGTGTGCGTGGTGTGCGTGCGTGCGTGCGTGCGTGGTGTGCGTGGTGTACTGGTGTGCGTCCTGCTATGGCTCGGCTGGGGCGTGACTTGCTGCTGCTGTCCCGGGGGGACGCCCAAGTAAGAGTGTTTGCTTGTAAATTGCTGGGCCAACGTGCAGTCCACATCCTGCAGAGCAGACACGCTGCCTGCCCCCGGCCCCGCCCCCTCGCCGTTGCTGCCGCCCCGCCAACCGCGTCTGGCCCTGCCCTGCCCTGACCTCGCTTCTGCCCTCGCTCCTGCAGGCGCTGGCGGAGACGGTCCCGTTCACGGGGCGGCGCCACCACCTGCTGCTGCCGCTGGGGCTGGAGCTGATGATGGGCGAGGCAAGCTTCAGGTCTGGTCGGGGTCTGGCCTGGATCGGGGTCTGGTGGTCTGGTCTGGTCTGGCCTGGTCTGGTGAGAGATAGAGCAGCGCATGAAGTGAAACCTGAGAGTACCAGCCATCGTATGCCCTCGTTGCGTGGTTGCCTTGCCCCCCGAGATCCCAGCTTTCCAACCCCACCTCCCTGCTAGCGAAAGCTTGTCGCCCGCCAACCCACCCACCCGCCCACCGTCCAACGCATCCGCCCATCCCGACACAACACAGGTCCTTCATCGCGCAGCAGCGCAAGGCCGGCAAGATCCTGAGCCGCCGCAGCAGGTGGGTCGCCGGGGGAGATGGGCAGGACTGGGCTGGGGGCGTGTAGGTTCCATGGGGAACAGGGGCGGCGAGGTCCCATCTGAAGGGGCAAATCCCAGCAGTTGCTGCGTCTTCACGTGTGCGTGCATGTATGCGCTGTCTGACAGCCAATCACGCCCACACCCACCACCTGCATGCCCCCCGCATCCACACCCATCCCTCACACGCACACGCCCCAGGGAGCACCTGCTAGTGGCGGAGGTGGCCAACAACGTCATCGCCGCGGCCATGAGGGGGCACGGCGGCGGCAGCCGAGACCACATGAAGCGGTGGGTGGGTCAGTGGGTGGCGCACTCGTCTACGTGGGGGATTTCGAGATATGCTGGGTTTGGGGTTGGCATTGCCCAACCTGGGTAGTTACATCACTATGATAGTAGCACACACCGTAACACGGCCGGACGTCGGTAGCTAGGGGGTCACCCCGCCGCATACATCATGCATCGCATGCATGTGACTTGGTGCGTGCCGCTGCCGCAGGTTCAAGTGGGAGGTGGTGACGGTGGAGGACGACAGCGCCAACGCCTTTGTGCTGCCCGGCGGCAAGGTGCGTGTGCGCATTGCTGATTGCACATGCTGGTAAACGGAAACGGAGAGAATGCACATGTGCGTGTAGCCGTGTGTTGTGTGCATTTGGGGGCTTATGTCTTGACAACGGCTCAGCTCCAGTCCGTGCTTCCCCGCCGCCGCCAGCACAGCACTAGTCCCCAGTCCCCGCCGCACCCCTCCGCTTCCGGCACCACCCCTCGCCCCCGCGCCCTCCACCCCACCGCCCGACCTTCGTCAATCATCAACTCATGGGTAAACACGCACACACACCTGCGCGCATGCATGCACGCGCACGCATGCACATTTCTGCTCGCACATTGTTGCACACGCACATGCACTCGCACATGCACACCCACATGCAAACGCGCACGTGCACATCTATCTATACTTACTTACCTGCACAAACACAGGTGGTTGTGTACACGGGCCTGATCCGGCTGCTGGGCGGGCGGCGCGACCTGCTGTCCACGGTGCTGGGGCACGAGGTGGCGCACGCCATGGCGCGGCACGGCGCGGAGAAGGTGAGGGGCGTGGCGTAGGCTACATTGCTGGGGTGTGAGGGGGAGGGATGTGGGGAAGTGATGTGGGGGTTGCTGGTAAACAGTCCCGGTGAAAATCAAAGTGCGAACACGACTGCGCTGCAGCTGGGAAAGTGATGTGGGGGGAGGGGGAGGGTTGTGGGGGGGAGGGGGAAGGATGGGGGAGGGGTTGGGGTGGGGAGGGGGAGGGATAGTGGAGAAATGAAGGGCTCGGGCGCCGGGTCCACGAGCCCCGAGGTCATGATTGCGGTGTTACAGAGGTCGTGCCGCACAAGCAGCCATTTGTGAAACCAATCAACTAACCGGCCACACAAACTGCTCTGTCCAGATGACTCTGGGCGTGATGGCGGCGCTGGCGCTGCGTGTGCTGGCGGCTGCCGCCTCCCGCGCCGCTGCCGAGGGCCAGCAGCAACAGCGGCAGCGGCAGCAGCAGGCCCAGCACGGCGGCCGCCGCCAGGGTGGCGGTGGTGGCGGCGGCGGCGGCGGCGGCGGCTATTACCCCGAGGTGCCCCGGCAGTACGACTCCACTCGCGCCTCCTGGCCCGACGCCGGCTGGCCGTCGTTCTTCGGTGCGTGGCGCAGCGCAGACGTGTCTTGTGTGTGTTGGCGTGGCGTGTCGGTTTCTGCAAATGCTTGAAGCCCTTGCTTTAGTCCGCCGTTCCCGCCGTCGCGTCCTGTCCTGCATGCTCCCGTGATCTCCACGACCCTGTGGTTGGGCGACCCCCCCCTTTGGCTTCTGGGATGGACTAACGCCCCCTACCCCCCTCTGTGCCCCCAACGCGGCCCCTCACCCACGTGTGTACACTTGCGCGCAGGTGGTAACCGGCAGGCGGCGGCGGCGCAGGCGGCGGCCGAAGCCGAGGCCGAGGAGGATGTGGACTACGGCCTGGGTCCGGGTTCCCTGGTGTCGCAGCTGCTGGAGGGCGCGGGCGCCTCCGCCGCCGCCGCGGCCCGTGAGTACGCGCGCGGCGCAGCCGGCGCCGCGTACGGTAGGTGGTGCGAAGTAGTAAACGGTTTGCGATGGTGCCAATTAATGCTGACGTGCATCGGTGCTGGGGCGTCCAGCCGTGCTTGTCCCCGGGCTCGTGTTGATGCTTTTTGACCAGCGCCAAAGTAGTTTGTAATCTGTTTTCCTTTGCGGCGACTTTGCAGCGGGCCGCGGCGGTCCTGCTGCTGGCCCCTACGGCGGAGCCGGTGCCGGCGGCGGCGGCGGCGGGCTGCCCGCCGGCCACCCGCTGCTGGCGCCCGAGGTGACGGCGCTGCTGAACAACGTGCTGCTGCAGCTGCCCTTCTCTCGGTGGGGTTGGGTTGAACTTTGTGTTGTGTTGTGTTGTGTTGTGTTGTGTTGTGTTGTGTTGTGTTGTGTTGTGTTGTGTTAAGCGGGTTGGGTGGCGAGACGAGATCATGGCGAGGGGCCAGGGAGGTAACACTAGTAACACGGTACGACCCCAAGCTCAGGCCCGAGCTGCCCACACGCTTACTTACTTACGCTGCCGCTCAGCGCTGCCCATTCCTTCGCACATGCATGCATTCGTCCCACCCCAACCCGCCATCCAAGTGCCACTACCGCCTACCCAGGACGCACGAGTCTGTGTGCTCTTCATTCTGCCCCGTTAACGCCCTGTTGCTGCCATCCCTTACTCTTATCTACCCGCCGCTCTATCCGGCGCCAGCCGCGCCGAGGCGGAGGCCGACCTCATCGGCCTCAAGCTCATGGCGCTGGCCGGCTACGACCCCGCGCTGGCGCCGCAGACGTTCAGGTGCGTGAGCCTGGCTTGGCGGCTAGGGTGGCGGCTGCTTGTTAGGGTGGATGGGCAGGGTGGGGTGGGCAGCATGGGTGGGCAGGGTGGGTGGTGCCGTGGTGGTTTGAGGCTGGGTGGTGGCTGGGTGGCACTAGTGGCGCAAGGGTGGTAGTTGGAGGCCTTTTGGGGGGGTGTACCTGTTCAGCTTTATGATGTTGCATGCATGCATGAGTTCACCGAGTTGTGAGGCATGGTTGTCGTCGGCATCTGCTGCCCGCACCGCACCGCACCGCACCTGGCCAACCAAATGGCCCGCTATCACCCCACCGTCATCACTCAACGCGCTGCGTTCCCACATCCTCAACCGCCAACCAATTTCAACCACCAACCAACCACCAACCAACCACCGCTACCACGCCAACAGGCAGCTGGACGCGGCGGAGCACGCGGCGCGGGGCCGCGGCGTCGGCGGCGCGCTGGGCGCCCTGGCCGGGCTGGCGGCCGGCCGCCCCCTGCCCGGCGGGCTGCAGAAGGCGGCGTCCCTGGGCTGCACCCACCCGCGCAGGTAGGTGCGCGCCGCGTGCGTGGCGTGGCGTGCCGGCACATGATGTCGATGTCCTGGCCGTGTCCTGGCCGTCTGCCTGCGTCCCCACTGTGGCCGTGTGGCCGTGTGGCCGTGTGGTGTAGCCTGCTGGTCCTCGTCCCTGACCATCCCCCACTTCATCCCGCACACGCACCACTGTCGCACCTCCCCTCCACACGCACCACCAGCTGCTGACCTTGCAATAACGCATTGCACTGCTCAAACACCTGCTGCCCCGCCCCCTTCTCCCTTCCTCGCTCTGGTTTCTGGAATGAACTACCCCTCCCCTTCACCCCCACACGCACTCTCCCCCCTACCTCGGGCGGCTGCGTTTCCCAGCTGCAGCGCACGCAGTCGTGTTCGCATTTTTTTTCTCACCGGGACTGTCTACCCGTAACCCCCTACCTCCCCTTCACCCCCACACGCCCACAGCGCCCACCGAGTCAAGGCACTGGAGGCGGAGGTGGCGGCCATGGTGGCGGCGGGACCGCAGGTGCGTGCGTGCGTGCGTGCATACGTGTCGGCTGCTGCTGTTGTAGTGTGGTTGCTGTGGGCGCCGGCGGCTGCGGGGCAGGGCGGCCATGCGTTACACACCGTGCGGATCGGCGGTCGATGCATGCAGCATCCTTCAGCGCTTTGTTCCCTTGCCTAGGCCAAACCGAACCTCAACCAAGTCGGATTGCAACCTCCAAATTCGCGCCTTTACTCATCACACAGGGCTACGAGACGGTTTACACGCACCCCAGCTACTGGAGCCTGTGAAGGGCAGAGAGAGAGAGAAGGGGGGGGGCTGGAATGAGGAACGCATAAGAGGAGGCGAGAGTCGCGGTGTGGCTGTGTGTCGGGGTTGCGGGGTTGCTGTATGGGGCACGGGGGGGGTCAGCGCTGCAGACTTGCAGATAGAAGCATGGAAGGAGGGGGCGAGTAGGTTGTGACGTGGCTAGAGCCAAAGGGAAAAAGAGGCGGCCAGTGAGGTGGTGCGCACGTAGTCTGGCGGCAACTTCGTAAATAACGTGTTGGCGCCTTTGTCAATTGTGGCGCATTAGGAATGGCGGGATATGGGCAAGGACCGTGGGCAAGGACCAAGTCAGTTGCTGTAATTTCCGTCCTGTCCTGTCACACCACCTCGCTCGCGCCTAGCAGCAACAGCAGCACAGGCACCCAGCCGCCCCAGCGGAAAAGCGCAGCGGCCCATGGGTCCGCGCCGCACCTGCCGTCATGTGGAAGCCTGAGAGAGAACAGCCGAATGGCCCGCATTCCACGCACGCAGCAATCTGCATACCTGCCAGTGCTGCCATCACATGCGTTTGCGCTCGCTGCAAAATTCCTGCTGCTTGGGGAGAGCCGAGAAATGAGTCGCCGCCGAGCCCCATCGCTCGTGCAACCCTTATTGCTGCTGGCTGCCTTAGCAGTGCTGCTACGCTCCGGGAGCTCATTGGGTGCGAGCGCAGGTGCGGAAAACGAACACAGGCGAGCGAGGCGCGAGCAAGGCCTTTGATGGGGATGCCGAGTTCACTCGAGCTGCTGTGTGAACGGAAGGCGTCTAAGCGCAGTCGTGTGTCCATGTGCTACAGGGCCGGCGGGACGCAGCGTTCTGCAGGATGCCAGTGGCGGCGGCAGTAGCGGCAGTAGCGGCAGTAGCGGCAGTGAGCAGGCGGCCGCCATTGCCCAGGCCCTGGCGGCGGGGGACGTGTCCACGGCGGCCAAGTCCATCGCCCTGGCCACGAAGGAGGTGAGCCAGCAGCGAATGAGGCGTGCGTGTGCCTGTGTGTATGTGACAGTTATAAACGCGACACGCGCTCGGACAAGCTGTTTGTGTGAGGTGCTGGTCGGCGTCTGCTGGCAGCGGACCCAACAACGCTGGGCAGTGGGCACGTACGCCGTGTGCATGCACGCCTCAGCCCCGCCCCTTAATCCCCGCGTGTACGCAGGGCAACACCGCCGCCGTCGCCTGGGCGCTGGCGGTGGCGGCGGCGGCCGGCAACAGCGCCGCCGTGGCGCAGGCGGTGTCGCTTGCGGTCACGCAGCAGGGAGCCAACGCCACAGCCCTCGCGCAGGTCAGGGTGTGGGAGTACGGCGAGCGTTCAACCAAGGGAGGGTTCACGGTGATGCGCTCACACTCGTACTGCCGTACACTCAGTCATCATACCTCTCCCCGCCCCTGCCGTATGTACCTCGCCACCATGTGCGTGCGCCAACCCGCCCGCCCGCACCGCGCACAAATGCAGGCGCTGCCAACCGTCACGCTGGCCGGCGGGGAGGTGAGCACGCACCGCATGCAGCATCGCATGCGTGCATGTCATCTACTCGCTCGCCTCACACGCTCGCCCTGCCTGCTCGCTGCCTGCCATCTCCGAGATTTGCACCACCATCATCGAAACGCTGTCTGCTTCATGTCAGCGGTTGTGGCTGCGTACAAGGCGTACAAGGCGTGTTTTGTTCACCTTGCCGACTGCATCACACGCACGCGCACGTGCACGGCACACCAACACAGGGGACCTGTGCTCGCAGGCGTCCGCAGGTGGCGGCGGCCCTCCAGCGGCCTCCCCCACGCCACCGCCCCCGACACCGACACCGCCACCAACCGCACCCGCACCCGCAGCCAAGCCACCAACGCCCATCCCGTCCATTTCTGCAGTAACAGCACCGCCACCCCCACCACCACCCACCGCCAAGCCACCTGCACCGCCGCCTCCCATCGCGGCAAAGGCTCCGGCGCCGCCGCCGCCGTCACCGCCCCCGCCGCCCCCGCCTTCACCAGTTTCCAAGCCCCCTCCGCCTCCGCGTCCGCCTCCGCCTCCGCCCCCGCCGCAATCCACAGCCGCCGTCACTCGGGCCCTGGCTGACGCGGTGTCGCGGGGTGACACCAGCACTGTTGCGAACTCCGTCGCGCAGTCAGTGGGAGGCTCAGTGACGGCCGTGTCTCGCTCCAACTCCGCCACGCTGTCCCAGGCCGCCAACGCCAGCGCGGCGGCGGTGTCCGCCGCAATTGCGCAGGTGTGGGCACTCATAGTCATAGCCGCAGACCTAGCATGTCATGCGAGGGCCTTTCCTACCTCTGCTGCCTCCCATTCCGCGTCATGTGCGTGTAATATATTTGCGTGCGTGCGTGCGTGCGTGCGCGCGGCATGCATGTCGTGCAGGTGTGCGGCGGCAGCACAACAGCCGCCGCTGCCGCGCAGTCGCTGGCCACGGCGGTGGCCAACGCAACCGCCCTGGCGTTCGCGGAGGCCTCCGCCTCAGTGACTGTCACAGGTGGGTCAGCACGCTGATCGAGGGGACTGTAAAGACCAGACCGTTCAGGAGAGCGGCAGTCCGTGACACACACGAGAATGGCGTGCTGGCCGCAGGCTCAGGCAGCGGCTGCGCCAGCGCCGCCGCCGCCGCCACCGCGACCGCCCGTGCCGTGGCGGTGGCGGTGGCGGACGCCTTCGCCACCGCCACCAGCAACTGCTCGCAGGCCGTGGCGGCGGCGCGGGCAGAGGCGCTGCAGCAGGCGATCGCCACCGCCACCGCCTCGGCCTCCGCCACCGCCTGCTCCACTGGTGCGTGGTAGCCGTGCGTGTGGTGCGTCAGTTACGGTGCCACCTTGCCTGTGGAAGCGTCTGGCAGCATTACTTGACCAAGGGTGTATTTTTCCTTGCCTGAACCGCACACCGCAAACGCGCGCGGCGCAACGCACAGGCGGCGCCGCCAACGCCAGCAGCCAGGCGGTCGCCACCGCCGTCGCCACCGCGACCGCCTCGGCCTTCGCGCAGGCCCTTGCGGCTGTCGCTGGGCCCTGCAACACCTGCCCCGCTGGCGCCGCCGGCAGCAGCAGCGGCGGCAGCGGCAGCGGAACTGCCGCCGCCGCCAGCCCAGCACCAGCCGGTGCTGCCACCGAAGGCGGCGGCGGCGGCGCTCCCGGGTCCGTGCAAGGAGAGCTCGCCTCTCTACCAATTACGTCACCATCTCCACCGCTCCCCAAGCCTTCTACCCCTATCCCCAGCAGCTCACCGGAGCAAGGCGGGAGCCTTGCAAGCCCCAGCTCCAGCTCCAGCACGCCACCCCCCGTCACTCCGGAGCCAAAGGGCCTCATCAACAATCCAAAGGCCGCCGGGAAGTCCGCCAAGGCCGCCGGTAAGCCCGGCACCGCCATCCCCGGTATTAGGAGCATTGAGATCGGCGGCGCCGCCTCGCCCGTGGACACGCCGCCCTGCACGTCTTTGACACGCTCGCTGTGTTGCGCACAGGTCGGTAGGCCGGGTCACGGCGGTGAGTGAGTGAGGGTGGCATGCAGCGTGACAATATATACCGTGGCTAGGTGGGGGTCCGCACCATCTACTCCCTTCCAGGCTTGCTGGCTGCGCAACCTCCGTCCCTTCTCGCGCACCCCGAATCTTACCCTACTGCTGGCACGCCCACGCCCACGCCCACGCCCCACGCCCCGCGCAGTGGGACCAGCGCTCCACCTCCTGCAACTGCCTGGGCGGCACCGCGGGCTGCCGCTACAGCCTGGTGCAGCAGAACCCGGCAGTGTGGCGGGACAAGTACCTCAACAGCGAATGCCGCTGCTGAGCTTGCCGGCTGGCTGGCGGGCCGGCTGGCTGGCGTCCAGGAGCTTTTGCGCGTGGCGTGGCGTGGCGTGGCAAGTTTGTTCAAGGATGAGCAAGGCGATGTGACTAGTGGACGGGAAACGTGCACCCGGCCGTTGTTGCAAGCAGGCGCAAGGTTAACGAAACATATATGTACGAGGGGATCCTATTGCGTTGCGAAGGCGGCATGGAGTGTACCAGGTGAGGGGAAGGTGATGGTGCGTGGCTAGGTATGCTGACTCCCACCAACCCGCCGCGCCACGGGGTGACAAGCTGGGAGGACACTCCTGTCAGCCGTCCTTGCACATAAACTCACAGTGCTCTGTCTGCGCCTGCCTCCGGTCACGGCGGCGGCGGAGCAGCCGCGTGCTTGTCTGCCGCGGCCATCCCGGCCGAGATGTAAAAGGCAATGTATGTCTCCACACCCGAAATCGGTCTCCCCTGCTTGTCTAAGCTCCTCGTCTCGAGCCCATCTTGGCGTATACTCGCCCCCCAAAGACCGCACGGCTGGACTACATAGCGCGAAGGTTAATCGTCGGGCCAGAATCGTCTCTCGCTAAGGAATTGGGTGGTTGAGGATAGTAAGGAAAGAAATTACAAGCCAATTTGATATCCACCCGCTGATTCCGGGCCACTGCGTGGCAACCCAAATCTGCCATCGCGCAGCTTGCACGGGAATTCCTGTATACCAAAGCCCAGACGCCTGCCCAATTTCATACATACGCTGCAAATCTTCCGCCTGCACACAAAGATCTAGTCCCACTCGCTTCCTTCCAAACTCGACCAAAATGCAGCGCATCGCCCTTACCTCGCGCGCTAGCGCTGCTGTGGCTCGCACTGTGCGCCCTGCTCGCCAGTGCTCTGCTGCTCGCCACATCTCGGGTGCCCGCTTCGCTCCAGTGGCCCCCCGCAATGTGACTGCCAACTTCTTCAAGTTCGGCAAGAACGGCTTTGATTCCGAGTCTGCTGGCATCGTGGGCAGCCAGGGCCGCGATGAGTACACCTACGATGACGTGGAGCAGTACTTCAACTATATGGGCTTTCTGGCGACGGAGGGCACCTACGACCGTATGGAGGCGATGCTCAACTCCGGGCTGCACCCGATCGACGTCATCCTGCTGCTGGCGTGCAGCGAGAACGACACTCCCAAGGTGCAGGAGATCCTGAAGGCGGGTGCCGACCCGACCGTCAAGGGTGTCGATGGCAAGCAGCCTCTGGAGCTGGCGTCCAAGCCCGAGCTCATCAACATGATTAAAGCGGCTCTGGCCTCCAAGTCGGGCGTGGCTGTGTAAGCGGAACCGCGATATGGGTTTGGCGTGGGACCGTGGCAGTGGAGTGCTGCTGCGGGTGCGTGTGGGTATGTACGTGTATTTGTGTGCGTGACGGTGTGACGAACAAATGTCAGCAGCGCGTGCTTGGGCGGGCCAGGCAGGGTCGTCCATATACCTGAGCTTGCAGGCCCTGGCCCCGGCCCAGACTCTGCGAGGCAGACCTGACGATGTGACCGAGCAGAATAGACACAAGGGATTAGGCCAGATCACAGCAGGAGAGCGTGCATTACACGTTTCAGTTGACCAGGCTGGATAGCACCTGCGCGGTGCTTTGTGTGCTAGTGTGCGCGCTCGGTCGGCAGGACTATGCGGGAGTTTTGTTGGTTCTTCCTCGCATATGCTCCTCGCTTGTCAAAGCGGGATTTCGGAAGGCAGCGCTGGCTGTTTGTGCCGCTGCTTTCGGTGGGCCGCGCCGCATGAGGCAGTGGCACAATGAGATGGACGAACCGGATACCCGGGTCTATGTAGTGCAACCGATTGGTTTGGACAAATACTGAGAAGATGATAAATCCGTAGCAAGATTAGGAAGGTGGAACGGGAGCGGGACCAGCGGTTTGCCCTGTGTCGTGTATGGGTGGCTGGAGGTGGCAAGATGGGGCTTAAGGGCCAAGCCCTGTAACGAAGCAGTGAATCCGATCGTCCGTGCACATGTCTGGGCCTCTGGGGAATGTGGCGGACGCTCGTCATGACTCATGACCATCGGGCATTACAACTCATGGTCATGCGCGCTCTGCCAAGACGCACCACGTCCTCAGTCCATGTGTCAAGTTAACAGGCCATCAGTCAGGTCAGCCCAAGTCAGGTCAAGACAAAGCTGGGGCCCCTCTACACCACAGCAACATCCACAGTACAGACGTCAACTTCCAGTCGGTTTCGCATCTCGTATTCGCAACTCAGCGCACGTCCGTAACATGTAACCTTGACGGGACAAAAAGCGCGTTTCCGACACCGCAGACACCACATCCCGCAACGTCACGGCGTGTCACCACGCGCCACCGTCCCTCTCCTGCTCTGCATCGCGACTCCGGCCTGCTCCACCACTTCACCAGTCGCCCGCGAAGCCTCGCCAACTTGCACACTTCCGGCCACCAGCCTCTGCACGCAGCTGATTGCAAACGCGCACCATGCACTGCATACTGCATCATGCTGCATCATGGGCATCATGCTGCATCATGGGCATCATGCTGCATCATGCTGCATCATGGCCCCACCGCTGCACACACACGTGCTCCGCTGTTCCGCTTCCGTAGCTCCAGCACGACGCGGCCTCGCACGACGCGGCCTAGCGTCGGCGCAGCGCCGCCAGCATGTCGGCTTTGAGCTTGGGCACCTTTGACAGGAACTCCTTGCCCGCCAGCTCCATGCAGCTGTTGAACTTGTCCTGCAGTGGCAGAAGCAGCAAGAGCAGCCGCGCAGGGAGGGAGCGCGGGAGGGAGTGAGCGCTGCGTTACTGAAAGGAATGGGCACAGAACGCATGCCTGGAGATGAGAGGCCCCGCTTCGACTGGGTGGGCCTAGCTGCGGCAAACATGTACGCCCTTTTGTATTGCTCCCGGCTTCAATACTGGTACAAAGAACTCCCTGAGCAGCCCCTCAACCGAACGCCACGCATGGGACCTTCCGCCCGTGTACCCGCCCACCCACCCACCCACCCACCCGCCCACCCACCCACCCACCCGCCCACCCACCCACCCACCCACCCACCCACCCACCCACCCACCCACCCACCCACAATCTGAGTCTCAAACCCCTTTCTTGTATTATTTGGACTTGCACACACACACGCACTGCGTGCCGCTGACGTGTCCTGTCCCCAAACACTCTCAGGCCACCCACCTGCGCACGCATCTGGTCCGACTGGGAGGGGTCGTAGCCGAACTGGTCCTGCATGCGCCGAGTGAGAGGGGCGCCGTACGCAGGCAAGTTAGCGAATGTCAACCCCAGCGCGCCTTCGAGAAACACACGCCAGCCGGCTGCCCTCTGTAGCTCTGCAGCCCCTGTAGGCACATGCAATAGCGCTCGTCCCCCCGCCCTGGAATGCATCCCACATTCCCACCCCACCGCTCTCACCTTGACCTCATCCTGACACCGCATGGCCGCCCTCTGGAAGCGCTCCTGTGAAAGCGAAGGAAAGTAAAGCACATGGCACCGTCTTCTGGTGCTTCGAAAAATCTTGCATATTGCAGCGGGGCTGGCCTTTGGACCAATGGGTACGGCGTGCGAACTGTTCCGCCTCCAAGGCCGGCCAGTCACGGCAGCCCACCACACCAGCAGCCGCCGCCGCCATGGGACTGACAAGCCCCGACGAGGTGACTCAGTATGGAAAGCCCACACAGCTTGCATTGCCCACCTGGAAGTCTCCGAGCGCCTGCTGAATGACCTTTTGGCTCTCCGCGGTGGGTTGCGAGCAGCGCTGCACGCTGCGCAGTTGTGGTCAGGCCAAGTAGCCAGCACCCCGGTTTCAAGAGCAGCACGCACACAGCAAGGGGCAGCAGTGCTGGGGGCAATCGCGGGCTCCCGGCGCCCTGCAGTGCCCGGCGCTGGTACCGTCCACGTCCGGTCACCCGCCCCCTAAGGCGCTCCCCGCCTCTGACAAGTTCCGAGACACGCACCACGCCTCCAGGTCGCGCGCGCCCCCGGCGCTGTCGCAGCACTTGGCGCAGCATAGGAATGCCTCCTTCTGCTTCGGCATCAGCACCGTCTTCTGCAGGTCCTCGATCATGTTCTCGACCGCCTAAACGACGCCGCGAAAGGGATGGGAGGCAAGGTGTTACTCCCGGTCCGCCCGCGAGTCGCGCGCGTGTATAGACTGTATCGACGGCGTCGCAAGCGCACCTTCTGCACATCCTGCACGGACTGCGGCATGAACGCCATCTTGCCGGAAAGTTATGATATGATGTGAGCGGTCTTCTGTACCGATCAAGCAGATAATGTGTGTTATGAAGAGATATTGACACCAATACAACAAATACATTTTCGGGGAGCTCTGGGGTGCGTGCAGGCGCGCGTGCATGGGGCGCGGTTGTGTCATGCCGGAAACCTGTGCTTGACCCCTCACACTGTCGCGGGGTTTTATATTTGGAATTGTCACGATGGGCAACCCGCTTTTAATCTTATATGGCTCGCAAACGGGCAACGCGCAGGTGCGGCGGATGACATTCCTATTTCCTTCTTTCAAGCCTGTTTCCGTTTGCTGAGTGCGGCTTATAGGTCATATCAGCTGGCAAATGGTGCCTCATACCCCGTAACCTGTTAAGTCGCTGGCTCCCTGGGACACTGCCCGCACAGGATGTGGCGGAGCGCATCGGGCGGGAAGCCCGGCTCCGGCTGTACTCGCCGCGCGTGGTCGCCATGGACAGCTACGTTGTGACCAACCTGCCGTCGGAGCCGCTGGTGGTGTTCGTGACGGCAACAGCCGGCCAGGTGAGAGGACGATGAGCCGGAGCGACACTGGGGAGACGTAGGTCAGGGCGGCGGGAAGAGCGCGTGCCTGCCACGCGTGCCTTCATGCGATGCGAATGGCGGGCGCTTCCGCAGCTTCGGTAACTTGCGCCCGCACCCGGTATCCCCACCCCTCCCACCGCCTCGCAAGGCTTACCCCACGCCGCACGCGCCCCCTCTCAACAGGGCGAGCCGCCCGACAACATGCGGCGCACGTGGCGCTTCCTTCTGCGCAAGTCGCTGCCGCCCGACTCGCTGGCGGGGCTGCGCTTCGGCGTGTTCGGACTGGGCGACTCGGGCTACCCGCAGTACAACGTACGGAGATAGATAGGGGTTAGGAAACTGAGAAGCGATGGGGTAGGAGGGCAGGAGGAGAGGGCGGACCGGGACGATAGGGTATCACCGTATCAATGCACCGGTACCATGCAGCTGGGAAGCACAGGCAGGGAATCATGCCTGGCCCCCGTCGCGCTGTTGCCTTGCCGCCAGGCCAACGCGGTGCACGGCAGCGCATGAAACAGCTGCACGCACACGTGCCCGTGTCTCTGGTGTTGGCACGCGCACGTCCCCGCTCTTGCGCATTGGGTTTCGAAGATTTGGGGTTGGTGAATAACAATCCCCACCCCACACACACACACATCACGCTGTGCTGCCGCCGCCGCCGCCACCGCCACCACCTCTCAACCCTAACCTTTCCCCCCCGACCACTTCCCCTCCCCCGTCTACTTCGTCATTAACTTAAATGCATGGAATCCCCCCCAAACATTTGATAAACACCATCCATGGATGGCTACCCCCCCAGGTGATGGCCAAGAAGTTGGACCGACGGCTGGCGGGCCTGGGCGCCACGTGCCTACTGGAGCGGGGGCTGGGGGACGACCAGGTGGGCGTGGGGCGTGGGCGTGGGTGCGTGGACGTGGGGCGTGGGGCGTGGGCGTGGGCGTGGGGCGTGGGGCGTGGGTGCGTGGACGTGGGGCGTGGGGCGTGGGCGTGGGCGTGGGCGTGGGCGTGGGCGTGGGCGTGGGCGTGGGGAGGAGGTGTGCGGGGTGTGCGGGTGGATTCATGTCGGGCCAGGGAGCTATGGGGAGCTATGGGGAGCTATGGGGATCTATAGGGACCTGTGCCGCCATGCCATCGTTGCTGGTGCGTTGCGTGCGGGTAGGCGTAGCGAAAGAAGGGACCCGGTCGAGAGCGACGCCTGGCACCCGCCTGGCACACTACCCAGATCCCCTTGTTTGCTGCCCGTGCACTGTCGCCGCGCCTGACACCTACCGTCCTCGTTTTCCCCTCCTGGTTTGCGCCTTGCGTTCCTGGCCATCGCCCGCCCGCCCGCCTCCACGATGGGCGCCACGTGCACGTGCACGTGCAGCACCCCAGCGGCTACGAGGCGGCGCTGGACCCGTGGCTGGCGAGGCTGTGGCCGGCGCTGAGGGCGGTCAGCCCCCTGCCCGCCGGCGTGCCCGAGGTGAGGGGGGGGGAGGGATGAGGAAGCTGGAGGGAGGGAGGGAGGGATAGTCCCTTTTAGAAACCAGAAGCGAAACGAGGGAGGGAGGGAGGGAGGGCGAGGAGGTGGCAGCGCGTCTGAATTGTGTCCTGTACAGCAGCTGGTGCACAGCGTAAGCGTGGTCCGAGTTGTCTTGTGGTTACGAAACCTTTGGCGCACATGCGGCCTCTCAGCCATGCGTGTGTTTTCAGCGACCCGCACACGCTGCCTTCACTGCACTGCTGCTCCTGCCTCCCCAGCCGGTGGTGACGGAGGCGGCCCTGCTGGAGTTGGGACCGCCCAAGTACACGGTGACGCTGCTGCCGCGCGGCGGCGCGGCGGAGGCGGCGGCGCGGCGGGCGCTGGCGGCGCGGCTGGCGGCGGAGCAGCCGCAGGTGCGGGGTCTGGCGGCAGTGGTGCTAGCGCGCGGCTGTAGCACCGCCGACAGCGGCAACGGCAGTGCCGCGAACGGCAGCAGCTCGCCGGCGGCTGCTGCGGCAGCAGCGCCGCAGCAGCAGGAGCCGGTGGTGCAGGGTGACGGCATCGCTGACGGCGGCGGTGGCGGCGGCCTGGCGGCGCACTGCCGCCTGGCGGAGGCGGCGGCCGCCGCAACTGACTTCCGGCGGTTGCTGCAAGCTGCGGCAGGGGCCGCGCCGCCGGAGGCGGGTGGCGGCGAAGGCGGCGGCGCCGAGGCGGCGGCCGCTGGTACGGCATCGTACGGCCCGTGGCGGCCGTACCTGGCTCGTCTGGTCGCCAACCGCCGCATCACGGCGCCGGACCACTTCCAGGACACGCGGCACGTGGAGCTGGATCTGGAGCGCTCGGGGCTGTCGTACGAGCCGGGGGACATTGTCTCCATCCTGCCCATGTGAGCCGTACCTGCCGTACAGGGAGAGAGGGGCAGGGGCCAGCTCTGAGGTTTGGGGAGCGGTTGCAGGGGCTGCTGGTGGTGTCTGGGGGCGCGGGCCCGGAACTGCATTGCTATCGAGAAACAGCAGGCGCTTGTTGCCCATGCGCGGTGCTCAAAAGGTCGATCGGACGATACCGGCAGCACACCAACGCTGCCGCCTTCACTGCCCTACATCAGCCCACCAATGCGCGCGTTGCTTGGACCTGCCGTTCCCCCCACAGGCCGTCGGAGGCGGTGGTGGACGCCTTCCTGGCTCGACTGGGGCTGGATGGGGAGCGGTGGGCGCACGTGGAGCTGGCTTCAGAGGCGGCGGGACCTGAAGGGCAGCAGGGGCTTGGTGGTGTGGCGGACGCGGCGCCGGGCGGCCGCAGCCCGGGTGTTCACGGCTTCACGGCGCGGGTGCGGTCCATTGTGGCCGGCTGCCTGGACATTGGCGGCGGTTCCCCTCGGCGGTACCTGTTCCAGGTGAGGCGCGGTGTGGGCGTGGGCTCGATCGGCTTGGGTGTGTGTGTGTGTGTGTGTGTTAGAAAAGCACAAGGAGGCAACGGCGCGCCATCGATCAATGTGTGTGTGTGTGTGTGTGTGTGTGTGTAAATACCAGCCTATTTACCATACCCATGCAAACAAGCGAGGAGGAGAGCGTTTGTGTGAGGGTGTGTGTAGAGGTCATGGAGGGAGGAGGAGGGGCGGGGCGGTTGCTGATACTAGCCCCAACTGAAGCCGGGGGGGGGGGGGGAGCTGTGGAGCTTGTGGGGCTTGCGAGGGCTTGTAGGGGGGGGGGGCCTGTGGAGCTTGGCGTGCAGGGGCGTGGGAGCTTGCTTGTTGGGTCTGGGGAGTTGGGGATAGTGTTGGTAAACGGAAACGGAGAGGAATCCCCGCAATCGCTCGCAGTTGGGGATAGTGTAGGGGCAGCACGGAGCTGCAGCCATGCAAACAGGGCTGATGGTTGGATTCTCCCAACAGCGTGACGCTGCCGCTTCCTGCCCCTAACTGCCCGCCTGTTGCTCCTCAAGGTTCCTCCTCCTCCCTCTCCACCTACTCCCGCCGCTCTCCCCCTGCCCCCCGGACCCTCTTGTCTTCAGGTGCTGATGCAGTGCGCCGCCGCGGAGCACGAGCGCGAGCGCCTCGCCTACTTCGCCACCGCCGACGGGCGAGACGACCTGTACAGGTGCGATGAACGCGGGCAGGGGGACGGGAGCGGGGGGGGTTACTGGTAAACAGTCCCGGTGAGAAACAAACTGCGAGGAACGTGACTGCGCTGCAGCTGGGATACGCAACCGCCTATGCGAGCTACTGAACATCACCGTATTTGGTCGGGCGGGCTTGGGCAATGGAGCGGCAGGTGGGCGACGGAGTCCAGAGCCGTCTTGAGCCATGTCAGCTTTGCGAGCCGCGCGCGGTCCCCATAACCGACTACGTCCCCATACTAGAATACTCACCTGGACTCGGACAGAAGAGCGCCAGGTAGGAGCGTCCAACAGCAAGGCGCGACGGACATGTAGGGAGCAAAGGCGGCGATTGTGAGTGGAAGTCGAGAACCAGGGAAAGCAAAGGCATGGCAAGGCTAGTAACTAGGGGAACCCGCGCGCGGCTCTGTAAGAAAGCAAGAGAGGGAGCGGGGGGGGGGTACTGGGGTAGCCATCCATAGGATGGTGTGTAAAAACTATTGTGAAGTGCCGATGCCCAGAGGAACAGCGGGTACATTACCGGTGGCTCCAGCGCCTTGTTCCGGGGGGTCACAAGAGGGCCGAGTTTGTATGGGGCGTGGTAAGCGCGCGTGCCTATATCCCAGCAAACATGATCGCACCTCCGCCTTGCCAACAGCCGCTCACAATGGAATCATGAGCATGCCTGCCATTGTGCACGTGGGCCCGCTGTCTCCCCTCCCCTCGGCGCCCCTCTCCCCTCCTCTCGCCTCCTCTCCCCTCTCCGCCCACCTCTACCCACCCGCCCACCCACCCACCCACCCACCCACCCACCCACCCACCCACCCACCCACCCACCCACCCACCCACCCACCCACCCACCCGCCCACCCACCCAGGTACAACCAGCGCGAGGGCCGCACGCTGCTGGAGGTGCTCCAGGACTTCCGCTCCGCCCGCCCCTGCCTGGCACGACTGCTGGAGGCCGCGCCCCACCTGCGGCCGCGCCAGTTCAGCGCCGCCTCCTCGCCGCGCCTGCGCGGCCCCGCCGCCGTACAGCTGCTGGTGGCGCTGGTGTCGTACACCACACCGTACAAGCGGCCGCGGCGGGGGCTGTGCAGCGCCTACCTGGCGGGGCTGGACCCGGAGGGGGAGGGGAAGGAGGAGGGGGAGGAGGAGGGGACGACGGAGGAGGTGAGCCTGGTGAGGGGTGAGCGGTGAGGGGTGGTGGGGTAAGGGGAGGGGTAGGGGGAGGGGAAAGGGAGGGGGAGGGGGCGTGTGTGTTCGGTGAGCGTGGCGTGAGGTGTTGTGGAGAGTGGGGGAGTTGGCGAGGTGGGAAGCGGGAAGGGCGCGGTTCAAAGTGAGGCTACGTGATAGGGGCGGCGGGCACCCCTGTGCAACAAGGCTTAACGAGCGACAGCCTGGGTGAGGCTGTGGCTGGGCCGGCACATGGTCGGCCGAGGAGGACGCGGCTTTGTGCCGGATGTGTGTCGGTATTAGTTCATGTGGTTTGTTTGTTTGTTTGTTTGTTTGTTCGTTTATTTGCCATATGCACATGCGGACATCACCTCCTCCTCTCAGGGGTTCGGACATGCAGCGGCTGGGCGGGGGGTGACCTTGCCGCGCCGCACTTGTGCCGTGTGTGGCCGGCTACACGCAGGTGCGGGTGGCGGTGTGGACGGAGGCAGGCGCACTGCGGATGCCGCGCTCCCTGCGGACGCCGCTCATCCTGGTCGGCCCAGGCACGGGTGAGGAGGGGGCGCACGTGGGCCCCGAGCACGAGGAGGAGGAGGAGGGGTGGAACTCTGAATCAATCCCGTCGGGCAAATAAATGCGAGCTGCGAGCGGGAGCGGGCTGTGTGGTAGGGTAGCGGGGTGGCGTGCGGCGGTGATGCAACAGGGCTGGGTCACAGGCAAGGAGCTGCCCACAGCAGTGCTCAGTAGTGGCGTTCGCGCTTGGCCCGTGGTGCGGCAGCCCCAGTCCTTGCGCGCACACCCTCTCCCAACATGCCCGGCCCGCATACGACCGCCCCCATTCCCCATCCCCCATCCTTCTGTGTCGCATCGTCTGTCTACATCTCCTACGTCATTAATTTAACATGCATGGAATCCCCTCCCGCACCCGCCCACCCGTGCAGGCGTGGCGCCCTTCCGGTCGTTCCTGGAGGAGCGATACGCGCTGGCGCAGCAGGCCGCCGCCGCCGCCGCCGCCGCCGCCACGACAGCGCCGGGAGAAGCTGCCCCCCTGTCCCCGCCGCCGCTGCCACCTGCGCCCTGCTTCCTGTTTTTTGGCTGCCGCAGCCCCACCGCGGATTTCTACTATGCGTCCCAGTGGGAGGAGTACCAGCGGGTGGGGGTGCTGGACCGGCAGCGCGGCCTCATCACCGCCTTCTCGCGTCAGCACGTGGCGGCGCAGGGCTCAGGCTTGCAGGAGGGGCAGCCGCCGCCGCCGCCGTCGCCATCGCAGGCCCAGGAGCTGGCGGCGGCGGCGCCGGCGGGCACCGCGACGGCCGTCGCCACGAAGACGGCGACGTCCAAGGTGTACGTGACACAGCGCATACGTGAGCACGGCGAGCTGCTTTGGCGCCTGCTGAACGGCCTGCCCCCGCCGCCCCCTTCTTCCACTGCTGCGGACGCCGCATCTCCCACCTCGACTGCGGACAGTGCAGGCGGCGCGGCTGCGACCAGGAGCCCGGCCGCACCAGGCGCAGTAGCAGGAGATGCAGGGGCCATGGAGCCAGCGGTGGTGTATGTCTCGGGTTCGGCTCAGAAGATGCCGGCGGGCGTGGCGGCGGCGTTTGCAGACGTGGCGGCGGCGCACGGGGGGCTGGACAAGGAGGCGGCGGCGGCGTGGGTGCGGCAGCTGGAGCTCAAGGGGAGGTACTTTGTGGAGGCGTGGAGCTGAGCTCGAGCTCGTCCAGGGAGTTGTTAGTTAGGATGTCAGTGGGGAATGGGAAATGTGTGTGGGTGTGGTTGTGGGTGTGGGTGTGGGTGTGGGTGTGGGTGTGTTAGAGATCACGAGGGAGAGAACAGCAGACAGGACGTTGCGTGCGGTGCGGTGCAAGGTGCGGTGAGTCGCGACTTACCTTGTATCCTTCACCACTGCCGACCAAACTGCCGAGCCGATGTCATATTTATCCGGAAACGCCTGTTACACCCATCTACCTAGCCTTGGGCGGGGATTAGTGTCCACACGCTCCCAAGGGGGCGGATTGCTGCCGATGTGGGCAGGTTGGCCTGGTCCATGATGTAAACCGAATTCACCGATTGCACCTGTGCAATGCTTTCGGGGGTGCCGGCTGAAGAAATCAAAGCAAATGTTCCCCTGTCACGGGGAAAGGGGCTGAAACCCCTCCACTCTCTGAGGCTAGACATCCTCAATTCCTCCTCACCCGGACATGGCCGGGGTCGGTCGGCGGGGAAAAAGAGAAATTTCCATGTCCTTGTCGACATTCTTGACATTTACATGCAATAGGTAATAGCAAATAGTAATAGTTGCCTCACCAAAAGAAATTGGGTGCCCTTGCGTCCCACCACCCCCTCCCCCGACGCCAAAACGCAGCTCTGGAATCATCCAGGATCGAACTGGAGACCTCCTGTGTTCTGACATGAGCCCGCTCCCGCTAGCAGAAGTCGTGCCTAATGTTAGACAGGTGTGATAACCAACTACACCATGATTCCGATTGAGCCAATGTCGTCGTCCAGGATCGAACTGGAGACCTCTCGCGGACACGATTGTAGCCCGTAGGCCTTTATGTGAGGCGAATGTGATAACCAACTACACCACGACGACTCGAACTGATGGACTATTCAGCGCGGAGGAGCCGCAAGGGAGTGACCCGCGAGCCCGAGAAGGGACCACCTGTAACACTCAACTCAACTGTAACACTCAACTCAACTCAACTCTGTAACACTCAACTCAACTGTAACACTAAACTCAACTCGGAGGGCGGGGACAACTTGACCTGGGCGCGGGTTACACCCCCGAGGTCCCACGATCAACCCGGGGCGTCGATGAGTTGAGTTGAGTGTTACAGGTGGTCCCTTCTCGGGCTCGCGGGTCACTCCCCTGACCATCACACCTGGCGATAAGAGCTAGCCATGTTTGTGTCATGAGATGTTTGCCTCAGTCAAGTCCAGTGTCGACTCAGCAGTGTTAGGACTAGCGAGTGCATCACTGAATCAGGAAAGTGGCACCCCATGCTGTTCAACAGGCAGAAACGCAGGTAAATACAAGGGAACCCGTCAAAACCAGTGTCCCAACATCCATGAATCCCCACCGGACCTGCAACCCCTTCCCATCTCAAAAGACACACACATGGCTATGACACTCGCGACTCATGTTTTTTCAGTTCATTTGGCCTGTCATGCTGAGCAGCAGTGCAGTATTTTAGTGTAGTAGGTATGACAGCACACTCATACGTCTTCAGGCGCACACACATCCGGAACGGCCACTTCCAACCTGTCTCCGCGTACACGCAAAAAAGGGTGTGTGTCGGTCACCTTCTGCCACGCCTTATCCCGCCGGCGCCGTGGTATCCCAAGGGAAGCGAAGTCGGTCAACAAGCCTCTGAAGCTAGCCAGGGCCACCGCCTTTGCCCGTTCTAAAGCCCTCACTCCGAATGGTCGCCGCGCCCGCATGTACCGCCGTGCACACTCCATCGCGTTCAGAGCAGCCAGCGCCACCACCTCCCAAACGCATTGCTGTATCTGCGCCGGATCCGGGCTCTCCAGCAGCCACACATGATGCCGCCGTACAGGGCAGCCCATGTCGGTGCGCTCAGCGTTGATCGTGTCTTGCAGCAGCTCCACCACACTTTGCGCGATGGGGCACTCCCAGAAGTGATGCAGGCGGGGTGAGGGCGACGGTGCCGGTGCTGCCGCCGTAGACAAGGGCTGAGGGGGATATGTGCTGCAGACACATGTTTCGGGTGCGCTGCCATGGATGTGCGTGTTGCCCCGCATGCCGACGCCGTCTACGGCCAGCCGCCACAGAACCTCCTTGTGCTTCAGCTCCCACCGTACATACCATACCGACGTCATGTGCCGCCGGAACAGCACCAAGCGCTGGCGTCCAGGGGCGGGGGGCAACGTGATGCCGAGTGCTTCAGCCACATATGCGTTGTGCAATCGCGATCGTTCCTCGTTGACGCCGGATAGTTGCATGGCGGTCCCATCCCGTACAGTCAATGCAGCTAGGGGAACGGGGCGCTGGTGCCCCTGGACGTGCCATCCCACGCGGCCTACTATCATGGCCACCACCTGGTCTTCCGTGGGCACCTCCGTGGCCAAAGCTGGGGCTGCTGGGGCTGCTGGGGCTGCTGGGGGGGTCGCTGGAGGGTCCGCGGCGGGGGCAGCTGGGGCTGGGATACCGCCGGGGGGATGGTGGGCTGCAGAGGGGGTGGGGACGGCCTGTGGCGTGTCTGTGCTAGCGTGCAGGTGCTGGCGCGCTGCCGCCGCCCACGTGGGATGGACATCTGACAGGAGGGAGTTGACGGCGGCGATGGCCTGTACCCGGTCGGTAAAGGCGCTGGCCACGGCGCCAGAGGGCTGCAGTTGCTCCCGCACTAGCTGCGCCCACTCCATGGCCAGTACAGTGAAAATGTGGATGCCCGGGGCCGTGGCTAGGCGCTGACGCCACGAGGCTTCATAAGCGGCAAACGCGTCATAAACACGTACAGCGTCACCCAATGTGCGCAGGTGGCGGCATTCCGTGAGCTGCAGGTGGTACGCTTCGAGCCCGGGGCGGCGACCCAGGGGCGGCGCGTTGGGCAGCAGCGGGTTGCCCCAGAGCGGCACATTGACGCACCACGGGCCAGGAGTGAGTGGGGTAGCGCCGATGTCGACCGCGGGAGGGAGGTGTGCCAGAGCCGTGACAATGCGGTGGACGTCCGGTGGCAGAGAAGTGGTGCCCAGCCACGGGCCATCGGCGCGGGCCGTCAGCAGCGCCATGGGGCGGAAGCAGGGATGGTAGGACCGGAGGAGCTGCCCAAATACGCGCTGCCACGGCGCCTGGGTTGCAATGGGGCGGGTAGAGCCGTCACCACTCGCGTAGGCGGCAGCGCGTTTTGCCCAGCGCGCATAGATGTGCTGCCGCAGGGGAAGACTCCCAAAGCCGCCGGATACAGGGTGTCCCGGTAGGAGGCGGGCGGGAACGCCGGTGAGCCGTCGGTCGTGCTGGGATGGGCCCTGGCTGCGGTCGACCAGCTTGGCTACCGCCGCCTCCCAGGTGGTCAACGTGTCGGGCGGCGGTAGGCCGGAATGCTCCATGTGGTACGTGGCCATGTGGGTACCATACGCGGCGGCAGTGGAGGCACGCCCGAACATGGACAGGTGCATGTGGCTAATCTTATCCAGGCGCCGAGCCGCCTCCTCCGTTCGGTGCTTCCAGTCCAGGTCGGGCACTGTGGGCGGGTTGGTGAACGGCACGCCCAGCGCCGTGGCAGACGTGACGACGCGGATACCAGCAATGGAAGGTGCGTCGTGTGGCGCGCCAGTGGCGATGGGCAGGGGCGCGGCGGGCAGGGGCGCGGCGGAAGCGGCGGGGGCGGCTGGGGCGGTGAGGGCGGCGGCAGCGGCGGGGGCGGCTGCGGTGGGGGCGGCGGGGGCGGCGGCAGCGGCGAGGGCGGCTGGGGCGGCTGGGGCGGCTGGGGCGGCTGGGGCGGCGGGGGCGGCTGCGGCGGGGGCGGGGGCGGGGGCGGCGGGGGCGGCGAGGGCGGCGGGGGCGGCGGGGGCGGGGGCGGCGGTGGCGGTGGGGGCGGCGGGGGCAGCGGCGGGGGCGGCTGCGGCGGGGGGCGGCGGGGGCGGCGGCAGCGGCGGGGGCGGCTGGGGCGGCGAGGGCGGCGGGGGCGGCAGTGGCGGGGGCCGCGGGGGCGGCGGGGGCGGCGGCGGCGGTGGGGGCGGCGGTGGCAGCGGCGGGGGCGGGGGCGGGGGCGGGGGCGGCGGTGGCGGGGGCGGCGGCGGGGGCGGCGGCGGCGGCGGGGGCGGCAGCGGCAGGGCCGGCGGGGGCGGCTGCGGCGGTGGGGGCGGCGGGGGCAGCGGCGGGGGCTGGGGCGGGAGCGGGGGCGGGGGCGGCGGCGGCGGCGCTGGGGCCGGCGGGCGCGGCGGTGGCGGGGGCTGTCGGAGCACGGGCAGGGGCACCGCTGGCGTGACCCACCAGCAGAAGTTCCACCTTGTCCAAGTTCAATTTCTGACCGGTCGCGCGCGCAAAACGGTCCATGTAGCCCAAGAATGCCGGCAGCTCCGCCGCTGAGGCCAGCGCTGCTTCTGTGTCATCGACGTCAATGCCACAGAATCATGGGCGGTTATTGTCCCAGAAGAATGCAATCCGCCTGACAGTCACAAGATCGAGTCGTCGTGGTGTAGTTGGTTATCACATTCGCCTCACATCACAGCCAAAAGGCGTCCGCGAGAGGTCTCCAGTTCGATCCTGGACGACGACAGCTTTTGCCTCGTACGGCTGCGCCGTACACATGGGGCCGGGCCGCGGGACGCTTGCGGCGTGGGCCGGGGCCGCGGTAGGGGGTCGCATACCTCGCATTCACTCAATCTGCCTGAGGGAACGACCCTACAGCTCACGCCAGGACATGCGTTGTATCACACACGTCATGCATGAACCCTGGGCACTACGGCCATTGCGTCTGGGGGCCGTGCGGCTGTGAGTATTTGACGGCCAGGCACAGGCCGCATAGCCAACAGTACCGCTGTTTCATTCCTGGGCCAGGGGCCCTGAGATGCCGAGTGGCACTGCTGCCTGCGGGTCTGCCCCTCATTTGGCATTTTGGCTTGCTGTGGGTTCAGGGCTTCTGGGAGTTCTGGCGCGAACTACGGTACCCACCTTGGTACCCACCCCCTTGCCCCTGCAGTACGATATTGGGAGGCCTGCCTCACTGCCTGCTAGACGCCCAATGCCATAGTCCGCTGACTACCGTACTTTCCACGCTGGATTTTGGAATAGGTAGCGCCCGATGTGGGGGCTGGGACTGGGCACCCAGTACAGCAGCACGGAATTGGTGATGGCTTTTATGGCAGGGTCGCAGGGACAGCCCTCTCAGCCTGCGTCCACATTGCTACTGTATGTGCCTACCGAATTGGTGAAATCACCAATGCGGTATCACCAATCGAGCATAGCAGTACGGTACAGCACTGCTCGCAGGTAAGGGCAGGTGTGATTACTGCGGTATGCGAAATGGTCATATATGGTGTGCCGGTTGGGGGGGGGAGGATTAGGAGGGTGTCAGCGGCAGGGGCCAGGTACACGGGTGCAGGTACACAAACGCCCACCCGCAACCCAGCAACGCTGCAAACCTTCCGTCCCGCCCCTGCACACGCCTCTGCCACGGTGCTGCGTTTGCTGGCCCCCCTTGCTCGCCCCCCCCCGTTTGCTGGCCCCTCCCGCAGGACTACAATATGTGACGCTTCCTTACATTGCCTGCCAGCCCTCCACAGCAACTATGTTGCAACAGCTGTTCCCCCTCTCCTTTGGCCCAGCCGCCTACCTTGCCTCCGCATCTTTTTGACACCCTGGCGACCTGCCTTTCATTCTCACACACTTGCCTTCCCGGTTTACCGGTTACGCATGTTACCACACTAACGCACACGCCCAAGCACACGTACATGCACGCCTGTCGGGCTGCAATGCTCGCGCCGTGCCGCGCGCTCACGCCTGCCGCGTGGCCCCCTGCACCGCCGGCGGCCCGGCGCCGCCGGGCACCATGGCGCTGTCCTCGCCGAACACCTGCTGCAGGCTGCGGCCCTGGATGCGCGCCAGGTGGAAGTCCTGGCGCAGCCGCACGTACTTGATGGCCTCCCTGCAGCAGGGGTGTGGGTGTGGGTGTGGGGTGGGTGTGAGGTGAGGTGGGTATGAGGTGGGTGTTGTTGTCAAAGGGTTCGGTCAGCCAACGTGCGCAAACCCCATGCAGTGACACGGTCGTGTGGGAACTACTTATGCGCAGATAGTGCGCATAGTTGCTTTGCTTAGCGTATATGAGACGTAGCCCTGTATATGTTGTAAGGTGCCGACTCAACTATACAGTATCCTTAAGTCGCTGCGACTAGATAGCTATTACACCTTAGACAGAAACAGAACAGTTTGAGCCCTTAGTGCCGTTCCTCTCAGCCCGGGAATGCTCTAAACCTCAACAGTGGGGTTGGGGGATTGCAAGTATGCTCGGCAAAATTGGGAGGCTGGGGGTGGGGATGGGAGAGAGAGATGGTTACTGGTTAACAGTCCCGGTGAGAAACAGACTGCGAAGAACATGACTGCGCTGCAGCTGGGAAACGCAGCCGCATATGCAAGCTATTGAACATCACCGGGAGAGAGAGGGGGGGAGAGGGATGGAGAGGGGTCCCAGGTATGTTTTGTTATGGTGGGTAGGCGTGGACAGGGGACGGGGGAGAGGGGCAGGTCGGAAGAGAAGGGGAAGTGGGGTCAGCGCCTCACCGCCGCTGCCACTCACCTCCCTCAACCCGCCTCTTCCTCCCATCCCCACTCGCCACCCCAACCGCACCCCCTCCTCCGCCCGGTCCTGCTCACTCGCCACCGCCCACCCGCTACCCCCATTTCCCCCCCTGCCAACCCGCCCGACCCCACTCGGTCCTACCCCACCTCCACCCCCCAACCCTCCCCCCCCCGCTAGTTTGCTTTCTTAACTTCTTAACGAGGTGGGCTGGTACTTACAACCCGGCCCCCCCAAGAAACCCCAACCCGCCGCCCCCACCTGTGGTCCAGCCGCAGGGTGCCGTTCACCAGCGGCAGCAGCTGCTCCGGCTCCACCACCAGGATGCCGCACAGGCTGCCCACAGCCGCCATGCGCCCGTCCAGCGCCGGGCCCAGGCCCCAGGCCTGCAAGTGTGTGTGTGTGGAGGGGGGGAGGCGGGGCGCACGCGACGGTTGGAGGCGGCTCGTTAGTTAGACTGGTGTGTCAGGCCAAGTAGTTAGGCTGGCGGTTTAGCTGGTGTTTTGTAGCACCGAGGTGTCCGAGAAAGGGGTGAGAAGCAGAAGGGCGTTAGGGGCGCTGGGCAGTGGGGGCTGGTGGGTTGAAGTGAAGGTGGACGCGGGCGAAGCAGGAAAGCGGCAGGCGGACGCGGGGTTGGGGTGGGTGGGAGCGCTATCGAAACCATAACGGCAGTAGTGCCGCCGTAGTGGAGTGCATTCCAGAAGTGGCACGCATTTGAAGAGCCCAAGAGCGTGACGACTTTCCTCCAATCCACCCAAATCCTGCGTCGCAGCCCCCCCCCGCCCCGCCCCTGCTGTTGCCCACAGCCCCTGTACGCCACACCCTCCCAGCCTCTCATGTGCTTGCCTGCAGCGCCTCGCTGTAAGCCGCCACGTCGTTGCGCCAGCGCAGCGCTCCTGCGGCCGTGCGTGCGTGCGCGATGCGCATGCGCGTGTGAAAATGTTAGAGGGCACACGGGATACCACCGAGACACCCGACTGCGATACAAAACAACACGACGACGCGTGTGTACACACACGCGCGCGCGGGCGTGCGAGTGGGTGGGTTCGGCTCCGCATGGCGGTTGGCGCGTGTCGACACTCCCCACGTGCCGCATGCCGCTGAAACGCATTTGCGCCCGCACGCGCCGCCCGCTCCCCAACGCTCACACACGTCGACGTCAACATCCTCTGCGCACCCGCCAAACCCCACCCTACACGGCAATCCCACCAGTATCAAACCCAGCCCCCAGACCCACCCGCTGCGTTGTAGCAGTACTGCTGCATGTGGTTGAGGAAGGTGGCGTGCATGCGGCAGCCGGCGTCCAGCAGCAGCGAGTGCAGGTTGGAGCCGTCCAGGTGGGCGCGGCAGGCCTGGTGGGGATGGAACAGGGTTAGTGTTTGGGGGTGGGGGTGGGTGGGGTGCCATGCATGCCAACGTTGTTGGGGTGGGGTGGAGGGGTTACATGCATTAGAGTTAGAAGAGGTGGGGGAGGGGGTTTGAGGCATGGGAAGGTCTTTATCATGCCCATCAGGTTCCAGGCATGATTAGTAATGCAGAGGGGAAGGTGTGAGTAGGAGCGGGGGAGGGTAGTTCGTTCCACAACCCAAAGCAGTCCAACCGAGGAACCCGGCTGCCACATGGGGCGCCCGTGTGCTACACGGTACACATACATACACGTGCCAGGCACGAAGCACTCCCTAACCGCCATCCATTCCCGTGCCAGCCGAACCCCTACCCTAGCCCCGAGCTCATATCCGCCTGGCATGCACGGGGCTAGGGTAGGGGTTCGCCCGGGGCCTTGCCCTTGCCCTTGCCCTTGCCACCAGGTCCGCTCCACCCCCCACTGGGCTGGCTGGTTCGGGTTCTCTTGGTCGTTTCGCTTCCGGTTTCTGGAATGAACTACCCCCACCCCCCACCCCATCGTCTGTCTACATCTCCTTCTTCATTAATTTAACATGCATGGAACCCCACCACCCCCCCGGGCCTCCCCCCCTCCTGCACTCACCCTGCCCAGCGCCTCAAACAGCGCGCACACCAGCAGGCACGCGCCCGTGGGCCGGTCCAGCGCCGCGGCGTCCAGCCCGCCCTCGGGCGGCAGGAACTCCACCGCGCGCTGCTCGTACATCAGGACCTTCTCCGCCTGTAGGGAGGGGGCTCCATGCATTTAATGTAATGACGAGGTAGACGTAGGACAGACGTGACGGGGAGGGGGGCAGGCGGCGGCAGGGCGGGCGATTGGGTGGGTTGGGTTTGGAGGCGGTTGTGGGGGAAGGGATTGGGCAGGGCTTGGGTTTGCAGCCGTACACTTGGCGCGCCAGTGGTGTGAGCAGCCCTGCCCCACTGTTTCGCTGGCCCACTGCGCCACCACTGCAAAGGCCCCCATGCAAGTGGCCATATCGGCTCTGCCAACATCTCTCCGACCCTTCACGCACCTGCACCCACCCATCTTGTATGACCACCTGCACCTGCACCTGCACCCACCCACCTGTATAACCACCATGTCCACCAGCGCCCCCAGCACGCCCAGCACCGCCGCCTCCACCGCCCGCAGCGCCATGCCCAGACCCGCGCCGCAGGCAGACACCTCCGGCGCCGCGCCGCCCAGCGCCGGCAGGATCACCTGCGCCCCCCCCCCCCACACACATACGACACGACACGTGTGTATTAGTTCCCACAAGGGAAAATCTAAATGCAATCGACCGTGTGGCCGCATGCTCACCAGGCGGTGCAGCTCCCGAGAAGCCCACCCCCTTTGACCACCCACCCACCCACCATCCTGGCCGCTGCAGGCCCCGCTCGCGCCAGCCCGCTTCTTCCCACTCCCGTATTACGGTAGGGTGGGCCGGCGTGTATACCCAAAGAGCCACCCACCCACCCACCCACCCACAAACACGTGTCCCCAGGAAGTCAATCAATCAGCCAGCCAGCCAGCCAGCCAGCCAGCCAGCCAGCCACCCACCCGCACCCACCCGCACCCACCCGCACCCACCCGCACCCACCCGCACCCACCCGCACCCACCCGCACCCACCCGCACCCACCCGCACCCACCCGCACCCACCCGCACCCACCTTGTTGTGGTGGTCCTGCAGCCGCCCCACCACGCGCGCACACGTGTCCACCGCCGCCAACACCGGCGCCACCCGGTTGCCCACGTAGGACTGCGGTTGGGGGTTGGCGCGTTCAAAGCCACGTGTGGTGGGTGGCGTGCCGTATTTACGGTACTTAAGCAGGGCGCGCCAAGGGGGCACGCACACGGGTTTCGCAATGGTCGATTGGCTTTTGGGTTCTGGATTGAACTCCTCCCCCCCTCACACACACACACACCTGCGCCAGCGCCGCCGCCAAGGAGCGAGTCACGGGCGGCGGCAGCACGGGCGGCGGCGGCGGGCCGCGGCTGCCGGGCGGCGGCGGCGGCTGGTAGGCCAGCCGAAACATGTTGCAGGCGGCGGGGTCGCCGCGGCCGTCGGCCTGCAGCGTCAGCTCCATCTCCCTCTCCACGCCATCAATCAGGTACCTGAAAGGTCGGGGGGGGGGGGGAGGTGTTGTTTTCAGCCCAGGGAACCATACCCAATGCAGGAAGAGGAGCAGCAGGAGGAGGAGGAGGAGGGCGCGGCCGTCAAATTAACCCATACCATCCCCCGTGCATACCATCCCATGGATGGCTACCCGCGCCCCCTTAGGGTTCTGGAATGAACTACCCCCCCACCCACACACACACACACACACACCTGGGCAGGTGCTCCATGAGCGAGCCCGGCCACGTGCCGTCGTACGGCGCCTCGCCCACGTACAGCAGCCGTACCGCCGCCGCCAGCGCGCCGCCGCCGCCTCCCCTTCCCCCGCCTGCCCCCCCTCCCCCCGCGCCGCCGCCGCCTGCGGCGGCGGCGGCACCGGCGGCCAACACCGCCTCCAAAGCCGCGCCGGCGGCGGAGCTGCCGCCGGCCGCGGCGGCCGCGGCCGCCGCCGCCGCTGCGTGCCCGCGGCTGCCTGGGCACAGCAGCACGCAGCGCTGCACTGCCTCGGCGTTGCGGCGGATGAGCGCCTCGGCCACCGCTGACGTCAGCTCGGGCCGCCCGCGCGGGTCGTCGCCGCTGGGCTCCTTGGCTAGCTGTAGCGGGGGGTGGTAGGTAGGTAGGTAGGTAGGTAGGTAGGTAGGTAGGTAGGTAGGTGGTAGGTGGGTAGGTAGGTGGGTGGGTGGTAGGTGGGTGGTGGTGGCCAGGTGGTGGGGGGATGGCCACATAGGAGTCACATGCAAGTGGCCGTGCCACTGGGATGGGGGCAGACATGATGATAGCGGAGTCGGCAGGGAGTCGGCAGGGGGTGCGGCGGGGACGGGGATTGCAGGTAGGGGTGTGTGCACTGACGCCGTCAGACGACTTGTGGACCGTAATTACGTCAGGCGTAAACCGTAAAACCGTCAGTAGACCGTCAACCGTCAGAAATGACCCCCCATATGCGACCGTCAGGCTTCCGGTTGGCCAGTTCTCCCATTTCTGGGCGATTTCCACGGTTCCCTTCACATATGCATTTTATGTAGTAGATAGCCCTCCCCCGCCCCTTGGCCCCCGGTGTCCCGCGCGCTCATGCTCGTCCAGCCGAGTAGCGACACGCTCAGACAACAAGATCATAATTTGCGTGACAGACAGGATATTGGGCGCGGAATATGTAAGCTTTCACACCATTTTGGGGCCGGGCCATCCTAAGGACAACGACTCCTGACGGTTTTCACCGTCAGACGGGCAGCCTTGGGACCGTAATTACGTTGCACCGTAAAATTATGCTTTTACGGTGTCTTTCAAGCCCTCGACCGTAATTACGCTACCGTAAACCCGTCAGACCGTAACTGACGTAAGCGCAAGGTCCCACCCCTAATTGCAGGGTTGTGGTGAGGAAAGCGTGAGCGTGAGCTGCCCATGTGCCATACCGTAACTGCATGACATGCATGGAGCCCGTTTCCGCCTCCTCCTCCGCCTCCTCCTCCTCCTTCTCCCTGCCCTCCCCTCCCCTCCAGCATCTCCACACACACACACACACCCGAGCGATTGCGGGGATTCCTCTCCGTTTCCGTTTACCAACACACACACACCCGCCCCGTCCCGTCCCGCCCCTTCCCGTCCCGTCCCGTCCCGTCCCGTCCCGTCCCGTCCCTCCCGCCCCCCCCCGCCCCCCCCCCCCCCGCCCCGCCCCGCCCCGCCCCGTCCCGTCCCGTCCCCTCCCCGCCCCTGCCCTCCCCTCCCGCCCCCTCCCCTCCCCCTCATTAATTTAAATGCATGGAACCCCCTGCCCCCCACCTCCTTCTCCGCCATCATGTCCAGCCACTGCAGCTCGGGCGCGGGGTACATCTTGAGCAGCTCCTCGAACGCCGCGTCCACCAGCGGGCCCACCTCCACCTGGCCGTGTGTGGCCGCCTCAACCTGGGGCGTGGGTGGGTGGATGTGTGAGTGCGTGTTTGTGTGTGCGTGTGTGTGTGGGGGGGCGGGGTCAATGCATTTAGGTTAAGAGGAGTAGGTGCAGACAGGCACGCAGGCGGGGTTACACTCATGATGGGGGGGAGGGTGTCAGAAAACATGGGTTAATACGGGAAATACAGACGCAACGGGCGTGGGTGCGAGCGAGGGGGCGGGTAAGGTCACGGGTGGTGCGTGCGTGCGTGCGTGCGCTGGTCAACACACACACACACACACACACACACACACACACACACACACACACACACACACACACACCTGCTCCGCCAGCTCCCCCGTCCGCACGTAGGCGCCCGCCAGCAGCCGCAGGTAGAGGTGCAGCGCCAGCACGCTGGGGCCGCCGCCGCTACTGCTACTGCTACTGCTACTGCCGCTGCTGATGTTACTGCCGCCGCCGCCGCCGCCCCGGCCGACGTCGGACCCGTACCCTCCTCCACCCGATCTCTGGCGGTGGTGCCGTTGGCGATGGGAGCCGCGGGCAGCTCCTCCTCCTCCTCCTCCTCCTCGTCCTCCTCCTCCTCCTCCTCCTCCTCCTCCTCCTCCTCCTCCTCCTCCTCCTCCTCCTCCTCCTCGTCCTCCTCCTCCTCCTCCGGCCTTTAGCCCCATGATCGACGCATGCGGCGAGGCGGAGCGCAGGGAGGTGTGCTTGCTAGCGGTGGTGGTTGACGGCGGCGAGGGCGTGGGCCGTTTCGACGTGACAGCGGGCGGCGGTGGCGGCGGCGGCGGCCGCGCAGGCCGCCGCCGCTGCGGTCGCCGCCGAGCTCTCCGCCTGCCGCCGCCCTCCGACCCACTGCCCTCCTCCCCCTCCCCGTCCTCGTCTTCCTCGTCGCCCTCGCTCCCGCCGCCGCCGCCGCTGCCGCTGCTGGGCGGGGCGCCGCTGCTGGCGCCATCACTGTAGTCCTCGTCCTCTTCCTCGCCCTCGCGGCCCCCACCCTCATAATCATCATCACCATCGCCATCGTAATCCTGGTCTTCCTCTTCCTCTTCCTCATCTAGCAGGGAGGACCGGCCCGAGCTGAAGCTGGTGCTCTGGCTGAAGGCGTCCGCGGCCGTGTCCTCAAGCAGCCTTTGGGGGGGGGGAGCCGGTGAAGCGGGGGGCGGGGGCAGGGAAGGCAATGGGTAGGGGGGTCCATGCATGAGATGCGGCAACGAGTGAGGTAGGGAGGGGAGGGGTTTGCGGGCGGCTGGCGGCAGTACCCCGCCCCCGCCCTCGCCCCCGCCCGTGGCCTTCAAACCCTTTCCATCGCCACCGGCATCACCGCTGCCACCACCTTTCGGATTGGTTCCAGTGGTGGAAGGAACCAGAAATGAAACAAACTCCCCCTCCCACCCCAAAAAAAAACAAGACGCCCCCAAAACAAATCGCCCCCCCCCCCATCCGTGCCCCCCACCCGCCCCACCTCTCCAGCGCCATGTGCACCTTGTCCTCAAACACCTTGGCCGCCAGCATCTCCAGCGCCAGGCGCAGGTGGGGGAACACGCCGGCCATGCGGGTGGCCTGTTTGTTTGGGGGGGGGGGCGGTGTGTGTGTGGGGGGGGGAATTGAAGGGGGGGAGGCGGCGGAGAGGCGTGGTGGGAGGTTTGTGTGTGTGTGTGTGTGGTAGTTCATTAACCTGGGGGCGTGAGCGGGCATAAGGGCAGGCGGGCGGGTGTGGAGTGCGGGCACACAGGCGGGCGGACGGGGAGGGGACGAGCGGTGCGCAGGCAACCGGCAAGCCTGCGCAGACCCAACTCACAGACTACGCCAGCGCCACGGGTGTTCGGACCCACCGCGCTGCCTCTACCTAAACCCCTCCACCCGCTCCACCTCCCCAGCTCACAAGGACACTGATTCTCCACGTTGACCCCCTTCCTTCTCCTGGGCGTCGGCACTTCCCAGACTGGTTTGAGGGGCTGCGTTTGAGCTGGTACTTTCAACCCCCTACCTCCCCCCCTTCCCCCCCCCTTCCCCCTCCTCACCCCCCCTCCCTCCCTCCCTCCTCCCTCACCTCCACCTCCACCATCTCGCCCAGCCCGCCGTACAGGCGGCTCAGCGGCCGCAGCCGCTCCGCCACCGCGGCGTCGTCCGCCGCCACCGCGGGCTGGCGCACCCAGGCCACGTCGTCGGCGGTGGACTGGAAGGAGGGCAGCAGGCTGATGTAGCGCTGGTGTGGGTGGGGGGGGGTTGGGGTTGGGTGTGGGTGGGTGGGTGGGTGTGGGTGGGGTTGGGGTTGGGTGTGGATGGGTGGGTGGGTGGGTGTGGGTGGAGGGGAGGTTAGCCATCTATAGACGGTGTGTATTAAATTTTAAAGAGGGGGTTGTAAGTACCAGCCCATTGTAAACCAAACACCTAACTAGCGAGTGAGGCACAGGCATACGCAACAAATGTAAGGCATAGATACATGGGTGTCTGTGGGGGGGCACGCATCATGAGTTAAGAAGAGAACACGTAGCCAGGTACACAGGTACAGTAGGGGGGCGTTGTAGGGGGTCCGGGTATGATTATTTTAGGGTGGTTGGGTCACAGTTGAGGGGAAAAGATAAGAGGGCAGGATTGGGATTGCGTGCACCATGATGCGCAGTGAATAACGGTTGGTGACACGTTGCCGACAGGGGGGGAAGGAGTACGGGGGGAAAAAGTGTGTGTGTGGGGGGGGTGCCATGCATGTTTAATTCAGGACGAGGTAGACGTAGAACAGACGTTGGAACACACGATGGCATACGGGGGAGGGGGGGAGTTCATTCCAGAAAACAAAGCGACCATTGCAACGGTGGAGCTGAAGCCGGCGGGGGACGGGTGGAATTTGCCGCCACCATTCCTGCGACCCACCCACCTCGCACGCCGCCTCCATCTCACGCCCCCTTCCCCTCCCCCCCCCCACACACATATAAATTAAACATGCATGCCCCCCCCCTTTCCAACCAGTCCTTTCCCAGCCCCACCAGCGCCCCCTCCCTACCTGTATGACGGCGCGCTCGCGGTCAAAGGCCGCCATGATGCGGGCGCACTCGCCCATCACCCGCAGGTTGTCGTCCTCAAAGGCGCTGTCGAACCTGGATGTGTGCGAGTGTGGGTGCGTGGCTGGCTGGGTGGGTGTTCGGGTGCGGATGTGTGGGCTTGGGACGTGGTTGGGTGCCACCCCACACACGCATGGGTGCTGTCCCCCCCCTAACGGCTGCGTTTCCCAGCTGCAGCGCAGTCGTGTTCGCATTTTGTTTCTCACCGGGACTGTTTACCAGTAACCCCCCCTAACTCTCCTCCTAACCCTAATGCATGTAACCCCCTCCCGCCCCCCGCACCCCAATCCCCGCCCCCGCACCCCAACGCCTGCCTCACCTGCCCACCACCCGGTTCTCCAGCCAGGTGCAGTAGGCGGCCAGTCGCCGAGTGCAGTAGTCCAGGCTGCCCGGCTGCGGAGCCAGCTCGCGACGGGAGGAGGCGGAGGCCGAGGCAGTGGACGGGCCCCCCGCGCCGCCGCCGCCGCCGCCGCTGCTGCCGTCGTCGTCCGCGCCCCCTCCGCCGCCCCCGCCTGCGGCGGCGGCTGCTGCCAGCTTGCTGCGCTGCTTGGCGTTCTCCGCCTCGCAGGTCAGCGTGCGCAGCTTGCGAGCCACGGCCTGCGAGGTGGATGAAGAATCAAGGAGGCGGCCGGCTACATAGTTAACGTTGCAATTTGTGTTTATAAAACACAAGAGATGGCGAAACGTAGACTTGATGTGGGCGGCGGCGGTGGGTGGGCCTGGACAGCGGCAACAGGGCTATGAGACATGCGGGGGGTCGGTCGTGTGCGTGGATCTTGCTTGGCCCATGAAGCCTCCTTCCTCTCCCTGTACCTCTCCCTGTACCTCTCCCTTCTCTCCCTCCACCGCCCCCCCCTGAATGTCCCGCCTCACCGCCGCCTCCGCCAGGCGCCGGTCCTCCCAGAACAGCCCCGGCAGGTGCGCTGCGAAGGCGCCGTCGCCCTCGGGCAGCGCCGCAAACAGCGCCAGGTGCTCAAACAGCGACACCAGCTCCAGCGCGCGCGAGCGCAGCGCGTCGGCACGCTGTCAGGGCGCCGGACCAGCGGTTGTGCGGATGTGTGTGTGTTAGAGATCACAAGGGAGAGATATGAAAGACTTGTGGATGTGTGTGTGTGCGTGTGTGTGGATGTGTGCGCGAGTCAGTGGATTGGAGGATGGGCGTGTTGGGGCCCGCCAGGGGATGGGTTGTGGGTGGCAGGGTACGCTCGTGGCGTGTGCGGGGCGTGTCCTCGCTGACTGCCTCCCCTCCTACGCCCCTGCTTCTTCAAACCCTGCTCCCTCGCCCCTGCTATTCCACCCCTGCTTCTTCATGCCTTTTGCTTTAATCCCTGACACCTCCGCCGCCCCTTCCTCCCCCCCCCCTGACTCCGCTTCCTTTAGCTTGGTTTAGTTTGGGCTGGTAACCACAACCCCCCCTCCCCCCCTCCTTCTTCACTAATTTAACATGCATGGGGCCCCCTAATTTAACATGCATGGAGCCCCCTCCCCTCCTCCCTCACCTACCTGCAGGCGGTCCCCCAGTCGCGTGCCGACCTGCCCCACCCGGTTGCTGCGCTCCTCCACCTCCCGGAACGCCTCCCGCACCCGCTCCGAGTGCCGCTGGGCGCTGGACAGCGCTTTCTGGGGCGCGGGAGGCGCGGCGGTTGGAACAGGGAGCAGGGCGGTGGGATGGGGGTGGGATGCGGGCGGGGTGGCGGTGAGGTGGGGCTGAGGACACGTCAGCTGACCCTACAGGGCCCTGCACACACACACACCTCCTTCGCCCCTCCTGAAAGCCACGCACACACTTCTTGCATACTGTGCATGTCCGCCCCCCTCCCCTCCAGCATCAGAATAAAGTACCCCTCCCCAACCCCTGATATGTCCAACCCCCCCCTCCCACACCTCCTCCGCGCTCTGGGCAGGGACGGCCGGGCTTTGGGTTCTATCGGTTGGTTTGCTTGGGGTTCTGGTCCCCCCCCCCGGAACGGGATCGTCGTCTTCACGCGGAGCCGATCACGCCTTCTGGTCATCGGTATGCCAACGTGTGTTGCAACGTCTGTTCTACATCTACCTCGTCATTAAATAAACATGCATGGCACCCCCTCACCTGGTACTTGGCCTGGTCCGCCTGCAGCGCCCCCTGCAGGCTGCCCACCGAGCGCGCCACCTCGCCGTGCGCAATCATAGCCTCGCCCTCGGCCCTGTCGCCGTGTTGGTTGCGGGTGCCGGTGCTTGTTGTTGGTGTGATTTCGTTTCGAGGAAGTTGCTGGATCAGGGGCCATGTGGTCCAGCAAGTGGCGGGGGAAGGGTGTTGTGGGGCGTGCCGTCCCCGAGCGTGTCCCGGCCCCGCCCCGGCCAGCTGCCCCGGCCCTTTCCTCAGCCGCGCCAAACTCAGACATCCCTGCGCCCGCTCATGATCCGGCCCCCCTGGAGCTTGAGCCCCGCCCGTCCCGGCGCCCTGCTGACTTGTCCATGAGCTCCAGCAGCGCACGGCTCTTGTCCAGCGCCACGCGGGCAGCGGCTGCGGCGGTGCTGGTGTCGGGCTTGGGGCCCACCGGCGGGTCCTTCGGATCCAGCACCTCCTTGGCCAGCCCAGCGAGAAACGTTGCGAGCGAGAAGCCATCTCTAAAGGCTTGCGGGTCGACCAGAGACAGCTGCGGCATCGCGTTGTTCCTCTGGCTTCCACGCTAGTCCTCGTTATACATTTTACTGCACATCATCTCATCATTCATAAACATATTACATTTCTACTAAAAAAGCGGAGTCTGGTCAGTGCAAGGAACGATTGTTGACTTCAGCGCAACTCTTATTATTTCTTTTGTGGTCTTCGAGGGTAAGCAGCGCGTTGCAGTAACTGATACAATAAATTTGGGCGCGGGCATTAGCTAATTCTGCTCGGACTGGCTGCCACAAACCACATGCCTGGCCCTGCCCCTTGCCAGTGTCGTCCCCGGCCCCGCGCCGGCAGTCCGCAGCACATTTCCATGACTGCTGTTAGTGTGTGTGTCGCTCTGCCAGCTGCCAGCTGCGGTTCTAGGCTCAAGTCCAAGTCGTCGTGCAGGCCACGTACGGCCTCTCGCACCGTCCGCGCGGTGCTGCTCACGCCTTTTGGTCACGCTCGCCCGATGCTCCTGTTTGCCAACCCTCAGTCCACTGGGGAACTGAAACCCTGGCTTGACTGGCACGCCGGCCGCAGTCCCCTGCAGACTCTGCCGTAGTTGTACCAAGCTGTGCGGAGCTGTGCCCGCTGCCATCTAATCGCTCGGGACGCCGCACAGACGCACGGTTAAGAAGCGGATGAGCGCACGCGATTAGGGGCCCCTCCAGCTTGCTGAACAGGTTCAGAAAGCCGATGCTGGCAATTACACAGCCCAGCCCCCCCGCCACTCCTGTCTGCCAAACATCCCATGCACTGCTTACCCACAAACACAACTTTCACAGCCACAGCCAAGGAGCTCCTGCTACCCAAAATACTCCTCCATCTTACGCCGCGTCTTCTCTCCACCCCGACCCGGCCTGTGCACAATCTTGCGCACTGCCCTGCCCTGCCCAGGAGTCATTTCATTGTACATCAATTGATAATGGTACACGGAGGCCCACACATCCTCCTCTTTCTCCTCCTGCTGCTGCGGCACACGGCCACGTGCGCACAAGACGTCACGCGATGTCTGCGTTGCACGGGCAGTCTGACCAGTGACCACCCCGCGACACCGCCACATGTTGGCACTGAGCCTGCGGTTGCAAACACAAGCCGTACATGCATTCGGCCGCCTCAATTTCCAGGTGGCAGCACCCCAGAAAGAGGGGATGCGTGCGTGTCAACCGCCAACTGTATGCCCACGAAGGCCCGGATGCACCATGCATGATATTGCATGTTCGCTGCGGGCATCGGCGAACTCCTCACGCATCAGCGTTCCACCCTCTTCGGCTGTTCCTCGCCGCGCGAAATAATGCTGTTGGTACATGCAAACAGAAACGTGCACGCTCTGGCAAAAGAAAAAGTAATGTACACACGCGTGCAGATAAAGCTACTGAAAGCCTGCTCAAACCCAAACTCCTGCTCTACCCAAACTCTCGATGCGGCGCACGTGCAGGCCGCGGCCGTCAGTGCACGGCGGGGTATCAGTGTATTACCCCTTGAGACAAAAGAATCTCGACGAAGCAAAGGAATTGCGGCCTCATTAGGCCGGGCCGCAATCTGATCCAGCCACTGTATGTGCCTCTACCCATCGCTGCGCACTGATGCAACTGGGTGCGCCCGTTCAGCTTGCGTGTCAACTGTCGAAACCGACACGCGAAACACGCACGCCACGCAGCCGCCGCCGCCCAGCCTCCCGGGCGGCGCGGCCGCTCCTCCACGGCTTTGAGCGGCACACACCCGCCAATTCCCGCCAGCAAACAACGCAACAGGCTTTACGCAAATGGGATATGTGCCCTTATGCGCCTACATCCAGCTGACAGCGCATGCGTCAATCCATGCTTGTTTGGCTACTCAAAAAAGGTAGCTTGCACACACCATCCACACAAACTGACACATCAGGGATACTACCGTGTGTATCCCTGCTCATCTTGCAATGCAAATACTGTACAGATCCCAGCACCCTTATTCAGAGCCACCTCTTCAAATACCTGCATTTCCATGATCTACTCCGTCATCCTGACTCCCTGCCGCTTCACTCGGCCGCCGCCTTCTCCTCGTCGCCGCCGCCGCGCAGCGCGGACCAGTCGACCCACATCAGCTCCACGTCGCTGACCTCGCCGCCGCCGTCACCACCCGCCGCCGCCGCCGCCGCCGCCGGCTCCGCACCGCCGGCAGTAGCCCCAGACGCGGCCGCACCGTCGTCGGCAGTAGCCGCGCCGTCCAGGGGCGCCGGCCACGACGGCCCCAGCAGCGGGGCCAGGTGGCCGTCCAGCTCAAAGCCCGGGACCGGCACGTCCTCGTCCCCGTCCCCCACCTCCTCCTGGGCCGCCTCCGCCTCCTCCTCCTCCTCCTCCTGCTCGGCCTCCTCCGCCTCCCCGTCGTCAGCCTCCGGCCACGTCACGCCCGCCGCAGCTACCGTCACGGGGCTGTAGCTAAGGTAGCCGGCGACGCCGCTGCTACTGCCGCCCCCGCTGCTGCTGCTGCTAGTGCTGGTGCTGACGTCCGTGGCAGCAGTGGCGGCGGTGGCGGTGCCGGGCGCGCCCGGCCCCTGCTTTAGCTGCTGAAGCACGGCATCCACGGGCGCCGCCTGCGCCGCCACCAGCTGCTCCACGCTGGCTGCGGGGCCGCCCAGCGGCTGCTGCTGCTCCGCCGCCGGCTCCGCATCGGCGCCCGCCAGCCAGCTCCAGATGTCCACGTCGGCGTCAATGGGCCCGGTGGCGGCGGCGGCGGCGGCGTCAACGGCGGCGTCAATGGCGGAGGCAGTGAGGGCCGCACTGGTAATGCTGGCATCCTCGCTGGCAGCGGCGTTGGCAGCGGGCTCCTCCACATCTACCGCCAGCCAGCTCCAGATGTCGACGTCCAGGTCTGCGCCGCCCGCGGGCTCGACGGAGCCGGCGGTTGCGGCATCGCTGGCGGCATCGCTGGCGGCGGAGGAGGTGGCGCCGAGCTGAGCGTGGTCAGCGGCTGCCGGGGCAGCAGCTGCTGGTGCGGCGGCGGCGGCCGCGGCGGCGGCGGCAGTGCGCTCGGCCGGGGCCGGCAGCGGGTCTGCGATGTCGTCACCGCTGCCGCCGCCGGCGAGCCAGCTCCACACGTCCACGTCCTCAACGGCTACAGAATCGGCACCAGCCGCCACGTCAGCGGCGGCAGCGGTGGCCGCATCAGCGGTCTCGGCGGCCGCAGCCTCCTTGGCCACTGCGGCGACGGCGTCTGCGGCCATCTGGCGGGCCGCCGCCGCGGTGGCGGTGGGCTCGGCAGCGGCGGCGTCAGCGGCGGCCTTGGCGGTGGTGTGGACATTGGCGGCGTCGGCCGCGGCGAGCACGACGTTTCCGCCCACGGTGACGGCGGCGCCGATGATGGTGGCGGGGGCGGCGGTCTTGGTGCCAGGCGGCGCAGCGGCGGACGCAGTCGCGGCTGCGTCGGCGGCCACGGTGTCGATGGCAGCAGCGCTGCCGGCGGCAGGCGCAGCGCCGGCGCTGGTGGCGGTGTCGTCAGCAGCCAGCGGCTGCTCGTCTTCTGCCGCCGCCGGCGCGCCCACCAACCAGCCCCAGATGTCCACATCTTCGGCACCTCCCTCCTCCTCATCGCCCTGCGGCGCTGCCACCACCTCCTCCTCCTTCTGGGCCTTGCCCTCGGCCTTCGTGGCCGCATCCATTGCGGCCTCGAACGCCTCATCCTTGCCCAGCCGCGCGTCCATCTGCTGCTGCTGCCACTGCTGCTGCTGCCACTGCTGCTGCTGCTGCTGCTGCTGCTGCTGCTGCTGCAGCTCATCCTCGTCTTCATCGGCGCTGCTGCCGAAGGCGCTGGCCAGCCACGCCACCAGCTCCACATCCTCGTCGCTGAACTCGTCGTCCACCGACACCGCAGCCGCCACCACAGCCGGCGGCTGCTGCGCCGGCGCCGCAGCCACAGCTGCCTCGGCCGCTGCCTCGGCCGCTGCCGCTGCCGCTGCCGCTGCCGCTGCCGCTGCCGCTGCCGCTGCCGCCACCTCCCCCTGCGTGACCGCGGTCGCCTCAGCAGTCCGTGAGGACGCCGGCTGGGTCGTTGGCGGTTGCGCCGCCACCTGCAGCGCCGCCGCCGACAGAGCAGCCGCCGCCGGCGGCGGCACCGCCGCGGCCAGCAGCATGTCAGCGTCGGTCAGCTCGGGCTCGGCCGGCGGTGCCGGCGGCAGCGCCGCATCGGCAAAGAGGTCAACGTCGGCAGCGGCGGCAGTGGGTACCGACGGCGGCACGCGCAGCGCTGGCGGCGCTGGCGGCGGTGTGGCAGCGGCGGCGGCGGCGGCGGCGCTGATCTTGGGGATGTTGAAGGTAGCGGCGGCAGCGGCCAGCGGCACGAAGTGGCCGCCGCCGTCGACCTCCAGGTAGACGTGGGGAGGCGCTGGCGGCGCCGCCAGGCCCGCAGCCGTATCAGGTGCGGCCGGCATGGCGGCCGGCGGCGGCGGCGGCGGCGTGACGGCGCCGCTGGCAGCGGCGGCCAGCGCCGCCAGGGCCTCCAGCTCCGCCGCCCATTCGTCGTCTTCGGGCACGGCCTTGCGCGCCAGCAGCTGGGTGCTGCTGCTGCTGCTGCTGCCAGTGCTGGTGCTGCTGCCACTGAGGGGCTCAATAGAAGAGCCAGTAGCAGAGATGGCGGATGGCGACAGCGGCGCAGCTGCCGTGTCCGCGGCTGCGACTGCCAGCGTGGCTGCGGCGGCCGCTGCGGCGATGGCGTCCAGCTCAGCACCCCACTGCGCATACAGCTCGTCACACACCTGCTCCGAGCGCGGCACCGCCACCACGGCCGCCTCCGCCTCCTCAGCCACAGTAGCAGCCGAGGCGACGGTGCCGGCAGCAGCAGTGACGGCGGCAGCGGCCGGGGCAGCAGCCTCGGGCTCCACTCGCACTGCAGCCTCAGCGGCCTCCGACAGGGCCTCCGCCACCGCGGCGGTGGCAGCCGACGCTGCCGCCGCGGCAGTGGCGGCCGCGCCGCTGGCGGCGGCGGCGAGCGCCGCCAGCTCCTGCAGCTCAGCTTCGGTCAGCTCCGGCTCCTGCTCCTCCTCAGGCTCGGGCAGCAGCTGCTGTGGCTGCTGTGGCTGCTGCTCCGACTCCAGCACTAGCGGCAGCGTCGCCGGTGGCAGGCTGAACACAAGCACCTCCGACGCCGCCGCGGCGGCAGCGGCAGCTGCCAGCAGCTCCGCCTGGATGGCGGCGGCAGCCGCGGCTGGGATAGGGGAGGCGGCGGAGGCGGCGGAGGGCGCGGCGCGATAGAACTCCTCGACGCTCTTGCCGTTCAGGGTGGACGCCGCGGCGGTGGCGGCGGCGGCCGCCGCTGCCGCGCCCGCGGCGGCCTGGCCCTGCGAGCGCAGCGTCGCCAGGCGGGCGCGGAAGCTGCGGCGGCGGCGGGCGACGGCCTGTGCCGTCGCGTCACCGGCGCTGCTACTGCTGCCGCTGCTGCTGCTGTTGTTGCTGCTGTTGCCGCCCTCCTTCTCCTCCGCTGGCTTCTGCTGCTGCTCGGCCTCGCTCTCGCTAGCGCTGCCGCCGGCGCTGGCGGCGCCGCCGTCGATGCTGGGGCGGCGCGGCATGCGCAGCGCGCCGCCCGAAATCCAGGACCCAGGCACCGGGGCGCCGCTGGTGCCGACGGCGGTGGCGGCGGCGAGGGCGCGGTCCAGCTCGCGCACGCCCGTGAAGCGCGCATAGGCGGCGATGTCGGGCATGGGGCGCCTCCTGGTGGCGGCGCTGCTGCTGGCCGTGCTACTGGCGGCGCCGGCAGGGGCGGCCGGCGCTGCGGGCGCGGCGGGCGGGGCGGGTGGTGAAGCTGCCGCTGCGGCGGCGGCGGCAGCGGCGGCGGCGGTAGGCACGGCGGCATTGCTACTGCCACTGCCACTGCTGCTGCTGCTGCTGCTGCCGGGCGGGCGCGGGGCCAGGTCGGTCCAGCGCATGTCCGCCACGGGCTTGTACGGCGGCAGCTCGGAGGCGGGCATGCCGTTGTACTGCGAGGTGTAGTACGACCAGCAGCAGCCGCCCGCCGCCTCGGGCTCCTCCTCCGGCTCGTCCTTCGCCTCCTCCTGCCGCTTCGCCGCCGTCTCCGGCTGCCGCTGCACCGCGCCCGGTGGCGCAGGCACGGCGGCCGCCTTGTGGGTGGTGGTGATGGTGGTGGTGGTAGTGGTGGTGGAGGGTGCCTGCACCGCACATGACGGCTGCTCCGGCTGCGGCTGGTCCGCCGCTGCAGCTGGCGGCGCCGCCAGGGCCGCGCGCGGCGGCGGCGGCGGCGCGAGCACGCGGAAGCTTTCCAGCGCTGCGCGGCCGATGGGCACATCCAGGGAGCGCGTCGGCGGCCGCGGCAGCTCAACCTGCACTGCGCGCGTCACCACGCCCGTGCCGCCGCCGTCCGGCGGCGCCGCCGCGGTGGAGATGGTGGTGGTGTTGGCGGCGGTGTCAATGACAACCGTGACGGTCTGGCTGTGCAGCTGCGCCTGCACTGCCGGCGCAGCGGCGCCGCCGCCGCCGCTGCCGTCGCCATGCGCGGGCGGGCCAGCGCCAGCGGAGCGAGGCGACAGCTGCGAGGGCTGCGGCTGCGTCGGCACGGGCGGCAGCGGCGCCGCCGCCGGCGCCTTAACAATACCGTGCTCCTGCCGCCGCACCAGCGCCGGCAGCAGCGACGCCGCCGCGCCCGCCGCCGCCATGACCGCGCCCGCGCCCGCGTCCGCCTGCAGCGCAGGGCTGGCCGCCGCCGCCGCCACCGCCGCCGCCGCCGCCGCAGCAGCAGCATCCACCGCGGCGCTGGCCGCCTGTTGAGTCGCCGCCTCTGCCGCCTTCACATCAGCCTCGACGGCGGCGAGCGCCTTTGCCGCCTGCGTCTCGGCAGCCGTGGCGGCGGCGGCGGCGGCGGCGCTGGCAGCAGCCGCGGCCGCCTCCGCCGCCTTTTCCTCGTGCTGCCGCGGCCGCGGCCGCTGCTGCCGGCGCCCGCCAAGCAGCATGCCCTGATCCGGCCGGTCCCAGTCCGCCAGCTGCTGCGCCGCCTCCCGTTGCTTGCGCGCCTGGCGCGCCTGGCGCTCCTCGCGCGCCTGCTCGCGCTGCCGCCGCCGCTCCTTCTCATAACGGTCGACCTCGGCGTAAAATGCCTCCAGCCAGGGCAACTGCTGGTCCTGCTGCTGCTGCTGCTGGTCCTGCTGCTGCTGCTGCTGCTGCTGCTGCTGCTCCGCGGACCGCTTCTGCCGCTGCAGGTACATGCGCTTCTCAGGGCCGTTGTAGCCAGGCGGGAACTGCGGCACCGCCGGGGCCGCGACGGCGGCGCCTGCGTCCGGCTGCGCTTCGCTACTCGCCGGCGGCCCGGCGGCGGTGGCTGCCGCCGGAGCAGCGTCAGCTGCAGGCGCGGCGGCAGCGGCTGCGGCTGCTGCCGGAGCAGTGGCGGCGGCCGCGGCGGCGGCGTCTGCCGCGTCTGCTGCCGGCGGCGGCGGCAGGGGCGTTGGGGTGCAGGTGGTGGCCTGGGTGGCGGGGTTGTAGTGAATGACCAGGGCCGTGCCCGGCTGGCGGAAGGTGGTGACGATGCGGTCCGCGCCACCTGCAGCAACAGGCGGCGGCGGCGGCGGCGGCGGCGGCGGTGGCAGCGGCAGCGGCGCACACGTGTGGAGGTGGGTTGGAAGAGACATTGCGGTCAGGTTGAGGTGAGCTGAGGATGAGGAACATCCTAGACATCAGCGTGCACTTCGGCAACTGGGTACTGCGGAGACCCATGAGACCCGTGCTCAAGACGCTGGGGCACATAGCGTGCACTAGCGTGACACACGCACAATACTTGGGCACAAGCATTGAAAGCAAGACAGCCGCCAAACAGCTTGGGCCCAGGGCACGGAACGCCCCCAGTAGTTGCACATGCGGTACACGACAGTACCGTACGCTGCACGCCGCCCCCGGCCGACGCCCCCCACCCACCTGACACAGACAGCGTGCACTGCACCACTGCCGCAGCTTCCTGCTGCTGCAGCTGCGGTGGCGGCGGCTGCGGCTGCCCGCCACGCTTCACGTCTCCCTCCTTCGCCTCCTGCAGCTGCTGCTGCCGCAGCTCCTCTTCCTGGCGCTCCATCGCATCCAGCTCCGCACCCGACGGCGGCAGCGGTCGCCCGGGCGGCAGCGGCACCGTCAGGGGAACCGCCAGTGGCACCGCCAGCGGCACCGCCAGCTCACAGGCCTCGCCCAGCTGCCACATCTCGCCCTCAGTGGCGGGGTCCACAGGCGAGACGGCTACACCGCCAGCATCCTTGCCGCCTGTGTGTGTGGTGAGCAGGAGTCACGGGCTATTTGTAGGCCAAGTATTGCCATGCGCTTTTATTGCAAGTACCCGGCACTTCGTGTGAGTGCGACACCCAGAAACACGCATGTCCGTAACGTGTACATGTTGTCGAAACCAACAAGCAAGTGATGGTGGTGGTGGTGTATGTGGGGTGCCATGCATGGTGGTGGTGGTGTATGTGTGTGTGGGGGGGATGGTGCTGCTTGTGTGTGAGGGAGCAAATGCAACTTTCCCCCGCATTTCGTGCCATCCCACCAATCCACCATGTCAGCCTAAGCCACATGACGCAAGGAATCGGTTGCTGCATCCAATGTTCCGCCAATGGTACCCGCCACAGGCACGAAAATGCCAAATGAAGCAAACCCACCTTTTTTGGGTTTGTATAAACCCATGTCAACTATCCGTCCGCAGCCCGCAGCCGTAAGAGCTTCACTACAGGAAGTTGGAATCCGTGTGGCACCCCCACACCCCTCCCCAGACGCCAAAAAGCAGCTCTGGAATCATCCAGGATCGAACTGGAGACCTCCTGTGTGCTGACATGAGTCCGCTCCCGTTGCGAAAGGCGTGCCTAATGTTAGACAGGTGTGATAACCAACTACACCATAATTCCGAGTGAGCCAATGTCGTCGTCCAGGATCGAACTGGAGACCTCTCGCGGACACGATTGTAGCCCGAAGGCTGCCATGTGAGGCGAATGTGATAACCAACTACACCACGACGACTCGACCTTGTGACCCATTCAGCTCGGAGGGGCCGCTCCACATGAGACCCAACCAACAATCGTGGGGCTCGAAACTTGATTTCGCCGGGCGGGGCGAGGGTCCAGGTCACAGGATCGAATCCAGACAAGCATGCAGTGGCCCTGCCACTGCCGCCACTGGCACGCAACTCGGCTTGCTTCACACTCAACTCAACTAAGCCTGTGCCCAACCTATGCCCGTAATGTTGAAAGCGAGTGTGTGGGGTGGTGAAATGCGAGATAGGCGGGATGGGGATGTCATATCTAGGCAGCGGCAGGGAAAAGACAGTGGGCATGTTACCCCACATACTCGCTTGCAACATTATGGGCATAGGTTGGGCGCAGGCTTAGGTGCGTGCCAGTGGCGGCAGTGGCAGGGCCACTGCATGCTTGTCTGGATTCGAACCTGTGACCTGGACCCTCGCCCCGCCCGGCGAAACCAAGTTTCGAGCCCCACGATTGTTGGTTGGGTCTCATGTGGAGCGGCCCCTCCGAGCTGAATGGGTCACAAGGTCGAGTCGTCGTGGTGTAGTTGGTTATCACATTCGCCTCACATAGCAGCCTTCGGGCTACAATCGTGTCCGCGAGAGGTCTCCAGTTCGATCCTGGACGACGACACTGGCTCACTCGGAATTATGGTGTAGTTGGTTATCACACCTGTCTAACATTTGGCACGCCTTCCGCAACGGGAGCGGGCTCATGTCAGCACACAGGAGGTCTCCAGTTCGATCCTGGATGATTCCAGAGCTGCTTTTTGGCTGTGGCGTGTGCGAAAGGGGGGGGGGTGTTCTGCACGCGCTCGCGCGTGCGTGTGTGTGTGTGTGTGGAGGGGGGGGGGCTGCACGCGCTCGCGGGGGAAGGGGGAGCCGTACGCCGGGGTTGGTGCTTCCAATGTGTACAACTGAACGTGGGGGCACCTGCTGTAGAACGCGTGGTGCCAGGGTCGTGCCCCGAGCCTTGGTGCCTAGGGGCGGGACACCTTTCATCCCGCTCATAGTCAACACAACACCTACCTGTACTTGTGGTGCGATTAGCCGCCTCCTTGCCTTGCCGGTCCTTGCTTGCGACGACCTTGCTTGTGGCTGCCTGCGCCTGACTCTGCGCCTGGTCCTGTGCCTGCGGCTGCGGTGGCTTGGGCTGTGCCGTCGACACCGGCGCCGATGCCTGGGACTGCTTTGCGGCCGCCGTGGCCGCTGCAGTGGCGGCCGCCGCCGCCGCCGCCAATGAAGACAGCGGCGGCGCAGGCGGCAGCACGGAGGCGGCAGCCGGCGGACTGCTGCTGCTGGTAGTGCCGCCGACAGCGCCGCCGCGGCTTGCCGGCGGCGGCTGGGAGGTAGGGGGCGGCGTGCTTGGCGAGGCTGCGGCACGGAAGCGGCGGCGGTTGAACATCCGGCACATGATGGTAGCACCAGCGGCCGCGTCCTCACCCAGGGCCGCCGCCGCCGCCGCCGTCTGCTGCTGCAGCGGCGTCGGTTTGGGCTGCTGCTGCTGCTGCTTGCTGCCGTCGCTGCTGTCGGCGTAGCTGACGCTGCTGTCGGCACCTTCAGCGCATGGAGAAGCAGTATTCCTGCTGGTGCGGCTGGCGCTGGCGCTGGCGCTAGCGCGGGTGCCGCTACCGCCAGAGGCGCCGCTGTCTGAGCCGGCGGCGCCATCCACAATGCCGTCGAAGGTCTGCTCAGGCAGGACAAAAATGGAGTCGTGGACGCGGTTAGAGGAGCCCTTGGCGGTGGCCCCAGCCGCGTCCCGTGGCGCCCGCGCCGCCGCCGCCACCGCGGCTGCTGTTAGGCTGGGCCCGCCAGCGGCGGCGGGGTCGGGCAGGACGGCGGGGTTGGGGCGCAGGCCGGCGGCGGCGGCGGGGCTGCCCGCCCAGCCACTGCGGGACGCGGGCGGCGGGCTTTTGCGCAGCAGGCTTGCCAGTGAGGAGGAGGAGGACAGGCTGTCCGCCATCGCACCAGCAGCAGCAGCTGCTGCTGCTGCTGCTGCTGCTGAGGGCGAGGGCGGTGGCGGCTCCGCTGTTGGCGGCAGCGGAGCAGCCGTGCCCTTCGCAATGGCGTCCGCTGCAGGCGCCGGCGACGGCGCTGCAGCTGCGGGCTGTGGCGGCGGCGGCGGAGGAGGGGTAGGCGGCGGCGGCGGCGGCGCGATGCGTGGCAGGGCCAGCGGCGGCGGCGCAGGCGTGCAAACCGGCACGCAGGTACGCGGGTAGCTCGGGCCCATGGCGGCGGCCATTTGGTAGAAGGGGCCGAAGTACTCGCGCGGGCTGGGGCCTGTGAGTGAGTGTGTGGTCGCGTGTTAGGAAACACGAGGAAGGGGACAAGAGTGTGTGGTCGGGTGTGTGTGTATGTGTGTGCATGTGGTTCAGTGAGACGCCGCGTGTCGGAGGGAGGAAGAAAGGCGCGGCGGTGGGTTGGGGCTGGGGTGGTGGTGGGTGGAATGGTGGTGGCGAGGACCAACCACAGAAAAGGACGCGAGCGCCAAGTAAGCACGCAGGTGCCGGCGTCTCACCGCTGCGCCGCTGCGGCTTGGACGAGGCCGCGCCGCTGCCGCTCTTGCCGCCGCCGGCCACACGGCCCGCGATTGCGCCCGCGGCCCGCGCCGCCGCGCGCCCCAGCAGCACCACCGCCCAGGCCGCCAGCCAGGAGCTCAAGGCGAGCCCGTACACAGCCGTGGTGGCGCGGCCGGGCAGGGCGGACACGGCCTGTGGCGTGAGGTGCGGGCGACAGTGGCGTGCGGTGGTTGGCGTGCGGCGGTTGGTGTGCGGCGGTTGGTGTGCGGCAAAGGACGGGCGTGGTTGGAAGGACTCGAGGGAGGGGGAGGCGGAGAGAGGCGCACACGGCGGCGAGTGCCGCAGGCGCGAACGTGCCTGAAATGTGGCTGCTGGATGACGGCTCCTGCGCCTGATCGCGCGTCCTCAACTTACTTCGCGTCTAAAACCCAGGAGCACCCCTGAAGAGCTGAAGTGCACACGATACACACGGTGGGCTCTGGCCCTTACGCCACAGGGCACAGGCGCGCGACTAATGGTGCGTGTTGATGGGGCTGCTATTTACAACCTCAACCCCCCCTGCTTGTACTTCCGCTGCTTGTATGGTTTCTTGGTTCAGAATGGGCTGGTAAGTACAACCCCCCTGCTCCACTGGGCATCGGCACTTCACAAAAAACACATACCATCCTATGGATGGCTCCACGCACACACACACACCGACCCACCAACCCACCTGCGGTGTGCTGGCGTCGGCGGTGGGCGAGGGGCCGCCGCCGTACACAGACAGCCGCTGGGCCACCGCGTCCGCCACCGCCGCTGCCGCACCGCGCACGCCGGCCGCGGCACGCCGCATCGCCTGCTGCCCGGCGAACTCGTACTCGGAGCTCGCCACGTCAGCAGTAGGCTGCGGGGAGTGCGACAGCGCCGGCGCCGCCAGGATGTTGACGTCAGCCTCGGTCGGCGTCTCTGCCGCCACGTCAGCGGCGGCGGCGCTGGCGGCGCCGTCAGCGGCGGCTGCCAGCGTGGCGGCGTTGAGTTCGTCCATCTGGGTCAGCAGCCGCTGCCAGGCGGCGGCGGCGGCCTCGGCGCCCGCCTCCGCCGGCGAGAGCGTGGGCACGTCGCTTGTGCCCATTGCATTGACGGTGGAGGAGGCGGCAGTGGAGGGGGAGGCAGCAGCACCCGCGTGCTGGGCCGTGGGCGTCGTATTGTAGCCGGCAGCACTGGCGGTCTTGGCGGTCTTGGCGGCGGCGGCGGGTGCGGCGGGGGCGGCGGGGGCGACGATGGGCGGCGCCGTGTCGAACTGCAGGGCCCAGTCCTGCGCTCGGTAGCGCCAGACACGGACAGATATGGCAAACAAACCAAGCAGGGTCAGGCACGCCCAGAACAGTCATGGTGGCATTTCACGAAACAAATCGCGCTAGCAGCACTGCAACCGCCGCCCAACATTTTCCGAACGCGGCCAACTGCTACACCCAGGCCGCCGTCGTATAGTGGGTTTCCCCTGAGGTGACAGCCACCCGCCGCCGTCCACCTCAATCTCTTGCTCTGCCCTAACCGGTCCGCCCTGCCTTGCCCAGCGCACCCTTACCACACACCCTTCCCCGACAGCACGCGTGCAGAGGAGAGCGCGCACTCACCACCACTCGCAGCGGCAGCTCCACCAGCCCGGCCGACAGCCGCATCGCGGCGCGCGCGCCCCGGACCAGCGCGCCGGGCCCCGCGGCGGCGCCGCCGGTGGTGGTGGTGGTGGAGGGCGGCGGCGACGAGTCTGCTGTGATGGTGCTGGTGCCCGGGCCTGTGGGCTGCGTGGCGATGGCCGCAGCCGCCACTGCCGGCTGCTGCTGCTGCTGCTGCTGCTGCGGCGGCGGTACACGCCTGCAGCGTGGGGGAGAGAGCATAGCGAGTGTGGGTGTGGGTGGGAGGGGGAGGGGGCGGCACTAGCACGCGTCAGGCAGGCAGGCAGGCAGGCAGGCAGGCAGGCAGGCAGGCAGGCAGGCAGGCAGGCAGGAAGAAAGGCCCTGGCGGTGGGGGGGGTTCCATGCATGTTGAATTAATGAAGAAGGAGATGTAGACAGGGGGGGGCGGCATTGTGGCAACGAGGACGCCGGGAGGCACGAGGGTGGCCCCATGGCAGCGCAGTGAGCACCAAGCGCAATTACGCGTGGGGCCTCGGCAGGGGCCTCCAAAACCCATGGATGCCCACCACCACCACCACCACCTGCCTGAAGCTCGGCGCAACAGCAGCAGTGGCGGCGGCGACCGTGTCCGCGTCGGCGCAGGCCGAGGCATCCAACGCGACACGCGGCTCCTGGACGGCGGCGGGGGTGCTTGCGGCAGTGGTCGTGGCGGTGGTGGCGGCGGCTGTGCCGTCCGCCAGCAGTGCGGAGGCGGCGTGCTGGTAGGCCGCCGCCTCCGCGGCCTGGTCGGCGGCGACGGCCTGGAAGTGCAGGCAGTAGGCGGCCCAGCTGCGGCGGACATGTGGGGCAGGGTGGGGTGGATTGCATGGTGGGGTTTTAAATACCAGCCCAATTAAACCAATACCCATGCAAAAGAGCGAGGAGGAGAGCGTGGCCTATGCTGGCAACGGAAGGCGGGGGGGGGGCTCACACGCATTGGAGTTGGTGGGGGGGGAGGGGAGGGTGGAGATGTGTGGGGAGTGCCGTTCAGATGTGGGGAGGGGTGGAGTGGCGCTGTCTAGAGGTGGAGCGAGGGGTTGAGAGGCGAATGCAGCAGTGGGGTTCGTTCGGTGCCACTGGGGTGCACTCGGTGGGTGCACTCGGTGCCACCGTCATGGGATGCAGGCGGGCCAGGGCCTAACGGGGCCACGGCGGCGGCAGGTCGGCAGGAGGTTGTGGAGGCACGCCCGCGTACGGAGGATGCATGGGCAGGGTGGCAGGGTGGCACGCACACGCACTACTGCTCATCATCGCCGTACTCACCGGGCCAGGTCGGTCCAGGGCGTGTCGTAGGCGTCATCAGCCGGCGACGCACCCGGCTGCAGCCGGCTGCTACTGCTGGTGCTGCTGCCACTGCCGGCCGCAGCCGCCGCTCCGGCTGTAGCGGATGCCGGGACGCGGCCCGCGCGCGCCACGCGCGACGCCGCTGCCTCCACTGATTCGGGCACTTGGCGCACGACGGCGGCGGCGGCGGGCCCCGTGGCGGCGGCGGCGGCGGGGCAGGTGGCGTGCAGGCCTGGGCCGACCACGGGCATCACGCCGGCCGCCTGGGAGTTGCGGATGATGATGCTCGCCTGGCGGGAGTGAGGAGATCAGGGGGCGAAGGAGGGTAAGAAGGATGGGGGAAGTCTAGGATTGGCCGTGTGCAAGAGGCGGGTCGCGGGCGGGCAGGTCCACGTCACTCGCGCGTTTGCAGCCGCCGCGACCGGCGCGGAGCCGAGCCGCGGTGTGCATTCCATCCGGTAATGTGGGCTGAGTGCGCTGCAACATCGCCCGGAATGTCGGGGCGAGAGGCCAGGCGGCATTTCGCCTATGCGAAGCTTGTGCAGCGCCCCTGAATCCTTGGCAGTCGTCCGGTCTTGCTGGCGCAATGCAATAATGCGAAACGGCCTAGCTCCACCCATTAACACCAGGCGTGCGGGCCTTTCTCGCGGAAAAGCTCAACAGCCAAACCGGCATCGCCTTTTTCGCGCGCGCGCCCGCAAAAACCTCACCGCGGCAAGCACGATGGTCAGCGCTATGGATAGGATGGATAGCAGGGTCTCCAGCAGGCCGCCGCCCAGCTGGTGGTACACCCAGGCGCGGAACTCGGGCGGGTTCGGCTTGGGCCACGACGACGAGGAAGATGTTGCGCCGGGGCCCTTCTCCGGCGGAACCGCAGGCAGCTGCAGGCCCAGCTTGACCTGTCCATAGCGATAGATACGATGCTGCGCCCTGGCGACGCGCTGCGGCAGCAGGGGTTGAGCGCCGAGCCCGCGCACATGGTAGCCCGGCAGACGCTTGCCGACCAGCACAGCAGCTGCGCCCGGGAACCCGCCGCTGGTCCCAGTATTCCAAACTGATGTTGAAGAAGCAGCGGTCATACTGCCGGCGAGGCTTTGCCCATAGCGTCCTTAAAAGAGGGTTTAGGGTTTTTGCGCGCCGAGCTGCTTTACCGCGCCAAATGATGCACAGATGCGTGTTTCAACAGTGCAGGTATTCAGCAGTGCGAACGCGTGTGTCCATACGTTACATCGGAAAGAAAAGCTGCAATTGGGCGCAACCGCCGACCATGACGCCGAAGTCCGGCCCAGACGCGCGAAAGAAATACACCGGCGTAAGGTCTGAGGCTATGAGTAGCACAGGCTCTAGTGGAATGTCGCCAAAGGCCCGGTCAGCCGAACTCGGGGGAGGGGCTTCCGTGCCAGGCGTGTTGTCGCCGACAGTCGCCGAAGCCCGCCAGCCTAGGGAACGCCTGCGCCAGCCCGGCCCTTACCCCCACGCCCACGCAGCAAGCCCCAAGCGATACACCACATGCACATCCAGTGCAGCATCTGCCCCTACAACCGACTGGCCATTGCTTGGGCTTCCGTCCATGCCATGTCCATGCGCACATTGGAAAGTCCCAGACTCCCAGCCGAAGCTTGCCTTGTCCGCTATGCGCAATTGAGGTAACTACAGCATGGAGACGTATGCTGGAAGGTACGGCAATGTTGCGAGTGGAAGGTAGAGTTCTTGCCGGCCCGCGCGTACTGGTGGGTGCGGGACGACCGCATTCCGCACGCATGTCCGTAACACCACAGGCCGTGCTTGGAGACCCCGCGCTCGCAGCATGATGCCAGCAAGAAAGGAAGCAACTTACACAGATCGCATTGTTTATGTACAGACATACGCACGCAGGTTGAACCACACATGACGTACTTGGCAACCTGACCGCCCGGCTCCCCCACTTCAATCAATCCGGCAGCCTCAAACCACGTCCATGGGAAGTTTACGTACATATCAGCTAGCGTTCAACGCGTCACACATTCACACCGCTATGATTAAGTTTCATTTGACAAGCACACGGCAGGTGCACAATATGCTTAGGGGTATGCGCGGAGTCCCCTCGCGCGGGCATGTATGTGTGTGAGTGATCGCGCGTGCCGCGGGAGCCACGCCTTCTCCATCTTAACGTACGGTGTGTATTACCCTTTGTCTGCACTGTGCTTATGCCGGGGTAGATTCTTGTGTATGTGCAAGCATGTGGGCCCGGGGCCAGCCGCCAGCGCAGCCATCTTTGTGTATGAAGCCCGGCCACCTTCCTTGTTGTACGAAGCTGACACGCACTGCACGAACCCTTCTCTGTACGGCACGCCCTCAGTCTAACACTGCCTGTTCATCAACGGCCACGCACCCGCCCACGCACTACACCGCTACTACCTACGCCCGCTAACCATGGCTAGCATTCCCACCCGCGTTCTCATGTTAGCAGTCATCATGCGCGCGGCGTGGCGCGCACATCCAGCGCAGCCCGCTTGCACCCCTGGCTTGCACGGCCGCCCAGCCATCTACTACTTCTGCTGGGCTACTCCTCAGATGGGCTTGCACGAGGCGATGGGCCTGTTCTTGATAATCAGGTTCTCCACGTCCTTCAGCGCGGGCCTGCGGGCGCTGCAGGTCTCCCAGAACGCCAGCGGGTCGACGCACTCCAGCTCGGCGAAGGGCGGCTGGGCCTTGGGCGCCGAGTTGTACATGTTGCGGCGGCCCTCCGGCGTCAGGATGACCCTGCGGGTAAGATTTGGTGGTTCAAGGATCATTTCACGGTTGTGGTGTGGTGGCGGGGAGGCAGACACGTGCTCGGCGGGGAGGATAGGGTGGGGAAAAGGGGGGCTGGAGGCACGGCGGCATGCGTGTGAGCACATGTGGGTTTCGACTGCCGCCGCCGCAGCCAGTGCTAGCTCATGGGGAACCACGGGCATCCAAGCCCAAGCGCAACTAACTCACTTGCGCTCCTGGTTCTGGTCCTCGGCCAGCAGCGCCAGCTGGGCCTTGGAGGCGCACAGCTCGTCCTCCAGCGCGGAGATGCGGGCCTCGTAGTACGCCTTCAGGTCTGCAGGGCAGTGACGACATTCAACACGACATTCAACATTGCAGCGCGCCAGTTAGTTAGTTACTATTAGGGGGAAGTGGATTGCATGCTTGCTTGATTGGCGGGATACATTGCAGTGGCAGGGCGTCTAGGTAGTCCAGGTGGTCGCTCACGCACGTCAGTGTGGGATGATATGGGGCATGTGCCCAAGTGGCCAAGCTAAGGAAGGGAGACAGAGCACGCAGGACAGCAGGAGGGCGGGCAGCTGTAGCGCTCCCCGCAGCTGTAACACTCTAACACCCACACCGGCGGCATGCACGCAGCAGTAGTGGCCAATCTACATCAGCCGAGCACCCACCAGCAATGGCCTTCTTCACGTTGTCCTTGAGCTGCTTGACCTGTGGGTGCGCGCATACCATGAAATTTACCCTCATTTGCATTTTGCGCAAGGCAGCTTGCCAGGCGGAATTGCTGCCTGATAAAACACTACACAGTCAGTCCCCTCATATGCGCTCATGCTTGCACTGAGCTGCTGTGAGGCCCCTACTCGCCTACTCTCTGCCTTCAGCGCGGACAGTCAGTTGCCTTGGTGCGTGCCGGTCTGTACACGAGAAAACGCTACAGACGCCACCCGACACCTAATCGCAATCTATCACACGTACCTCAGCGGTCAGGTTGGTGCGAGTGGCCTTGGATTCGGCCTCTTCCTTGTCCAGCAAGCCCTGCTTGGTGATGGTGAGCAGGTCCAGGATCTGCTGCGTGTTGTCGGAGGCGGCCTTGACCAGCTCGTTCTGCGTTCGTTATTCACAAGGCACATGTCGACAGCAGGCAGGGGCCTTTGCGCACACAACAAAAGGTTACGGTCTTCGTTTTGTTTTCCCATGTGCTCAGGGTGAGTGGGGCGTTTCGCGCGCGCATGCGCGCGTGCGTGCGTGCGTGTGTGTGCGTGTGTGTGTTTGTGTGTGTGAATGTGATAGGTAGCTGAGAGGGGGTTAGCTCAGAGCCCCAAAAGCAAACCAGTCAATGCGAAACCCAAACTTCATGAGGGCGGGCTCGGGCTCACGTAGGAGGTGTGCTGAGAAAGCGTGGGGCCTGGGCTTAGCTAGGGAATGGTGAATAAGGTCTGGCTGGGGGGCAGGCACCCCTGGGGTTGGGTGGATGGTCCGGTTCAGGTTGGAAGAAGAGGAAGCGGCGAGCCACAGGGAAGCGTGGTTGTATCTTGCATAGTTTGAGGAAGCTGGCAATGAGTGTCAGATGATGGGTAGGGGGTGGGGCCAAGCGGTGCAGGTGTGGACGGAGCCCGGCAGGCATGTAGTGCATGCCCCCCCCCCACACACACACGCACACACACACGCACACCTTGTGACCTCTAACCCACACACACACACATTGCGGCAGCGCACGCACGCACCGCAGTGGACTCGGTCTTTGCCTTGGTGGCGGCCAGGGACTTATGCTGGTTGTAAATGGCAACCCGAGCGTTCTCGTGTACCGAGGTAATCTCAATCGAGCTGGACGTGGGCGTGTGTGCAAGGATATATGGCGAATTGGGGGGAAAGCGATCATAATGTGTGGAAAGGTGGAGCAGGTCAAGTCGGGGAACTGTGGCGGGCAGGCTGGGGCAGAGCGACAGTCCCATGCACCCTTCAAGACAGCATCCCGCATTCTTCGTCCCTGTCTCGTCTCTATCCTGCAGGGCCGCGTCGGATGCCGCGTCGGATGCGGGTGCGCGCACTCACTTCAAGCCGGCATCGTGCACCGCCGTCGTCACCGCCTCTGCGGCCAAGGCCGTGGTGGCAATCTCAAACGCGCCCTTCACAATGCCCGCCGCCATCTTCCACCTGCGGCAGCAGGCAGCAAGCCATCGGTAGGCGGTAAACGCAGCCGCCCACTCTTCGGGATGGGGCGAGCGAGGTGGTGAGATGAGAAGAAACGTTGACATATGCATTGGTCGAGCTTTGACCATTCGAGGCAATTCAATGCAATGATTCGGCCCCTATGACCATCTAACCGATAGCCGCCCATGCCTTTCAAGGAAGCGCAATCCTGCGCAATCACCAAGTACTGCATTCGTTGCTACTCACGGGTTGAACTGCACCAGTGCAGCGAAGAAAGGGCTTGCAAAGCCTGCATGGCTTGAAGGCAGGCGATGACGCCAGTGATATAGCAGGTTGCAAGTTTATTGGCACCCCCCGGCATGTGACATCGCGACATGCGACATCCCGACGTGACCTTGCGACATATGCACATACGGCCAAAACCAACCTAAATGCCCCAAATCGTTTGCCAAAGTATGTATTGATGCAAGTGGTGAATGTGGCATGGCGCCACACGCCTCAGCTATGCCGCTGGAGCCACATTTTGTGTGGTGGTGCTGGGGGTGTGCGGGGCGCATCAAGCCATCAGGCTATGGTGCGGAGCCAGACAGCCGCAGAACACTTCATTCGCCACTAAATGCTTCACGTATCCATACGTGGTAAGCTCTAGTGGGTACAATTCCTTAGGCTATATGTCGTATTATCACATGTCGGGTGATGTCGGGTTGTCAATTGTCGCATGTCGCAACCAGGGGGGTCTCAATAAACTTGCACACAGCCATAGTTGTCTTGTCGCAATAGATACGCACAGATAAGCAGCCATGCATGCGGGTTCATCGCATGTGTACGGGGCTGGCATGCGCCTCCCGCCCAAGCAAGCCTTACAAGCCTTGTTTGGGTCTGCGACACGCCGATTTTGCGCACCTGTCGAGACCTCGGTGGTTCCGGCGATGGTCTGGGCCGTGCCCAGGGCCAGGTTCACGTAGCTCATTCCGAGGAGGACCTCAGTGTAATCTGCACGTGCACATTGGTGCACAGGGCCACATGTCACGGCAGAGACTTGGGTAATCACTCCATCACTCAGCACGTGTACGGCAATGCGCGGTGATTCGTGGCATCGTGACATAACAGTGCGCGGCGGAGTACCCCCAGGGGGCAGCAGCCACAATGCCCTCAGCTCACATGATCCCTTCTCGGTTGCGGTCTTCTTGTCTTGGTAGTACTGCGTTGATAGCAATGCGTTTGGAAACATTCAAGGCTGAGCAAAACGGGTGACCCCAACGAACAGCCCAGCGGCCCGATGATAACGAGCCGAGAGGCAGAACCCGACAAGGGGTGTCAGCTTTGTACAGCTGGAAAATGGGCTGAGCCCCAATATGGTCACAGGCTGGGTGGCTGCTTCAGGGGAATGAGTTTGACCCATGCCGACGATGCGCAAGCTTGGGTCTCGGGACTCGGCCAGCACAAGGCACGCGTGCGTGAATCCCACACGCCATCCACGCGAGTCGAGGGTCCCCTTGCTACCAATCCCAAGCACGTGTAGCCCTCTACCGCGCTCCAGACCTCCCCGACGCCCGACACTCCTCGAGCTAGGCACGGGGTGGGAGCGGCCTCGGGGCTCCTCGGCATTTCAGGAGGGGCGACAGACATGGCTCAGCAAGTTGCCACAAACTCGCGCTTTAGTTCCCCGCGTTGCATGCCGTCAACATAGTGTATATCATATACCCTATAAACGCGGGCGTCCGTGACTATCCTCGCGACCTCGCGAAAGTCAATTGTCCGCGGACGCGCGAAGGCACTTCTCGCTCCGCCCGAGTTTTCCCTGCCACCTATTTACATGCAATATACAATAGCAAATACTAATACGTAGCAGTCGTGGTTTGTGCCAGTATGATACTTTTTGCCGACGCACGCACGCACGCACGCACGCACGCACGGACAGGGGTGTTTTGGGGGGGCTTCGCCCCCCCTGGAACGCTTCGCTGGGGGGGCTCAGCCCAAAAAGCACCAGTGTGCGTGCACCCATCGCTTCTTACGTGTCGCGACACGTGGCGGGCAGCACTGGCTAGTCCGTTTGAAGCCCGTCAATAGCTAGTACTAACTAGCCGGCAGGCGCAAGGGACGCCGCCGGCATGCACTGGGAGCCTCATGCGATTCCATTCCCAATCCCAATAATCCCAACACCCACCCACCAACTTGCCCGAAGTACAAGCCACGCCGCTGACACGTACCGCTGCAAGCACGCGGCCGCACGCACCACCACTCACCGGGTCGTTGGCCTTGTCCGACCAGCCCGCAAAGCCCTTGGCCTCAATCATGTTGGTCACCTCGGCGTGGCGCCAGTCGGCCAGGGTGGGGTAGCGTGCCTGGCCCATGCGGCACAGCCCGTGCACGTTCTTGCTGCAGTCCACGTCCAGGGCTGCGGCCATGCGTGGAGAGGCGAAGGGCAGTTGGGGGAAACGGTGCAGCAACAGTGGCGGAAGCGCAATCACCCACACGCCCAGCAGGAAACGCACGAGGCGTGGCCAGCAGCTTATCACTGACGCCCCCGTACGCAACTAGCTGAGTGCTCACAAAAGGGGGGGGTGTGGTTACGAGCCCAAACTAAACCAAACCTGGAGTAAAGGTAACTTTGTACCCCAGCCCAAAAATGGATAGATCTTGACGAGAGCATCCTGAATCCGCTTTCAGAGTTTCAATCAGGGTGGTAAGGTATGGGCCCTCAAAGTCGGGGGTCGGTCCTCGGGGGGGGGGGGGTTGTGGTTACCAGCCCAAACCGGGGGGGGGGGGGTCCCGGAAGTTTCGTCAAGGGGGTCCACGAGGTTTTGTTTCCAGGCCCGGAACACCCTCAAACACGCATAGAACCCCATCCGTGATACTGAGAGGGTTGCAAGAGCCCAGCAGCGGGAACAGCAGAGAGGCGCCAGGGCAAGGTTTGGGTGTGCCCCTCGATCGGTTTACACGGACATGTCACGGTCGACATGTGTCCGGCATCCCACCGCACGCAATCTCTGCAACTGATCCAAGCGCGCAAATAATGCACTAGACGTCTATCAAACATCAAATGGATGCCTCTGGGACATCCCTGCAGTCGAGGGTGCGTGTGGCACGGTACCTCTGGTCAGGACGCATTGACACATTGAAACTTCGGTCCAGACCAGTTGACATGACGGGGCAGCCGACGGTACCACACGTTAGGGCATCCCAGAAGGAATGCATTGCCACCAACACGGTCAAAAAAGAGGGGTTTTAAGGGTCTACGACACGGTTTCATACGGCGGGGTCGGTCGGTCATCGGTCAGGGGGGTCCGGTAGGTTTTGTGGGGTGGGGTGCCGAACTTTTGTTCCTACCCCCCCCCCCCCCCCGGCTCACACACGCACATGCATGCACAGCAGCAGGCAGGCGGGCTCCGGCGGTGAAGATTAAACTCACTTATGACGCCGGCGTCCTTCAGTTCCTGCGGCGTGTTGGGCTGCGTGAAGCTTTCAGCGCTGAGTTGGCGGCGGCGCATGCGGCGGGCGGTGGGGGTGGCCTCGGTCAGCGAGTCCACATAGGTGTCGGTGCGGTTAGTGTCCACATCATCATCTGCAGAAGGAATGGAGAAACGGGCGCGTGCGTGCGGAGTGTGTTTTCTGGATAAGTTATTATGTGATCCCGTACGTTAGCCAGACGGCATAACAGCAGGGGGCGCGCAAGTGCTGCTGAACCGCAAATTTGCTGCATCAATCACACGAACGCCGGCAGCAGCCAAGTGTGTGGAAACCGGGAAAAACCTTTCTAGGGACAGCGACGAGCGAGAAGCAACTCCGTAACTACTCTACCACATACCGGTGTCTTAGAGGTCGCCGTCACTCACCCAGGGTGACGCACATGCGCTCCCACTCGCGGTCCGCCAGCAGGTCAGCTCCCAGATCCAGGGTCTGCCAGGGCGCGCGCGTGGGCGTGGAGAAAGGTCGTTTCAGTTGTACGGCGGTGAAGGAAACTCAACACTACTTTCCATGCTGGCAGTGCATCTAAGCTGCTGTATGTCTGTTCCCGGCCCCCGGCCCGCCGGCAAGCAAGCCACTGCCCGCCGCGCCCCCCCCCCCCCCCGCCAATGCATTGGGTTTGGTTTAGTTTGGGCTGGTAACCACAACCCCCCCCCGCCAAACGGGCTGCAAGTCAACGCATGCATGCACTTGCAATCGATCGCCTCCTCCTACTCCTCCCGCCCCGCTAGCTCGCCACGCACCTCATCCTCCTGCTCTGTGTCCTCCTCGGCGTCCTCGAACTCGTCGCCGTCATCGCCCTCCAGCAGCATGCGGCGCACAGCCACGCTGGTGTCCGCCTCGGCCTTGGACGCCTCCAGGCAGTCCTCGCGGCAGTCCAGGTCTGAATCCAGAATCCGTGTGCGTGACGGCGGTGGGGCGGGATCCGGGTTGGGAAGTGGGGCCGGCGATGGCGTGTGGTACGTAGGGAACAGGGGCAAGGCGAGTAGGTTGACGGAGTAGGTTGATTTGGGGCCATGGGGCCAATCAAGCCAGCATGCAGTGCCCGCAGGTGATGAGGTGAAGGACAGGCCAAGGGGCAGGGTGTACGTCACCACACACCAACAATTTCTCGACCCACCGGAGCAGGTGGTTTGGGTGGTGCCGCCCAGGGCCAGGAACCCACACTCGGCGTCATCCTTCTTGCCCTTGCCCTGTTGTTATTTTGACGAGGTGGTAATAATAGAGCGTGTGGCCAGGTGTGTGCGTCTACCATTGCATGCAGGGAGCGGTAGGAGCGGCGCAGCAAATAAAGATAATGCACGCACGCTCCCAGCCTCCCCACCTTGCCATGGCAGGCGTTCTTGGCCTTGCTTTTTTTGGTCTCGACCTTGCTGGCCTGAGGGCGGGGTAAAGGATGAGGACGAGCGATGAGGCACGTCAGTGCACTGCTGAATCATTGTGAGATAAAGGACTCAACGGGCGGACAGTTCTATTGAGAGGCGGCGGCGGGGATAATCGTTGCCTGATGAATCCATATTTAGATATGGCCCAGGAGCGAGGTGGACGGGTTGCTGGCTGATGGGCGGGGCTTGCATTGAGTAAAGATAGGTTTGCGGGAGGCAGGTGCGCACACGCACCCACGCATGTTCGCACGCACGCACCTTGCATGTTCCGTCGATTTGGTCGAACTTGCGAGCCTTGCTGTTGGACTTGGGGTCCCGCAGCTTGGCTAGCTTTGAGTCGCGGTCATCTTTCTGCGGGGACAACGGACAATTAGCCACGCTGGAAACGTACGGGATACCGCAATGCTGGCTGGCACATGCGGGCATGTGCATTTGCGCGGAGGCCTCATCAGTTTGCCAGCAGTGGCGAGCGGTTGTGCACACGCGTGTGGCAGTGTGAGCGTGGCGTGGCGGGGCTGCCGGCGCGGAGGGACGCTCTCGCTCTGACACGATGCGCACACACAACCACACAGCGAGCGTGGACCCCTCAAAGCCAGCACCGACAGCCCCGGCTAACCCCTCGTTACCCCTACAAACATTTCTCGGCTCCCTCATCTCCCGCATAGCTTACGCGCTACCTCCCAAGAGTCGCTGGTGGCCCTCACCTTACCCTTCACCTCTCCACACCGGCCCACTCACGCACGCACTCGCTCACGGGAGTCGACGGGACGTCGCTATCTCGCCCCTTGCCATATTCCGCCACACGCACGCGCTCGCTCGCACCTACCTGCAGTAGGGCACCCAGGCGGCCGTACTTGGCCTTGCCATTGCCGCCCTCGCCGCCCGGAAGGTCGGGGTCCTCAGCCACACGCTTTTCGCTCTTCCTGCGGAGCGAGGGCGCAGGGAAGGGCGTATGATGCTGGGCGAAGGATATCGAAGTTGCTTACATACGGCGGGCGCGTAAGGCGCGTTACGGGAACGGTTGCATGCATGCCGAGCTCTCAACCGCCCCGCGAAGAGCTGCAGGGCGCGCCGCGCGATCCCAGCAAGTTCCTAGACTTTCATGTTAAAGCTGTCAATGTAGGCCGATGGTTGAGGCCGCCGCACTCACTCGCGGTAGCGCTTAGTGCAGCTCTTCACGCGGTCCCGCTTGTCCGCGAGCTCGATGGCGTTAACACTCGCCGCGACTACCACGACAAGCAGCGCCGCATTAAAGCGTAACAGTCGCCCAAACGTGAAGACCATGCTCGCACGCCTGTGAAGGGAAATGACGTCTTCATAGGCGGTCTAGCATTCATGCGCGTTTTTGGTTCCGGCGCTGACATCTGACCCCGCCCTCAGCCCAGCAGCCCGCGCATAGACACAACGTACAGCTTACAACTAGTGCATGCAACGCAACTCGCATGCAAGAACACACCTCACTGCTGGCTATGGAAACAAGTCGGAGGCAATGCTCGACAGCGAGCACGAAACAGTCTCTGGAACAAAGGCTAGACGGTCAAGCTGTGGTAACAAGTAAGGATGATTTTATGCGACCTTGTCTCGTGGGTCTTGCGTACGCGCGTACGTGTGAACAAATACCACGCGCAATTACCGCCAACCGCCAAACGCGTTGTTCTGACCGGCAAGGTTGAGAGCCTGCACGACACTTCTTCCTTTACTTTTCAGGGCTCTACTACCTGAAATTCTTTACCAGACTGATCTAGTTGTCAACTTAACCCAACACATGAGACGGTATCGACCGACGGTATCGGTTGCGACCAACTGTCATTCAAACCCGCGACAGTCTCACTACTGCCCTAATGTGCTGCAAGTATCACAGCAATTAGTGTTTTTCAAAACATTCATCCATCCTTCAAGTTGGAGTGTTGGGAGGGTTGGACTCGAGTTTGACATACAGTTCTTCAGGACAGCAGTTGGCTGCATCCGCACTCCGCACTTCGTGCCCCCCCCCAACATTTACTTATACGATTGTAGCCCACACTGGAGCCCCATTTGTAGCCCACACTTACAGTGCTGTGTGTCAAGCAGCCCTTTCTTTCACGCTTGCAGTTTTGCTTTGGTGTGCCTCCGCGCGCGGTCTGCTGCGGGGGAGACTACTCCATTTGCAGAAGGTGAGGTCAAGGGCTTGCAAAATCTGCTTAAAAGTTTACTAGTGTAGCGCACGAGCGAATCGTTACGTTTATTTGCTTGCTTGGTTTTACCCTTCGCGCACGTCGGAAATCCGCTCGGTGCGGGCGAGCGAGGACTCGCATATGGCTCACATTGACGCTGCGATAGCGCGCGTAGTTACAGACGCACAAGGTGCTGCAAACAAGGGACGGTTTCGGGACCTGCTGGCCCGCCCTCGCTCGACAGGTCGAGGGCTTCGCGTCCATTGACCAACACCAGTGCTCCAAAATAATCAGCCAAGGTCAGCGGGCGAGTCGGGAAAATTTGCTCGAACAATAGTGTGCTGGCAGGTCAGGTTGCCATTCCGCATGAAGTACCTGCTGCTGTTCCCTTTCTGGACTTGGCGGTTTCAGAGTCGAAATCACGTCTGCACGCTTCAACTTTGTGCGTCAGGAACAACGCAGTTCGCGATGGGACCGCGGAGCGCACTCATTTGGCTGCTTTTCGCTGTGGTGGCGGTTGGACTGAGCGGCGGCGTGCTCGGCGCCAAGCCAGCCGGCCTGGTTCAGAAGCGCGAGAAGCTCAAGGGGTGAGTTGAGCGCGGCGGAGTCCGGTCATACTGACGTGAAGAATACAGCAAGCCAGCTCTTTTGGCTTGTGGCTTGTGCGCCAGGTTCATGAGTCCCCGCATGCATGCAGGCATGCATGCATGCCACTATTGCCACGCAATAGTAACTAAACCACTACTGCGTTTTTAACTGCCTCCAGGTGCCTGAAGGACTTCAGCACGTAAGTAATGACATGTAGCAGGTTGCCAATAGTGTCGTGAAATGACTGTCTGCTAGCACTGACTAGCAAGAACCATCATGTCCTTTTGTAACAGCGGCGGCAATGGGTTTCTGGCCCGCCCCCCCCCCGTCCCTAACCGGCCCCCGCAATCGTCCGGCCACTTCCTGCGCCACAACCTACCTTCCGGTAAAACCGTTCGCCGCCGGCGCCATGCACAGGCACGTGAATGAGAAGCTGGTGAATGACAAGGTGTGTGATGACGTCCCGGTTTTTTGTTTACAGTAGTGTACCTGCCTTCCGTCAGTCGTGTCGGTGCGCACTGCAGTGCCGGTGTGCTTGCTGCGAACTTGTGGCTGTTCCTATGGCTGTTCCTATATTTCTATGTGTGTATTGGGGAAGTGCATGCTCAGACATGCCTTTAGCAGGCTGTTTTTCGGCGATCGCGTCGGCAAAAACTGCGACTGCCACGTATTAGTATTTGCTATTGTCTATTGCATGTAAATAGGTGGCAGGGAAAATTCGGGCGGAGCGAGAAGTGCCTTTGCGCGTCCATGGGCATCTTGACTTTCGGCTGGGGCGAGCATAGCAGCCCGGCAGACTAACAATCTATTCAAATATGCGCACAGCAACCCAATAACGACTACTGACCTATCAAAAAACCAAACACCTTCTACCCAGCTAACCCAGAGCTGCTTCTCGTTGGGGGTGTGGGGCTTGGCCCCTCACCCCTGGCAAAATGACAATTAGGTCCAGCACCAGGAAGGTGCCACTGCGCAGCGTGTGCCCTCAGCCCACCAACAGCTGCCATGGGCTCGGTAGCTGCAGCGCGCATGTGTGTCGCGGAGGGGGCGGGGAGGGCCACGTGGAGGAGGAGGGCGCAACGTCGCCTAGAAAGCGGCGCCGGCGCACAGGTTGAGGCCTGCCAGAGTCTAATTAGTAACGTCTATGCGAGCATGGCGTGTGCGGTTTAGGTGGACTAGCGGGACGTTACTGCTGGACGTAATTTGGTGGGCGGTGCCTGGTCAAACCGACCCCGGCTATGTCCGGGAGATGAGGTAGTTTCGAAACCTTCGGCCTCAGACGGTGGATGTGGTGCGGGATCAGCCCGCTTTTCCCGTGCTTCACGGGGACCACCTCCCTTGTCGGCGATCGACTTTTAGCATAGGATTGATCCACTAAGTGCCTCCAAACACGTTGGCCCGTGCAGGATGGCAATGGCAAGGGCCGCGGAAAGGTGAGATTCGGCTGGATCCGGGCTGTCAAGTGTAAGTAGAACCGACATTGGCGCTGCGTGCTTAATGCACGTATGCACGTGCCACGCACAACCTTCAAGCTCCGGACTCTGCGCTTGCTCTTATAGCTCGGGCACAGGGTTTTCGGATTGTGACCAACCCCTCCCTTTTGCTTCCCCTCATTGAGTGCGTGTAGGTGAAGCAGGCCAAGGGCAGCAAGTACGTCGCTCGTAAGAAGGCCCTTAACGACGTGAGTAGGGTTGGGGGCGGAGGGGGAAGTCTTCAGTGTTTCATATGGCTGTTTGCAAATTGTTTGACCGGTCAGGTTGCGACATGCGACATGTAACATTGCGACATACGAACAAGTGACATACTAGTCTCAGACCGTTTTCGCGGTCCTAGAGCTTCGTTATATCATTCAATTACCATCACCATAGTTTTGGGGCTGTGCAACATGCAAACACAGCCGCCAGCCCCGCCCACCTGGCCGCACCCCAAGCCACGCCAACACAAACTTAGCGCAAGTGACGTGTGTGTGGGCCGGAAAGCCGCACCGCATTCACCATATGCATTTAAACGTGTATACTCCATGGTTTTGGGGTGCGCAGGGGGCTTTAGACGGTATATGCATATGTCGCATTGTCACATGTCAGCAGTATGTCGCATGTCGGGATGTCACACCGGGGGGCGGTCAAACAATTTGCAACCTGCTAGCGCTTCCTGCATGCATGCTGACATGGTGACAACCTGAATGCTCTAAAATTATCAGGGCTTTTAGGCTAGTGGAAATGGCCAGGCCAGAGCTCGGTGCCGGGCCTGACGCCCTGACACGAGGCGCTCCTAGCTACCTGCCCGCAACTCACCGCTCCGGACTTAACCCACTCCATGCCCCTGTTGTACATGTCATTGCTTGAGCAGTACTACGGCAAGACCAGCAAGCAGATGAAGTACGAGCAGCAGTCGCGCGTGTGCTCGGCGCAGGCCTTCGACAGGTGGGCGCACGCAGGGGTGGGCGCACGTGTGCCGCGCTCACACGTGCGTGTGTGTGTGCGTGTGTGTATGAGAGAGAGAGAGAGGGAGACAGCCTGTCTCGCAATCCCGTATGCTTATTTTGCTTCTTTGCACATCCATCCCTGACCGTTTGCTGGCGCCGTGCGCGTGTATCTGCCCCCCCCCCCGCAGCGCCGCCGCCAACCGTGACAACACGGAGAACACCAAGCAGGCCTGCTACGACACGCACTGCCCCAACACCAAACCTGAGGAGTGAGTCATATTGGAAGGGAGGAAGGCATGCCTGATGGCTCCTTGATGATGTTGTCAGTGCCCGTGCGTCTTGTTGTGTTCTTGGCCATGCAGCTAGTGCACACAAAATCACAGTACTGCTTGCGCATACCCGCCCCTCCATTCACATGCACGTGCACCTGCTTCAAACTGCCTGCGGTTTAACAATAATGCTCAATGGATTACCCATGTTACCTACCCCAGCTACGACAAGAACCCGTGCGCCAAGGATGCCAAGGCCTGTATCGATGAGGTGGTGGTGGTGTTCGGCACTGAGGCCGGCGCAACTGACACCGATACCTCCGACTGCGCCGAGTTTGACTGCCGGCCCAAGTGCGTCAAGGTGAGCTGCTGCGGACCTGCCCGCGGATCCGCCTGGCATTGTTTACCGAGTGCGCGCACCCGATGCACCGTTCTGAAGTAACAGGTGCTACCGACCTACGGGAAGACAGAGCCTAGCACTGTTGCCACCGCGCGCGGCTCTCGGCATGGGTGGCATGGCGCATACCATCATATCAAGTGTACATGCCCGGAGGAGCGGTGGTCTTGCTAGGCATTATTACCGAGCGCGGAGTGTCCCGCTTTGTCCTAGACAGTTCTGGGGGCGTGCAGCGCACACCGTGCACGTATGGAGCGAGCATGACGTACTGAGCAGCGCATTGCTTGGTTGCCACCCTTTGCGTGTCCACGCCGCGCGCCCTGCCGTGCAGCAAGTGAATGCCTTGGCAGGCAAGGCAGCTACCTACCCTGTGGACGACTACAACTCGTATGATGGCAGCACCACCGCCGGCCGCCGCCTCGCCGCCAGCCGCCGCTTCAGCCGGTGCGTGAACGCCCGTCGGGCCCCTCGCTACCGTGTACCGCGGCCAGTCCACCTGCCTGCCTCGCGTGCCTCACGCTCACTGCCGCCTACCCCCAGGCGTGCCCTGCTGCCCCGCACGCTGCCGCCGTACGCTAACCCGCCCCCCCCTCGCTCTCCATCCCCCGCTCGTGCTGCACGCACGCACCCCCTGTATCATACGTACACCCGGCTTCACGCACCCCTCGACCGCTCGTGCGTGTCGTCACCACTCAGCAGCAGCAGCAGCCTTTGTTTTTACAAAGCCATCTGCCGTGCCCACCTGCTGACCCCATCCTGTGTGTGTGTGGTTACAAGGTGGTGCGCACTTCTCGTGCCTTCCAACCTCTTGAAAACCGAAGGCCCGGGCCGGGGTGACCCTTATAACGCCTAGTAAACTATGATTGTTCAACTCTCTTGACCGGCCCTCGCAAGGGGCACATTCCTGCTCCTAAATTCCCATATGGAGTCGAGCAGCGCAGCAAGCCTAGCCTGGTCCGCATTCCGCATCACTTCCTGCATGCCCTTGCTAAAATCGACGCCGCTGTCCATCCAACTCATCATCATCCCTATCCTGCATGATTGGCCCCGAATGAATGAATACATAATTGGACGACAGCATGATGCTGGAGGCGAGCATGCGCGGTGACCACAACGACCCCGACTTCACGCCCAACCTGGACGCCATGCCCGAGGTGCTGCGGCCCGTGTACGAGAAGCTGCGCGAGCAGGCCCGCCAGCGGCGCTTCCTGCAGGGCGCCTCCACCTCCACCATCATTGACGAGGATGATGACTTCGACACCGAGCAGGAGGAGGGTGTGGACATTGACAACGACGAGCGCACCAACGAGGTGCGGGGCGGGGCGGGGCGGGGCGGGGCGGGGCGGGGCGGGGCTACCAGGCGCCTAGGAGCGTGTCGTCACACGAGCGATGTCACCTGCTGGTTTCTGGTGGAGAATGCCCCCTTCAAAGACCACCACAAATCATGAACCGAATTGCTTGACAGGTCTCGCAGTCCAGTCCAGTCCAGTTAGTCCAATATTCAACGACCGGCCCAAAAGCAATTCCGGCACGTTCCCCAAACCCGTACGTAGCCCTAAGACCCCGCCATCTGCACTGCAGGCGCCCTGACTTCCCCACTATCCCCACCACACACGCAATCACCCACCATACATTCAGGTCCTGGACCGCATCGCCAACAAGTTCGACAAGAAGACCGTGGACTCCTTCTGCGCGGACCTGGGTGCGTACGTGTAGGGTGGGCGGGCGGGCAGCTCATTCCAGTTCGTTCCCAAATCGACCCTTGCAAAAACGGGGGGTAGCCATCCGGGGGGGAGGACGCTGGGGTGTGCGCATGACACCAAGCAACCAATTGAGGCGGCGGGGCCAGCTGACGGCAGCCGGCCGGCGGTTGGCGCACTGTTAAGTGTGTGTGTGTGAGGGTTACAAGGAGGTGCGCACTTTTCGTGCCTTCCTGCCTCGTGAAAACCGAAGGCCCGGGCCGGGGTGCGCGTGACCCTTATAACGCCTAATTAAGTGGATGGGGGCAAGCACGTGCGTGCGCCCTGCAAAGTGCCACACGTGACGCATGCGTGAAATACCGAAATGCATCTCCCTACGCATGCGCATGAAGCACCCATCCACGCGCCGAGAGCTACTAGCTAGTAAGGAGCGCCGCCAGCAGGCAGACTGCTCCAGGACGTGTGTCCTGCACGCATAAGCTACCGACTATCGACTGCCTGACACGACACGACTGCACGGCACTGTCGCTGCATGCTAACATGTATCTATCACTACGCTCGCGCATCATGCAGATGACGATGACTTCCGTGAGGCGGCCGTGAACCAGCGCAAGAGTTTCATGGACCAGGAGGCTGAGCAGCCATCGCCGTCCACGTTGGAGGCCGATGACAGCCGCCGCCGCCGTAGCCTACTGAACGCCATGATTGCCCGCCAGCTGGGTGCGTGCGTGCGTGGATGGGTGGCTGGCACGTAGTGAAGTGCATAAAAGGGTGTGGGGGGCTGCATGCTGTCCAGCAGGTTGCACAGAATCCGTGCTGCTGTGGGCGATCGAGAGATCCACGAATACCTTCTTTTCGGGCGAGGGCGTAACGCCAGCCACATGATCTGGCCCGCACGCGCACGCTCGCTCGCCTGCAGGCGCCAAGGAGTCTGACGTCAACACGGCCGAGTCTTGCGTGCTCACCTCCGTCACCACGCCCCTGGACAAGCGAAAGGCGTTCACCGACGACACCGCGCTGTTTTGCTGCAGCGTCAGCGGCACCACGCTCAGCAGCAAGAACGACTCCGTGGCCATCGTGAGTGTGCGTGTGCGTGCAGCGAGCGAGGGCGGGTTGTCCGTGCGACACACGCACACACACACACACACACACACACACACACACACACACACACACACACGTACAGCAGGGGTCCTGCTGCAGAGGATGGATGTGCGGCGCGTCCGCCGCGCGCCCATCCATCCAGCTATCTGCCTAGCATCGATCAACGCCAGTAGCCTGCTGCTGCAAGCGCATTAATGCACGAGCGCAGGAGAGCGTGCTGGCCGCTAGCAACTAACCCGCTCATCAATAAGCAATCAACGCGCGCACTTGCTCGTACCCACCCGCTCACCCTCCGCCCGTGCGTGGCTGCCCATTCTGCCACCACACAGAACTGCGTGGACGCAGGCACGGGCCAGCTGGCCAGCCCTGCGCTCTCGCTCAACGTGGCCCCCGCCGCTGCTGGCGCCAACGCGTCCTGCACCTGCAAGCGCGCTTCCAAGGCGCCGCCCAGCCTGCTCTATGACCTGGGCAACCGCGGTGCGTACGTGGTGATATGAGTGAGCTGCCCAGTTGGCCTTTGTCCGTACTGCGGCGCTTGTGAATAATGGCTCGCGTCTGGCAGAAAGGCCAGTAAAGAGGGGCGCGGCGTAAAATAATGCGGTAAATATGCATGGGCAATAGATTGTACGGCACATCGCGCCACAGCAGTAGCATGTACACGTATAGCTCGCTGGCTCGCTGCGGCGGCAGTAGCGCATGCACCCCGCCGGCAACCCCGTGCTTTGGCGGATCCCCCCCCCCGGCCCCCTGGGCCTAGTTCCGCCCCGCCTTCTTTCACTTAGCTTACATGCATGCCGTCCAAATTGCCGAATGCTTGCCTCTCTCCCAGCATCATAATGCCAATCGCGCCGCATAACCCGCATTATAATGCCAATCAGCCGGCTGTGCACCCCATTACTGACTTCATCACTCCCACCTACCAAAAACCCCTTCCTACCTACCTGCACCCTACCTGCACCCTACCTGCAACCTGCTGCTGCTGGACAGATATGGAGGTGGACTGCGTCAGCCCCGGCACCGGCCTGTGCAACATCCCCAACGCCGGGTGAGCAACAAGCCAGCTGCAGTCAGTCAGCCCACTAGTACTGACGGGGGATGAAGTACGGAAGGGGGCCCGCCGCCCCCGCTTCGTTCACAGCTAGCGCGCTCCGCTGCGGGCGCGCGCTATGTGCTGCTACACCAACTACACGTTTTAATTTCCTTGCAGCGCACTGGCGGCCACGCCTGATAAGTCTTTGGCGTTTGAGACAACAATTCATGTCCTCGCATTCATTTCCCGCGTGCATGCAGCTACGACGTTCCTGGCCCCAAGCTGCCCCACTACTACGCTCTGCTGAAGGTGCGCCACGGGGACTGACGGATGGCGGGTGCATATGTGAATGTGCCCCTAGATCGCCACTACATGAGGGAAATAAAGCCCATCGCTCGCTCGCTCGCTCATGCCCCCTTATTACCACTTGCACTCCGTGCGCCATGCACAGCGCCTGCACACCGGAGACGGTGTAACCCGGAACCTGGTTCCTCCCGAGGGTTCGGACCCGGTGAGTAGTGAGCGGTAGATAGGTGCTGCTCGGCGTGCATCCATCTAATCCATCACGCACTGCGTGTGTACGTCCCATGTTGTTCCAGCGTTCCCGCACCGGTAGGGTGGCGGTCACTGCGGTCTGGCAGCAGATGTGCCTGCCGCAGGCAGGACGAACTAACAACAGCGCCTGAAACCCACGCTGAAACCCTTACCGGAATCTAAAGCGTGTCGGTCATGTCCATGCATGCCTGCCCTTAATCTTGCACCGACGACGCCGCGCTCGTGTGTCCCTGCTCAGAACTGGTACAAGCGCCGGGTGTCTTACATGGACAAGTACGGTGAGTGGCGATTTGAAGAGTATGCCAACGAGCAGCATACGGGCGGCACATGCACTATGCCGCCGTGCGTGCGTACTGGTCGTGTAGAAGGCCTCGCTGACTTTTTGGGCTGAGCCCCCCCAGCGAAGCGTCCCGGAGGGGGGGGCGAAGCCCCCCCAAAACACCCCTGTCCGTGCGTGCGTGCGTGCGTGCGTTCGTTCGTTCGTGGCTGCGTCGGCAAAAAGTATCATACTGGCACAAACTGCGACTGCCACGTATTAGGATTTGTTATTGTCTATTCCATGTAAATAGGTGGCAGGGAGAATTCGGGCGGAGCGAGAAGTGCCTTTGCGCGTCCATGGACAATTGACTTTCGCGAGGTCGCGAGGATAGTCACCTACGCCCGCGTTTATAGGGTCTATAAAGCAATCTATGTTGGCGGCAAGCAATTCGGGGAACTAAAGCGCGAGTTTGTGGCAACTTGCGGAGCCATGTCTGTCGCCCCTCCTAAAATGCCGAGGAGCCCCGAGGTCGCTCCCACCCCGCGCCCAGCCCGAGGAGTGTCCGGCATCGAGGAGGTTGGAGTGTCCGGCGTTGGGGAGGTCTGGAGCGCGGTAGAGGGCTACAAGTGTTTAGGATTGGCAGCAAGGGGACCCTTAACTCGCGTGGACAGCGTGTGGGACTATCCCACGCGTGCCTTGTGCTGGCCGAGTCCATAGACCCAAGCCTTCGCATCATTCCATTGTAGCAGCCACCCACCCTGTGACTGTATTAGGGCTCAGCCCATTTTCCAGCTGTACGAAGCTGACACCCCTTGTCACATGCGGGAATCCGACTTTCGGCGAATCCCTTTCACACGCGTGTCGGGCAAATCCAACGGAACCCGAAGCAGTCAATTTTTGTAAGCTTTGCACTATGCATTATAACTAGACTAATCTACTATCTCCTATTCCACGCTTGTCTGCTCTCGCTCTCTTCGTGGCGGTGTAAATGCTTGCGCGCCGTCTCTATTTTTACTCCTTGACGCTCCATCTAACCGAGTAGGCAGGGTAGTAGTAATAGTCAGCAACCTTCGTGTTGGCGGCCACCCACACACGCATGTCATCGACCACGCATGGCATCGACCACCTTGGCGTACTTCACGTCCGCTCGAACCATCTTCCCGCCCTTTTTCGACACAACATGTGTCCACAGCAGCTGCATCAGCTCAACCTCCGCCTCCACAGGCCACTTGATAACATCCTTGCGCGAAATGGGCTGCACGGCGGCGCGGCACATGCCCCCAGACGCATAAAGTAGTGTTTATATATGATGTTTAGTTTGTTGCTATTGAATATATGTGCGGACACGAAGCTACAAGCTATGTTGTTGGCGGCTCGCGACCATGCATGGATAGAAGGGGCAACTTGAACGGTATACCAAAGCATAGTATAACACTATAGGCTGGGACCTCGAAACCGAGTGTGTTTTGGCCAATGCGACTTGGCGAATCCGGGGTGCAGGGCCGGATTCAAAAGTCGGGTTCGAAGTCGGTTTCGCGGTCAGTTTCGACCCGGATTCGCCATCGAACCCGGGTTCGCATGTCACACGCGAAGCCCCCCTAACCTTCGATCGCTGGTGGCCCCGCCTAGCGGCCCTGCCAGCGTGTCCCCCTTTCCACAACAGCCGAGCCCCTTGCATGTCAACATTAAGTTGCACCGGCGTGCCTCATGCGTGTGCTGACTAATACACTTCAACACACACGCGCAATGATGCCACATACAGAGATCATGAAGAAGGCCCGCCTGGCGCAGTACATCTCCCTCACCGTGGACACCGTGTGCGCAGCTGTGAAGGCCATCAGTGTGCTCTTCGGTAGGTGGCACATACGGCGGCTGGGCGTATGAGCGGGAGCGGTGACGTTGGGCACGTCTTTGCGCATTCGTTCACCACGCACGCGTGTTGGTGCATGCGTGCATGCACGTGCAGACAGTGATGACGTGTCCCCGCACAAGCAAGCGTGTCCCCAATTATGAAGGGGAGCAGGTTGCCCATCACGGTTGATGGGTGCCACCTTCAATCATCGTGCGATAGGAGGGCGGCTCCTCATTACACGTGCGGCGTGCGTCTGACCTGCATGCGGCTGCGCTCTCTCTCTCTCTCTCTCTCTCTCTCTCTCTCTCTCTCTCTCTCTCTCTCTCTCTCTCTCTCTCTCTCTTTCTCTGCCACTAACTCCTTCCTCTTGGATGTCTAACGTCTCCATGCACGTGCAGTGGCTGGCTTCGGCGGTGTGGTGGGTACGGACGTGCACCCTGCCGAGATCCCCTGCGCCATCCTGATCCTCATCCCCGACACGGCAATGACTATTTACAACAACTTGCTCGCCGACATCGACACCCAGAACGGTGTCATTGACGCCACAGAGAGCACCCTCATGTACCAGGTAGGCGCGGGATGGATGTGTGCTTGCTTGTGAGGTGCGTGGACGGTGGCACGCAGGCGGTGGCAGGCGCGGGCCTGGCGTGCGTGTGTCATGAAACATGTGTGGCCAGGAGCAGCAGATAGAGGAAAGCGGCGTGGAAAGGTGCCTACCTTTATCTCCTACCCGCCGCACGTGCACGTTGTGATGACGCGCGCGCTCTCCACGCTCGCTTTAAAGACATGCGCTAAATTGCGAAACAAAAGCGAAAGCACGCCACCCGATGTTGATGTCGCTCCCGCGCGCTTCCCCCGCAGACGCTGCACATCGTGGGCTACAACCAGGAGCAGGGACTGGACCACACCCTGGAGGCCACCCAGGCGGCCGGCGTGAGTTGCTAGCTGGCACATTGGGCGACTGCTGGGTGCTGGTGGCGCCGCGAGCAGGGGTTCGCGAACCCCTGCTCGAGCACGGGTTCGCGAACCCCTTTCCGCGAGCGCCGGAGCGCGCCCGTACGTCACGAGGCCAACGCACTAATGCTGTAATGCACAGCAGCAGGCACCAAAGCTCAAGCTATCAAGTTCCAAGTCCCCTGCTGCCCCCCCTATACCTGAAACAGGACAAGGTGGCCACCGCCATGGGCGATGAGACCACCAAGATCAAGAACGCCATCACTGCCATGGGCATCGAGGTGACGGAGAAGATTGAGACCGAGAACGCGCAGACACGCGCCGACCTCACCAAGTTCATCAATGAAGTGGAGGCAGATATTCTGGACGACATAAAAAGTGGGTATGGTGGAATGTGGCGCGTTGTGCGTGACCCCCGTCCCCCCCGCCCAGGCCCTGAAGGCGGCGGTGCCTCAACCACCCCCACCTTGCCCCACGCACCCCCCTTTCTCCTCTCACTCTTCACCTCCCCAACCTCTGCCCCTCCGCAACCCACCCCCCCTTGCAACCGCCAGTCCTGACTGACACGGTCAAGGCCAGCCAGGACCGCGTGGACGCCGAGGTGTGCAACATCAAGACCAAGGTCAGCCTGTCGCAGCGCGAGGTGGACTACCAGCGCCGCCTGCTGCTGGTGCCGCAGGGTAAGATGCCCGGATACGTGGGCAGCATCAAGGACCCCAACACGGTCGCGTACAAACAGTGCAACTCGCCGCTGGGCTCGGTCAACCGCGACGGCTCCAGCCCGCTCAACACGTGCACCCAGCTCGGCGCGACCAACATCGCGTCCACCATCGGCAGCTGGGGCTGCGACATCCCCTTCGCCTAAACATGTGTGTTAGAAAAGCACAAAGAGAGGAAGGGTCGAACGTGTGTGTGCAGGCGCAAACTTGCGTCACGCGTGCCCCGCGTGCACCTCGGCCGCCTGTCATGGCGCATTATTGAAGAGTGAATGTACGACGTAGTTAGCGAAACGGGGGAGGGGGATTGAGTGTGTCCAGTGGCCGGTCAGGTGGCCGGATCCTGGTAGCAAGGTTAGGATGTTGTGGAACGTGGCCCGGACTTCGCTCCAAAGCACATATCATACAAAGCTAATCCATACATAACCTCATAAGTCCCTGTCCGTTGTTGAGAAAGCACGATTACGGTGTTACCCAGTGTGTGCGCGATGGTTACAGTATGCGCGTCACCGAATTGCGGGCCTCGTGTGAGGATTGTTTCCTGTACATATCATGCTGAGTATCACATAGCTATGTATCAGTGTGCACAGACTGCCAACAACCTGCTGGCAAACCTTGTGGCCGCCCTCCATGGCCCCGGCCACAGATGGACAACTGTCAGCGACCCGAAGCTCCCGCTGGCACACACCGTCCCCCCCGCCGCCGCCGCGGCCAGCTGTCGGGGCAGCCCAGCTGACCTCACAACAGCGCAAAACAGCAGCAAATTACAATCTATTGTCTCAAGTGATTTAGATGATGCATTCGCGCAGCGAAGGGGCCCTCTTTGCTCGTGCACTTTGTTCAACCTTTTTCTCCTGGCCTTGAATATCGATGACACCCTATAGTATGTATCAGTAGCTGGGGCACTAAAGTCGCGCCCTTCACGATGCAGACGCCCTTGGATCTCAAAGCATGCGACGCAGCAGACAGCGGCACAACGTAGCACCGACGACGTTAGCTTGATTTTTCTGCACAGGCAAAACTGAGACTATCAGCTATAATTGTTCGTGATTGTGCCCAGCAAACGGGGCGAACAATTTTTCAAGCGTGAGCCCGCGCAGGTTTGGCCTGAAATGCGACCTCAAGAGGCATAATTCTGCTAGTATTATGAAACGGGCGCGCTCGGTTGGCCTGGATGTGCAGCAGGCGGTGAAATCCGCTGCTGCGCATCCTCTTCCCGACGACGATGGCGCCGAGGTTGCGCCTCTCAGCCTAAGTCAAGACGGAGTTGCGATTACGGGTGAGGCGGTCGCCTCGCACGCAGCTGCTGCATTCGGTGACGCGGAGGTGTTGGTGGTCGGCGAGGCCAGGCCCACGGCTCCCGGGCCAAGCGCCAAGCGCCGCGCTTCCCCTACCGAGCGCGCTGGCCCCAGCCCTGGCTCCGGCCCCCCGGCTCCCGCTCGCTCTGGCAACGCAAGGTCTGCCGCTGCGATGATGATAAAGCCGGTCGTGGTGGACCTCAGCCTTGATGACGACGAGGATGAGGACGAGAGCGGTGCCGGCAAGCGGCCGGCAGCGCCCGCGCAGGTTGTTGCTTCTCGGGGACGCCGTGATGGCGACCTCACCACCCTGTTCGCCTACCCCGATGACAGCCCCGACACACAGCGTCGCAAGCTGGAGGCCCTGCAGCAGCAACAACAACAGCAGCAGCAACAACAAGCCAAACAGCAGCTGCAGCAACAACAGCACCAGGCGCGTGGCCCAGGGACGCAATCGCAGCAGCAGCAGCAGCAGCCGCCACCCGGCCCCGGTCTGTTAGGCCATCTGGCCGCCGCAGCCGCTGCTGGGACAGTCGGAGCCGCCAGTGGCGGCGCCGGCGGGGGTGGTGCGGGCGGCGGGGCGTTTGGCTCCATCCGGGGCATCCTGGAGCCCGCAGGCGGTCGTGCCGGCACGCCTGGCGCGTACGGCGGCGGCGCCGGCGGCGCCGGCAACAGCTACAGCCAGAATCCGTACCAGCCGCCACACCAGCAGCCAACTCATTACGCCGGGGGTGCAGGGGGGTCCCAGTGGCAGGGCGCCGGCAAGCAGCCGCAGCAGCACACGCCGCCGCCGGCCCAGACGCCCAACGACCCGTACCAGCAGACCCAGCAGCACACGCCGTACGAGCAGCAGCACAACAACCCCTACCTGCCGCCTTCCGCCGCCGCCGCCGCCGGCGCGGGTGGAGGCTATGGCGCCTATGGTGTGGGCGGAGCTGCAGGACGAGGTGCAGGAGGAGGAGGAGGAGGAGGCGCCTACGGCGCCGCCGCCGGCGTGCCAACTCCGCAGCCGTACTACGGCCCCGCCCGCAGCGTGAGCCACGTCAGCGACACCTACGCCGGCGGCGCCGCCTCCGCCCGCCCCGCCGCCACCGGCGCCACCACGCATGTGTCCGCCACCGTGTTCGGCCCCAGCGGCTCCATGGCCGGGAGCTACTACGCCGCCGGCGGCGGTGGCGGCGGCTACGCCGCCGGCGCAGCAGGCATCGGCGGCGGCGGTGGTGGCGCCGGCGGCGGCCCTGGCGCGCGCGGCATCGCAGTGGTGGACGAGGGCGAGGTGGCCAGCCCGCAGCTGACGCCGGAGCAGGAGCGGGTGCTGACGCTGGTGCGGGCGGGCGAGAACATCTTCTTCACGGGCAACGCAGGCACAGGTAGGGGGTGGGGTGGGGTGGGCGATGGGTACCTACCGTAAGGGGGGTAGCCATCCATGGATGGTGTTTATCAAATGTTTGCGAAGTGCCGATGTCCAGCGGAGCAGCGGGTACATTAGGTGGGGGTTAGGGAGGGGCGGTGTAGAGGGGCTGGGCGCCTGGGGGATCGCACTGTCCAAGGCAGGGGTATGGGAGGTGGGCGGCAGGCGGGCACGTGGAGGCACGTGGCGGTGGGGTCGCGGTGGCGGGGTGGCGGGGTGGCGGGGTGGTGGCGGGGTGGTGGCGGGGTGGTGGCGGGGTGGCGGCGGCGCCATTCCTGTAGACGACCGGCTGCTGGGTGACAAGCGCAGCCAACCCCTCCTCGGGCGGGGGGCCCTCATCAGCCCTGAGTTTAAGGGTTTAGGGTTTTTATGGCTAAACCTGTTCCTGCTCGCAGGCAAGACGTTTGTGCTGACGCGCGTGGTCGACGACCTGCGGGAGCGCTACGGGGTGGACTTCGGCGCCAAGGTGGCGGTGTGCGCCAGCACTGGCATCGCCGCCACACACATCGGGGGTGAGGGAGGGAGGGAGAGAGAAGGAGGCAGGAGTGCGGCGAGGGGGCAGAGGCTCGCGGGGGGGGGGGCGGCACCGGCGGGGCCGACTGTCGATGCAGTGGATGGCGTGGCTTCCGTGGTCAACGTGGGTGCTGAGGGAATCCTGTGCTGCCCGCCCCACTGCTGCCCACGCCGCTGGTCCTTCCCCGCCTCCCCCACATGTTGACGACCCCGCCGCCGCCGGCCCCCGACTTTTGCGTCACCCGTCTCCATTCCCCCCATCTTCAAACTCTCACAACCCCCACCCCGCCTCCCCCAACGCCGCGCCACGCCACGGCACGCGACCCCACGCCCGTCAGGCACCACGCTGCACAGCGCGCTGGGCTGCGGCGTGCCGTCCGAGTACCCCGAGTTCAACATCATGATGAAGAAGGAGACGCGCGCGCGCATCCGCGGATACGAGGTGCTCATCCTGGTGGGTGGTGCTGGTGTGTGGGGTGCTGGGGGTGCTAGGGGTACTTGGGAGGGAGGGTTGGCGAGGGGGGGGGGAAGAAGAGATGGGGGGGGACTGGAGGCTGCGGCGGGCTGGGCGCGTGGTAGGGAGGGCTGGATGGAGAGGAGTCTGAGGACAGTGGGTGAGAGGGAGGGGGCAGGCGACTTGCTTGATGGCGGACTCATTTGCAGACCTTGCCAACAGAGGGGTTGGGCGGCAGGCAACAGCAGCAGACAAAGCATGAAACATTGAAAAGCGCAATGAATAAAGCGTCTCAAATGCCTCAAGGCCCCGCCTAACCTGCCGCCCCGCCCCGCCCCGCCCCGCAGGATGAGGCGTCCATGACGTCCGGCGAGTTCTGGACGGTGCGTGGGTGGGTGGGCGGGTTGCAGCGCGCGCCGGCTGCGGGCTGCGGGTGCGTGCGGTGCTTGGCTCACCGCGTTTCTTTTGCGCACGGCTAGCCACCTGGACATGCCGTACACACGCACGCGCGCATCCATGTAGCCCCGTTGTTACCGTGCGTTCCCTCCTTGCCACGCACGACCCCGCCCCAACACTGCCCCCACACTAGCACCTCACACCAGCGCCTCACACCAGCACCTCACCCCGCCCACCCTGCCAACGCACGCACATGCACCCACCTGCGCACACTCACTGCCCCCCGGTCGCTTTGGTTTCTGGAATGAAGTATCCCCCCCAGTCGTGTTTGCATTTTGTTTCTCACCGGGACCGTTTACCAGTAAATACGGACCCCCCCATACACACACGCACACAGGTGCTGGAGGTGCAGCTGCGCCACATCCGCGACAACCCGCGGCCGGCGGGCGGGCTGCAGCTCATATTCAGCGGCGACTTTTTCCAGTGAGTGCGGCGGGAGCGGCGGCGGCGGGAACGGCGTCGGCGGCGGGAGCGGCGGCGGCGGGAACGGCGGCGGCAGCGGGAACGGCGGCGGCGGGAACGGCGGCTGCTATGGCGGCGGCGGCGTAACGGTGTTGGGACGACATGAGGTCGTCCAGTGCACACGTACCTCATCCCGCACCTCCAGACCCCCGGCTCCCAGTCCCTCCCTCCTCCCCTTCCCCCTACCCCCCGCCTGCAGGCTGCCGCCCATCACGCGCAAGCCGTACGGCAACGACCCCATCCCGTTGCAGCAGTTCACCAACTGGGGTGAGAGCCAGCGAGCGCTGCAGGGGAGGCGAAGTGGCAGAGGAAGGGCCGGGAGGCGAAGCGGCGGAAAGAAGGCTGGGAGACGAAGCGGCAGAAGAACGACAGGGTTTGTACGGTAAATTGCTCATGCCTGTAAGCCCCCTCCTGGTCCCCCCCTGGTATGCCAACGTGTGTTGCAACGTCTGTTCTACGTCTGCCTCGTCATAAATTAACATGCATGGCACCCCCCTCGGCACTTCACAACCATTTGATAAACACCATCCTATGGATGGCTACCCCCCCCCCCGCGAAATTTAGATAACGGGGTGGTTCTGTACGCGCGCGAGCCTGGGTGCCATCCATGACTACCGACAACACCGACGACAAGACTGAAGATTCAAGGCTCAAGGGCGCCCGAGACCTAAAGGTTAAGGCCATACCACCTCCGCGCTCTGGGTTGGGCTGGTTGGTTTGGGTTCTCTTGGTCGTTTCGCTTTTGGTTTCTGGAATGAACTACCCCCCCCCCCCCCGCCCGCCCGCCAGGCTACCTGTTCCAGAGCCCCGCCTGGGCCAGCTGCCGGCTGCAGCAGGTGCTGCTCACACAGGTACGTGGTTGGTTGGTTGGTTGGTTGGTTGGTTGGTTGGGTGGGTGGGTGGGCTGATCACGCAGTTACACGGGTTCGTCGAATTGGTGCGGGTTTGCAGGGTGGATTGCGCGTAGGGATACGGTAGGTTTGGCGATGTTAGGCCCTGTGCGGGAGAGCACCCCTCACGATCGATGGTTTTGGCCAGCCCCGTTTGTCTCGCTTCAGTATCTGTTAGGGCATGTCAACCACCGCCCGCGCCCATGGCCCGCGCCCTCTACTAACCCCTCACCCCCTCACCGCCATCGCCCCATCACCCCTCACCCGGGCATTGCAATGAACCCCTACCCATCCCTCACCGCCTCCTCCTCCTCCTCCTCCTCCTCCTCCTCCTCCTCCTCCTCCTCCTCCTCCTCCTCCTCCTCCTCCTCCTCCTCCTCCTCCTCCTCCTCCTCCTCCTCCTCCTCCTCCTCCGCACAGGTGTTCCGCCAGGCGGACCGGCTGTTTGCGGCGCTGCTGGACGACATCCGCTACGGCCGCAACGCGCGGGCCGCGCTGCAGCGCATCACCGCCACCTGCCGCCGCCCGCTGGAGTGAGTGGGTGGGCCGCGCCTGGCAGCTGGCTGCGGCTGCGGCTGGTGGGCTGGGGCTGGGGCTGGGGCTGGGGCTGGAAATGATGTAGAATAGAATGCAAAGCGGGGAATGCGGACCGTGCGGCACGGGCACTCAAGGCCCTGGAATACAGGGATCCAGGGATTCCTTTCCGCCTCCGCCTCTGCCTCCGGTCCGGTCCGGTCCGGTCCGGTCCACACCCTAAACCACACCGCCACCCCGCACCTGCCTTGCGCCCCCTGCCGCCCGCCATCCCTCTTGGCCCCTACCCCCTTGTCACTGCCTGCCCCCCCCCCTACCTCGTCATTAATTTAAATGCATGGAACCCCCTCCACTCCCCTCGTCATTAACTTGAATGCATGGAATCCCCTCCCCTCCCCTTCTCCGCCCCTTTCCCTCCCCGCCCCTGCCGCCCCGCTGCCAACTCCACACAACGGCAGCTGCTCCGACGGCATCAAGCCCACCCGGCTGTACAGCGTCAACAAGGACGTGGACAGCCTCAACCGCGACGAGCTGGACAAGCTGCCGGGAGAGCAGGTGGGTGGGTGGGTGGGTGGTAGTGGGTGGTACCGTAGTGGGGGTTCACTGCGTAAAAACCGTTCCCGCTGAAAAACTTACTGCTGGCGGGCGGGGCATGCGGCGCGCAATGGGTGCTTGTGGCGCTGGCAATGTGGCAGTGTTCTTTACGTGAGAAGAGCCTAGTCCGGCCTCGCCGCCTCTCACGCGCGCCCAACGAACTCGCACCTACCTACCTTCCTACCTACCTACCTACCTACCTACCTACCTACCTACCTACCTACCTACCTACCTACCTACCTACCTACCTACCTACCTACCTACCTACCTACCCACCTGTCTACATCACCTTCGTCATTAATTTAACATGCATGGAACCCACCCGCCCACCCACGCACCAGGTGACGCTGGAGGGGCTGGACGGGGTGGAGCTGGACCCCGCCATCCTCGCCATCCAGCCGCCGCTGGAGCCGCAGGTGCGTGCGTGCGTGCGTGCATTCGTGTGGTGGCGTGTGCTTGCGAGTGTGTGGGGTGTGGGGGTGGAGATAGTTCATTTCAAACCCCAATCCGACCGTTGCAAACCCAGATCCACAGCAGGTGTGTGTGTGTGGGGGGGGGGGTGTTGGGGCGTGTCGGGCACGTGCGGCTGTGCGGGTGGTTCCGTGTGGGCGGGATACGCATGTGTATTTGCAAGGTATATGTTACAAGTGTCCAGACTTGCTGGAAGCGAGCAATCCTGGCAGAAACCGGTCGGAAGGTCGGCCATCACCAGATGCACGTGGCACGTACCGCTGTGTGCGGCAGGCCCCGGGGGGGGGCGAGCCAACAGCTGCGTGCGCTGCTTTCCCGCCGCCGCCGCATCCCCATCCCACAGCGCCCGTACCCACCACACCGCACCACACGCCCGCGCGCTATCGCTCACTGCGCCGCCCCCCCCCTCCCGCTCCTGTGTCTGTCATGCGGCTGCAGGAGCTGGCCGAGTGCGAGTCGCGGCTGTGGGGCAGCGACTTCTGGAAGAGCTGCCTGGCGGCGCAGACCTACGGCCTCAAGGTGTGTGTGTGGGGGGAGTGGGTGGGTGGGTGGGTGGGTGGTACAGCAGGGGCAAGGGCGGGTGGGGAGAGGGATGGGGCGCTTGCCCATGTCACCCCGCGCCTACCGCTCCCCTTGTTGCCCGAATATTCTTACCCTAAAACCTTGCCAACTAGGTCTACCACCACCACCACCACCACCACCACCACCACCACCACCACCACCGCCACCACCACCTCCGCCCCTGCAGACCGAGGCGCAGGTGATGCTGGTGCGCAACCTGGACCTCAAGGGCGAGGGAGGAGGAGGCGGAGGCGGAGGAGGAGGAGCAGCAGGAGCAGCGGCAGGCGCGGGAGGGGGCAGCAAGGGGCGGCAGTTGGTGAACGGCAGCCGCGGTGTGGTGGTGGGCTGGGCGGCCAAGGTGAGGAGGAGGGAAGGGGGGCGGAGGGAGGGTTGAGGGGGCGCAGGAAGGAGACGCCCGAGAAGGGAGCTACGAAGTGAGGGAGGAGGGGAAATGACGGTGCAGGATGTAGAGTGAGGTGCGGCCGAGTCTGGGCATCACGGCGCGTTTCCGACATGCTAGACGCGTACATGCTCACACTTACCCCTCCTCACTCAGACCTTTCCCACACGTCCCTTTCCCACCTCAAACCGCCCAACCACCCCAACTGCCAGATCGACATCATCAACCGCCTCAAGCTGCAGATCAACTCCCTCACCGCGCCCAACGCCCGCGTGGCGGCGGCGCAGGAGGCGGCCGCGCTGGCAGCGGGCGCCGCCGCCGGCGCCTCCCTTGGGGCGACCGCCGCCGCGCCGCTAACTGCCGCCGCCGCCAGCGCCAGCGAGTCCGTTGCGCTGGACGCGTACGGTGAGCCCATCCAGCCGCCGCCGCAGCCGATGGAGGTAGACGCGGCGGGGCTGCCGCCGGGGTCGGCGGCGCCGGAGGCGCACATCGAGAACGGCGGCGCGGGGGCGCCGGGCTCGGGTCCGACCTCAGAGTCGTCGGACTCGGATTCGGAGCTGGAGGAGAGCGGCGGCGGCAGCGCTGGCGGCGGGGCCGGCGGGAAGGCCCGCGCCGGCAAGGCGGAGCGGGAGTGCTCCTCCGCTGCCAACAGCGCCGGCGGCGGCAAGGCGGCAGACGCCGCGGCCGTTGCCGCCGCCGGCGTCGCCGCCGCTCCGCACACTGGCGCGTACGGCAGTGCCGACGGCGGCGCGGCCGCCACCGCCGCCGCTGCCGCCGCCACTGCACGGCTGGCGGCGGCGGTGGCGGCGGCTGCCGCTGCGGCCGCGCCGGCCATTGCCCAAGTGGCCATGGGCGGCGTGGGCCCGGGCGGTGTGTCCCTCATGGTGGCGGGGCGCGACTACCAGGCCCTCACAGCCAACCTGAACACCGCGGAGCAGGTGCGTGCGGCGCGGCGTGGCGTGGCGCAGGGGGTTGCAGGGTGCAGGGCACACAGCGCGGGGGCTGGCGGGTACAGGGGCGAGAAGGTCATCGGCAAGCTGGGCCGCAGCTGGGCCGCAGCTGGGCCGGGGCTGGCTGGCTGGCTGGCTGGCTGGCTGGCTGGCTACCTTGCAGTAAGACGTAAAACCGGTCCAGGGAAGCTCGTGCAGGGTGATCCTCACAGTTTAGCACAAGCCAAAGGATTTGTTTGCAGCCACGAACGGATCAAACGGGCTGATGAATGACAGCCGTCACCGCCTCTACATCCATCCTCTGACTCCATCAACCAACCGCAACCGCCAACCGCCGCCGCAGATCAGCGCCAAGATCAGCGAGCTGGAGCGCTGGCGGGGGCGCTACGTGCCCGTGGTGCGCTTTGCCAACGGCGTGACCACCGAGGTGCTGCCGCTCACCTTCACCAGCCGCATGCCGCGCTGGGGCGAGTGCTACCGGCTGCAGGTGCGGGGCGGCGGTGGCGGTGGCTGTGGCGGGGCAGGCGGGGGCGGGGGCAGGGGGGGGTGAGGTTACCAGCCCGAACTAAACCAAACCCAATGCATAAGAGCGAGGAGGTGAGCGTGGCCTAATATGGGAGAAGGAGGAGGAGAAAACTGGGGAGGCGGGGTGGGGTGCGCCGGGGGTAAGTTTATTCCAGAAACCAAAGCGAGCATTGCAACCCGAAAACCCAGAACCCAGGGGGAAGGCTGGGGGGGTGATGGGGGCTGGGCAGGCTGGGGCATAGGACAGGGGGATTTGGGGCCAGGACATGGATGAGCGGATGGACACACAGCGCCAGGGAGGGCACTTTTGGAGAGGAGGCAAGTACCGGGACTCACCGGTTCCCCCAAACCCAAGCGCCAGGCTGTGTGACGGTGTGGTATGCACAGAGCTTCCCCCCCCCCCCCGCCTTCTGGAATGAACTCCCCCCCCCCGCCCGCCGCTCCCCTTCATACTCCGCGGCAGGTGCCTCTCAAGCTGGCCTGGGCGCTCACCATCCACAAGTGCCAGGGCATGAGCCTGGACCGGGTGCAGGTGGGTGCGTGGGTGTGTGTGTGTGCGTGTGGGGGGGGGTAGTTCACTCAGAAACCCAAAAAGACCGAGACCCAGAAACAAGAGACCCAGCCACGAGCGGGGGTAGTGCATTCCAGAAACCAAAGCGACCATTGCAACGTGGGGGGGGGGGTGCAGGTGGTGGGAGGAGGAGGGTGCGTTGTAGTGCCAGCCCAATTAAACCACACCATGCAAAAGAGGGGGCTGGGTGCCTCATTCCAACTCCTGCGTCGACCATTGCGAACCTGCAGGAAAGGAGGTATACGGGATATAGTATAACGGGCACCTAGCAACCTCTGCCCCCACTGCCCCCACCGCCGCCCGCCTTTTGCATTGGGTATGGTCCTGACGATACCCCTCCCACACACACACACCCCTGTCCGCAGGTGTCGCTGTCCAACATCTTCGCCACCGGCCAGGCCTACGTGGCGCTGTCCCGCGCTCGCAGCCTGGAGGGCCTGGAGCTGCTCGACTGCAACGACGACTGCGTCAAGGTGGGGGCGGGCGGGGGAGGGGGGGGTAGTTCATTCCAGAAACCAAAAGCGAAACGACCAAGAGAACCCAAACCAACCAGCCCAACCCAGAGCGCGGAGGTGGTATGGCCTTAACCTTTAGGTCTCGGGCGCCCTTGAGCCTTGAATCTTCAGTCTTGTCGTCGGTGTTGTCGGTAGTCATGGATGGCACCCAGGCTCGCGCGCGTACAGAACCACCCCGTTATCTAAATTTCGCGATACAATCGCGATACTCACCTGCTTGATACCAGAGCAATGCCGGCGCCGTGATGTGAGCGCCGGCCACGGAGGCGTACATGCGGGAGGGTTGCAGGGCAGTGTCGCGTAAGTAAAGCACAAGAGCGGGAGGAGACTGAACCTAATCCTAAAGCCTAAAGCCTAAACTAGTGCGCGCGAGCCTGGGTGGAAAGAGGGCTGGCCGGAGCGCCAGCCGGGCCTATAAGGGGGCCGCAGAGGCGTTACTTGGGGGCCGGCGGGCGGGGCAGTAGCGGGCGTTAGTTCGCGGTCGGGGCGGGGGCGGCGAAGCATGACACACCCATGAGGCAGGGAGGGAGGTTGTAAACACCAGCCTAAGCTAAGCCAAACCAAAGTAAACAGTTCATTCCAGAAACCAGGGGGGGAGCGGGGCGGGGGTTCATGTTAAATTAATGAAGAAGGAGATGTAGACAGGCGATGCGACACAGAAGGGGGGGGCCGGGGGGGGGCCGGGGTTGGGGTGTTCGTGGTTAACGATTCACGTCGGTCTGGTGGAGGTGGGGGTGGGGTGGGGTAGTTTATTCCAGAAACCAGAAGCGAAACGACCAAGAGAACCCGAACCAGCGGGGGTGCGGGTGCGTGATTGGCATTGGAGGGAGAAGGGGCAGGACGGCTGGGGTAGTTCATTCCCATTCCCATGGGGGGATGGGGCGGGCGTGCTGGGGTTCGAGGGACAAGCGTGTGCAGCTTCAATCACATGCTGCGACTTAATACTAGCGTAGGAACCAACAGATACCGTGTCGTCTCATTCCTGCCGGCTTGACCCGCACCACCACCCCCCCGCCCCGGCGCGGCCGCGCGTGCAGGTGGACCCGGCGGTGGTGTCCTTCTACCGAGCGCTGCAGGAGGGGCGGCCACAGGTGCGCGCTCGCGGGTTGGTTTTTGGGAGGAAGGGGGCAGGAGTAGCCATCCATACGGTACAGACGAGGGCAGGAGCAACGCGCACCAAACACCCAATCCCGCACACGTGGTTCCAAACATTGCTCACCCACCCACCCACCCGCCCGCCCGCCCACCCGCCCGCCCGCCCGCCAGGCCCACGAGGAGGAGCAGGACGCGGCCTGGCGTCACTTCCTGGGACACCGCCTGGCCAAGCGCTGGCCGCCGCCGTTCCGCCCGCCGCCGCCCGCCGTGGCCGCCGCACGCGCCGCGCAGGTGGCGGCGGCGGCGGCGGCCTCCCAGGCGGCGGCGTCGCCCTGGGCGGCGGGGACCCCCGGGCCGTCGCAGCAGCAGCAGCAGCAGCAGCAGGCGACGCCGGGGCCGCAGGGGCAGCAGTCGCTGAGCCACCTGTACCACATCGGGCCGCTGCCGCATTGGCCGCCGCCAGTGAAGGAGGGCGGTGACGGCAGCGGCGGCGCCGGCGCGGGCGGCGGCGGCGGCGGCGACGATGACGAGCACCCCGGCAAGTGGATCCGCGGCGGCGGCTACGGCGGCGGCCGCGGCGGCTACGGTGGCACGCAGGCGGGCGGCGGCGGCGCGGCGGGAGCGGGAGGCAGCCAGTACGGCGGCGGGCGAGGAGGCGGTGGCGGCGGCGGCCGCGGTCGCTCGCGCGAGAATGACATGTGCTACAAGTGCAAACAGGTGCGTTGGGCTTTGGGGGTTTGTGGCGGTACTTCGTTTCAGGAGCCAATCGACCATGCGTGCATTTGGCTGGAGGGGGGTTCTGGGGCAGGATGAGCGTTGCGCGTGCTGAGTAACGTACAGGGATATGGTTCTGGACATCGAAAATTGGGTTGCTAAACCCGAGCAGCCGAGCCCAGGTTTGGACTTGCCCTTCTCGCTCCGGGCACTCGATGCAACACCCTTCCTACCGCACCCGCAGATGGGCCACTGGGCCAGTGCGTGCCCCTTCCGCCGCTGAGACCTGCCTGGCGCATGGTGGGAGCAAGAGGCGGCAGAGTTGACAAAGGCTGCAGGAGCGGACGGAAGCGGTGTGGAGAGGCCTCGGTGGATGGGAAGGGGCACCGGCCGGCCCCCGCTACTCGCGGATACTAGAGTGTGCAATGGAGCTTGACTGACCATATTGGTATTGACGTGTGTGATCTGTGACTACAGCCTGCGTAGCTGCAGGTACTTTGTTGTGATTTTGCAGGATTTTAGCTTGGGCTCGGCTTGCGGTGGCACGTTTTGGCGTCCTATGCCAAGAAACTTGTGATGGCGCGCGAAGATGTTTGATGATTGCAGCGTACAATTTGGGCGAGCGCTACACGAGCGCGCACAGAACGGGAGTAAATGATCTAAGAGCAGATAAGTAGCCACGCTGTGTGGAGTACTTCATAACGGAACATGGCGCACGGATGTGGGCGTGGTAACCGGACGGAGCGTGGGCGGCGAGGGTGGAGAGTCTTGGGTTCGTGCCAATGTTCGAGAACAAATCGCAGAGTGAGGTACGCGACAAGACTTGAGGCGGCTGTTGTAAATTTCTTATTAGCTTGATGTTCGGTGACACGCGCCTTACAGCCAGCCAAGCGTCACCTCAGTAGGTCCTAAAACTTTGCACGTAAGCATTGCTGCTTGTTAACGAACGACTTCCTTGACGTGATCTTGGTGTGAGTGGTTGAAGTTGCTCACTGAATTGGCTTAATGGCGAGCAGCGGCGCAGCGCTGCTCGCGGGGCGATTCGCGTCGTTGCTCGGCGCGCAAAGCGGTCGCCTTGCTAGCGTTCAGCTGGGAGCGCTTGTAGGACAGCTTGCTGTTGCAGCGGATGCCGCATCGACCACTGGCTGCCGAAGCCTGAGCACGTTGATTCAGCGGGGATCGGGCGTGGCGAGCTGCTCTGGTAAGGACCCAGTTTGTTCGTAAGGAATTATGCTTTATATCATGCGTAATAAGCACGAAGCTTCGGGCGTGACAAGTTTGTGTGCGCAGGGAGTGAACGATGGTTGGATGCTTCCGTTCGGCGCGGTATCCACACCAGCACGGGTGAGCTTCGCCCGTGCCTAGGAGCGCAAAGACGCGTGATGCCTTATGTCGATGCTCACAATTGCGGGTTGAATCGGGGATGCATTGCAAACCAGGGGGCCCCCACGCAAATCCCAACATTGCGGGTCACCGGGCTGCCCCACTTAACAATGCGCACCCACGGATACCTCTCGACTGCGCAGCGACTGCGGCATCCGACTACTATGAGCTCCTGGGCCTGCAGCGGTCAGCAACGGAGCAGGAGATTAAGAAGGCGTACTACGCGCTAGCGAAGAAGTACCACCCCGACACCAACAAGGTGAGGGGGGCAGGGGTCCTCGGCATGCAGCTGCCCTGCGTGCTAGGAGGCGCCGGTCGCGGCTGCCGATGCCCCCTGACGCGGCACGGGCTCTATGCCGGTACATCCACCCGCACCATGCACACCTTCACGCACCCCCGGGGCCCCACCCACAGCTCCGCGCCGCGCGTGCCCCATCCTCCCCGGCTTCAATCCCTGTATCTCCACCACAACCACAGGGGGACCCCGCCGCCGCGGCGCGGTTCCAGGAGCTCCAAAAGGCGTACGAGGTGCTGCGGGATCCGGAGAAGCGGAAGCTGTACGACACCGTGGGGCGGGAGGGCATGGACAGAATGGACAGCGCCGGCGGCGCGGGCGGCCCCGGCGGCGGCCCGGACGGCTTTGAGGGCTTCCAGGGCTTTGGCTTTGGCTTCGGGGTGAGCGGGCTGGGAGGGCTGACGGGTATTAACGGGGTTAGTGCATGGGCGTGGGCGCAGGAGCTGTTTGGTGTAAGGTGAGGGGCTGCGCAGGCCGAGGGGGAACGACGCTGCAAGATGGAAGGGAAGGGTGGGCCAGGGTCTGATTGTTGGTGGTGTGGGATGGCGGCGGGGCGCGCAGCTGGTTGGGCAGGCGGGCGCCTGCAATAATACGGGAGTACCGGAAGGCGTTGCTGCAGAAACCACGGCCGGGCTTCAACCCCACGCCCATCGCGTGTTCTTGAAACACCTGAGCAAGTACTTCTTCTGTCCGTGTTGTCGGGGCGCAGGGTGGCGGTGGCGGTGGCGGCTTCCCGTTCGGCAATGCGGCTGACATCTTTGAGAACCTGTTCAGGGCAGACCCCCGGCTGCAGGTGGGATTGGGCGGCGCGGCTGTCCTGCCTGGGTGCATGGAAGGGGCTGGTTGGGGGCCGTTCTGGTTGCGGGCCGTTGGCTTGCTCCTGTGGGCCGGCGGGCGCTGTCCGTGGACGGGGCGGAGCTGGCGGCAGCGGGAAGCTGTGTGGGAGGAGGAGCACGGTCGGCGGGCATTATTGCGCAGGGACTGTGCACACGGGTTTTGATGTGGAATGAATGTAATGGCTTCGGTTCTTGCTGCACGCAGGCCATGCTAAACCGTGTGCAGATGCAGCCGCTGCGGATTTCATTCATGGTGAGCTGGGGGGGAGAGGCAAGGGGGCCCCATAGCAGGAGGTGACGACCTACCGGTCGCCGCGGCCGCAGCCATTATGCCACGTGCACGCCCCGCATACGGCAGCCACGTGATCCCACACACCCAGCTGGCACCTGACGCACGCCCCTGGGACACGACTCCACGCTCCTCCTTTCCCGCCGCCTCCTGCACCGCCGACGCAAACACATATTTTTCCCACCATCATCGCAACGCCACGTGACATGACAGGAGGCGGTGAACGGCACGCGCAAGAGCGTTCAGATTGGCGTGCGGCAGGGCGCCACCAAGACCGTGGACCTGGACATCCCCGCGGGCGTGGACACCGGGGACGTGCTGGAGACGCAGGTGGGGCGGGAGGCGGTCGGGTTGTTGCGGTACAGGGGCGGCGGGGGTGGGGGAGGGAGGTTGTTGTTACCAGCCCAACAAATCATACCCATCAAGTCATATCCAATGCAAAAGAACGAGGAGGGGTCGGGGGTGTTGCAAGGATATGTAGGAAGGGAGTTCATTCCGAAGCCCAAAGCAAGTCAACCATAGCGAAACAAGGGGGGGCTGCTCAGGGAAGGGGTATGGTACGTCAGCCAGCAGGTGCCGGAGTCGGGGACGTGTGATCGTGCGAGCTGGGCTCTCATCATGCGCGCTTTGAACCTGCCCAACCCTACGGCACCACCATGCGGGTACCTTCAGCTGTACCCCGGCCCATCCCCCCGCCGACCCGCCCACCGCTCCCCGCTCCCCGCCCCGCCCCCCCCCCCGCCCCGCACCTCGCCTCCCTCTTCTCACCTCCCTCTCCTCCCCCGCCTTCCCAACCCCCCCCCGTCTACATCTCCCGTCATTAATTTAACATGCATGGTACCCCCGCCCCCCGCCGCCCCGCCCGCCAACTGCCAACTGTCAATGGCCCTCAGGTGGAGCTGCCCACGCCCGGCCGCCGCACCGCCTCCGCCAAGATGACTGTGTCCTTCCCCATTGAGGTCATGCCGCACCCCAAGTTCCGGCGGCAGGGCAGCGACATCTTCGCCAGCCTGGAGCTGCCGCTGAGCCAGGCGCTGCTGGGGGCCACGGTGAGCAGGGGAAGGATTGGAGGCAGGGGAGGGGCGGCCAGAGGCTTGGAAGTGAGGAGGGAGGGGCAAGGAGGCGCAGCGGCGAGGGAGGCGGAGGAAGGCGAGAGGGGCGGCCAGAGGCTTGGAACTGAGGAGGGAGTGGCGGATGAGAGCGGTGGCAGGCGGGGTGGATGGCAGGACAGGAGCAGGGGGCAGCGCAGGGGCTTGGTGCCTGCACTGCATTCGCAGTCGTCGCAACGCGCTTGACGCTCGCACAGCAAAGTGAGCACAGCGCACATCGGCCACGCAACATGCGGGCAACGCGCTAACCGACCGACCGCACCTAATTTGACGATGCGACACCACTGCTCCCGATAACAACACGCACAGGTGCGGGTTGACACCCTGGACGGCGGCGTGGAGCTCATCGTGCCGCCGCTGACGCAGCAAGGCGACCGGCTGAGGGTGCGGAACAAGGGCATCTTCAACCCGCGTCGCGGAATCAAGGGTGACCACTTCGTCGACATTGTGTGAGTGCCTGTGGGGAGGGGTTGTAAATACCACCCCAAGTAAACCATGGGAGAGGGGGTAGTTCATTCCGGTTGCCAAACCAACCCATGCGAAGGGGGTATGCGGGTCTGCGAGAGGGCGTGCGGAGCACGGACATGCCAGTGACCGGCCGAGCTTGCCACGGGTGCGGGGCGGGGACATGCCGTCTTGCTTGGGTAGTGTTGCGTCATCGGACATAGGGAGGGGTGGGCAGCACCGGAGGCGTGGGGGCCCTGCTGTTATGCCCAGGGGTCCCGTGGCTATGCCCGACGGTGGCATCGCGTTGCAGCATGTCAGCACCCTGTGCAGCTCGCCGCCCCACCCACACGGGGCCTACCCAGTACCCACGCCTCCCTGCTCCCAACTGCCCTCCCTCTCCCTCGCCACTGCCATACACAGGGTGCAACTGCCGCGCGCGCTGACGCCGCGCCAGCGCGAGCTGCTGCTGGAGTTCCAGCAGGAAGAAGAGCGCAAGCGGGGGCAGCAGGCGGGAGGCGGGGCAGGGGCAGCGGGCGGGGGGCAGCAACAGCAGCAACGCGCTCAGGGAACGGGGAGATGAGGAGGCGAAGTGATTGCAGTAGCGGCGTGCAGGATGACAAGGTGTGGGTGGGGTGGGGCCTGAGCTTGGTGGTAGACGCCAGGGCGTGTCTTTGCAGGGTTTAGCAATTAGCGCAGAACACCCGCAGCGCTACAAACTGGCTCGCTGCTGAACGAGTTGGGTTTGTGAGCCAAACTGTCGTAAGCCTTTGCAGTTGCCCTGCTGCCGGCTTGTGCCCGAGATGTAATGGTTTTGACACACCGAGTCGTCCCGGTATGGTGTCCATGCCTGTTGATCCCTGACACAGAGACATCGGCGAGAAGCCTTGGCCAGATGCTACTATTATTACAGAAGCTCCCTACCGGGGTTGCAAGGCTTCAACAGCCCGCACTACTGATGAGGCTTTAGGAATTCAAGCATCGACGCCCGTCCTCTACTGCCTGCACCCGCGTCGGCGCGTGGTGCCTGGAGCCCTGTGTTTGCGCATACCAACTGGCGTATCCCCGCGTCAGCACATGGGATACCTACTACTGCGCAATTTTACGTGCAACGTCAAGGCACCCGGGCCGGCCCGAAGTGTGCCCACTACACTACTCGTATCCCCTTCATGTTTATTCCCTTCATCCATCATGTTTATTCCCTTCGTCCATCCATCCATGTCTTCCATACTCCATATTTCGGACATCCATCATTGAAGCCGCATCCCTTGTAGCCCTTGTAACCGTTGGCACAGGGGATGGGCACCCCCCGTGCCTTCGCATCGGGCGCTTCGTGCCTCCTCCGTATGGGCCCACATCCGGCGCCCCAGCCTTGGTTGCATCCTCACCCATCACACTCGCACTTCCGTCACACTTTGCCTTCCTTCACTCTTATCTTCGGGTCTTCAGACATCTCACACGCACACGAACTCACACGTAATGCCGCAACACGCAGCCACCGTATGTCCGGGCAACTCCGCACGCGAGCGCATCGTGCATGGCCCAGCACTGCAGAGCAGCCGGCCGGCGCTGTGTGCACGTCGGCATCAAAGAATTGGGTTCCGCAATCCATAATTGAACCCACGAAACAAGGTCATCCACAAACAGCTCACGGCCAGCACATCCGTATGTGTGCGTATGTGCAGGCGCGTGCACTGGTATCCCTTGCACCGCCTCCCCCGGGAGGCCCTGTGCTGTCAGTGTGTGCCGCCGTCACCCGCCCTACTCGTACACCACGAAATCCATCTCGTTCCCGCGTCCTAATCGACGCGCGGTGCAGGCCACTAATCCTGCCCATGCACCGCCCTCCAATCCGCATGCCTCCCTGCTTCATGTGCCACTTCCGCTCTTCGGCACACCATCACTTGGTTCACGACATAGTACAGACAGACACGCCAGCCTGCGCCGCCCAAATGGTTGAATCCTTTGCCATCACACCTCGTCGACGCCTCCACGCCAAGCCAGATGCTCTATTCTGTGCATCGCGGTGCTGCCCCCAAATGCTAAGCCTGGTATGCGCTGCGACATTTCTGAATGAGTGTCTACCCAACTATCCCCATTATGCATGGTCCAGGAAATCATGGCCGTATGTCTAGCATCAAGCCGTGCGGTTCCTTCGCCGGGTAAATCTCCGGGCAACTTTATGTTTCGCATGTTGACCACACACATACGCACCAGGATGCGCGTCTGGCCCAGCCGCCGAGCTATCATTCTACTTGCGGGCAGCCCACGCCAACCAGACATCGTAAAAAAATCTGGAGGAGTGAGCATACACCCCACACGACGTACGGGCACACCATCGATAAACAGACGACACTCGCGTGGCTTGCACAGGCCTTGCCACGGTCTCAGCAAATATCCCAATCCCATTTCCACCGTTTCCGGACTCGAGTTGCATCACCAACCACCAACAGGAAATTTGAGACACACGCGCACACGCAAGTCAGGTCATGTCTCAGACCATCGCCTTTAGGGGGCAATGTGTTGCGGGTAAGTCAGTCAGTTAGGCACATACATGCTCACTGCGGGATGAGACGATCAAGGCTATGCACGCACATGGGCGCGCTTAGTACTGACAACCCCACAGTAAGCAAATTGCACACCAGAGACACACGCGTCAGACAGACTCCTACCACTGCGCCCATGCCGCTTCGCCGCTGTACATCATGTGACGCGTGCGCAACGAATGGGATCATAGGAAATATTAATTCCAGCCACACATCAATGGAAGAGGTCTTGACAGTTGCCGACAGTGATGCGGGGTGCACGCGGCTGCATGCCACTACCGGCACCTTTGTAGTACCGACGTGGAGCGTTTGTGAGTTTGACACCGCAACGACCCCCACACACCCGTGCATATGGCGACTTGAAAATTGCAGCATTCTACGCCAACGGATGCGTACACATGAGTCAAACACTGCTGCCTCCCTGGTCCTGCAGTACGCTTTGTGGGGCACACACGCATACCACAACGTACCGCTGGCCGTGGAGTATATACATTGAACCCTTGTGCAGGTACACGCACAGCGGTGAACACACAATGCCAACACAGCAAACCGAAACGCCACGCCTACGGGCACTGCGGCGCCAACTCGCGCAGGCCTTAGTTGCAGGCCCCGCCAGAGTGAAGGTGCCAACTGCGCCTGATGCATTCGCAGCGCTGCATTCTGCAGAATTCTAATCTAGTCTATATTGCGCCAATCCTCGCCCTGGTCAGGTCGGGCACGGACTGCAGAGTTGCAGATATCAGCCGTGGGGGCAGCTGCTTGACCACCCTTGGCGGATGGGGCTAGCACGCCCACGCCAGCCGAGCGAGTCCGTCGCCCTTTACACCGGCCCTCATAGACACTTTGAGCGATTTACTCACGGCCTAGAAGTAGAAGAAGCTCAAGCTGCCGGTGGTCGTTGTTGCTTGCCAGGTCGCCCTTGGGCGCCGAGCGCGCGGCCCGAGATGTTGATATCCCGAGCCCAGCTTGAAGGTCCTCAGAAACAGCGCGTGAGCAGCTGCGAGGTTGACTATGACGATCGTTCGTAGAAAACAGTAGTTGTCGCCCGGCCACAGCGCGCGGCCGGCTAGAAGGAGGTCCTTAGGGTTGCGGGCGGACGCATCCTTGCGAGCGTTGTTGTTGAGTTTAGGCCTTGACGAGCGCCCGGCCCATAAGCAGGCTCGTGGGCATCGGGACAACGTCGGGGCTCGGGCTGCGCGCGAAGGACAGGCGAAGCGCGCAAGGCAACAAAGTCAGCTCAGCTCACTCAGCTTCCGTCGGACGCGCGAAACGTGACCCCAAAATGTCGCACAGAAACGGTGCCCCACCGCACTGAAATGCATTCAATGCAACACCACACACCTTGCGAAGAAGCCAGGGCATGCGCGGGGAGCGGCAGAGGGCATGCAGGGAACATTCCGCAGCACCTTGGCCAGCTCCTCGTCCAGGGACTGGAACTTGGCCTGGTTGGAGATGGGCTTCGCCATGGGCGCACGGCCGTCCAGGGAGCCGCGCGCGGGAGAAGCGCTGGAGATGGGCGAAGCCGTCACCTTCACGCGTTGGCCCGAGGCCGCCTTCTGCTGCTTGGGCGGCGAGGTGCGCGGCGAGCGCTTAGGAGGCGAAGGCCGGTTAGCCTTGGGCGCCAGAGGCAGCGGAGGCGCGTCAGCGAAGTCGAAGGGAGTCAGGTCCCGCTCCTTCATCTCTTTCATCGCCGGGCGATAGTTGCTGACGGCCACCAGCTTGTCAACGAGCTCCGAGGAGTCGCCCTTGAACTTGTGGGGCACCACAGTGCAAGCAGCGGCGCAGGCCATTTTGCTAGCGAGAACAAATGCTCTTTAGGAGGTATGTAGCAGAAACGTCAATCCTTGTCAAAGGTCTCAATCCGTCACAAACGTCGTCCTTCTCTGTACACCCAAAAATCGAAACTAGGTGGGACACGGCGAGGCTCGAGGCTCAAAAGGGACCTTCCTAAGCGATTGCGCCCGATCGCGATGGGGCCCGAACTCTCGCCAAGAGGGTAGCACGCAGCGTCTGTAGCCCAACACGAATGCTTACATATGATGCTGTGTTGTGCAGCGCTGCGGGGCCAGGCGCCATTGTGATGACTGGGTCCGAAGCAGTTGACAGCAGCAGGCGAGAGACGTTGCGTTTTGCCTGCATAACTCCGTGCATGGCGTGCAAAATGGCGTCACCTATGTATTTCAGCTGCGGGCATAGTAGACGCGGACGGCCGAAAGCCGTGACATGTCGGTGTCAGGACAGAACGCCGTGCCGTGGCTGGGCACGATGCTTGCCTGTGCGCATGGCTCGGTGGACTTTTGTTGATGTTCTTTGCGTGGGACACCTGGGACTCCCAGCGCACACTTTGGGGGGGAGTGTGGAAATGCGACGGTCACCGTGTCATCGTAGCGCGTCAGCCAACGCGCAAGCCATGTCATCCTGCAGGTCTCGATGTACATGCATGAATGAGCTGCGAACCATTCATTCGTGAACGCGTTGCCAAAATACTCCCAGTGGCGTAAGGCGCATCCCAGTTACCCAGGACATCCGCGCGCGACGGGAGGGGCGACGCCCTGATCCCCCATTTCTTTTTTTATCCATCCGTGTTGCGGGGTTTCGACAGTTTGACGCGTGCGCTGGTGCGTACCGAGTTCCCGCGATTTTTACCACTGTACTGTTCCCAACCACTGCTAACCGTCTCATGGCCAGGCGTGGAGCCTAGGAGCCGGGGAAGGTGGCGGGTAGGGGAGGCTTGGACTCCTGGAGGCAAGTCATATTGATTGCAAGATGCAATCAGCCTTCATCGCCTTCAAACACTATGCAGCCCTGCAGCGTTGACAGTCACCAGCCTGGACTGGAGAGCCCAGGAGCGTCATGCCAGCACAGTACGAACCAAGACCAAACTAATACGCCAACCACGCGCGCGGTCACGTTTCCGTGTGATGCATCCGCACCATTTGACGCATAAACATCGCATCGCCCTTGTATCTGGAGGGGCGCGCCCCGGCACTGTTCCCTTGACGGGTGCCGTCGTTGAGTGCTGTGCCGTGTTCGGGCCATCACGAACCCCTGCACCTCGCTGCCTGTGTTCTGCTTCAAATGCCCCATGAGTAGAATTTATGTGCATATGCAACTCAATCTCATTTGTACATGTTAGCCAAATGTATCACAGCGGAACACTCAACACGGAGGCTCGCATTCCTAGTAGTTATCGATAAGTCTGTGCTAAATCAGCTGGAGTCTAGCACCAATCAATGCTTTGCTCAACGTATGATAAATATAAGCGCGGCGGTCCCTGTTTCTAAGAGGGTGACATGGCGACGAAATGCGCAGCGCGTTAAGCAAGGCGAATAAGACGATACTACATGTCTGCAAGCGTACTGTTCCCGATGCCTGCAACCCACTCCGCGCCGTTGGCATCGTTGGAGAAGGGGCGGACTCACACGCGCTTGCGTCAAGTTGATGGCACACAGGTGCGGCTCCCAACAATCGTTTCTACATGCCTCCCATGCGAAAGAAGTTTAGAGGGCAAAAGGGAGAGTAGCAAAGATCCAGGGGAGGGGAGTGGGAGGAACAGGGCTGGTATGCCTTGACGCCTGCCTGGGTTAGCATTGTGGCCGTGGGGCAACCTTGTCCTCTCGGGCCGACCGCGCGAACGTGCGTGGCTGGTTATGGGGCGTGACTGGGGTTAGTTGGGGGCAAGCAAACACAGCCGGGTGTCACCACTTTCCCCCTCGTCGAAGTTATCGAACACGTGTAAAAACGCAGGCCATGGGCCACTCGGACGGCGGGGCGAGCCCCACCGGCGCGCTCACCGGGCTCACAGGCGTTGGCCTGGGTGGGGCTGGCGGTAGCAGCAGTGGCGCTGCCGCTGCACCCCGCGCGCCCGGGCCGCGCTCGCCCAAGCCTTTCCCCGGCGCCCTGCCCGGCCACTCGCCCCCCGTGTGGAACCGGCCCAGCCTGCACTCCCCCGGGGGCGCCCCGCACCCCGACCTCGCCTCCCCCGTCTCCCCGCACGCGGCCAAAGGAGGCCATGGCCACGGCCACGGCGGCCTGCGGCCCGCCTCCGCAGCGCCCAGCCCCATGGCCACGGCCCCCAGCGCCAGCGGCGGCGGCGGCGGCGGCGGCCACAGTAACGGGGCCGCTGCGCAGCTTCCCGGATCCGTGTCAATGCTGCACAGCGTGCTGGAGAGCCCGTCCAAGCGGCCAGGGCTGGCGCCGGGTGCCAGCGGCGGCGGAGCAGGTGGAGCAGGCGTGGGGGCGCCGGGGCCGGGCTCGCCGGTCAGGAGCCAGAGCCCCAGGTGCGTTCCGTTCCGGGGGCAATCGACAGAGTGGTGTGGCGGGATGCGTGCGGCATGTGGGGGAGGCGTGCTGGGTTGGCCAAGGGCGGACCCCCCCCGCAGCCGTCACCCTGTTCTGAGCAATACATGCGCCAGAACAGGTTGTGGAAAGGATAGCCCACGTCGGTTCCTGCGTGTGTGTGTGCGGTGTGGTGTGCAGGCCCACCAACGGCGGCCCGGGCGGCCGCCTTGCTTCCGCCCGGGCTGCTGGCGCCCATGCGCACAGCCCCTACAGCCCGCACCACCGCGGCAGCGGGCCCCCGCACCACCCGCCCTCCGCTGCCGTGCTCCAATACATCAGTGCCACCGCGCCCACCAGCGCCGGCGGAGTGGGCGGCAGCGGGGGCAGCGGAGCAGGTGCAGGAGCGGGTGGCGGCGGCGGTGTGTCAGTCACCGTGTCTTCGTCGCTGTACGTCAGTGGGCGCAGCCCGAGCGCCAGTGCCGGCGGGCTGCCAGCGGCGTTTGAGCCGCAGCACGAGGGCCTCGTGGGCAGTGACGGCGCAGAGCCGGGCGTGGTCCGGTCGCCGGACCCCAACAGCAGCGGCGAGTGCGTGCAGCTGCCCGCGATTGCCGCGGTGTCGCCGGGCGGTAGCCGCCAGCGCGCCGCCAATCCCGCAGAGCCTGGCAATAGCAGTGGCAGTGGTGGCGGTGGTGGTGGCGGCGGCGGCGGCGGGGTGCTGAATGTGTCGCACCTGCAGCACGCAGGCGTGTCGCCCGAGGCGGTCGTGCACAGTGGCGGCGCTGGAGGCGCTGGCGCCGGAGGGCACTACATATTCCGCACCGCCAGCCGCTCTGCCGTCAGCGCGGCGGCCGATATCGGCCTCATCAGCCGTACGTCGGTACCGCAGCCGCCACGGCAGCCCCCGCCGCCGCCGCCGCCTCAGCATCCGGCAGAGGGGCTAGTGGTGGCCGGCAGGGGCGCGGCGGCGCGGTCTTCGGACGACGGCGGTGGGCTGAACGTGGCGTGGCGGCTGATGGTGCGCTACCAGCGGCGGCGGCTGCTGGAGAAGGCCTTCCATGAGTGGCTGGTGAGGACAGAGCTAAGACAGGCGATAGGAATGTCATGGTGCTGGTCGCGGTGTTAGAGCAGCCGTCCTGCCCCAGGCGAAAGACCGCAAGAGCTGATGCTTTGGCGTGATAGGCGGCCACAGGGCGCTCAGGGGGTAGGATAGCGTGTCTTGCCTGCATGCGTGGTTGTTGCGTCCTGGCCCCTACATCACAGCCGCGCTCCTTGCAGCCAGTCCTTTGACCTCCGCTGCACGATCGCGTCAGAAGCCCGTCCACCGACCAGCCGCGCAGCAACCCCGTCACCCACCCACCCACCCGCCCGCCCGCCCGCCCACCGCGTGCAATTTCATCACCGCAGGCCTGGGTGCTCAGGGCGAAGATGCGGCGGCGACGGGTGGTGGAGGCGCTGCGCCGCCGCAGCATCCGCCTGAAGAGCTGGGTGCTGCAGCGCTGGGTCGAGGCCCTGGCCCGGAGGCGGCGGCACCGCACCGCCATTGAGCTGGCGCGACAGCGGCGCCACGCGCGGCAGCTGGCGGCGGTGTGGCGGGCCTGGTCGGCGGCGCTGGGGCGTCAGCGGCGGCACCGGGTGATGGTGGCGCGCGCGGAGCACCGGCGCCTGCGGGCCTACTTCCTGGCCTGGTGGGAGCAGGTGGGCCAGCAGGCGCCTGGCTGGTGGTAGCCTGTTGGGGGGGCGGGGAGGGAAAGGACAGGGCGGTGCATGCGCGGTGGGCGGTTGGGCGGGGGAGCGGGTGCGCGGGTGACGGAGCCGGCCCCGGAGCAACAACGTGAGAGGGGAGAGCGCCCTCACAGCGTGCACAAGCACCGGGCATGGGGCTTCGTGCCGATGCACCCATACTGCCGTCCCGGGGGGTTTCCTTCCTTTGTGTGCCTCATGGAAAACCTGCACCTGTGTCCTGCATGCTGGGTCCCTTTCGCCACTCCCTTTACTTGAGCGATGTTGATTAGGAAACCCCTCCACTTCCTCGCCCCTCGCCACTGCTGCTGCTGCCGCTGCTGCTGCCGCTGCTGCTGCTGCTGCTACTGCTGCTGCTACTGCTGCTGCTGCTGCTGCTGCTGCTGCTGCTACTGCTGCCGCTACAGTGCGGCGCCCAGGCCAACGAGTACCGGCTGTGGCTGCTGGAGCAGGTGTCCGCGCTGCTGCCGGCGGCGCTGTCCGAGGACGGCGGCCGCATGCTGCTGATGCTGCGCATGCAGCAGCAGAGCTTTTTGGCCAGGAAGGTGCGTGGGAGTTTGTTTTTGTGTGTGTGTGGGAGCCTATTCCAGAAATTGAAGGGGGGCTCTATCGTACACTTGCGTGCGGGTGCTAGAGCTCACAAGGGAGAGAACAGCAGACAGAGGTGCTCGATGACCCCGCCGCACGAGCTTGCTCGCAGGTTGCCCACGCGCATCGCGAGGACGAGGAGGGCAAGGACGAGGACGAGGGCGAGGAGGGCGGAGGCGACGCCTCGGGCTCAGCCGCGGGCTCAGCGGCTGCCTCGGCGGCTGGCTCCATGCGTGCCTCGGTGCGCAGTGGCACAGGCAACGGCGACGGCGCCGGTGGAGGTGGGGGCGGGGGCGGCAACGTGCCTCCAGACCTGTGGCGGGCTATGGCCAAGTCTTTTACGACGCCCGCAAAAATCCACTATGCGCAAGACGGCGAGGAGGGCGAGGGCGAGGAAGGGGAAGGCAAAGATGGGAATGAGGGAGGTCAGGAGGGCGGGGAGGAGGAGGAGGACGACGAGGAGGGCGCTGGTGGTGGGGATGATGCACCTGAGCAGCAGCAGCAGCAGCAGCAGCAGGGCGAAGACGGGGAGGAGCCGGAAGCTGCCGGCAGCTACAATGAGAAAGGAGAGGAGGAGGGCGTGGCAACAGGCGCGGCCGGCGCGGATGCGGGCACGGCTGTAGCCGCGGCAGCCGGGGCAGCGGCCGTGTCATCCGAGGGAGGTGGCGGCGGCGGCAATGAGGGGCAAGGCGATGAAGCGCCTGGGGACGAAGACGAGGACGACGTCGGGGCCGGAGGGGAGGCGGGGGCGGGGGAAGGGGAAGCAGCATAGCCGGAGGCAGACGCTGCTGAGGCGGACGCGGTTTATGGAGAACAGAACTAGAGGAGGATGACTGGGCAGTCAGCTGAGCCCAGTGACGGTGAGGGTGGGGGTGTTATTTGAGACTTGAGCATGTGGCAGCCATATGCATGGCATAAATATACGTGTATGTCGTTTTCTAAGGGCAAAATGAGGCGTGCTCACACTCGGAATTGGTGACTGGACTGCTGGACTGCTGGACATGTGTTTCGACGCTTGCATTCTGTGAGCTTCGGACGTTCCTTCATTACAAAAGCGCAGGCAAGCCGGCAACTGGTGTCGCATTGAAGACATTTATTACCGTATAACATGGATACGCTTGCTGAGCAGCCAGCGGGTGGCGGCGTTGACAAGTCCGGTGGTGAGGCGTTGAGTGCGTGCCCGCGTTGCACACGTGGCACGCGTAGAATGCCCAACACCGCACTCTCGGTGTTTGGTCCCTTGTGCACGTCCTACTAGCTCGAAGAAATGCAGACTGTCATTCATCTGCGCCGCTCGTCATTATTAAAGCACAACAGTAATACGGTAGCGCACACCACCAATGTTTCGTGCCCCCACGATGGCGCGTCCCCACGCCGAGTCACGGATGCGCTCGCATCGCCGTAAAGCACGCTGTAAGACTTATCACCGTCTCATGCCCCCATTCGCTGCGCCTTAAAACGAAGGCGCCTCGCGCCACATACAATATTCTTGCCCACCCGGTAGTTGTATACAATAGCGCGTAGATAAAACACGGCCAGTCGCAAAACGGCCCATCGAGATGCAACTTTAGGTACAAGTGAGTGGGCGCTGCACGCAATCACGTGCCACGGCCCGTGCTGAGAGGTGATACATGCAGTTATGAAGTGAGTGGGCTAACACGCCCGTGTGCTGCCCTGCACTCTTGCACAGCCAGGCCGGGGGTGGTGCTTCAGACGAGCATGCGCCGGTGGCGGTTGGCCACGGGCGCGGGCTCCTTGGGAAAGAGCGACACCTGCGGCAGTGACATGGACAGGGCAGAAGATGGAGGAAAGGGGACGCACATGTGTGGGTTGGCCCGCCCGCGTGTAAGGCGCAGCGCAGCGTCCCTGAATGGTAGCTCAGCCCCCGTCCTCCCTCGTGGCCCCCTGTGCCGCACGCGCCACCCTCCCCCCTGACGCTGTAGCCCCATGCCCACACATGTGTGTGCGCACACCCACCAGCTCAATCTCAATCAGCCACTCGCGGTTCACGAGCGTGGGCACGCCCATTGTGGAGCGAGCGACCTTGGGCGACACGCCGGGCAGGTTCATGAACTGCACACAACATTGGAAAAGCAGCAAGGTGGGTGCGTGTCATGTGGATAGAAACAAAGAGTGCGTGACTTTAGAGAGGACCAGCTTGCGGCTGCCCAAGCAGGCAAGCGCACCTGCGCGTAGGCGGCGAACCAGCCCTGGTAGTCGACGGTGTTGTTGAGGAAGGGGTCGGGCGTGAGGTATACGCGCATGAACACTGCGTCGGCCAGGTTGACCAGACCGGTCTCGTTGGAGAGTGCGGCCAGGCGCTGAAGGATGTTGATGGCCTGGGGGTTCCAAGCGTTGGGAAAGCGGCATGGGTGTAAACGCCAAGTTGAGAGAGTGGAACCCAGCGCGTGGTGTGGCTGGCACGCAGCAGAGCCAAGTGGGTGGGGCGTGGTCTTGCGTCATTGCAGCTTCATCTTCGTCACTGCACAGCTTGTGGTGCGCGATTACGCACGAGTCCACTCCACACACCCCGCACCTGCACCGTGGTGTTGCCGAGGCGCTCGCGGCTGCCCACGGGCGCGCTGGCGTTGATGACGGGCGGCACGGTGCCGCTGCTCCAGTACACGGCGCGGTCGGCGGGCACGGTGACGCCCGACAGGATGGTGCCGGTGCCGTTGGCGCCGTAGCGGACCAGGTCGGAGGGGACCCCGGGTGTGCCGGCCGGCACGTACACCAGGGGCTGGCGCACGGGGAAGATGGCGACGAGCTCGATCTCCACCAGCCTGCGGTCCGAATACCGTAGAGTTGAAAGAGACGCGTCATGTCACAGCCCCCAGTGTGCCACGCCCGTTCACGCGCGCCCGCCCCCGCGCCCGCCCCCGCGCCCGCTCCCGTGCCCTGCCCCAGCCACCAACGGCGCCGCGCCCCCCTCACACCCTGCCCTGCCCTGCCCTGCCCTGCCCTGCCCTGCCCTGCCCTGCCCTGCCCTGCCCTGCCCTGCCCTGCCCTGCCCTGCCCTGCCCTGCCCTGCCTTGCCTTGCCTTGCCCTGCCCTCCTCGCACCCCGCGCCTCACCAGTCCGGGTCCACCAGCCCCGCCACCGCCAGGGTGGAGCGGGCGACCTTGACGGAGCCGGGGACGTTGAAGAACTGGCCGTACGCGGCGTTCCAGCCAGCAAAGTCCACTGCGGAAGCGGCATGCAGGGGAGGAGAATGCGCGCGTTTGAGCTGGGCCATGCGCGGGCAATATGCACACCTGGGGGCTTGCGCCGACGAAACCGTCTGGCAGTATCAGGTCAGGCACCGTTGTGAAGCGCCCTGATGCTGCTAACCTACCCGTGCCATTGAGGAAGGGGTCGGCCACCAGATAGCAGCGCACGTACACGGCATCCTCCAAGTCCAGGCCTGCGCATGCCGAAAAAAGGAAGTTAGTAAGAAGTGTTGAAAGCCGGGGCATGGCTTTGCGGGAAGGGTAACCGCATAGCAAGCAACAGGATGGGCTCTCGGCAGCTCACCTTGCTCCCGCAGCAGGCCGCGGATGCGCGTCAGCACGCTGATGGCCTGCTCGGTGGTGTTGCCGAAGCGCTCACGACTGCCGCGCGGGGCGGAGGCGTTCTTGACGGCGGGCACGGAGCCGGAGGAGTGGTAGTAGGCGTGTCCGGTGGGCACCGACACACCCGAGAGGATAGAGGAGGTGGGGCTGCCCAGGCGCAGCAGAGAGGCGGGGCCGCCGGCTGTGGCTGCGTGGTGATGGTAGCACACGCATCAAAGGAGCAGGTAGTGAACAAGGGGCGCAAGCAGCGACACAGCTACTGAACATGTAACACAACATGATATGCTGGCAGGCTTGCTCTGCGAAGATCCGAAGGTTTAGGGCTTCAGGCTGCGACTTACACACGACGTCGGGTGCCACGGCCCCCTTAGTGGGGTAGGCGGCCCACAGCTCAATCTCGATCAGCCTGCAAGGAGCGAGGAAGCAGGGGTCAGGCGCCGCTTCCAGAGGAATGGAATACGGCCGAGGCGGGACAGGCAGCGCATTACGCACCAGTCGGGGTTGACCAGGCCCGTGACGGCCATGGTGGAGCGCGCGGTCTTGACAGAGCCGGGCCTGCAGGCAGCGTGTGCGCGCGCACACACAGACACACACACACAGACACAACCGCCAGGGTCCATGTCAGTTAGCTAGCCAATCCTGACCTGAGGCTTACCGAGCTTCCCCCACCCCACCCTATCCATCAGGCTCGTCGCTCGCTCACTCACTTGTTGAAGTACAGGGCGTAGGCATTAAACCAGCCCTGGTAGTCCACGGTGTTATTGAGGTGCGGGTCCGCCACCAGGAACACACGCAGGTAGATGGAGTCGGCCAGCGTCAGGCCTGCGGACAGGGAGGGAGGTGCGCAGAGGTGAGGAACGCATAGGGTAAATCGCAAGGGGGGTTTCGTAGACGTTGAGTATGACACGCTTACTTCAGTCAATATGGTCTGCCAAGACCCTCTGCCTGGCCCCGCAACCGCCTGCCCCCGCCTCTCTATCTCTCACCCGCGTCCGCCAACAGGGCGCTCAGTCGGTCCATGATACTGATGGCCTGCTCGGTGGTGTTGCCGAAGCGCTCGCGGCTGCCCACGGGCGCGGAGGCGTTCTTGACGGCGGGCACGGAGCCGGAGGACCAGTACACGGCGTGTGTGGCGGGCACGGTGACGCCGGACAGGATGGATGAGGTGTTGGCGCCGAAGCGGGCCAGCTCAGTAGGGGCTGCAGGGGAGAAGAGGGGTTGGGGAGGTAGAAGGGGTCTGTTTGTGGAGAACATCCGCCATGCGGGGGCTTACGTGTAGCCGTGCGAAATACGTGCAATAGATCGCAAGCAGAACTCACCGACGGGAGTGGGGCGGGGCGGCGAGGGTGAGGGCGGGGGCATGGATGGCGTGGGGGATGGCGGGAGCGGGGAGGGGCTCGGAGGCGGCGGTGGCGGCGGCGGCGTGCTTCCCTCCTTGGGGAAGAGCGACACCTGAGGCACATTCATGAGAGGATGGGGCAGATTCATTATCCACGATTCCATGCAACACATGCACACGCCATCATGCGCCCCCGTGCCCACACGTGTGTGTGCGCACACCCACCAGCTCAATCTCGATCAGCCACTCGCGGTTCACGAGCGTGGGCACACCCATTGTAGAGCGAGCGACCTTGGGCGTCACGCCGGGCAGGTTCATGAACTGCACACAACATGGGAAAAGCAGTAAGGTGGGTGCGTGTCATGTGGATAGAAACAAAGAGAGCGTGACTTTTGAGAGGTCCATCACAGGAGCGCCTGGTGGCTGCCCTAGCAGGCAAGCGCACCTGCGCGTAGGCGGCGAACCAGCCCTGGTAGTCGACGGTGTTGTTGAGGAAGGGGTCGGGCGTGAGGTAGACGCGCATGAACACCGCGTCGGCCAGCGAAAGGCCGGTCTCATTCGACAGCTCCGCAAGACGCCGGAGAATGTTGATGGCCTGTCGGCAAAAGGAGGGGCGGGTGGCAGGTGCATGCGTTGTGCGTTGGCGGTGCTGTAGGCGGGATGCTTTGGGCGGGATGCAGGTCAGCAGGTGCAATGGGAACTCAGGGGGTAGGTGCGCCAGCACACGCACATGCATGCATCACAAACAACCCATGCCGTTGTACCCAGATGAACGCCTGAAGCATAATACAACCAGGCGCCGCACCTGCACCGTGGTGTTGCCGAAGCGCTCGCGGCTGCCCACGGGCGCGCTGGCGTTGATGACGGGCGGCACGGTGCCGCTGCTCCAGTACACGGCGCGGTCGGCGGGCACGGTGACGCCCGACAGGATGGTGCCGGTGCCGTTGGCGCCGTAGCGGACCAGGTCGGAGGGGACCCCGGGTGTGCCAGCGGGCACGTACACCAGGGGCTGGCGCACGGGGAAGATGGCGACGAGCTCGATCTCCACCAGCCTGCGGTCCGAAGAAAAAGCGTGCTTCTCTATGACATACAGCAAAATAAATGAGCGATAATAGTGAAAATTGCGCAAAGCAAAAGAAACTGGCTGGTCACCCTTGCGCTAATGAGCTAAACGCTGCTAGACGTCGCGGATAAGGCTGCAAGTAAATCTGTTGTATGGCTACACTACAACTTGAGCTGACACGCCATTGTGTGTAGCCACGCGCCCTACCGACACGACTGCCTTGCCCTGCCCTCCTCGCGCCCCGCTCCTCACCAGTCCGGGTCCACCAGCCCCGCCACCGCCAGGGTGGAGCGGGCGACCTTGACGGAGCCGGGGACGTTGAAGAACTGGCCGTACGCGGCGTTCCAGCCAGCAAAGTCCACTGCGGAAGAGGCATGCAGGGGAATGCGTGCGTTTGAGCCGAGCCACGCGCGGCGGGCAACCCTGCCGACGCAACCGTCAGGCATGCACTGTCAGGTCAGGCACCGCTGCAAAGCGCCCTGATGATGCTAGCCTACCCGTGCCATTGAGGAAGGGGTCGGCAACCAGATAGCAGCGCACGTACACGGCATCCTCCAAGTCCAGGCCTGCGCATGCCGAAAAAAGACAAGTTTACAAGAAGTGTTGAAAGCCGGGGCATGGCTTTGCGGGAAGGGTTAACGCATAGCAAGCAACAAGATGGGCTCTCGGCAGCTCACCTTGCTCCCGCAGCAGGCCGCGGATGCGCGTCAGCACGCTGATTGCCTGCTCGGTGGTGTTGCCGAAGCGCTCACGACTGCCGCGCGGGGCGGAGGCGTTCTTGGCGGCGGGCACGGAGCCGGAGGAGTGGTAGTAGGCGTGGCCGGTGGGCACCGACACACCCGAGAGGATGGAGGAGGTGGGGCTGCCCAGGCGCAGCAGCGAGGCGGGGCCACCGGCTGTGGCTGCGTGGTGGTGGTAGCACACGCATCAAAGGAGCAGGTAGTGAACAAGGGGCGCAAGCAGCGACACAGCTACTGAACATGTAACACAACATGATATGCTGGCAAGCTTGCTCTGCGAAGATCCGAAGGCTCAGGGCTTCAGGCTGCGACTCACACACGACGTCGGGTGCCACGGCCCCTTTGGTGGGGTAGGCGGCCCACAGCTCAATCTCGATCAGCCTGCAAGGAGCGAGGAAGCAGGGGTCAGGCGCCGCTTCCGGAGGAATGGAATACGGCCGAGGCGGGACGGGCAGTGCATCACGCACCAGTCGGGATTGACCAGGCCCGTGACGGCCATGGTGGAGCGCGCGGTCTTGACGGAGCCTGGCCTGCGGGCAGCGTGTGCGCACACACACACACAGACACAACCGCCAGGGTCCATGTCAGTTAGCCAATCCTGACCTGAGGCTTAATACCGAGCTTCCCCACCCCACCCATCAGGCTCGTCGCTCGCTCACTCACTTGTTGAAGTACAGGGCGTAGGCATTAAACCAGCCCTGGTAGTCCACGGTGTTGTTGAGGTGCGGGTCTGCCACCAGGAACACGCGCAGGTAGATGGAGTCGGCCAGTGTCAGGCCTGCGGGCAGGGAGGGAGGTGCGCAGAGGTGAGGAACGCATAGGGTACATCGCAAGGGGGGTTTCGTAGACGTTGAGTATGACACGCTTACTTCAGTCAATATGGTCTGCCAAGACCCTCTGCCTGGCCCCGCAACCGCCTGCCCCCGCCTCTCTATCTCTCACCCGCGTCCGCCAGCAGGGCGCTCAGTCGGTCCATGATACTGATGGCCTGCTCGGTGGTGTTGCCAAAGCGCTCGCGGCTGCCCACCGGCGCGGAGGCGTTCTTGACGGCGGGCACGGAGCCGGAGGACCAGTACACGGCGTGTGTGGCGGGCACGGTGACGCCGGACAGGATGGATGAGGTGTTGGTGCCGAAGCGGGCCAGCTCAGTGGGGGCTGCGGGGGAGAAGAGGGGTTGGGAAGGTAGAAGGGGTCTGTTTGTGTAGAACCTCCGCTATGCGGGCTTACGTGTAGCCGTGCGAAATACGTGCAATAGATCGCAAGCAGAACTCACCGACGGGAGTGGGGCGGGGCGGCGAGGGTGAGGGCGGGGGCATGGATGGCGTGGGGGATGGCGGGAGCGGGGAGGGGTTCGGAGGTGGCGGTGGCGGCGGCGGCGTGCTTCCCTCCTTGGGAAAGAGCGACACCTGAGGCACATTCATGAGGGGATGGGGCAGATTTCATTATCCACGATTCCATGCAACACATGCACACACCATCATGCGCCCCCGTGCCAACGCGTGTGTGTGCACACCCACCAGCTCGATCTCGATCAGCCACTCGCGGTTCACGAGCGTGGGCACACCCATTGTGGAGCGAGCGACCTTGGGCGTCACGCCGGGCAGGTTCATGAACTGTGGAGGCAGTTGCGGGCATGGGCGGCGCACAAAGAGCTTTGTCTGGTGGCACGACGTCATGGTCAGTGCCTGCAACACGGCTAGGCCAGGGCTCCACGGCGCAAGCAAAGCCATCCCGGCTGCCCCAGCGCACGCACCTGCGCGTAGGCGGCGAACCAGCCCTGGTAGTCGACGGTGTTGTTGAGGAAGGGGTCGGGCGTGAGGTAGACGCGCATAAACACCGCGTCGGCCAGAGCAAGGCCGGTCTCATTCGACAGCTCCGCAAGACGCCGGAGAATGTTGATGGCCTGTCGGCAAAAGGAGGGGCGGGTGGCAGGTGCATGCGTTGTGCGTTGGCGGTGCTGTAGGCGGGATGCTTTGGGCGGGATGCAGGTCAGCAGGTGCAACTGAAAATTCAGGGGGTAGGTGCGCCAGCACACGCACATGCATGCATCACAAACAACCCATGCCGTTGTACCCAGGTGAACGCCTGAAGCATAATACAACCAGGCCCCGCACCTGCACCGTGGTGTTGCCGAAGCGCTCGCGGCTGCCCACGGGCGCGCTGGCGTTGATGACGGGCGGCACGGTGCCGCTGCTCCAGTACACGGCGCGGTCGGCGGGCACGGTGACGCCCGACAGGATGGTGCCGGTGCCGTTGGCGCCGTAGCGGACCAGGTCGGAGGGGACCCCGGGTGTGCCGGCCGGCACGTACACCAGGGGCTGGCGCACGGGGAAGATGGCGACGAGCTCGATCTCCACCAGCCTGCGGTCCAAAGAAAAAGCGTGCTTCTCTATGACATACAGCAAAATAAATGAGCGATAATGGTGAAAATTGCGCAAAGCAAAAGAAACTGGCTGGTCACATTTGCGCTAATGAGCTAAACGCTGCTAGACGTCGCGGATAAGGCTGCAAGTAAATCTGTTGTATGGCTACACTACAACTTGCGCTGACACGCCATTGTGTGTAGCCACGCGCCCGACACGACTGCCTTGCCCTGCCCTCCTCGCGCCCCGCTCCTCACCAGTCCGGGTCCACCAGCCCCGCCACCGCCAGGGTGGAGCGGGCGACCTTGACGGAGCCGGGGACGTTGAAGAACTGGCCGTACGCGGCGTTCCAGCCAGCAAAGTCCACTGCGGAAGCGGCATGCAGGGGAATGCGTGCGTTTGAGCCGGGCCACGCGCGGCGGGCAACCCTGCCGACGAAACCGTCAGGCACTATCAGGTCAGGCACCGCTGCAAAGCGCCCTGATGATGCTAGCCTACCCGTGCCATTGAGGAAGGGGTCGGCAACCAGATAGCAGCGCACGTACACGGCATCCTCCAAGTCCAGGCCTGCGCATGCCGAAAAAAGACAAGTTTACAAGAAGTGTTGAAAGCCGGGGCATGGCTTTGCGGGAAGGGTTAACGCATAGCAAGCAACAGGATGGGCTCTCGGCAGCTCACCTTGCTCCCGCAGCAGGCCGCGGATGCGCGTCAGCACGCTGACGGCCTGCTCGGTGGTGTTGCCGAAGCGCTCACGGCTGCCGCGCGGGGCGGAGGAGTTCTTTGCGGCGGGCACGGAGCCCGAGGAGTGGTAGTAGGCGTGTCCGGTGGGCACCGACACACCCGAGAGGATGGAGGAGGTGGGGCTGCCCAGGCGCAGCAGCGAGGCGGGGCCGCCGGCTGTGGCTGCGTGGTGGTGGTAGCACAGGCATCAAAGGGGCAGGTAGTGAACAGGGGGCGCAAGCAGCGACACAGCTACTGAACACAACATGACATTATATGCTGGCAGGCTTGCTCGGCGAAGATGCGAAGGTTCAGGGCTTCAGGCTGCGACTCACATACAACGTCGGGTGCCACGGCCCCCTTAGTGGGGTAAGCGGCCCACAGCTCAATCTCGATCAGCCTGCAAGGAGCGAGGAAGCAGGGGTCAGGCGCCGCTTCCAGAGGAATGGAATACGGCCGAGGCGGGACAGGCAGCGCATCACGCACCAGTCGGGATTGACCAGGCCCGTGACGGCCATGGTGGAGCGCGCGGTCTTGACGGAGCCGGGCCTGCGGGCAGCGTGTGCGCGTGTGCATACACACACACAACCGCCAGGGTCCATGTCAGTTCGTCAATCCTGACCTGAGGCTTAATACCGAGCTTCCCCACCCCACCCATCAGGCTCGTCGCTCGCTCACTCACTTGTTGAAGTACAGGGCGTAGGCATTAAACCAGCCCTGGTAGTCCACGGTGTTGTTGAGGTGCGGGTCCGCCACCAGGAACACGCGCAGGTAGATGGAGTCGGCCAGTGTCAGGCCTGCGGGCAGGGAGGGAGGTGCGCAGAGGTGAGGAACGCATAGGGTACATCGCAAGGGAGGCGTTAAAGAAGTTGAGTATGACACGCTTACTTCTGTCAATATGGTCTGCCAAGACCCTCTGCCTGGCCCCGCAACCGCCTCCCCTCTCCTCTATCTCTCACCCGCGTCCGCCAGCAGGGCGCTCAGTCGTTCCATGACGCTGATGGCTTGCTCGGTGGTGTTGCCAAAGCGCTCGCGGCTGCCCACGGGCGCGGAGGCGTTCTTGACGGCGGGCACGGAGCCGGAGGACCAGTACACGGCGTGTGTGGCGGGCACGGTGACGCCGGACAGGATGGATGAGGTGTTGGCGCCGAAGCGGGCCAGCTCAGTGGGGGCTGCGGGGGAGAAGAGGGGTCGGGGAGGAGTAAAAAGAGGCGAGACACCGTCCTTCCTGGCCTCTTGGTGCTGATCGGCTGACATGACAGCACATTTAATATCAATGCGAAAGGCGCGGCTCGTGATAATCTCACCGACAGGGGTGGGCCGCGGTGGGGAGGGCGAAGGAGGAGGAGGGGGAGGCGACGGGCGCGGCGGCGGCCGCGGCGATGGCGGAGGCAGGGGCGGGGGCGGGGGCGCCTGCAATGGAGGCCGCAGCAAGTCAGCAGCGATGTCCCTGCCTTCATGGGTCTGTTGTTTATGCTTGCTGAAATAATGTCGCCCAACGTGTCGATCGCCCAGCCACTTACCGCGCACTTGGGCAGACTGTTCTTCAGACACCGGCTGGTCAGTGACGTGCTGCGTTAGTTGCAACGACGTTACATTACCCACTGGAAGTAAGCATTCGATTGATTGATGTCGTCATGAGGTAGGGCGCCGGTAAGCCCACGTGGTGCTCAGGCAGTGCCGGGGCAAATCGCTGCTTGAATCCGTGCCCGCCCGCCAGCTCCACAAATAAAGCCTCGCGTGACCGGAATAATGCCCCTGCGTGCCCACTCACATGTAAGGGGCGTAGTCGACCAGGATGGGGTCAAACTCAAAGGCACACTGGAGCTCCTTCCAGCATGAGTTCGAGATCTGCACACGACGGGGTGCGTGCGCAAGTTAACACAGCTCACGAAGGGTCGGGGCGTGTGCGTGCTTGTGCGTGCTCGCTTCGGCGGAGTGGTTGCGTGCCGGCAGTTGGCACATTTGCATACCTTGGCCGCGTCGCGCATGCACTTTTGGGAGCACTTCCCGGTCTTGCCTGCGGAACACGTGATTGCATATGGCGGGTCAGGAAAGGTGCAACAAGTACTCGGTATGTATGGAGCTTACAAGAACTGCTGGAAGCGGGGCCAGTAGGCGCGCGTGTGCAGCGAGCTAGGCTCGCTCGTTCAAGCAGATCTCACATCGCATATCTCTCATGCAGGTTCCCAGGGTCTTGCCCAGACCGTCGCAGTCCTTGCGAAGGCTCCTGACAATGCCAACACCAAAGTCCGCATAGGTGCTCAGGGTATGGGCTGCAGAGCGCAGGCGGGCAACCGGGCGGCGGGGGGCGAGCGTGGCAATAAGTACGTGGTCAGTGACTGTCAGGTACCAAGGTTGCACGGCAGTGGAGCGAGTGACAGTGGCACAAACACCAACAGCGATGGGCATGCTGATATTCAATTACGAGACCGCGCGTCAGAGTGTTGGTGCCGCAGATGCGAGTCCAGGTAACCCAGGAGCCTGCCCACGCGACACAGCCGCCCAATGAAAGGAAGCCGCAAGAGCCCTAGAGTAGGGCTAACTGGGCCATCATCGATGTGGCGCTCCCCACCGGTGCGCCCTCCGAAGTAATGCTGGTATAACATTTCAAGCCGGCATCATGGCCCAACCTATCTCCGCAACGCCCCGAACGTCGTCCGCCACGTCCATGCAATTCGCGCAACCCCGACCTCTGCCATTAGGGCTCACCATTGTAGTCTAGGAATGCAGACTGACATTTTGCAGCTTCCACGCTCCAGCTGAGTGATAAAGCCTGCGAGCAAGAAGGGGCGCGCGCACGCGCAAAGTTAGTAGTTAACCGTCGCATCAAAACGCAAATTAGTCTTCAACCCGTGCGGATGTAGTCATGAATCATGTCGGCCTAAAGCATGCCGGATGGCGCGCGACAACATGTCGATTCATAACGAGGTGGGGTCGTTCGCGCCCACACCGAGAATATTATCACACGCGCCACGCTTCCGCCGCGCGACGTACCAACGCCGCCACAAGCGACGCCACTTGAGCCCGAAGCAACATTATAAGTGATTGGCAGCGGCCCGCGGCTGCCGGGACGGGTGCGAGAAGGACTGGAGTCTGGTGTAGTGATGGAGTGCAACGAACGTGGTTCACGTGCGCGGCGCCCAGGCCCTCGTGTTTTGGACCGGTATCGAAGCGATATTTTGATAGAGGTAAATGGCGTGAGTAAAACCTCGGACACGTACGCGCAATTCGTGACAACCCTAGTCAGTTGCTGGCTGGTCTGACACGCCCTGCAAAAAGGGCATGGTAGGCTTCACGCAAAGCCGTACATGACGCCGGTCACGGCTTCGAGACAACCCTCGCGTTGCATAAAGCTGGCGCAGTATTGCGATATATCGCAGCAAGTAGCGCAGCAGAAGTCACGGTGAAGCAACGGCTCTCTCCGCTTTCCGTTGCCGCTAGCCCACACGTGCGTAGCTAAAACTCTGCGGCTTTTGCTGCGCACCTTATAATCTTTGTCAGGCGACTTTCCGCTTCAGCGTTACAGGAGCAGCATCAAGAGAACGCCTTGAAGCAGGTGAGGCAGGGCGCGGAAAGAAAAGGTCTTGCCATCTCCAGCTTGCGGCCTTGCGGTTTGTGTTGTCGAGCCGGTTGCATCAGGTTCGGTTTGTTTCGAGTCACTTCCTAGATCAAGGTTAGGGCGCTGAGGGGCCTTGCGAGACCAGCAGCAGTTCATCACCTGTATGTTAAGTCAACCGCCTAGTCCGCCGAGACCGATCGAGCGAGGCGCCCGCCTCACCGGTAGAGCCGCTCGCATAATCATATTGACATTTGATTCAACATGCTGTTATTGTATTCCCTCCCTTCCCCTGCTTATGCTGGCCCTGTGCGACCGGGATGCCATGACAGTCATGGAGAGGTTTTCCGCCGTCCTTGTGGCGCTCGCGCTGATGATCCTTGTTGGCGCCCCAGCTGCTCGCGCGACGGCAATGGAGAAGGTGGGCTGCATGCTGAGGGCGCCCTTCGTCATCTAGGGTTTTTTAGTTGTGATGATTGATGTGGCAATCCTTGGTCCTCACCGCGCAGGTGGGCAACTACCTGCTTCCAGTCGAATCTGGCGAGATTGAGGGCGCAGGCACAGCGGTGCCCAAGAAGGTTGGTCGGGGTTGAGGCGGTGTGGGAAGGCTTGACCGCGTTTCGGGGTACGAACGGTTTTCACAGTTCGCAATCGGAGTTTGCGCGAGGGGCATCGCGACTACATCGACGTCCGAGGTGCCCTCGTTCCGGGTTCCCGCGCCCGCACATGACATGTCCCATGCATCCCTGACACGCAGTGCGACGTCGTGGTGGTGGGTGGCGGCTGCGGCGGCATCTACTCTGGTTACCGCCTGCTGTCCGGCTCCACCGTCATCAAGCCCACCGTCTGCACCTTTGAAGCCACCAACCGCGTGGGCGGCAGGTACGGCGGGGCCTTTCTCCTCCAGCCGCCGCGTGTGCACCCACTGCTGCGCGTGCGGCCGTGCGCCCACGGCCGCCTGTCTACCGTTCCCTTCCGCCCTCTCTCCTATACATACCTGTTTCCTCCGTCCCGCTGCCCTCATCATCCCCTCCACGCCTTTTCCCACCCTTCTACTGCCAGCCCCTCCCTCGACACGCCGCGCCCTGCTTGCTGCCTGCCTGCCTGCCTGCCCACCCGTGCACAGGATCTTCTCCATTCGTGGCCTGGGCAAGTATGCTGACATGACGGTGGACCTGGGCGCCTACCGCTACGTTGACGGCCGCCACACGCTGGTGCAGGGCCTGGTGAGTGCGCCGCGCGCTTTCCTGCATGCTGGACAAGTAAGCACGTGGCTCGACGCACGTGTCCACGCACTGACCCGGCCACCACACGCCGTGGCTGTTGCGCTTAACCTACGCATGCGGCTGCATCTAGCTGCCCGCACGGCCGCACCTGCACCGCCATGCCCCCATCCATCGCCTCATCCCCACCACCCCATCAGCGCTCGCTCGCCACCTGCTGCCTCGTCCCCGATCGCCCACCCACCCACCGCGCCCGTCCCGCCCCCAGGTGGAGAACCTGCTCAAGCTCAAGTACGTGCTGTACGACCCATCCTCTACCACCTTCCGCAAGATTGTGGACGACAAGGGCGATGACCTGGGTGAGCCAGCCAGCGATGCGTACGGGAGCAGCTGTGCGAGCGTGTTTGTATGCATGTGCGTGTGCGTGTGTGGCCGCTTTCCACCTACGGTATCCCGCGCCTGATCTCACTCTCCCGTCCTGATTGCGAAATGACCATCCCAAATCTGTGCGCACCACCCTGACGCCTGCTGGTGTAGGCTTCGTGACGTTCGTGGAGGAGCTGGCCAAGCTGTCCATGTCGCTGGGCATGAAGCTCTTCCTGAACTCGCCCGTTACCAAGGTCCGCAGTGCTATGCAGTCGGTTTCGCATTTCGCATTCGCAATTTAGCGCATGTCCGTGATCCGTATGCACCGCTGCGGCGCTGCCTGCTGTCCTCAGCTCCCGTCCTAAACTCCCGTCATCAGCTGCCGTCCTCAGCTCCAGTGCAAACTTGCCCGAACTCCCGATACCTTATCCCGCTCGCTCTGCCCTCCGCCGCAGGTCGATCGCATGCCGTCCACCTCCTCCGATACGCAGTACAGCGTCAGCGTCATGGGCCCCGGCGGCAAGGTGGGTCTAGCTGTTTTGCGGCGTGTGGGCATGCTTACACACATTACGCGCTCTCTTGCTGGTATGGGCCTGGTCGTGCCGCTTCATCTCCCCACCCTAAACCAAAATGTCAGCGTGTCGGAACCTGAGCCTTCTCAATTCCGAGCCCCACCACTTCCTGTCCCCGCCCCCCAAAACTACTGCGCACCACAGGTCATGAAGGTGGTCGCCAAGCATGTGAGTCCCGTGCGCACTCATCAAAGACCCAGACGTGTGCCTGCCTGGTCCGGCTGCTGGTTTGTCAGCACCAGACAGGATCACCACTCCGCACCTTTCCCTCACCCACGACAGCGACCCAGCGAGCGTGCACTCGTGCCTCGTGCCCCCCCCCCCCCCTGCGTGCACCTTCATAACACGCGAACGCGCCCGCCCATACGGCACACGCACACGCAGGTCATTTTCAACGTGCCGCAGCGGCCGCTGATGCGTATCCTGCAGAACTCCAACCTCGCACGCATCACCGACTGGAACCCGGTGCGTGGCGAGTGACGTGATGAGCCTAGGCTCATAGCGCGCAAAGCTATCAGCCCAAAGCCTCAGGCCTCCCAGGTACCCCTCCCGCAAGCCATGGAGCCAGAAAGCCCTGCCTCGAGCTGTAACATTGACCGCATGTCGCTTTCTGTAGGCTCGAGGTGTCGTATCACATACACAGGCACACGTACGTGAGCACCACGCCCACATCCCCTTCACTCCCCCCCCCCACCGCTCCTCCCCCCCCCCAGGCCCTGGACATGCCCTTCCCCCTTATGGCTGCCAAGATGTACCTGTACTACGAGTGAGTGATGAGCGCCCTATTATGCCGCGCCTGGCAGCAAACTCCATACCCATGCTGTGTCTCCCGCCGCACACAATTCACGAACGTTCTCCGCCTCCCTCCGATGCCCCCATATCACCCATCTGGCTTCTCCTGATGCCTTCGGCGTGTTGCCCGATGATGCAGCGACGGTGAGCCGCGTGCACCCCTGCGTGCGTCTGCCTGTCCCCGAGTCAGCTCTGACACCCGTGTCTGACACCTGTGCGTGACGACAAGCATGCATGAGTATGCCGGGTGCCCCAACACTGCACTCCACACCGCCCCCGCCGACAAGCTCATCCCCACCTGCGCGCCCCTCCCCTCCGCCCCTGGCGGTGACACTTGCTTCCTTTCGCGGTTTCGCCCCCACCCGCAGCCTGGTGGGTGTACATGAACCGCCTGAACGGCACCATGAACGACCCCAACACCAACAACGCCACCACCTTCAACTCCTCATCGCTGTTCATCACCCCGCCCCTGCGCGGCCGCTACCACGACGGCGGTGAGCGCTTACGCCGCAACGCGCTTTCCATTTACCTCACTGTCTGGTCTGACACCTGTGCCACAATTGGTTGCGCAAATCGAGACTGTGTCACGGACATGCACTAAAGTGTGTCTAATAGAGACTGTGTCACGGACACGCACTAAAGTGTGTCTGCTTTCAGCTCAATCTAACCAAAAATCGTGTTTGTCACTTTGTCTTCTGCAGACTGGAAGTGCAACGCGGATAATTCCAAGTGCCACGGGTAAGCGGTAGCACTGCTTTCAAGCCGCGCCCCTCGCCCTTGCCTGTGCCCCAGTCCTAGCCAGGAGGTTCCCAACTTCCAAATGACACACGCCGCCGCTGACCTGGAATTCCGTACTGCTACCCTCCATACGCAGGATGCTGATGTACACCTACGCGTCCGATAACGGAGGTGAGTGCGTGCGAGTGACCGCAGCCGCGCAACAGAACTTCCAGACGCAGGACAGGCCGTACGCCAGTCACGAAGATGTGTCGGTCTGAGCCCGGGCCTGACCTGCATGCCCCAACCCACCTTCGCCTCCCACCTCTAAACCCACGCTCTCGCCTCCTCCCTCCATCTGCTGCTGCCGCCTGCCTCCAGGCACCTTCAGCCGCGGTGGCCAGGGCCTAGACATCAGCCCCTACAACGGCGTGGTGCCGCGCTTCTACTGGAACTACGCCGTCAACCCCGACCCGGTACGTTAATACGTACGTGCGTTCACGTACGTACGGCCCACGGCTTGCGACTTGATCACTTGGGACTTGGCTGACGCTAGACCCGTCAGCAACTAACCTCGGCCTTCTGTCTGCCGCCATCGCAACCGCTTCCCTCGCCTGCCTTTTTATACCGGTATACCCAGCTGCTGCCCCTACATTATGCCACCTATGTTTGCTGCGGCATCACCACTGCACACAATCCCCCTGCTACCCCCCCGCCACGCCTACGTTCGTACTTAAGCGCCCCCCCGCCCCCGCCCCCGCCCCCCCTGCCCGCCCCCGCAGTCCAAGCCCTACGTGGTCCTGGACATGGCCTCCAACTCGGGCAAGAACCTGATCATGGCTGCGCACAAGAAGGTGGTGGACTACCACATCGGCATCAACGTGCCCATCCCCGAGCCCTACGCCTCCACCTACCCCAGCCAGGTATGACAGCGTTCGGTCAGGCGCAGCACATCGCTCCTACACACGCACACATGCCACGGCCGCCGAAACGTACCATGGTCGGCCGCCGCCTGCTACACCGAGCACCGCATGCACGCCACCCGGCCCCTGCACACATTGCTGCTTTGCCGCCCACACCCCCTTCATTACTTGCCTTACCCTGCGCCCGCATGCGGTCCCCCACCACCACCACAACCCGCAGGCGGTCGTCGTGGTGTGGGACCCCCAGATCCACTGGACTGGCGGCGCTTGGCACTCGTACAAGAACGGCATCTTCGGTGAGCACGGCACGGCACGGCACGGGACGGCACGCATGCCCTGCATCTGTCGCCTTTCGCTGCCCTCCGCGTGACTTCGGTCACGTGGTTGAGAAACGGCTGGTATTTACAGTCCCCCCACCCCAACCCCCACCCCCCCCACACACACGCTACACCCCCTCCCATGATACCGACATGCGCTAGAATGCAAATGCGAAATGCCAAATGATCGCTTTGGATACTGATATATACAAGTACCCCCCTGTACTTCACAACCATTTGATAAACACCATCCTATGGATGGCTACCCCCCCCCCACCACCACCACACACACGCACGTATGCACACAGGCTCGGCGGTGTCCACCAACTACTCCGACCCGCGCAACGCCGTGCCCGTGGCGTCCATTAAGCCCTTCGCCGGCGAGAACATCTGGGTGGCCAACGAGGCCTTCTCCGCGGTGCAGGGCTGGGCCGAGGGCTCCCTCATTATGGGTGAGCTACCTAAATAGCTGCTGCATGCCGAGAGCTGCTTGAGCTGCCGCACTTGCTCGTCTTGCCTTGCTGCAGCTTTGAAAGTGGTGGTAGTGACGGGGTGGGGATGTTGGGGTTTGTTCATTCCAGAAACCAAAGCGACCAGGGTTGGGGGGCTTCCTGACATCCGCGCTGCAACGTTGTGGTGCTGACGCTAAACGGCTTTGCTGCTTTGCTGCCACCGCATTGTGTGTGTGCCGTGTGCAGCCGAGAACGTGGTGACCCAGATGGGCGCCGCCGCCCCCACCTTCATCTCCCCCGAACGCCACGCGTGCGTGCTGCACCCCACCTACAACTACAACGCCACCCTGTGCGCTCTCAGGTGCGTGCGGCATGACACGCCCCGGTCCGCGTCCCGTCTTGTCAGCTACGTGACAGGGGTTGCGCGTTGGCTCGTGCCCTGCGGACCTTCGGCGCACCCAGCAGGACAACCGTGTGCATGTCTCTGTTGCTCATGCCCGTACACCCACATGTCCCGACGCCGCCATCCCGCCTGATGCGCGCCTCACATGCCTCGCACTTCCATCCCCTCCGCCCCCACTCGCAGCCTGAACCCCCTGGTCCAGGGCGTCACGCGTCGCAGCGCCGCCGCCGCCGCCTCCTCCATCGCGTTGGCCACCCTGCAGGCCAGTGCCAAGCTGGCAAGCGGCCGCAAGCTTGGCACCTTCTAATCACCCGGAGCAACCGTTTTCCACTGCACCACGCGGTGATCAAACGCGTCATCAACTGCCACTGAACAAACATGCTCCCATTAGCTATATGTGGAAAGCACGACGGAGATAAAGAATGCGCGTGCGCCTGCCTTACGTTTTCAGACTGCTTTTTGTCACGTGCGCAGCGTGTGCGTGCAGGGATGAGTCACATGCCACTGACTAGCCGGGACCTAACCGAGATGTATATTATCTGCTTGTCGTACCCATGCTGCAAATAAGGGCCCATGAGGGTGCCTGGCTTTTGCGTGTGCCCTGGCTTTTTCCGTGTGTTGTACATCCAGTGTCTTGTCAGTGAATGCTTTTGTGCGCGCGCTACACGGTATGCCCGGCTAAGTCCTGGACATGGTGCGGGCTGATCTGAATAATAGCTTTCCCGGGTCGGATGTGCCATCTTGAGCGGAAGGTGCTGGCATCTCATTACCGAACACAGGTAGCTAACGTTGCCAGGTGTGATGGTCAGGAGAGTGACCCCACGAACCCGAGGAGGGACCGCCGCACCGCCTGTAACACTCACTCACTGCTGGCAGATCCAACCTCCCATGCCTTCTTGCCCCTTGCCAACTCCATGAGCCTTGTAACACAGGGTTGTCCGCGGCTGATTCTTAAGCCTTACATCTCCCTGGGGGGCTGCCTCAGTTCACCCACTGCGGCACTGCTGATGTCGGATTATAGTCATACTTACAATGCGCTCCGCTTAGCAGTGCTCAAACTTGACACCGTGTAACCCCGCCACCTGTCGCCGTTCTTGTGCATATCATATGGAGGTACCACCACTGTGCGCCGCATTCCTCGCACCACACCCGTCGAGCAGTCCAAGACATACACGCATGGCTGCAGCAGCAAGCAGTACGGCGGTTATGCAGCACCCATCAACTTGCGAGAGCCTGGCCCTGCGGCATGCATTGTGGGTCACCGCCTTAATTTTCTTTTCAGCTACATCCAGACCGTATACGTGTGTGGGTCACTTAAATAGTGTCGGATTGCTATCGGCTATTGCCAGCTCCTCCAACGCCCACCGCCCTACTATTGGAACCCCCCACGCCTCCCCCATGTTCACTTCGCACCGTATGGCCTTCTCACCTGCCACACACGTGCACCGCCCGCCGGGATGCCACCCGGATCCATTGCTGGTAACCCGCCTGCCTATGCAGTGTATTGCCGCCCGGCCGCATCACCATTTGCATCACGCTGGACGGCAGGAGACCTGTGCGCGCCGCATGCTGACATCTGCATTGCATTAATGCCCGCGCGGCACCCCACATGGCAGCCGCATCATTTGCCTCTACCAGGCCGCCATCGTGTTTGTACTAGCCCTCAAAAACCTCCATTTGAAATCCTCCCCCTTCGCCCGCCCTGATATACAGCGCGTCGACCGCCGACCACCACCCACGCGCTCTATCACGCCATCCACAGGGTGGACGCCACCCGCCACACAGCCATCGTTGCCTTGCCGCCGTCGCCGAGGCACTTGCCATGACGCACTACCCCTGGCCCCAGCTGTGATCCTGACGCTGGCTCCCGCGCGCCGTCACAGCCATCCACCCAACTTTGCAGCACAGCACCAAGTGCCCATGAGCTCCCCATCGCAGCTTACACCCGCAGACGCCGGTAGACAATTCGCGCACCGAGCCTACCCGTCTGGCCAGTTGACTATCCACAATGAAAGCTCCCGAATTCAGCCCTGGATGCACTCACCATAGCTGCGCTGCTACGCCGCGCGCCATACTTTCCAGTCACTGCGCACTGAGTTCGATTCTGTTCACGACATCCCACCCAACCATGACGCGCTACAGCCTCGCCTCGCCCTGTACAGGTCCACCGGAGTCGGGCCTATTTAACACTAACAGCCGCGAGCACTCTCAATTGCCAAGATTGGCTTGTCGTCTGCCCATACGCCCGTGCTCTCCATGCCCAGCCCATCCATCCCAGATTGCCTGCGCAGCAGCGCTGTCCCGCGGCGGCCTTACGACGCCTCACGGCCGCCCTTGTTGGGCGTGCGCTGCGCTGGCGGTGCCTCCGCAGGCGGCGTGGGGCGCACCACGTGCTGCCCGCCCGCCACCGGCGGCACCGCCGCCTCCCCGCTCAGCGACTTCTGCACCTGCTGACCCGGCATGACCACAATGCCCGCGTCGCTCATGCGCATGGGCTGCGCCGCCGGCGCGTTGCGCCGCCGGCCCGCCGGCGACACCACCGCGCTGCCGTAGCCGTTGGCGGGGCCGCCCGCGCCGCCGCCGCCCGATCCTGCCGCGCCTGCGGCGGCGCCGCCGCCGCTGCCGGCGGCGCCAGGCACGCCGTTGGGCCGGACAGACAGCTGCGGCAGGCCGATGCGCGCCCCGCTGGCGGCGCCGCTGCCCTGGTGCCCCATGTGTGTGGCCGCGCGCCGCAGCGACGCGCCGCCGGCGGGGCCCTGCACGCTGGCGCCGTCGTCGCCGGGGTGGCTGGCTGCGCTGTCGGCGCTGCTTGTGGGGCCGCCCGCCACCAGGTAGTTGGAGGAGGCGCGGGAGGGGATGAACGGCGAGACGCCCACGGAGGAGCCCGCGCCGGAGGAGGCCACTGTGGAGGCGTTGCCGGATGGCGCGCCGCCGACGCTCTGCGCCTGCGCCAGGCCGCCGGCGCCGCCGGCCGCACTGGCCGTGGGCGTGGACTGCTGCTCGCCGGAAGTGCCGGAGAGCGATGTGCCCGTCGTGCGGCGCGTGCTGAGGGAGCGAAGCATGCTGCGCAGCATGCTGCTTGGACCGTCGGCCATGGTATGCCGGCGGCCGCTGGAGGCGGCAGGCGGCACGCCAGCGGCGGCGGCGGCGGCGTTGCCGGTCGGCGTGCAGGGCGAGACCACGTTGCTGCTGTCGTTGCTGCTGCTGCCGTGGTCCGCGGGCTGGCCCAGGTTGATGTACAGGTTGGACACGGGGCGGGACATGAGGCCGGCCGCGGCGGCGGCGGCGGCGGACGTGCTGACGTGCTGCGCCGTGAACGAGCGCATCTGGCCCGCCGTCGGCGCCGCCGGCGTGGGCACGTTGCCGGGGTTGGAGCGCAGCGTGCCGCCGCCGGCGCCCTCGCCGCTGCTGTCCGCGCCCTCGTTGCCCGACGCGGTCATGCGGTGCGCGGCGTGCGCATTGAGCGTCATCGCCGACATGGTGCCCGCCAGCTTGTCGTGGTGCGGGTGCCGCGCCGCCGCCACGCCGCCCGCCGGAGGCGCCGCCGCCGGCTGGCCGGGCGCGTGGTGGTGCGCCGCGCCGTGGCTGGCAGCGCCGTGAGCGGCGGCGATACTGCGGCCCAGCGGGCTCGCCATCTGCGGCGCCGACGCCTGCGGCGCGCGAGTGTGCGCGCCGCCCGAGCCCGCGCTGCCGCTGTGCGTGTGGTGGGCGTGCGGCTGCGGCAGGTCGGGCGCGTGGCCCGGGTGCAACATGCCTGAGCTGCTGCCGCTACCGCTGCCAATGGTGTCGATGCCCGGCGCCAGCTGGCCCGGCTCGGTCACCGCGGACAGACGCGACGCGCGGCGCGGGCTGGGGTGCATGGCTGCCATGCCACCCGGGCCCGGCGCCGGCGGCGGCACAATGCCAGCCTGCGGCGCCGCCGCGCCCGCGCCCGCGCCGCCGGCAACCGTCATGGCCATGGGCAACATGCCGCTGCTGCTGTCCTCCTCGCTGTCGTCGTCCTTGCCGTACGTGTCGCCGAGGCCCTCCGCCGTATGCGACATGCGCGTCAGGCGCGAGCCGGCAGTGGCGGTGGAGCGCCGCCGGATGGGCGGGCCGACCACCGTTACCGGCGGCGCCGCGGCGGCGGGCGAGATGGCGGCACGGCGCTGGCCCGCAGCGTTTGCGGCGGCAGCCGCATTCGCGGCGGCCGTGTTGCCGGCGGGTGTGGTGACCGGCGAAGCACCGGGTGAATCGTCGTCGGGCTGCGCTGCGTCGCCGGGGTTGGGATTCACTAGGCTCACGCGCGCCATGCGCATCTGCAGGTCGCTGCCGCCGCCGCGCGGCCCGCCGAATGACACGTTGTGCTCCGACGCGCGCTTGCTCTGCTGCGGCAGCGTGGCGCCCGGCTTGCCCTGCTGCGCGGAGGGTTGGTGTGCTGCCGCCGCGACGGCGCCGGCGTGCGCCGGCATGGCGCCGACGCCTGAGACCGTCACGCTGCGCGCGTCGCTGGCGTTGAGGGCGCGGCCGGCAGGCGCGCTGGACCGCGCGTCGGGGTACTGCAGGCCCTCCGAGGCACGCGCCTGCTGCGGCTGCTGCGGCTGTGCTGCGGGCTCCTGGAAGGTCACGTGCGGCTGCGGCGGCGCCGCCGGCTTGGCGGTGGCGGGCGGCGCGGGCGGCGTGTCAACCTCCATGGCCGCCGTGCCGCCGGCTGCGCCTGCCGCCGCTGGCGCGGCTGCCCGTGCCACCGCAGAGGGTTCGGGTGCGGCGCTGCCGGTAGGTGCTGGCGCCGCAGGTGCGGCGGTGGCAGCGGGCGCGGGGCGCTCCGGCTGCGGCTCGCCCGCTTCCTGGCCAGGGCGGCGGGAGGTGTCTGACGGCGGCGTCATGACCACATCGGGCGCCTGCGAGCCCGACCGCGTGTCACGCAGCGGCGGCGGCTGCACCGCCACCTGCGGCGCCGACGCGCGCGGCGGCGGGATGGCGGCGGCTGGGTGCACGGGTCCCGCCGACGCTGCCGGCGCAGGCGCCGGAGCGGGCCCAGGCACCGCTAGCCGCACAGGCTGGGATATGGCTGCAGCCGCGGTGAGCTGCTGCGGCGTCGCCATCGCCGGGTGCACGGGGGCAGTTGTCGCCGCCGCCGCGGGGGCTGGAACCGCCAGCGGCGCGGACGCGCCCGACACGGTCGCCGCCGCGGCTGCCGCGTTGGGCGACGCCGCCGCCGACACGGACGCCGGCACGGAGGGCGGCCCTAAGAGCGCTGGCACCTTCTTCAGCCGGATTGGATCAAAGTAGGGCGAGCGCAGGACCTCGTCCGAAGTCGCGCGCTTCAGCGGGTCCGGGTTCAGACACGCTAGCAGCAGGTTCACCGCGTGCTCGCCATAAGGCGCAAAGCTGCAGCATGCAGCCACATAAAGGGCCAATGTTGGGCGGATTAATGCTCGTGTCATCACAGCAAGCTTGTGTGCTTTGAGCGGTGCTGCCACGCCCTGTCCGCCAACCCATTCCTCCCATCTGCTACCGGCCCTTTGCGCGCGTGCCACCCCCGCCCGTACCGCCCCCACCGCTCCCAAGCCACCGCCAATGCCACCGCCACCGCCACCGCCACCGCCACCGCCACCGCCAAAACCACGCCACGCGCGTCACCCACCGTTGCTGCAGCGCCACCGCCCAGTTGCGCGGGTTGCCGGTGCGCAGCTGCACGCCCACCAGGTGCGGGTTGGTCAGCGCTTTGGCCAGCAGCCGGTTGGGCAAGTGGCCGAAGCACGCCACGATCAGCGCCAATTGGTCCATGTTGGAGGCGCCCGGGAACAGCGGCTGGCCGTTCAGCAGCTCCGCAAACAGACAGCCTGCGGCGGCGCAAGCATTTACAAGGTAAGTTGAATTGCGGATAAGGTTGGTCGAAGCAATGAGGTCAGGCCAGGCGCCTGCGCGCCGGGCAGGCAGGGCTGCTGTGCACCATCGTCGCGACAAGCGCTTAACGGCCTGGCAGAATGTCATGTGTGACCGAAATCGGTGCGCCTGAGCATGCCCGCGTGCTACCTCCCTGCCAAAGCGCGTCTCTGCCGACCCGACGCCCAATCTGCTCACCTAGAGCCCAGATGTCCACCGCAGCACCGTAGTCAGCTCCAACGACCACCTCTGCGGGCGCAGGGTAGGGCAGCAAGTTTGCGCTTAGTGCTCCGGTCCAGTCTACTTCGGCCCAGAGTGTCCAACTGACAGCACCTGCCGGTGGCTTCCACACAGCTGCGCCGCCTTTGCGCCCGACCCACATCCCGCATCTGCCGCCAAGCCTTCACCCGGAACTCCACCCGAAACGGGCTGCTGGCCAGCTGCTGCTGCTATTCCTAGCATCCAGGGGCCGCCGCTGTCGCGCAGTACTAATCTCACCCGGCGCCCGGTACCAGCGGGTGGTGACGTAGCTGCTCATATCGGCCTGCTGGCCCGCGGGCGGCAGGTCGCGCGCAAAGCCGAAGTCACACAGCTTCAGGTCGCCCGCGGCCGTGAGCAGGATGTTGGCCGGCTGTGCGTGCGGCGCGGAGCAGGAGGAATGGGAGGATGAAGCCGGTGAGTCGATGGAAAGCATTACGTGGAGTGTACATGTGAGCCAAGCTAGTGTTGACGGATCCAGGCAAAAGACACACAACCAGGCGTACCCACTTTGAGGTCGCGGTGGACGATCTGGACGTGGCCGAAGCGCGGGGAAGGAAGGAAGGGAGAACGGGTGACAGCAGGTTAGCAAATAAGCACGGACAGCGGGGGGGCATCATTAGTCCCGCGAACCACCAGGCGCGGCACTCACCTTCTTGGTGTGCAGGTAGTGCAGTGCCGAGGCCAATTGCCACGTGATACGCATCACGTCCGCCGAGGGCAGCCCCGTGCGGTGCTTCTTCAGCTCCAGGTTCAAGCAGCTGTCCGCATACTCCATAACCTACGTGAGTCGGCGACGCGCGTGTAAGCAGTCAGCACGTGACAAACATAATGCACATGTGTGTACATGTACAGCATGCGTGCTGCCCACGCTGAGTACATGTCCGGCAGCTGTCCAATCGCAATGCCTTCGCCCGGTCGTTCGCCCGGAATTCCTGCTTCAATCCCTGGGGGGTAGCCATCCATGGCTGGTGTTCAACCCCTGGGGGGGGGGTTAGTTCATTCCAAAACCCAAAGCGACCATTGCAACCCAAAAACCCTGCGGGGGCGGGGCCTTGCACGTGCTGTGCAACTGCCCATGTGGGTTGGACTGTCCCTGGTCTGCCGGGCACAGGGCCCCTGGCTCCTGCGGCTAGGGCCCCGCACGTGCTGTGCAACTGCCCAAGTGGGTTGGACTGTCCCTGGTCTGCCGGGCACAGGGCCCCTGGCTCCTGCGGCTAACTGCGTCGGCGGCTCACCAGGTAGACATTTCCACTGGACTGACTCCGGAAGGCCTCAATCACGGACACCACGTGTTCATGCGTGGTGGCGCGCAGGAGCTTAATCTCCCGCATGGCCAGGTGATATGCCTGCAAGTGTGCGCGGACGACAGCGGAAGAGTTTAACAACACGCCTGAAGGTAGCGGCGTTGGCAGCTATTTGAATGATTCTAGTTGAGGTGTGTGAGTGTTATGCGCGGGGGGGGGGCTTTCGGTTCCGAATGCCCGCCATTGTGGGGGGCTTGTGACCGCGGGAGGGGACCATCCCCCATCTGAACTCCCCTCTTTTCTCAGGAGGCATGTTCGTCACGCATGTTGCGCACTCAGGCCGCCCACAGTGTTCATATTAGCCTGCTTGAGCCAACACCGGTTCTGTGTAGCCCTCCCACCCAAACCGCGACCGCCCGTACAAGAACGCTGGCCGAGCGGCCTGCGTCCGCACCCAGTGGTCCGCACCCCAGTGTCTGCCCCAGGCACGCACCTGGGAGTCTTTGTTCGCATCCTTAAACTTCTTGATTGCCACCAGGCAATCGCGCTCCCGATCACGGCAAAGCCATACGTGGCCGTAACTGCAAGGCGCGGACAACGCCAGGCAAGACGTTAGCGATGTCCCCGAGCGCCACAGGGCAGCCGTCCGGAACGTCTCTCGGCCCCGTGCTCACCTTCCCTCTCCGAGAGTCTTTATGTACTCATACTTCTGCACAGCGTTGGAAGGGCGGAACCAGCGACCAAACGTTACATCACGACTTCCAACCCAAAATTTGGAGCGGACCCACCTTGGCAGCGTCCATTCCTGCTTCTCCCCTTAAGCTCGCCGGCTCCGGCGCATCAGCCCAGGGAACTGTTGGGCGCCGGCGCGGCCCGCAACTTTGCGCCTCTGGTCACCGTGAGTCTGTGCGGCAGCCCCTAATTATAGCAGCTCAAAATTACAAGCCAACTTTGGTATCGCCAGCAAACCAAAAAAAAAGTAGGGCCCGAGTCAAGTGGCGCTGAATTCGCCTTCGGCAAACCGTGACGCCCGGAGGACGGCCAAGTGCTGTGTGCTTTCGTCGTTGGTTTCACGCGAGCTATCGTTCAACACCGAGCGCAAGACGGCCCGGGCCCGGCCTAGTTCCGGTCTATTTTGGTCAGTCTGAGCGGGCGAGGTAATATAGTCGTGTATTGCTATTGAGCAGATGGATTAGTATACGAGTGGCCTGCGGGCGAGAGGCACTATGGCAGGTGCGCCACGAATGCGGGCGAGAAGTCGACCTGCATGACCCAGGAGAAGCCCCCAAGGAAGCACCCCTCAAGCTGAGGTCTCACCCCCCGCCCGGTGGGTCGAGCGCTGAATCGCACAGCGGTCACGCAGCCTGTATTATGTAGCTTATTTCAGTTGGCCGTTATACAGGATGGCTTGCACCCGCAGAACCCGGCTTTCTTTCACGAATTGCCTCCATAACGTCTTTAACGTGCTCCAAGGCAGTCGCTGGCCGCTCTCCATTGCCATTGTGTGTCGTCCCTGGCTCATGCTCGGGCCTCACGGCTGCATGGTCAATGCGGGTCGTGTAGCATGCCGTGCTTCCGTACCCGTACAGGCCCGTGGTACGTATTCTTGACCGTTAGCGTCCCTTGTCTGGGCACGTCACGGGGCGTCACAATGCGCAAGCAATACATAAAGAGTGCAAGTGCAGGTCGTAGTCGTACGCCGGTGCACCCTGAACAAGACTTAGTCAGCCATTGATACGCAGCGAGCAAGCCGAACTCGTGCTGCTGCGTGCAAGACGGTGCAAGCGCGCAGGTGCCCCTCGAGGCCTCGCCCGGCATACATTAATACCGTTCGGCCTGTCGGGTATGTGTCGCGGGCGTTTGATCGTCTCGCTTGTGCGCCTGTGTCTTTGATGGGGTGGGCTCGTTCTAATCCAGGCATGCCGTGCGTGCCAAACCCAGCCTTGACTGCGACATTTTTGTTCCTCCGCCATTTATTCCTCATTACTTGCGGCCAACAATCCAATTCAACAGCTTCAGTGGCGGGACTGTTGCTTTTCAAACGAAGGGCTTTCTTTCGTCTCCAAAAGGCTGGTCTTTTTATCATTCCTGCGTTTGCATTAGGCATAGCAGCTAAAATCTGCCATTCTCTTGCATTGCTGGTGCCCGCTCTACAATGGCTGTGAAATCCTGGCGTGGGGGTCTGCGTGAACGGGCGAGTCCACTCGGCAGTGCAGCACTGCCATGCTCCATACGGTTGCATATCTTCAGTGGGCAAGGCTCGCGCAGCACTCGGCAGCAGCGTAACGCACGCCAGGTGCCCGGCCAGCGCTCGAGTCAGGCGGTAAGTGCATGCGTTTGCGGGTAATTGCGGCAGTGCGGTAATCTTGGAGACTTCATACGCGCGGCCTTGGACTTGCCACGCGGCAGAGGAATATGTCCAGGGTTTCTTCGCGGCATGTCGTTCGACTTTTTGGTCCGAAACGGGCGAAAGTACCCAGCGCTGCCTGACAGCGCGCCTGCGCCAAGCAGCGCTGTCATGTATAAGTAGCATGCACGCATGTTTGCAGCAACGCATGCTGAAGCTGGCGGGCCTCACTTCCCTTGCCGCCGCACTGTCGCCTCCCACCAGGTCAAGGTTCTCGCCTTCCAGACAAACCTGGCCACGTTTGACGCTGCCCCGCTGGCCAAAAAGACTGCAGGCGTGCGCTACCGCTTCGTTGTGCCGCAGGTGTGTATTGGGGAAGGGCGATCAGACGGGGCGGACGACAGCCAGACCGCGTTGTAGGGCAGTAGGCAACAGCAGAAAACGTGCAACGTGACGTGACGGCCATCTTCAGCGAACGCATTCGGCTTGAATGCATTACTATCACGGCAACCGTGTCAGTCGCTGCCAGCTGCATGACGGCGACGGCTGCAAGTGCGCCGCGTGACCATGCGCCGCGCCCCCTTCTGCCGCTGCTGCTGCAGTACGTCACCCACTACGGCCAGGAGCTGCGCGTGGTTGGCTCGCTGCCAGAGCTGGGAGGTGAGCGGGGCCGGCTTGATGATGATGCAGGACTTGTGGGAGGCTCGGGCATTCACCGTGTACGGCATCGTGCCCTCGCACAGCGGTAGTCGAAATGCGTGCAGCACAGACCCAATTGCAAAGGTACTTGCTTTATCGGCTGGTGGCGTCTGCACCTGCCCTGTCGTGTCGGCTTATGACGCCTGCACCGGCCCGTCGCCTGCGTGTGTGTACGGATGCTGCCGCCGCCTGACAGGCTGGAACCCCTGGACAGCGCCGCGCATGTCTTGGTCGGAGGGCCACCAGTGGAGCATCGAGACCAGCCTGCCCCAGGAGGCATTCGAGTTCAAGGTGCGTAGAGCAGGCTAGAGCGGCGGTTGACGCCTGGGGCCTGAAGCTGAGTCGCGTAGCCTACTGTCAACATAACGCTGAGGCCGACGTTTGGCTGTGTGGTTGCATGGCCGCACGCACCCGATGGGCACGCGCAGGTGATTGCGGTGGAGGGCGGTCACGTGCGTTGGGAGAGCGGCAGCAACCGCGTGGTGCAGACCGACGGCGAGTGCGATATCCCTGTGGAGGTGGGTGGGTGCGCCGGTCGGCACGTCAAGCTGTGTGGCCATGTTGCAACAGGTGCAACTTGCATGGCCCTGTCTTTGCTGGAGACAGTTTAGCTTGCGAACGCCGCCCGTGACGCCGGCCCGCGCGTCAGGGCTTTATCATAGACAAGCGGCATATCATTGCGAAATCCCGTACTGAGCAACTCAACCTACTCACTCGCCCGGTCTGTTCTGGTCTCGCAGGTGGTTGTGTGGCTCACTTGCCATTTCAACTATACCGGCGACACCGGCATGCAGCTGGCGGTGCCGCGCGCCAACGTGCAAGGTGCGTGCACCGCTTGCTTCCGGCGGGACTGGCGTGCTAAACACCGCGTGGCGCGGCCGGATGAGCATGCAGATACGCAGCTCGGCCGGCGCATGCACGCAGCCCAACCCAGATGGCTGTCGGGATGAATGGGCCGCCGCGCCTGACCTCCCGCTGCTTGCGGCGCCCCTTGCGCCCCCTGCGCCACTGCCGCCCCTTCTGCACCTTGCGCAGACGCATTTGAGACCGGTCGCGCGCAGCTGGAGATGCTGAAGAAGCGGCGGTCGCGCATGAGCGTCGAGACCGAGCAGGTGCGGCGCGGCTGTCAATCTGCGGGCCGAGCGACGCGGCCGCACCGATGCGCCCCAGGCGTAGCTTACACGTACCCGTCACCCTTGGTTAAATGATGCTTAGCGCCGCACACTCGCATGTGTTGGCAGGTTATAATTAATATTTTCATTTCACATATTTTTCACGTTTTCTGAGAGCAATTAGAGAAAAACGTTTCTGGCGGTACGGTATTGGCAGGTAAACAACCCTGTGGAGCGGAAGCGCGCGGCGGCGGAACTGATTCGGCTGACGGAGGCGGTGGTGGAGGCGAGCACGTCCGTGCACCAGCTGGGACACATGCTGGGCCACGCGCCCGCGGCGTCCGTGCCTGGGTCGGCATCTGGTTCCGTCAGGTCCGTGGCATCGGTCCGCACAGCCTGGCGCAGGGGCCGTGCGGGTGCGGGTGCGGGTGCTGATGCAAGTGTGCGCACACGCATGGCGACTGCGGGCACTCGCTGGCCGTTGCGCGCCACGCTCAGTATTCGGCACGCTCAGGCGTTGACCGCGTCAACATCAGTCGGAGTTAGCCTACCTGCCTGCCTGCCTGCCTGCCTGCCTGCCTGCCTGCCTGCCTGCCTGCCTGCACCTCGCAGTGACGGCGAGGGCGCGGCGGCCAGCGCCGCCACCTCCCCTGCCCCTGGCGCCGCCGCCAAGGAGGACGAGAACCAGGTCCTGCTGCTGGCCATTGACTCGGTGCGGCTGCCCAAGGCCATGCGCCGCATCTCCTTCGCCAGCGTGGTGCAGGCGCGCGGTGAGGACGCCGCGAGCGCGGGTGCTGCTGCCGTGAGCCCCTTCCTGCGCGGCGAGCTGGACGCGCGCGCGGAGGAGCTCATGTCCGCGGCCGGCGCGTTGATACAGGAGATGCAGCAGCAGAAGCAGCACCAGCAGGTGTGTGTGTGTGTTAGAGATAACAAGGGAGAGTACTATGAAAGACTTGTGAGCAGGTGTGTGTGTGTGTGTGTGTGTGTGTGTGTGTGTGTGTGTGTGTGTGTGTGTGTGTGTGTGTGTGTGTGTGTGTGTGTGTGTGTGTGTGTGTGTGTGTGTGTGTGTGTGTGTGTGTGTGTGTGTGTGTGTGTGCCGCGCCATTCGCCGCGTTTGATTTGCTTGACGAGCTCGGCACGAGGCTGGCCCGTGATGGCGCCCCCAACATGGCCCTCTTGGCGCGCGTGTTGCTGACAGCGCGCACGCTGGCTGCCCCATGCTGCTGCAGGCGAATGGGCACGGCAAGCCCGGGTCAGCTGCGCCCGGTGCCTCCGCGGAGTGGGCGGAGCTGGCGGCAGAGGCAGGCCACGTGGCGGAGGCGCTGGCGCACCTTGGCGCGCCCGCCGACACGCAGCTGCAGCTGCAGGTACGTGCGTGGCGCCAGCTCAAAGGCCGGGAGCCAGCCACTGTGAATTGTATGCAGAGCAGTACCGTACAGGGCAGCAACTCGCTCGCATGGTCCTTTGTGGGATGCAGGGCCTTGCCTCGGTCGGCAGCGCCCTGGCGAATGGCAAGGCCAACGGCATGCACCTGCCATCCATCACCAGCCCGACTGAGGACGAGCCCACCGTGCCGGCGGTCGAGGCCGAAGACGATGCAGACGACGGTACGCGCCACCGGCTCATGGCTAGCAGGCTTGTGCCAGTTGGGTCGTTTCTGCGCTGCCGTCACCGGCGCCTGCGGCTGCGCGGCATGCCGGCATGCGCGTCACACTGCGCGCTGGTCAGGACTGACCTGGACCTGGCTGCTTGCACTGCAGGCGACGAGACGTTGGCCAACTGGGGCGACGAGCCCGTCGCGCCGCCGGCGGCACCTGCAGCCGCCAAGAAGAAGAAGAGCAGTCCGCTGAAGCAGCTGGCAGCCAACCTCACAGGTCAGCTCGGGGGCCTGCTGCTTGCTCTGTGACTGCTGGGCTCGCGTGCTGCCAAAGCCTAACTAACGATAGCCGCCGCAAAACTGTCAATAATTCTACGTCTCCGCTCCGCCATCGTTACCTGCAGGCTCCCTGCCGTTCAAGCTTCCATTCAACTTTGGCACCAGCCCGCCGCCGGCTGTTGCCGCCACCGTCACAGCCGCCGCGTCTGGTAGCGGCAGCAACTCCACCAGCGGCGGCGGCGGTGGTGGCGGCGGCGTTGCAACTCGTCACGGCATTTTTGGCACGCTGCGTGCCGGCGGCGTGGCGCTGCGCCCGGCGGCGGCTCGGTCTGCAGCTCCCGGCGGCGGCGGCGCCATGAACCGCCAGTCCTCAGTGGTCACCGCCGCCGCCGCACCGGCTGCAGCGGCCGGCGGCGTCGCTGGCCCCGCGGCGGCACCTGCTGTTCATGCCTCCGAGGCTGTTGCCGAGACCGAGACTGCGCCCTGCAGTGGCCCGGCAGCGGCGGTGGAGGCGCAGCCGGCCGCTTCGCAGCCGGCGCAGGTCGAGCAGGCTAAAGGCGGCCGCAAGGTGCGCACGTACAAGGGCGTAAGCCGCGCCGCTAAGTCCGTGTGAGCGGCTCGGCAACCTGGTCTGAAGGCGACGTGGCGGTGCTTGGGACTCATGACCTTCCTGCGCTTTTGGTCCGGCAGCCGTCCAAAATGCCTGCTGGAGTTTTGTTCACGCGAGCGACGACATGATGAGCGAGAGAGATGAGAGATTAGCCGCTGCACCTTTTTTTACATGAGTTTTGAGCCCTTGTGAGTCCTGTTCGGGCCACGGCCTTAAGGTGCCTTGACGGCAGGTGCGGCTGCATGCGGCCGGCACGTGATGAGTGCCATTCCATTTCCTTTTGCCATGCGCCCCACCATTTTGACGGCGCCGATTCCACCTCGTAGCTCTGTAATGGGAGCAGAGACCGATGTACTATGTTCATCCTCGCAGCTGATGCTGCGCTCCCGTGGAAGGTAGGCGTTCCACCAAATGATGGGCGCTCGATGATGTATGTGCGTCTGCCGTGCTGACCACTTGTCGTGCGTGTCGTTTTGTCAGCGTGTGCAGTTGGTTGGTTGGGGCACGGGGGCGCCCGGCAGCAGTTACAACGGTATACATACAGTGCATGACGTTCATGTTGTTAAAACGTGACAGGCCGTCAGGTGGTTTACTTCTGGAGTGGGTTGACCATGTGTTTAGTTCTCAGGTCGGTGTGTATTTGTGCACCGCTGGCGATTTGGCGGTTTGTGCATTTGCGTCGTGCCCCGCAGCCCTGTACGAGCTGTTTGCAGCGGCGAAGGGTCCACTGGAGTTTGTGGGTGTATTTCCGCATTTGGTAGTAGTCGCCGTCACCTGCGCCCATAGCAGCGGTGCTGGGGCGGCCCCGCGCAGTGCGGTCTTAGCACTTAGCGTGACCGCCCGGCCTTGTTCGCGCCGTAGATTTGCTGTCAAGTCTACTTGGCCTAATTATTCTTTGAGTAAGTTGGTAGTTCTATGGTAGTTCTGTCGTGCGTTGTTAGTGAACACGTGGTGACGGTTTTGGGAGAAGGCAGCGCGGCCTGACACAGCACCTCGTTGCTGTCGAAGGCGCTGGCAGCTGGGCCAGACGGCGAACATGCCAGACTTATGCCTGACGAATACTATACGTAAATAGAGAGGTGCGTGAGAGTGTGGCTCGAGTATTTGTGTGCATGTGTGTAGAGAGAACGTGGGTTGAGAGGCCGTGAGGATGTGGACGTGGACAGAGGCCGCAAGAAGGGAAGTGATGGATGACGTGATGCGGTGAAGTCACTGTGGCTGTGACAGACGCCATGGAAGGAATTGGCGCATGGCCGAGGAGGACATCCGGGCGTCATTGCAGCCGGGGGTGCGGCCGCGGTCAAGCGTGTTGTCAGGTGCCAATGCGCGGGGTGGCCAACTCCGCGCTCAGGCAGGAAAGCTGTAGAATATACCACATCAATTATACTCTGCTTAACAGTCGTTACTATACTGCACGGCAGCCACAACTTACCGGCACACCGTGAAAGAAATGAGTCGCCAAATATTATGCTTGCAAGCAGAGCACGTTCCAGCCTGTCAACGATTACATAAGTTTGCAAAGTATAACGGGGAATCTGTCTTCGGCTTGCAAGTGCAGAAGGACCTAGCTGCATTGCTGAATTCTGCTGCCGGTGAGGACGCCAAAACGTGTATAGCTGTAATCATATTATCTAATTGAATATAGTAAGACGACGGACCTTGACGCCATGGCCCTGCTTGTCTTGAGTCGACTTCGGTCCGGGCCCGCCCCAACCACCACCCCGTCCCCCCCCCCCCGCACACACACACGCACACATGCACGCGCGCACACTTATGTCAATGCCCACAGAGGGCCGTGACGGCGCGCATGGTTGGGTGGCTGTGAGCTCCGACTCAGATGGCGAGGGCGAGGTGGTGGGTGCACTGACGGCCCAGTGGGAGGAGCCAGCCACGTGCGTACTGCTCACGCTGGTGGTGCGCTCGGACGCGCGGGGGCAGGGCGTGGGCAAGGCGCTGCTCCAGGCCCTGCAGCAGCACGTGCGGACAAGGAAGGCGGAGCAGCTTGGTGGAGGCGGTGGCGCTCGCGTGAACAGCTCAGAAGCGGCGGCAGACGGCGGTGGAGCTGGCATTGGCGGTGGCGGGGCTGGAGGCATCAAGCTCCTCACAGGTATTCGCAGCTTGAAGAACTCGGGAAGATGTAAGGCAGCTATGGTCCTTTCATTGCGTATGTTCGGCGTGTGTTCGCCGGGCCCAGCTCTCTCTACCTTTCACCTGCCTGCAACAGCGACGAGCTCTCCTGGTTTCCCGATGCCGCCGTGCGTACCCTGTCGTGCAGACGTGTCGGTGGTCAACGACGCCGCCCTAGCCTTCTTCAAGCGCTCCGGCTTCAAGCAGGCCGGCCGCGGCAACGGGCGCAGCGTGGAGCTGGCCATCACCTGCTGCAGCTACAGCCGTCACAGTGGCGGCAGTAGCACCAGAGGCGGCAGCGGCTGTAGCAGGGCTGGCAGCTCTTCTGGACCTGCTCGCGGCTGTGGCCCAGTCCATCAGGCCAGGGTCAGGAGAGTCGGCTTCTGCGTGGCGCCGGCGCAAGGGCGGCAGCTCACGCCAACGGGGGGAGGGGCGCTGCGCATCGCTTTGCAGCGGACGCGCCTGGCGCATCCAGGGTCGTCCGGCAGGGCGGCGGCAGAAGCGCCGGCGCGGAGCGGTGCGATGTGGAGCGCCGCCGGGGCCGGCATGAGGGTGCGGTGGTCTACCGTGGCGCCCAGCGCGGCGCTTGCCATGCGGCAAACCACGTACAACCCCGGGAGGATGGTATTGGGGATGTAGCAGGGTGTTGGGATTGTGCATATGACTTTGTGGATGTGGCCCAGGCGGGAGGCGTGTAGCAGCTCTGAAGCAGGGCAGTCGGGCGCAGAGGCAGAAGACGATATCAGGTTTAGGTGCTGACGGAGGATAGGCAGCCGCCGGGGAGGGCAGTGGGGTTGATCAGCACACGAGCTGACTTAGGAGTTGGATGTTGACGTGGGCCGACCATGGGCGTTCACGCCGCGGACGCGTGCCGGCGGGAGGGGGGCGCGGTCTTGCTGGAAGTCGCTGGTGGTTTCCTGGCTGGCCTCGAGCCTGGCGGAAGCTGGGGCCCATGCATCTCGTCATAAATTGCCCCTGGCCCCTTGAACGATACTGGTTGTCACTACACTCAACCGTGTATTCTTACACATATCACATCATTCAGAAGAGCTTACATCCTGAAAGTTTTAACAATCAATCAAAACACCAACGCAACACACCACCGCTGATTCAAGCAACTTAGTACACGCTGCAGAGGCGCTGCGATTTTAAAGGATGTCTCTAGCATCGGCCCGCCTGCGCTCAGGGCTGCTAGCGAGCACGAGTCACCCGTCGACGCCGACGGTCGCAGTTCGGGCGCTGCGTCCTCGTTTGAGTATCGTTTGCTCTTCCTCCGGACGCCGTGGACCCTCCAGCAGCGGCTCGTTTGATTTCGACGAGGCAGCGCGGACGGCCAAGACGAAATGGCAGAGCTTTGCACGGGAGCAGGAGCTCGACAAGAAGGCCAACCAAGCGATGAAGAAGGGAAGCGAGGTGTTTGAGCAGGTGCGTCTCTCTGGGCGGGGGAGGCCGTGGGCCGGGCGCAGCCCGTATGCCGACCCGCGCACAACAGTCGCCACTTACGGTCCACATACGGTTTGCGAGCCCACGAGCACTGCAAGGGGCCGGTGTGATTTGGGGTGTCAAGTTGTGTGAGTTCAGGGGTGTAAGGAGAGGGAAGGGCCGGGGCCAAGGATAAGAGGCTGCACGTTGTGAGCGCAGGCGGGCGGCAGTCTTCAGCACGTTGACCAGTGTACCGTGCTCCTCACCTGCAGGCCAAGAGCAAGGCACGACGCGTATACGTACAGCTCGACTCGGAATACGACATCAGCAGCAAAACCGCGAAAGCGGCAAGGAAGTGAGTCAGCAGGGTTGCACAATCTCCGGGGTTCCCATTTCTCACATGCCGAACCTGGGCGTGTGTTTCTTTTGCTGCAGTCTGCGTAACCGGCTGAGTCCCCAGCTTTCTACCATAGGATGGCTTGTAACAAGAAGGGGGCAGTGTAGCAAGGAGGGGACAGTCTTGTCTTACAAAGGAGGGGGTAGTGTAAACACCGTCATGGCGCAAGGGATGCTGTCTGATAGCACCGCCTGCTCACCACGCAGGGCGGAGGAGGCGGCGCGCGACCTAGATCAGCAGTACGGGCTGCGGCGGCGGTTCCGTGCGGCGCGTGAGGACCTGGCGCGCAACTGGCCGGCCTGGCAGCGGCAGCTGGACGAGTTCACGCAGACCACGTGAGTCCGTGGGTCCATGTGGGTCCGTGTCTCGCCAGCTACGTGCCGGTTACGTGCAGCGTACCGAGTAGGGGTGCGTGGGTGGGCGCTGGCACGTAGTGCGCGCTGCCGGATGTTGGGCCGGGGCGGAATGGGGGGCGGGGCCTGGCAAAAGGTTGAAAATGCCGGCGAGCGAGGTGCTGCCCATAGCCGCGCACGAATCCATCAGGCGGAAGGCACGCGAAGTGGGGCAGTGGGTGGCGCAGTCCTGCGGGCTGGACTTCCTGTGACGTGGTTGTTTTCTCTGGTCTCTCCTGCGTCCGCGTGCAGGCCTGGCAAGATCACGGTGTTTGCGGGGCTCTGCCTCCTCATCAGCACGCCCGTGTTCTGGTGAGTTTGTGGGTCGACGCCGTGAGCGGGCATGCTGCAAAATGGAGGCCGCAATCAACTAGGGATGGGCGGCACCGACAAGGGCAAAAGTGCACGGCCCGGTCCTGCTGTGTCCGCAGCTTGCACTCCGAATGTCCGTGCACCTTGCTGACGACCGCCATGACGACGACTTGCGTGTTCTGCCTTGGCCGTTGACCGCCGCAGGCAACTCCTGAACGTGGTGCTGCTGCTGTGGTGGCTGACGGTGCCGCTGAGCCTGTTTGTGCTCAACGCCGCCGCCAACCAGCAGGCGGAGCAGATTCGGCAGCAGCAGCAGGCGGAGGCGGAGGCGGAGGCCCGCCGCCGCGCCAACCCCTTCGCGGAGATGTTCCGTGAGGCGGGCGCGGCCTTTGGCGGCGCCGCCGCCGGCTCGGGTGGCGCCGGCGGCAGCAGCAGCCGCGGGTCGGGCTATGTGCAGCAGGACGGGCCCGTAATTGAGGCGGAGTGGACGTCGCTGGATGATGAGGGGAACCCCAAGGGCGGCAGCAAGGGCGGTCGCCGGTGAACGGAGTTTGGGTGAAGGGCGGGGTCAAGCAGCAGCAGTGTGACTGCGTCCCGTATGGGAGGACCACCTCACTTGTCCGTGGGTGGGTAGTAGTAGAGGGTGTGACGCCGATCCATGACGCGGCAAGGCTTACTGCTTGTACTAGCGTAGCAGAATGAAGGACGGGCTGAGAGAGGGCGCATCCGCCTGACATAATTGTCATCGCTGTTACTGTGACACTCTCGGTTTAATGTACTGTCGTGCGCGTTTCATTTTTGGCCAAGCCCAGGCCTACAGTGTGGGGGTTGGCGACTAGTGCAATGCAAGTCGTGCGGTCACAGGTTGCACTGTGCTGGTTGTTGTGGCATTGCGTCGGCCGTACCGTCACCGGCTGTCGGCTGTCGGCGATTTTGTGTGCACTACCTGGATGGCTAGTGGAGGAGAGTGTGAAAGTGCGTGAGTGATGGAGAGGACATACTGCACGAGTACTTGGTCCACAAATGTTCCGGACCATGTGACGTGTGCGTTGCAGAAACCATGATTTCACGTAACAGTACTGTCGTGAACTCGTGGTCCCAATTGCTACACTTGCCGCAGCCAGTGATTCCTCTGAGCCAGCTGCCAGCACAGACCCGCCTCCCGTGCAGCGTCGCAGTGTTAAGAACGGCCCGGCGGTCCCAGCCGTGCTCGTCCCATCTGGCTGTCTCCGCCATCCTGCGTCTACCATTGCATCAAACGCTGCCCGCCCGTCCCATGCGCACCTTAGCTATGCATTAACCCTTGTTTACGTGTTCTTATCTAATCGCCATCCCGCCCACTTCGCACTCGCATCTTAGCGCATGTCCGTATCTATATAACATCCGTAACACGCCCCATCACCGCCACCCCAAGCGATGGTGCCTCCGCCGCCGTTTGGTCCAGCAGCCCACAAGCCCTGCCCCCTGCCCCCGCCGCCCCTCCTCACACATCCTGCCCCTCCTTGCTCCTCTTCCCCTCCTCCTGTCTACTTCTTGCCGCCACCGCCCTTCCTGAGGCTGACCAGGCCCTTCTTGGGCTCGTACTCAAAGAGGTCGCTGTTCTTTTCCAGGTAGGAGCCCAGCTTGAAGTCGCGGCCCTGAAAAAGAAGGGGGCACAGCGTCAGACACAGCGTCAGGCACAGCGTCAGACACAGCGTCCCGGCATGAAAAGGCAAGGGCGCGGCATGGTAGTACCGTAGCGAGTATGAAAGCGTTCAGGCCGGTGGCTGAGGAGGCCCAGGGGGTGGCCGCGCGTACTTGTGTACGGTACCCCGCTGCCCGTGTCGCCGCATATGGTAAGTTCAAAAAGCGGCGTTTTAATGGTGCTCCACCCACCCAGTGCTGCTCCCCCTCCCCCCCTCCCCCCGGGCGCAATGCAGGCCCCTTCTCCACCTCACCTTCATCGCGCTCGGCCGCTGCACCGCATGGCCAAGCACCGCCAGCGGCACCGGGTTCTTGGCACTCTTCAGCATCGTCACAAGCGCCTGATGCGGGGGGAGCGGGGGCGGGGGCGCGGCAGCAGGCGGTTGTAAGGCAGGGTATGTGTGTAAATACCAGCCTAATCTACTGTAGCATAAATACCAGCCCAATCTCAAACAACCCAAACGAGTGGGGGGGGGGAAGTGGCTTCAGTGTACATTTGACCAGCAGTGCCAGTAACGCCAGGCAGTGTGCGCCACCGCACTGGTGTCCCTTGCCCGCATCATCGCGCCGAGCTGCACCGCCTTGCCTGCATAACGCGTGCTCGGGCGCGCGCGCACACACCCACAAACCCCACACGGACACACACGCAACCGACCGACCGGCCTACCTGGCGGAACTCGGCCTCGTTGCCCGGCGTGGCGGCGCCTGTTGCGCGGCGTAGTAGGCGTGGTGGTGCCGTGGCGTCAGTGCGTTGCAGGTTAGGAAGGGAGGGCGCTTGCAGCCTCTGAGCAATCCTACGCGCTCTCAGCCCCCGCCCAGCTCACCCTTGGCCTCCTTGCCACCCTTCTGCGCCGGCGCCGGCGTTGTCACGGGGATTTGCCTCGGCCCGCCTGCCTGCTGCTTGGGTGGCGCGGACTTGGGCTCAGCCTTCATGCCGCCGCGCTGCGCCTTGGCGGGCTGCGGCGTCTGCGCCGGCGCCGGCCGCTTGCCACCAACCTGCGAGCGCCGCATCCACAAAAGAGCGAGAGAAGTGCGTTGAAGCCACCAATACCGTATAGACTGCCGCGCCGCGAGGGAGCATGTCGGTAACGGAGCCAATGCGGGTGCGGTAGCCGCCCAGCTGCAGACGGGGCTATAATGCCGTCGTACACGGCAAGCTGGGAGGGAGGGGGTTGCCGCACCTTGGCCGGCGGCCGCGCCTCCGGCTCCTCCATCTGCTCGTCCTCGTCCTCGTCGTCCTCCTCCTCGTCCTCCTCCTCGCCCGCCTCGTCTTCATCCTCGTCCTCACCCTGGTTCACGGCTGCAGCCCAACAAGGAACGGCAGGCGGCAGCAACCAACTCAACGACTTGCTCGACAGCCCCTTGGCTCTCTCCTGGCCCGCGTGCGACTTTGCCACCATCGGCGAGGGGCGCCCCCCGTCCCTCCCACATGCGTTTCGAAGTTGCACTTTTCGCGAGGGCACTCATGCCCCCACGTCATGCCCCCTGGCCTAGCACCTGCGCCCACCAGCACGATGGCCCATTGCGCACTAACGTGCGCCCGCCCTGCAACTGCAACCGCAACCGCAGCCGCAGCCGCGCGAGACCTGCGGAGCACGTGACTCACCCACGAAGTCGTCGGAGTTCAGGTCCTTGTAGTCGGGGATGCCATCCGCCTCCCCCTCGTCGTCGTCCTCGTCCTCGTCCTCGCCCTCCTCCTCATCATCATCTGCGGCGCACAGGGCACGCCGTAAACGGTTGGGGCAGCGGCACCCGAGTGCTTCTTCGGCGCGCAACCCCCCCTATGCACCCGCCCATTGAAGGCAGGTAACCCCCCGCTTTTGGTTTCTGGAATGAACTACCCCCCCCCCCTCTCAAGGGACAGCTGACGCAGTGCGCTAACCGCCGCGCTCTCACCCGCGTCCCGCCGTTGAGCGCGCAGCTGCTTCCCCTTGCCGCCGTTGGCCTGCAGGTCAGCGGGCGGCTTAATGAGGCGAAAGCGGCGGCTCAGAGCTGCCAGTGGTTTCGGCAACCACAAACAAGCCTGGATGGGGGATAAGCACCCGTACGCGCGGTCTCATGTCCGCGCCAGCTGCCTCCGCCATCCCTCGGCCCTCCCCCAGCAGCCAAACCACCAGCCCTGCCTCCGCCGCCGCCAGCGCCGCCGCCGCCGCCACCTCTGCAAACGCCTCGTCCCGCGCCTTGCAGCCAGACCACCCCCACCAGACCCCTCACCAGCGGCACGGCCTTGGGCGGCCGCTCATCGTCCTCCTCCTCGTCCTCGTCGTCCTCATCGTCCTCATCCTCGCCCTCCTCCATGTCATACTCGTCGTCCTCCTCGTCCTCGTCCTCCTCATCTGCCGACATGTCCTCGATGTGGTTGCTGGTGGCCACCTATGGTGGTTAGGAGGGTGGGAGGCATTGGCGCATTTGTGCGGGGAGGGAGCAGCAGAAGCGCGGGGCAAGTAGCGGAGGCCATTGGCAGCAGGAGGAACCCAGAGGCACAAGAAGGCGGCGCGCCCCAGGTCGGCGTAGAGGAGCAAGACAGCCTCAACGCCTGGGTGTACCGTACACACGAGGCATCAGCCACCCACCCACTCACCCGCACACACCCCCACGCACCTGGTACCCGTACGCGTACACAGGCGAGTCGCCGTGGTTGATCATCTTGAACGTCTGTGCACGCAGCCAGGTGCGCAATGTCGGGGGGAGGTCTGGGTTTGGGATATGGCGGCATGACTGCGGTGTCACAGAGCGGACAGGCGTTTACGCGTGGAAACAAGGCTACTAACACGGTACGCATCCCCCCGCGCGCCACCCGCGCTGTTATCCATCTTTGTGCGACCGGACCCATGCGAACACCCACTCACATGTGACTGTGCCTGGTACCCTGCCCTTCCCCCGTGCCGTGCTTCCACCCAGTCCCTGTCCCTTCCGGGCGCCCTCACTAAGATCGCCGCACACAAATACAACGCGTCATGCTGTTTCATTCCCATCCATCTGTGGTGCCTTCCGGCTCTCTGCCTTCCGGCTCTCTGCCTTCCGGCTCTCTGCCTTCCGGCTCTCTGCCTTCCGGCTCTCTGCCTTCCGGCTCTCTGCCTTCCGGCTCTCTGCCTTCCGGCTCTCTGCCTTCCGGCTACGGCCCCTGGCCCAAGGTACCGTAACTACAAAGCACAATGCCTCACGCCTCTCCCACCCCAAGCTTGCTTCGCTCGGTTGGCTTGCTTTGGGCTCTAGAATGAACTGCCCCCACCTGCGCCCAGCCCGCCTGCCCCGAGTAGTTACCCCCACCCTCTCGGCTGCCGCCTCCGCTCGCAGCTCAGTTTGCTTTTATAAACGGGCATGGTTTACCATAAACCTCGGCAGCCAACTGGGGGGCGGGCGGTTTCCCTTCGGGCCGGAGATGGTCCCTCTTGACCTGGGTCCGGGGCACCCTTGCTTGGTCGGACTGTCCCGATATGGAATGTCGCATTCATAAACCTCCCCTCCCCCCTCACACACATACACACACACACACCTGGTCCAGGGCAATGTCCAGCCGGAACTGGCGCGTGTGCGGCGCCTCCAGCGTGGCCAGCACCGTGTGTGTGCCGTTGTACTCGATGGACACCACGTGCGGGCCCTTGGCGGGTGTCGCGCCCAGCGCCAGGGTCGTCACGTGGATGCCTGTGGGCGGGCACGCACGTGGATGGTGGAAGGGTGGGGGGGTTGCGTGGGTATGGAGCGGGGAAGGGGAGGGCGAGAGAGACGCCGCGGGGTGGTGGTGGAGAGGGCCGGCTGCCAAGGCTTCACAGCCCCAGCCCCAGGGGTCCGCAGGGCTGAAGCTTAGCGCGCTGATGAGATGCCCTTTGTCTGGACGATATGCCTCACATCCCGACAGGAGGCAGATGGTAAAGAGCTGGGCCACCGACGCCCAACCAACCAAGAACCGCGGCGTTACGACCGTGGCCCGCCAAGGTGCACCACCGGACCCACTCACTTGACAGCACCGTCTCGCTGCTCTCCACCTCCTGCTCGACCTCCTTTCCCTTTCCAGGCAGCACAATTGACCAAAATGCCATGGCTTCGGGGCCTGACATGCAAAATAAGACGAGAGGCGATCGAGAAATATGTCGAGGTGGCGGCCCGAGACCTTGAAACACAGTCGTAAGCGTGTTAATGTGCCGTTGTGCTTGTAATCCCAACACCTGGGTCAAGTAGAACAGCCTTTAAAGCTTTGGCCAAGGTTTTGTCCAGGAAGCCTTCTTGCGCGTGCACTGCCGCTCACAGTATGCTCGAGTCAGGACACGACATGCAACGCAATGATGATAACGCAACCAGTAAGCAGTAGAAAACAGTTCCATGGAAATGCTCATGCAATTTGTGCCCGCACTTTCGGGCGCATTTCCCCTAGCTCCCCAGCCCGTTTCAAATATACATGTACATTCTAGACAATGGTAGTAAAAACCTGTCAAGCGGACGATGCGCTTGAGAAACAGTTCGAGGGCTGGCTGAAGCAGCAGGGTGGGCCAGAGGTGAGCACCAAGAAGCTCAACACTATCAGCGTCGCTGTCTGGTGCTGACGCGCGGGACTGGTGCTCGCTGCACCGGCAATCGCAGGTTGGCGTTCTGGTCGGCAAGCACGCTGGGGGCGCCAAGGTCATCCTGTATGGCACAATCAAGACGCCAAGCCAGGTGCGCCTGGTGTCACGCAGGGACTCTGCGAGGCTGCGCAAGCAGTGTCAGACCCGCTGCGCAACACCCAGCGGCTCGTTCCCGCTGGTAGCCTCCCCCCACGTCTCCGCCGCTCTGCCCCTCTCACACTTCGCTGCCAGCCCGCGCACGCGAGGTCCCGTCCACATAAGTTAAGGTTCAATGTAAACACACGTGTGTGCAGGAAGGCCTGGACCCAATCCTGGTGGACAGCGCCGCGGGCGGCGCGGCTGCGGCTGGGGCCGGGGCCGGCAAGGGCGGTGGCAAGAAACCGCCGGCGCGCGCGGCAGCCGCCGCCGCGGGCTCGGTGGCCGTGACGCTGGAGTCGGAGTGGATTGTGGAACACGCGCGCCAGGTGTCCCGCATGCTGCCCGGAGGTGGGTGCTCTTCTTGTCTCGTGGCCTCGCACACCGGCTGTCTGTGTCTTGGCGTCCCCCCGTCGGGAGTGAGAAGGATTCCGTTGAGCAGTGAGCAGGTATCGTGGACGTATCCCACAGGTCTATCGGTGCTGGGCCTGTACCTCTTTGCCTCGGAGCCGGCGGCCGCCGCCGCCAGCCCGCAGCTCGCGTCCGTGCTGGGCGCGATGGGCGCCTTCTGCCTGCCTACCCCGCTCATCACCAGCAGTAGCAGCAGCGGCGGCGGCAGTAGCAGCAGCACGGCTGACGCCGCGCCCACAGAACTGCTGCTGCTCCACGTGGACTCGGGGTCACGGAGGCAGGCACTGCGCGCCATCCCGGCGGTACCGGGCGCCGCCGGCGCCGGCGCGCCGTCGGGCTTCCACCCCTGCGAGCTCAAGTACGCGCCCACGCTTGGAAGCCTGGTGTGCGTGCGCTGCTGGCACGGCATCGATGTACGGCTGACGGTTGGCGGGGCGGGCGCTGCCGCCGCTGGTTCTGCAGCGGACGGGAGGGGCAAGGGGCCGGCGGCGGCGGCGGCAGCAGCAGCGGCAGCGGGCATGCGGCAACAGCTGGCGGCGCTGCTGGCGGTTGAGGCGGAGCGGGTGCGCGGCGGCGTGTTTATCACAGGCGACGGCACGGGCGCGGCACAGGGTGTGATTCCGGCCGAGTCGGCGGCGGTCGGTGACGCGTTGGCGGCGTGCGCTGCCGCCTCCGGCCGCGGCATTGAGGCCATTCCCACATACGACCTGACGCTCCTGGCGCCGCTGCAGGCGGCGCTGCCGCCGCCGCCTCCAGCGGCGCCGACCGGGGACGAGCCCGGCGCGCAGCTGCCGGCGGCGCCGGCTGCTCAGGTGGTGGGTTCCGTGTGCGGCCAGGCGCGGCTGGGCGGCTGCCTACAGGGTGTGGCGTTCGTGAGCAAGCGCGACAGCGTGGGGCGAGCGCTGGCGGAGCTCAAGGTGAGAAGGCGACCTGGGGCGATAGGCCGATAGCAGGGGCTCGCACACGCAAAGCAAAGCCCACTCTCCTTACTAATAACACCTCGCCCCTCGCCCCTCGCCCCTCGCCCCGTGGCCCCGTGGCGGCCCCACCACGCCACCGCAGTCGGACCTGCTGGCCAGCCTGGGTGCGCGCGTGGAGCTGCTGATGGAGGAGGCGCTGCGCAGGGGCGCGGAGGCCGAGGCCGAGGCGGGGGCGGGGGCGGGAGCGGGAGCGGGAGCGGGAGCGGGAGCGGGGCCACAAGGCGGGCCAGCGGCGGCGCCGCGGCACCCGCTGCTGTGCAGCGCGGCGGAGCTGGCGCGGGAGGGCGGCTGTGATGTGCTGCTGCCGCGGCGGGTGCTGCTGCCGTGGCTGGTGGGTTGGGCAAGCAAGCGCAGTGGGGCGGTCGTGGGTGTGGGTGTGGGTGTGGGTGTGGGGATCAGATCACAGCTGTGCGTATGCGCTCTGCGGCACCCTTGCACGTGAGTGCGCGCCCGCATGCGGCCCACTGCCGTGTGAAGCGCCCCAGTGTACCTTGTGTGGCATCCTTGGATTACATGCCAACCGGTCCGACTGTCCATCGGACTGTGTGTGTGTGTGTGTGTGTGTGTATGTGTGTACCGCACTACGGCACGTGCCGCTCCGTCCATGTGACAGCCGATGTGTCAGATGGCTCTGCACATGTCTCCTACACCAGACGAACAACTGATTGTCCACCGCACTTGACACGCACTTTAACACTCTTTGACGCGGGGCCCACCAGGGCGGCGGCTTGGCGCTGTGCGACTACCTTCTGGAGGGCGAGCCGGCGGAGGCGGCGGCGGAGCGGGCGGCGGAGCTGCTGGCGCTGGCGGGCGCCAAGGTAAGGCTTAGGCGACACACAGGAGGAAGGGAAGAAAGGTCGCGGTCCGTCTTTGCAAGCCAGGCCACTTGGCTTTGCGTGTGTATTGTTTGACCCGCACTGCGTTTCCGCCCGGAAGGGCAGCAGCGTTTGACACCAAGGCCTATTGCCGTCACCAACGCCACAGGTGCTGGAGGCGGAGCAGCCGGCGGCGGCGGCGCCTGCCGGGCCCTGGCGGCCCACCGCGCTCCCCGGCACCCGCGTGGCTGGCGGCGGCAGTAGAGGCAGTAGCGGCAGCAAGGGCGCCGGGGCAGCAGCAGGCGCGAACAAGGCGGGCGGCAGCAGCAGCAGCAGTAGCTCATCGCTGCCGTGCAGTGCTACAGTCCTAGTCAGCATGGCTGTGGCGGCTCTGGCGGGCGCAGTGGGGCTGATGAGCATGTCAGGGCAGGCGGCGGGGGGCGGGCAGTGATGGTCATTGGGGCCGGGGTCAGGCGGCGGTCGTGAATGTGTGTCCCGTTTAGTCGCAGGGCAAAAGGAGGCGAGAGACAAGAGAACGTGTGTGGTGTGCCGTGCGTGACACGCTTTGCCCACTGTAACATCCACAGCTAGTGTCGTGCGGGACAGGGCTGGGGCTGGACTGAGAGAGCCCTGTGTCTCCGTGGCCCTGTGTGCTCTCTGGTGTAACAGTCCCGACCACGGACGTTACCGCCACCATACCACCAATCAAAGCCCTGTCAGAGCGCCAAATCGAATTCCAATTCTTAAAGGATGCATGAGCTCTACGGCTAATGCTCGTTTCCACCTGCTCATCAAAACCCGCCAGGACCCGCAACCCGCCCGGCCAGCGGACAGCTTGTCGTCTTCGGTCATGGCTTGCCAGGCCGCCCGCCGCGCGGCCTCCACAAAGCTGGCTACTCCCCGCTCATCACAGCCTCCAGCTGTCAGCAGTCACGCGCCGCCTCTGCCGCAAGCTCCGCCTCCAGTGCCTCGAGCACTGCCACCAGCGCCGGCGGCAGCGGCTCCTGGTGCTCGTGCACACGCAGCTGCACCGCCAGCACACATAGCCGCTGCCGCAGGGTCGGCAGCGGCACAGCTGCTGTCGCCCGCACCGCCGCGGCTGTGGCAGCTGCAGGCGGTAATCTCGCCGATGAACCCGCCGACTGGCCGCGCGCGTAGCCGACTGGCACGCCAGCCAGCGCCACAGTGCCTGCCGCCGCACCCGCAGCCGCCGCAGCCGTCAGGTCCGCCGCCGCCACTGCCGCCTCCATCGCCTGCTCCGCGGCGGCGGCGGCCGCCACCGCCGCCGCCCCCATCCCTGCCTCCATCACCTTCAGCGCCGACAGGTCGACTCCGCGCATGGCCGGGTCCTCAAACTCCGGCGCACACGCCGCAAACGACATGGCGATTCGTGGTCCGGCGGGCCCGGTGCCCAGACCAGGGCCAAACGCCGCCCTGTCCGCAACCGCGCCTTCATTGTCCTCCTCGTCAGAAGGGAGGAGGCGATCCCAGTCCGCCTCCTCCTCTGCAGACGACGACGACGACATGGACGATGACGGCGAGCGCGGTGCGGCAGGCGGGCGGTCCGCCACGCCGCCCCAGTGCAGTAGCCGGCCGGTCCACAGCAGTGCCTCGCCAGTGGCGGCCGGCAGCGCGCGCACGGCCTGTGTGTGCGGAGGCAGTCGGGCGCAACCAGGGTTGGGACGCCGCAGCGGGAGTGGATGCGTTCGTAGCCTGGCCATGCTGCACAAGACCCCTTGTGTGCAGGACAAACATATCCAGCTCGACCACCTATCACATAACGCACCGAGTACATCACATAACGCACCGAGCAGGTTCCATGTTGTGCTTGCCGACACATGCAGCGGCACGCACGCACGCACGCACGCACGCACGCACGCACGCACGCACACACGCACGCAGCCAGCGCACCTGGAGGTCGGGCACAGCCAGGTCGTCATGCCAGCGGCCCCCCTCGCCCTCGCCTTCGCGCGCTGCCACCGCCTCGCCCACCGTCTCCGCCTCCGCCCGCTTCCCTGCTGCTGCGGCCACCTCCGAGGCCACGCTTGCTGCCGCACCCCCCTCACTACTGCTGCTACTGCTGCTGCTGCTGCTGCTACTGCTGCTGCTGCTGCTGCTGCTGCTGCTGCTGCTGCTGCTGCTACTGCTGCTGCTGCTGCTGCTGCTGCTGCTGCTGCTGCTGCTACTGCTGCTGCTGCTGCTGCTGCTGCTGCTGCTGCTGCTGCTGCTGCTGCTGCTGCTGCTGCTGCTGCTGCTGCTGCTGCTGCTGCTGCTGCTGCTGCTGCTGCTGCTGCTGCTGCTGCTGCTACTGCTGCTGCTGCTGCTACTGCTACTGCTGCCGAGGACCCGGCTGCCATACCCTGGATCTAGGTCCGCGGGCAGGCAGTACATGCAGCCGTTGTCGGGGGTGGCGGGCGTCAGCGCAACCCAGCACGTCACGTAGCCGGGCAGCGCCTCCTCCCTCCCCCATGCTGCTGCCCTGCTGACTGCCCGCACTCCTCCCTCGGGCCCAACTCCGTCATTGAGCTCATGGCAGCCGTCCTGGGCGCCCCCTTTGCGGGCAGCCGCCCCCTCGGTGGCCCCGGCCCGCCGCGGTGACCGCAGGAAGGGCATGTTGGGGCGGTCGCGGTGCGGGCCCCAGCCGCGGGATCCAGGTTCCACGTGGAAGAACACGAAATCCGGATTCAGCACCAGCCGGCCGCGCGACAGCCGGCTGATGATGGGGCCGTACATGGCGGCCAGGATCCAGGGCTCGTCGAAAAGCAGGATCCAGGCCAGGTGCCAGCCGCCGCGCCGGAGCTGAGTCAGCGCGTGGGCCCGGGCCCCGACCAAACGGGCGTGTGTTGCGGCGCCGCCGGGGCCCCACAGGCGCCGGGGCGGCGGCAGGCGCGCGTAGCCGCGCCGCAGCAGGCTACGCCGCGGCTCGTGCGCCAGCTTGTCGAGCGTTGAGCAGGTCTGTCGATTATGTTGCTGGGGAGGGCGGGCAGCGGCCTGCGTCGTGAAGCTGGTGGAGCGGCAGCGGAGCGCTGTTCGGCTTTCGTGGAGGGCACTAGGGTTGTTGGAGGTTCGACGCGGTGGCTGGACGGGGGCAGGGAAGGTGGCGGTGCGGAGCAGGCACAGCCCGGTCAGCTGCTCCAGCGGCCGCCAGACGGAGGCCTCGCTGGTGGGGCCTAGCAGGCAGCCGTCCTCGCCGCCGAGCAGAGAAGCTGCAAAGGATTCAAAGGTACTGTCGATGGCAGGGGCGACACGAGCAGGGCGTCTCTGTGGGTGGGGCTGGCTGCTGACGTCGCTGTCTCTGCGCCTCCGGCGGCGCGGATTCAGGTCGGTGTCCATGATGAGATAGCGAGTAAGCTAGTGAGGCGAACAGCGAGCGCGGATGTGCAAGTCCCGGGTTTACCGACGGGTGACACGGTCGGCGATGGGAACGTGCAGCATATAAATTTGCTTTGCAGACGTTACCAAATGCGATTTTTATACACAAATATCAATTAATTAAACCAAAGGCTTCAAGGCTGCAGAAATCATGTGCGCCAGAGACCGAATCCATGCGTGAAGCGCGTTGCATCAAATTTCCTCGGCAAGATAGTTAATCACACCGGATACAAGCATGAGGGGATTCTTGGCTGCGCTGGTGCTGGTGGCAGCGGGAAACAGCGTCAGGTGCGGGCCATCGCGCGAAGTTGCAGGGCCAACGGGCCTCGAAACCTGCACGCACGCGCCTAGCCTTCACCAGCTTGATAGCAATTAGGATATGCACGTGCTTTATGCGACCGCATGCAACCGGGTTATCGTCGCGGGGCTAGCTAGCGACGTCGGGACCGACCACTGGGCCAGCTGGGCACCACGCGTCGCACGGACTTCGGCACCTGCCTCAACCTGGACATGGACAGCAGCGCTTTCAGCCTCCCGCCTGTTATCTCGCCTCCCTCATTTCCTTGCATGGCGCTGCGCTGTCTCTGCCCCACAGGTCCCAGCCGGACGTGGCACCGCCGCCCGTGTACCCTGGGCCCTCCCCCGCCCCCGCCCCCTCCCCCGCCCCGTCGTCATCCTGGCTGACACGCGACCATTCCCCCGGCATGTGTGCCACGTACGGCACGTGCGGCCACCGCCGTGATGGCGACCCGCTGCCGTGCGCCGCCAACGTGCCGGCGGCGCCGCCGGGGGAGGCGCTGGCGACCGCACTGCAGGTCCGGTCCCGTCTTCGCCAGCTTGCCTGTGTCATACGCTCCCAGGGCCAGGCGTGATGTTGTTCTGCATATGGTTGCCTATCTGCCTAGCGGGTATGTAAACTAACGCCCTTTGCATTTAAACCCCGGCCTGCGGTGCCCGTGCGTGCAGGCCGTGTGCCCGGGGCTGTGGGCGGACGCGGGGGGGCCGGCGGGCCGCTATTGCTGCACTGCGGACCAGGTCCAGCGCATCAGCTCCGATGTGGGTCGGTGTGTTAGTAAATGGAAACGGTCGTTGTGTGTGTGTGTGTGTGTGTGTGTGTGTGTGTGTGTGTGTGTGTGTGTGTGTGTGTGTGTGTGTGTGTGTGTGGCGGCTTTGGGAGAGCTTCGGAGACTTCGGGATGGGGTCAGGAGATTCTGGGGGGTTGGGGCTCAATGCACCTGCTGCCACGGATCACATCACACGCCACGCCCCCACACGCTCCCACACGCAGTCGGTTTGTTTCAAGCTCTGGAATGGACTCACAATGCACGCCCAATCCCCAAAACGCCACGCCTTCGGCCCCACCCCACACAGACCGCCAAAGCCATGCCCTTCATCGTGGGCTGCCCCGCCTGCCGCCGCAACTTCATCCAGCTGTGGTGTGTGACCACCTGCTCGCCCGACCAGGCCACGTTCGCGAACGTGACGGCCGTGCAGGTGCGCAGGTGACCGGCCGTGACACCGCCACTGCTGCTCCTGCTGCTGCTGCTATTCCTTTGTAAATCCGTACAGAGAGATTGAGGCGGACGTACGACTTAATTTTACCGGATTCTCCACGCTGCGTCGCCCTCGCCTTGCGTATCCCTTTGCTTCGGCTGTCCGGCCCGCAGACGGCGTTCGACACCGCCTCCACCGACGCCGTGTCGGAGCTGGAGTACTGGGTGTCGGAGCAGTACAGCACCCAGCTGTACGACTCATGCAAGGTACGGCACGGTACAGGCGGCGGCGGCATGCAGAGCACCCAATCCCGCCCCACACCAGCACACGACATCCGACACGCCCCAACACCACACACTCGAACTCTCAATCCCACAATCCCAGCGTTCCGCGTGAAAACCCAGACCTCGCTCCCAACATCCAACACGCACGCACACAAACTCAAACCCCACAACTCACACAGGACGTCAAATTCGGCGCCGCCAACGTGCCCGCCATGTCCTTCATCGGCGGCGGCGCCACCAGCGGCCAGGCCTGGCTCGACTTCCTGGGCACACTCAAGGACAAGCGCTTCCCGCCCATAGGGTCGCCCATACAAATATATTTCAGGTGCGTGTGGGACTGGCTGTGGTATTGGTCCTGTGCGAGGGCGCTGGGCATCCATCCGTCGGGGGATCTGGAAGCTCGTGCGACGAGAATGACAGGGCTCCGGGGCGTCCGCGAAGGTGTGCGTCGCTGGATGGGGCTGGGCAGGGGGCTCGGGGTGGCCCTGTGTGTGAGGCCTGCTGTGCTGCTGTGTCGGTGTGTCGCTAGCTGCGTCGTCGTTCGCTCGCTGAGGCGTGCGCGTGTGTTCGCTCCGTGGCAGGCCCGAGAACGCCACGCCGCCGGGGCTGTCGTCGCTGGTGGACCGGGTGGTCGCCTGCGGAGACAACGCCTTCCGCTGCTCCTGCTCCGACTGCCCCGCAGCGCAGGGCTGCGCGCAGGTTGGTGGCTTAGGAAACACGACATAAGGGAGACGCAGCCCGGGTATGCAAATGCAGGTTGGTGTTTTAGGAAAGCACAAGGGAAAGGGTCGACACTGTGCGTGCGTCAGGTTGGTGTGTGTGTGTGTGTGTGTGTGTGTGTGTGTGTAGGGGGGTGGTACTTCATTCCAGTTCCCAACTCGGTGGGTACAGGTCCATTCGAAAAAAGCCGAATGGGTACGTGCCCGCGAGGGAGGCGTGCACCACGCTGCTTACGAGTATGCGCTTGTTAGCAATCTTCGGGTGGATGGCTGGGTGTGTGTGCTTAGCTTGCATTGCCGCGTCGTTGTTGTGGCAGCGATTTGAGGGCTGGCCGGTGGGTTGTGCTGCCATGCGGCCATGCGGCCATGAGCCTTGCCCTTTGCGCCCGCCGGCGAGTCTGACCCCACTGTGTGGCGTTTTAAACTCGACAGCCGGCGCCGGAGCCGCCCCCGCCGCCGCCCGCCTGCCACGTGGGCTCGCTGGGGTGCCTCACCTTCACCCTCATCTGGGTCTACGCCGCGACCGCCGCCTGCGTCCTCGCGGGCTATGCTCTGGGCGGCGCCGGCGGCGGCGGCGGAGGAGGAGGCACGGCAAGGGCGGCGGGGGGACACGGCGCAACTGGGGCCGAGGCAGCGGGTGTGGATGCGGAGGCGGAGGCGGAGGCGGAGGGGGGCGGCCGCAAGGAGCGGGCCGCGCGTCGCGCTGCGCCGGCCGGCTGGGAGCAGGACGACTTTGGGGACGCCAGCGGCGCTGGTAGGCTCGGGCAGCCGCTTCTAGCCCGTGCTGCTGCTGCTGCAGCAGCCGGTACTGGTGCTGGTGCTGGTGCTGATGCTGGCGCTACTGCCGGCGCTACTGCCGGCGGGCACCGGCCGCCGTTCATGGAGCGGCTGCTGCAGCGGGGCTACTACCGGCTGGTGAGGGGGTTGAGGGTGTTGAGGGGGCTGGGTATTGGGAAGGTTGCGCGGAGTGCGCTGAGCTGAGCTGCGTGCGGGGTTGGGAACGGAATTACGGAAAGCTCAGTATTTGCGCGGTGCCCCTGCTGCCTAGCGTTTGACTACAGTGCAAGCCTTCCGCCCGCCTTCTGTCCTGCCTGCACCCGCACCCTCGCCCTCTCATGCGCCCGCGCCCGCGCTCGCACCCTCGCCCTCGCGTGCGCCGCTTCGCTTCAGGGCCTGTTCGCGGGCACCCACCCGGTGGCGGTGGCGGCGCTGGGGCTGGGCCTGGTGGGGCTGTGCTGCCTGGGGCTGCTGCGCTTCCGAGTGGAGACCGACCCGCAGCGGCTGTGGGTGGGGCCGGAGAGCCAGGCGGCACAGGAGAGGGTGAGGGCGGGCCAGCCAGAGGGGGACCAGCCATGATAAGGTTTTGGCATGAAGGCGTAAGGGCCGGCCGGTGCGGTCGTGCATTGTCATCCGCCGCTAATGCGGTGACCGACCTCCGTGAACGCCAGCTCATACATCTGCCAGGTGCCATTGATGGTTGCCCTTGCCGTGGCTGCGCCCGCCGCCACAACGGTGCCGCTACTGCTACTGCTGCTGCTACTGCTGCTGCTATTGCTGCTGCTACTGCTACTGCTACTGCTGCCGCTGCCGCTGCTGCTGCTCCACACAGGCCGCCTACGAGGCCTCGTTCGGCCCCTTTTACCGCGTGGAGCAAATGATCCTGGCCACACAGCCGTCATTGCCGTCACCGCCGCCATCAGCATTAACATCAGCATCGCCATCAGCATCAGCGTCAGCGCATCACGAGCGCGCCGCCGCCAACAGCTCCTCATCAGGAGGGGGAGCGGCCCCAGCCGCCGCCGCCGCCGCCGCGCCCATCCTGGCGGATGCCCGGCGCCTTGAGCTGCTGTTCGACATGCAGCAGCTGGTGGACGAGCTGGAGGGTGAGATGGCGGGCGGGGGCGGGGGTTGGGGGGCGGGGGTTGGGTTGGAAGGGCGCGTGCTTGCGGGTGGGGTTTGCCTGCTGTTCTCTCCCTTGTAATCTCTAACACACACACGCGCGCGCGCTCTGTGCCCCACAGCGCCGCTGGTGCATCCGGACGGCAGCCGGGGGGTGGTGCGGCTGCGGGACGTGTGCTTCAAGCCCTTTGGCGACGAGTGCGCCACGCAGTCCGTGCTGCAGTACTGGCGGCTCAACCGCACCCTGTACAGGACCGAGCAGGTGCGTGCGTGGGTGGGTGCGTGGGGGGTGGGTGCGTGGGGGGTGGGGTGGGCGGGGCACGTGCGTGCCTTGGCGCTGCGGGCCGTGCAATGCAGTGCAGTCCGCGGGGTGGTTTGTGTGTGTGGTGGTGGGGGGGGGCGGATTGAGGGGCGAGGGTGTGACAATACCTTTCGCAGGGCCGGCTTCCCTGCTTGTGTTGTGCATGCATGCGTGCCCCTGTGATTACAAGGGAAAAACCAAAGGAAGACCGTATGCATGTGCGTGTGTGTGTGTGTGTGTGTGTGTGTGCGCGTGCGTGTGCGTGTGTGTGTGTGTGTGTGTATGTGTGCGTGCCCCGACAAACACACGCACAGGCCCGGCCCGCCGGCTCGCCTGGCCGCATGACGCCCGAGTACTGCTTCAGCCACTGGTGGGCGCGCTAGCTGGGCGCTGGGGCTGGGGCTTGCAGCGGTTCAGCGTGGGGGGGGGGCGCCGTGCCCCTCCCCCCCATAACCTTCTGCTGTCGGTCCGCTGTCTATCGTCGTTGCTGCCTTCCAGTCTTGCCCATGTGCGCATCCTTATGATGATCAATCACGCATATGCATAGTTGCGTGGTTTACTCTGAGTTTCAATCTGCATCGGTGCATGAATGCCCGATGCGCGATGCGGCCTGCGGTCTGCAGGTTCACCGAGTGCCGCAGTGCCTTCCAGGCGCCCATCGACCCGCACGTGGTGCTGGGCGGCTTCCCGGTCGGCGACCAGTTCACGTGAGGAGGGTAAAGCAACAACGACCGCAACCAATTGCGTCAGGAACGCATCTGCTAGAGTTGGGGAATGAGGCCCCTGCAGCGAGCCTGGCGCACGGACGGACGGACGGGTGGTGGTGGTGGGACATGCGCACGGCCACTCCTGTCTTCGCTTCTGCCCTCCGTATGTCTACCTACCTTTCGCAGCTACTCACCTGTGTCTGCCTACCTTTCGTAGCTACCTCACCGCCGCCTCCGTCACCCACTCGCCAACCTTGCACACCTGGGGCCCCCCGTCCTGCCTTCCGCCTGCCGGCCTTCCCCCCCACACTCTCCTCCTCGCTCTTTTTGCATTGGGTATGGTTTATTGGGCTGGTATTTACACCCCTCCCCCTCCCCCCGATGGATGGCTACCCCCCCCCCCCCCCCGCCCACCCCCGCAGCACCTACACCGCCGGCGCCACCTCCTTCGTGACCACCTACCCGGTCTCCTCGGAGCCGCAGCTGCGCGCCGCGGCGGCGGCCTGGGAGGCGGCCTTCATCTCGCTGGCGGCCGGCCGCCTCAGCGCCATGGCGGCGGAGGCGGGGCTGAGCCTGTCCTTCTCCACTGAGAGGTGGGCGTGTGGGAGCGTGTGTATGGGGGGGCGTGTGTGTGGGGGGGGCCATGTGGGGGGGGATGGCCGTGTCTGTGTGTGGGGGGGGCAGTTCATTCCAGAAACGACCAAGAGAACCCGAACCAGCCAGCCAGGTGTGGGGGCGTGTGCGGGGGTGTGCGCGGGTGCTTGTGTGGGTGTGGGTGTGGGTGTGGGTGTGGGCGTGTGTTAGAGATAACAAGGGAGAGTACTATGAAAGACTTGTGGGCGTATGTGGGGCGGCAGGCGGCGTTGGACTGGCGGCCGGGGCCGGGGATGGGAATGGGTGAGCGAGTGGGTGGGGGGCGTGGCAACCCCTGCGGCAAACCCTCCGGCGAGAGCTTGGCGGCGAGGTAGGACGCTGACCCGGGCGCGTGCGAAATTGTTATTGTGGTGTTATGGCGGGAATTGCAGGTCGGTGCAGGACGAGCTGACGCGGGAGAGCCGCGCGGACGCGGGCACGGTGGCCGCCTCCTACGGCATCATGCTGCTCTACATCGCCGCAGGTGGGTGGGTGGGTGGGTGGGTGGGTGTGTGGGTGGGTGGGTGGGTGGGTGGGTGGGTGGGTGGGTGGGTGGGTGGGCACGGTGGGCACGGTGGGTGGGTGGGTGGGTGGGTGGGTGGGTGGGCTCAGCAGCAGCAGGGCGACGTAGAGCATCGATCAGGGCATGAGGTCGTCAATTTGGACCAGCACCGGAGGTTGTCAGTCGCGCAGCTGTGTCACTTGTTGTTAGCCTGCTGCCTAGGTTCTGTCTGCCGCTACTTAAATAAATGGTCCCCCGCCCCCTCACGTTTGGCACGCTGCGCACCCACGCATGCATCCCACCCGCCTAGCCCTGGGCTCCTTCCCTCCGCCGTGGAGTGTGTGGTGGGCGGCGCGCGGCCGGGGGCTGCAGGCGGCGGCGGTGTGGCTGCGGCGCGGGGCGCTGACCAGCCGCGCCGGGCTGGGCCTGGCGGGAGTGGCCATCGTGGCACTGAGCGTGGCGGGTGAGTCTCGTATTGTGTGAGCAGCTGACTATGTACTGGCATGTTGGCGAAACCAAACGGGGAAAGCGCGCGTGTGTGCGTGTGTGCGTGTGTGTGTGTTAGAGATCACAAGGGAGAGTACTATGAAAGACTTGTGTGTGTGTGTGTGTGTGTGTGTAAACGGAAACGGAGTGTGTGTGTGTGTGTGAGTGCCTGGCACCTCGGCCTATCCACCACCACACTCCACGTCCGCCCTCCACACAAGCACGCCCCGCCTCCCGCCTCACACCCTCCCGCACCTCTCCCGTACCTCTCCCGCACCTCCCCTGCCCCAACCCCCCCTGCCTCTCCCTCTCCCTCCCTCCCTCCCTCCCTCTTTCTCCTGCCCTGCCCTCTCCTGCCCTGCCCTGCCCCCGCCCATCCCCAAGGCGCGCTGGGGCTGGTGTCGGCGGCGGGGCTGTGGTGCACGCTCATCATCATGGAGGTCATCCCCTTCCTGGTGCTGGCCGTGGGTGTGGACAACATGTTCGTGTTGGCGCACGCCATGGCCAAGCAGGTGGGTGGGCGGGCGGGTGGGTGGGTGGTGGGCGGGTGGGTGGGTGGGAGGGAGGATATTGTGTATGTGAGTGTGTGTGTGTGTGTGTGTGTGTTGGTGGGGGGTTGTTGGGTTCAGTAGTCTTGGACTCCGTTGGTACAGCGGGAACAATCGAACATGGTACTCGTTACCGATGACCGTGGGGGGGGGTTGTGGTTACCAGCCCAAACTAAACCAAACCCAATGCATAAGAGCGGGGGGTAGCCATCCATAGGATGGTGTTTATCAAATGGGGGGTCGGGTTAGTTTATTTCGATTCCCAGTTCGACCATTGAAACCCAGGGGGCGGGCGGCGCGGCGGGCGGCGCGGCGGGCGGCGCGGCGGGCGGGCGTGTGCGAGGGGGCGAGGCTGACGAATGAAGGGAGTGGAATGTAAAAGGAGGGGACTGTGTTTGTGGGCATGGGACCGCAGACACTGTGAACGAAGGCACGGTGGTTGCGACACCTGCACGCGGCCTGTGATAACGCATTTAACGTATGTATGGCTGAGCTGCTGTGTTCACGCCTTCCACCCTTCAACCCGGATTTCGCCCCTGCTACAACCCATTTCACTCCTCACACCTCCTCCCGCCTCCTCCACCCTCCCCACCACCCTCCCCGACCCGCACACAGGACCACGCGCTGCCGCCCGCCGAGCGGCTGGCGCTGGCGCTGGCCGCCGCCGGGCCGTCCATCACGCTGGCCGCCGCCTGCGAGACCGCCGCCTTCGCGCTGGGCGGCGTGCTGACGTCCATGCCCGCGGTGCGCAACTTCTCGCTGGCGGCGGCGGCGGCCGTGGCGCTGGACTTCGGGCTGCAGGTGCGGTGGAGGGAGGGGCTGTGTGTGAGCTGTGAATGGAGGCTGTTTGTAGCGAAGCCAGTGGGAACAGTGGGCGGACGGAGCGCAGGGAAGGCCTGGGGGCTGGGAAATAGGCGGAGGCAGGCGGCGGCGAGTGCGGGAGGCAGCATGCCTTTTACCGTGCTGGATGTCTTTCCTTGTATGCCTCTTCTTGTAATCGTGTGTCTTCATCAACAGGTGACGGTGTTTGCGGCGCTGCTGGTGCTGGATGTGCGGCGGCTGCAGAGCCGCCGCCCGGACTGCCTGCCCTGCCTGCAGCTACAGCCAGAGCAGCTGCAGCCCGGCGGCCGTAGCGCCGCTGCCGCCGCCCGCCGCCGCCGGCGCGGCGGCGGCGGCCGTGGCGGTGGCGGCGGCTCGCCGTATCGGGCTGCTGGTACAGCAATGGTGATGGAACGGCATTACGGCGGTACGAAGGATGTGCTGGATGAGGACGAGCTGTACGAATACGCGGTGGCGGCTTCTTCGGAGTACGGCAATGAGGAGGACCGGCCGCCGTACATCGGCCCCAGCAGCGATGGCGAGGTGGACGAGCACTCGTACTGGTCTCTGCAGCGCGTGCTGCAGGTGCGTGTGCGTGCCTGCGTGTGTGTTTCGTGCCGTGCCCGTGCCGTGCCCATGCCGTGCCGTTACGTGTCGACGGATCTGCCGGGGGGGGGGGGGGGCACAGGATAAGCAGGGCTGGTTCGGCTCGGGTGGATCCGAGCCTGCCGCACCTGTCGCCTGCCACGCACCTGGCATCACCTCTTAGACACGGACACACGAACCGCGTGCCCACGCCCGCACTCCCCCCCCCCCGCCCCCAGGCCTACTTTGAGCGGGTGCACGCGCCGCTGCTGTCGCGGCCCGCCGCCCAGGCCGCCGTGCTGCTGGCCTTCGCCGCCTCCACCTGCGTCTGCCTGGCGCTGCTGCCGCGGCTGCAGGTGCGCGCCGCGAGGGGCGTGTGTTCGTAGTACGGTAAACAAGAGACAGGGAATAAGAGATGGGTGTGTGCGCAAGGGTGTGTTCTGCGTAAACAAGAGATAGGGAACAAACTCAGGCGAGGCGTGCGTGTGTGTGGGGGAGGGGTAGTTCATTCCAGAAACCAAAGAGAAACGACCGGGGGGGGCCGGGGCGTTGTCTATGGCATTGTGCGGAGGTGGGTGGAGGAGCGGTGGCGTGAGGGCGTGAGGGCGGGTAAGCGGACGCCATTTGGATTGTTGTGGACACACGCCGTCAGAGCCATGCCTTGCCATCCATCCCCTTAGGCTTCACCTCTCCTCGAACCTCCCTGCTCACCCTGCCCGGCCCGGCCCCGCACACACACACGCACACCAGACCTTTCTTGTGTTTCCTAACACACACGCATACCTGCACACACACCGGCACACACACGCCCTGCACACACACACACACACACTCTTTGCTTTGCTTGTTTTCCCCTTGTGATCTCTAACACACACACACTCTTGTAACTGCGAGCGATTGCGGGGAATTCTCTCCGTTTCCGTTTACCAACACTCTTGTAATCTCTAACACACACAAACACACACACACACATACATCAGAGGTGTGCCGCGGCGTCGTTTATTGTATCGCATGCACGTTCCTTGTTTTAATTGTTCTCCCCCTTGTGTTGTGTCACAGGTGGGGCTGGACCAGGCGGTGGCGCTGCCGCGGGACTCCTACCTACAGCCCTACTACCGGTGAGGGGGGTTGGGGGTAGTTCATTCCAGAAACCAAACCAAGAGAACCCGAACCATGCATGTTTGATTACTGACGAGGTAGACGTAGAACAGACGTAGCGGGGGGTGGGGGTCTGAATGGAAAAAAATTCCCGGTGTGCGGGGTTGGGGGATCAGGGACGCAGTTCAATCCAGAAAGCGAATAGATCATTGCGAATGCGAAACCCACAACCAAGGGGGGGCGGCGCGAGGGGCAAGCAGGCGGGAGCCTTCCAAACCGCCGCTCACACGCGCCTACGGCACATCTGCCTGCCTCCCCTTCTCCCCTCCCTCCCCTCCTCCCCCCCACGCTCACCTCCTGCATTGGGTTTGGTTAAGTTTGGGCTGGTAATCACAACCCCCCCGTCCCCCCTCGTCATTAATTTAAATGCATGGAACCCCCTCCGCCCGGCTCCTCCCCTCCTCGCCCTCTCAACCCTCTCACTGCCCTGGCCCGCTCCTCCCTGGCCCGCGCCTCCAGTGACGTGCTGGCTCAGCTGCGCGTGGGCCCGCCGCTGCTACTGGTGGTGGAGGGCCTGGACCTGGACCCCGCCGCCCGCCAGGTGGAGGCGCTGTGCGGCGTGGCGGGCTGCGCGCCCGACTCGCTGGTCAACAGGGTGAGGGGAGGGGGGCGCGTGAGAGGCGGCGTGGGGGCGGGGATGCGGGGGGGGGGGGGGTAGTTCATTCCGCTAGCCAACGCGACCGGGGGCGGGGTTTGCAGGGGCGTTTGTAGGTGGTTTGTTTGGAGGTGGTTTGCGGGGTGGTGGAGGTGGGGTGGGTGCAAGGGGGGGTGCAGGCAGGTGCAGGGGGGTTTTGCAGGGGGTTGACAGGGGGGTGATGGGGAAGCGGGAGGCAGGTGCAGCGAGCGGCAGGGGCATGTGCGTGGTGACTCATGTCATGTCGCACCTCACGCATACCTACCAACCAACAGGGTTGCGTTGTCGTGCTGCCAACCCCCCCTTCAACAACCCCCCTTCACCCCCACCCCACCCCACCCCCTTGCTCCTCACCTTCCACCGCCCACCCACCATCACGTGTGCACAATGCCTCCTCCCCTCATCACCACCACCATCACCACAGTGTTCCACCCCCCCCCCCGGCCCCCCCCACACACACCGCCGCCCACCACCACCCGTACCCGTGCACAGGTGTCCGCCGCCGCGCGCGACCCCGGCCGCACCTACATCGCCGCCGCCGCCGCCTCCTGGCTGGACGACTTTATGTCCTGGCTGTCGCCCGACCTGCCCGCCTGCTGCAGGTGGGTAGGGAGGAAGGGGGGGGAGGCAGCGGGGGGGGGAGTACACGCATGGTCAATAAAGACGTGATGGCGTAGGGGGGCTGTGTGCGGCGTGCGCGTGGGCGGTCGTACGATGTGTGTTCGATGTGTGTGTGAAGGTGGCTTTGGCGGGCCTGGGCGCGACTGGCACTGGGCTGCTGGTGAACGGTCCCCTTGAGAAACAAACCGCCTGGGGGGGAGGGAGGTGGCCCGGAGGTGGCGGTGTGGCCATGGACAGCACTTGGCAGCGCTTGTCAGCAACTGCAACTGCATACGTGAAAGTCTCTGCCGCATGGCCCGCGGCCCCTCCGCACAGGTCTCGTAGCGCGGATGCGCTGCACAGCCCGGTCGGGTCTCTGACGACGACCTCAACCTCTTCCTCTTCCGGCCAGTCGCCCGCCGCTAGCCTCTTCACCTTGACCGCGGGCGGTGCAGCGGCTGCTACAGCGGCGGGCGGCTACTGCCCCCCGCCCGACCAGCCGCCGTGCAGCACCAACGCCTCCGCCTGCGCCGGCTGCCGGACCTGTGTGCAGGCCGCTTTCGAGGGTGCGTGTCGCGGCCAGTGACCCCGCCGCTGCATTTGGCTTACTGCACCCAACGCGTGCGGCCGTGCGCGCTCCCACCCGACAGTGCCCCCACAATGTTCCGCACGTGCGCGCTGCCCTCCTTTCCTTGTCGCCTTCGCCCGTGCTTTGCTCGCTAGTTTGGTTTCTTTGGAGGGGGATGGGCTGGTAGTTACAACCTCCTTCCCCGCCAGCTTTTGGACCCCCCCCGCCAAACCACCAACCACCAACCACCAACTGGCCCGTGCCTACCATCGCCCTCCACACCCCTTGCGCGAGCGCGTAATCCACCAACACACCACCCTCCCCAACACCCGCCGAACGCCCTCGCCCTCCCGCCAAACTCACCTAACTCGCCAAACTCACCAAACGCATCAATACACACACACACAAGTCTTTCATAGTTATCTCCCTTGTGATCTCTAACACACACACACACACACACACACACACACACACACACACACACACACACACACACACACACACACACGGCCGTGTACGCAGGCGGCCGCCCCAGCGTGCCCCAGTTCCAGGCCTACCTGCCCTGGTTCCTGGGGGCCAAGCCCTCCGAGGGCTGCGCCAAGGGCGGCGTGGGCGCCTACAGCAGCAGCCTGCAGCGGGCGGACCCGGCCGACCCCACCAGCGTGGCGGGGCTGCTGGGGGGGGCGCCGCAGCAGGAGGGAGGGGGAAAGGGCGGCCGCGTGGCTGCCAGCAGCTTCCGCACCTACTACCGCCCGCTCAGCCGGCAGTCGGACTTTATTGAGGCCATGCGCCAGGTGCGTGTGGGGCTGGGGGCGGGTGTGGGTGTGGGTGTGGGTGTGTGAGGGTGTGAGGGTGTGGGTGTGGGGCTGTGTGTGTGAGAGCGCGCACGTGCGGCTGTGGGTGAACACGACAGGTGGTGCGCGCGTGTGGGAGCTGTAGAGGTGCCTGTAGTCTGCTCCTGCGCCTACACGGTGCCGCTGGTGGTGCCCGGCGCGGGCTTCCTCTCAATCACCACCCACCCACCAACCCACCGCTCCTCTCCTCCCGCCAACCACCTTCCACCACCTTCCCACCCACCCGTCCACACACACACCGCAGTCGCGCGCCTTCGCCGCTGCCGCCTCGCGCGAGCTGGGCCTGCGCATCTACTCCTACTCCCTCTTCCACGTCTTCTTCGAACAGTACCTGGGCGTGGCCGGTGACGCGCTGCGCATGGTGGGGCTGCCGCTGCTGGCGGTGGTGGGCGTGGCCTGGGGCCTGGGCGGCAGCCTGGGCGGCGCGGCACTGCTGGCGGCGGTGCTGGGCAGCCTGCTGCTGCACCTGGGCGGGGCCATGGTGCTGGCAGGCATCCAGGTGGGTGTGGGGGTGTGGAGGGTGGGCGTGGCCAGGCGGGGTGGGGGTGGGGGCGCCCACGTGTGTGCTGGAAGACACGAGCAGGGGAACAAACGTGGACCCGCGTGTGTGTGTGTGTGTGTGTGTGTGTGTGTGTGTGTGTGTGTGTGTGTGTGTTAGAGATCACAAGGAGATAACACACAAATCAAAGACCGTGCATGTGTGTGTGTGTGTGTGTGTTAGAAAAGCACAAGGAAAGGCGTATGTGTGTGTGTTAGAGTGTGTAACAACGGGTTTACAGCTGTCTGGGTGGATTACCTATCTGAGACGCTGCCCAGTGCTAGCCTACGTCACGTGTATGCCACGTGTATGTGTGTGATGCCTGCCCTGCATCCGCAGGTGAACGCGGTGTCGCTGGTGAACCTGGCCATGGCCCTGGGCATCGCAGTGGAGTTCTGTGCGCACGTGCTGCACGCCTACATGGTGGCCGTCGCGCCGCCGCCGCCGCCGGCGCCCCCGGAGCAGCAGCTGGAGCTGCGGCCTGGGTGGCGGCGGCAGCAGCAGCAGCAGCAGGAGGGCGGGCAGGAGCGACAGGGGCAGGGGCAGGGGCATGGGCAGGAGGCGGCCGGCGGCAGTGGCGTCTGGAGCCGCCTCTTAGCGCGCCTGCGCGGCGGCGGCGGCGGCGGCGGCGGCGGGTACGCCCCACTGCCGGCGGCGGCAGCCGATGGCCCGAGCGCCGAAGTCAGCGGCGGCAGCGGCGGCGGCGGCGGTACCGGTGGGGTGTGGCGGCTGGGGTGTCTGGGGGGGCAGCAGCGCGCGGCGCGGTCGCGTGCGGCGCTGGTGTCGGTGGGCGCGTCGGTGCTCAGCGGCGTCACGCTGACCAAGCTGGTTGGCGTGGCGGTGCTGGCGTTCGCGCGCACCCAGATCTTCGAGGTGCGTGCGAGGGCGTGTGGCTGGGTACGTGGCTGCGGGTACGTGCCATTTGAGCGCCAAGAGTACCTCTGTGTACAGCCTTAATGTTTACCAGCTTACTGACTGACACGTTGCCGCACTGTTGCCGCGCCACACACCATGCCGCCCCATGCCCACTCCACCTTGTTCACCCCGTCCCTGCCTGCACCCACCCACCTTGGTCGTTTCGCTTTTGGTTTCTGGAATGAACTACCACCCACCGCCACCCACCCACCCACCCACCCACCCACGCCACCCATCCACCCACCCACCCACCCACCCACCCACCGCCACCCACCCACCCACTGCCACCCACCTGCACCCACTGCCGCCCACTGCCGCCCACCAGATCTACTACTTCCGGCTGTACGCGGCGCTGGTGGTGGCGGGCGCGGCGCACGGGCTGGTGCTGCTGCCGGTGCTGCTGGCGCTGGCGGGGCCCACAGCCGTGTTCTGATAGATCGGGGAATCACATCAGGGGGGGTGATGATGTTAGGCATCGCACAAGTGCGGCTCGGGGATGGCGCTCACGCCTAAAAAATACTATGCCTTCAAGGGCCTGGAAGACCGTCAGCAGCACCCTGCGTGCACCGCCATTCACAGAACGGCCCCCTTCCCTGCAGTTTACAGCGTTTCGCCACGATGATGTGGTAATAGGTACAGGGGAACCCCTGAGCAGTTTACAGTCGCGGCGCGACCCTGCAACTCGCACCAAGTACCACTGCCGCCGCGTGCTGGCTGTCAGGCTGGCTGCATGACGGACAGCTGGGGCGTGCTTGTGCGCACCGGGCGGCGTGATGGGCGCGGTCTCTGCAAGTGCGGTTACAGCAGACGGGACATGCAAGGCAAGGGAAGTGTCCCATCCCGAGCTGCCTGGCCACCAGGCCACGGTGAGAGTGTGTAAATGTGTGCCCTCCAACCCCCAGCGCCCACCTTGGCGCCCACCGGGTCTGCCACGCCCCGCTTGCCCAACTCAGCCTGACCCAGCTGCCCCTGCTGTCACTCCCTGGCGCATCACTTTACGAAACTGCCACGTCATTTCGTGTTCTTTGCGCGTTCATGGCTGTGGCACGACAGCGCGACACGACCAGCTGGCACGCAACACCCATCGACGCGCCTAGTCGCTTCTGTGAGTTTCTCAGTTTCTGCGCCCGACCGCTATATCGCTATTGCAAACAGCGCATCAAATATCAAGAGCGCGTTCACGAGCTTTAGGCCCTGGGCCCCTTTCGCGAGCGACCCCTGTTTCCGGAAGGGTATTTCTTTTCGGCGCGCGGTCCTTGTCGGGGCATTCTGAGTAGCTTTACAGTCTCTCAGGCATAACATAAATACTTTTGAAGGCTCGACAGCGTCAGTGACGGTTCCTGGCCTTCCCTTTATCGGCAAGCAGGTCGCGCGCGAGCGCGCGAGCCCCTTGTGCTACGTTCAATATGCGTCCTTGAGGCTTCTTTTCTTGTTGCACCCAAGCGCGCAGCATTTTGGCGCGCGGCGAGCGAGAATACCCTGCATGGGCCGCGCAGATCTTCGTACGGCGCGCGATGGGGTCCGCGACGAAGACTTTTTGCTTCGCGCGCCCACCCGTCCCTGTCACCTAAACTCACGTTAGGCAGATACCAAAATGGCGACCGCTCTGTGCAACAAGGCCTTCGCTGCCGCCCCCGTGGCCCGCCCGGCGCGCCGCTCGGCTGTCGTCGTCCGCGCCTCGGCTCAGGATGTGGTGCGTCCCGGACTCAGCGCTTTGTGTAGTGATCAGCTATATTCGGAGTCGGGCGCATTCGCGATTGGATCGGCAGCAGGCGCGGGGACCCAGGAGCAGTTTGGCGTTTCGGCCATGGAATGGCAGGGCACAGCTTATCGAGTGTGCCTGGTCTTGTGATCGCAGAGCCGCCGCGCTGCTCTGGCTGGCGTCGCTAGCGCTGCCGCTCTGGTGGCCTCGAACCCCGCCAACGCTGCCTACGGTGACTCTGCCAACGTGTTCGGCAAGGTGACCAACAAGTCCGGCTTCGTTCCCTACGCCGGCGATGGCTTCGCCCTGCTGCTGCCCTCCAAGTGGAACCCCAGCAAGGAGACTGACTTCCCCGGCGTGATCCTGCGGTGAGCTCGCTGGGGCTCGCTGCAAAAGGGATTGACATGCGTTTGGGACCCAGCTTGAATCTTGCATGGGAGTGCGAGACCGAGTCTGATAAAAGCTAAAAATGGACTCTAGCTGCTAGCGGGCAAGAGATCTTGCGATCCCGGTGCTTTGCTGGCTCGCCAGCTTGCACGCGAAGCGGCATCGATCTGTTACGCAAGCACGTTCGTCGCCAGGCGCGCGCGTCCCAACCTTCGTGTTACTATGCCTATAACTTACTGACCCGATGTGATCGCGATACCCACTTTTCGTGCACAGCTACGAGGACAACTTCGACGCCGTGAACAACCTGGTCGTCATTGCCCAGCCCACCGACAAGAAGGCGATCACCGACTTCGGCAGCCAGGACAAGTTCCTGGAGTCGGTCTCCTACCTGCTGGGCAAGCAGGCCTACTCCGGCGAGACCCAGTCGGAGGGTGGCTTCGCCCCCAACCGTGTGTCGGCTGCCTCCCTGCTGGACGTGTCCACCAGCACCGACAAGAAGGGCAAGACCTACTACAAGTACGAGCTGCTGGTCCGCACTGGTGAGTCGTCGCGGCGCTGGTCTGTTGTGGGGAGGGGCAGGGGTTGGGGCGGGAGTGAGGGGTGCGACCATGTGCTGGCCCCGACCCGCTTCCACACGCGCGTGGTGTCTCCCCCCTCCCACCACCACCACCGCTGCTCCCACCTGTGCCAACACCGACCCGACTGTCCCTCTGCCCCCCTTCCCACCCCCCTCAGCCGATGGCGATGAGGGCGGCCGCCACCAGCTGATCGGCGCCACCGTCGGCTCCGACAACAAGCTGTACATCATCAAGATCCAGATCGGCGACAAGCGCTGGTTCAAGGGTGCCAAGAAGGAGGCCACCGGTGCCTTCGACTCCTTCACCGTTGTGTAAACAGCCAAGCCGCCGGTGGACGGTCAGTAGAGCCGCATCCTCGTGCGCTGGGCGCCGGAGGGGCTCTTCAATGGAGCCCGGAGGAGCCTGGCGTGAGCTGCAGCGGACCCGAGGGCGGGCTCTGGACTGCTGAATGGAGAGCAGCAATGAGTTGTGCGTGAGGGACGGCGCGGAGTGAGGGTGTTGGGCATGCGGCGATTTTCGGATTCGCAGCGGTCTGTGTGTCTTCAGCTCTGGGGCGCGGCCACCCTCCCGCGTGGAGGGTGACGCGCGACCGGGTTGTTGCACGGCTGCCGGTGACTGGGGCCCCAGCGCCTTGTGGTGAGCCAGTGCGGTTGGCCTGAGGGTGGGGCGATGTCTGGTCCCGGCGTGTCGTCGTTTTGCGTGTGTGGAACTCGGTTCGTACTGGTTCCGACGGAGCTTGCCGTTGCGGCGGAGGTGAGCCCGAAATGATGGCGGAGTGTGTGTGGGCGGCCTCGCAAGGGGGCTGCCACACAACTAGCAGAGGACGACTGGCCATTTTGCAAATTACAGGCAAAATGCCAACGAAGTTTGGCACCCAGTACAGCGTGTTACGTTTATAGTCCCTCTGCAACCCCTCCCGTGCTGGCCCTGGTGCCCGCGGGAGACCCCCCTTGAGAAGAAAACTGTAAGCCCATTTTCGTTCAATGGTTTGTCGCCCTTGCTCTTCACCAAGCCTAAGGGTCGGATGTCTCAAATGGGACAGACGGTCGATCATAAGAGTGGTCAATACAGCAAATGCTTCTGGGGAGGTTTCCTTATAACAGCGCTTGCCAAAGTAGCGGACCATGGGTTGAGGCTTGAGGCATTCGCTGTGCGCTGACTCTAGCAGCGAGAGGGCTTGCAGCCGCAATTCATGTCTCTTGATTGCGTGCTTGCGCACCAACAACACCGCATCCACAGCAGACATGCGGCAGCCGCAGCACTGTTGAGGGGGCTGCCAATGCTTTGTTGTAACCGCAGACGTTTTGTGCCCCGTCACACCTGCATCCTCCGACCGCAGTAACACCATCCGCCGCATAGCAGTTCTGAGGAGCGAACGCCATTCTCGTGCGGGGCAGGGGTCACATGCCGGGCTTCCGGCAACCGCTTTACCTGCAGGCAGTGTTCTACGGGCTGGATACCTGGGTACCAAGTCGCACTGCCCCTACCTCATGTGCCATGTGCCATGTGCAGGCACGGACGGCAGGTGGGCGGCAAGACACCGCCTCACCGGTGCTGCTCTCGCCCAGGAACAGGAACAGGCCCGTATCGTGGCCGACCGGCTGCGCGGGCCACCTGCCGCAGCTGCTTCTGCGTCAGCGGCTTGGCGACACAATGTAGAATGAAAATGACCAGCGCAAAGCGCCCTCGGAACGTGAGCGCGCAGTTGAATGAACCCCCCCGCAGTCTCAGCACTTTGCCTGTTACTTCCCAACCGCTGCCATTCCTCACTCCTGCCACGCCAATACATGTCATCATTCGTTCCCGAGTACATTCTTTCCATACTTCGGCACGACACAGCACGTGTCAGCACAACAGCCTCAGCCGGAAGCCTAACCTGGCTGCCACGTGCTGTTGCACGGCCCGCGCCGCCCGCCGCACATGCCCGACCACCCAGCACCCGCCCTCCGCCCCCTGCCCAGCAGCTGCCCCTGCTGCCGCTGCACTGCCCGCGCCGCCCGCACCAGCACCCGGCGCCGCCGCCGCCGCCGCCGCTGCCGCCCCCAGCGCCTGCTTGAGCGTCAGGGTCACGCCCTCCAGATCCCAGTCCGCGGCTGCACTCAGCCACAGCGCACACGCCATGCAGCTCAGCCGCAGGCGCTGCTCCGCGTCCGCCGCGGCCACTGCCGCCGCGGCCGCGGCGGCATGCCCGCCGGGCACCTCCAAGCCGCCGCCGCTGCCGCCGCTGCCGCCATCATCCAAGTCGGCTGCCGGCATGCGGGCGGCCGCCACCGTCGCTGCCTTCGCCGCGGCGCCAGCGCACCCAATCGCGCGCAGCAGCCCCTCTCGCACCGCGGCCAGTTGACGCTGCAGCTGCTCCGGCTGCGTGATGGCGTTGCTCATGCCGGCGCCGTTGGTGGTGCCAGCCGCGCCGCCCGCAGAGCTGGCTTGGGGGCGGAACATATAGTTCGCGGCATGAGCTAAGCGCTCTTGGGGCCCGCAGCCCTCAGGCGGGGCCGGAAGCGGCGTGCTGTCGACCAACTCCACATCCGGCGTCCCGTTGCTTCCCGCGCTGCCGCCGGTGATGCCTGCTGCGCCCGCCGAACGCTTCCGCACAAGCGGCTTCTGCTGCTGCTGCTGCTGCTGCTGCTGCTGATTGGTAGCCCCCGCGACTTCCTCCACACCTTGAGCGTCCTGACCTGTCCGGTGCCGTTTCTGCTGGTGCTGCTGGTATTGGGGATGCTGCTGGACCTGGACCTGGTTCTGGTTCTGCTGGCGCTGCTGCTGCTGCTGCTGCTGCTGCTGCTGCTGCTGCTGCTGCTGCTGCTGGCGCAGCTCCGCCGCTATCTCGGCCTGCAGCTCCTGCGGCAGCTGGCCCATCACTGCCATGTCCACCTGCGACATGCTGCTGGGCATCATCGTCCGCATCTGCATCTGCTGCTGGCGCTGTTGGCGCTGCTGCTGTTGGCGCTGCTGCTGCTGCTGGGCGGCGGCGGCGGCAGTAGCAGCAATAGCATCCGCAGGTGGTGCAACAGCACTAGCAGCAGCGCCCAGGCCGCCGTGCGGCAGGGGCGCAGTCGCCGCCACAGTCACAGGTGCCGGTGCCGGTGCTGCGGGAGCCGGTGCTGGTCTGGAGGGACCTGCGGCGCCGGCTGCCGGCTTCAGCTGTCCTGCTGCCTCCGCAGCAGCAGCAGCAGCAGCAGCAGCAGCAGCAGCAGCAGCAGCAGCAGCAGCAGCTGGCGGCGGCCGCGGTCGGCTGGGGCCAGCACCTCCAGCACCTCCAGCGGCGGCCGCAACGCCACCATGCGGCGGCAGGCGCGGCGCCTGCGCGGCTGCTGCTGCCGCTGGTGCCGGCGCTGGCGCCGGCGCCAGTCCAGGCCCGCTTGTGTCGGCCAGGCGGCTGCGCTTGGAAGGGCGAGGCGGTGCCGGCGCCGCAGATGCCGCTGCACTTGGCGCTAGGCCTGCGTCATCGGGTGGCAGTGAGCAGAGAGGCAGCACGCTCTGCTAAACGTGAATGGAGCCAATCGAGCGAGGAGGAGGGACGGCGAGCCCCCGGCATGTGACAGTTATACGGCATTTGACAGTTACACGGCATCATCAGCGCACACACTCGGCGCTCACCGTACGCTCGCTCCACCTCCCGCCGCACGTCCGGCGGCAGCTCCGCCAGCACCGCGGGGTCGATCTGGGAGGCCGTCACCGGCGCCGCCGCCGCCGCCGCCGCCGACGGCCCGGCTGCACCGCCGCGCCCCCGACCCGTCGCGCCGCGGCCACCTCTCGCCGCCGCGGCGTTGCGTGCGTTGGCAGCCCGGCTGGTCCCAGCCCCAGCGCCGTTGCCGTTGCGACCAGAAGCCGCGCGGCTGCCGCTGGCCGGGGCCCCGCCGCCACCACCTGCACCCGCTCTTGCTGACGGCGGCGGCGGCGGCCGCTGTATCAGCAGCCCTCCCCACCACACACCTCCAGCTCCACCGCCACCGCCACCGCCACCACCACCACCGCCAGTGCTGCGTCCAGCGCCGGCGGACACCGCCGCAGACGTTGTCGCGCTGGCTGCGCCGCCGCCTCCAACAGTAGACGTAGAACGTGTGGGCTGGGCCGCTGGCGCAGGCGCAGCCTGCGCCCAGCCAGCCCCGCCGCCGCTGGCGACGGCGAGCCTGCTGCGCCGGCGCCCCGCCGGCGCCGCCCTGCCGCCGACCTCGCCCCCGCCTTCCTCCGTCACCTCCTGTACCTCCACATCGTCATCGACGTCATCGACGTCGAGCGACAGGTCTATTGAGTCCACCTGCCCGAGGCCCGAGGAGGCCGCGGCGCCGCCGCGGCTGGCGGAGGGCTGCGCCCGCCCACCTCCGCTGGCCGCCGCCGCCGCCGCTGCGCCCCCGCTGGCCGTTGCCGCCGCCGCGCCGGCGCTGCGGCGATACCCGACAGGGCCCACCGCATCACCCCCGCCGCCGCGCCCAGCAGGGCCGCGCCCCTCACCACCGCCGCCCGGTGCCGCCGAGCTTGCCGGCCTTGGCACCGGTAGCGGAGGCGCCGCGGCCTGAGGCCGCCGCCGCCCAGCCGGCGAGGACGCGTCCGCAGCTGCTGGTGCTCCTCTGCCGGGCGGCGGGGCGGTGCTGCCGCCGGCGCCGCCTGCGCCCCCGCCTTCGCTGCCAAACAGGCTACGCCGACGTGCGGGGCGGCCGACAGCGGCGTCCTCCGCTGCATCGGCTGCGGCTGCGGCTGACGTCGCTGGTGCGGCGGCGGCCTGGCCGCCTGGCGCCGCCCGGCGGTTGCTGCCTGATGCCGGCACCGAGGTGTGTCCAGCAGCACCAGACCTTGCCGGCCCCGGTGACAAGGCGCCGCCTCCCTCTTCCTCCCCGCCAGCCTCCTCCCCGCCAGCCTCCTCCCATACTTCCAGAACCTCGGCTTCGCCGACTTGCTCCCTCCCATCGCCCTCCCCGTACCGCTCTTGTGCTTGTGGAGGCGGCGGCGGCGGTGGCGGCTGCCGCAGCCGCCCGTCGTCGGTGGCTGCTGCAGGCCTGGCCCGCTTGCGAACGCGCGCGTCCGCAGCAGCTGCCTCGTCAGCCGCTGTCACTGGGGACGGCGGCTGTTGCTGTGGAGCTGGCTGCGGTTGCGGTTGCGGTTGTGGTTGTGGTTGCGGTGCCAGCAGCGCCGCGAACACAGGGTGCAGCCGAGAGCGCGCTGGGGGCGGCCGCGCGGAGGCCGCTGCAGCTGATGTGCTAATGCCGCCCGCCGCCACAGAAGCAGCAGCAGCAGCAGCAGCACCTGCAGCCGCCGCCGCGGCCCCCGTTGCCGTGGCTGCCATGGGTGCGGCAGCGCCCTCGCGCGGTTGGGGCGATGGCGAGCGGGGCTCGGATGCGCCTCGCAGCCGTGCTTGCTGCTGTTGCTTTTGCGCTTCCGGGCCTGGCGAGTTACGGTCTCCTCCTCCCGCTGCCCCTCCCCCTCCGTACATCCCTGCATACCAGCTGGGCACATCCACAGCCGCCGCGGGACCCGGCTGCGGTGGCCGCGCACTCTGTGCCGCGACAGCAGCATGTACCCCGACTCGCAGGGCGGCGTTGGGCGACGTGGTCATCGCCTTGATTGGCGTCGCATAGCCGCCGTGTCCGCCCGCCGCCTCCTCCTCCTCCTGTCGCTGCTCCCGCTCCTCCTGCTCCTGCGGCTCGCCTTGCTCTGCCGGTGGGCCCCGCTCCTCCTGCTGCTGCGGCTGCGGCTGCTTGGCTGCCTGCCGCTGGAAGTACTGCACCCACGGCGGCGGCCTGGAGGCGTCGAAGGCGCGCCGCGGCGGCGCCTGTCAGCGGGAAGATGAGCGGGAAGGTGTACGCATGTGCATACAGAACTACCGTACAATGATGATATGCACGTGGAAACTGGCATGCTGCAAACCGCGAAAGCGCGCTTCTTCTTGATCCACTAGCACCGGAAGCACACACAGACCGCACACACGCGAAGGGGTACAGCCAGTCAGCCGACAACGGCCGCTTGCTTGCAGCCAGCCCCTACCTCCCAAACCCCACTAGCACCACCATCCTCCTCACGCACCCACGCACCCACCCACCCACTCACCCACCCACCCACCCACCCACCCACCCACCCACCCACCCACCCACCCACCTGCAGCTTGGCGGCGGCGGGTGCGGAGGGCTTGGAGGTGTGGGAGGCGGGGTCGGTGTCCAGGCGGCTGACTGTGAGGCCCAGGCCGCGCAGCTCGGGCGCCGGCACGGCCAGCGCGCGCAGCAGCGCCAGCGCCTCGCGCCGCAGGTCGGCGGCGTCGTCCGTGAAGCGCCCCAGCGTCATGGAGCTGAGGGAAGGGGAGAGGGTAGTGTGTGTGCGTGTGTGTTAGAGATCAAAAGGGAGAGTACTATGAAAGACTTGTGTGCGTGTGCGTGTGTGTGTGTGTGTGTGTGTGGTGGCGGGGTGCGGGGGAGCGAGGGAGGAAGGGTGCAAGGCTGAGAGCGCATGCGGGGTAGTTTGAGGCCAGGCAAGTCCGGGAGGACAGCTGTCGAGAGCGCGTGTCCAAAGAGACGGCTGCATGCCAGGCGGTGGCGCGCACCCACGCCCGGCCGGCCGCCCAACACAGCCGCCTGAGAGACGTGCAGCCGCCTGTGCCTACCTACCGGCTGATGTTGTCGCAGGCGCCGTGCCCCATGAACTTGGCCGGCTCAGGCGCGCCCTCCAGTCGCCGCTTCACCTTGAGCGTCAGGCTGCGGCCCTTGACGCCTGCAGCCCCCCAGCACACACATACACACACACACACACACACACGCACCCAGGACGCGGACATCTTTGCTTGATTGCATCACATCCATGGTCTTTGTTGTGTGTTGTTTACCCTTATGCATTCTAACATACAGCCAGGTCACCACCAGCAGCAGCAGCAGCGGCCGACACGTGGGTGTGCGGCTAAGCGGGTACCCAGGAAGCGGACCCAGGCGCTTTCGCACTGTGTGCGCTGGGAGCTAAGCCATGCAAATGGATGCTGGCTGCCGGCTGAAGGGAGCTGCGCCGGGGGCTGTGGCGTCTGCCTCGCCCGGCCACGTCCCTGCAACCCAACCCTTATACCTGCCGCACCGTGGTGTCTAGCCCTGCCCGCGGCCCGGCCTCACACTACCAGCAGTAACAGCACATACACACGCACACACGCGGCCCCACGACGCACCCGCGGTCGCCATGCGCGCCGCCACCTCCGCCGCCAGGTCGCCCATGAACCTCTCCGCCTCCTCGTCGGCGGTGAAGCGGATGCCGTAGTTCACCTCGGCGCCCACCGACTTGCGGGCCTGGCGGGGCAGCAAGGCGAGGAGCGTGCCGTTGGAAAGTGGGGTTGTGTGTGTGGGGGGTAGTTCATTCCAGAAACCAGAAGCGAAACGACCGGGGGGGGGGTTGTGGTTACCAGCCCAAGCTAAACCAATCTAAAGGAAGGAGGGAAAGCGGAGGCGGCGGCTGACCTCGTGCGGTGCAACTCAGCAGTGACCGCCTGTTCCCAGCACAGGTCCGGCGTGTCGTGCAACACGGAGGGCTGGTGCACCAGTATTTGCTACGGAACCGTCCTCCCCACCTCCCCCACACCAAACGGCCTAGCCTAACGCGCGCCCCTCGACGCTCTCTCTCGCCCCAGCCCCCCCTGTCCCCTTCCAATGCTTTCCATCATTACTTACACACGCTCCAGCCCGCTCATCCCTCAGCCCACCTTGGGCGGCTCCACCCTCCGATCGTCTTGCCCGTGTGCGTGCGCCCACAGGTCCGACCCCAGCTTGTTGCCCAGCACCCTCTGCAGCTGCGTGCGGGAGGAGCCCCACACCTGCGAGCATGGGAGCGCGTGGGCACAGACTTCCCCAATGTCAGGTCCGGTCTGCCAGCCAGGCAGACTGGCAGGGCCACACTGCCCAGACCTCCACACGCCTTTCGTGCCATGCGGCCAGCCCATACCAATCCCACTGCAATTGATAACCCTCCCGCATCCCCTCCCCTGTTGAAACAACCACCCCGTCTCCCTTGTTCCCCCCAAGACCCACCCTCCCCTCCCCTCCCCACCCTTCGCTACATATCCTTGCAATCCCCCTCGCCTGTCGCACGGTGGTGATGCCCAGCTTCTCCAGCTTGTCCGCCGTGGACCAGCCCACACCTGTGGTTTTGTTTATGGGGGTTGGAAGTTTTAGGGGGGTGGGTAAATGATAAGAAGCAGGTAGACACGTGAGGTGGACAACACGGGCAGACAAGCATTCCGCCGAGAGGCGCTCTCTCCGCCTGCTTGGTGTCGAGTCTCCCTGCCTCTCCCTGCGTCTCCTTATGTCAGTGCCTCGCCCCCAGCCCCAACCCCACTCCCCAGCCCCAACTCCACCCCCCAGCCCCAACTCCACTCCCAAGACCCAGCCCCAACTCCACCCCCGCCCCCCGCGCTCCAACCCTAACGCCCCGCTCCAACCCCAGCCCCAGCCCCAGCCCCAGCCCCAACCCCTCATCACCCACCCGGCAGCTGGTCCACTCGGTGGCTGGCCAGGAAGTCAAGCACGCCGCCGCGGGCCACCTGCATGTAGCGAGGTGCCAAGCAGCTAAGTCCGTGTTGTCTTGTTGTAGAGATCACAAGGGAGAGGACTGTGTCTTGTCTTGTTGTGTGTGTATATCAAACATGTAAGCCTGCCGCTGCGGCCGACGTGGGGTATGCAGAAGGGCATACGCAAAATGGTGTGGCCTGACGGAAGCAGCCCGGATGGCCGCACGGTGCGTCAGGACCTACACCTAATACGGCACCGTACACAGCAACCCAAGCAATAAATAAATGTATGTATACGCCTTTCCATAGGTCATGGCGTGGATTCAGGGAGCCGACGCGGTGAGGAGGGCAAGCCCCCCTATACAAGCGTCTGCTACCATCCGCCCTTCCAGTGCACAGCGCGCCGCGACAAGGCGCCGCACCCGGAACTGGCCGTTGGGCTTGGCGCGCTTGGTGGCCAGGCGCGCCACCAGCATGTTGGGGCCCATGCCGGCGGAGGCGGTGCAGCCCCCGGTGGCGGCGGCGATGTCGGCACGCAGACGCGCCGCCAGCGCCTCGGCGTCGTCGTCGTACTGGTGGTCGGCTGCTTAGGGGGGAGGGGGTTGAAGCGCGGGGGCAGGAGCCTGGGTTATGCGAGTTCGTAGCAGCTCGTGGAGACAGATCAATACCGTACATTGGGCACACAATCAAGGAGCTTCTGCCCTGCCGCGCGTGTCACAAGCGCATCCCCTACGCGAATTGTAGCCACCACAGCAGGCGCAGGCGCAGGCGCGGGCGTGGGCGCGGGCGCGGGCGCGGGCGCAGGCGCAGGCGCGGGCACGGGCGCCGGCAAGGGCGCGGGCACGGGCGCAGCCACAACAGCGGGCGCACCTGGGGGCGGGGCGGCGGCGCCTGCCAGGCCGGCCCCGGGTGGCGGCGGCGCCCGCGGCGGCGGCAGCAGGCCGGTGACGTCCAGGAAGGCCTCGTCGCAGGAGATGGGCTGCACGCAGGAGGTGTAGGTCATGAGGATGCGGTACACCTGCGCGGGCCGGGGGGAGCCATCCATGGATGGGGGGGGGGCATCCGTTGGTATGGGTCATTTGATAATAAAAGGTGCCGACATCCAGATGTATAAGCGGATGGGGGGGGGTGTCCGTGCAGTTTGATTAAGAAGAACATCATAGGGGGGGTTGTGGTTACCAGCCCAAACTAAACCAAACCCAATGCATAAGAGCGAGGAGGTGAGCGTGGCCTAATATGGGAGGGGGGAGGGGGGCACCAGGTATGTTCGGTGAGGGGGTGAAGTTGTAGGCACGGAAGAGCGGTGCAGAAGCGACTTGGGCAGGGAGGGAGGGGGGGGGCGCAGCATTGGCCGACGGGCGATTGGGGGGTAGCCATCCATGGATGGTGTTTATCAAAATGTTTGGGGGGGGAGGCGGGTGCAAGGGATGGCAACACCAATCTCGGCCGGTGCGCGCCTGTTGCTTCCGGCGCGCCGCTTGCAAGAACATATGTATTTTCAACAACATGTGCAGTCTATGCGCGCCGCCGCGCCGCGCGCACCTTCTCCGACGCGGCCTGGTACTTGTCAAACTCGTAGGGCACCACCACCAGGTCGGGGCACAGGCGCTTGGCCTCGCCCATGAACATGTCCGCCCGCACCCCGAACGACCGCGCCTGGGGGGCGGGTGGGTGGGTGGGTGGGTGTGGTTGACAGGAGGGGGGCGGGCGGGTGGGTGTGGTTGACAGGAGGGGAGGCGCGTGGGTTGGTTACTGGTAAACAGTCCCGGTGAGAAACACAATGCGAACATGACTGCGCTGCAGCTGAGAAAGCCAAGGGTGTGTGTGACTGTGTGTGTGGTTGACAGGAGGGGGGCGGGCGGGTGGGTGTGGTTGACAGGAGGGGAGGCGCGTGGGTTGGTTACTGGTAAACAGTCCCGGTGAGAAACACAATGCGAACATGACTGCGCTGCAGCTGAGAAAGCCAAGGGTGGGTGGGTGTGGTTGACAGGAGGGGGGTGGGCCGGCCGGCCGGAGCAGGGCCCAGGCGGTGCACGTTGTAGGCGGGACCAACAACAGGCGCACCAAGAGCGTGGTCAGCGTGGGAAGAGCGCGGTGCACACATATCTGCAACACTTGGCGGTTGGCACCCATGCGCCATCCCCCACACAGTCACGCCACGCCACGCCCTGAAGCCCGCGCACCACACGCCACGACCCAACCATCCACCCACCACGTAGTTGGCGGACGACACCTCGCCCGTGCCCTTGCCGCTGTTGGAGTGGCACACCGCCAGCGGCCGGCCCGCCAGCTCCGGCCGCCCCACCGCCGCCACGGAGGCGAAGAAGCAGTCCATATCCACATGCAGGATGACGCGCTCGCCGCCTGTGTGTATGTGTTTGGGGGGGTTCCAGGTATGAAAAGTTAGGGGACGAAGTCGGGGGGCACGGAGTGGGGATGGGCGTGTGGATGCCGTGCGCAAGGTGCGGGGAGTTGGTGCGAAACGCACAGCCGCTTCATGGCATCACAAGCGCGTGGCATTTTATCAGCCGGCGGCGCAGCCCATCGAACCGGCACTCACCAAGCCACCATCCCGCGTCTTCCGCACCCCCCGAAACACACAATTGGTTTCCGGCCTACCCACCCACCCACACGCGCACCCACGCACGCACACGCACACGCACCCTTGGCCAGCGGCGCGGGCTGCGGCGCGGCCGCCTCCACCTCGGCCATGAGCGCCTCAATGCGGGTGCGCCAGGTGCCGATGAAGTGCAGGCGGCTGTTGCGGAAGAAGGTCTCCATGAACCGCGGGTCGGTGCGCGTGGACCTGGGAGGCAGAGCAAGGGGGCGGAGGGAAAGGGAGAGGGAGAGGGTTAGGGGCGGGAGTGTCGATTGCGGATAGTCATGGTGTGTTGTTGGTGCAAAGGCGGGGGCCGGCTGCGGCCGGCGGGAGCCCCAGGGGTTCAGAGCACGCTCTGGAGAGAGGGCGGCCTCCCTGCATCCCCTCTGCCGAGCTCGACTTGTGCCAAGGCACCGCCGAACGGATGTCACAACACATTCCTCATCCACCACCACCACCACCACCACCATCACCAGTCCATCACCACCACCCAAGCACCTGGGCGGCCCTTTAATGGCCTCGCTGGCTGCCCGCAGCTCCGCTGCCACCTCCTGCGCCCTGGCATTTGCCTCAGCGTCCGGATCCACGCCTGCCCCCGCCGCGCTGCCGCCACCAGGCCCGCCGCCAACGCCAGCGCGGCGCCCGCCGCCAACGCCACCGCTGCCCGGCGGGCTGACGCTGTGCGGCCGCGGCGGTGTGAAGCCCGGCTGGCCCGCGTTCGGCGGCGCCGGCGAGCCCGCGAACTGCTGGGCAGGCGGTACGCCGCCTGCGGCTGCGGGAGCGCCGGGGGCTCCAAAGCCGCAGCTGTGACTGACAGGAGGCGCTAGGCCCCCGGCTGGCGTGACTGACGCGTGCGGATGGAAACCTGGGCTGGTTTGCTGCTGCTGCTGCTGTTGTGGAAAGGGTGGGTGTGCAGGGCGGTGCAGCGGCGGTGGGTTCATGTGGCCCTCTGAGCCGTGGCCCTCTCGGCCCGGCCTCCGCTGCCCCAGCAGCCCTTGGGGCGCCCGCTGCCAGCCGCCTGGGTGGCCTCCTTCTCCGCCCATGCCCGTGCACGCGCCTGCAGCAGGTGGCGCTGGCGGCCCCAGCGACTGGGGTGGGGCAGCCAGCCTGGCTCGCTTGTGGGGGAGCCGCCCCTCCGCCTCCTCATCACCGCCAGGAGAGGCGTCGGCACGAACGCGGTCCAGCGTTTCCCGCCCGCACGCCTCCCGCGCTGCTTCATCATTTTCGGCGCGGACGTCGTTTCCACCGCCCGCGTCATCCCAGCCGTCCTCCCACTCCTCCCCCGCCACCGCCTCCTCCTGCTCCGGGAATGGCTCCTGCTCCTCCCCCTGCTTCTCCTCCTCCTGCTGCTGCTCCTCCTCCTGCTGCTGCTCCTCCTCCTGCTGCCCCTGGTCAGCTTGGTCATGCCGCCGCTCTCCTTGCGCCGCCACCGGAAGCGTGTCCCACTCTGCTGCTGCGCCGCCTGCCGCTCCCGCCGCCAGCCCGCCGGTACGGCCCGCTCCTCCTTCCGCTGCTTCCCCCACAGCCCCCACCGCGGCCTCCGCGCCCGCCCGCCGCTCCGCCAGCGCGGGGTACAGCTCCTCGGGCGGCAGCTGAGGGGCCTCGTGGCGGCGGAAGTCGAACAGCCGCTTCTGCCGCGGGTGCGCGCCCGTCAGCGTGTCCAGCTGGAAGTCTGTGATCTGTGTGTTTGTGGGTGTGGACGGCAACGACCCCGGAAATCTCTCAGGTGCAACGGGAGGTATCGTGAGCCCCTTCAAACCCGTCCGGCACACATGACGTACACCGCTGGAGAGTCTCCTGCTCTCAACCACAGGCGTCACTCTCCAGGTATCCAACACAAACGTAGGGCAGAACAGGTAGCCGCACGAGCTCGCCAGCACCGAAGCAGTACGCCAGTACTTCGCCAGCAGTACTTCAGCAACAACCCCTCACGCACCGGCAGCAGGCGGCCCGCCGCGATGGACGCCACGATCCACTCGGGCCGCACGTGGGGCGTGGGGTTCCTGCAGCGGCAGCGGCACCACCACCACCACCACCACCACACTTTGCAGCCGAAGCAAGCCCTGGTCCTGCACACCTTAAGCCATGCAGCCATTTGCAACATGCCACGCGCGCACAACCGTCCCCTTCCCCTGTTGACCGTGCCTGTTGACGTTCCTTTCCCCTCCCCTCCCCTTCTCGCCCCCCCTGTACCTCTCTCTTCCGCTCCCTCACCGTTCCTTGGCCAGCTGCTTGACCTTGGTGTCGGGCAGGTGCGCGCACACGATATGGGTCACCGCGTCCCGGTAGTAGTAGTTCTCAAAGCGGCCGCCGTGGAGCGCCATTAGCTGCTTCAGCTCCTGTGTTAGAGATCACAAGGGAGAGAGCAGCAGACAAAAAAATAGTGCAGGCTTCAGTGGGGGCCGCACAGGGGCCGGGCGGGCGGGTGGGTGCGTGGGGCTGGCGGGCCAAGGCACCTACGGCACCGCATATGCGCATGTGCGCAACAAGCGAGGCCGGAGCTGAGCCCGCCGTGAAATGCTGCCAAGCAGCCTGTGGCACGCAAGGACGCCACGCAGGCGGTCAGCGGCGTGCGCGCCACATCACAATCACGAGCCCGCCCGCCCCACAAAACGCCTTGCTTCTCTGCTCACCCTCCGCAACCTACGGTACATGCATTTCGTTGCACCTGCGCGCGGCAAAGCACCCGCCAACCAGCGGCCTCCGCTAATTCTCCGCCCCCCTCCCCCCACACACAACGCGGTCCCACCCTCCCAGCCTGCCACCAACCCCCCGGTCTGGCTGGCTTGGATCCCGCCGCGTCAACCCACCGCGTGCGAGGGGTTGGTGTGGCCGTTGACGTGGATGGCCACCCCACGGAAGATGTCGGACTTGGCGGTGGCGGCGTGCTGCAGCTGCTGCGCATCGTACTGCTCTCGCAGCTTCTGGACCTGTCATAGAAAGGGGGCTGCGCACGTCATTCATGCTCATCACTCTGCAAGAGTCATATTATGTGTAGGGATGCTTGTGACCAAGGCGATACGCGATTGGCGGGGAAGTTGTCGCTTGGCCCGCGGCGGCTTACGGGCGTCCGCCTCCTGCCCGGCTGTTCGCACCCCCCTCTGCCCCCTCACGCTAGCCAGTGCTCAAGGTCCCCCCTACCTTGAGGTCCATGTAGCCCGCGAAACTGCCGCCATGGTGCATGGACTGCGCCGCCGGCTGCTGCTCGCCGCGCCGCTCCGGCTGCTGCTTGTCGGCCTGGGCTGCCGCGCCCCCCGGCCGGCCCGGGGAATGGCCGCCGGGCCCCGGCTGCGCCGGCCCCCGCGCTAGCAGCTGGTCCCGAATCGGAAAGCCGCTCATGCTGCCGCTCCTGGCTATAGAGCAAACGAAGGTCGCAACCTACGTCAGGAGTGCCCGGGCTGGGGTCGGGAGGCCGCATAGGTGTTCGGAGCCGTGCGACCCTCCAAGAGCTCCACGCTCTGCCTGTCGAGGTTGCCACATCCTCACAATGTCGCAGCGCTACACACAGCGACCCGGCCAGCAGCGCTTCTGGCTGCTTTCATGAATTGCTGCAACACGGAGCGCCAGCTGAAGCCCAGCTCGCGTAATTGGTCCCTAAAATTAATTATCCATGCTTCTTGCAAGTTGATGCATATAATTTATACCTGCGTGACGGGTGCACGCAACTTTGGGCAAAGTTACCTACTTCGTGCTGCCGAAAGAATCTGGGGGCTTCCTTCACACTTTTAAACTGAGCGATAAGTGAAGCAATGTTTAAGCTCCGCAGGTAAGGGCGCTCCTCGGTTCCTGCCTCCGACTCGTGACGTGCATGCGATGGATTCAGGCGCCTTGGCACTGGCACTCATCCCTCCGGCTGGTTTGCAGTGTGATCCATTCAACTATGAACTCCACGTCTCCGTCAACCATCAGCACAATTGCGTCCCCAACACCGTCAAACCGCACGTGCCTCTCCTACCACCGCAGCGCCCTGCACTGCTCGAATCATCCTACTCGGAGTTCTAACGCTCGGCTACGCCAAACGGACCGCCACGCGCCCGCGAATGCCTGGGCCGCATGCGGTGGCCCGTCGTCTCCAACAAACTCTGCTTCCTTGCTGCGGTGCAGCGAAGGAGCACACTATTGTGCTTTAGGCTTCAACTCCGCAGGCGGGGTCTGCTGCTGCTGGCCCCTGCGAGCAAGGGACACAGCACACGAGCGACGCCCACTTGACATTTTTTGACTTTCACGTTCATCCATGACCCATAAATAAGCGTTGGCAAGGAAGCACCATTGGGAAGCACCCTGCTACATTGGAAGCGCCCGTGCCCGCCACCACGCCGGCTCACCTCCAGCCGTCGTCCCAGCCGCGCACCCAATCCCGCCCTGCCGCGGCGCGTGTCTGCACCGGCGCCGAGTCCTGCAGCTGCTGCGCCACATGGTTCCGGATGGCCTGCGGCGATGGGTTTGGCGTGATAGGGGCATGGCCGTGCATTATGCGGCGGTGCCGCTACGCCGGGATACTAGTAGCACAGGCATGTCTCTGGACGCAGCCGCAAGCTGCGCTCCGATGAAGAAAGGCTTCATGTGCTGAGCAAGAAAACATGCGCGCGCAGAGTTCAGCATAGCACACGGCATTAACTTGAGCCGTGGCACCCGCGCGCCGTCAGCGGTTGCGGCAGGACCACGCGTCACCCCCCCCCCCCCCCGCGTGACACACACGTAGAATGCAGCCGTCTGGCGCACGCACCATGAACACGGGGTTCTTCAGCATGTGCTCTGGCGCCTGTAGCTGCCCGGTGAACCACTTGAACAGGTCGGGGTTCTCCTGAGGCCGGGGTGAACGTCATGGGGGAACGGCAAGGGCCGCACGTATGTGGCATGACGTGACGGCACGGCGTGTCACAGAACTTGGCGCCCACTGTCGCACCTCACGCCAGTGCTGCAACCGCCATATCATGAAGAAGTACGCACCCTCGTCTCCGCACAAGTGTTATGAGCCCCGGCCGTCCCCACCTCGTCCAGCACGAACGCCATGTGGTTCAGCTCCGCCATCGTCATCTTCGGGATGTTCGTCTCCGCCCACAGCCCCATCAGCAGGTCCAGCTCCAGGAAGCCACGCTGCTTGCTTCGGTATAGGAGCTTGTTCGCAATCTGCGAAGCGTGCGCGGAAGGGGTTGTCGCTCGCGAAAACCGAGTCATCGCAGCTTTCGCGTCTTACTCCGCGACGGCGCTCCTCCGAAATAGTTGGTTCAGGTTTGATGCTGTCAGCGCTGCTTGTGTATGATGTCGACGCAATGCAATTTGCCGTGGTCGCCCCTAGTCGATTCCATTGAACGAGACCGAGCGACGTTGCGGCTACGGCTGCGGCGCGGGAAAGCATTGTACTTGTGATTCAATAAACAAGTAGGATTTTATGAGTTTTTGGCGAGGTCAGCGGCGAAGGATTTGTGGGCGTGTGTCAGGGTCCAGGGTTCGTGCCAGATGAGCAACGTGCGGAGATGTGACACCCCGAGCCCGCCGATGATGCAACGGAACAGGTTTCTGTAATTGTCCCGTCAGCAGGTTAGCCCTCCCGTCCCCACGCATAAACAGCAAACATATACAGTAGGGGCAGAGGAGGCTGGTAAGTGCGCGCTGTAACTGTACCGACATAGGTTGCTGGCCGCGGTTGCTGGAGCGTGCGGAGATGTGACACCCCGAGCCCGCCGGTCTTAAACAACCATGCAGGACGAAGTGTTTGCTGATACTCGCCGTCCTGCGTGGCTGCGTCTCCTTGCGTGCGCATTGATGTGCGTGACGCATACCCTTCCATTATTACCGTCCCTCCATGAAGGCACGAACCAGCGTGCCGCGCATCTGCCACGTCCATCTCCTCATGAACACGCACCCCCAGGTGACGTTCTGGGTAGAGCACGGAACGTGCGGCAGAGCAGCGTTACAGCACACAGCGCACACAACACACACACATAACATTCAAGCCCCATCCACGCCCCCTGGGCCTGTAGCGGCTCGACGTATGGTATGTGCTGTTGTGAATCCAGCGCGACCTGCTTCCGCCCACCCCTACATCGGTTACGGCCATGCGCTAAAATGTGAATGCAAAGTGGGCGAGATGACGTTGTCGGATCTAGCAGGCAGCAAGGAGAGCTGGTCGGTTGCCCCCACATGCTGTCCGCCCCCTTCCAGAGCATCGCACCAGGCATTCGGATTTGGGAGGTTTCCCAGGTTTCACCCACCGCACGCGGGGCTCACACCCAAATCTTGGCTCGTCCCATGACAAACTCTGCAGCACGTCACTGCTTTACGTCATGTTGTTTTGGGTCGCCTAACCGGTCTGAGCAGTCACATATCACACGGCGCTCGCTCCAAGTCTGCTTATGCCTAGCTCCTCCACCAGCCACCTTCCCGCTTTCGACTCCGCCATCATCCATGCGGGCCTGCACTACCCGCCAACGCTGCGCGCGCTGCCTGCGTGCTGATGTACATGCTTCCACCCTTGCACACGCACGCGGTGCTCTCGTCGCCAGACCCCCTCGCCCGTCATGCCCCAGTCCAAACCCTTGAAGTACGGCCTCCCCACGCACAGGGTGTCCTTGCCCCACCAACTGTTTTGATGTGCTGCATGATCCCCCCCCCACGCTTCACAAATTTGGCCAACACCATCCATGCATGGCTGGTAACCACAACCCCCCATTTTGCGACCTGGCCTCCTCCTCCTTCTCTCTTCTCTGTCTCGCGCCCCCACCCCAACCACAACCCCGCCCTCCGCGCCCACCTCCGCGCCCCCACCCCTACCGCTCCTGCGCCGCTCCTTTATTTGGCCTCCCACAGGATGGGAATGCCGTCCTCGCGCCAGCCTATCCGGCCGTCGCACAGCGCCGCCACGCAGTGGGGGTACACCGCGTGCTCCTCCTTCAGCACGCGCGCCGCCAGCTGCTTGGACGTGTCGTTGGGGTACACCGGCACGACGCGCTGCGCCAGGATGGGGCCCGTGTCGAACTCCTCGTCCACGAAGTGAACCGTGGGTCCGGACCAACGCGCGCCGGAGGCGATGACCGCCTTGTGCACGCGCTCGCCGTAGTAGCCCTTGCCGCCGAAGCTGGGCAGCAGGCCGGGGTGGATGTTGAGCATGGCGCGCGGGAAGGCGCGGCACAGCTCCGACGGGATGAGCTTGAGGTAGCCGGCCAGGATTACGTAGTCGCACTTGTAGGTGTTCTTCAGCCCGTCCACGAGCTGCGAGGCTGTGAGGCCCTGGCCCGCAAAGTCGCCCTTCTTCACCACCGGGTAGGTGAGCGTGGGGATGCCGTGCTGCTGCGCGTACGTCACGCCGCCGCAGCCGGGCACGTCGCTGACCACCACGGCCACGGTGCCGTTGATGCGGCCGTCCTGGATGGCGGCGTGGATGGCCTTGAAGTTGCTGCCGCCGCCGGACACGAAGACGGCCAGGCGGGCGGGCGCGGACGGCGTGAGCGAGTACTCGGGCAGGGCGCCGTGCGACGCGCGCGGCACGACGGCGGAGCGGGGAGGAGTGCTGGGGACCAGGAATCGAGAGCTGGGTGTGAGCGAGGAGGCGGGGCGAGGCGGCAGCGCGAACGCCAGGGAGGCGGGGGACTGCGAGGCCGCTGCGCAGGCCATGTGGGGCGCTGCCGAGCGAGCCACCGTCGGCAGCGGTGCAGCCCGGCGAGCCGACGCCCCGATGTGCTTTGAGGCTTCAAGATGCAGCATGGCTACCTGAATTATCGTATACTAGGCAGACTCCAAAAAGGGCTCAAGCCTGAATACAGTCGCGGTGCCCGCTAAGCGCACGCAATCGTCAACCCGCTATCAAGGACTGTCTTAGTTGCGAGTCAAATAATTGCAGTTATGTAATGTAGAGGATAATGAATGTGTGAAGCGGGCATGCATTGCTGAACTCCCTCGGCAATGGGCCCAACGTGCCGGTCGGCGTGCAGTCGCGGCGTGCAGTTGCTCATTGTGGCCAGCCTCAAAGGCTTGCGGAGCCAAAGATGCAACACCTCACGGTGCTTACAATTCAGTCTTGCCATTTATGGTTCATGCTTGTTACGTCGACTCCGACCTCGACCCCTCCGGCATGTCCTCCGCGGTGGTGCCTGAACTAAGAACTCCGACAGCGCCCCGGCCGTGCAACAACCAAAGAAAACTGCAAATGCTACAGTAGCCATACTGAACAAGCAAACGCTAAAACTTCAGCCGTTGGCTAGGCCCCTAAGCTACCCCGAAACCCTGTAAGCTACCCCGGGCGGCAGCGTGCAGCCTCTCCAGCAGCGCTGGCCGGGAGCCCTACCGCCACCTGCGCGCAATCATGATGCCTATCTTGACCATTCGTGAGGTCCTGTCTAAGGTGTTTCCTCGGTGTTTCACCGCAGCCTGCAACCTGAGGGTTCAATCCGCCAGAAAACCTGCCACGCACCTATACATTGATAGCCACCGTGCATTTTGCATGCACAGCCGGCGCTGCCGCCATACCAACAGACAGACAATGTCTACTTCTGCCCAGGGCCGCTACCAGGCCCTCCCAGGCTCCTGACGAAGTGGCCAGCATACGTGTCTGACCCTGCCGCCCCTGCCTGCCACCCCTGCCTCCCGCGCCTGCACGCCTCGGAGCCTCGCAGGCCGCCTGAGCTGCACGCGACAGGAGGCTACCAGGCACCGTCCATCGTCTGTAGAATAATGCTGATCCGTTTCCGTCTGCTCGTTTGGTTGCTTCATTCGTTATCATGGTCAGCGCCGTATCAGCTCTCCTTGCCCCCGACAGACGCGGGTGCTTGTCATGGTATCGAGTCAACGTCGGGAGTTCAGAAGAGGCGCTTGGACAGAGACTTGAGCTTGGCTGCGGATGAAGCGGCCAGGGCATCATGGGCGCGTCATAGAGTGTCTGTAGTCTAATGCATACCGCCATGCAGTTGCGAAGCCGGTCAGCGCATCTAGCACACCCTGGCCTCCATGGGCATTCAGGCTGTTGATTGCACGATATTACTTGTCACCCTGCTGCTTGCGAGCGTGTGGCATCTGTGCTTCCGCATGTGCGCCTGCCACCATGACCGCCGCCCAGGCTGCTAGGCACTCCTCTCACCCCACGCCCACGCCACCCATGGCTCACCCCAGCGCGGCTTATTGAACTCGACACCAAGCATGGACCGCACTTTGTTGCCGATGGGCTGGCCCTTCTCGCTCAGAAGCACCGCAGCGTTCCGCAGGTACTGGACGTGGCTGCCGTTCTGCCGGTGGAAGGGGTACTTCTGCTCCACCACGACTGCCTTGCGCATCACGCCCGCAGTCGTCTTTTCCCCGCGAGCCTCCTTCACCACAACCTTCACAACATCGCCAATGCTGGCATAGCCTCCCTGATGGCCGTAGAAGCCGATGACTTGAGCTAGCTTTGCACCGGAGTTATCCACAATTTTCAAGAAAGAGTACTTGGGGATCATATTGTTGTGTGCAAGTATGTCGTCAGGGATTCAAGCGTGCTGGACAACTTTGGCAACCGGACCGGTCTATTCTTAAGCTCAGGTCGCCCTTCTCTTGAATCTTCATACGCGTTGTGTCAGTGAATCATGCTTAGAAAAATAAACCCAACACCTGCGAATGCTGTGATGGAACAATCCGAGCGAATGAGCGAATTAAAGCCAATTTGTTTTGGACGCCTAAGCTATGGCTTATTTAAAGGTCACCCTGTAACCGTCTAGGCTAGAAACATTGGAGCAAGTAGACAGGGTACGCAGCGCGGGAAACCTGCAAGCATGAGGAGTGGCCCCTCGTCCGCCGCGCCTGGCGCACCCAGTGGCCTGCAGCCAGGAGGAATTGTGGGTCTAGCCTGGCAAAAATACATCCAGGAGCTCCATAGGCGCCCACTGCGCACCAAGTGCATTACTTCAGCTTGCGTCGCGGGGCTCAGCGATGTCATTGCCCAGTTTATAACGCAAGGCTCCTATAAGAACTGGAAGGTGAGGTTGCAGATATGCGCGTCCGCCGCTCCGGGCTCTGAGAAAGCCTGGCACGGGGGACCCACGCGGCGTTTTTCCGCTGGGTTCGTTGGCAGGTAGAACTGCCACTCGGTCCGACCCCCTCGTGCACCTGGCCCGCACGCGATGCTGGCCCGCACGCGCATCGCATACGGCCGCCCAAGGGCATGTGGTGTGGAGGCTTTCAGGTCCCCTCCTGGGGCTTGAGCACCGGCACCGCCAGCCGGTACCCTGCCTGCCTCTTCCTTGCTTGCCCAGCCTCCCTCCTGGCCGGGCCCCCGCCGGTGCCAGTACACCCCATCCCTGGCACCCACCGCCGCCACGGCGCCACCGGTACGGTTCCCTAACCCCTCACCGTCCCTCTCTCCCTCTGCCCAATGCAGCGCACGCTGGCCGTGGCCGCCTTTGGCGCCGCCTACACCGGCCCCAGCGCGCACTTCTGGCAGAAGTTTATGGAGTGGCTGTTCAGCGGCAAGGTGGACATCGGCACCGTGCTGCTGAAGGTGGTGGTGGACCAGCTCAGCTACGGTCCCGTGTGCAACGGTGAGATGAGCGGGCTGTGTGGTGGAGGTGCAGGTCTGGGTCGGCTGTCGGGAGAGCGATGCGGGTGGGGTGGGGTGGGGTGCGTGGTGTGGGGTGTGAGGGGAGGGGCGTGTACGGCAGGCAGAGCCTGCAGGCTGCTGCGTTTGGATTGGATGAGAGGGTCCTGAAAGTGACGTGGCGTGCGATTGTGAGATGCGAGTGAGCGGGCGACAAAGTCTGCACGACGCGGTCTCGCAGCTGCTGCAACCATTTCGGTTGCGCCCGCTCTCTCCGGCGTGTGACCCGCCAACATGGACCCAACCCGCACAGTTCTGTTTATGGCGTTTGCGACGCTGGTGCTGGAGGGCCGCAGCCTGGTCGAGCTGCGGTCCAAGATCCGCAAGGACTACCCGTCCGTGCAGCTGTACGGCTGGCGGTTGTGGCCGTTGGCGGCGCTCATCAACTACCGCTTCGTGCCGCTCCAGTTCCGTGTGCTGTTCATCAACCTGGTGGCGCTGTGCTGGACCACCTTCTTGCTGCTGCGCGCCAAGAGGGCGCAGCAGCTGGTGGCGGCGGCCAAGCCGCACCCCGCATGAGTACCATGGCGTACCGGCGCGGCGGTTTCGAGTTGGATGGAGCGGGGGAAAGGATGCGGGGAGAGGCATGGGTTTCTGTTTAGCGGACACCGTTGGGGGACTGGCTGCCTGGTTGCTGCGCTGGGACTGACGGGGCATGGACGGGACGTGGGGCCCGGTTGCTGCGGACCAGCAAGGGCGAGGGAGGAGGGGGACAATGCTCGGAAGTGAAACGGAGTTACCATCAATGAAATGCAGGATTGCAGAGCGTTGGCAGAACGGGTTCCATGACCGTTGATGCAGGAGGCAGTGTGAGTCTCTGGGCGTTGGTTGTGTACACTACAATATGACGCTTCTGCATTGTATGATTAGTACGACAACTTGAGGGTCTCTGACGCCGCTGTGCGATTCGCTGTGACAAGTTTCAGTTCTGTGGATTACTAGGGCGTTGGTTGCAATTGCTGCGTCCTCATTACGAGTATTATTACAGGGCGACCGCACGAGCCGTGACTACCGGTAACGTGATGTGGCGTGTGCAAATGTGCAATGTTTCGCTTGCGAACTTCTCGAGCCTTTTCGTTGGTGTCATCGTTGCCAAGCTGTACACCAATTGTCTCAAACCTGCGAGGCATGAGTGGCACAGCGTGCGAGAATGACAATGCAGTTGCAAGCCTGATCCACCAAACGGAACTAGCCTCTTCGGCCTGAAAGCGTGCAAGCCTGCAAGGCTCCTCACAAAGATGCATTTCGCGGTTCATCAGTGTGTGTCAGGATCGGCAAGCAGGCAGCTTGAGGTAAACGGTTCCGGAATGAGAGCCCCGTGTGCCATCATCCCAGCTGGCATCCGGGCGCATTCATAATCCCCACCAAAATATACCAAATACTATAGCCACCGCACACCAATCTGCTAACCTGTCGCCACAGTTCGCCAAACTACCGCGCGCGCAAAACACGAAGCAAGGAAGTACGGTACCTTCTAGACATATTTTACACATGTGCGTGTGTTCTCGTGGTCAAAACTTTTCAACTCACGCATCAGTAGACTGATTCACCAAAGGACGGTGTAACATGGCGCACTCGGGCGGGCTCTCAGGCTCGGTGCTGCCTGCAAGGCCTCGCGGGCCGACCAGCCTGTCCAGCGCCGGCCTCCTGTACCTCGTACTCAAGGAGGGTGCACAGGGCACAGCGAAGCGGCTCGGTGTTGCCCTGAAGGTTGTCACGGAGCTGCTCGCTCAGCATGGGCTTCAACTCGGCGGTCTGCTTGGAGCTGCCATCCGACAGCTGCTGTCCACAAGCCCGGGGAGGCTGCTACTTGCCTTGGGGGCATCCATTTTGTGCATCAGCTGGAAGCTGCGACGCTCAGGCGCGGACCTAAACATTTCCTCGTCCCTGTCTCTTCTCTTCGGGCTCATCAAGTGGGTAATTTATGATAGCCACATTAAGAGACTGTCAGTTGCAGCCGAGGGTGATTTGGGCGAGAGCGTGACTTTTCGGGACCACAATCGCGAAACCCTGAGCCGACACGCCCTTCGCGAATGGGCGCCCAGCCATCCGCGTATGTATCATATGTTGTCTGGGTACATAACCAATGCCCGTATCTTTCGCGGGGGCCCCGGAACGTGCAGGGTCCAGGGCACCATGGGTGTGCGGCTGGGTCCCGGCGGAGGTTCCTCCGACGACGAGCCGCGGCCGGCACCGACCGACGAGCTACGCATCAATTGCCCTCAGGTGCGGTGCGACAGCATGGGGCAGCTTAAATACTTCGCCGGCAGGTCTGCTCGCGGGCAAGGTTTCGGACCGCCTGCTCCCTCCGCCACTGACCATCTCCAACTTCGCCCCACTTCGCCTTGCGTCCGATTCTCACAGGACCTGAAGGACAGCATCTGCCGCTTCCTTGAGGCTCAGGCCGCCCGCGACCCCTCCGCCATGCCCACCTGGCAGCTCAGCCCACAGAAGGCCCCGCCCAGCACCCTTACAGCGGCCACGCCCACCGCCCCGGTGGCGTCGCCACTGCCGACGCTTACGGCGCTGTCGACCGCGGCTGCAACGCAGGGCCCCCGGCCGCCGCTATCGCTGCCGCCTGGCCCAGGCGTGGGCAATGGTGGGGCAGCCAGCGCTGGCTGGGCGCCGGCGCCGCCCGCGGCCGCGGCCGCGGCCGCCCTCCCGCCCTTCAGCTTTGCGCACCTGCACCCGGTGCCCGCCAGCGCCGGAGTCTCCAGCAACAGCATCAGCAGCGCAATCCCCATCCCGATGGCACTGGCAGCAACCAGCATCGCGGCCGCTGCGTCGGCCGCTCCGCCGGCGTCCAATGCGGCGGCGGGGCCGTCGTCCTGCTCGCCGCTGTCGGAGGTGGATGTGCTACTGCCGCCGCCGCCGCTGGCGCCGCTGGCGACTGTGAGGGAGGGGCCCACCTCCAGTTTGGATGAGGAGGGTAAGGAGACAGCAAAGGAGTTACCGTGTTGTGTGTGACAGGGCTGCAGCGAAGGCGGGTGGGAGGGGAGGGTTTGAGATGGGGTGGAAGCGGCAGGGGGCGAATGGAAGGCAGGATCGGCAAGGCCATTGGTTGGCACGTAGTGCTGCGCCCCCGGGTTGCTGCATTGCGAGGCGTACGGGGAACAACCTAGAGGGGTGGGGGCCGCTGGCACACGCAGTCTTGAATGCGCTGGCGGCCTTGTCCAGCACGGCTACATGATCGAGTGATTGAGGTATATTGCGAAATAACTGTTTTGATATAATTTATATATTGCAAACAACTCTGCTCCCTCCTGCCTTTGCCACCACCTTGCAGAGCCCGGCACACCGCCCACCAGCAAGCCTGCCGGCACCGGCCTGGCCGCAGGCATCGCCGCCGCCGCCGCCGCCGCCGCTACGACAACCACCTCCAAAGCCGCTGCCGCCGCCAGCGCCGGCACGGTGGCCACAGCCAGCGCCGCCAGCTCAATGGATGGCGACGGGGCGGATGCGCCCCGCCGCGCTGATGGCTCCTTTGCCGGCACGGCGGTGACGGCACCGCTGACCACCAGCAGCTACACCGGCAGCAGCGCCGCGTCCACGGCGAGCAGCGTGAGTGATGGCTGTTTGGCGGCTGGGCTTGAGGCCTTGCTGTGGGCATGGGGCTGTCGGACCGACTGTGCCGAGTTGCCGCTGGGCTGCGCGTGTGTGAGGGCGTGTGCGAGGACCTGTTTGCCCGAATTGCACTGCCACCATGCCTTTGTGCCCTGGACCTGCCCTGACATTACCCTCTCTCCACCCTTGGAAACGTTGGCGGCACCGCGTGTGCAGGTTGCGGGCCGTTCTGTGGGAGATCGGGACGTGGCCCACGGCGCCCACGGCGCCGGCAGCCTGGAAGCGGCCCTGCCCGGCTCCGCTTCCGGCCCGGCGCAGCCGCACGCCCACCACACCTCCTACACCAGCCACGTGCCGCCCTACCACAGCAACCACCACTACGTCACCGCCACCATCACCAACCACGGCGCCGGCGCCTTTGGCGGCAGCGGAGCCGGCAGCCCACGCTCCTCCTTCGAGTCCTCGCAGCACCAGCACAGCATGCAGCCGCAGACGCGCGGCCCCACCAGCCACTCGTACGTCAAGTCCGGCCTCTTAGCCTCGCTGGGGCCCGGCGCAGACGAGACGCCCATGGACCAGAGCGCCTACGCCTCGCTGCTGCAGGCTGCCGCCACCTACAAGCCATCCGTGGCGCTGGAGTCGGCGGCGGCGGCCGCTGCCTATGCCGCGCGCGCCGTCGGCAGCTTGGCGGCTGGCGTCACTGGCGGCGGCAGCAGCAGCAGCACCGGTGCGGCTGCAGGGAGCACCGGTGGAGGAGCGGGCAAGGGCAAGCAGGCGCAGCCGCAGTCCCACCCCGTGGAGGAGGGCGGCAGCGGCGGCGGCGGAAGCAGCACGGGCAAGGCCGGCGGCGGCGGCAAGGGCGGGAAGATGGGCAGCAGCGGCGTGGCGGCGGCTTTTAAAGGCGCCACGACGGGTGGGACGGGAAACAGCGGTACCACCACCAGCTCCTCCAGCTCAAAGCAGGGCGCCTCGGCGTCGTCGTCGGCTGTCAGCGCACCTCGCGGCGCGCCCGGATCTGCAGGGTTTGCACCGGGAGCGGCGGGTCTGAAGAAGAGCCCGGAGTCGATTCTGGGGCTTAGGAACATTGGTATCGAGGGCTGGCAGGACCGCGCCGGGCACTGGGAGCGGCTGCACACAGAGTGAATGCAACCGGCGGGCAACAGGTGGTGGCATGGGTGGCGGAGGAGGAGAAGGAGGACGAGGAGGAGGCGGTTATAGATGGACGGAGGGGGTCGTTTTGCATACGGCGTGTCCGTGGTTGTGGCTAGGAGGTGGACAAATAAGGGTACAGCAGTCCGCTGTGTTGGTGACCTGACTTGGGGTAACCTGGAACAACTCATGATAACTCTTCTCAGGCAACGACATTGGAGAGTGGAGGGGCAAGGGCGTCTGCGTGCGGAGAAAGCGTGTGTGCGTGTGTGTTCGGTGCATGCAGCAGACATGCACGCAGGCTTGGAGTCGACATTTGGCATCAAGCGGTTGGAGTGAAACATACTGTTGGTGAGCAATGGCGGTATGGCATACCATATCCTGGCGAGACCGTGTACCCCTGCGTCTGTTGACTGCGTGGTTGTCTCTTAATACGGACATGCGCTAAAATAATAGCTGCGTTGCTGACTCTTAGCTTGCTATGGGCCGCATTCTTTATTGTTGGTGTTTGAGGGTAACGCATGGTGTGGAGGAGAGTCGCGCACTCCAGCAACGGCTTACGGAAGCGCTTATGCCGTATGGGAGCCCCTTGGCTCATAAACAATAACTAGTTGCGCAGTGCCAAGCTTGTGTAGTGTATGCGGGTACACATTGACACGGTGAATGCCCTAACGAAAGGGGCATGTAAAGGGGGACAGTAGTACAAAGCATGTAAGGTTCCGGCATGGAACATGCTCAGCTAAGGTTGCTGCAAAGTGCACCGCGTTCTCAGCACTGCCTTAATGACTCACTCCACAGGGAGCCCTAGCCAGGTCTCAAACCGCCACATCCCTACGCACCAGAGTTATAAGATAACAGGACACAGTAAATGTGGTTGGATTGCATTCACGTACAATGACGGCGGCGCCCCGGTATCAAACTACAGCTGCTTGAGGCTGCCAATCTGCCACGCGGGATGGTTATCGTCATATCGTGTCTGACTCGCCGACTCGGGCCTGCCCGTGGGTACGTGGCTGCTGGGTAGCTGCGAAGTGTAAGCTAAAGCAAATTCTGCATTGTGCTGCAGTGCTCGTCATCAAAGAACCACGGCAGATGGCGTGAGGTGCAGCCTTGCAGGTGACCATTACTCCATCAGTCCAATTCTACCCGGTCCCACCATTCGAGGAGAGCCAGCCAGGTACGGTAGCTACGGTAATGCGTTGTGACTTGTGGTAGGCTCTGCCGGTGACAGATGGCCTGTGCTGTCAGTCGTTTTTAGTCCCTTTCGCCGCTGCTGATGCTGTGCCCATCCCATCAGCAAGTTGATCCACGTAAGGTAAGGTGGCAGGGCTTCAAACACCGGCAATAGTAGCGCGCGTGCACTCAGCACCCCAAAAGTGAGATTTGTGCGGCGGCTGCCCGCCCCTCCAGACGGCCAACTAACGGCCCTGCCGCGTAACCGAGCAGACACCGCCCGCCCGAGCGCACCATACCCAACACACGCGCTCGCCACGCCCTTGCTCCTTGCGTTATCGAACTATAGCGCGCGCACGTTTAACTTGACCGCTAGCCACGCACATCCACGGTACGCAGGCAACGCAGGCTGCAATAAGGTTCACGCGCATACTTGGCCCTTGCACTTCAGACGTCGTCGCCATGTATCACGTGATGCATGCCCGCCGCCACCCACCACCGCCCCGACGGCTGCCACAGCCTCCCCCACTGGCTGGCCCTCCTCCTGCTCCACCACCGCCTCCATCACCACTGCACCGGCTTCCCCCGCCTGCACCTGCCCCGAAGACACCACGCCACGCAGCGCCTCATCTGCCAGTAGCATCCACCCTGCCCCCCCCCCCCGGGCCCCCCTTCTGCATTCCGGCAATACCAAGTTCATTCGACTGCCAGCCCCTGGTCTACCAATACTTCACTGACTGTGAGCATCTGGTATTTTGAGGATGTTTGTTTGCAGACTGGGCACCAGACAGCACATGACCTCAAGCCGTGTGGTGAGCGTCAGATTTGACGAGGAATCCTCAACCCCATCTTAAAGAGGCACTCGGCAGCACTGCGCAACCACACCGCCCTCTTTCCAGCAGCTTATTCAGCAGTTGCATGCATGAGTAACATTCGAATCCTTGAGATTCACGCGCGTATGACATGACACTAAACAGTTGTGTATGGAATTCAGCGCCACGGTACATTTGGCGACCGCGTGTGCCCACACGTGCACTCGGTGCATGCCCTCCTGGCCCCCCCCAGGCCTTCGGTTGTGTTGAGGCGCCGATTTTTAAGGCGCTCATCACCGCATCCGGTATCCCCCATTGCCACCTCCGCGCTCTGGGCTGGGCAGGCTGGTTCGGGTTCTCTCGGTCGACTTGCTTCGGTTTCCGGAACGGACTAGCCCCATCACAACGCCGAGAGTTCCCGCCGCCCCTGCGCTTGCGGACCCTGTCCCGCGACTGCGCTGTCCATCGTCCCGCGATCCGCTCGCCCCACACACCCCGGGCCTCCCCGCCGCCGCCGCAGCACCACCACCCGCGCCGCCGGCGTGTGCGACAGCGGCGCACTGCCGTACTGGTCCGACCCCATGCCGCCGTACTTGTCCGCGAAGCGGGTCGCCAGGTCGGCCATGGCTGCCTCGCCCTGCGCCAGCCGCCGCGCCCGCCAGGGGCCGCCCTCCGTCATCACCTGAACCGCACCACACACGCATGGCGGCGCAGTCGTACGCAGGCCACACACAACGGTTTGGCGGGCGGGCCATCTGCATATAGGCTTTACAGCTGACTAGCTGAGCATGACCGTGGGCGTGGCTGCCTGTGCCGTCACGCCGCAGCCTGGGCAGCACATGTACTGGAACTAACCCCCTGGACGTCAACGCCAGCGGCAGCGAGTCCACGTCACTCCTGCTCCAGGAACGTCTTGAGACCCTCCAGCCACATACGGTACATGCGTGCCGTTGCCCGACCGCACCTTCCAGAAGTACTTGGCCGAGGGCCAGCGTATCTCAAAGGCCTGGAGCCGGTCCACCTGTTTGATGGACCAGCGCAGGAAGGCGCAACCGCAAAAGGGCAGCTCATGGTGTCACACATCTCATCTCACCATGGCGCTCAGTACGCGTGTCACTGCGCCCGCCAAGTGTTAACAGCTTCGGACCCGGCGGCATGCGACATCCCGAACAGCACTCACCAGAACCTCCACTCCGGACCCAGCGGCCCCCTCCGGTCCTGTCCCTGACGCCGCCGCTTCATCTTCCGCATTCCGCAGCGGCTCCGTCAGCGCAACCTCCCAGGCCAGCGGCTCGGCGGCGGCAGCTGCATCGGGCGGCGGTGGTGGCTGGCCCTTGTCCGCCGCTGCCTTTTCCAGAATGACCTGCAAAGGGAAATGTCGGCAGATGGTGCCGCTTCTTGCGCGGTCTGAGGACTCGCACGCAGCCTCCAGCCTAACAACAAGCTCCAATCCCAGCCCGCTTGCCCCGGGCGGGTTGTGGCAATGCCCTTGCAAGCCCGCACGAGGCAGCGCTCACCTGGTCGAATGTGAGCCAGGGCCCCTGGTCTTCCACTCGCGAGGGCCAGAACACCACCACTGCCACGCCGCCCTGCGCCAGGCACCTGCCCCAGTTTGCAAGTGCCTGTGAATGCACGTCGGCATACCGGATGTGTGGTTGTGGAAAGACGGGGATTGGGGGCGGTGTAGAAGTGCGCACTCAGCATGAAGCGGCCCGGCATCTAACCGAAACCTCACATACTGCAGCTCGCTCCCTCCCCACGCCACCACACCGTCTCTGCAGCCCCGCGTCTTAGCACGCCCCTAAGCACCCACCGCTGGCGCCAGCGCACCCATCTGCTGCAGGCCGAACACCGACACAATGGCCGCGGCGGGCCCGAACGCGTCCAGTGCCGTGGCGTCTGCCACAACCGCCTCCACCGGCTGCTGCGTCTGTTGCGCCTGGCCGGTGCCGCTGGGGGCTGGGGCGGAACTGCTGGCGGGTGCGGCGATGGCGGCACGTGCCAGGTCGATCATGCCACGTGACAGGTCCAGCCCTACCACCCGCCGCTGGCCGCCGTACAGCGCGTGCAGCGGCAGCAGCTCTTGGCCTGTAGGGGAACGACAGGAGAGCGAGGCGGGAGGAAGGGGAGACGGTGGGGCGCGGGCTGCCACGTACCTGTGGCATCGGCAATCGGCAATGGTCCTGGCCTGGCATACACTCATATCCTGGGCTGTTTCTAACGCATGGCAGCGGGCGGGGCCCCGCACGCACCGGGTCCGCAGCAGGGCACAAGGATGGGGCCGGGCGGCAGCTCGTGCACCTGAAGCTCTGCCATCGCTGCCTTAAACCAGGGGTCAAAGCGCGGCGCAAGCTCCCTGCGGACCAATTCGCGCGTCGAGCGTCCAGCGAAGAATGCAATGGCACGCATACATCAGCCTTACTTGAGGTACAGGTCCGCAGCTTCTGACCAGGCTCTATCAAGAAGCTCAACTCGCTCTTTGGGCATGAGCGGCCCTGCACTGGCTTGCGTGTTGCCGGCCATTGCGACTCGAGCCGAGGAGGGTTTTGTTTGGCCTTTGCGCGCCCTGGCCCGCACAGCACAACATTGCTTATTAGCCAAGAGCATTACAAAAGGACGATGCAACGAGCTTTGTATAGCATTTTGAGGCGTATCACACACGGCATCGCCCCGTCCAGCGTTCCCGCATTGAGCGACCCGGTACTACCGGTACCTACATTACTACGCTTGCGGCTTCCCGACTCGTTGTCCGGCCATGCTAGCATCCTGCCACAGCAGCCCGGCAAGACCTCACCTCTGCGCGCAAACCTGCACCAAACACAATACGCTTGGCACTGCCGCACCTCTGGGGACTCGTGATGACGGCCCCTCGCAAAATGCAGGACATAATGATGACCTTTTTTGCCTACCTAGCTGCGCAAGCAAGCATGCAACAACTGCTACGTCTTCAGCTAGGCTCTCATAGGACAACAGTCCGTGTACGGCATCTGCCTGATCGACACAGCGACAGCTACGCCCATCAGCACGTTAGACCCATGCAAGTTTGCGGCTGTGGCCGCAGAACCTGCAGTCTGCAGTCGAGACTGCACGCGCGCCGTGCCTAAACCAAACAGCCACCGGAGCGCGTGACCCTCATGATTAGCTCCTCCGCAGCTCAGTGCGCCGTCGCCAGCCCCACCAGAGCCTGCATCGCCTCCAGCTCGGAGCTGTCACCGTCCGCACCCAGGCCTCCCAGACCCAGCCCGTCAACCTCCCCAGCCGCCGCCAGGCCGCAGCTCCGCTGAGGTCCGCCGCCGCCGCCGCCACGGGCTACCGCAGCAAGCCCCGCCCCACCCAAGAAGTCGACATCATGGGCGTCGATGCTCATGCGCCGCGGCGCCGTGCCGGAGGACAGGCGCCGCTTGCGGCCGCCGACCGCAGCGCCGGTTCTGGCTTCGGAGGTGGTGGGACGGGCACCGCCGCTAAGCAGGGAGCCGGTGGGGCCGCCGTAGGCGTGGTGGGTGCCGAAGCTGGCGCCGGGGCCGAAGGGTGAGATGATGGAGTTGGGCTTGGGGCCGCCGTTGGTGCCCAGCAGGGACTGGGGCAGCAGCGCGCTGCCACCGCCGCCGCTGGAGAGGGGGCCGTTGGAGAGCTCGCTGCGGCGCCGCATGGGGCTCTGCATGGAGGAGGCGGAAACAGCGACATGGCTCGGCTACCGGAGGCAAGGCATTAGACATACCAAGGCACGCCTGGCACACACACGGAAGCAACGCCGGGGCGAGGGCCGTAGCCCCACCCGGTGAGGGTTACGCGAAAAGGGTAAGTATCGGGTAAGTATGTGGAGCTCCTTCGGCCCGATGACTTGGTAACGCGGTAATTTGAGGTAATCCGAACGCGGCGCTGTGTCTGCTTGTCGCATGACGCACGCACAGTGTCGACCCTTTCCCTTGTGCTTTCCTAACACGGAAGCTTGCTGCGCAACTAAACGGTGTGGGCAGCACACGCGCTTCCGACACTCGAGACGGCATCTGCGTCTTACCTGCGAAATGCCGCGCGTGGAAGCCGCCCGCTGCCGCTGCCCCCACATCTCTTGCTCCTCCAGCTCCTCCTCCTCCCCCACCTCTGCAAGCAGGTCGTCCTCATCCTCCGACGTCATGCAGCTGTCGTACCCAGCTCCGCCTCCGCCAGCGCCTCCCCGCCCGCCGCGCCGGCGCCGCCGCGCTGCGGCCCCGCGCCGGCCGCCCACGCCCTCCTCCCCAAGCAGCCGGCTGCGCTTGGGCGAGGGCGGCTCAGCCGAGCTGCGGCCGCGGCTGAGCGTGTGGCCACCAGCGCCGAAAGTGTAGCTGGTGTGCGGCAGGCGCCGGTCCGACGCGGCAGGCAGATGGGCGGCGTGGTGCTGCCGTCGGGCGGCGCCGGCATCCGGATCAGCGGTGGGGTCGAAATCTGGATCCAGGTCGTTGTGGATTTCCATGTCAGCCAGGAGCGAGTTGGGCCGCTTCACGCGGCTCCCGCGGCGCAGCCCGCCGCCGCCACCGCCACCAGCATCAGCGCCGCCGCCGTTGGTGGCGTCGCTCTGGCGGCGGTGACTGTGATGTTGGTGATACCGTTGCGCGCTGTTGCTTGGTACAAAGCCTGCGGTACAAGGGTAGGGCGTGAACCAGGATGGCACGTTGAACATGATACAATGTGAATATACCCAGCAGCCCAGAAACCTTCACGGCAGGCCGCTCTGCAAGCCCCAACCGCTCACCTGCACCACTGCGGGCCCCCGCACCGGTGGCACTCAGGGGCGGCTGCCCCAGCTCGCTCGCCCGCCGCCCGGGGTGTGCGGTGCTGTGGTTGCTGGTGCGCAGCGTGTGGTGCGCCGCCGAGGGCTGGTCCGCTGCCGACGGCTCCGGCCGCACCGCTGCCGCCGTCAGGCCAGCACAGCCGCCGAAGCGGAAGCTGCCGCTACCGAGCCGCATAGCGCCGCCACCGCTGCCGGTGCGGTGCAGTGGTCGAATGCCGCCGCTTGGCTGCGCTTGCAGTTGAGAGCCAGCCGGCAGGTGGCTGGAGGCCGGCGCGGCGGCGACACCGCCGCCATCCACGCTGCCGACCGCGGCGGTTCCGGAGGGCTGCGGCTGCAGCGAGGGCAGCGGCGCGTGCAGGCTGGGCTGCGTGTGCTGCAGACCCTGGCCCTGCGCAGCCTGCTGGGTGTGGCTGTAGCTCATGTGGCTGTAGTTGTCGGGCGCCGCCGCCGCCGTCGCCGCTGGCAGCGGCGGCACAGCCATGTGCCGCAGCGAGGGCAGCTGCCCCAGCGCGCCGCAGCCACTGGCGTACGCCTGTAGCTGCTGGTGCAGCTGCAGCTGCTGCGGGTCGTGCGGTAGCGCGGCAGCCGCCGCCGCCATCTGTGTGGCCGAGGGCGCCGGCACAGGGAAGCCAGGGAAGCCTGCGGAGGCGGGCTGCTGCTGCTGCTGCGTGGCGTCGGCTTGGAACCCGCTGGCCCCGCCCATGGCCGAGGCGCCGGGAGCGGCGGCGGTGGTGCCGGTGGCTGCGGGGGTGGCGTCCATCATCTGGCTGGCGAGGCAGGCGCGCTGGGCCATCTGCAGCAGCGACCTGTGCATGGTGCACGGGGTGGATGCGGCGAGAACGGCGCAAGTGCATTAAGCACACACAACGGCGAAGCCTAGAACCAAAGAGATCTGAAGCTGTCGCATTTAGGGTACAATCAACATACAGAGCCCTGCATATTCAGGTGCAAAGACGCACAGACGCGGAATTGGGGTGGCCGCGATACATGTGTGTGCTCACTTGAGGATGTGGGCGGCCTTGCGTGCGGCCAGCTGCAGCGTGGGGTCCAGCCCCACCCGCGCCGCCACCTCCTCCGCCCGCGCCGGGTCATCCAGCAGCAGTGCCGGTGCCGCCACCACCATCTCCAACGTCAGTGGCTCGCCCGCGGCCAGCGCCGCTGTCGCCGCGGCCGCTGCAGCAGCATCACCTCCTGCGGCCCCCGGCAGGCAGCCAGTAAGGACGCCATGGGGCAGCCCAGCAGCGGAAGTGCCGGCGACTGCGGCGCCAGCACCGCCGCCACTGGCGTTCCGAGCCTCGATAGCCGTGGCGACGCTCTGCGCGGCAGCGGCGGCGGCTGACGCCGCCGCCAGTGCAGCAGCGCTGGCCATGTCCTGCAGCGCCGCCACGCTGTCCGCGGCCGTGGCGCCACCGCCGCTGCTGCCCATGCCGCCAATGCCACCCGGTGCGAGTGCAAGCGCCGATGGCAGCGTCAGCGGCGCAACCGACAGGTTGATGCCAGCGTTGGCCGCGGCCACGGCAGCGGGGTCGCCGGCGGGCGCGGGCATGAGCGGCAGCGCGCTGCCGGTGCCGTCGATGCCGCCGCCTCGGTCCCGCCGGACACCGCCCTCCTCGGGCCCCGCATCCTCCGGGTCGCTGCTGCTCCGCCGCGTGGCGCGCTCCCGCACAGCGTCGCGGCCCATGCAGCCGGGTGCCTGCCCGGGCGCGGCGCCGCCCTCGGCACCGTCGCTGCTGCAGCCGCCGGCGCTGCCACCGCTGCTGCCGCGCTGCCTCGTGGCGTCCAGGTCTGACGAGCCGCCGGCGCCCGCTGCCACGGCCGCCGCCTCGGCGGCGGCGCGCGACATGAAGGCCGTGCTGAAGGGGTTGCGCGTGGCGCCGGGCGCGTCCTGCGATGCCGGGCCGCCCGTGCCCTCCTCCGCCACCATGGCCGCCGCTGCCGCCGCGGTCGCGGTGTCAGGGCTGTTGAGGAAGGGCACGGACCAGCGGGCGGGCAGCCCGCCGACCGCCACGCCCGCTGCAAGGGCATTCGCCGCGGCGACCACGGCGCCGTCGCCATGCGGCAACGGCGCCGCTGTCGTCGTGGCGGCAGCTGGCGGCAGTCTTGCGGCGGCGGTGGCGGCTGTGATGCTGGCAAGGCTGGGCGAGTCCAGGTTTATGCCTAAACCAGCCAGGCTCGCCGCCAGGCCGGGGCGAGGCGCCGCCACCGCCGGAGGGCCCGCAGCAGCGCCCACGCCGCAAGCAGGCCCCGACCGCTCCGACAGGCCCGCCGCGGCGACGGCGTGGCCCACAGCCTTCACACCGCCGGGCGCCGCGGCCTTCCCGTCGCCGGCGCTACTGCCGCCGCGGCCCGCGGCCGGGTCCGGAGGCGACACCAGCGGGTCGGCGGCGTCGGTGCCCGCCTCCATGTCACCAAGGGGGTCGACCAGGGGCTGCCCGCCAAACGCCTTCTCGAGCATCAGCGCCGCAGCTGCCGCAGCGGCGGCGGTCGACACGCCGCCAACAGGCGCCATCGTGGGCGCTGCCGCGGCGGCGGCGGTGCCTGCCGGCTCCGCCATGCCGTTGCTGCTAGCGCCTGCACCCGTGGCGGCGGCCAGGGCTGCGAGGTTGAAGCCGCCGCTGCCGGCAGCCGCCGCCGCCGCCGCGCCGGAGCCGGATCGCAGCAGCAGCTGCGGCGGCAGCAGGCCGCCAGGGAGGCCGCCCGCGAGCGCCAGCGGCATGGGCGCGCCCGCCAGTCCGGCGTGGTGGTGCTGCAGCAGCGCCGGCGGCAGGCCGGGCGGCGGCGCGCCGCCGCGGGGCATGTTCTGGCACTGCTCGCAGCGGCAGTTGCCGCTGCAGAAGACCTGCGCGTCGTAGCACTCGCAGTACCTGGTGGTGCGGGCGGCGCAGCAATGGCAAGGGTACAACACGCGCGTCAGGCGTGCCTGGTGGCGGTAGGAGTACGGAAAGCAAACAAGGGCCGCCCCTACCCAAAGAAGGGCCGTTGAAACAGTGCTCGCATCATGCATGCAAACCCCGCCGCCTGCGCCACCGCTGCGCCACTCACTTCTTCACGCAGCGGCTGCGGCGGCAGCGGCAGCCCTTCTTGTGCGCCAGCTCGCCCTCGCCCTTGGCTTCCACCTGTGCACCGGGTGCAGTCGCCGGGTGTGTCGCCGGTGCAATCCACACACTCAGTGCCGATGAGGTGGAGCTGCAGCGCGCAGTGCGCTCATGCCATGTCAGCAACCTCTTTCCTTGTGTTCCATCTCCTGCCGTCACCACAATGAGCGCCCCGGGCCCCGCCCGCCGCCGCCCCCTGCACCGTTATGTTAGTCGTCGGCGCTCCCCGGACCCTTCGCCCTATATGGGGGCTGCGCAAAGCTTATGACCATGTGTTTCCGTTGCCGCCTCATCTATCTGTCAGGCCCGTACCTTGGGCGCGAACGCCCCCGGGCTGGCCGCCAGCTTCTTGGAGCGCTCGGCGTGCACCAGGTCGGCCGTCTCCACGGCGTTAAGGCAGTCGCGGCAGGCGCAGCCGCTGCAGAACACGCCTGTGTGCGCACACGTTGCATTTTGTTTCAGGTCAGGCGGGGAGAAGGGTTGCGTGGGCGGGGGGTTGCGCTGTACATGAGGTTGTAAAAGACCCTAGGGGCGCAAAGGTGGCGAGGGAGAACCCACGTGAGGACGGCGACTTGGCGGGGCAGGCATGGGGAGGAAGGAAAGGGGGGTTGCGGTTTCCCGCCATACTGGCCATGACAAGGCCCGTCAGCAAGCCCCTAACCTAGGTATATAGTGACAAGGATGCCGGTGGACTTGGCTTGGCTTGGCTCATACCTGCAGCGAAGCACACGCAGTAGAGCTTGAGGCATCGGGCCTTCTTGCAGTTGCACCGCTTCGTGCCGGCTGTGAGCGACGCGTACAAGTCCTGCTCTTGGTCACAGCCGCCCATGTCCTGCATGCACCGCGTATAATTTCTTTTTAGGCATTGACGCCACACGAGCTGATAGATAGCTGCACAGCGCCATGCGAGCTGTGGAAGAGGGGGTAGTTTGCACGCGGCATGGCCGGGGCGGGAGTCAAAGCTTCGCAACTCACATAGTCTTCGTCCTTGATTCTTCGTGAACGCGACATGATGATGAAGGCAGGCAGCTAATTCAGCCTGCTGGCCCGCCTGTCAGCGACAGAGCAAGTTCCATGCGTCAAATTTGGTTCGACCAGTCCCTATGCGCGACCGCCCGGCCTGGTAACATGAGTTCCATGGCAATTACCTTCGAACGAGAGCTTCCAGTCAACAGCAGCTGTCACTGGATCCGACTAAGCTGTCGCCCTGTCGACCCCATTTGGCTGGCTTCGCCTGGGTCGTCCTCTGTTGAGGCTGCTCCCCTTGCCTTCAGGTACCTGTAGTGTCTAGTTGCTTCTGTCAGTAGCTAGTACTCCAAGAATGTGCTTGTAGAGAGTGAGGCGGAAGAATTGACAGTTCGGAGTCCCTGGCATGTAGTCTTCGTCGCGTCGTAAGCATAAATGAATTGCGTCAACTGTCAAGTCGTCATGTAAGCAACTGTGTGGCTTGTGTCCGTGTGTCGTCTTGCTGTTTCGCTGCGTTATGCGATCCGGCGCGCCATCCCGTACTCCGGCTGCGTCAAGCCTTGAGGGCCGTTAATACGCCTTTGACTGTAAATGCTAGATATTGTGCCTATCCAGTACGCGACAACGCCCTATTGTGCAACCTGCACTCGGCCTCGACGTCAACAAAGGTATTGGCGCTACCGCTCTCGCTGCATCGCGCTATATCACGAACAAAGAAACAAAAATGCATGACCTCAGTCGAATGCGGTGGCAGCCCTCATTGAATGCCGCCAAGTCCTGAGTCGTGGCCCGCGCAACATCCCTGGCCCGCGACGTCCCTAGCCGTTGTGGCTCGGGCTATGCCGGCCGGCTCTGTGCCGGAGCGCCTGCCGCCAAGCCAGCAGGTGCGCAGCCCCTGCCTGCTCTTTCCGTTCACCGGTAGTATACCGCACACACACGTTTTCCACTGTGCGATACTGCGGCAACGCACCGAGTAACTACGGTGCTGCCGCACGTCTTCTTGCTTACGCGAGGTCTTGCCACCCTTCGCGCCAACTGGCTGCATCCTGAACCTCCTCTGCATTGCGTGCCTGCACTGCATCGGCCTATATGCAGGAGTTCTACACGGCACGCCTGGGCAAAGGCAATCGGCTGCGCCCAGCCAGCCAGCAGGCCTGGCGATAACTGTTCCCCCATTGGCCATCAGCCTCGGCCCCGGCCTGCTTGTGGCTGCTGCTGCATGGTCTCGTTCACAACCACAAACCGGCCGCGTGCCACACCCCGCCCCGCGGCTGCTGCCGCCATGGCCGCGGCCGTGGCGGCGGCCGCAGCGGCCGCCACCGCGCGCTCCTGCGGCGTCTGCGGCGGCGGCCGGTGGCGAAGAGGTTGGGGCGTTCGGCCTGCTGCTGCTGCTGCTGCTGCTGCTGCTGTTGATGCTGCGGGCGGGCGCGACCCTGCTGAGGGAGCTTGCCCGCACAAACCCGGTCCTCCAGACCAGGCGCCAGGAATCGCTCCAGGCGCGGCCGGTGTGGGGTGCGCTCCGCCAACAGCAGCAGCAGTCGGCGCATCAGCGGCAGCTGCTGCTGCTGCATGGGGCGTCACTCCATTCGCTAACACCGGTGATGATAAGCCTCCGAGCGCCCCCCCTGGGTGTGCACCCGCCGCAAGGCCTTCTACCGCCGGCGCCGAGAGCTGCGGAGGGAATGAGCCGCCGCGCCCTTCATCGTCGCTGCCGCTGGGCCCAAGCACAGTCGCCGCCGTCGCGGCCGCGGCCGCAGCCACCGCCGCGGCTGCAGCCGCGTTGCTACAGCCGCCGCTACTGCCGGCGCTCTCCAGGGCCGGCGGCAGGCCTCCGTCCAGACCCAGGCTGAGCGGGACAAAGCTCCCGCTTGGCATGTTGATGCTGCTGCGGCGGCTGTTGCTGGCGGAGGAGGAGCTGTGGCGCGGCAGCAGCGGCGCGGCGCCGCCCAGCCCCAACGGCGGCGCTGGCAACTGCAGTGGCTGGAATGCCGGTGCGAGCGGTGGCAGAGCTGGTACTGCGGCGGCGGCGGCGGCGGCGGCGGCGGCGTTGGCGGCGCAGGTGGCCGGGGCTCCCTGCTGCCGCCACGCCTCGAAGCTGGCCGCCGCATCTGCCGCGGTGGCGGAGCTACCGAAGGCAGAGGCGCCGGGGCCGGCTGTAGCACGCCACGCGCCACTGCCGCTACCGGGAGCGCTGGCAGGCGGCGGCTGTAGCAGGAATGCGCTGCGTGGCGGCGAGGCAGCTAGCCAGGGCTGGAAGGGCGGCAGTGGCGCCGCCGGTACGGCCGGCACCGCTGTAGCTGGCCCAGCCGCGGCGCCTGCACGTGCCTGCGCCTGCGGCGGCGGCGGAGGCAGCGGCGGCACTAGGGCTGTGGCGGAGACCACTGGCAGTAGCAGCGCGGCGGTGGCAGGCGACAGTGCGCCGGTCGCCGCCGCCTGCAACGTGCACGCCGCCACCGCCGCTCCCGCGCCCGCGCCCTGCGCCAGCGCGCTGGCGGCGGCGCTGCCAGCGCTGCTGCTACTGCCGCTGGCTGTCGGCGGGGCTGCAGCAGCTGCGGGCGCCTCCGCCGGGGCCTGGCCGTGGTTCGAGGGGCCCGCGGGCGCCGACACCCGGGCCCCACCAGGCCCAGCGACGGCTGCTGGCGGCTGGGACGTGCGGGACGTGTACCCCTGTGCTGCGGGTGCGAAGTGATGATGACAGGCGGCGGCTGGGCTGCTGCCGCCGCCGTTGGAGGGCTGCTGCGGTGGGCCGCGAGGCGGCGGCCGTGTCGAGGTGGTGCCCGCGCCCTGCTGTGCTGACACTGTGGTGGCGCGGCGAGGTATACCGCCGCCGCTGCGACCGGGAGCAGCGCCGCCTCCAGTACCTCTACCACTGCCGTCGCCGCTCCCCAACTCCGCCAGGCCTTGGGCCTTCTCCGCCGCCGCCGCCGCGTCTGCCTCTTCCTCCTCCTCGCCGCCGGACGCCCCGCCGGTCGCCCCGATGCCGCCGCCCTCCTCCGCGTCCTCCTCCTCCTCGCGTACCTGCTCCAATGGCCCCGCCGCCGCCGGCAGCGCCGACCTCCCACCCGCTGCCGGCGCAGGCGGCTCCGGCGGCCACTGCGGCTGCTGCTGCCGCTGCTGCTGCCGCTGCTGCTGCTGTGGACGCCGGCCACCGCCCTCCAGCTCCTCCAGCTCCTCCGGCCCCACGCCAAACGTCAGCAGCGCCGCCTCCAGGTGACTCTGCAGCTCTGCCTGTCGCCGCCGCCGCTGGGCCTCCGCCTCCGCTGCGGAGCTGGTGGCAGCCGCTGCCGCGGACGTGGGCGCGGCAGGGAAGGGCGCGAAGGCGGCGGCGGCGGCGGCGGCGGCGGCACCGCCGCCGCCCATCCTGCTGCCGTGGGCGGTGGGAGAGGCGCCGCCGCCGCCGGGTACCGCCGGCTCCTCCTTGAGCGTGGGCAGTGAGGGCTGGGCGTGCAGCGTGCGCCTGGGCGCGCCGGCGGACGCCAGCATGAAGCTGGAGGCTGTAGCAGCGCCTGCGGGCGGCTGTAGCAGCAGCGGCCTGTTGAACGACGGCGGGTGCGGCAGCTGCGATGGCGGCGCCGCTGCGCGCACTGCGGCGGCCGTGGCAGGCTGCGCCCCGGCAGCAGCAGCAGCAGCTGCAGTTGCCGGCGCAACCGCGCCTCCCCCTCCCACAGTGGTTGCGCCGCCGCCGCCGCCGCCGCCGCCGCCGCCGCCGCCAGGGCCAGGGAAGTGCTGCGCCCGCTCCAGCTCCGGCGGCAGCGCGCGCAGCAGCGGCTGCAGCAGCCGAGCCGAGGGCGCCCAGCACGCGCCGGCGGCGCCGCCGTAGCACTCGGCCAGTGCGGTGTAGTCGGGGTGGCTCTCGTCCACCTCCACAACCACGAGCCCGCCGCCGCCGTACGGGCTGCTGTACGGCCCGCCGTACGGACTGCCGCACATGACGCCGCCGGGTGCGGTTGCTGAGCAGCGCGTGCGGTGCCTGAGCAGGCCCGGGCCCGGCGGTTGGGTTTCAGACTCAGCGGCGCGGCGTGTCTCAATGTGATGGTGACCGATGCCGCTGCCGATGCCGCTACCGCTGACGCCGCCGGCGCCGGCAACGGCGGTTGTATTGGAGTGGGTGGCGGGGGCGGGGGCGGGGGCGGGGGCGGCTTCGCCGCCGCCGTCGCTGCTGTCGCTGCTGTGGTGGCTGCTGCCCGCTACGCTTGCGTCCGTGGCGGTGGAGGGCGCGGTGGAGGAGCTGGACAAGGTGTGGGCGGTGCCGGTGCCGGTGCCGGTGCCGGTGGTGGTGGTGGTTCCGCCGGTGAGTGTGGAGGTGACGGTGGTGGTGGTGGTGCGTGCGGTGCGGGTGGTGCTGGTGCCGGTCACCGTGTGCTGTGTGGAGCTGGTGGGGGTGCGCACCCCGCCGTGCCACCCCTCCCACGCCGCTGCTGATGCTGAGTCTCCGCCGCCTTCGGCGCTGCTGTCACCGCCGCTGCCGCCGCCGTACCAGCCGCGGTTCAGGTCAAAGTCCAGCGGGGGGTAGATGGAGGGCACCAGAAGCCGCCGGTAGCTGCCGCCGCCGCCGCCAGCCGGCGGCGGCAGTGACGCTGGCGGCGGCGATTGCAGCGGGAAGCTGGCTACGCCTGATGGTGGCGAAGCAGCAACAGCAGCAGCTGTAGCAGCAGCTGTAGCAGCAGCCGCTGGCGGCGGAGGACGAGGCTGAGCGAGCGCGGTGGCAGCGGTCGTGCCTGCATCGGACAGCGGGGCAGCAGCAGGGGCGGCGGCGGCACCGCCGCCGCCGCCGGGGTCTGGGTGGTGCGGCACCAGGAGGTCCAGCAGCGGCGAAAACCAGTGGTGCGGCTGGGGCTGGGGCTGGGGGTGCTGCTGAGGCGGATGTGGTGGCGGCGGCGGTGGCGATGGGGACGCGGCGCTGCGGCGGTCGTGGCCTGTGAGGGGAGGCGGCGTTGACGCTGGAGTCGGATGGAGCAGGGGCGGCGGCGGAGGCGGCGTCACTGGCACCACTTGAGCCAGCGTGATGGTCTGAGAGCGTGGCGGTGCCTTGGGCGGCACCCCTCCACCACCTCCCGCCGCCGCCGCCGCCGCCGCCGGTGCAGCCTCGACTGCTCGTCCTTCATCGTGCCGCCCTGTCGTCAGCAACGCCTGCATCGGCGGCTGTGCCGCCGCCGCTGCTGCCAGCGCCGCCGCCGCCACCTCCGGCGGCGCCGCCGTCACGCGCACGGTGGGCACGTGCCGCGGCGCCGCCGCCGACGTCAGCGCCAGCGACAGCTGGTGTGCCTCATCGGGCCGCTGTACGGCCGCCAGCAGCGAGTGTACGACAAGGTCCGACCAGCGGCTGTACAGCCGCCCCAGCCAGTCCGACTGGCGGGCGCCGCCAGCCGCCGCCGCGTCGGCAGCAGCCGGCAGCGCCGGCGGCGCCGCCGCCGCTGTCACTGGCATGATGCCGGCTGCCGCTGACGCGAACGGCGAGGCTGGCGGTGACGGCAGGGGCGGCAGCCGAAGCTGCAGCGGCGTCAGCATTGACGCAGACGGTGGCGGTGATGACGGCAGCGGCGGCGGCAGCGGCGAGGGTAGAGCAGTACCGCTACCAGAGTTTTGGACGTCGCAGACAGAGGCGCCGGGTGAGAGAGGTGGCGAGCGCAGGCCGCCGCCGCCGGCACTGTTGGTGCTGTAGGTGCTGCTGGTGCTGGTACGGAGGCTGCTGGGCGTCCGCACGAGCACGTGACCGCCGTGGCCGCTGTGGCCGGCGTGGCCGGCGTGGCCGTGGCTGCCAACCGCCATGGGCAGGAGGCCGTGGTGGTGCGGGTGGTTGACGGTTGCGGCAGTTTGGTGGTTGACGGCGGCGGCGGCGGCGGTTGGATTGCGGGCGGCGGCAGCACCAGCGCCAGTTGCGGCAGCGGCAGCGGCAGCGGCGGGGGAGCCTGGTGGCGGCGGGGGCCGCGGCGCTAGCGGCGGTTTGCCGGAGTGTGCCCGCTCCAGCAGCTGCTGCGTGTGCTGCGTGTGCTGCGGACCGGCCGTCTGACCGCGTGGCGAGGTCAGCGGTGAGGCGGGGCTGGTGGCCGCTGGCGCCGTGTGGCCGCCGCTGCCGCTCCTGACGGCGCCGCCGGCCAGGCTGCCGCTGCCGCTGGTAATGCTGTTGGCGCCGCGGGCGTGTGCGGAGGCGGCGGCGGCGCCCGGAGAGGCGAGCCAGGGCGGCGGCGGGTGCTGCGGCTTGGCGGCGGGCTGGGTGGTCTCGGTCACCTGGAGTAGGAGGAGGAGGAGGAGGAGGCGGCGGTGGGGAGCAGGCAGTGGGGAGCAGGCAGTGGGGAGGAGGCGGGGAGGCGGCATCGCGTGATGATCGAGCGACAGGTGAGACGAGGTGGGACGAGAGCGGCCCTCCGCCGGGTGGCCGACCGGCGGAGGGCCACAGACGACCCTGATGCACACGTCGCCCCGCCCCCCGAACCGTACCTACTACTACCACCACCACCACCACTACTACCACCAACAACAACAACACCAACACCAACACCACCACCACCACCAACAACAACAACACCACCACCACCATTCACAACTGGGTCACACCTGGAACCGCCCCTTGCGCTGCACCGACGTGGCGCCGCCGCCGCCGCCGCCGCCGCTGCTGCTGCCGCCGCCGCTCAGCAACAGCGGCCCGCTGCCCCCCGCCGGAGGGCCGACCGGGTGCGCGACCGTATGGAGGGGCTGGGGCTGGGGGTGGGGGTGGGGCTGGGGCTGGGGCTGGGACGGGCTGCCGCCGGGCCCGGCCGCCCCCGGCGGCGAGGGCGGGCCCCCGCCGCTGCTGCCAGCAGCTCCACCGCCGCCTCCGCCACCTTTATTGCCATGAGCAACGGTGCTGTCCATTACGTCGGAGGCAAAGGATACTCGGTGGTGGCCGCTGGCGCGGTGGCCGCCGCCGCCGCCGCCGCCGCCACTGAAGGGAGAGCGCGCCACCGCTGACGGCGGCGAAGCCACTCCTGCCGCCACCGCTGGCGTCGGCGACGGCGTCGGCGGCTGCGCCGCCGGTGACAGCGACAGGGGCGGTAGCAGCGGCGAAGGCGACACGGGCAGCGGTCCCTGCTGTGGCGGCGGCTGCTGCTCGAGGGGCTGCTGCTGCTTGGGTGACTGGTGCGGCTGCGGCAGCGCCACTGGCGGCAGGGGCGGCGGCGGCGGCGCGTGTGCCTGGCGGCGGCGGCGGTGCAGGTCCGGCGAAGACACGCTGGAGCGCAGTGAGGGCCGGCGCGGGATGTTGTTCGCCCATTCCTCTTCCTCTTCGTCTTCGTCCTCGTCTTCCTCGCCGGCGTCACGCCTCGCCGCCGCCGCCGCTTCAGCCCCGGAGATGGCGACAGACGCGCGCCGCCTGCCGGCGGCGGCGCCGCCGCCGCCGACGGCGCCAGTCGTCGTGGGGCTCTCCGTCCCGCTGCTTCCGCTGGTGACTGCGGCGGCGGCGGCGGCAGCCTGGCTGGCGGCGGCGGCGAAGGGGCTGGCGGCGCCGCTGGCGCGGCGCGGATACCCCGCCGTCGGGCTGGCAGGTGACGCTGGCGACGGCATAGGCCAGCGCTGTTGCTGCTGGAGGGTGCTGGCAGAGGTGCTACTGCCGGGCGCAGTGGAGCTGCCGCTGGCGGGCGACGGTGCCGCCGCCGAGGGCGTGGCGGGGGCTGTAGCTATAGCAGCAGCGGTCGGGCTACTGCCGCCATAGCTACTGCCGCCACCAGGGCCGCCGTAGAGGCTGCTGCTGGCGCTACTGCCGCCGCCGCCCACGACTGTAGCGAGGCTGCTGCCGCTGGCGGCGGTGGCGATGCTACTGCCATTCGTCCGGCCCGAAGTGGCCTCGTGCTGCGGCGGCGCAGGCGAGCCCGGCGGCAGTAGCTCAGGCGATGGCGCCGGCTGTGGCTGCTGCTGCGGCTGGGCGCAGGGCAGATTGAAGTCCCATCCCAGGACTCCACTCATGTAGCTGCGAGGTGAGGTGAGAGAGGGTGAGGTGAGACGTGGGTGCGTGCATTGAAGGCGTGCGTACAACGCACAAAGCGGAAGCTCGCTGGCCGCCCACATGTACGCTCACTTGCTCGCCCCACACGTCACAACACACACACACACACATGTGCCAACCCGCCCTCCTGCACCCACCCACCCACCCGCTCGCCTCCGCCCCCTCCCGCCCTCCTTCCCTCCCGCCCCCCTGCCCGCCCTCCCGCCCCCCTGCGTCCGGCCCCAGCCACGCACCTGACCCGGCTCTGCATCTCGCGGCTGTGCGCCTGCCGTGTGGGCACCCGCCCGCCGTGCCCCGCCCGCAGCTGCCGCACCCGCTCCGTCAGCGGCGGCAGGCCTGCAGCAGCAGCAGCAGCAGCAGCAGCAGCAGCAGCAGTAGCAGCAGCAGCAGTAGGACGGAGCGAGGAGGAGGAGGAGGCGGCGGCGGCGGCGGCAGCCAGCGGGTGGGGAGGCAGTAGGTGACAAAAGCAGGTGGCAGGTGCAAACTCATCGGGCTGCATGCCCGTCTTGTGACACCTCCCTCCCTCTGCGCTCACCCTGTTTCGCCCACCTGCTACTGCTTGTTTGTTTCCCTTGCTACTGCCAGTTTCCCCTGCTTCCCCTGCTCCTGCTCCTGCCCCTGCTCCTGCCCCTGCCCCTGCTCCTGCCCCTGCCGCCCCCGCCCTCCCGCCCCCGCCCGCCCCCGCCCCCGCCCCCCCGGCCTCACGCACCCGCCAGCAGGTGCTTCACGATGTAGGCCTTGTCTCGGGCGTGGTGGCGGAAGAAGCGGTGCTCCAGCAGCACCCGCGCGGGCGGGCGGGCGGCGGGCTCCTTCTGAAGGCACAGCGCCACCACCTCGCGCATGGACCTGGGCAGCCGCAGGGCGGGGCGGGGGCAAGTGGGGCGGGTGGGCGGGGGCGGGGGCAGGTGGGGGGGGGCAGGTGGGGGCAGGTGGGGCGGGGGGAGCGGGGGAGCGGGGGCCGCAGCAATGTGATAAGGGGAGTTACGCAGCAGGTGAGCGTTTGGGGGGGGGAGGGGGAAGGGGTTGAATCGGGAGTGCGGGCATGGGACAGCATTGTTGCAGTAACAGTACATATAGCATTATTGCAAACAGCACGCAAGCTAGTCGTCACGTTTCCTGTAGCCAGCCTGCCCAGCCCAGACCAGTCCAGCTCAGCCTCGGCTAGCTAGACAGCGGGCCCTCTCACTTGGAAAAGGTGCGTGCGCCGATGCGGTCCTCCAGCTGCGGCGGCGGGTTCTGCAGCGTGTTCATCAGTACCTGCGTGCGTGGGCGTGCGGGTTTGTGTTGTGGGGTGTGTGGGGTGTGAGTGTGAGAAAGACGGGGCCGGGGGGAGGGATGCGGTGGAGGGATTGATCAAGCGGGGGCTCGGAATCAATGGGAGGGAAGGGAAGGGGTTGCACAGAACCTTATATACGGTACCCATACCTTGAGCGGCGGCTGGTTGGCGAAGGGCGCTGAGCCGTGCGCCATTTCCAGCAGTGTGATGCCGAACGACCACATGTCGGCCCGGTCGTCGTAGCCGCTGTCCTGTGGGGGTGGGGTGGGGGGGACGGGAGGGATGAAGGGGATGGAGGGGGGAGGGGTCGGGGGAGGGGGAGGGTTTGCGTGTTCGTGAGGGAGGGGGTGTGCGAGGGATTGGCGGGCGGGTCACCAGGTAGGGAGGGTGGAACAGGTGTAGCTGGTTGGTGTGGTGTTCCACGCACTCCTACTCCGCACCTTCCCCCTTCACCCTCCTCATTCCACACTGCGCTGCCTCCCCTCGCTCTACCCGCCTCCCCCCTCCCTTCCCAATCCCTCTCCCTCATCCCCAGCACCCACCCCCGCCACCCACCCCCGCCACCCATCCACCCCCGCCACCCACGCCACCACCCACGCCACCACCCACGCCACCCACCCACCCACCCACCCGCCCACCCAGCCAGCTACCTGCAGCACCTCCGGCGCCATCCAGCAAGGCGTGCCCGCCAGCGTGCGCCGCCCCACCCGCCCGCGCCCCCAGCTGCCGCTGCGCTCCATGGTGGCGCTCACGCCGAAGTCGCCCAGCCGGGCCGCGCCGTCGCCGGCCAGCAGGATGTTGCCGGCCTTGACATCGCGGTGGATGGCGCCCTTTGGGTGAGGGGGAGGTAGGGAGGGGAGGGAGGGAGGGAGGTGGGTAGGAGGTAGGGGGGAGGTGTGGTGGGGGGAGGGGAGGGGAGGGGAGGGGAGGTGTGTGGGGGGGGGGGAGGTAGGAGGTAGGGAAGAAGGGGGTTGAGGGGAGGGGGGGTGAGGGGAGGTGAGTGGGTGGGGATTTACGGTAGCCCACTGCCGTATGTATGTATGGCGTGGGGAGAAAGGGCAAGAGGCGGTATGGTAGGTATGAGGACGGAGGGGAGGGCGGAGGTGGTCGAAGGAGGGAAGGTGGCAGGATAACTCTGCCCCACTCCCCCCCTCCACCACTCCCCCGCTCCCCCCCTAATAGTCGATTGGCTTTTGGTTTCTGATATGCACTACCCCTACCTCCCACCCGCCCACGCTCCTCCCCCTCCCCCCCCCCCACCATGTATCCCCCCACCCCCCACCCACCTGCTTGTGCAGGTAGTCCAGCGCCCGCAGCACCTCCCGCGCGATGGTGGCCACCACGCCCTCCTCCAGGCCGTCGGGGTGCGCGTAGCGCATCACGTGGGCCACACTGCCGCCCTGTGCGTGTGTGTGTGTGTGTGTGTGTGTGTGTGAGGTGAGGTGAGGTGTGTGTGAGAGAGGGGTGAGGTGGGGGTGAGGTGGGTGGGTGGGGTAGTTCATTCTAGAAACCAGATAGAAGCGAGACGACCAAGCAAGAGAACCCGAATGAAGCTCCAGCCCAACCCAGTGCTCCAGTGCTCCAGTGCTCCATCCCACCTGTATTTCACCCTGGCAGCGAGCCCACTGCCTCTTTATTCCCCTTTATTCCCCCAACCCCTCTCGTCCCTTATTTCCGATCCCCCACTCCGGCCCTACCCACGTGTCATACACACATACGCGCCCAATTCCCCCACACGCCTCCCCCCCCCCCCACACACCGCCCCCCCACACACACCTCCATGTACGGCATGACCAGCCACAGCTCGCCCGCCGCCGTGACGAAGGAGCACAGCAGCGGCAGCACGGCGGGGTGCGCGTATCGGCGCATCTGCGCCACCTCCTCGATCACCACCTGGGGGGTATGCAGGTGTGTGGTTGTGTGTGTGTACGTACGTGTGTTTGGGTTGGGGGTGGGTGCGTGGGGGCAGGCAGGCAGGTGGGTTGTAGGTGGGGTGGGTGCCTGTGCGTGTGCGTGTGCGTGTGTGTGTGTGTACTGCTGCACGTGACCTGCTGCGCGCTGCCTTGAGGAGGCCGGCACACAGCAAGTCACTGCCCTTGTATGGCCCACCCCTGCACACCACCACGACCACCTGCAGCAACCTACCTCCAGGAATGGTTTGCCATTGACCCCCCCCCCCCCGCATCTCCCCCTCCCCCCACCACCAGCCCCACCACCAGCCCCACCAGCCCCACCAGCCCCACCAGCCCCGCACACCCACCCACCCACCTGCAGGTCCGCGTCCGCCAGGTCGGTGAGGTCGCAGCGCTTGATGGCCACCACCTCGCCGCCCAGCGGCACGCAGCGGGCCCGGTGCACCGTGGACGTCACCTGCAGCCGTGCGGGGGCGGGTGGAGGTGCAGGTGGAGGTGCGGGTGCAGGTGGTGGAGGTGAGTAATAATTGAGATGTGGGTGTGGGTGTGGGTATGGGCGTAGGGGGTGGGAGGTTGGCGGGGGGCGGGGGAGCGAGCGAGCGAGGAGAGAGAGGAGCCACGTATGGACATGCGCAGGACAGCAGCAGTGATGAGTGGGTGGGCAGGTGTGAGCAGCAGGGAGATGGCAAACGCGCGAACGCCCACATCACACGCAAACCCGGCAGACAGCAGCACACACACACAACCCATCAGGCAGGCAGCAGCACACAGCTGCACGTACGCGCCAGCCGTACCACCATCACCACCTACCACTGCGCTACCCCTCCCAGCCACCCAGCCCCCCACCCAGCCCCCCACCCAGCCCCCAACCCAGCCCCCAACCCAGCCCCCAACCCAGCCCCCCACCTAGCCCCACTCCTGTCACCACGCACTCTCACCCCCGCGCCGCACTCCTCCAAAAGCTCGTACTGCGAGGGGTCGGTGGGGTAGGTCCGCGCCGCGCGCAGCTCGTGAAGAGCCGCCGCCGAGCGGGACTTGAACATGCTAGCTAGCTGGCTGTCCTTAGTTGTCTATCTAGGATGACAGCTTATTATATGATAAATGTTGCAGCGTGCCGAGGTCGTCGCAAGCTGAGATAGTGCTGTGTCTTATTTGCCCGCCGGCAGCAGGCTCGCGAACAGTCGAGACGGTCTGCGGTCTCCGAGCGACTGCGTCGTGAGTTGGGCTGCTGCTGGTGTGGCCCTTGTTCAGTTCATGCGCCTGGGCTGTGCGCCTTTGCCGCGCGGCGGCTTGCGGCGCGCGGCGGCGGCTGCTCCTACTGCAAAGAGGTAAGCGACGACGGTAGGAGCGCGAAGCGAGGCTTACTCCTGCTGCTGATGCTGCCCGGCCCCGAGTGCTGCTGGTCGTGGAAGCGCGTTTCGGATCATATAGCTTGAGCTTGCGGCGGGGCTTACGTGTGTCGTGATGAAGCAGGTAGGGCAGAGTGAATGAAGCGCGGTGTCGGGCGAAGGCGGGCAGGGCGCGGCGGTGGGTTCGTTCGGCTAGCTAGCTGCGGGCCCACGGGACGGCCGTCGAGTCGTCAGTCCTCCCAAGCGCTTATAAGTTAGCTTTGCACCCTGTGCCTCAGAAATGGCGCAGGCGCTAGCTGCATGTGTGTGCTGGTCTTGCTAGTTCTAAGAAACGTGGTGCGTGTGTTTGCGGGAATTCCGATGCAGGTCCCGCAGCGCTCTGAATTTCGGTGCGCTGTGGCGCGGCCTGGGCTAAAACCCTGCACATGCTTTACCACATCAACATTAAGCCTCAACACCAGGCTTCTTTTTTGTTTCTTCCGCAGCCCGGGCCCGCAGTTGGCAGGCCAAACCCATACCGCGAGTCGGGAACCTGTGCCCTGTCTCAAGCTGCTGCTCAGATAGCACCAATCAATGCATGCCACCGGCCCGGCCCCCGCAGCAGCGGCCGCGGGGGCCGCAAGCTCCGGCGGCCGCGGCGTCGGCCCGGTGTCGGGTCTTCTGCACGCCAGCAGCAGCAGCCCCACTGCCGCCCTGCACCCGCCGGCTGCTGCGGCTGCGGCGGCTCGGCCGGCAGTAGCGGCGGCGCCCCGCCGGCGACTCGGTGTGGCAGGCAGGCCGCCGCCGCTGCTACTGCCCCCGCTGCTTGCCGCGGTCTCCATGCCGTCACCAACGCTCACGGCGGCGGCGGCGCCGGCGGTGGCGGCCAAAACGGCAGTAGCTGCAGCGAGTTTGGGCTGCTGCTGGCGGCGGCGGCCGCTGCTGCTGCTGCCTGGCTCGCCGCCAACTCGCCTCGGCTGCAGCAGCTGGCGGCCACATCAGTCGTCCTCGCCGGCTGTAGCAGCTGCCGCAACAGCAGTAGCAGCCGGAGGAGGCGGTGGCAGCCGCCGCGGAGACGTGTCAGCCGCTGCTGCTGCTGCTGGTGTGGGCGGCGGTGCTGCCACGTCAACGTCCCGTGGGTCGTCACGCGGAGCCGCCGCTGCTGCTGACGGAGGCGGCTTTGGAGGTGGTGGTGGTGCGCAAGCGGCGGCGGCGGCAGCGGCAGGCCGGCTGCTACTGCTGGGACTGCTTCTGGAGCGGGGGCGGCAGCGGCAGCAGCAGTGGGGGCGGCGGGGGCGGCGGCAGGGCGTGGTGGCGGGGGCAGGCGGTGGGGGTGTCCCGATCGGGGGTGAGTGAACGATCGAGCAGAGGCGGCGCTTGTATGCCGCGGGCGCTGTGGGTGGCGTGACGTCCACATGTGTGGTGGCAGTAGTAGCCTGCATTTCAGTAGTCGTACGGATGGATGTGTACGGCATGCTGGCTGGGCCGGGAGCCACAGGGAGCCACAGGGAGGGAGGGAGGGAGGGTTCAGGATCAGGGGCAGGGGCGGATCATGATGTATGGTAGGGGGCTAGTGGGGCGGGGCTCTGCCACACCGCCGTGCTCGATTGGTTGCTTTGGCCCTGCCTGCAATCAACACCGCCACACACAAACACACACGCACACACACACACGCACAGGGCCCGAAGAGCACCTGCACCACCACCACCACCACCACCAGCACCACGACCAGCCTGAGCACCAGCCTGAGCACCACGACCAGCAGCAGCAGCAGCACCCGCACACGCCGCGCCACGAGCATGCGCACGAGGTGGCCGTGCGGCGGCTGCAAGACCAGGAGCAGCGGCAGGGCGGCGATGACGCCGCCCCCGGCAGTGGCCTGCTGCCGCCGCCCGCCGGCCGCCACCTGCCCAACCACCCCTCCATCTCCTACTCATCCGAAGAAGAGGTGGTGAGTGATGAGCAGATGGGAGCTAGCTAGCTAGCTAGCTAGCTGGGTGGGTGGGAGGGTGGTGAGCGGGGTGGGGTGGGGTGCGTGTGCCGGCGGGCGTGGTGGCGCGTGCTTGATTGCGTGTGTGGGTGGGTGGATGGATGGATGGATGGATGGATGGATGGATGGATGGATGGGTGTGGTGTGCATGGTGGCGAAGCGCATACCGCACGGCCCCGCACACACTAGCACTAGCTCGCTTAAGCCTCTGCTGCTGAGAGTCCTCTGACAACAACCAACCGCCAGCCAGCCAAACACGCACGCCGTTCACTCCACGACCGCCAAAACAGCCCGTCACCGCGAACTCTGCACTTCGCCACAAGTGGCCCGGGCGACCACGCACCGCAACACCCGTACATCCCGCTTTGAGAACGGGACCCGGCCCAGCACGTGCACCCAGGCGCGCCCCCACCCTCACGCGCCCCCACTCTCACGCGTCGGGGGACAGGGGCCTGGCGGCGGAGACCGCTCACGCGGCGGTCCCTCACATGCCCTCATGCCCCTACCCCCTTAGGACGACACGCCCTGTCACGCAGGGAGTACTCGTTATTACTATAAATATTCCTTTATCACCATCTGCCTCCCTCCTCCCCCTCGCTGCTGGCCCCACATATGCTGAGCTGCCCTCCACCAAACCCTCCTCCATCCCCACCGCCCCAGCTTGACATGTGCGCTGAAGACGACGGTGGCGGCGGTCGCGGCGGCGGCGGCGGCGGCGGCGCCCAGCCGGCGTTGGTGTGCGACTCGGCCGGCTCCCGCTGCTACCCCCTCTCCCCGCAGACGGCCTCGCTGCACCGCCACCTGCTGCCCGCCTCGCCCAGCGGCGCGGTGCCCGCTGACGTGGCGTCCGTGGACGAGGCGGCGCTGGTGGAGCTGCCGCCGGGGCTGGCGGCGGCGGCGGCGGCGGCGGCGGGCGCGGCGGGCGCGGCGGCGGGCGCGCACGGTGGCGGCGGCAGCGGCGGCGGCGAGGGGGCGGCGGCGGCGCACGTGCCCCAGGTAACAAGGGACTGTAGGGTGGCGGGTCAGCGGCGCTTGGGGCTAGCTTGTGGAGCTAGCTAGAGGGCCTGTGCGGCGCTAGCTTGTGTCCCCGCAGCCCTCTTGCACTTGAAACCTGACTTCCATCCGGACGCACGCATCCCCGCCCTTCCCTTACCTTCTCCCTCACTGCCGCTTCCCACACCGCCCCCGCGCGCGCCATCCCCCACACCTCTGCCACACCATCGCCGCCCATCCCACCACCGCCCCGCCGTACCACACACGCAACGCACACACACACACACACGCGCGCGCACACACACACACGCACATACACACACACACACACACACACACACACACACACACACGCCACACACACACACACACACACACACACACAAACACACACACACACACACGCCACACACACACACACACACAAACACACACACACACACACACACACACACACACACACACGCCACCTCATCAGGACCAGCTTCTGGAGCTGGCGGCGGACACGGTGGCGGTGGCGCTGGCGGCGGCGGAGGCGGCGGGCGTGCCGCCGGACGCCATCCTGTCGGGCGGCATGGCGGCGCTGACGTCATTCATCCTGGGCCGCTCCGCAGACGACGTGGAGGCCACGGCGGCGGAGGCGGACTGGCAGGCCGCCAAGGCGCGGCGCCGCCAGGCGGCGGCGCGGCAGCGGCAGCAGTTCATCGAGGGCCGCGTCCCGCCTGCCGGCGGCGGCGGCGGCGGCGGTGGCAGTGGCGGAGGCGGAGGAGGAGGAGGAGGGGGGGACGCAGGAGGTGGAGGTGACGGCGGCGGCGGCGGCGGCAGCGGCGCGGAGGTGGAGGCGGTGGAGGCGGAGGCGCACCAGCTGCACCAGCAGCACCAGCTGCAGCAGCACCACCACCACCGGCACGTGCCGCCAGAGGCCGCGTACGGCGGCGGCCCCTTCGACTACCAGCTGCACTGCAGCTGGGAGCCCGGCGGCGGGTACGGCAGTAGCGGTTACGGCGGCGGGCGGCCGCCGCTGCAGTGCGACATGCCGGTGGTCCTGGCGGCGCCTCCACAGCCGCCGCCGCCGCCGCCGCCACATGGCGGCCACCCACACCCACACCACCACCACCACGACCACGACCACCCGCTCAGCCAACAAAATGCCCCCCACGAGGGCGTGCATGGCGGTGGCGGCGGCAGCGGCAGCGGCGGTGGCGGCGGAGGCGGCGGCTCTCAACAGGAGCACATGCCGCCGCGCCCACGCCACCAGTTGGCGGTGGATCCGCAGCAGCAGCAGCAGCAGCAGCAGCAGCAGCGCTCTGGCAGCGGTCGCCACCACGACCAGCTGGGCTCGACAGGCGCCGCCGCCGCCGCCGCCACCGCTGATGCGGACATGGGCGACACGGGTCAGCGGGGCGGCCGTGCTGCTGGCGGTGGCGGTGGTGGTGGCGGCGGCGGTGGCGGCGGCGGTGGCGGCCCGGCAGGTGCATGTGGACGTGGTGCCGCCGCCGCAAGCGCCGCCGCCGCCCGAAGCAGCGGCGGCACAAACAGCAGCACACTGGTGCCGCCGCGCCATTCGACTGCCAGCGCCGCCTCGGCCGCGTCCTCGGTCGCTGCTGGCAGCAGCTGCGCTGCGATCCGCTCGTCCGGCCGCCGCCGGCCGCCCTGCGCAGCGCCTGCTGCTGCTGGCGGCGGCGGCGGCGGCGGCGGCGGCGGCGGCCTCGGCATACAGCAGGCCAGGCCACTGCCACTGCTGCCGCCGCTCCGCGCCTCCCGCCGCGGCGCCGGCAGTCGCCGCAGTCGCTCTGCCACTGAGGACGACGACGATGCCGCCGCCGCCGCCGCCGCCGCCGCGGCCGCGGCCGCATCCGCCGCCGCTGGTGGCGGCGGCAGCGGTGGCGGTGGCGGAGAGAGCGGGGGCGTGGGTGACCGCGGCGGTGGAGGCCTAAGCGACGGCGGCGCCGCCAGAGGCCGCCGGCGCGGCGCCGCCAGGACCACGCGTGAGATGTCGCCAGCGCCAGCCGCACCGGAGCCCTTGCTGTCGGATGCGGCGCTGCAGGCTCCCAAGGCCGGCAGCCGCCAGCAGGCCAGCCGCACTCGCAGCAGCGCCGCCGGTGCGGGCGCGGGGGCGGGTGCGGGTCGTGGCGGCGTTGAGGGCGAGGAGCCGGCAGCGGCAGAGGCCGCGCCCAAGCCCTCTGCCGTGCGGGTGCGCCAGGCAGCTAAGCGTGGCAAGCCGGTGGCTGCCGCTGCCTCCTCCTCCGGCGGCGCAGGAGCCGGAGCGCCTGGCGGCGGCGGCGCTGACGGGGACGCCATCGACCGCGGGGAGCAGCTACCGGAGGCGGCACCGGAACGGGAACCGGAACTGGGACCGGGACCGGAACCGCAGGCGACTGCTGCAGCAACAACAGGCGAGCCAGAGAAGGAGCCGCAGCCGCAGCAGCAGCCGCAGGAGCAGGAGACAGAGCCTCAGGCGCCGCGGCGCAAGCTGACCAAGCGGCCGCCGCGCGGCGCCGTCGCCGCCAACGCAGCCGCCGCCGCTGCTGCTGCAGCAGCAGCCGCTGCCGCTGCCGCTGGTTCTGCACGCACCGACGACAGCAGCAGCAGCAGCAGCCGCAGCAGCTCCGCCTCGCCGCCGCCGCGGCCGCCGCCACCGCTGCCGCAGGCGTCGGCGGAGCGCCTGGTGGCTGGTGGTGGCGATGCCGCCGCCGGCGTGGACCAGCAGCAGCAGCAGCAGCAGCAGCAGCAGTGGGAACGGGCGGCACCGCAGGCGGCGGCACCCCAGCTCCCGGAGTCGATGCGAGAGGAGCCGGTGGTGGCGGAGGCGGGCACGCCGCCGTCGCCGCCGCCGCCGCTGCCCCAGCCGCCGGAGGCGGCTTCTGATGAGGCGGCGCCGCCGCCGCCGCCCCCAACCGCGGATGCGGCCGCCGTTTCCGCAGCCGCCGCCGCCGGGCCGATCGAACTGCCGCCTATCACCTTCAGCTTCCAAGAAGATGTGGAAGGAGGCTCAAGGGCTGCGTCGCTGGAGGACCAGGTCGGGGACGAGCTGCAGGCGGCGTGGCGGCGGCGGCTGCAGCAGGCGGCCGAGGCGGCGGCGGCGGCGGCGGCCGCGGAGTCGGACCCCGAGGCGGCGCTGCAGGTGGCGGCGGTGCGTGAGGAGCTGCTGGTGCAGGCGGCGCTGCTGCAGGAGGAGTCCATCGAGCTGTCTATGGATGTTGAGATGGGGGAGGCGGTGGGGCTGCAGCAGGATCAGCAGGAGCAGCAGGAGCAGCAGCAGGAGCAGCAGGAGGAGAAGGAACAGGAGCAGCAGGAGCAGCAGGCGCAGGAGCAGGAGCAGCTGCAAGCAGACAAGGAGGAGGCACGCCGCGCGCAGTCGGAGCTTGCAGCCGCAGCGGCGGCGGCGCCGGAGGCCGATGAGGAGCAGGCGGCCACCCGCAGCAGCAGCAGTAGCAGCAGCAGCACCGGCGCCCAGCAGGCTGCTGATGGCAGCGGCAGTAGCACGCCCGAGGCCGACGCCGGCAGTAGCAGCGGCGGTGGCGCACTCGTCGGCAGCGGCGCCTGGGTGCCTTCCTCGCCGGAGCAGCTGCTGCAGTCGGAGGCTGAGCGGCGCATGGCGGTGGACGCGGCGGCGGAGCGGCTGGCGGCGGCGCTGGCGGCGGACGTGGCGGCGTCCATGCCGCCGCCGCCACCTGCTGGGGTGGCGGCGCCCGCCAGCGGCGGTGGCGGCGCCGGCGCCGGCGGCGGCGGCGAGGAGGGGTCGTTCACGGGCTCGGGCCAGTGGGTGGGCTTCATCGGCGTGCCAGCGCGGTACACGCCGGGTCCGGGCGGCGAGGGTGCGGGCGGCAGTAGCGGCGGCAGTAGTGCTACTGCCGCCGCTGTGGCAGCGGGCGCCAAGGCGTCGCCGTCGTCGCGCATTGCCGACACGGGCGCCGGCGGCTCGGGATACGGTTACGAGTCGGAGGGGCAGCAGGAGGAGGAGGAGGGCGGCACGCGAGGGCCTCGCCAGCATCAGCAGCAGCAGCAGCAGCAGCAAGCGCGGCGGGCCCGGCAGCAGCAGGCGCAGCAGGCACAGCAGGCTCGGCAGCAGCGGGTGCAGCAGGACCTGGCGGCGGAGGCGCGGGCGGCCGGGGCGCAGCCGCTGCTGCCCCCAGTGGTGGCGGGCGCGGTGGCGGCGGAGGCGGAGGGCAAGGTGGGGCCGCTGGAGTTGGATGGCCTGGCGGCGCTACAGCGGGCGGTGGAGCAGGTGGAGGAAGCTGCTACAGCCGCCAGCGGCCGGCGGCGCAGCCGGGCCGACAAGGGCGCCGCCGCCGCCGCCGGGGAGCCGGCGGGCGGCGGAGACGCTGCTGATGAGGAGTGGGAGGCGCGGGGTGTGGGGGAGGAGCTTGAGCAACAGGCGCAGCTGCAGCTGGAGGGGGCCCAGGGGGCGCGGGGTGTGGGGGAGGAGGTGCTGAGTGCGGAGGATCTGGATCAGATCCGTGCCGGCGTGGCGGCCATGGAACTGGAACTGGATGCAGCCAACTCCGACGCCATGGTGCCGCCCGTGGCAGCGGCGGCGGCGGCGGAGGAGGAGGAGGAGCAGGCTGTAGCAGCTGGCGTGCCGCGGCCGCCGGTTGCTGACCCGCTGACGCCCACGAGGGAGGAGGCCCTGGCGGCGCTCACGGGAGGCGCGGCGGCGGCGGCCGCGGATGCAGCTGTGGGCGGCGGCTTGCGGCACATGCAGCAGCAGCAGCAGCAGCAGCAGCAGGAGGAGGAGGAGGAGGAGGAGGAGGAGGAGGAGGCTTCACCGCAGCCGGCGGCAGCGGCAGCGGGGCAACTGGAGGCAGTCGCGGAGGCAGCGGCTGTAGCAGGCGCCCCCGGCAGCCTGGGCGGCAGTAGCAGCGGCCTGCTGGCTGACGTGGACAGCGACTGGGAGGTGGCGGCGCTGAGCGCGGCTGTAGCAGCCGGCGGCGACCCCTCCCCCGCCCCCGGCTCAAAGGCTGCAGCCGCTACAGCTCCTGCTGGCCCGGGTGAGCAGGCTGCTACTGCCGGCTTCGTTGGTGCTGCTGCGGCTACTGCCGATTCCGGGGAGGCTCGGGGGGAGCGCTGGGCGCCGGGTGGGGGCGAGCTGCACGCCTGGCTCAAGGGCCTGGCAGGAGACCGCCAGCGCTGGGCGGACCCGCAGCAGCAGCGCCAGCAGGCCGTCATGCCGCCACGTCCACGCCCGCGACCTGCAGCAGCAGTAGCAGCATCGCAGAGGCCGCCGCAACAGCAGCAGCCGCCGCAGCCGCCGGCGGCCATGCCTGACGCCGCCCTCCCTGCTGATACTGCTGCTACTGCTTCTGTTGCTGCTGCTGCCGCGACTGCAGGTGCTGCTGCTGCTAGCGGCGGCGCGGCCACCACAGGCGGCGTGGGTGGCGGCGGCGCCAACACCAGTCCCATCCCCACCGCCGTCACCGCCACTAGCGCCACGGGCGGCGGCAAGCTGCGTGTGGCCGACGGCGGCCTCATCAGCGGCCTGAGTCCGGAGCGCGACGCGGCGGCGGTGCTGGCGGCGCTGCCCGCTGACGGCGGCTACGGCGGCGGCGGCGGCTCGGCGGTTGGGCACGTGGGCGGCGTGGACGACGGCAGCGGCCCGCCGGAGGCGGCGGCAGCGGCAGCAAAGGAGAAAGAGAAAGATAGGGGCAGTGGAAGAGGAGGGGAGGTGGGAGAAGCTGTGGTTATGGGAAACATGGCGCGCGCGGAGGCGGCGGAGGGGCTGGCGAGCCCCGAGGCGGCTGTGCAGCTGCCGGCGGCGGAGCCGACGGCGGCGGCGGCGCCGGCAGCAGCAGTAGCAGCAGCAGCAGGTGCAGCTGGGGCCGCCTCCGCCGCCTACACCGCCAACCAGGCACGTGCGGAGGTGGCGGAGGGTCTCGCCGGCGCCGAGGCCGCCGCCGCCGCCGCTGCTGCTGCCGTCGGCGACGCCAATGAGGAACAGGCCCAGCAGCAGCAGCAGCAGCAGCCGCTGCCGCCGCCGCCGCCGCCGCCGCCGCAGCAGCAGCAGCAGCAGCAGCAGCAGACGCCTCAGAAGCAGCAGCAGCAGTGGTCGGATGCTGAGGACCAGGCGGGGGGCTGGGAGGGGGACCAGGACGAGGACCCGGCGGCGGTGCTGGGCGCGCGGGCCGAGGTGCTGGAGCTGCTGTCGCACCCGCAGGACTTCATTCGCGAGCTGCAGGTAGCTGGGCGGCCGGGTGGGGGGCTGGGGGGGCACACGCGTGTCAAACCACACACTACACACACGCCGTAAGCCGCTTGACCGTTGGGTAATCACTGCCCTGCTGCCGCCCACCCACCCGCCCTCCCTCCAATCCCCGCCCACGCATCCGCATCCACATCCGCACAGGCCAGCTCCGGCCCCGGCTCGGTGTGTCCCGACTACATACTGGGGGTGGTGGAGGCGGCGCGGGACCCGGGCATAGGTGAGGGAGAGCAGCGGCGAGAGCTCGAGGAGGGGAAATGCCAAATGGCCTGAGGACAGCGACGGTCTGCGGCATGAATGAATGGACTATTGTACATGGCATGAGCTGAAGGGGCCGCCCATACCTGTGCCCTGCTTTATTTCTACCGTACCACCTTGCTGCGTACGTCGCTCTGGTGCTATGCTAGGCCCGAACACCCAAGCACTGCCTCTGCTGCTGCTACTGCCGCCGCCGCCGCCGCCGCCGCCCGCACGTCCCATTCCATGACATATCCGCAGGCACGGCCGAGCACATGCAACCCTGGCCCAGCCCGCACCCCGCCGCGCCCCCGCCGCCTCCTGGGGGGGCGCCAGCAGGGCCGCCGGCGCCAGCAGACGGCATCGGCGGCACCTCGGGCGCTGCTACAGCCGGCGCCACCGGCGACGGCGATGAGCACGAGGCTGCTACAGCCGCCCGCGAGCCGCCGCCCACGCCTGTTGGCAGTAGCGCCGGCTTCTCCTCAGCCGCCTCCGGCCTGGATCCAGATGATTACGTCGCTGCTACAGCCGGCGGCACGGCGGCGCCCGCTGCTGCTGCTGCCAAGGCGAAGGAGGCGGCGCCGTCGCCTGAGGCGGTGGTCGCGGCGGTGCAGCAGGCTGTAGCAGGTGGTGCTGCCGCTGGCGGCGCTGGCGCTGGCGCTGGAGTTGCGGGAGCTGATGAGTCCAGCGCATCTGACACTGCTACAGCCGCCACCATGTCAATGGCGGGCATGGCGGCGGCCTTCGACGCGGCGGTTGACATCGCCGCCGCCACTATGGCAGCCACGGCAGCAGCAGCAGCAGCAGCCGAGGCCGAGGCAGCTACAGCCGGCGGCGGAAGCGGCAGCGGCGTGGCTGCTACAGCCGGCGAGCCGCACCCTGCCGGTGCGATGGAGGCCTGGGCGCACGGCCCTGCAGCCGTGGACCACCCCCACCAGCCGCCGCAGCCGTCAGCTGCTACAGCCGCCACCTCCGGCCCCGGTGCTGCTACAGCCAGCTCGGCGGCGGGCGCCCGCCAGCTGGCGGCGCGCGGCATGTCGCGGTCCGCCACCCCCTCCGTCGCCGGCCTGCTTCACGACGACCCGCTGCTGCTGCTACAGCCGGCATCGGCTGATCCTGCTACTGCCGAGCTGCCTGCTGCTGCTGCTCCTGCCGTCGGCGGCGGCGGCGGAGCAGGTGGTGGCGCCGCCGCCGCCGCGCCTGCGGCTGCTGCTGCTGAAGCGGTAGACGGCGGCGCCATCCGGCGGGCGGCGGGCGCTCTTCAGTCCCTGGAGTCCACCGACGGCGAGGAGCGGCACCGGCGCATGGCGGCCTTCCAGCAGGCCACCGGTGTGTGCGTGTGTGTGTGTGTGTGTGTGTGTACGTGTGTGTGTGTGTGTGTGTGTGTGTGCACGTGTGTGCGTGTTGTGTACGTGTGTGTACGTGTGTGTGTGTGTGTGTGTGTGTGTGTGTGTGTGTGTGCCCCTGCACGTGTTCGTGTGTTGGATGTGGTGTCACTGAGAATGCGTGCTGCGGCCTGCTGTATGGGGCGTGTGGTGTTGCGGTGCGGAGCGGTGGCGCCTGCGTTATAGTCGAGCCTCCCGGCCGTCCCCCATTTAGTTTGTGCTAATAACCACAACCCCGCCTTCCGTCCCTCCCTCCCCCCCCCTATCGCCTTGCCTGCATTGCTCGAATCCGCTTCCTTTAGCTTGGTTTAGTTTGGGCTGGTAACCACAACCCCCCCCCCCCGACCGACTGCTCCTACAGGTATGGACTCGCTGGACTTCATCCGTGACCTCAACGCCACCAGCTCCACCGCCGCCAGCCCCAGCTCCGGCGGCGGCGGCGCCCGTGGCAGTAGCAGCAGCGGGGGCCCCAGCCCCGGCAGTAGCAGCTCCAGCAGCACAGACGAGGAGGCGGCGCGCGAGCGCTGGGCGGGCGCGAGTAACGACGAGCTGACGGCGGCGGCGGCGGCGGAGGGGCCGGGCGGCGCCGCCACACGCGCCTTCGCGGAGCGCTTCGAGTCGCGGGCGGGCGGCGGCGCGGGCACGGGCGCGGGCACCGGCGGCCCCGCCTCCTCACAGACGCAGCAGCCGCAGCAGCAGCAGCCGCAGCCGCAGCAGCAGCAGCAGGCGCAAGGCCACCAACAAGTACAGGCGGCTTCGCAGCAGGAGCAAGAGCACGAGCAGGAGGAGGAGGAGGAAGAGGGGGAAGGCGTGCGGGAGGATGCTCCAACCGCCGCCGCCGCCGCCGCCGCTGCCACCGGCGGCGGCGCGCCCCCCTCGGCGCCCTCTACTCATCAGGCCCCCGCCCCCTCCCCGCTGGACGCGCGTGTGGCGGCGGTGGCGGCGGGGCTAGAGGGGGCGCTGCCGGGGCGTACGGGCGTACGGCAGGCGCTGGCTGCGGATGTGGTGCTGCTGGAGGTAAGGGGCGGGGGAGGGGCGTCGGGAGGAAGCGCTGGGGTGGGGTGGGGTGGGGCGGGGTTACTGGTAAACAGTCCCGGTGAGAAACAAAATGCGAACACGACTGCGCTGCAGCTGGGATGGGGCGGGGTAGCTCATTCAAGGCTCTCTGGCGGCAAGCAGGAATAATGGAGGAGGCACGCAATAACCTGATTTGCGGAGAGTCAAGCACGTGTGGCGTGCCAGCTTTCCGCTCCGCTCCGCGTTATAAATGTTTATAATTATTTCATCATTATTACAAATCCATATTCTCATTTCGCCCGCCGCCACAGGACCTGCAGTCACGGCTGGCGGCGCTGCGCGCGGCGGAGGCACGTGGCGCGCCCGCGGAGGAGCAGGCGGCGGCGCGGGCGGCGCTGGCGGCGGCGCTGGCGGGTGTGGGCCTGGCTCAGGACGCGGGGTACCGGGCGCTTGACTCGCTGGTGGAGAGCCTGGCGCTGCTGCGGCGGGTGCAGGCGGGAGAGGTGAGGGCGGGAGGGAGGGAGAGGTGAGGGCGGGAGGGAGGGCAGGCGTTCGTGTGTTTGTTTGGACGGGTGGGCGGGTGGGCGGGTGGGCGGGTGTGGGCGATGGCGTACTGCGTGCACAGGTGTGAACTGCGCGGAGAATGGGTGGGCAGTCCGGGGTCTGGCATGGGCGGGAAGGAGAGGTAGGCTTGCGACCGGTGTGAGCTCAGCACAGAGCTAAGCAGGCACGTGCTTTGACGGGACCGCTGCAGGTGCCGCCCACCGCGCTGGACGACCTGCAGGGCGGACGCACTGCCAGCAGCGGCGGCGGCGGCGGCGTTAGCGGCGGCGGCGGCGGCGGCGGCGGCACCAGCGACACGACGATCAGCGGTGGCGGCGGCGGCAGCGGCGGCGGCGATGGTGGAGCTGGAGGCGCGGCGGCGGGCGACGGGCACAGCACGTTCGTGTCGTTCGGCCGTGGCGCCGCGGGCGCGCCTGCGTCGTCCGCTGCCGCCGCTGCCGCCGCTGCGGCAGCCGGCGGAGGTGAGAAGGTGATGACTGGAGGTGGCGGCGGCGGCGGCGGCGGCGGCGGCGGCGGCGGTGGCGGCCCGGATGCCAGCATCGGTCATTTCACCTTCCCCACCATGGCCTCTGGGGCGGCCGCCGGCGGCGGCCCCGACGCCGCCGCTGGTGGCGGCGGCACCGGCGGCGGCGGAGCCGCTGGAGGTGGTGGCGGCGGCGGCGGCGGCGGCCGCAGCAGCGGCGGCGGCGGAGCCGGCGGCGAGGACGGCGGCGAGGAGCCACGCCCGCCGCCGCGGGTGGCGCGGCCGCACGCGCTGTCTTGGCCCGTGTGGCTGGCGGCGGCGGGCGGGCTGGCGCTGTTCATTGGGCTGTCGCTGGGCGCACAGCTGTCGGGCGTGTTCTCGGTGCTCACCGGCTTCATCATGGGCGCGGGCATACGCCGGGCCAACCGGCGCATCGCCCGTGCCATGGCGGCAGAGAAGGAGGCAGCGGAGAAAGAGGCGGCGGAGGGGAGCGCCGGCGGCGGCGGCGTAGGTGTAGGAGGAGGAGGAGGGGAAGGAGAGGGGAAGGAGCGGGGCGAGGGCGAGGGCGAGGGGGGCGGGGGTGGTGTGGAGAGGGCGGCGGATGGGGTGAGGGAGATGGAGAGGGAGAGGGAGAGGGAGCTGCACAGTGCGGAGCGGGCGGCGGTGGCGGCGGCCACGGCGGCGGCGGCGGTGGCGGCGTCCCAGTTCGGCGGCCCCGGGGCGCAGCTGTCTGCGGCGCAGGCGGCCAAGCGCGCAGCCGACATCGCCACACGCGAGTGAGTGGTGGTGCTCTGGCTGGCTGGCGGTCTGGCTGGCTGGCTGGCTGACTGGCTGGCTGGCTGGCTGGCTGGCTGGCTGGCTGGCTGGCTGGCTGGCTGGCTGACCGGCTGGCTGGGACATGTATTGATTGGACCCTGGATCGGGCAATGCTGGCACTACGTGCTTCACTGTGCGTGTGCGTCAGTGCGTTCTTTGTGTCTATCTAGCCCTTGGTTGGGCTCCATCCTTTCGATGAAGCTGACCCCGTGTGGTGTTGTGCCCTGTGCCCACTGCTGCCGCTGTTACTGCCACTGCCGGTGCCGCTGTCACGTCTGCTGCTGCAGGCACCAGGAGCAGATGCAGGCGGCACACCCGTCGGCCCACCACCACCACCCGCACCACCCGTCTCACCAACAGCCACACGACCACCCAGGCCACGATGGCGGCGGCACCGCCTCGGGCCATCAGGGCCCGGGCGCTGACGCCGGCCGCCGCTGGCGGCGCCGCTACCGCGGCCACACAGCCGACGTCGATGGTGCCGCCGCCGCCGCCACCGCCGCCGCCAGTACGCAGGAAGGCGGTGACGTGGATGAAGCCGGCGTGGAGAGCGGCGGCGGCGGCGGGCTGGAGTCAGCGGCGGCGGCGGCGGCGCAGCCGCCTGGGCGGTGGCGGGAGCTGTGGCGCCGCTGGCGGCAGTGCGGTGCGGGCGCGGTGGCGGCGGCGCGGCACTTTCTGTCGCCGTCCGCGTGGCGCCGGCAGCAGCAGCCGGCGGCGCCGTCGAGCGGCGCCCACGACGGCGGCAGCCTCAGCGGCGGCAACGCTGCTGTGAGCGCCGCCGGCCGTAGCGGCAGCAGCAGCAGCAACAGCAGCAGTGGCGGCCGTAGCAGGACGGTAACGGACAGTCGCAAGATTGCGGCTGCGGCGGTGCTGGGCGCGTGGGTGGTGGCGCAGAGGCTGGCACGCACCTAACAATGATGTTGATGGTGATGATGCCGCGGCGGCGCCGCAGGACTTCGGGCTGTATGAATGGAGGAGAGGAGAGGAGCTCACTTGTGTTCGGGTTTCGGGAGGGGCACGAAGTAGAAGTGCGGGTTTGGGCCACAACATCAGCCGAGCTCGGGTCGGCTAGGGCCACACAATCACGCGTGCCCGGCCCACACTGGGAATGGGGGATAGATGGAGGTGTACCGCACGCAGGGCGCCCGGCGCCATCGAGCAGCACGCGGACGGCTGTAGCACACTAGCACCGAGCAGCAACCGGACGGCTGTAGCACTGAGCAGCACACAGTTGACGTTGGCATCCCACACACGTTGATGATGGTGGTGAGGCAGGCAGCGGGTAGCAGTCAGCATGACCAAAGGCTCGCTGCCTCTTGAGTCTGAGATTAGGTAAAAGTGGTAATGTAACACAGGAGGTGAGAAGCACTACCCTGTCTGAATGTGGTGATACCAAGAGCGGTCTGGTCCCGCGCTGGGGCGGCCGGGTCTCTTGACTCTTCCCGCACGGGCGTGTCACTGTGTGGGCCCGACCGAAGCGGCGTCCATGCTTGTGAGCAACTAACGTCATCCTGCCCCCCTGCTGCTCGCTGTCCCCGTAAGCCAGCTCCGGTACCTCTATCCACGCCTGCCCCACATCAGCCCGAGGGGGCTGAGGCTGATAGAGCTGACTTGTTTCGGGACACTCAAGGAAGTGATGTCGCGGATGACGGCGTGATGAGGCTGGTGTGCTGCGCGATGGGTTCGGGGCAGCCAGGCCCACGTTGTATCGATGTACAGCTTATTCAATAAAATTGTCATGCGCATTCGCAATTCGGAAACAGCACGCCTGATTGTTGTTTCACTCTGCTGCCTTGCTATTCTTTGGCTTGTGCGCTCTCCCGAACGCATTGCTAAGACATTTTACCTTTCTAAATCTCAGTCAACAAACCTGGGTAACTCAGGCTCTTCTGCTAGCAAAATGGGCAGGGCGGAGGCCATCAACGAGATTAAGCAGGCGGTTGCCAGCCACAAGGCAAGTTTATCTGTGTATGTATGAAGGTTGCTATCAATTGGCAAATGACTTATACCTGCGCGTTAAGGGTAAACGGCCACCGCATGAACCGGGCCGAATTTGGCGTGGAGCCGTGAATTACCTAATGCCCAAGTCGCGATCGATTTATAGAGTACTTAGAGTACTTGTGAAGCAGCACATGGTCGGGCAGCGGCAGGTTAGGCGCGAGGGGTCGGCGGGGGCTCGGGGCCCACCCAGTGGGGCCCACGCAACGTCAGACGTGTGGCTCCAAACCCGCGCAGAGTCTGCGGACCCCACCCCGTCCCACCCCCGGCTAACCGCCCTCTGCCGCGCCGGATCGCGCCCGACACCCGCACCACCGCTAGGAGCTAGCACCCAGGCATGCCGCGCACAGCACTGCCTGCCTGGGTTTGTAATTCATGCTCTTCCCCCCTGCCTTCCCTCCTCCTCCGCACAGTGTTGACCACTTGTTGGGCAATTCTGTAACAACCTAACCAATGCTCCATGCACCTCACCAACCTCCTCTGTGCAGGTGCTTGTGTACAGCAAGACCTACTGCCCCTACTGCGTCAAGGCCAAGAACGCCCTCAACCAGTTCATCCCCGGCAAGTACACCGTGGTGGAGGTGAGTCCCAGCGTGGCAGGCAGGCAGGCGGGCAGGCGGGCAGGCGGGCAGGCAGGCAGGCAGGCAGGCAGGCGGGCAGGGGGGCAGGCGGGCAGGCAGGCAGGCAGGCGGGCAGGGGGGCAGGCGGGCAGGCAGGCAGGCAGGCGGGCAGGGGGGCAGGCGGGCAGGCAGGCAGGCAGGCGGGCAGGGGGGCAGGCGGGCAGGCAGGCAGGCAGGCGGGCAGGGGGGCAGGCGGGCAGGCGGGCAATTGGACAGGGAGTAACTGAATCAGCGCATTGAGGCCGGTAGTAGCAGTAGCAGTAGCAGTAGCAGTAGCAGTAGCAGTAGCAGCAGCAGCAGCAGCAGTGAGCCATGGGGGCGGGCATAGTGGTCAGGGCTTTCTGTGGCGGGGCTTGGGGGCCGAGGAACTGTATGGGGGCACCGTTGCGGCGCCACCGCACAGGATGAGGCCATGGGGTTGTGGGGGCTCCTGCGAGCCAGGGGCTGGACGGTGGTGCTCTAGCTGAGTAGGGAAGGGCCGCAGGCGGGAAGGACAGACATGCAGCTGGGTGCATCCCCCCACCCACACCCACCCTCACCTAACCTCGCCTGCTGCCTACCTGCTCTACTTCGCTACATACCCTTGCTACATATCCTTGCAACCAACCTCAACCTCAACCTCCCCCCCCCCCGCGCTCGCAGCTGGAGGACCGGCCCGACATGGACGCCATGCAGGACGCGCTGCTGGACATCACCGGCGGCCGCTCCGTGCCGCGCGTGTTCATCGGCGGCAAGTTCCTGGGCGGCGGCGACGACACCGCCGCCGCCGCCGCCAACGGCAAGCTGGAGAAGCTGCTGCGGGAGGCGGGCGCGCTATGAATGAGCGTGGGGGCAGCGGCGGTGGAGGTGGAGGTGGAGGGAGGAGGAGGAGCCGAGGGGGAGGAGGGGAAGGAGAGGGTTGCGGCTTCGAGGCTGTGAGGTGGTGGTGGTGGTGGTGGTGGTGGTGGTGGTGGTGGTGGTGGTGGTGTGCGCGCCTAGAGAAAGGGGAGAGCGTTACTGAGCGAAAGAGAGTGTTGCATCAGTGTTGAAGGGGAGAAGAGCGAGAGGGCGCCAAAAGGAAAAGCTCGTCACGCCGTATGTGGGGGTAGTTGCGAGACAGACAGACAGGCTGCGAGACAGGCTCGAGTGGACTGCGCAGAAGGACACCGTGCATGTGTAACCCAACTGCCGGATGAACGCGTCGCACCCATCCGTGGCAGGGGGCACTGGGCAGTGGGCACACACCAGCATGCAGGCTCCTTGGGAGGCCCCGTCTGCCAATGCATCCGACTACCGTATCCGAGCATGCGACGTGCTGCGCTGTACACGATGCACTTGGCTTGCGTACTAAGGAGTAACATGGCGACTTGTGGATGCATCTCCAGGGCTGCCGAGAGTCAAGGGGGGTTGAGGGCCCCCTGCTTCCTGCGCACTTGCTGCTGGAAACACACGTTCGCCCGGGCGCTAACTTAAGACAACCATAGGAACATTACACAAGAACAAGACACAAGAACACTAGAAGTCGCCGCCTAGCTAAGGATGTGCTTGTGTAACGCTGCTCCGTCAGGAGACATGCAAGGCCGGAAATGATCATGTCACACAGCCACCGCCAACAAACGACGTCCTGCTCCGCTGCGGGCGCCCCAGTAGTAGCTTGTCAGAAAGCACTCCGGCCTAACAAATCGAAGGGCCCGGGCCGCATAGACGCTTCCTGGAGGCCCTCGCTCACACACACCCTTGCACGCAAGGCGGGCCTGTTAAGGCGCATTCCACGCCGCCGAAGACCTGGCGTTCGCTAGCCAGTGTGGCGGGAACACTCTTCACAAACCCACAGCCAGACAAACATACCTGCACCAATGGGTGACACGAGTCCACACAGCCACATTCAAAGCACCGTACGTCAAATTCACAGCGCCTGTGCCGGCACCGGAGGATCTCCGCTCACGCCCTGTCGTGGCGGGCACGCCGGGCGCATTCCTCCCAGTGCCCCGCCCACCAGTGGTCCTTCTGGCACGCGTCGCTGCAGTCGTAGTACGCAGCGCCGCACCCGGGGCAAGCCCGCATGCCCCGCTTCGCCCGGGCTGCGCTGCAGCAGCAGCCTCACAGCCATCTGCTGCGTCCCATGGAGTTCCTTTGGCCTCACCTCCTCCTGCTGCGGGCTGCTCGGCGCCGATGCGATTGCGGCGGCGGAGGTCGCGGCCGCGGTGCTGCTGGGACCCGCGGCGCCACCACGGCTTCTTCTTGTTGCATCGAGACTTTGGCATTTGCAGCCGCTGTAAATCAGTCTGGATGTCTGGACAGGAGCATTCAACTTGGCACCAACAACTTGTCCACAAGCGCTGGGGCGCTTCAATCGCGCACGTCGTGCCCGACCTCCTGTCTGCCCCCACCAGGGCCACCAGGCCATCCCGCAACGCCAGCCGCACCAGCCTTTCTCAAACAACACACCTTCGCGCCACAACAGGTGCTCTGGGGAGTGAACGCCACAGCTCTCTTCCACATAACGATGCGGGCTTCTAGCGTGCCTGTGCCGTCCAACCTCCAATGGTTCATCCGGCCCGATGAAACCCGCCGTTATCGCCGCCCCCTCCTCATGCGTATACACCTCAACAATGAAAGAATTGTCTGAACTGACTGACGCGCATACAAACACAGCCCAGAGTCCACACAGCCGCCCGCGCGAGGTAACGCAACCCGCTGCGTGCCGCTACTGCTGCAGCGGCTCTGCTGAGCCGATCCGCCCGCCGCCCGCCAGCCGTTCCCCACTGCAGCCCTCTCGGTGCCCCGCCGCCCAATGCTGCTCCTGACACCCTCGGCTGCAGTAGCACAGCCCACGGCAGCTGGGGCAAGACACTGGCCTGGTAGCCCCGCTGCTGCTACTGCCGCCCGTGCCCTCTCCTTCATCGGGGACCTCCACGCCCACCCCGCCGGTTCCCGCTCCCACGGCGCCCCACTCGCTGTCACCAGTCAGGTTGGCACAGCACGGGTTGGCGCAGCTGAGCGGCAGAAGCGAAGCAGTCGGCACGTTGCCGCCACCGGCGGTGTCACCCCTGCCTTCTGATGCCGCTGCTGCTGTTTCGCTGCTGCCGCCACCGCTACTGCCACCGCTACTGCCGCCGCTACTGCCACCACCACTGCGGCGGCCCAGCAGCTCCGCAGCCAGCGCCCGGCCTTCCTCTTCGGCCCCTAACGGCGAAAGTGGCACCACCAGCATCGGCTCCGGCCGCTGCCCTGCAGAGGCGGCAGCAGCACCAGAAACTCCAGCTCCGCCAGTAGTGCTACTGCCGCTGCTGCTGCTGCTGCTGCTGCTACCTTCCGGTCGCCGCCGGCTCGCTAGCAGCCGGGCCAGCAGCTGCTGGCGAACCTCCACGCCGCCGAGGAACCCAGCCGCAATGTCGCTTTGCGATACTACTGCCGCGGCCTCCGGGCTGCCGCCCGCGGCGGCTGCAGCCGAGCTGCTACTGCCGCTACTGCCGCTACTGCTGCTACTGCCGCTGCTGCCCGCGGCGGCGCCGCCAGACGCAGCAGCCGCTTGCCGCAGCTCTTCGATGTAGAACAGGCACGCTGCTGCCTGCTGGGCTGCCGGGCTGTGGCCGATGCCGCCGGCGCGCCTGGCAGCAGCGGCTGCCTCATTACCATCAGCGGCGGCGGCGGCGACAGCAGAGCCTGCAGAGTATTGATCCGCGCTGCCCGCCGTAATACTGTTGAGGTAGTTGAGGGCCGCACGGCTGAACACGTCCGCCGTCTGCTGCTGCTCCTGCTGCTGCTGCTGCTGCTGCTGCTGCTGCCAGCAGGGCGGCGCCTGGCCGCTGCAACTGGTGCTGCTGCTGCTGCTGCTGCTGCTGCTGCTGCTGCTGCCAGCGGCAAGGCCGCGAGTGGCTCCTTTGCCCCGTGGTGGCAGTAGCACCGGCCGCAGCGCGTCCGGGACCGCCAGGGCTGCTACAGCCAGGGCGGTCAGCAGGCAGCTGCTGAGGCGGGCGCCGTCCGGGTCGTCTGGCGGCGCCCGCCGCAGCGCCGCCAGCCCCACCTCCATCACGCCCACCACGTCCACGTCACGAAGCAGCCACTGCCGCCAGCTGAACGCCTCGTCCAGGGCATGTGCCATGCGCTCCGCAGGGCCGCCGTCGTCAGCGGGGCCGCCAGTCAGGACCGTCGTCGTCTGCGCCGCCTTCAGCGGCGGCAAGCTGCTGGTCGCCAGCCGACGCGCCTGGCTCGCCTCTGCCTCCGCCTCCGACAGTGCCAGCAGCGCGGGCTGCACCCACAGCAGCAGCGGCTGTAGCGGTGCCGCCAGTTGGCACAGGTCCCCTCCCGCCTGGCGGTGCGCCGGCACCCGCACATAGCGCGACAGCGCCGGCAGCCAGCGGTGCACCGCGTGCGATAGCAGCAGGCGCACCTGCCGCGTCCGCAGCCGCATTCGCGGCTGCGGCTCCGGTTGCTCTTGCTCATGTAGCTCATGCGCGGTCTCCGAGCTCGTGCCGCCGCCGCTACTGCTGCTGCTGCTGCCGCTACTGCTACTGCCGCTACTGCCGCCGCCGCTACTGCTGCTGCTGCTGCTGCTGCCAAGGCCCTGCTGCTCAACGGACGCGAGCAGCCAGCCAAAGGCGGCTGGGGATGACGACGCATCGACCGGCAGATCAGAGGCCACCGACGCCAGGTGCAGCAGCTGCTGCGGCCGCCAGAACTGCAGCCCCCCCTGCGAGCCGTCCTCGCTGCCAGCTCCGGCTGAGCTTCCGCTGTGGGCAGCCGCCGACTCACAATCCCCGCCCGGGGCTGCCGCACCGCTGGTCCCTCGGTGCGCTAACTGGGCCCAAGGTGACGGCGGCAGCAGTGCTACGGGGCCCAACATCCTTACACACCACAGCAAGGAGTCAAGCTCCGGTGCGGCGATGCGGGAGTCATCGCGACCACCTGAAGTGCCAGCCCCTTCACCGCCGCCGCCCCCACCGCGGCCGCTTGCCGCCGCTGCGGCGGAGACCGCTGCCGCCGCGTCTAGCTCGGCGTGCGCCCGCTTGCCCAGGCTGGTGATCAGGGCCGCGGTCTGGGCCGGCGGTGCGAACGCCAGCAGCTCCTGCAGCACCGGCCAGGAGCAGCCCGCGACAATGCGGCTGCCGCAGTGGGGGATCTGTAAGGCCGCGGCCAGGATCTCCACGGCGTCGTCACCCGACTTGGCGCGGCGCACCGCGACCTCCAGTGCAGGCACCAGCCCGGCCGCCAGCGCCACCTCCAGGGCTGGTGGCGCGCGTGGCGGCAGCAGGGAGCCTGCATATGAAGTTGGTGAAGTGCAGGTGAGGTTCGAGGTTGGCACGCAAAAAGTTTTCAGGGTGTGCATGCATACACATGGCCATGTGAGCGCAACAAACACAAGGCCAGACAGAGCTGTGGGGTGAGAGCATCACAGGACATATGGCAGCGGCAACGATGGGGAGCGGGTTTTGGCGGTTGGTTGGCTGCGCGCCATGTGGCCGCGGCAGGCACTGCTTGCAGGCACGGCGCGGCCAGCAGCACGCAGCTTGGGCTGCTTTGGGCACGGCCAGGGCCATGATCGCACACGGCCAGGGCCATGATCGCACACGGCCAGGGCCATGATCGCACACGGCCAGGGCATGATGTGCGCAAGTGCTGCAGGCGCCCACCCGCCCACCGCCCACCTGGCAAGCGGTCCATTCGCAACACCTCGTTGATTCTAGCGGTGAAAGCGCGGCCAGGCGCGCCGCCGCCACGCATCAGCGCCACCACCGCCCGCCACCAGCGGCGCCCCATCTGCTGTGCGTCCGCCCGCCGCCGCCACCTGCATCGGCTGCCGTCTGAGCCCGCCGCTGCATCGGCCGCGCCGGCAGAAGCGGCACCGGTGCCTGGCCGCAGCAGCTGCTTGGCCAGCGCGAGTGCAGCAAAGCCCATGTCCCACACCGCGGACTGGGGCAGGCACAGCCGCGGTCGGGACTCTGTCAGTAATGGCTGCTGCTGCTGCTGTGGTGGCGGCGGCGGCGTGGCATTTGGGCCCCCTGGCGGCACCGACGCCGCTAGCTCCGCCACACGCAGCACTAGCTCGTAAGCAGCGCGGCGGCTGATGGGGAGCGGCCAGCCGCTTGTGCCGGTGCTGGCTGCAGCCGGCGGCGCTGTGGCGGCGCTGAGCTCAATACCGAGCAAGCAGGTCAGCACCTCAAAGGGCCCCTCGTGAAGCACGAAGACCGGCGCCTTGGCGCGCGAGGCAGGCGACTGGGCTTCAGCAGCGCCCGGGCGCTGCTGCTGCTGCTGCTGCTGCTGCTGCTGGCGGTGCACCCGCACCAGCTGCTGCAGCTCCTCGTGCCGACGCAGCTTGGGCCGCAGGTCACACACCTCCTCACTGCTGGCCTCCTTGAGCCCCAGCACCGGCAGCCCCGCCGCCAGCTCCTCCGGCAGGCCCCACACGCCCCGCACGCCGCCGCCGTAGCCCGCCGCCTCCAGGGTCACCACCACCTGAGACAGCGCCAGGAAGCGCAGGCAGGCGCCCCAGGGCAGCGGCGGCGGGCCGCCAGCGCCGTCACCATCTGAGCTCCCGCGGCTGTGAGTGCCCATAAATGACTTTGTAGAGGTTTCTACAGCTAGCAGCCATCTGTGTGCAAACATGGAACCATGCGTGAACAGCCAATTTGCTGTGGACAACAGCATCGGCTGAGTGCCGCAGGGGGGCTGCTGCTGCTGCTGATATCGGCTACTGCCGCCTCCGCTCTTGCTTCCGTCCAAGCGGGCGCAGGTCAGGACCAGCCGCCCCGCGTGCTCCAGGCAGCCACTGGCGGCCAGCTCGCGCACGAATAGCTGGTCCAGGGACGTCCGCCCGGTTGCTGCAGCCTCCGCCTCCTCCTGCTCCTCCTCCTCCGCCTCCTCCTCCTCCTCGCCTGCTGCTGTTGCCGACACGGGCTGGCTGCCACTGCGGGCGCGGCAACTGGCGGCGGTGCATGGCCGCAGGCGGGCGATGTCTGAGATAAGGTTGTCCGCAATGAGCGTCGCCGAATGAATATACTCGGCCAGCCTTAACGTAGCCTCCACCACATCAATGCCACCTGCTGCTGGGTCCGACACGCGCTGAGGGCGGCTGCCGCTATTGTCGCACGCCGCTGTCTCCGCGTTTGCCGCCGCCGACTCCGGCACCGCCGCCGCCGCCACTGCTGCCGAAGCCGGCGGCGGCAGCAGCCGCGCGGCGGCGTCCGTAAGACCAGCCATCAGCCGCCCATGCACCCGCAACGTGTGGCCTTGCAGCAGCGCGCGGACCGAGGCGGCGGCTAGCTGGGCCAGCGGTCCAGCGCTGCTGCTACTGCTGCTGCTGCTGCTGTTGCTGCTGCTGCTGCTGCTGCCAGCGCCGCAAGCGCTGCTACTGCCAGCTTCTGCCTGCTGCATCGAAGGACCGACAGCGGGCCGAATGCCGGCGCTGAGCACGCCGGCTACGAGCGCGTGCAGGTCGCCGATGCGCTCCAGGGTGTCCCGCTGCTGCTGCTGCTGCTGCCGCATCCGGCTGCCGCCTCCGCCGCTGCCGCCACCGCCGCAGCCGCAGCTGTCCAGGTGCAGCCGCCCGGTGTGGGCAGACAGCTGCAGCAGCAGCAGCCACAGCTCCTGTTGCGACATGAGCGCGAGTGCGCGGCGCTGCGCGAGCGGGTCGCCGTCGCCGCTCACGCCGCTTTCGAACGCGCCCTTGGCACCAAGCAGTGCGTTCAGAAGCTCGAATGGCACCAGCTCGCCTGACGGCTGCCTGCCGCCTTTGCAGAGGGCAAGAGCGCGGGCCGCGGTCGCTGCCAGTTTGTCGAGCGACTGTGCGAACTTGGCCGCGGATGGTTCCGTGCATGGCTGCGTGTGCTGCTCGTGACCGCTAGGCAAATGCTGCTGCAGCTGCAGAGGTCAGGAGGGGAAGCCCGAGGAAAAAAGCGGGAGTGTTTGCGGTTGCGGGAGGCAAATTTTCGCCCGTCTGAGGCGGCCAGGTCTGGAAGGGCTACTGCCACCCTGTGCCACCGCACCAACAGAGTGAGAGAAAGGGCCCCACAAGCGACTCACCTGATCGCGCGCAGAGGTGTCGGAGGCGGAGCTGCCGCCGGGGCCAGCGCTGCCGGGTTTCTTCCTATTGCCGCGAGGAGCCATTGCGCATTTGTTTTGGCCTGAGGATTGTAAGAGACAACCGCTCCCCAAATGTCTGGCTTTGGGTTCATTGGGATGAGCCATCAGCGATCCCGCCACGCCCTCCCGCCGCTTCCCCCTCCCCCCTCAAAACCCCGTCCCGCCGTGTCCCACCCACACCAAATCCCTGCGCTTTGGCAACATGCAGCTGAAAGCTAGTTACAGGCGGTGTGGCAACCCGGGCCAACGTCAATACCCCCGCATCTGAAGGGCGCCCAAAAACCTTGCAGCGCGACAATGCGTTTCGAAGGAGCTCAAGCCCACGTGCTCCTTTCCGTCAAGCTGTCCTCACAAGCAGCAGCAACCAATATGGCTTGTCGCATCACACCTCCCCTCCATGCTAGCTGGGCCAGCCAACGCCTTCACTGCTACACTACCACACAGGCAGCCAGCCCCTCTTGCGGCTGCTGCGGCTACATCTGCTACAGCCCACTCCCTCGTTTGCCGCCTCCACGCGCCACCGCTGCTGCTGCTGCCTACTGCTGCTGCCGCAGCCTGCTGCTACTGCCGCTGTGACAGGTCGTCGGCCAGGCACGCCACGTCAGACACCAGCTGCTGCAGCTGCGGGTCGTGCGGCCAGGACAGCGCGTCCGCAGACTCCTGCATGCGGGTGGGTGCGAGGATGTGTGCATGTGTGTGTGTGTGCATGTGTGTGTGTGTGTGTTAGAAAAGCACAAGGAGAGGAAGGGTCGACACCGTGCGTGTGTGTGGGAGGGGGTTCCATGTGCTTAAGTTAATGACGAGGTAGACGTAGAACAGACGTTGCAACACAACGGGGGGGAGGAGGATGCGGTTGACAACAGGCTACATACGTCAACAACGGCAGGCGTAAGGGCGCGTGTGTGAAAGCGCGTGCGGGTGTGTGGGGATGATAGGTAAGACTGGTGCAGCATAGCATACACCAGCGGCACGGCGCAGCCCCCCGAGGAAAACAGTTGTAAATTGGGTCTCCCCACAGCTGTAACATGAGTTAGAATTGGGTCGCGCGGGTCGATGTGCTGCTGCCAACGCCCCACGTGCCACAAGCACCCTTGCCATGCCATGCCATGCCACGCCGTTGTTGCGGTGAACGTAACTGTAACACGCCACGCCACGCCACGCCACGCCGCGAGCGCGCCTCCCTCTCACCCCAATCTGCTCCAGCAGCTCTTCGACCGCCTCGGCGTTGTCCCCCTGCGAGTGCAGCGGCAGCCGCCGCCGCCCGCCGCCGCCGGCTTCCCGCTGTGTCTCCAGCGCGTCTGCGTCCGCGCGCAGGTACTGCAGCGCCCGCTGCGCCGCGTGCAGCGCCAGCAGCACCCGCACCCGCGTGCACTTGTCCACCCGGTACGGCGCCGCCGCCGCCGCCGCCGCCGCCGCTGGCTGCTGCTGCGGGCCGTCTTCTGTTGCCGCAGAGGCTGGCGGCGGCGGCGGGGTCGGGGTCGGGGTCCCGACGGGAGGCGTCGCGGCGCCGTCGCCGTCACCAGCAGCTGCGCCGTCTTCGCCGGTAGCGGTGGCTGCCGCGGCTGCCGCCGCCGTGGCGCGGCGGAGGCGCAGGCGGGTTGAGCGCCGCGCCGGCGCGTCCGGGCTGGCGTCTCCGTCATCGCCGTCAGCGGCCCTGTCGTCGCCAGCAGGCGCGCAGAGCAACAGGGTTCGGCGCTTCCGTGCCGTCCGTTCTGTTCCATGCAGCCCTTCAGGCCCAGTCCCTCAAACCCCCCCCCCCCGCCGCACCACCTCGCACCCGCGTCATCCAGCAAACGGTGCCAAGGTAGTGGACGAGCTCAACGAGCGCCTCCAGGCCCACAGCGCCCCACGCCCGCCATCCATCCCTCGCCATCTATCCCATCACCACACGTGCCCGCCCCGCCACACAAACCCACACACACTCTCTCTTACCCGGCCGCCGCTGCCTCCGCCTCCGCCTCCGCCCGCGCCGCTGCCTCCGCCGCCCGCTGGGCCACGTGCTGCAGCTCCGCCGACAGCAGCCCAATGGCCGCCGCCGGCAGCTGCGTCCGCGGGTCCGCACCGTGCAGCGCCGACGACATCAGCTGCATGAGCGGGCCGCTACAGCCGCCTCCGCCCGCTCCGCCAGGCTGCTGCTGCTGCCGCTGCCGGGCACTGACGCCCCCCTCCTCGGCCTCCGCCTCACCTCCGTCGACAGGTGGTGGCGGCGGCGGCGGCGGCGGCGGCAGCGCGGCCTGCAGCTGCGGGTGCTCCAGCAGCGCCACCGCCACCTGCACCAGGCCCTTGCGCGTGCCCTGCAGCCGCAAGCGCAGTGAACACCAGTTTTGTGGTGATGAGCGGCGGGCGCGTCCTGCCCCCATACCGTACCGCCACCACAATGGTCCGACCCCCGCTGACACAGGAGCACAGGACCGGCGGATTGGCGGCACACAGCAGCTGTCCCGGAGCCGCTTCTGACCCGGACACACAGACGGCGGGCGCCGGAACTGGAACCCAACCATCTAGCTTTGGCACCCTCGCAAGTCTACTGCTTCCTCTGCTCGCACGCACCCTTGTCACCATGCATGAGCGCACGCACGCACCTCATGCAGGACGTCGCGTGTGGCCTTGACCACATTCACAAACAGCTGCGCCGCCCATTTGCTGGTCACCTCTGCAGACGAGGGCGGCGGCGGCGGCCGGCCCTCCGCCGCCGCCTCCACCTCTCGCGCCACCCGCTTCTTCGTCTTGGTCAGCGCCACGGCAGAGGCCGGGTCGCGCAGCAGCCGCTGCAGCGCCTGCAGGGACGTGGCGGCGAACACGGTGGCGGCGCAGGAGGCCGCGGTGGCGGGCGGCTTTTGCGCGGTGGCGCGCAGGCGCTCGTGCAGCGCCGGGTGCGTCGCGACCTGCGCGCACATGCATTTGGGTTGGGTTGCGAGCAGGCATGGGTTTGAGTGTGTTGGGGCGTAGTGTGAGTGCGCGCAGATGAAGGGGTGGCGCGCGTGTGTGTGTGTGTGTGTGTGTGTGTGTCACCACACCAAACGTGCACGTGTCTGGTGGGGGCTACGTGGGATGGTGAGAGGTGCGGTGGGCAATGGGGCGGTGGTGCAATGCGTGAGTGTGGGCTGCGGCTGCGGCTGCAGCTGCGGCGGCCCGGCCCGCGCACCAACCTGCATCCGGAAGGCCGCAGCGGCCGCCAGGACCTCAGCGGGCAGCCGCGGCGCCTCACCCTCCTCCTCCTCCTCGTCCATGTGCCCCTGCTGCTGCCCCTGCCCCTGCTGCTGCTCCTTGCGCGAGGCGCGGCCGCACTGGTGGGCGAAGGGCGCGTTGCTCCGCATCTGGGGGATACCGGGCCCTACCAGCGCAGCTGCGGGTGAGGGAAGGGGTGGAGGCAAGGGCACACGCCGACACGCGGCATGGGCATGGGCACGGGCACACAAAGGACGTGTCGGTTTGCATCAACCGCCATGCATCAACCGCCGTGCAACATGCTGTCACCAGCTCTTCCTCAGGCTCAATCCGTGCTCCCTTTTTCAGCGCCCCCCCACATCACTCGGTGGGAATCACCCAGCCACCGCATCCCACCTCCCCACCACCGACCCCACCATCCCGCCCCTGCCTTATCTCTCCCCATCCCACACTCTCCACACAACCCCACACCTCACACACCACCCCTCTCACCCAGCGCCTTGTCCTTCTCGCTCGCCAGCTCGCTCTTGACCACGCCGCGCAGCAGCGCCGGCAGCAGCCCCGGCAGCCGGTACAGCGCCAGCAGCGTCACCGGCGCCGGCCGGCAGCGGCTGGGCTGTAGCAGCCCCGGCTGTAGCAGCCCCGGTTGCTGTTCCTGCTGCTGCTGCTGGGGTTGCTGCAGGGGTCGCTGGGGCATGACTGCGGGCGATGCGGACCGCTCCTGCTGCTGCTGCGGCGGCTGCTGCTGCTCGCCGCGGCTCCGTTTGCGGCTTGCAGAGTCGGGGCTGCTACTGCTCGGGGGAGCGCCGCCCGACGCACTGGCTGCGTGACCTGCGCCCGCAGCCAAAGCCGCAGCCGACGCCGCGTGGGGCGAAGCCCCCGGCCGCCCTGCCGCAGCCGGCGAGGAACCCGCTGCGGGCGTGGCGGAGCCACCCCTCGCAGCTGCTGCCGCTGCTGCTGCCGCTGCTGCTGCTGCTGCTGCGGCCGCTTCCTCCTCGTCCGCGGCCAGGGCCACCGCTAGGTTGCCCAGAGCCTTGAAGGCGCCGGAGCGAAGGTGGCTGGGCCGCCGGTGCTGGCACACGGCCAGCAGCGCTGCACGCACACAGCGAGCGAGCGGGGTGTGTGTGTGTGTGTGCCATGCATGTTTAATTGATGACAAGGGAGATGTAGACAGACGTTGCGGGGGGGGAGGGAGGAGGTGCGGGGTGGCGGGTAGGTTTAGGAATGCAGCGTTGGGTCGCGCGACATGAACGGAACAAAGCACTCCGGGCAGGACAGGCGCAGCCTGTCCCCTGGCGGGAGGCTGACCCCGGCTGTCCTCCACATGTTCCAGCAGGCAATTCCGCTGGTTCCATGATAGAGGCGCCACCGGGAGCTCCTCAACTGCCGCACTGCAGACACGGTCTGCGCTCTCCTGCCTGCCTCCATTCCTCGCCTCTCCCAGCCACCTGAACACCCGCAGCCACCTAAAGTCACCCACCCAACGCACCTCGCACAAGGTCCAGCGGCATCGCGCCCGCCCGCAGCCGCGGCCGCAGCTCCGCGCCGTCAAACACGGCCAGCACCTCCTGCACGTCGTGCCAGCCCGCCGCCTTGCTGCTGCTACTGCCGCCGCCGCCGCTGCTGCTGCTACTGCCGCCGCCCCCCAGGATCCAGGTGGTCAGGCTACGCCAGTAGGGGTGCGCCGTGCCGTGTTGCTGGAACTCGGAGACGGGCGGCAGCGGCGGGGGCCTGCGGGGTATTAAGCAAGTCGGCAAGTCAGCGGCGGGGGCTCATCAGCTGCCAGCTGGCACACACTCGCCACTCGGGGTCGGCGTTGGTTTGGTGGTCTGGTGCACGGACAGAGAGACAAGCTGGGCTGCACGGAGCATGACGTTGCGGGCTGCCGGTGTTGACAGTGGCGCAGGAGGATCACAACATCATGGATAGTCCGCACAAGCAGGAGGACGTGTGTTCACAATTACAACTGGTTGATTTTGAGGTATGCCAACCTTCATGTCCGAGATAACTCCAACCTAGTTGCATGCATGCGCGCTGAGGCTGTTGGCCTACTCCTAATTGCACGCGTGCGCATTGAGGCTGTTGGCGGCCTAGTCCTGTCGCGCGCCGACTCGTAGTCCTCCTGCTGCACCGGTTGCACCGCGAGCACTATGATGTCATTATCATTATCATTATCGTACTCATACAGATACGGCGTGGCGTGCCGGCACGCTAGATGGAAGACGGAAAGCTACTCGTGCCGTCATACAGCCCGCAACAGTGCCTGCCATCCCCAATGCCTATAAATAGCAATATGTTGAGTCAGGAGAGCGGTGTTGACACCTCTCACCGGTCTCATCCCGGCCCCTCCCTGCGTTGCGTGTCTGCCTGCCCAAAAGCCTCCCCCCACCCCACCCCACCCCCGCCGTCCCCGGGAGCTCACATGGGACGCGGGATGGGGCCCCGTGCGGCCGTGGGCGCCCCCGCAGCACTCGGTGCTGCCGGCTCCTGCTCCTGCTTCTCCTCCTCCTCGTCCTCCTCCTCCTCCTGCCCCTGCTTTGCAGCCGCGGCCTTCGCCGCCCGCTGCCTGCCGGTCGCGTTGTCGTTGTTGTTGGTGGTGGTAGTTGTTCCGGCCGCGCCCACGCCCTCACTCAGCTGCGACTGCTGAGGAGCGGCATCACGGGGCGCGGCCAGCCCTTCCCCCTGCTCCTGCGGCTGCTGCTGCTGGCCTTGCCCAGCGGACGCGCCACACACCTCCATCGCGCCTGACCCTCCTCCTCCTCCACCACCACCACCACCTCTGTCCGCGGCGCAGCCGCCGCTCCCATCGCCTCCTCTCCCGCTGGCACCTGCGTCGGGTGCGGACGCGCCCGCGCCCTCCACGCCGTCACACTCCATGGGCTGCGGGTGCTGCGGGTGCTGCGCCGCACCACCGGCTGTAGCAGCCGCCGGCGCTGCGCTGGCAGTAGCACCAGCATCAGCGCCAGTCGCAATACCTGCGGCTGTTGCGCCGCCGCCGCCGCTGCTCATGCGCGCCTTGCTGCGGTTGAAGAGGTCCAGGATGCTGTGGCTGCCGGCCGCCACCGCCGAGCGGCCGTTGCCCTGCAGCCCTGAGTTGGTGGGCGTGGGCAGCCGGCCTCCCGCCGAGGGCGCGGGGCTGGGCGTGGGCTGCGGCGCGGCCCCTGGCTCGGCGAGCTTGGCCAGCGCCTGCGCCAGCATGGAGGGCGGCACGGCGGCCGCCTGGTCCTGATGCGGGTGCGGGTGCGGGTGCGGGTGCCGCTGGGGCAGCGGGGTGGGCGTGGGCAGCGGCGGCTGGTGCGGGGTGGCGGCGGCGGCGAGGTCGGCGGGGGTGCAGGCTGGCGCTGGAAGCGGCGGACCTGGTGGGCGGAGAAGAACAGCAATAGGAGGTTGCCGTCAGCAAGCATACATACGCACGAGCGGCAAGGAAGAAGGCAAAAGAAATCTCCATGCGGTAACAAAAAAGCACTTCAACAGACAAGGCTTCTCTCTGTGCATGGGGTTTACCTTGCGCGGTCAGCGGCGTGGGCAGCGGGCTAGGCAGCGGTAGCTGCGCGCGCAGGTGCGGCATGGGCGTGGGCGCTGGCGGCCCTGGCGGCAGCAGCGGTGTGCCAATGCCGGCACCACCAGCACCACCCGCAAGCGGAGTCAGGCTGCCGCCGCCAGTTAGCGGCGTGCCGCCCAAGGGCAGCAGCGGCACTGGCAGCGGCGACAAGCCCGGGCCACCTGCGGCGGCCGTGGCAGCAGCAGCGGCAGCCGCCGCCGCTGCCGCGGCCGCGGCCGCGGCGGCAGCCGCAATCGCCTGCTGCTGCTGCTGTGCCGCGAGGGCGGCGGCGACGGCGGCTGCGACGCCGCCGCCGTGCAGCAGCCACCGCTTGGCGCTGGCGCTCCAGGCGCCGAGGCGCTTGATGGCGTCGCGCAGTTTGCTTTTGGCGGGCTGCTTGGCGCCGGGGGCGGCCGGAGGCAGCGAGGCCAGGAAGCCTTCCACGATCTGTGTATGTGGGGGGTGAAATGTGCAGGCAGGGCGTGACAAAGGAATATAATCCGTGCCAGGCGGAAGCAGCTGGATGGAGCTGGCCGCCAGCCAGGCAACCCCTGCAGGCTGGGCGGCAGCGACGCGGGCGACTAACTTGCAGCATAAGCAAAGCACAACACAACGTTGAGCTGCGGTCAAGCGCTTGCTCACACGCACGCACGCACACCTTGTCCGCTCGCGTCTCCTGGCAGCTGGACATGTACTCGGCCAGGGCCGTCAGCTCCGCCTCGCCCAGCGGGGCGCTGGCGGGCCGCCCGCCACCGCCGCGGCCCGCGCCGCCGCCGCTGGCGCGCGCCGCGCTGCCGCCGCCCGCCCCCGCGCCGCCACCCGACACGCGCCCGAGTCCCACCGCGCCGCCCACCGCCAGGGCCAGGGCCAGGCCGTCCTCGCCGCCGGCGGGCGCCGCCGCCGCGACAGCGGCGGCGGCGCCGCCGTCCCAGCCGGTGGCGGCGGCGGCGGCGCCGCCAGCCGCCGCCGCCGCGTACGCGCTGTACACGTCCAACTCCAGCGGCGGCGCCAGTGCGACGTCGGGCCGGTGGATGACGGGCCGCAGCGCGCCCAGCAGCCCCGCGTCCAGGCCGGTGTTCAGGCCCGGCCGCGGCTCCGCGCGCAGCGCCGGCGCCCCCGCTGCCGCGCCTGCCGCTGCCGGCAGCGGCGGCGGCGCCGGCCGCACCAGCAGGATGGGGCGGTTGTTGGTGCGCACACGGTCGATGGCCGCCTCCAGCTGCTGCAGCCGCGGGTCCATGAAGCGCACGTGCTGCTGCTGCTGCTGCTGCTGGGGGCCGGCGGCGGCGGCCGCGCCGCCGCCGCGGGGCGTCTTGGCGGCGCCGTCCACGTCCATGGCGTCTGCGCAATACATAAACATAATGTGTGTGGTCTTGCTACCGCTACGCTACGAAGATCTCACAAAGTACGTGTCCAGTACGCAGGGGCGTTCCGCCGTGTCCCTAGGGCGCGCACAGCACACGCCGTCATTACGCACGACGCACACGTCGCGCCTCCTGACCCGCCCGCGCACCTTCGTCGCCGCTGAGCTGCGCGCCCTCGTCGTCGGACAGGTGGTCGTCGCCCACGATGAAGCCGTCCTCCTCCTCGCCGTCCTCGCCGCCGCCGCCGCCGCCGCCGCCCATCTGGCTGTCCGCCTCGTCGCCGCTGTCGGACAGGCTCTCGCCCTTCAGGCGTGCCGCCCACACACCACACCGCCGCCACAACAAGGCAGGGACGTGTCAATACAATACAACTACTAGCCCAATCGGCGTTCAGGACGAGCTCTTTTTCCGTTTGCGGTTTGCAGCAGCTGCAGGTGGCGATGATTCGATGAAGGTGGCGGGGGGCTCGGAGAGCGTCCAGCCCACACACAGCCGGGCTTTCGCTGCCCTGGCCCGCGGCGCAGTGCCCCCGCCCCCACGACGACATAAGCCTCAGTATTTACAGCCTCACGGCCCAGCGCCCCTATGCGCCCCTATGCACCCTGCCCCGCCCCGCCCTGCCCGGCCCTCACCTCCGGCTCCTCCTCCCACTCATCGTCGGACGCCACCTCGTAGTCCAGGCTGGAGTCCCTGCCGAACGGCCGCCGCCCCGTCACGACGGTGCTGCACACAGCGGCGGGCGGGCGGGAGGGAGGACGAACGAGGAGGGACGGCGGCAACCGGGTGCGTGTCAGATAGCAGAAGGCCAAACACTGGGCGCCGCATTGCCAACACCACTGCCCCCCCCCCATTTCCACGCCAGTGCCGCCCCACTGCCACGCCACTGCCTCCCCACTGCCTCCCCACGCCCCATCAGTGCCATGTCGCTATCCCAGCCCTTGACCAACCCGCCCACACTACCTCCCCCGTCCTCGCCGCCGCGTCACATGGCCACCTCAAGCATCCTCCCCCCTCTCCTTCCCCCTCGCCACCGCGCCACCCACCACTGCCACCAGCTCCCCACCCCGCCCAGCCCAGCCAAGCCACGCCCCACCCCGCACCCGCACCATCATCACTGCCACCGCGCCCCGCCTTCCCCCCACCCGATTAATTTACACATGCATGGCACCCCGCGCCCCGTCCCACCTGGTCCGGCTGAAGGAGCCGTAGTAGGGCGGCCGCACCGACTCGACCTTGGGGAAGGCGATCAGCTTGCGGCGCCAGGTGCGCAGCTGCGCGGGCTCCAGCCCCAGCGCCCCCACGTCGCCGTAGTAGGCGGCGGCCAGGGCGCGCAGCTCGGTGGGCGCGCCGGGCCGCCGGGCCCAGGTGGGCGGCACGCCTGCAGGGCAGCAGCAGCAGCAGCAGGGTGTGTGTGTGGGGGGGGGTCCCAGGCATGATTACGGTAGTTGGGGGTGGGGCCACTGGGTGGGGCGGCGACAGGTGGCAGGCAGGCAGGCAAGGCGGCGAGAGGTCGCGGGTCCGGGCGAGCTCCCGTATGATGCGAACAAGGAGCCGCCAGGAGCTGAGATTTGAAGCGGGTGCGTGTACGCCCCGGGATGAACGAACCCCTCCCTCCCCCCCTTTTGGTTTCTGGAATGAACTACCCCCACCATTTGATAAACACCGTTCGCGCCGCCTCGCTTCCTGGCTTGCGCTTCCACGCGTCCTAGCTCGCTCGCTCGCGCGCCCTCACCCAGCATGCGGCGGCGCTCGGCGCGCTGTTGCCTCCAGCGGCCGTGCGCGGCGCGGAAGTCCACCGCCAGCTGGGCGGCCGGCAGCGGCAGCCGCGCCGCGTCGGCGTCCAGCGCCGCCACCACGGCGGGGTCGGGGATCCTGTGTATGTGCACGCGCGCGCGTGTGTGTGTGCGTGTGTGTGTTTGCGTGTTCGCGTGTGGTAAGTTCGTAAGATGACGAGTGAGAACGCCAGAGTCAGAAAAGGAAACAAAACGACAGGCGGTGGTGCCTTCACTCCCCTAACGACCCCCAACGCGGGCTGCGCACAACCCCCCGCCCCCCCCGCCACTCCCGTCCGCCGATCGCTGTGTGGCGGCCCCGCCGCCAGCAAGGCCAAGCCCCAGGCCCCCCGCCGCACCTGCGCTCGACCTTGCTGAAGTTAAACATCATGCCCTTGGCGCCGCCGCCGCCGCCGGTCGCGGCGCCCGCGGCGGCCTCCGGCGCGCCGCGGCCCTGCGGCGTGCCGGCGGGGCCCGAGGCACCCGGCTGCTGGGGCTGGGGCTGCTGCAGGCCCGAAGCCGCGCCGCCATCGGCGCCGCTGGCAGAAGGCGCGGCGGCGGCGGCGGCAGCGGGGTCGGCAGCGGCAGCGGCAGCGGCAGCCGGGGTGGCGGCGCCGGCGCCGTCGGCGGGCTTGGGCGCGCTGCGCTTGAAGAATGCCTACAGCGCGATGAATGAGGGAGTGCAACATCGGGGCACGTCGGGAAAACACAACACACCGCCGAGACAACATCCCACGGCACCCCAGTAGCACCCGAGTGGCACGCCACCACGTCGACCGTAACAGCAACAGCAGCAACAGCAGCAACAACGGGCACCACACATAACAGGCCAATAGACTCACGCCCATGAGGTTCTGGCTCTTCTTGAGGCCGGAGGACGAGGCGAAGCCCGCCTTGGCGGCCACCTTGGTCTCCTTGGCCTTGCGCTTGGCCTCCTCCTCCGCCAGCCGCTTGGCCTGGGGTGTGCATGGGGTGCGTGAAGACGTCGCGGAACCGCAGGGGCGGGCAAGTGGTTCAGCCGGAACTCTTCCGGACTACGCAAGGCATGCATTATGAGTGCATTGCGCAAGGGCCATCCCGTTTATAACAAACAGACCGTCTGGCAGACGCCTGACCCATCACCCGTGCACAGCACCCTGCGCTCTCCCCCGCTCCACCCCACCCCACCTCCTTGGCTTTGGCCTCCTCCTCCTTGGCCCTCGCCTTCGCCTCCTCCTTCTCCTCCTTCACGCGCTGCTTGGCCTCCTCCTTCTCCTTCAGCGTGGCAAGTGGGACAAGTGGGAACAGCGCAACCCGCCAGGCGAGTTCGGGCAGTGCAGCTCGCCGTGTCCACCCCCGCACCACTGCATGGCTTGCTTGCTTTTGCCCACTCCTTGCTGCGCCGCACCAGCAGCGTTGTTGCGCCCCCCCACCCGTGCACCAGCACCTGTGCACCTGTGCACCTACGCACCACCTACGCACCTTGCGCTCCCGTTCCTTGCGCGCCAGGGCCGCCGCCGCCGAGCCGCCCGCCGTCATGAGCGCGCTGGCCGACGTCCTGTGTGGACACGCGGCGTGCGTGACGTGATGTGCGGTGTAACGCGATGCAATGCAATGCGGGCCCATGTGGGCCCAATCTGGTTTGAACGGCCAACAGCCGGGGCGGCACACACCAGCAAGACACGGTACCGCCTTTGCCTTGACCCTGTGTATACACACATGCACGTCCAATCCAACCCACCTGTAGGCCTCCTCCACCGCCGCCCGGGTGGCCAGGCGCCCTAGGCGGTTCCAGGCCTTGGCGGCGCGGCCCTCCGAGGTGCGCCGCGCGGCGGCGGTGGGCGGCTTGGCGCCTTCGGCCGGCGGCTCCAGCAGCGCCGCGTGCGCCGCCAGCGCATCCGCCGCCGCCAACGTGGCGACCAGCCGCTCCCGCAGCTGCATACGATACGTGTGCCCGGCGACGTCGGTGACGTGGGAGGCGTGAGAGGGCAGCCCGCTGCACGGCAGCTGCCGGGTCTTCGTGTGGTTCCGTCAGGCCCAGAGGCGTACGCGGTAATCCGCCCAGGAGGCACCCAGCGGGCCCTGCCCTGCCCTGCCCTGCCCCGCCCTGCCGCCTACCTCATGCCCTTCCGCCTGCTAACCCGTCCCCACGCCCTGTCCCGTGCCCTGCCCCGTGCCCTCTCACCTCCTTGCGGCGCTTGCGCTGCAGCTCGGCAATCTTGCGGCTGGCCTTGTCCGCCAGGTGCTTCTTGGGCTCGCGCACCTCCCACGCCCACAGCCGCCCCGGCGTGGCGTCGTCCGCAGCTGCCGTGCCCTCCAGCGCCACTGAGGGCGGAGGACGCAATGTACATTATCACACATATGATGGGGTGAGCTTGTCTCACTCCTCCTTAGGAAACGCGGACACTTGTGCTCTGCGTGGTATTTTATTACTATCACACACGCATGGGGGCATTTCATGCGGAGCGCCATGTTGAACAAAGACATGAGAGGTTCTGTGACAGCAGCCCTTGTCCTCCCGCAAGACCTCCACAAATTCAGGCCGAGTCAGGTGCCGCAGATTCCTCCCACCCACTTCCACCACACGCCGGCAACCAGCCTGCCGCCCACCGCTCACCGTCCTTGGCGGAGTAGCACTTGCGCTGCGCCAGGTCGATGAGCGTGGTGCGCAGCGCGGCGGCGTCAGTGCCGGCCGGCAGCAGCGGCAGCAGCTGCTCCTCCAGCAGCACGGCCAGGGGGGCGGTGCGCCCCTCCAGCCAGGCGCACAGCTCGGCGGCGCTGGGCGTTAGCGCCAGGCGGCCCGACTCCTGCGCCGCGGCGGCCGCCGCCAGGCCAGAGTCAAGAAGCATCTCCTCCTGCGGGTGCGGGTGCGGGTGCGGATGCGCGCGTGCGGGCGGGCGGGCGCAGGAGGCAATTGAAGCTTACGCCCATAACTACAACATGTTCGAGCAGACCGAACGCTGGGGGGGCGGGTGCAGTTCCAATCAAGAGGTAGGGGTACGCGCCCATACAGCCTACGCCTGCACGCCATGACGGCGACGACGGCAAACGACGCACCTCCAGCGCCGCCTCCAGCTCCGCCGCCTCGCCGCGCAGGGTCTCCGCAGCCTCCGCCAAGTCCAGGCCCTCGGGCAGCACCGCGGGGCCCGCACCGCCGCTCTTGCCGGCGGCGCCGCCGCCCGTGCAGCCTGCCCCGTCCTTGCCGCCGGCCACACCTCCGGCGGAGCCGGGCGCCGCGCCGGCGGCGCCGCCGCTGAGGACGCCGCCACCCGCCGCGCCTGAGGCGCCCTCAACTGACTGCTGCGAGCAGCTGGGGTGCGCGTCGGTGCCGGCGCCGGTGGTGGCTCCGGCGGGCGTTTGGGAGCCGGCGCGGCCTGCCGTCGTCGTCTGCTGCTGCGGCGGCGGCGGCGCGATGGCGGCGCTGCCGCTGGCAGCCTGGTGGTGGTGGCTGTGGGCGCGTTCGTGCTGCTGGCGGGTGCTGGTGGAGGCAGTGCCGTCAGCATCCGCATCCGCATCGCATGCGTTGTCGGCGTCCGCTGCTGCCAGCTGCGAGCTTGGCAGCCGCTGGCGCTTGGGCGTGGGCTCCACCGCGGGCTGGGCTGAAGAAGCGGGGGCCGCTGCCGCATTAATGGCGCCAGGGACAGGGTTCTGGCCTTTGTCCTCGCAACGGCCCGTCGCGAGGCTGGATGGCTCGTCCGCCGCGCGCTGCTGCCGCTGCGAGGACATCTCGACATCGGCATCGCCAGCAGCGGGCTGAACTTCCCCAGCAGCCGCAGCCGTTGCAGTATCAGCATGCTTATCACCGTCAATCTGCTGCATGCGCGGGATAGATGCTGAAGGCGCCGCTCGCTCGGCGCACGCAGCTGCACCAGCTGCGTTCTTCAAGTCCTCGCGCTTCCGCTTCGAGCCCGTTGGAACCTGTGGACAAACGATATCACTGTCATTCATACCCACTAAATTTCCAACTCCGAGGGTGTTGAACCCACAGGCGCGCGACCTGGCCCATCGATTTGAAATTGCCAGCCTCAAGAGCGCACTCACCTCCTGCTCAACCACGACCACGTCATCATCCGCCTCATTTACTTGGCGGTGCGCGACCCTTTGCAGGCCCTCCGTGTTGCTCAGCGGCGCGAAAGGTGAACGTGCTGCGCTCGGCGGAGCGTCCCCCTTCTTCGCGCTGCCGATTGTGCCCGTAGGCTTGAAAAACTTTGTAATGCCTGTCATTTTAGGTGCTGATGGCCACGGCAAAACAGAAGTTCAGGGCTCCGACAGAAGCGCTCAAAACAACGCTCAGCGCGCCCCACTCATGTTTGCTCCCAAAGCTTCTACAGGTCTGTTAGATTATAGTAGATAGAGCGATATCATGTTTGGGCTGCCTCGCGCTGGAAGGCGCCAAACCCGGTTCCGAAAAAATGGCCGCGCGGGAATGGGACGCCCGTGCTGCGTGGCGCTGCCAGCCTCCCGCCTTCCGCTCTTGGCCCGTTCAGGCCCCTGCTGTGCCAGGCCTCCTCCTGACGGCCCGGAGGGCCGCGCTGCCTCCCATGTTCTAATGGGTGGCTGGGTCCACGGGAAACGACTGGACCAGAGTGAACCTGCTCTGAGCGAAGCAATTGCCTGCCTCGGCCCTCCCTCAACCTTCCCGTGAGCCACCCCGGCCCCAGGCCGCATACCTTGCCCCCGTCTACCCGCCCACGCGCTTGCCGTCAGCCCGTCACGTGCATACGGTAGTATGTGTGACCACCTGCACAGGCCTAGCAGTCCCTGTATTCACCTCGTTTTGTCTGTTGCCCACTTGCCCAGCTGTCCTTTGCTCAGCCGCACAAAACAAAGCAGCTGCTTCTGCCCGACTGCCCCATAGCCCCATTCCCGGCGCAAGACGTTTGATAGCAGCTTCATGTGAGCATGCAAGTCAGGAACGCTTGCGAGTTATCACCCACAGCTGTATGCATTTGCGCGGGCGCAATCCCATGGGTGTATGCGTATGTGCACGCGCCGTGACGCCCCAAGCTGACTTCAGGATACGGTATCAAGGCAATTCGCAGTAGGACCGCCACGCCTTGCTTCTGTACTGATCATGTTGTGTTACGGCCGTTGGGATAGCGTGGGTCTTGGGCTCTTGGCGGCCTGCGGCTGGTGTTCTGGTGTGGATCTCACTTGGACTCACTTCGCGTGAAGGCCACCACATGCCAACTCCGGCACGCTCCGGCTGGCCACGACTTCTCTTCTTCTGGAAGCCCATCGCAGTGGCGGAACCGCAGGCAAAATGTTGCTTTCCAGCTTCCTTCAGCAAGTAAGTTGCGATGCCGTCGACTGTCCATCGGCAGGAGCCGGGGGATAGGGTGGGTGTGCGTGTGGGGGCAATGGGGAGTGGGGGAGCCTGGCGGGACGACGCGCTGACAGGTGCTCGCATGCGTGGGTTGGGGGCGTGTCCAAACATGCATGCATTGTTGCTGATGTTGTAAAGCTAACACTTTACAGATATTGATTTCAGCGTCATTCTGTCAATCGAGGGCTTTTCCCTGAAGTCGTTTGAACAACCACCCTGCACGCTGTCGCTGCGCTCAGGGTGCTATCGTATTTCTCTATCAATTGCAATTGCATACAATTGTGTCTAGCCAGGGAAACTTTTGCGTGGAGTGCCCACGTCCCTGAAATCAACTCAGCAACCTTCGGTCAACTCGGCAAGCGGTTACCACGATGTTCGACAAGCTAAAGCAGGCGGTTGGGTTGCAGGAGCAGGAGGAGAAGGGGCTCGTGGGGCAACTCAGCGATGCGACGACCCTGAGCTGGAAGAACGTGAGTCGCGCTGGGCACTTGCACTGCAATCATATACCTGTTCTTGCGCATGTCAAATGTTCTGGCTGTATTCGGGGCCGAAGGAGCGGCGCCGGGGAAGGTGGTGGGTGGAAGGGCCTCGGGCCTCCCCGCTGACACGCGCGACCTGCCTCGCACTTTGCCACCGCAGAGGCTGATTGGCTTCGGGTGCTGCTTCGGCTTCGGCATCCTACTCACGTTGGTCAGTATTCCCATGCTGTGGACGATGCAACTGACGAAGTTTGCGGTGATCTACAGGCAAGTGCACAGGCCTGGCCGGATTCCGCGCGTGTCGTGCCCGCCCGGCCGCTTACTGTAGCTGGCATTCGTTGCTATCAACCGGGGACCTGTCAGCATACCCTTTCTGGATTGTTCGCTAGATGCGGTGCCATTACTATCTTCCTTCATTGAATGGACGCAATCCATTGTGGGTGCTAGGCGATGCGTGGACGCCGAGCTTGGCGCCGCCATCTACGCCACGCAGTGGCTGTGATACGGCGCCCTTCCTTACCCCTACGCCCCCCCGGCCGCCCCCGCGGCTCTCTCTCCTCTCCTCACCTCACCTGCCGCCGTGTCGTGCTTCCCCATATTGCCAATTCATAACTCGCCTGCTGGCTGCCCTTTTTGTGTTTTAACCTCACACACTGCAGTGTCGGCAGCGTTGTGAGCGTGATCAGCACCATGTTCCTGATGGGCCCCGTCAAGCAGTGTCAGCGCATGATGGAGGAGCAGCGCATCCTGGCCACCATTGGTGAGGGGGGGGCGGGCGGCCCGGGGGAGGGGGGGAGAGGGAGCAGGGACTGACTGGGTGCGAGGGCGGGGGGCCGTGTGTGTTGGGGGCGGACTTGGGGCGGGCAGGGACTGACTGGGGATGGGGGCCGTGTGTGTTTGGGACTAGCTGGGTGGCGGGCGCGTGTGTGTGGTTGCGGTAGTTGTAGCCGTGGGTCATTGGGGGTTGTAGCCGTGGGGCATTGGGGGTTTGGGGACATCTGGGCGGGTAGTGCGTGGATGCTGTCTCTCAAGGCCAGGAAGGGGAGAGACGGGGTGGTTGAGGGTGCGGTGGCCGGGGCGTACAGCTGCGGGAAGACTCCGTGTGTGCGGTCTGTCGGGTGAAACGTTGGGTTGCATGCGTACCCCAGTCATGTTGGGGTTGGGTAGGGGGTGATGGCATTGTAAGGAGGACCGTTTCTCATGCTCCATGTCAGCTGCTGGCGTGGTCTGACACGGGGCCGCCCGCCCGCCCGCCCGCCGTGCAGTGTACATTGGATCCATTGCGGGGACCCTCGCGATTGCCTTCACCACGCATAACCGTAAGTCCAACTATCATACCGTATGTGTGTGTGTATAGGGATGTGTGGTACGGCAGCCTGCTGAGAGGCATGGGGAGCCCACACTGTTTGGGCCAGGGGCGCGCAGGGGGCGCGACTTTTTCTCAGGCGGCCCGCCAGCTCACACACACACACACACAGTATGCCGCCTCAGTGCCTCACACATGTCAGTACCCATTCTGTCCATCTGGGTTTGATGACCTACGTACCGGCTTACCGGCCTGGGCCGTCGGGCCCCCTTCCTGCCTGCTTCCCCCGCCCCGCCACGCCACCCCATGCAGCCGCTCTATGCATCATCATGCTGCTCATCCAGATCCTGGCGCTTCTTTGGTGAGTGACGATATCGCTCGGTGCTGCTGCCCAAACTCCAACCGACAAAATTGCGGCTCATCCCCCAGTTCGGGCCACCCCACCCCACGCCACTCACGAGTATACTGCACTACCACACACGTGCGCGTGCGGACACACACACACACACACACACACACACACACGCACACACACACACACACACACACACACACACACACACACACACACACACACACACACACACACACACACACACACACTTGGACTTAGCGGCCAGGAGCTAGCAGCGAGGAACACGGCTTTAGGCGTGCTCTGGGTCTCACGGTACCGTGAGAGCACATGCATAGGGCTGCACCCTTGAGAGCGTGTGGACACTAATCCCCCCTCGAGGTTAGGTTGGTTCCAGGTAACAACCGTATGCGTTGCGTCGCGTTCCCTGCTTGGTGTGCCTGTCGCTTCGTGCGCACAAGTCTTTCGTCTGTTCTCTCCTTGTGAACTCTCTCTCTCTCTCTCTCTCTCTCTCTCTCTCTCTCTCTCTCTCTCTCTCACACACACACACACACACACACACACACACACGTACACACAGGTACTGCATCACCTGGATCCCGGGAGGCCAGGCCGCCCTCAAGAGCATGATCTTCCGCAGCTAGAGCGCAGCGGTTGGCGCTGAGGCGTGGAGCGGGGCCAAGGGGCGCAGCGGTCAGAGCTGGGATGGCTCGGAGCTAGCGTGAGGTTCTGCTCATGGAGTGGGTCTAGGCTGAGTCATGCGGAGCTGCCGCGTGCTGCAGGGCTGTTCGCTGGGTGCGCTTGGCGGATTGAGAGCACTGGGCTGAGGGGGTTGACGGGCGCAGGTAAGCGGGTTACACGTCGATTAGGTTGAGCTCGGGTGGACTGTTGGATGGACTGCAGCGCGCGGGCGCGCTGGACGCGCCGCCTGCGTGGCCTTACTGGTCTAAGACTGCGCTGGCTGCTGAGTGGGCGTTTCTGTAATCATGATGTGTATGAGAGGCAATAAGGTGGACTTTGAGTACCGTTTGAGGACGTGCGTGGCGTCCCTATGCGCGCTGACCGGATGTCAGAGCACGGCCACCAAGCATTGGCAAGAAGCACGCGTGTAAGGGATATTGCATGATATTGCAAGCAAGGGCACTACCTACCTGCTCCTGCTCCTGCTGGCTCCAGCGCATGTTTGTATGTTGCCTGGTTCCTTCTGGAGTGCTTTGAGGGTGAGTCGCTCGGATGGGTGGAGCGGCGGCCGGCGCTAGGCGTGTTAAGCCATGAGGAACGCGTTGTGGGTTGCCGGGGTTGGTCGAGGCGCATGGGCCGAAGGTGGGTGTACAAATCAAGTCGGCCCTCACCTTTACTTCACATATACGCTGCCTTCAAATGACGATAAAGTAATGCCTAAGCGTCACAGCAACAGGGTGAAGCTAGGCGCTGGCTCGGCCGCGCCGGCGCCGCGCGGCCAACAGGAGGTGAGTCTCGAGTCCTGTCGCCTTTGCGCTTGTTAGGGCGGTTGTGCAGACTGTACCTTTGGCGCTTGTGGGTGGGACCAGGCTTTCGCTGTATGTGTCACGAGCTTTCCCGCGCCTTTTGCTCGCCCCGCGGCCTTGCCTCGCAGCAGCAGCCGCTGCAGCCGCAGCAGCCCGCGGAAGTGGTGACCGCTGCCACTGGTGACGAGCTCGAGCGCGCATTCGCGGACGCATGTGCTGTTGTGTCCCGGGTGCTCGCCCACTATCGGCAGGGCAACGGAAAGCTGTCGCCGGCGCTACATGACTGGTTTTTGGCGGCTGTCCGAGCATTGGCTCAAGCGCTCCTCAGGCGCAGCGACTTCCAGATCACAACCCAGCGGCGGCAAGAGCTGTGGCTGCCGCTGCTGCAGCTGAGTTGCTACAGCTCCCGGCGTCTGCTGCAGCTGCCGGTCTACCTAACAGGGCTGGAGCCGTTTGACCCGCGGGCTGAGCCGCCGGCGGCGGCGGGCGGCGGGCGGTGCAGCAGCAGAGAACGCCCCAAAACGGGAGCCGCCCGTTTTTCCCCTGCAGTAGAGCACACGGCAGCTGTCACCGGAGCCGCGCTCGAACACAGGAGCAATCATGTGGCAAACCACTTGCTGACGAGGGGCCTCGAGCCGACGCCCACGCGGTGGGGCGACCCTCCGTCCCTGCTCGCAGACGCCACCTGCGCCGCCGCCGCCGCCTCGGTCCGCGCGCTGCTGCAAGGCCACATGCTGCGGGTGCATGGGCTGACGGCGGCGGGCTTCGCGGATGCCGTCGCGAAGCTGCTGCAGTCGCCGCCGGCTTCGGCAGCAGTGGCGGCGGCGGCGGAGGCACAGCCAAGGGCAGCAGGCAGCCCCACTGCGGCGGCGGCGGCCGGTGGCGGCGCCACGACGGCCGGCGCAAGCGCGGGTGCCGGCAGCAGCAACGTCAGCGCTTCAGTCGCCGCTGCCTATCCGGAGTTGATGGCTATGACACTGGCGACTGCGCAGGCGTCGCAGCTGCAGTCGCTGACCGAGGCGGGTCAGCTGATCCTAAGGGCGCTCAAGTGGTCTAACGAGACCCAGCGCCGCAGCTTCATCAGCGGCACTAGCTGGGACGCAGCCGCCGCCGCGCGCAAGGAGCTTATCGAGCTGCTTCTGACCGAGCTAACCGCCAGTGGCTACCTGGAGCATGCGGCGCGGCTGGCCCTGACCTGCGCACGCGTGGAGGGACTGCGCAGTGCCAGCAGCAGCGGCAGCAGCGGCAACAGTAGCAGCGCCCCTGACTATCTGGCGCGCGTGCTGGTCTCTACACTTGAAGGGCTGTGCAGCATTGTTACTGCTGTGATGCCAGTCTGGGTTTCGCACTCAAGCAGCGCCGGCGCCCCTGCCAGCAGCCCCCAGCAGATGCCGGCCCCGCCGCCGCCGCCCTGGGGCGCCTGTCTGCGCTGCCTATCGCTGTCTCAGGTGGTGGTGACCCTGGAGGCGGCGGGCTACGGCGGCGGCGTGCGGGGCGTGTGGGGCCTGCCGGAGGAGCTGGCGGCGGGGCTGCCGGTGCTGGGGCCCAAGGAGGGCAGCAGTGAGGAGCTGTGTGACCTGCGGCCCAAGCTGCGTCGGCACGAGGAGCTGCAGCAGCTGGTGCGGGCGCACCGCCAGCAGCAGCAGCAGCAGCAGCAGCAGCAGTGCCCGGGCGCTGCTGCAGCCCAGCCGCCTGCCCCCCGCGCCAAGGCGCCGGTGTTCGTGTTGCACCAGGGGTGCTTTGAGGTGCTGGTCCGCATGCTGGCTGCCGAAGTGGGTGCCGCCACAGCGCCGCCGGCTGCAGCCAGCGCTGGCACAAGCGGCTGGCCGCTCCCCATCAGCCGCCGCGCTGCTTACGAGCTAGTGCTGGGTGTGGCGGAGCTAGCGGCGTCGGTGCCGCCAGAGGGCCCAAAAGCCACGCCGCTGCCACAGCAGCAGCAGGAGCAGCCACAATTGACAGAGTCCCGGCCGCGGCTGTGCCTGCCCCAATCCGCGGTGTGGGACATGGGCTTTGCCGCACTCGCGCTGGCCAAGCAGCTGCGGCGGCCGCGCACCGACGGCTGTGGCGGCTATCCGCGAATGAGCCCCCGGTGGTGGCGGGCGGTGGTGGCGCTGATGCGTGGCGGCGGCGCGCCTGCCTACCGAAATCGCGACAACGAGCTACCTGGGACTCTGTCACTAAAGGAGGTGTGGCGGACGGACTGCATGCCAGGTGAGCTGATTGCTGATTATGTGTGTCGTGTGCAAGTCGCGCGCCTTTTGCGCCGTGGCCTTTACCGTACGCGAGCCATCGCCCTATCTGAACGTTGCTGTGTGTTGCATTGACGCCTGATGAATTGCGTGCCAACCTCTAACCCTACCCGCAGGCTCCCTGCTGCCGCCACGCGTGCCACCAGCCCTGGAGGTGGCGCTGGCGGCCGGGCTGGTGCCCGCGCTGGAGGCCGCGGTGCGCCGCGCCAAGTCGGGTGACGACGCCGTGGCGATCCTGGCGGCGGCCTTTCAGATTCGCCGCTGCGGCAGACGCAGCACGGCCACTGGCAGCTCCTGGCCGGTGCTGCAGCAGCTGCTGGCGTTCGCGCCGCCGGCCCAGACCGCGGCCCTGATCACCAGCCTGGGCCGGCGGGCGCACGCTGAGCTAGACGCGGCTGGTACTTGCGACGACGATTGCGGCGAGCCGCGCCTTGGTGTGCTGTTGTTGCACGCTTTGCCTGTGTCGTCGGCCGTGGTGTCACTACTGCCGCCGTCGCCATGGGCACGTGTTGTGCAGGGCGCAGCTGTAGCCGCCAGCAGCGATAGCCCTGACGGCGGCAGTAGCGGTAGCAGTAGCTGCACCGGAAGAAGCAGTAGCAGCAGCGGCAGCGGCCTCAAGACAGCAGTGGAGCACATGACGCCGCAGCAGCTACTGCACAGCATGGCGTCGGCCCGGGCGGCGGCGGTGAGGGCGGCGGCCAATGACGGCGATGATGGGGCGGCGGCGGCCGCGGCCGCCCACGCCGCCGCGTCAGACTGTATTGGCGGTATGCCGGATGCCTGGGTCGCTCAGGTCGGGCTGGAGGGCAAGGGCTTTGGACTGCTGCCGCACGCGCTGCACCGCTGGCTGCCGGCGCTGGCTCGCTGTGTGCAGGAGCCGGCGCTTAGCCAAGTAAGCGGCCTTGACTGCCTGGCGGCATCGCTACAGCCGCTGCTGCTGTGGGTGCAGCCGGCGCTGCTGGCACTGCTGGGAAAAGAGGACATGGCGAGCACATGCAGACAGCAGGCGGCGCAGGAGTGCCGGCAGCGGGACCTCCTGTCTGAGGAGGCGCAGGAGGAGTCACCCGAGGAGACACGCGCGGGGGAGCAGGAGAACATTGCGTTCAGCTGGCGGCAGTGGCTGCTTCGTGACGTGGACGTGGTGGGCGCGATGGGGGTGGGGCTGGCGGCGCTGCGGCGGGCGCCGCCAGACGACCCGGACGGCGCCCGCCTCAGCAGCTGCCTGCTGACCGCCCTGGCTGTAGCAGCCCTGGCGGTCCCGGACGCGCTGCGGCCGGTGCTACTGCCGCCGGCACAAGCCAGCGGCGGCAGTGGTGATGCTGCCGACACCGGCCCCGACGCCAGCGCTAGCAGCAGCCCGCCGCAAGCTGCGGCGTCTGTGTGGCAGGCTGGTGAGCTTCGCAGCCTGCTCGTGCAGCGGCTGGTTGGTAGCGGCGGTGTCGGCAGTGGGGCTGGGGGCAGCAGTGAACGCACAGCTGAAGCCGATGCCGGCCAAAGCAGAGACGACGTCACCGCCTCCGAAGTCGAAGCTGTGCTGGCGTGGGTGGAGGAGCTGCGGGCGTATGGCGCAGCCACCAGCGCCAGCGCCGGCACCAGTGGCGGTTCTGCCCCCGCCGCCGCTGCTACTGCCGGCAGCTTCCTGGGCGGCGTGCGTCAGCGGCTGGCGGCGCTGAGTCACCTCATGCTGCATAGCTACGACCACGGCTCGGCGCAGTGGCGGCGGTCCGCACGGCGGCAGCAGCAGCAGCAGGAGACGGGCTGCTGGGAGCCCCTGGTCTACGTTTCGCCCTTGGAGATCAGCTGTGAGCGAAGCTGGCTGCCGTGGTGCTGCGCCAACCCGCGCTGCGCCGACCTGGCCGGAGACAGCGAGCTAGGCGGATTAGTAAAGGAAGGAGACGCCGGGCCAGCAGCGGCGGGAGCCACAGCGGGTGTGGAAATCGTTGGCAGTAGCACCAGCAGCAGTAGCAGCTGTGCGCCTTGCCGTGGCCGCTACTGCCAGCTGTGCGCCGGCTGCCGGGCTGTGAGCTACTGCAGCCGCCGTTGCCAGGCGGAGCACTGGGCGGCGGGGCACCGGGAGGCGTGCGGCCGGATGGCAGCGTCGTCGCATTCGGGGCGGCGTAGGGCGGATGTGTCGGTGGTGTGAGGCTGCAGGCGGAGATGAGGCTCGAAGGGACTTGCAATATGCAGGCTGCGGCAGCTCTTATTGGGGCGCCAGCAGTGGCAGCTGCTTCGATGGTTGCAGCTGGGTGGCGGTGGCGTTTGCAATGAACGCGGAGGACGGAAGGAGTAGTGGAATGGCGTGTGCGCTGTTAAACTCTTACGTTCCAGCAAGCCAGCGGCGGGCGGGGTGCATAAGGGCACGGCAGCGACAGCAGGTCTGAACGGCGAGGAGGTTGCGTAGACTAGGTGTTTTGCTTTACGGTAATCGCATGCCGTGATCATTGCAAGCATTTCAGATCGCATGGGCCTGCAATGGCGGACAGTCGTCGTCCTTTGCATTTGAAATCAGGCACAGATGAAGTTGCAGCAAACTGAAGGACACTGCCTGCTCATTTCGTGGAGGGCGGCTGGCGGGGCGCGAGAAGGGCCAAGGGCAGCGGGTGCCGGGTGCGCCTCATGGTTGATACCGCCGTGAATGTGGCGGGCGGGCAGACAGCGCACACGGTATGGTTGCGGCCGTTGAGTCGTTGTTGTAATGGAATGATGAGCGTCATATCATGACAGGCTGGCGTGGAGTGCATGTGCGCTAGCTGATGCAGGGCGTGGCGTGGCGTGGCGCGGCGTGGCGTGGCGTGGCGTGGCGGGGTGGGGTTGGGTTGGGTTTGGGTTTGGGTTTGGGTGGGTTTGGGGTTGGGGAGATGTGGGAGATGAGGGAAGCTGAGCGCATGAGGGCTTGATTGGGAACAAGCGCCTCGGCGGGCACGGACGAGCCCATGGCGGAAGCCGGGGGCGGGGCACCGATGGCTCCAGACGGGGGCGGAAGCCTGACAACAGGGCCACTCCCTGCTGCTATTCTGTTTCTTAGCATTTCCAATCATCCTATCGATGTAGCATGCCTCGTGCGTGCAAGAAAAAAGCCGGCCCTGGCTCCGGCGCTGGGCCCGCGACCTCGGCCGCGCCGGCACCGCGCGGCCAACAGGAGGTGAGTCTCGAGTCCTGTCGCCTTTGCGCTTGTTAGGGCGGTTGTGCAGACTGTACTTTTGGCGCTTGTGGGACCGCGGCGTGGGACCAGGCTTTCGCTGTGTCACAAGCTTTCCCGCCTTTTGCTCGCCCCGCGGCCTTGCCTCGCAGCAGCAGCAGCAGCAGCCGAGCCGAGCGGCACAACTGCAGCAGGAGACCGAGAGCGATAACCAGCCGCAGCAGCAGCAGCAGGCAGTGACCGCTGCCAGTGTTGACAACGAGCTCGAGCGCGCGCTCGCGGACGCATGCGCTGCTGTGTCCCGCGCGTTTGCCTGCTACCGGCGTTCAGATGGGCCACTGCCGGAGTCCTTGAATGCCCGGCTGGCGGTGACGGTCGACGATATTGAGAGGGCGCAGGCCGGGCGCAGCGGCTTCCGGCTCGTGCTGCAGCGGCGGCAAGAGCTGTGGCTGCCGCTGCTGCAGCTAATCTGCTACAGCTCCCGGCGTCTGCTACAGCTGCCGGTCTACCTAACAGGTCCGGAGCCGTTTGACCCGCGGGCTGAGCCGGCGGCGGCGGCGGGGGGCGGCAGGCCGCAGGGCGGCGGCGGCAGGGCCGGAGGCAGGGCACGAGGCGCGGCTACATGGACAAGCAATGGCAGCAATGACAACACTCTGAAGCATGCCACCCTACTTGTAATGCAAGCTATGGGCCAGCGCTCGGTGCAGTCGAGTGTCGAGGATGCGCTTTCGGCGATTTTCAAGGGAGCCGTCCACGCCCCAGCACCGCTCGCAGACGCCACCTGCGCCGCCGCCGCCGCCTCGGTCCGCGCGCTGCTGCAAGGCCACATGCTGCGGGTGCATGGGCTGATGGCGGCGGGCTTCGCGGATGCCGTCGCGAAGCTGCCGCCGCCGCCGGCTTCGGCAGCAGTGGCGGCGGCGGCGGCACAGCCAAGGGCAGCAGGCAGCCCCGGTCCGGCGGCGGCGGCGGCCGGTGGCGGCGCCACGACGGCCGGCGCATGTGCAAGTGCGGGTGCCGCCAGCAGCAAAGTCGGCGCTTCAGTCGCCGCTGCCTATCCGGAGTTCATGGCTATGACACTGGCGACTGCAAAGCAGTCGCAGCTGCAGTCGCTGACCGAGGCGGGTCAGCTGATCCTAAGGGCGCTCAAGTGGTCTAACGAGATCCAGCGCCGCAGCGGCACTAGCTGGGGCGCCGCCGCCGCCGCCCGCAAGGAGCTTATCGAGCTGCTGCTGACCGAGCTAAGCGCCAGTGGCTACCTGGAGCATGCGGCGCGGCTGGCCCTGACCTGCGCACGCGTGGAGGGCAATTGCAGAGGCAGTGGCAGCGGCAGCAGCGGCAACAGTAGCAGCGCCCCTGACTATCTGGCGCGCGTGCTGGTCTCTACACTTGAAGGGCTGTGCAGCATCGTTACTGCTGTGATGCCAGTCTGGGTTTCGCACTCGAGCAGCGCCGACGCCCCTGCCAGCAGCCCCCAGCAGATGCCGGCCCCGCCGCCGCCGCCCTGGGGCGCCTGCCTGCACTGCCTGGCGCTGTCGCAGGTGGTGGTGGCCCTAGAGGCGGCGGGCTACGGCGGCGGCGTGCGGGGCGTGTGGGGCCTGCCGGAGGAGCTGGCGGCGGGGCTGCCGGTGCTGGGGCCCAAGGAGGGCAGCAGTGAGGAGCTGTGTGACCTGCGGCCCAAGCTGCGTCGGCACGAGGAGCTGCAGCAGCTGGTGCGGACGCACCGCCAGCAGCAGCAGCAGCAGCAGCAGTGCCCGGGCGCTGCTGCAGCCCAGCCGCCTGCCCCGCGCGCCAAGGCGCCGGTCTTCGTGTTGCACCAGGGGCCCTTTGAGGTTCTGGTCCGCATGCTGGCTGCCGAAGTGGGTGCCGCCACAGCGCCGCCGGCTGCAGCCAGCGCCGGCACAAGCGGCTGGCCGCTCCCAATCAGCCGCCGCGCTGCTTACGAGCTAGTGCTGGGGGTGGCGGAACTAGCGGCGTCGGTGCCGCCAGAGGGCCCAAAAGCCACGCCGCCGCCACAGCAGCAGGAGCAGCCACAACTGACAGAGTCCCGGCCGCGGCTGTGCCTGCCCCAATCCGCGGTGTGGGACATGGGCTTTGCCGCACTCGCGCTGGCCAAGCAGCTGCGGCGGCCACGCACCGACGGCTGTGGCGGCTATCCGCGAATGAGCCCCCGGTGGTGGCGGGCGGTGGCGGCGCTGATGCGTGGCGGCGGCGCGCCTGCCTACCGAAATCGCGACAACGAGCTACCTGGGACTCTATCGCTAACGGAGGTGTTTCGGATGGACCGCATGCCAGGTGAGCTGATTGCTGATTACGTGTGTTGTGTGCAAGTCGCGCGCCTTTTGCGCCGTGGCCTTTACCGTACGCGAGCCATCGCCCTGTCTGAACGTTGCTGTGTGTTGCATTGACGCCTGACGAATTGCGTGCCAACCTCTAACTTCATCTGCACTTCACCAACTTCATGTGCAGGCTCCCTGCTGCCGCCACGTGCGCCACCAGCCCTGGAGGTGGCGCTGGCGGCCGGGCTGGTGCCTGCACTGGAGGTCGCGGTGCGGCGCGCCAAGTTGGGTGACGACGCCTGGTTCATTCAGGACGTTGTGACGGCCGCCTTTCAGATCCCCCACTGTCGCAGCCGCATTGTCGCTGGCAGCTCCTGGCCGGTGCTGCAGCAGCTGCTGGCGTTCGCGCCGCCGGCCCAGACCGCGGCCCTGATCACCAGCCTGGGCCGGCGGGCGCACGCTGAGCTAGACGCGGCTGGTACTTGCGACGGCGATTGCAGCGAGCCGCGCCTTGGTGTGCTGTTGTTGTACGCTTGCCCTGCGTTGTGGGCCCTGGTGGCACTACTGCCGCCGTCGCCATGGGCACGTGTTGTGCAGGGCGCAGCTGTAGCCGCCAGCAGCGATGGCCCCGGTGGCGACGGCAGTAGCAGTAGCAGTAGCAATAGCAGTAGCAGTAGCAGTAGCAGTAGCAGTAGCAGTAGCTGCACCGGAAGAAGCGGCAGCGGCCTCAAGACAGTAGTGGAGCACATTACGCCGCAGCAGCTACTGCACAGCATGGCGTCGGCCCGGGCGGCGGCGGTGAGGGCGGCGGCCAATGACGGCGATGATGGGGCGGCGGCGGCCGCGGCCGCCCACGCCGCCGCGTCAGACTGTATTGGCGGTATGCCGGATGCCTGGGTCGCTCAGGTCGGGCTGGAGGGCAAGGGCTTTGGACTGCTGCCGCACGCGCTGCACCGCTGGCTGCCGGCGCTGGCTCGCTGTGTGCAGGAGCCGGCGCTTAGCCAAGTAAGCGGCCTTGACTGCCTGGCGGCATCGCTACAGCCGCTGCTGCTGTGGGTGCAGCCGGCGCTGCTGGCACTGCTGGGAAAAGAGGACATGGCGAGCACATGCAGACAGCAGGCGGCGCAGGAGTGCCGGCAGCGGGACCGCCTGTCTGAGGAGGCGCAGGAGGAGTCACCCGAGGAGACACACGCGGGGGAGCAGGAGGACATTGCGGCCAGCTGGCGGCAGTGGCTGCTTCGTGACGTGGACGTGGTGGGGGTGATGGGGGTGGGGCTGGCGGCGCTGCGGCGGGCGCCGCCAGACGACCCGGACGGCGCCCGCCTCAGCAGCTGCCTGCTGACCGCCCTGGCTGTAGCAGCCCTGGCGCTTCCGGACGCGCTGCTGCCGGTGCTACTGCCGCCGGCACAAGCCAGCGGCGGCAGTGGTGATGCTGCCGACACCGGCCCCGACGCCAGCGCTAGCAGCAGCCCGCCGCAAGCTGCGGCGTCTGTGTGGCAGGCTGGTGAGCTTCACAGCCTGCTCGTGCAGCGGCTGGTTGGTAGCGGCGGTGTCGGCAGTGGGGCTGGGGGCAGCAGTGAACGCACAGCTGAAGCCGATGCCAGCCAAAGCAGAGACGACGTCACCGCCTCCGAAGTTGAAGCTGTGCTGGCGTGGGTGGAGGAGCTGCGGGCGTATGGCGCCGCCACCAGCGCCAGCGCTGACACCAGTGGCGGTTCTGCCCCCGCCCCCGCCGCCGCCGCTGGTGCTGCTGATGCCGGCGGCTTCCTGGGCGGCGTGCGTCGGCGGCTGGCGGCGCTGAGTCACCTCATGCTGCATAGCTACGACCACGGCTCTGCGCAGTGGCGGCGGTCCGCGCGGCGGCAGCAGCAGCAGCAGCAGCAGGAGACGGGCTGCTGGGAGCCGCTGGTCTACGTTTCGCCCTTGGAGATTAGCTGTGAGCGAAGCTGGCTGCCGTGGTGCTGCGCCAACCCGCGCTGCGCCGATCTGACTGGAGACAGCGAGCTAGGCGGATTAGTAAAGGAAGGAGACGCCGGGCCAGCAGCGGCGGGAGCCACAGCGGGTGTGGAAATCGTTGGCAGTAGTAGCAGTAGCACCAGCAGCAGTAGCAGCTGTGCGCCTTGCCGTGGCCGCTACTGCCAGCTGTGCGCCGGCTGCCGGGCTGTGAGCTACTGCAGCCGCCGGTGCCAGGCGGAGCACTGGGCGGCGGGGCACCGGGAGGCGTGCGGCCGGGTGGCAGCGTCGTCGCATTCGGGGCGGCGTGGGGCGGATGTGTCGGTGGTGTGAGGCTGCAGGCGGAGATGAGGCTCGAAGGGACTTGCAATATGCAGGCTGCGGCAGCTCTTATGGTGCATAAGGGCACGGCAGCGACAGCAGGTCTGAACGGCGAGGAGGTCGCGTCGGCTAGGTGCTTTGCTTTACCGTAATCGCATGCCGTGATCATTGCAAGCATCATTCAGATCGCATGGGCCTGCAATGGCGGACGGTCGTCGTCCTTTGCATTTGAAATCAGGCACAGATGGAATTGCAGCAAACTGAAGGACACTGCCTGCTCATTTCGTGGAGGGCGGCTGGCGGGGCGCGAGAAGGGCCAAGGGCAGCGGGTGCCGGGTGCGCCTCATGGTTGATACCGCCGTGAGTGTGGCGGGCGGGCAGACTGCGCACACGGTGTGGTTGCGGCCGTTGAGTCGTTGTTGTAATGGAATGATGAGCGTCATATCATGACAGGCTGGCGTGGAGTGCATGTGCGCTAGCTGGTGCAGGGCGTGGCGCGGCGTGGCGTGGCGTGGCGGCGTGGGGTTGGGTTTGGGTTTGGGTTTGGGTGGGTTTGGGGTGGGTTTGGGGGTTGGGGAGATGTGGGAGATGAGGGAAGCTGAGCGCATGAGGGCTTGATTGGGAACAAGCGCCTCGGCGGGCACGGACGAGCCCATTGCGGAAGCCGGGGGCGGGGCACCGATGGCTCCAGACGGGGGCGGAAGCCTGACAACAGGGCCACTCCCTGCTGCGTTTTTGTTTCTTAGCAAGCCCAATCATCGATGTAGCATGCCTCGTGCGCGCAAGAATAAAGCCGGCCCTGGCTCCGGCGCTGGGCCCGCGACCTCGGCCGCGCCGGCGCCGCGCGGCCAGCAGGAGGTGAGTCTCGAGTCCTGTCGCCTTTGCGCTTGTTAGGGCGGTTGTGCAGACTGTACCTTTGGCGCGTATGCGGACCGCGGCGTGGAACCGGGCTTTCGCTGTGTCACAAGCTTTCCCGCCTTTTGCTCGCCCCGCGGCCTTGCCTCGCAGCAGCAGCAGCAGCAGCCGAGCCGAGCGGCACAACTGCAGCAGGAGATCAAGAGCGATAACCAGCCACAGCAGCAGCAGCAGGCAGTGACCGCTGCCAGTGGTGACGACGAGCTCGAGCGCGCGCTCGCGGACGCATGCGCTGTTGTGTCCCGCGCGTTTGCCTGCTACCGGCGTTCAGATGGACCACTGCCGGAGTCCTTGCATGCCGGGCTGGAGGCGACGGTCGACGCCATTGAGAGGGCGCAGGCCGGGCGCAGCACCTTCCGGCTCGTGCTGCAGCGGCGGCAAGAGCTGTGGCTGCCGCTGCTGCAGCTAATCTGCTACAGCTCCCGGCGTCTGCTACAGCTTCCGGTCTTTTTAGCAGGGCTGGAGCCGTTTGACCCGCGGCCTGAGCCGGCGGCGACGGCGGGGGGCGGCAGGCCGCAGGGCGGCGGCGGCAGGGCCGGAGGCAGGGCACGAGGCGCGGGTACGTGGACAAGCAATGGCAGCAATGGCAGCGGCATTCTGAGGCATGCCACCCTAGTAACGCAAGCTATGGGCCAGCGATCGGTGCAGTCGAGTGTCGAGGATGCGCTTTCGGCGATTTTCAAGGGAGCCGTCCACGCCCCAGCACCGCTCGCAGACGCCACCTGCGCCGCCGCCGCCGCCTCGGTCCGCGCGCTGCTGCAAGGCCACATGCTGCGGGTGCATGGGCGGCTGGCGGCGGGCTTCGCGGACGCCGTCGCGAAGCTGCCGCCGCCGCCGGCTTCGGCAGCAGTGGCGGCGGCGGCGGCACAGCCGAGGGCAGCAGGCAGCCCCGCTGCGGCGGCGGCGGCCGGCGGCGGCGCGACGACGGCCGGCGCAAGTGCAAGCGCGGGTGCCGGCAGCAGCAAAGTCGGCGCTTCAGTCGCCGCTGCCTATCCGGAGTTGATGGCTATGACACTGGCGACTGCAAAGCAGTCGCAGCTGCAGTCGCTGACCGAGGCGGGTCAGCTGATCCGAAGGGCGCTCAAGTGGTCTAACGAGACCCAGCGCCGCAGCCTCATCAGCGGCACTAGCTGGGACGCAGCCGCCGCCGCGCGCAAGGAGCTTATCGAGCTGCTTCTGACCGAGCTAACCGCCAGTGGCTACCTGGAGCATGCGGCGCGGCTGGCCCTGACCTGCGCACGCGTGGAGGGCAATTGCAGAGGCAGTGGCAGCAACAGCGGCAGCAGCGGCAACAGTAGCAGCGCCCCTGACTATCTGGCGCGCGTGCTGGTCTCTACACTTGAAGGGCTGTGCAGCATCGTTACTGCTGTGATGCCAGTCTGGGTGTCAGATGTGAGCAGTGCCGGCGCCCCTGCCAGCAGTCCCCAGCAGATGCCGGCCCCGCCGCCGCTGCCCTGGGGCGCCTGCCTGCGCTGCCTGGCGCTGTCGCAGGTGGTGGTGGCCCTAGAGGCGGCGGGCTACGGCGGCGGCGTGCGGGGCGTGTGGGGCCTGCCGGAGGAGCTGGCGGCGGGGCTGCCGGTGCTGGGGCCCAAGGAGGGCAGCAGTGAGGAGCTGTGTGACCTGCGGCCCAAGCTGCGTCGGCACGAGGAGCTGCAGCAGCTGGTGCGGGCGCACCGCCAGCAGCAGCAGCAGCAGCAGCAGCAGCAGCAGCAGCAGCAGCAGTGCCCGGGCGCTGCTGCAGCCCAGCCGCCTGCCCCGCGCGCCAAGGCGCCGGTCTTCGTGTTGCACCAGGGGCCCTTTGAGGTGCTGATCCGCATGCTGGCTGCCGAAGTGGGTGCCGCCACAGCGCCGCCGGCTGCAGCCAGCGCCGGCACAAGCGGCTGGCCGCTCCCCATCAGCCGCCGCGCTGCTTACGAGCTAGTGCTGGGTGTGGCGGAGCTAGCGGCGTCGGTGCCGCCAGAGGGCCCAAAAGCCACGCCGCCGCCGCCACCACAGCAGCAGCAGCAGGAGCAGTCACAACTGACAGAGTCCCGACCGCGGCTGTGCCTGCCCCAGTCCGCGGTGTGGGACATGGGCTTTGCCGCACTCGCGCTGGCCAAGCAGCTGCGGCGGCCGCGCACCGACGGCTGTGGCGGCTATCCGCGAATGAACCCCCGGTGGTGGCGGGCGGTGGCAGCACTGATGCGTGGCGGCGGCGCGCCTGCCTACCGAAATCGCGACAACGAGCTACCTGGGACTCTATCGCTAACGGAGGTGTTTCGGATGGACCGCATGCCAGGTGAGCTGATTGCTGATTATGTGTGTTGTGTGCAAGTCGCGCGCCTTTTGCGCCGTGGCCTTTACCGTACGCGAGCCATCGCCCTGTCTGAACGTTGCTGTGTGTTGCATTGACGCCTGACGAATTGCGTGCCAACCTCTAACTTCATCTGCACTTCACCAACTTCATGTGCAGGCTCCCTGCTGCCGCCACGTGCGCCACCAGCCCTGGAGGTGGCGCTGGCGGCCGGGCTGGTGCCTGCACTGGAGGTCGCGGTGCGGCGCGCCAAGTTGGGTGACGACGCCTGGTTCATTCAGGACGTTGTGACGGCCGCCTTTCAGATCCCCCACTGTCGCAGCCGCATTGTCGCTGGCAGCTCCTGGCCGGTGCTGCAGCAGCTGCTGGCGTTCGCGCCGCCGGCCCAGACCGCGGCCCTGATCACCAGCCTGGGCCGGCGGGCGCACGCTGAGCTAGACGCGGCTGGTACTTGCGACGACGATTGCGGCGAGCCGCGCCTTGGTGTGCTGTTGTTGCACGCTTTGCCTGTGTCGTCGGCCGTGGTGTCACTACTGCCGCCGTCGCCATGGGCACGTGTTGTGCAGGGCGCAGCTGTAGCCGCCAGCAGCGATGGCCCCGGTGGCGACGGCAGTAGCAGTAGCAGTAGCAATAGCAGTAGCAGTAGCAGTAGCAGTAGCAGTAGCAGTAGCTGCACCGGAAGAAGCGGCAGCGGCCTCAAGACAGTAGTGGAGCACATTACGCCGCAGCAGCTACTGCACAGCATGGCGTCGGCCCGGGCGGCGGCGGTGAGGGCGGCGGCCAATGACGGCGATGATGGGGCGGCAGCGGCCGCGGCCGCCCACGCCGCCGCGTCAGACTGTATTGGCGGTATGCCGGATGCCTGGGTCGCTCAGGTCGGGCTGGAGGGCAAGGGCTTTGGACTGCTGCCGCACGCGCTGCACCGCTGGCTGCCGGCGCTGGCTCGCTATGTGCAGGAGCCGGCGCATAGCCAAGCGAGCAGCCTTTACTGCCTGGCGGCATCGCTACAGCCGCTGCTGCTGTGGGTGCAGCCGGCGCTGCTGGCACTGCTGGGGAAGGAGGACATGGCGAGCACATGCCGACAGCAGGCGGCGCAGGAGTGCCGGCAGCGGGACCTCCTGTCTGAGGAGGCGCAGGAGGAGTCACCCGAGGAGACACACGCGGGGGAGCAGGAGGACATTGCGTTCAGCTGGCGGCAGTGGCTGCTTCGTGACGTGGACGTGGTGGGGGTGATGGGGGTGGGGCTGGCGGCGCTGCGGCGGGCGCCGCCAGACGACCCGGACGGCGCCCGCCTCAGCAGCTGCCTGCTGACCGCCCTGGCTGTAGCAGCCCTGGCGCTTCCGGACGCGCTGCTGCCGGTGCTACTGCCGCCGGCACAAGCCAGCGGCGGCAGTGGTGATGCTGCCGACACCGGCCCCGACGCCAGCGCTAGCAGCAGCCCGCCGCAAGCTGCGGCGTCTGTGTGGCAGGCTGGTGAGCTTCGCAGCCTGCTCGTGCAGCGGCTGGTTGGTAGCGGCGGTGTCGGCAGTGGGGCTGGGGGCGGCGGCAGTGGGGCTGGGGGCGGCGGCAGTGGGGCTGGGGGCGGCGGCGGAGCTGCAAATAAGATGGACACGGGTGGCGGTGAGAGCAGTGACGACGTCACCGCCTCCGAAGTTGAAGCTGTGCTGGCGTGGGTGGAGGAGCTGCGGGCGTATGGCGCCGCCACCAGCGCCAGCGCCGGCACCAGTGGCGGTTCTGCCCCCGCCGCAGCCGCCGCCGCTGGTGCTGCTGCTGCCAGCGGCTTCCTGGGCGGCGTGCGTCAGCGGCTGGCGGCGCTGAGTCACCTCATGCTGCATAGCTACGACCACGGCTCGGGGCAGTGGCGGCGGCCCGCGCGGCGGCAGCAGCAGCAGCAGGAGACGGGCTGCTGGGAGCCGCTGGTCTACGTTTCGCCCTTGGAGATCAGCTATGAGCGAAGCTGGCTGCCGTGGTGCTGCGCCAACCCGCGCTGCGCCGACCTGGCCGGAGACAGCGAGCTAGGCGGATTAGTACGGGAAGGAGACGCCAGCACAGCAGCGGCGGGAGCCACAGCGGGTGTGGAAATCGTTGGCAGTAGTAGCAGTAGCACCAGCAGCAGTAGCAGCTGTGCGCCTTGCCGTGGCCGCTACTGCCAGCTGTGCGCCGGCTGCCGGGCTGTGAGCTACTGCAGCCGCCGGTGCCAGGCGGAGCACTGGGCGGCGGGGCACCGGGAGGCGTGCGGCCGGGTGGCAGCGTCGTCGCATTCGGGGCGGCGTGGGTCGATGATTGTTTGAAGGTACCGGTATGCCGGGTGGCCTAAGAAGCGCCAGGGTTAGGTGCGTGGACACAAGTGCTAGGGTCTATACAAAAAAAGATGCTGCGGTCGGTGTGTGGATGTGCGACAATCAGCGACATGCGGAGGAGCGTCCGGGGTGCAATGCACTTGTCCAGTGGAGACAGTAGGATTAGGGTTTGCTTCATACTGCTGTTATTGATTGAACACAATGCTAGCGCATCGCATGCACAGTCTATAACTACGCGTGCACGTACGACAGTGTCGATGCCTCAATGCTTGGAAAGGTGGCACAAATTGCAGAAGTTGTACACACGGCGAGTGGAGGCCACTGGAGACAAGGACAGGAGTTGCTCAGGCACATGGCGTCGCATTGTGTGTGGTGGCATCACCTGGCCGGGCGCCCGGGGCGTAAGGAATGCGCAACAGCAAAACGCTCCAGCAACATCGGCCAGCAACCTCAGTCGGTCAGCCATAGCGCGCATTTGTGCCTCACTGCCTCTGTCCCGGCTGCTTATGTTTTAATGGTATTGGGGAGGGTGGGTGGGTGGGATCTTCAGACACTTCCGGGGCGCCGCACACCTGTTCCCTTGCTTGCATCACCGAAGAGTTGCTCAGGCAGTGAGGCATGTGCGCTGGCCCGTGCCAGCACCACTCCGTGTAAATGTTGACATGCATGCAAGTAAAGGTCAAAAGCTATTGCCAACCACTTAACTGGCAGCAGCCCCGTAATCCTGGGCACGAGTGGGGGCTCAACACGCACCAGCCGCGCCACCGCCGCTCCTGCCCTGCAAGTACCTCGCGAGCCGCTCCTGTCTACTGGCTGGCGGCCCCACCGCCCGCCTCTGCCTGCTTCCCTCAGTGCCGGCACCTGCCTCCCCAGCGTCCCGCCCCAAGCACGCCTCTCCTCTCCCCGGCGCAGGCGTCCCACCTCCCGGCCTAGGCAGCAGCAATGGGGAGCCTGCTGGCGCCTGATTCCGCTGCTGCTGCTGCTGCCTCAGCAGGCTGGCAATGCCGCTGGGGCCCAGGCTGAACTGCTGCAGCTGCTCTTCAATGGGACCCAGGCCCAGCGGGTCGTCGACGTCGGCGCCGGCGGCGGCACCCCCACCACCTTGCTTGCTGGCCCCGCCGCCTTGCCCCTGGCCTGTGCCGCCACCAACTTCCGAGCCCCAGTCACCGCCGAGCGACGGCGGCAGCTCAAACTCCCCACACAGCTTGAGCCGCATCGGGTCGGGCTGCTGCAGCAAGGACTCAGCTCCTGCGCCCAAGCCGCCCGCCGCCACCGTGTCTGCGGCAGCCGGCGGCAAGCCAGCCGTCGAAGCCGCACCTGCTCCGCGCAACGGCCGTTGCGCGGCTGCACCCACAGCTGCCACAGCCGAGCTACGAGCCGAGCCGCTGGCGGATGCCGCCAGGCTGCCGGCGCCGCTGGCTCTCGACTGGTGCACCTCTCGCAGCCAGCCCTGCACCTTGGCCCACTTCTGGCTGCGGGCCTGCAGCTCCGCGCGCTGCGCCGTGCCCTCCGCCGTCAGCCGCCGCCACGCCGCCAGCACGCGCGCGGCGCGGCGGCGGCCCAGCGCCCGCTCGGCGTCATGCTGCGCCTGCAGCTCCCACAGCAGCCGGCTGCTGGCCTGCACCGGCAGGCAAAGCAGGACACGCAGGGTACGCAAAGGGTTGGCGCTAGAAAGCATAAACCGTCAGGATACAGCGGCAAGGTAGGGGTGATGCAGCAGGTACGTACTCCCCTGCTGCGCACCTGCTCCTCCGCCGCCTGCCGCCAGCCCTTGAAGCAGCTCCACAGCCGCCGCCGCGTCGCGAATTCCTCGGCGTCAGCCCTACAGGACAGGCCATAGACACCATTGGGCGCTGCGTGTAGCCCTTGTCTCCCCGTTCCCCCTCTCTGCCCCTGAAATGTAAACCACCTGCCTCTGCACCACCCCCCACTCCCGACCTCACAAAGCTGCCCTGCATGCGCCCCGCACCCACCACCCACCAGAGGAGGCACCTCCCCTGCCGAGCCGAGCCCAGCCCCACCTCACAAGGTCCCTAAGGTCGCTCCTGCCCATCAGCCCATCAGCCCATCGCGCCCACCGCCCACCCACCTGGCCGACCAGGCGTCGCTGGCGTTGCGCATGAAGCCAAGCAGCACCCGGTGCGCCAGGTGGCGGCGGTGCAGCCCCGCGGCGGCGGCGGCGGCGGACAGCCGGTCCAGCACCGCCAGCGCCAGGCGCGACTGTTGAGGAGTATCACAGAGGGAGCAGCAGGGGCGGAGGCAGGGACGACAGGTTTGGAGGGTGAGGTGCGTATGCCCGTGGCCCCACGGGCCCATTCAAGTGAATCAGGCGTAGTAAGGGCTGCCGTGTATAGACACGGGGTAATCAGTGCGTGTCCAGTACGTGCTCACCCTTCGCAGGTAGCGGCCGCGAGACACAGCAGCCGCCTGCTCGGCGGCTGGCTGCATGCGCGCTCGAACCACCGCTCTTGCGAACCCCTGCAGACAGACAGACAGTTGTCGGGGCCGCACACACACGCTCATCAGTCAACACTGCAGCCCCCCCTAGCGCAATGACACTCGCCCCTCCACCTGCGGCGCCCCTAGCGCAATGACACTCGCCCCTCCACCTGCAGCCCCCTCTGCGTCCCTCTGCGCCTGCCTCCGTCCGCCTCTGTCGGTCTGTCCCTGCCCCCCTAGCCCTGGCCCTCACCAGCAGCGCGGCCCGCATCAGCCCCAGGTCCCGGTGCGCCTGCGCCACCTGCCGCTGCTGCCGCGCCAGCAGCACCAGCTGGATCCAGGGCGTCACGCCAAACCTGCAGCAGGCAGGTGCACGCACAGGTGCGCGCACAGGTGCACGCACAGGTGCACGCACATCACGGACACGGACGCAAGCAACGCACACACATTGAACGTCACAGCCTTGAATCGTGTCGCAGTGCTTGGGACTGCATCGAGCACAGAACCGGCGCTTTGACAGCCAGCAAACAAACACCATGCAGTCAGATACCCCGTCCCAAGGCACCCACCACAGCAGCAGCGACCGGCGGTGGTGGGCCTCCGCCAGGGCGTTCATGTGCGCCGCCAGCTCCGCCGCCAGCGCCCGCGCCTTCTCGTCAGCCTGCCGCCGCCGCCGCACCTCGGCCGCACGCAGCTTCTCGACATCGGCCGCCGTCAGCGCCGGTCCCAGCGCCACGCCTGCTCCGGGCACGGGGGCCTCAACCTGCTGCTGCTGCTGCTGCAGCAGCAGGATGCTTGTTGCCGCGGCTCTTGCAGCGGCGCTGGTGGGACCACCGCGCCGGCCGGCGGTGACTGCAGCCGCGGCACCGCCGCCGAGACTGCCGCGGCGGTTGTCTCGTGCCGCGCTGGTGGGGCGTGACGAGCCCGCGGTGGTAGGCCGAGTGGCGTCCTTGGGCGGCGAGGGCGGTCGCCAAGTGCCGGGAGGGAGGCGAGCAGAGGCCGGGCGGCTGGGTGCTGCGCGGGTACTGGAGGCGGTGTGATGCGCGCTGCGATGCGGCGCAGCTGCATCCACAGCTGTCGGCTGTTGCGGGGCGTGTGGCCCTGCGGCGCGCGTGCTGCCCGTTGCTGCTGTCGACTGCTGTTGCTGCTGCTGCGGGGAACTGGCGCTGCAGCTGCTGTGCAAGCTGCGGTGACTGGGCTGCGCGACTAGGGCGGATGGTGCCTGCTGCGGCTGCTGCGGGTGTTCCAGCTCACCCTCCGCTTGCCAAGCTTGCTGGTGGTGCCGGGCGGGCTGGTGGCGCTGGTCGAGGTACCGCCGCCCGTCATCCTCCGGAGCAGCGGCATCGCCGCTTGCCTGCGGGCGCACGCCACCGCCTGGCTCGAGGTAGCTGTCCTGCGGCTGGGCTGGCGCAAAGGCGGCTGCGCCGTCGGCTTCTGATTCCAGTCCTGTACCTGGTGCCGAGGGTTGCTCGAGCCAGCGGTCACTGTGGCCACCGTCGAGGGTGAGCGATGTCGCCTCGGCGTCGGCCTGCTCGGCTGCGCCCTGGCTGCCCGACCCCTCCTCCTCTCCCTCCTCGCCGGCCTCTGCGCCCCAGCGGGCGGAGCCCTGCTGCAGGCTGCTGCTGACGCTGCATCCCTCCCACTGCTCCGCATCATCGTCGGCCTCCTCCTCCGCCAGCCTTTCCTCCTGACCTGCATCACCCGGATGCTGCTGGTGCTGGTGCTGCTCCTGCGTTGCCTGCTGACCTCCCTCAGACCATACGGACCCGGCGTCCTCCTGGTCATCATCACCCAAGACGCCCTCCTCCACAGCGCCCGCCCACGCCTGAGCCGGCGCTGGAGCATGCTGCGTTGGCCCACACCATCCGCCGTCGCCGCCGCCCACAGCACCACCAGCACCAGAGCTGTGGGCACCTCCCTCCGCCGCAGCATTGGCAGCCTGCTGCCACTGCTGCTCCGGCCCGCGCGAGGCGCCCTGCTGCCACTGCCCGTGCGCCCCTGCACCACCAGCACTGGCAGCAGCACCAGCACCAGCAGCGACAGCTGCCGCGTCCTCCGCCGGCTCACCGCCGCCCTGGTGCACCACCAGCTGCCGTGTGGCCTCGCAAGCGGACAGCACCTGCTGGCGCCGGTGTACGGCGCGCCTGTCAGTTGACAGCTTGAACGGCTGCGGTCGCGTCGCCCTCGCCGCCGCACCGCCGCTGCTGCCGCTGCTGCCCCGGGGTTGTTGGCCGGGAAGGGCAACGCCGTCGCGCATGACCGCCGGGCGCACGAAGCGGTTGAGGCCGGGGAAAGCCGCGTGCGGTGGTGGCGGCGCCGGCGACGCTGTGGCAGGCCGGGCCTGCACTCCGTGAGGTGAACGCGGGGAGGCAGGCGGGTGTGCTGAGGCAGCGGTGGCGGTGGCGGGGCGGGGCTCTGCTGCGGCGACGCCACCACCGCCTTCGGCGCCGCCGCCAGTATTCCCGGTGCCGTCCTGCGGAGGGTGGGTGGTTGAATGGACCGCCATATTTTCCCCCGCCCCCTTTGCAGAGTGCCAACAGCCCTGACAGCAATCATTCCACAAATACATACCCAGACAAGCACAGGATCATGCGCCCACCCGACCCTCCCACCTCCCCATCCACCCACCCCCCTACCCACAGCCCTACCCTACCCTACCCTACCCTACCCTACCCGACCCACCCACCCGACGGACCTGCATGAACGCCTCCCGCTGCGACTTCAGCCGGCCTAGCAGCGCCTCAACCGCGGCCCGCCGATGCTGGTCGCGCTCCCGCCCGCTCAGCGCCGCCCGGGATGGCCCCGCGCCTGCTGCCCTCGCGGCAGCCGCAGGCGCCGCACCTGCCATACCAGGCCCTCCGCCGCCGCCGCTGGTGTCGCTAGTGCCGTACCGCTGACCTGCATGGCCCGGGCCGCCACCTGCCCATGCGGCCCGTGCAGAGCCGAGGGTTGCCCGGGCGGCGGCGCGGGCGCGGGCGGTGGTGCGCCAGGTGCGCAGGCAGCTGTGCAGCAGCCACAGGCACCGGAAGCGGTCGGCGGCGGCCTCCCGCACCGTGTCGGCCTGCACCGCACACACATACACGGCCTTTGATTTGCTTGTTTTTTCCTTGTGATCTCTAACACACACACATACACACACAGACGCAATGGATATCGACCACCCCGCAATGTTTCCAAGACGGAGATTGTGTCCACCGTGCCGTGCACACGCTGCCATGATATCACTGTGCATGCGTGCCAGGTGGAGGGGGGCAACCCTTCCCCACACACACACTCACGTGCTGCTCCTGCCGCAGCCGCATCGCCTCCTCCTGCTCCGCCGCCCGCTCCTGCGCGCACGCCTCCGCCGCCGCCCGCCAGGCCAGCAGGCTGCGGTGCATCAGCGCCAGGCGCCGGAACTGGTCCGCCACCTGCAATGATATGCATTGCTCAGTCGCCTCTAGTTCCGGCCCTCAGTTGTTGCACACCTCAAAAGCTCTACCTGCGTTTACATGCGCCTGCAACTGCAACCGCACGGCCTGCACACGCGCCCTGCGCACACACCTGCAGCCTGCGCGCCCCCGCCGCCAGCTCCAGCGCCTCCTCCGCCAGCCGCTCCAGCCGCTGCACCCGCGCGGCCTGGTGCCACGCAGCCAGGCAGCGCCGCGCCCTGCGCGTGCGCCAGTGAGTATGTGAGTGCAGCAGTACAATGTGCTTGAGCAAGAGCATGTCCCCCTCCAGCCCTCCAGCCGTGCCCGGGCGCTGGCCGCTCGGCCGTTTCCTGGCTCCAGCCATCCCCACGCGCCCTACACGCGCCCCACAATCTCACTTGCTCGCCGCCAGCTGCCACCGCAGCTCCTGCGCCTCCCGCCGCCCCCAGCCCGCCGCCATCCGCCACAGGTGCAGGTACAGCGCCCGCCGCAGCAGCGCCACCGTGCGCTCCTCGGCGGCGGCAATTTCCGCCTCCGCCGCGGCGGCGGCCTCGCGGCGCCGCCGCTCGCGCGCTGCCTGGAGAGCCTCCTCGCTGGCCGCCCGGTGCGCCGCAGACATCAGACCCTGACGGCACAGGGGGATAACATGTTTGTCAAGTGTCAATGTGCTTATCAAAGCAAAGAATGCCCAACTCAGGCTTCGCAGCTCTGCTGATCCGGTGCACACGCACTGGTTTGAACGCCGCGCCTCCTCAAACTCCCGTGCCGCACAGGCGAGGCACCAAGCCGGGCACTGCATTCTCTACTACCGTACCTGCATGGTGATCTGAAACTCCAGCTCTGGGGCTGCAGCGGGCGCAGCAGCGCGCGACACTGCTGTCGCCACGCCGCCCGGCACAGCACTCCTCAACCCGCCCTGTTCGCCATGGCCACCGCCAGCACCGTTCTCAGCACCACTGTGAATGTCGCCCACTTTCTGCGTCGCCGCTGCCGCCTTGGCTGCCGCCAGGGCCGCCGCCGCCACCATGTGCTGTGCCGGCGGCGGCTCGAGCGCCGTGTACGTTCGCAGCAGCGGCGGAGCCACAGCCGGTGGCCCGCCCAGCGGCGCCGCCGCCGTGAGGCGGCGCAGCATGCCCATCGCCACATCCTCGAACGAGCCCTCGCCAGCACCGGCAGTGCTGTCAGCTGCCGGGCGGCTGGGGAGGGCCACCCCACGGGGTCCCGCGCCAGCGCCAGTGGCACTGACCTTGGCCGGTCCGGGTTTCGCCGCCCCGCCCCGCAAGAACCGCTCGGCTGCAAGCAGAGCCGCGTTCGCGGGCGCCTCCGCCGCAGACACGGCGCCGCGAGCACCGTCAGCGCCAGCAGTCGCGCCCTTGTGCTGCTGGTGCTCCCGCAGCTGCTGCTCCGCCTGCTGCAGAGCCGCGACCGCTCGCTCGTACGGCGACAGGGCTTTGCCTGTGCTGGCGGTGGCACCTGTGCTGCCTCCGTACGCGGCAGCGCCGGCACCTACACGTGGCCCTGCTGCACCGTAGCCTGCATGCAGCCCGGCTAGTCCCGTCGAGGGCTGGAGCAGGCCAGTGGTCGTCATGCCAGCCCTGTTGAAGTCCAGCCCGAAGCCTCTGCCGCCGCCTCCATCACCGTTGCCACCGCCCAGCTGCAGACCTGACAGGAGCAAACCCCCGGCTCCGCCGCCGCCGCTGCCGCCGCTGCCACTGCCATAGCCGCCGAAGGCGCCGGCAGTCCCGGCAGCCGCAGCAGCGGTAGGAGCACCCGCGTCCCCAGTTGCTGAGTGCAGCAGTGAGAAAGAGTAGCTCGCCAGTCCCAGCGAGTCGCGAGCCGCCGAGCCTGCCCTCGCCCCCGGGCCGGACCCCAGGCCGAGGGCCGTAGAGGCCCAGCCGCCGCCTGCCTCACCGGCCCCGCCACTTGGGCCTGGGTACGGCAGTGCGGGTGCGGTCGACGAAGGCGAGGAGAGCCGTGCTGCCTTGCTGGGCTGGTCTGGAAACCAGGACTGCGAGGACGCGATACCAGCAGCGCCTGTGACACTGGCGGCGCCAGCGGCCGAAGCGGGCACAGGAGACGACGGCTGCAGCAGCTGGCTTGCACGCTGGGGGCTGAGGCCCGCCCCAACCGCCGCTTCGGCGGCGTTCACGCGCTGCGTCAGCTTCTGCCACCGACTGGGCGTGACGTCTCCGCCTTCTGCGCCCGCTGCAGTCGTGTCGCCGCCATGGTCCGACAGGCCCTCCGCAGCCTTCCCCGCTGCAAAGGCCGCCGACTTGCCGGCCGGTGATGAACGGCCAGGGAAGCGGCGCGCTCCCACTGCTGTGCCTGCTGCTGCTTGGAACGCCCAGGCCCGACCCAGGTCATCGTCCCCACCTACGCTGGGCGCGGCGTCGCCTACGTTTGAGGCCAGCCATCCGCCTACAAGGCTGGCCGCGGCTCCGCCCAGCCCGTCCTTGGCTGCCGCCAAGCGAGCATCGCTAAGTTGGAAAGTTGCACGCCCGTAACCACTGGCCTTCAGGGCCGCTGGCGGGTATGCGGTGTCTGTGAGGCTCAGCGCAGAGCCGTGCAGCCCCAGAGCTGGCTCAGGGCTCACAGACGTCGACGCGCCCAGCCGCTGCGGCGAGCGCTGCCGTGACAGCCGCACTTCCTCTACCAGCTTCTTGGCTGCGCAGAGAGCAATGCGGAGGAACACATCGAAGCTAAACGGCTGAGCTTCGCGATAGAACCACCATGCGACAGAAGCATCTTGCTATCAGCCGCGCGGCTGTAGCCCCAAACGAGCAGCGGGCGGGCATTAGAGTTGACATCCCTATACTGTAGAAAGACTCATGTTATTGGGCGACCCACCTTCCCGGAATACGTCCTCCGGCCTGCCCTTCGGCATGTTGGCTGTCGCTGCCAGCTACGCTGCGGTGCGTCGTCTACGTAAGCGGCATGCGCCCTTGGCTTGACATCCTGCTTTATGATGCAGAATTAATTAATAACTCTTCTTGGAGCACACGCCTCGAGAAGCTCAAGTCAAGTCAACCCCGGCGCGAGTCTCATTTCTCCGTTTGTGTTGAATACAGGGTAGCCACAAAGTATGCATTTTCATAACAACATAACAAATTTCACAATCACAAATGCGAAAGAATGCGAGACAGGTGCAAAAGACCACGATGCAGGTCTGGGCTCATAGCTGATGGGCTAGCACATTAGCATGACGAACACTTGCATTTAGTTAGTGCACTTTGACATCGCCGAATGGCGAGCGCTAAGGCGGGCGCGCTGGCCACGGCTCAGCCATCTCTCATATCTTGAGCGGCCAAAGTTTCCAAGCAATAGTTGGCGAAAGCACATGTCGCCCAGAAATATTGAGCCGCCGCTGCGCGGGGCGAGCTTCCTGACCTCGGGCGGCGAGCTCGTGCGGCTACACGACGTGGTGTGCTGGCGCTGGCTGGAGGGGCGGCCCTGCCTCCCGCAACACGAGCGCGACCGCGCGTCGGCCACCGACGTGGTAATAATACCCGTCCCGCCCGCGGGCTACAGCAACAGCAAGCGCGCCCGCAAAGCGGCCCCCTCGGAGCCGTCCGTAGCCGAGGCGCCTCCAGCAGTAGCAACGGCAGTGGCTGCCGGCAGCATTACCGCCCCCGCACCTGTGCCCGCAAGCTGCGAGGTTGCGGCTGCTGCTGCTTCGGAGCGGGACGTGCTGCTGGCCGCGTGCGGCGCAGCTCGCGATGCGCTGGAGGGCTCTGGGCTGCGGTGCGCGGTGGACGACTGCCCGCGCGCCACGCCCGGGGCCAAGTACAACCGGTGGGAGGCGCGTGGCGTGCCGCTGCGGGTGGAGGTGGGGCTGCGAGAGGCCGCGGCGCGCACCTTCTGCCTGGCCCTGCACCCTCGCCTGGCGCACCTGTTGCCGACCGCTACAGCAGCAGCGACGGCGGCAGCAGCCGGTGCTGGCGCGGCTCCGGCTGTAGCTACCAGTGCGGGTGCTTCAGATGCGAAAGGCGACGAGGGCGCCACGGGCACCTACAGTGGCGGCACCACTGCGCCAGCGCCGGCGGCGCCGGCGGCGCCAGCGGCGCCAGCGAGCGGCAAGGACAGGGCCAGGGTCTCTGGGTCCAAGCCCGGGCTGCGGCTGCCAGGCTTGGGCCTGCCGGCCCTGCTGGCGGCGTGCCATGCGGTGCGTGCCGCTGAGCAGGCGCCGCCAGCAGTGGGAGGCGGCAGTAGCAGCAGCAGCAGCAGCAACAGCTGTTGCAGCAAAGACAGCGGCGGCTGGTGCGGGAAGCTGCACTTGTGGCCGGCGCAGGCTGAGACGTGGCGTTCGACCGAGGCGGCGGTAGCGGCGCTGCTGGCGGCGCTGGAGGAAGGCGGCCAGGGGGGCGCGGGCCGTCCAGGCTGCGGCTTTGCGGCGGTCGCGGCTGCCGCAGGAGCCAGCACGGGCAGTAGCTGTGATGCCGCTGCCGGCGGCGGTAGTGCTGGCGGCGAGGCGTCGCAGCCGTTGGGGGCGCGGCGGCCGTGTGTGGCGCACCTGCGGCACGTGCTACAGCTGGGCCGGCCCTGCTACTGCGGCCAGGGCCACTACAGTCTGCAGCAGCTGCAGCAGGAGGTGGCGGCGCGCTGGGCCGACAGTCGGCACGACTCGACCATAGTGGAGTGGACGGCAGCGGCGGCGGCGGCGGCGCCGCCGCCGCCGCCACCACAGTCGCTGCAGCCGCCGGCCGCTGCAGCGGCCACTGCTCAGAGCGGTGGGGTGAATTCTTCTGATACGGTGTCACTGCAGCAGCCACCAGCGCAGCTGCGGATGCAGCACCAAAAGAAACAGAAGCAGCGCAATCTTCGAAAAGCGCAGCAGGCGGCGGCGGGGTCCGATGTTGCTCCGATGGCGGATGGGGACACGGGCCGTGACGTCGACTTGCAGGGCGATGGGATTGAAGATGGCAGCGACATCGGCGGCGATGGCGGCCGGGTGCTGCTGCTAGTCGGCAACATCCCGCCAGCCGTCAAGGCGTCGGCGGTACAGTCCGACCTGGCGGCGGCGTTTGCGCCCTTTGGGTGCCGCGGCGGTGAGTCGCATCCCGTACGGCCACACGGGGCTTGCGAGCGGAATCAATGGCGGCAAGAGCTTACGGTCTTCGAGGTCAGTGGCGCGCTACTTGCTGGCCTGATCCAAGTCCCTTTGCCCCTGTCTCATTTCGTGCCCGCCCGCAGTGTCCGTGTCGCGCACACGCAATGGCGGCAGCCACGGCTGGGCGCGCGTGTCGCTGGGCGCGGCGGACGAGGCCGCGGCGGTGGCGGCGGCTGCGGCGGCGGTGCAGCAGCTGGACGGATCTCTGGTGAGTGGGCGGCGCTTTCCCCCCCTTGGTATATGGAATGAACTACCCCCGCCCCCACTCGCTCGCCCGCCGACGACGCCACAGAAGCAGACTGCACGCCACCTGTGCTGCCTTGCTTCTTCCAAACCCCTTGGCGCCGCCTGGCCGCTCCCAAAACCCTTCCAGACTCTGGCACTCCACAGTTGCGCTCACCCATCTTTTGACGCCACAGCCCTTGTATCGTTGGCTGCAAACTCCGCCCTCCACAGGTCCTGGGAGGCGTGGCGCTGTCCGTGTCCCCCTCCTGCGGCCGAGCCGACTGCCTGTTCCCCGGCCTGCCCTACCCGCTGCGTGCCGGGCTGCGTCTGGATGCTACAGCCGCCTACTCCGCCACCGACCAGGCTACTGCCGACGCCATGACGGAGCTGCTGGCGGCGCTGGCGGAGCGGCTCATGCTACAACCGCCGCTGGTGGCGCCGCTGCCGCCGCTGCAGGCGCAGCTACAGCCGCAGCCTGCGCAGCTGCCGCGGGAGCTTGAGCCAGAACAGCCAGGACAGGCGGGGCAGCAGCAGGGGCAGCAGCAGCAGCCGGCGGTGCTACTGCCGCTGGACGTGACTGACGCCACGGCCTGCTGCGGCGGCAACTCCATGTCGCTGGCGCGGCGCTTCCGGCGGGTGGTGGCGGTGGAGCTGGATGCGGACCGGGCGGAGGACCTGAGGTATGTGGGGGGGCGGGGGCGGCGTGTTGGGGATTGGAGATAAAATGGTAAACCAGCTGTAAGCGGCACAGGGAGTGGCGGAATACGTCAGGGAGTGGATGGATGGGCTGGAGGGCAGGAAGGAGCGGGGCGCCAAGGGCAGGGGGCTGGCGGCGCGGAGGATGGCATGTGCATGTGCATGTGCATGTGCACTGTCCACACGTGTCTGACATGGCCCTGGCCTCTGCGCCCTGCGCTCTGCGTCCCTACAACAACAGGCACAACGCGGCCCTGCTCACCGCCTGGAGCGAACACTGCGCGCGCCGGGCAGTGGGGCAGCAGGGGCAGCAACGGCAACAGGTGCAGGACGCGGGTGCAGGAGCTACTGCTGATGCTCCCCCTGCGTCAAGGCATGGCGGCCAGGTCGAGGCCCCGCCGCTGGGGGTGCTGGAGGTCGTGTGCGCCGACTACACGAGGTGCCTGGCCGGATCAGGGGGGAATGGGGCTGGGGCTGGGGGGACTGGGGGGACTGGGGAGGCTGGGGCCGGCGCAGCGGCGGCAGCAGGGGGCGAGTCCAGCGCCGTGGTGTTCATGGACCCGCCGTGGGGCGGGCCGCAGTACCTGGGCAGCAGCACCGGTGGCACACCTGCCGCCGCTGCCGGCACGGGGCCTGCTGCGGCGGCGGCGGCGGCGCCCGCGGCCCTCAGCACGGCCGCAGCTGCGGTCTCAACTGCAGCGCCGCTGCAAGGGCGGCAGAAGCTGCCACGTGGTGACGCGGCGTTCGGCCTGGGCCCCATGCCGCTGTCGCACATCGTCGCTCGGCTGCTCACCACCCCGCCGTCTGCTTCCCCCGCCGCCTCTACGGCGCAGCCAGCATGCGCAGCCGCAACAGTAGCAGTCCCAGGCGCGGCTGCTGGCGGTGCGCCCGCCGCCTGCGGGGGCGGCGGTGGGGCTTGCGGCAGTAGCAATGACGGTACAGTCAGCAGTGGCAGTGGCGTCAGTAGCAGCGGCAGTGGCAGTAGCGGCTGCTGGCGGCTGGTGGCGCTCAAGCTGCCCAGCCGCGCCAGTGAAGACCTTCGGGCGCTGCAGGCAAGGGTGCGGGAGCTGGTCGCGGCGACAGCGGCCGAGGTGGCGGCAGGGGCAGGCGGGCGTGGCAGCGGTGCAAGTGCGGGTAGTGGCAGTGGTGAGGAGGCCGCTGCCGCTGCTGCTGCCGCTGCTGCTGCTAGTGCTACGGCCGGCAGAGGCCGGCCGCGGCACGTGCTGGGGGCGGAGGTGACGTTTGGGCGGTCGGCCCTGGTCGTGTTCCTGGCGGCGGCGCAGCCGTGTGCCGTCAGCAGCAGCAGCAGCAGCAGCAGCAGCAGCAGTAGCGGTGGCGGCGGCAATGACGATGACGATGACAGCAGCAGTGAAGAGGGAGGAGATGAAGGTGGGGCCGGTGGTGGTGGTGGTGGTGGTGGTGGTGGGGCCGGTGGTGGTGGTGGTGGTGGTGGGGCCGGTGGTGGGGCTGGCGGCGGCCGGGGCCGGGGTGCAGGGCTGTGCGGCTGCGGCTGTGGGAGCTGCGTGGCACGGGCGGCGACATTCCGGTCTGTGCTCAAGCAAGTGTGCGGCGGCGGGCTGGGGGTGCCGTACCGTGTGGTGTGCACGTGAGGAATCCGGGGCGCGGGGTGTGCCGCTTACTCATGCCACGACGCCGGCTCTCCTGTCGAGGTTGTACTACCGCAGTACCGAAACATGTGACTCCATGATGCGACACAGCAGCAACGAATTGAGGTGGTTCCGTGAACAGGTATTACAGTCTCAGTGCGTACCGGTAATCTTCAGCGCAGTCACGCCATGCCGTATGGTAAATTATGCACACGTGGCGGGGTTTTGGCCCCGCGAGCCGCGGTGTAAGCCACGGCCGAAACTTATTCCTCCACACAGAGAGTTACCAAACATAACATCCCTGGTTGCTGTCGCCGTCTGCGACAGCCACCATGCAGCCAGTCAGTGCACCCCGGAACCTATACCGACTTGAAAAGCTGTTGTACCATTTGTTCGCCGACAAGGCACAAACTATTACGTGCGACAACAGTGCGGTCCAACAGCAAAGAAATGGTCAGCCTGCCAACGCCTGTGCTTCTCTTCCTTAACTCCTTGTGCTACCTAACAAACACACCGCGCCGGGACAACCCGCGGGCTCACGCCTCCGCCCTCTGCACGTGACCCGCACTCGACACTCCACACCACATCGCTACATGGGGCAGGTGCGCCCAGGGGCGTTAGCGGACGCGTAACCACACCACACCACACCATGATAGGCACGCCAAAGCTAACAACAAGCATGTCATCGCTCCACACCAAACGCGACGCGGCACACGCAGTAACTCGCGGGCAAGCGCCGCCCAATAGCAGCATCTGTGCAAGCGAACTAAGCCACTCGTTGCACATGGACGCGACACCTCAAAACACTAACAGCGCATGGTCAACTTCATCAAGTCAAGCACGTGCCTGGTGCTTGGTCGCAACGCGCTCAGCCTAAACTGCTCTACAACACTCAGCAAGTAATCCACAATAAAGACCAGAACACATGGGCACAAGCACCAGGGCCATCATCCACACACACACAAGGTTACGTTGTGTTAACACACAAGGGTTAACGCGTGTCAGCAGGGTTTAATTTCAGGGGATTCTTCATCCGTGTACCCGCAACGCCCGGATGCTCCAAGCTCAAAGCACTGGCCAGTGCCGCCCGCGGTCCCTCCCGCACCACAGCAGCATGACAGCAAGGCCCTCCGGACGCAGCCACAGCCACAGCCATAGGCACAGTCACAGGCTGTTCTTCTCGCGCCTCCGGTGGCCATGGAGGTGCCGGGCCCGCAGGTGTTGGCGGCGCCAGCGCCTGTGCCTGCTGCGCGGCCTCCTCCGTCACACTATCCGCCGTGTCTGCCGACGAATACGACCAATCCCACACCCGCCCTGCTGCGCCGGTGCTGCACGGCCCTCCAGAAGCGCCACACGCAGCAGCTAGGCCAACACCGCCGTCTCCTTCGCCGCCCGCGCCGCCGCGGGCGGCCCCCGCAAGGGGACCGGCGGCCCTTCTTCCGCCTCCGCCTCATCTCTTATCCCGCCATTCCCGCCCTGCTGCATCAGCTGCTGCTGCTGCTGCTGCTGTCGCCCTTGCCCGGACGGGCCCGCGCCGCCGCCGCCGCTCCCGCCCGCGCCTCCGCCCGACCCCGATGCCCCCGCCTCCCCTCCCTCCGCGCTGCCTCCACCGCCTCCGCCTCCGCTGCTGCCTGCCTGCTGCTGCTGCTGCTGCTGCCGCCGCCGTGCCTCCAGCTGCGCCATCATGGCGGCCATGGGCTCGGGCAGCGGCTTGAAGCCGGGCAGGCCCTCGCGCACCGGGTCAAAATAGGCGTGCTGCGTTGTTGTGGGCGGTGGTTCGTCCGCGTGCAAGGCAACAACAACACCAAGGGCACCAAGGGAGTGAGAGTGAGCATTGTTACAACACGACATGAACAGGACAGGTGGTTCAGTGGTTGTAAGGTGGAATGGAGCCAGGCCCAGGCTAGTTGCGCCTCCCACATCCCGGCATCGTCGCCTACCGATTCACGCACTGTCAAACCCGTCCAAGCCCCTCCCCCCGCCCCCTCCTCTATAAACACACATGCACGGCACCCCCTCTCCTGCCCCCGCCCCCTCTCCTGCCCCCGCCCCCACTCCTGCCCCCGCCCCCACTCCTGCCCCCGCCCCCACTCCTGCCCCCGCCCCCACTCCTGCCCCCGCCCCCCCCTCCTGCCCCCGCCCCCACTCCTGCCCCCGCCCCCACTTCTGCCCCCGCCCCCACTCCTGCCCCCGCCCCCCCTCCTGCCCCCGCCCCCACTCCTGCCCCCGCCCACCTGCAGCGCCTCCTGGCACGTGAGCCGCTCGTGGTGGTCGTACTGCAGCAGCCGGTCCAGCAGGTCGAAGGCCTCGGGCGAGCACAGGGCGCTGTTGTCGCCCGTCACGAACTTGCGCCACGCCACGCGCGGCCTGGGGAGGCGCCGGTTCGGGGAAATGGGAGGTGTGTGTTTGTGTGAGTGAGTGTGGATGTGTGGAGGGGCGGGGCGGGCCGACGCGCCGGAATTGCAGGTTGGGACGCGCACCTAGGGGAGTGCCAGCGCCGGTGCCGGCAATAACTCTCCCCCACATCTCTACCCCACATCTGTCAAGCTGGCCTGCGCGGTGCAGCGCCGCCCACCCTTCGCGCCCGTCACAGCCCCTCCCCTCGCTGCTTCATGGCGCCCCTGCCATCCTACTCAACCATCCCTTTCAACCCAACGACCGCTGTGGACCCCTCCTCCTCTCCGTTGGGTATGGCAGAGACAATCCACCTTCCGCTCCACACCCGGCCCCAGCCCCAACCCCGCGCCTCGACCGCCGCCCCCACCCACCCACCCACCCACCCACCCACCCACCCACCCACCCACCCACCCACCCACCCACCACCCACCTGTACCCGCACAGCTGCGCCAGGCGCGGGTCCAGCTCCACGCCGTACTTGTCGCAGTAGGCGTACAGCCCGTCACTGCCCAGCACACGCACCACCTGCGGAGGGGGAGGGTGCCATGCATGTTTAATTAATGACGAGGGAGGTGTAGACAGACGGTGCGACACAGAAGGGGCAGTGGGGAGGGGGGGGTCAGTGAAGGGGCAGGCAGGCAAGGGTCATGTACTAGAGGAGTTAGGACGGTGAGTTCGCTGGGCACAGGACTGTCCCTTTGCCTGCCCCCCTGGGCCGCCTGCTCCCATCATCTTTGGATTAGAATGTAGCCCTGCCCCCCACGCCACCACCCAACCCACCTGACCCCATCTCCTCATCCCCTCCCACCCCTTGTCCCTCCCCCTTCCCACCCACCCCGCCCCCATCCCCAATCCGCTCCCCCCCTCTCTCCCCCTTCCCCAAGCCCCACCCCACCTCCCATCCATTTTGGGTTGCAACGGTCGCATTGGGTTTTGGAATGACCCTACCCCCCCGCCCCCTGGTCGCTTTGGTTTCTGGAATAAACTCCCCCCCTGCCGGCCCCCCTTACCTTGACCAGCTGGTCGAACTCGTCCTCGCCCCTGAAGAACACGGGCTTCTTGAACACCAGCGCCGCCAGCATGCAGCCCACACCCCACACGTCCAGGCTGTACGTGTAGTCCTGCAGGCGGTGGGGGTGGGGGTTCCATGCATTTTAGTTAATGACGAGGTAGACGTAGAACAGACGCTGCAACAACCGTTGTGCAACCGTTGTGGGGGTGGAGTGTGTGTGTGTGGGGAGGTTTGGGATGGGCAGGGGTGAAGGGCGGGGATTCCAATGCATGTTACGGGTGATACAGTGTAACTGTGCGCTTCCTGCGCTCCACTGGGCCTGGGCCTGCTGTGACCCGTCCCATCTTGCACTTGCACACCGCACCTTCCCGTGCACCATTGTGCATCCCGTGGCCGCCCTCTCTCTCTCCTCTCCTCTCCTCTCCCCCCTGCCCCACACTCCAACGCCCCTTACCTCCCCCTCCCCTCCCCCCTGACCCCCCCCTCTCACCTTGATGTCCACTAGCAGCTCCGGCCCCTTGTAGAAGCGGGTGGCCACCCGCACCGGGTACTCCTTGCCGGGCGTGTAGAAGTCGGCCAGGCCCCAGTCGATGAGCTTGAGCTGACGCTTGGCGTGGTCGATCAACACATTGCCCGGCTTCACGTCCCTGTCCGGGGCGCAGGGACGTCAGGGGTCAGGGGTCAGGGGTCCGGGCGGTGTGGGCTAGGGCATAATTGATTCAAAGCTGGTACGACCTTACCGCCCCCCCTGCGCCTGTATACACCCGCACCTGCAACCTTCCCCTCGAGCCTCTCAGCCCCACCCCCACCCAACTTTTGGCTTCTGGAATGAACTACCCACCCACCCCCACTCTCCACCCCCACCCCCACTCTCCACCCCCACCCCCTGGCTGGCTGGTTCGGGTTGTCTTGGTCGTTTCGCTTTTGGTTTCCGATATCAACTACCCACCCACCCACCCACCCACCCACCCCCACCCACCTGTGCATGATGCCGCGCGAGTGGCAGTAGTCCAGCGCGATGAGCAGCTGGAAGATGTAGTAGCGCACGTCCAGGTCCGTCACCGCCGCCTATGGCAGTGGGATGTGCGAGGAGGAGGAGAAGGAGGAGGCGAATAAGAAGAATAAGGGGGAGAGAAAGAGCGAGAAGCGGAAATAAGAATGGGCCCACCACTCAGCTGGTAATGCTGTGCTTTTCTGGTAGCGCCCCCCCATGTTTAGTTATCCTTATGCTGTTTACCCCATCCCCCGTGCCTTCCACCAGCCCCGTCTCCACCACACCTCCTAGACCCCCGTCTACACTCCAGCCCCGCCCCCCTGCCCCTTGCCCCCAGCCTCCCCGCCCCGCCCCGCCCCGCCCCCGCCCCGCCCCGCCCCGCCCCGCCCCGCCCCGCCCCGCCCCGCCCCCGCCCCGCCCCCGCCCCCTGCCCCCAGCCTCCCCGCCCCGCCCCGCCCCGCCCCCGCCCCGCCCCCTCACCTGCAGCTCCTTGAAGGGCATGGCGTCCACAAAGTCGAACACGAAGGAGGGAGTCTTGGTGTCGGGGTCGCGCACAATGTCCAGCAGGCGCACGATGTTGGGGCCGCCGCTCACGTGCTGCAGGATCTTCACCTCGCGCCGCAGCCGGTGCTCCTTCACCGGCCGCATCACTGCGTGGTGGTGGTGATGTGGAGGTGTGGTGTGCGGTGTTGCGGTAGTGTGGTGGTGTGGAAGAGGGGAGGGGGGAGGAGGGGAGGGAGGCGCGGGCGACGGCAGTGGCAGGGAAAAAAGGCGTTGAGCGGGGGGCGAGGAATACCCGGGGGCGGGCCGATACTACCGGCGCGGCGTTGCGTCCCGGGGGCAAGCGCGTGGCTGGGCTGTGGGACGGGCGCTGGCCAAGCAGGCTTCGCTGGCGTCACGAAGCTGTTGGCCCAGCAGGGCCGCGCTAAGCCAGCTGCAGCCCTCGCTGCAGGTCAAAGGGGCGGCAGGGTAGCCCCGCGCAGGCGACCATGCGGCGGGCCTCGCGGCATACCGCCGGTATTGCCCGCCTCCCGCCGGGCGCCCCAACGGCACCGACGCACCCCGCCCCGCAGCACATCTGCTCCTGGGTCTCATACGCACGCCTGGCTGCCCGCCGCGGCCTCGCTGGCCGCGCCGGAACCGGGGGCTGCGCAGACAAACCGAATGCCGCCGAACCCGACCCGACCCCGCCGCAGCGCATTGGCTGCCCATCGTCATCAGGTTTCATATTAGGGAGTGTTCCGCCAACTGACTGCGAAACGGAAGCCCGCCAGGAAACCGCTGTCAAGTCCATGCCCGAGCCCCAGTTCGCCGCCGAGCCCTCGTGCAGCCCGCTGGCGCGTGCTAGCTTGCTGCATTGCCTCCGGAGCAATATGCTAGGGCCCTACTGCCCTATCGGCGAGGTGCGGGAAAGCCCTCACCTTTTATGACGCAGACGCGGTCCTTGTCTCGGGCAGCGAGCCGCAGGTTGATTCCCTCGTAGACCTCGCCATACTTGCCCTTTCCAAGCTGCTTAATGACCTCATACTGGTCCTGGCTGCCCCAAGTGACGTTGAGGCTGTCATCGTAATACGCGGCCGGCTTTTTGAGCAGCACGGTGGCGTGGTCTCTAGCAACAAGCCTCAGGCTGTCCTTACGCCGGTTGGACTTGGGGTATCGCTTTGGTGGCGCCATTGAAAGGGTCCAGGTCGGTACAGGCGCGATATTACGGTCTGTGATATGTCATACTGCTCCAATCTGAGCTTTGAGCGATTATAGTCGAGCACAACTCGGGGAAACGCCTGGGAGAAAGTCAAGGGCCGCCGATATCTTCGTGCCTGGATTGCAGGCTCAGGCCTCCCCGGGGCCTCCTAGTACTGCTCACTGCAGCTACCGCGTCTGACCCTGCAATTACTGTTGCCGGTGGTAATCAATTCAGTCTATCAACGTGTCCTCCGTGCCGGTCGTCTTGAGCTGTCCTGGGGCGGGGGATGGGGGAAGGCAGGCCCAAATGGCCCAATCCTCTTTTTTACGCGGGCCACTGCTCATTGCGCCCCAGCGCACTCACTACCTGTGCCCAGCGCACACACCGCAGGTAGCAATGCAGCTCTTTGAGCTCGGACCGGCCTACGGCTGCTTTCAGGGGCACCCCTGGCTGCTTAGGTGGCTGTGGATAGATTGGTCCAGTTGCCAAGTGCAATGCCATGCTTTGTGTCCTGCTTACACAGATGCACACGGCTGTGTGTGCTCACAGGGCGTCCCAGGCTCCATGCTGACGTCTGCTGGCCCATACGCACTCAAGTAATCCTCGCAGACCCTCCGTCTCCGCAGCACACGGCCTCGCTGCACGTCACCGCACATAAATTGTCATTTTGCGCCCTGCGCCGCCAAAATGCGTTGGGCCAGACTGCCTACGCACACGCCGGCCTCGGCAGCAATGTTATTTGTGACAAAGTGAGACCGCCCCCAGCAGGCAGCCGCTAGAGCTGCCGCCCCCGGTCAAAACGATAGCTATCCTCATCTGCAGAGTCCGCGCCCCATCGCTAGGGCCTATCTGGAATCCGCCATAAACGTTCAACCTAAACCCCTTTCAATTCCTGCCCCAGCAGTCTCTTCGCTACCCAGCCTCTCACAGCATGCAATAGAAACACTATCACTAGAGCTGCCTCCCCAACACCTGGTAATGTTGGTAGTTCAGAAACCCACCCGACAGCTAGCACTGCGGTAATGTGGCCTGTGCAGGCCCTTCTCGCGTCGCTGCGGGCCGACATGCGGCGCCTGCACTACGCTGTCTCCACCGTAAAGTGTCCGTCCCTCTTCCGTTGGTAGGTGCCACATCGACAGCACGCCGCGTGCTCCAGCGTGGGCTGTAGGCAGCGCGCGCTGCAGCGGCAGCGCCTCGCCTGCCCATACATGGCCAGCGGCGACACACGCTGGCCCAGCTGCTGCTATTCAGGTCGAGTGCGGCAGCGAAATGCGCCGGGCCCTGGTCCCCGGCATGCACGCCTCCTCCACGCCCATGCGTATGCGGTGCTTAGAAGTCAAACCTGCTGGGCGCAGGGCACGGGAATCTCAGAAACACAGCGTTGGGTACTATCATGTTGCATACTGAGCCACGCGGGGCAACGATGCCATACCAGGCCCCGAGCCCATCCTGTATAACCGCTAACCCAACCCTTTCACTCGTCGCTCACCGGCCGCCGTAGGCGGGGTCCGCCGCCTCCTCGCCCTCGCCGGCCGCCGGCTCCGGGCGCGCCACGGGCGCCGGCCGCGGCACCGTCCCGCTCTGCTGGTGCTTGAGGATTGTCCAGTCGAACACGTAGTCCCACTGGTAGCCTGCGCGAGTGGCGGACGGTGTGAGTACTGCTCCCGGTGAGGTACCCCTCAGGCCTTTCGGCCTACCAACCCTGTCATGTCAGCTCCCCCATCCCTCGACACTGCCCGCACTGGGCCCTGTTATCGGCTCCCCCATCCTTTGACACAACCAACTCTATCACCCGCCGGACGTTACGCGTGCTCCCTCTCGCCGCTCGCAGCTCACCCTCGCGCGCGAACAGGTCGCGGAACATCTTCCGCAGGTAGGAGTAGTCGGGCTTGTCGTCGAAGCGCAGCGACCGGCAGTACTGGAAGTACGTCACAAACTCCATGGGGTAGCCCTTGCACAGCACCTGCGCAACAAAGCAATTAATACAGGGTTGGTCCTTCCTCCACCACCGTGCTGTCCGCACACCCGCAAAAGCACATGTTTGTTTTTGTCAACGCCCTTGTTTAACAGCTCTGAACTGAACCGAACGGCACTCCCCTGCATCCTGGCCCAGTCCTGCCACTCCCACGAAAACACTGCTGCCCGGCCCCACCTCGATGGGGGTGGACATCTTCTTTTCGCTGATCTTCTCGTACTTCTGCCGCTTGGTCGTGGCTTTGAGGCCCTGCCACGGCAACGAGCCGCGCAGGAAGTACATCATCACGTAGCCGAGCGACTCCATGTCGTCGCGACGGCTCTGCTCGATGCCCAGGTGCGTGTTGATGGAGGCGTAGCGCGCCGTGCCCGTCAGGTTCTTGTTCTCCCGGTAGGGGATGTGGATGTGCGTTTTGGGGTCCCGGTACTTCTTCGCCAGGCCAAAGTCGATGATGTGCACCTGGTTAGCCTTCTTGCCCAGGCCCATCAGGAAGTTGTCCGGCCTGGTGGGACGGGGACGCAGCGGCCAGAGCGCGGCTTGCGTCAACACGCGGTGCACCCCGAGCTCCGGCACCCCACTGACACGCATACAAGCATGTGTAGACCAGCCCAACCCGTACACGTCACCCGTCCTCAGCTCTGGCCCTTCTGTCTTGCTCAGACATTTGCCTGTACTATGCCGCCTCCGGCACCGCCCATCTTTTCCGTAGCCCATGCTCTTGCACCAACCCCAACCCGCTAAATAATCTATATAGACTTGCTTGATGTCGCGGTGTATGAAGCTGCGTGAGTGCACGAACTCCACGCGCGATAACTGCGAAGGCAACGCGGGGCGGGGAAATCGCGATGTCAGGGTCGATGCCGACATGCCCTCGCGCAGACCCTCGCCCAGGCCCCAGGGGCCCCTTGATCATCCTAACGCATGATCTATGGTTCCACTGGCAGGTGTAGATGCAGCTGCTTGCGCCTGAATCCCGGACAGCGGCACTCACCAGCTGGTCCGCGAGCATGAGCACCGTCTTAAGACTGAATTTTCTGTTGCAGAAGTTGAAGAGGTCCTCCAAGCTGGGGCCCAGTAGATCGATGACCATGACGTTGTAGTCGCCCTCCACGCCATACCACCTCACGTTGGGGATGCCCACTGCGCGCGCATGCCAAACGAGTCAGTTCGGAGGTGCCCCGGCGCCAGGGCCTGCAGCAATGCCACCCACCTCCGCCCTGCAGAATCTTGTACAGCTTGGACTCATACAGCAGCTGCGCGTGCCGCGTCTTGACCGACTCCTGCAAGTCGCGGGCATGCGTCAGAAGCAGGCCCAACGCGCCTGCTCAGCGGTTCAACCCACCAGCTTAATGGCCACCTCCTCGCCGGTCTGGATGTTCGTCCCCAGGTAAATGTCACCAAAGCTGCCACCGCCAATCTTGCGCCCAAGCCGATAGCTGTTCCAAGGCACAGGGGGAAACCAAATGAGACGTAATGCGAGCGCTTGAGACCGCGCCGGAGCGCCAAGGCGTTGACATAGACCACGTTATCAGTTCATCAGCGTAAACAGGGGACCTCCGCAACCCGGCCCGGCGCTGCGAACCTCGCCGCAAGATGACCAGGCCGAGTTCCCTCCCCAGGCGCCCGGAGTGCCCGCCTGACCCGCCTACCGGCCAGCAATCCGAATGTCCAACGCCATGGCGCCTCGCTGCTGCTAGCTCCTCAGCTGCTGCTCGTCTTCGGCCGGCGGAGAACTCGCTCCCGGCTCTCAGCCCCCGCGAAGCACGTAACTGCGCGCGCGCTCAAGCGTGCGCTTAAAAGTTCGAGTCCATGCAACGTATAAGGCTCGGTCTAAGTGTGCGCTAGGACAACCAAACAGGCCGCTAATGTTCAGCCGCGGCCCTGCACGCAAGTGCGTTTCCTAGGGTATATATGTGTCAGGGTCCCTAACGAGTCTGGTCGAGCTACTGAGTGTGAGCTGGGGAGGCGAGGAGACAGAACCGGACTTCCAAGGGGGCCGATTGCAGGCTGGGCTGTGCATCGGCGGGCAAGTCTCGCTGCTAGTCCCGGGTTTAGGCGTTTTTCCGTGCAGCTCTGCAACTCTTAGGCTCTATACTTATCGCACTCCTGTTAACTCTTTGCCGCCGTTGAGCGCTTTACAAGAAAACAGAATCAGAAATGCCGAAGGCGGACCGCAATGCGCGGAACCAGCCGCTTAAAGAAGTAGGGCCGACGGCTATGGAAGCGGATGACGCGGGGCCGCTTCCCGACAAGCCCAAGTTCGCGCCGCTGGCGCCTGGCGACAAGGGGGCCGGCGGCGAAGCCAAGGTGGAGTTTCGTCGTGTGCCGGTGCCCCAACATCGCATGACGCCACTAAAAACGGCGTGGATGGACCTGTACAAGCCTATCACGGAGAACCTGAAGCTGGACATGCGGATGAACCTCAAGACCAAGAAGGTGTGCAGTCGCGGCGCGGCGCGTTCACGCGGAGGCCGCCAGCGCTCGCGAATTTGCCGTTGACGTCAACACGCTCATGTCCGCAGGTGGAGCTAAAATCCACGCCGCAGACGACGGCGTCGGACGCGCTGCAGAAGGCTGCCGACTTCGTGCACGCCTATCTGCTGGGTGAGCTCGCAGCGGGCGGGGGCTGCAGGCGGAACTCGTGGGCCACAGGTTACTTACAAGAGGGAGTGGGGTGCAGGGGGACGCTTGCTGTAGACGCAAGGCCCGGGTGCAACGCCTAGGGCTGGTAACTGGCCAAACCCTAGCAAGCGGTGGCGGCTTTGTATCGGCCTTGCTCACGCCTGGCTGGCCCAGCGAAGACAGTAGAGACTGCTTTACCGCGCAGCGGCCCAGGGCGGGCACAGCGGATGCAAAAGTGCAAATTTGGACAGTGCCATGTGCGGTTGCGCAAAACAGCACAACCTTCGGCACCCGCTAGCACACCTGCATGGCTACCCGTACATCACGCCACAGCACCACCTTGGTACAGTTGATTACACACGCTCACGACACGTGACGACACACACAAGCACACACACACACACACACACACACACACACACGCACACGCGTGCGCGCGCGCACAGGCACACAGGCGCTCTTGTCGCACCGCACGCACAGGCTTTCGTTTACTTTTCTCCCTTGTGGATTTAAAACACCCGCCCACAGGCTTTGAAATCCGTGACGCCATTGCGCTGCTGCGACTGGATGACCTGTACGTGGAGTGCTTTGAGATCAAGGACGTCAAGGTGCGGGCGGGCGGGGGGGGGCGGGAGTGGGGGTTTGAGCATTGCGGCGTGGGGTTGGCGGGAGGCGAGAGGGGGGCGGCTGTGGCGGGAGCGGCGCGAGTCATGAGCTGAGCGGCGTCATGCAGCAGGTCATGCAGAGCACGATGCACGTGTGGGCTTGCGGTGAGGGATGCGTCAGGAGGAGGTTGCGCTCGCGGTGAGGCCGCGGTAGTAGTGTGGTACCGCGTCCGGACGTGTCCAGCCCCAGCGACTCTCTCCTGTGCAAACCCGTGACACCACTCCGCCCTGCTGTCAACCTCCCCCCCCCCCGCGCGCAGACGCTCCGCGGCGAGCACCTCTCGCGCTGCATTGGCCGCCTCGCCGGCAAGGTGGGATTTGGAGCGCTGAGGGGAAACACTTTGGGGGCCGGGGCAGTGTGTACCGTGTACGGCACGGGCACCAGCAGGCGGAGCAGCAGGAATCGGGGAGCAGGAAGCTGGCACAGCGCGCTTGGGGGGGGGGCTAGCCAACCATAGGATGGTGTGTATCAAACTTGGGGGGGGAGCGGGGGCGTGCCCCTTTCGGCGAGGGCGAGCGCATCAGGTGGCGGCGCGGCGGCGGCGCGGCACATATTTTCTAACGGCAGCCGTACGACTGGAGAAGCGTACGGCCAGCAGCGGCCGACGTGGAAAGGGGTGTGCGGTGTTCTATGGAGTACAGCATGAATGCCTGAGCACGGTACCAAAGGAAGGGGTGCCGCTGGCCTGTGCTGAGCGGAGGACACGCGGGCGGCACACACCCTCAACACACACCCTCTACAGCGACCTCGCAGCCTCTTCTGCTTCCGCGCCATCCCCCTCACAACCCCCCCTAACCGTACCTTCCCCACCCCACCCCTTCCTCTGCCCCTGCACCACCACCCACCCACCCCCTACACTACACACAGGACGGCAAGACCAAGTTCACGATCGAGAACGCCACACGCACGCGCATCGTGCTCGCTGACACGCGCATCCACATCCTGGGCTCCTTCCAGAACATCCGCGTGGCGCGCGACGCGCTGTGCGCGCTCATCCTGGGCTCGCCCGCCTCCAAGGTCTACTCCAAACTGCGATCCACCTGCTCGCGCCTCAACGACAGCTAGGTGGAGGGGCGGAGGAGGAGGAGGAGGAGGAGGAGGAGGAGGAGGAGGCGGCGGCGGAGGAGGAGGAGGAGGGGGCGGAGGAGGGGGGCGGCAGCAGCGGCAGCTGCTTTTAGGGAGGGGCAAGCAGCGGCCGGGAGGCTGCTGGTGCGATCGTGCTGCCACGGCTGTGGCACCGGAGCTGGAGCGGAAGAGCGGTGGAGCTGGGCCAGAGGAGGAGGAGCAGCAGCGGCTGTTCGCGGCGGCGGTGTCTCTTGTTGCAGAGCTCCGAACTGCAGAGCTTTTGACACCGCGGGGGAGGGAGCTATGGGGCAGGGGGTGCAAGGGGAGCGAAGCGAGCTGCTGGCACCGGCGGAGGCGGCCGAGGCGGCAAGAACAGCAAGTGGCTCCCAGCATAGCACGTCGGCGGAGCTCGGGGGGCCTTGTGGTCTGACTGCCGCGGGTGGAGGAGGCTGCGCCGTGGAACGTGGAGGGGCCCTGCGGCGTGCCTGCCTGCCTGAGCGGCGCGGCAGGGCGCGGCGGCAGGGCAGTCCGTAGCCCCTCCTAGCGGCAGCCATGGCGGCGACGCTCGGGCGGCGGCAGCAGCATTGCGGCGGGTGGCGGTCGGCGCGTGTTGCTGGGGGGACCCGGCGGCAGCTGGTGCAGGCGCAGGACGGGGGGCGTTCGCCCGGCGGAGGGGTAACTCCGCAGGTGCTGGGCTCGAGCTGGGGCGTCCATTGGGTGCCTGCAAACGCAGGATGGGGGCCCTGGTTAGCCATCAATGGGTCAGGCAGTCATTCGTGGTCGGCTTGCAGTGGTTGAGTGATGTTGGGGAAATGGGATTCTATGGCACGCAGAGACTTGGCGCCGAAGGCGCGTGTGTGCGTGCATGCGTAGGCAGGACAGGATGGAGTAGGTGGGCGCGCGCCATGCCATCCGAAGTTTGGATCAATACCTCGCACGCCTGTTTCCCCGCGTTTGGTGTGCGCGGGGCAGGGAGCTTGCTTTTGCGGGCGTGTGTGTGAGCAGACCGGGCAAGCTGCCGTGGGTATGGCGCCGTCGTTTAGTTTCTGTGTTTGGTTATAGGTAGTTGACCGCAGGATAGATAGACGCTGACGCTAGACCATGTACCATTATGTAAGCCATACAGTAGGCAACAGGACAAGCATAGGCCTAGGAGCGGAATGAAGCAAGCAAGAGTGTGTTACAGAGTGAGATGCGAAGAGTTGTCGGACAAGTGTGGAACTGCGCCTGTCTGTGGTTCTAAACTGCGTGACGAAGACGGTGTGGGGTGAGGGTGCAAGCGTGCCAGCTAGCTAATGAAGGCTGTGGCCCGGGGACCAAGCGCCAAGGGCCAAGGCTGTAACTATCACTTTCCTGCTGTGAACGTCTTCGGGCCAAGGGCCAAGCGCCGAGGGGGGCGAGAGGATTCCAGGATGTGTGCTGGGAGCGTCCCGCATGCAGGCACCGGGACGCGTCATCGGTCCGGAAGAAACCTCCCGGCGCTCGCTGCCCTAAAGCAATATTTCTACAACGTCATTGCTGCTAGCGACTCGCCGGCGATAAATACGGCGGAACCGTGACGGTTGAAAAGCCTCGCAGGACACTTTCGGCGAGAAGCTTTTGGAGTTTCAGAGCAAGCCCCAATTCAGCCGCCTCGGCTTTTGCAGCGTGCAAAAAGCTCCTCACATGAGCGCCCTGACTAGCGCCGGCGCCGGACGCAGGCTGCTGGCCGCGGCGCTGGCCTCCGCGTCGGAGCGCGTGCAGCTGCAGTCCGCGGCCGCGACCGCCGCGGCCCTGGGCGGCTGTTTGCCGAGCCTACAGCAGCACCAGCAGCTTTTGGCGGGCCAGGTGCGCGCGATTGGCGTGCGTGCAAACTGTTTGTGCCCGTCGTGAGTGTCTCTTATGACCCGCGGGTTCTGCGCTGCCTCCCTCCTGCCTTCCTCCTGCTTTCCCCGCTCTTCCCTCTGCTCCACGCAGCACACGCGCGGGGCTCCTTGCCGCCGTTTCGCATACCAGGCTAGCGCGGGTGAGAGCGGCAGTGGTGGCAGTAGCGGTGGCGGCGGCGTCGGCGGCGGCCCCCACGCGCCCCCCGGCGGCCACGACCCCGCCGCCGAGGCCCCGCGCCCGCGGCACCGCCCCGGCGACCTGCCGCGCGCGCGCAGCGTGCAGCAGGAGCAGCTGGCGGCGGGCAGCGACCGGGACAGCGTGCAGCGCGCCGGCGGCGAGGCGGCGTGGCCGCGCCGCAGCCCGGACGCGCCGCCGGACCCCGCCACACGGCGGTGCGTGCGGCACCTCGCTTTCGCATTTCGCATTTGCATTCTAGCGCTTGTCGGTAACACAGGCTGCGGGTGTGGGCTGAAAGAGAGGGCCCGGCGCGAGGGAGGGGCGGGAGCCGTTGTCCTCAACTAACCGCGTGGAGTGCTGAGCCTGCGCGCCCCGCTTGCTGTTGTGCTGGCTGACACTCATCTCAGGGGCGGGCGTGAGACGATGGGCAGCGAACGCGAGGCGCAGGAGGCGGCGCGGCTGACCATCCGGCACGGCTCCGGCAAGTCGGCGGAGGCGATTATGGCGGGGTGAGTGATGCGTGGGAGGAGGGGTGGAGGGCGGGGGGGGGGGATGGAGGGCGGGGGGGGGGATGGAGGGGGGCGGGTGGAGGGGGGTGGCAGCTCATTCCGAGCAGTTAACGGGGTGGTGTTGGGAGGAGGGGAGATGCACCGCAGCGTGCGGCGGGACAGGTGGCGGAGCAGGTTGGCTGAGCGTCGAGACTGACTGACTGACGCCCTCCATGGCCCCTCACAAGTCACAACGCGGTCACGTGCGCAACTCGCACAGGCCCGAGGCGGCGGAGGCGGCTCACAGCAACACGGCCGTCAAGTTGGTGTACCAGCAGCAGCCCAGCCCCTCCAGCCGTGACGTGGACGAGGGCACCACCAGCACCGGCGGGGCGGAGCAGGTGTGTGATTGCGTGCGTGTGTGTGCGTGCGTGTGTGCGTGCCTGCATGTGGAGCGGGCTCAGCAGTGCAGCTGGGTGCTTTGCCTTGGCGCTTTGCCCTGAGCGCTCTCACGCCTCGCACAGCCGCCAGCACTGCCATCCGCTGTTGTTGGGCCTGGTGTTGGCCCCTTCGCCTCATGCCTCCCCAGTCCCTACCAACCGGCTGCCGTGCACGTGAAGCCTGTTGACCTGACCTGTGCCCAAACCGGCATCGGCTACGGACATGCGCTGTATAGCGAATGCGAAATGCGAAACCGACTGGAAGTTGACGTCGTTTCTAGCAAGCAGCACGAGCGGCTATGGACGAAATGCATCAAAGCGCAGCGCCGGCCGACTGCGTGGCTGCCTGGCTGCCTGGCTGCAGGTGGCTCGGCAGTACATGGAGACTGCCGGCAGCGGCAATGAGACGTCGCGGGCGGGTGGCCCCACCGATGACATCCCGGAGCTGGGCGGCGTCAGCGGTGAGGCCTTGGAGGGGGTGAGGGGAGCGGGGGCGGGGGCTGGCTGGTGGGGGGCTGGTGGGGGGTAGCTCATTCCACGAACCAAGAGCCAATGGACCACTGCGAAACCCTGGGGGGGTGCAGGGAGGGCTAGGTGCGGGAAGGGCTGGTGAGGGCTGGAGAGAGGGGACGGGCGCGCACAGGTACAAGTTCACGGTCCTGCAGCTAGCTGCCGTGCACACGGTCGCACACGCTCCCGCTCTCGCCCACGCCCTCCCACCCACGCAGGCATGTTTGCGCCCCGCGGCGAGATGGGGTCGGACTACGGCCTGCGCACGCCGCGCCAGCCCTTCACGCGCGGCGCGCCGGCCGAGGCCGGCGGCGGCGTGCGCAGCGGCTCGGAGGTGCTGTTCGGAAGCGGAAGCGGCGGCGGCGGCGGTGAGGAGGAGGGCCCCGACCACAGCGGCAGGACGGACAGCAAGGAGAGCGGTGGTGGCGGTGGCGGTGGCGGAGGGGGAGCTGGAGGCGGTGGTGGGGCGGCCGCCAGCTGGCAGGACACGCTGGTTGGCAACGGCGTGGGGGAGACGGTCAAGGCGGGTGTGGGCCGGCTACAGGTGCGGGGGCGGGGGGCGGGGCAGGTGCGCTGCAGAGTAGGAGAGGAGAGGGAGCAAGCGGACTCATGACCGGCTGGACTGGGCTTTGCCTGGCCTTGATATCAGCAAGCATGTGTATGTGTGAAGGACAGAGCCTTTAGTGGTCATTCTCCTCCACCTTGCGCCGCTTCCTCGCATCTCAGGAGGCCTATAAGGCCATGTTTGGGGCCGGCCCGGGGCGCGGCGCCGCCCACGACCACCGAGCGCCGGACCGGGCGGGCGCGGGCGCGGGCGCGGGCGGACCGGAGGGCAAACCCAGCGGCGCGGGCAAGGGCGGCGGCCCGCGGGAGGGCTGGAACAGCCCCTGAAGCCCCCGCGCTCCTGGAACAGCAAGAAGCACGTCATCAGGGTTGCCGTGGCGGTTGAGTGGAGTTGGAGGAGCAGGAGTTGGTGTTGGCGTCAAAGCAGCGCTTGATGGCTAGTGCGCACGAGGGAGGGTGTTGCGCAAAGCACGACCTGCTGAGCAGTGTGTGTGTGTGTGTGTTAGAGATCACAAGGGCCTCTGTGTGTGTGTGTGTGTGTGGTATTTTGGCCGATGGAGACAGCTGTAGGATTGCATACTGCATCTTATTTGTGCATAGGGCCGCGCAAGGGCGGGACTGCCAAGAAATTGGTTGACGTTGTGCGTGCGAGCGTGGCGGGGTTTCATGGCTGGGCCAACCCTGGGGAAGACTCTGACTTCAAAGACTCGCTCCGGCTTACTGGAACTGAGTATTCTGCATTACTGCTGGGTGAAGGCACCCTCTGTAAATCAGTGCCGCGGTCCGTCCACTCAACTGTGCAACCTAATATCATACTTCGGCCTAGTCCGCCTGTGGAAACTGCGCCTCTACCCAGGCAGTTGCTCCTAACGCGAAATGGTCAGGCAGCCTTCAGCTGCCTTCTGTTGACATATGGGTTTGGCATCCTTAGCGCTAAGGATGCCAAACCCATATGTCAACACCTTCAATGCACGTCATCGACAGCAGCTCCTGGCTCGCATGCATTACCGCATGCACCTTTCTTGTCTTGGCTGCCTCGCTCGAGCCTGTCTGCACCATAATTCAGCGGCTCCCTCCACCCATGCCTCCAAAAAACAAAAGGCGGGTTGGCCATACCCACGCCAAGCTCACCTTCCGTGCCTCCTCTCCCACACCCGCCTCAGCAGCTGTCCACATCGCACCGCAACGCGTAAGTGCACCGCACCGCATCGCGTAACCGCACTGCATAACCGCACCGCATCGCACCGCACCGCATAACCGCACCGCACCCCATCTGCTGCTGCCGGTACCGGTGCCGGTGCCTGCACGCCACCTTCTTCAGGCCGCCCGCGTCACGTGCCTCAGCAGCGGCGTGGCGGGCGCCTGGTGCAGCGGCACGCCGTCCACCAGCACACTGCTGCGGCAGCCGGGGTCGCAGCCCACCAACAGCATGGGGAAGGAATAGGTGCGCGGGGCGGAGGGCGGCGGCGGAGGAGGCGGGGTAGTCGTAGCAGGTGGTGCTGATGGGGGCGCTGGAGCGGCGCCGGCGGGCGTTGCAGCATCGCCCTGCTGCTGCGGCTCCGCCGGCCGCTCCGCCGCCTTGCCTGGCTGCTGCTGCTGCGGGTGCTGCTGCACCGGGGACGGCGGTGTCGCCTGTTCCCCCTGCGCCTGGGACTGGGCCTGGGATGCCGCCCCTGCCCCTGCCCCTGTAGCCTGCTGCTGCGGCTGCGGCCATGTGACGTGCACGTGCCGCAGCTCGGGGTGCAGCACGGCCAGCAGCGCGGTCATGTCGAATGCGTCGTGGGGGATGTGGCTCAGCGCCAGCGCCAGCACGCTGCCGGCCGTGTCCACACACACCAGGTAGCTGCGGAGGACAGGGCGGGTCCAGGCGGCGGCGGCAGCGGCGGGGGGGGGGTTGTGGTTACCAGCCCAAACTAAACCAATCTTAAGGAAGCGGAGTTGAGGAATGCAATTAAGGTAATACAACGAAATACTCGTTAGGTTGAAATAGTCGAAGAAGACGTGTGGAGTGCGCCGGCGACTAGAAATGCCACCCGAGCTCGGCGGCCAGACACAGAGACGTCACGCACAGGCAGCAGGGGGGGGGGTCGGGGATGAGGAGCCAGGGGAGGGGGTGCCGAGGCGATGCAAAGGTGTTGCAAAGCAGTGCGCACGCGGGCAGGGGCAGGCGTGGAGGGAGGCGGAGGCGGAGGCAGAGGCGGGGCGGCGCCGCGCAGCAGGGAGGCAGCCACGAGCGGCGGCGGGGGGGGGGGGTTCATTCATTTGTGTAGGTGTGCTCAAGTGGTGCGCACGTGGTACAACAAGTAGGCAGCTAGCTGCTAGGGAAGCCCTAGACCTACAGTGTGCCGGACGAGGAGGCTGCCAGCGGCGGCGCCACGAACACCAGCGGCCGGCACAGCAGCACCACCCCGCGGTTGGAGCCGGGAGCCAGGTCCTGTGCGCGGACGTGATGGCGGTCCGGAAGGCAGGGCGGGAGGGCGGCGGCGGCGGAGGGCACGTTAGCGCACATGTCACCCTGCCCCACTACTGCCCCACTACTGCCCCACCACTGCCCCACCACTGCCCACCACTGCCCCACCACCACTGCGCCCCCACTCACCCGCAGCGTCCTCAGCGCCAGCCTCTCGTGGTGTATGCGCGGCAGCAGCTCCGCGCCCTGCAGCCAGCAGCCAGCAGCGGCGCGAGCAATCCCGTGTGCCAGCCGCGGCATACCGTACAGCTGGTACAGCAGATAGACCAAGCCGGCAAGCTCTGCCGTGCAGCACCCGCTTCGGCTGCCTTGGCATGCGGCCAATACGCCCCCTACCTCCCTGCCCCCTACCTCCCTGCCCCCTACCTCCCTGCCCCCTACCTCCCTGCCCCCTACCTCCCTGCCCCCCCTAACCCGCAACGGCGACATGCAGCAGCTCGCGTATGCGGCTGCAGCCCCTGCCCACAGCGCAGTTGGCTTTCGGACGGGACTGGTCCAGTGTGTGCCGCCTGACCTTAACCCACCCGACCCCCTGACCCGCCCCCCCCCCTCGAGGTCAAGGGCGCCCGAGACCCACAGGTTAAGACCACACCACCTCCGCGCTCTGGGTTGGGCTGGCTGGTTTGGGTTCTCTTGGTCGTTTCGCTTTTGGTTTCTGGAATGAACTACCCCCGACCTCACCCGAGCCGCATCCGCGGCCAGCAGCGAGGTGACCGCCGCCCAGTGTCGCTCCCGCACGCCGCCGCGGCCCGCGACCAGCCCCGCCAGCTGCCCAAGCAGCACCAGGAGCGCCTCGCTCTGCGCCGCCGCCACGCCCGCCAGCCCCGCTGGGTCCAGCCGCGCAGCAGTGGCATAGTCCTGTGCAGGGGGAGACAGAAGCGGCAGAAGCAAGTGCGGGCAAGTAGGGCGCGTTACTTAGGGCTTGGTTATCAAGTTGTTTGGCTGACTGGCTTTGATAAAAGGCGAGTGAGTGCGGCACGCCTCGTCGTACATAAGCACAAACAGCTGCTCGCACCGCACCTGCAGCGCCGCGGCGAAATCCTGCGGTGTCGTCAAGATCAACAACAGGGCAGGGCAGGGCAGCGCAGGGCTCTGTTATTAGATACCGGTAAAGTAGGCTTCCTCCGGTGTGCCTAACACTCCAACCCGACCCGGCCCCAATAACTGCTGCATCCCTACACCCATCCTCATCCCGGGCCCCTCGCCCAGGCCATGGACGGCTACCGCCGCCCCACCTGCGTGAAGGCGTGCAGTGCGGCCCGGTTGTAGTGCAGGTCCGGCAGGTCGGCGCAGCCGCAGCGCTCAGCCTGGAGGTGGCGGCGGTGGTGGCGGTGGCGGCGGTGGCGGCGTGAGTGTATGCTAACTACCGACGTGTTTGCGTGTATGTGCAAGAGCTGGTTCAGCATGTGCTGCTGTAAGCACGCAGGCCCGAGCTTGACCGGGTGTAGACAGGTGGGTGCGGCACTGCGGCGGCGGCGCCACCATCCCGTGCCCCCACGCCCCCCGGCCTCACCTGCGCGAATGCAGCCAGCACGCGGTGCAGCTCGCCACGGCCGCCGCGGGCCCCAGCCCCAGCCCCTGCCCCTGCTCCTCCTGCTGCTCCTCCGCTCCACAGCCCCGCCGCGTGCTCGCCCTTGAAGTAGGCCGCCATCTGGGCCATGGCCAGCACGTCTGTGTGGTGTGTGTTGTGGCGCGGTGTGCAGCGTTGTGTGGGGTGAGCAAGCAGGAGGCGGGCAGACGCAGGGATGGGCGTTGTGTGTGGTCCGACGCGGCGCGGTTTGGTATGGTGTCCTTAGGCAACTGGGCTGGGCCGGTCGACGGCAGTGAACGGGCCAGGGTCAGGGTTCCGGAAAAGGCAGCTCAGACTCAAGACCCGTCAAAGGGATCGGACATTATGATAGAGACTCAGTGTCACACGCCGTACTCACACCAGGAGTAGCCGTTTTCGATGTCCATGTCCAGAGCCCGCCGCGCGTGCGCAAGGCTGGCTGCGAGGGCCGCCGCCGCGGTGGCGGCCGCACCCGGCGGAGCCGCGGCCGACGACCATGACGGCCCCGCGCCGCCGCCGCTGGTGCCTGCGCCACCGCCGCTATAGCCATGGCTGCTGGTGCTACCAAGGCTGCCCGCAGGTCCTGCCGCGCTGGAGGCGGCTCCGGCGCTGGGGTTGGCGCGGCCGCCACCTGCCCCTGCCCCTGCCCCTGCGGCACTGGTGCTCGCACTGGCGTTGCTGTTGCTCCGGTCGTGGGCCTGTGCCGAATGCGACGGAGCTGGCGGCTGCTGCTGCTGCTGCTGTGGCGGCGGCGGCTGTGACGGCTGTAGCAGGGCGGCCCCGGCGGCGCCGCCCTGCTGCCGCACCAGCAGCGACATCATCTGGTGCGCCGCCACGCTGGGGCAGTGGCGCAGTCCCGATGTCAGGCAGCAGCCGGCCATGAACTGAAGGCACGGCAGGCAGGAAGGCAGGGCAGGCAAGGCACACAGGGTGCATGGACAAGGGTGCGAGAGATCGTGATCGTAACAGGAATGTCTCTGCACGCAAGCGGCAGCGCGCTGACTCTCCGCCGCCGCCTCCCGGGCGGTCCGCCTGTACCTATTCCGGACGCTCCGCATGTATCTTTCCCCCCTTCTGGGTTCAGGAGTTTTTCGTGCTGCAATGGCCGCTTTGGTTTCTGGAATGAACAACCCCCCCCCCCCCCACACACACACACAGGCCACCTCCCCAACATGGCCCCACATACGCCAGCCTGTACGGCACACTGCTGCCACCAGCCAGTCACGTGGTCACTCGGCGCTCACCAGGTCCCCGCGCTCCCAGTAGCTGTGCGCCAGGCAGTTCCAGGCCGTGGGGTTGAGCGGCCGCAGCTTCACCTGCGGACACACACATGCACACACACACACACCCTTGTGATCTCTAACACACACACACACACACACACACACACACACACATACACACACACACACACACACACACACACACACACACACAGAGCTTGGTTGCGCTCTGGGCAGGGGTGACGCGTGATAGCGGCAGCGTGTGGCCTAAATGCCTCGCTGTCGCTGGCTGTCCCGAGTACTCGATCACGAGACTCGTCAGGCCGCCTGTAAACCCGTTGCTACACACACACACACACACACACACACACACACACTCTCTCTCTCAGATACACGATTACGTGATCCACCCAGATAGCTGTAAACCCGTTGTTACACACACACACACACGTGTGGTTGCACGCACAAGTCTTTCATTTGCTATCTCCCTTGTGAACTCTAACACGTGTGGTTTGCACACACGCGTACTCGTCTGCGTGCTACCCCGCGTTGACCGCCCCATGTGGGTAGGTACTAGGTACACATACACGCGAATCGGCCCATACGCGGCTGCCAGCAGAAGTTATGGCCATCGGCCATCCAGCCCAAAGCCACGCTTGCAGGGTCGCTCGCCGCCGCCAGCCCCCCTCCCGCGGAGACCCGCCACCACCCACCGCCGCCTGCAGTCCTGACACGGCTGCGTCCGAGGCGCCGCCGCGCAGGAAGGCGACCAGCCCCGCCGCCAGCAGCGCCGCGCCGCGCAGGGGCTGGTGCCGCGTGGCGGCGTGCGGCTCGTCGGACAGCAGCGCCAACATGCTGGGCAGATTTCGGGGGCACAATCACACGAGGCAAGGGTTCACATCAAGTTGAATGGCTTTGAGCATGATTCCACGCGCAACCGTCACCACTGTGTGCGCCACCGGGCACGCCGGCTCTGAGCGGGTGCGCACATGAAAAGCGTGCACACTGTTTCCTTTCCCTGCCTGGAACTCCCAAGCGCTGTACGGCACACACCCACACCGGTATCAACGTGGCACATACCGTGTGCTGCACTCGTCTGCCCGCTTCAGCAGCGCCACCTCATCCTCCGGCCCCAGCCTCTGCTCCCCGCCCTGCGCGGCCCCGCCTGCCTGCCGGCCCTCGCTCCCAGCGTCGGGCCTCCGTGGCGCGTGCCCGGCGCGGTGCGGCCCCGGCGCTGGCCGTACACTGCCGTACATGCGTTTGGCTTCCGCCAGCTCCGACAGCTGCTCTATGAGGTCCTCCAGCTCCACACGCAGCTTCTGTGAGTGCCGACGCGAGGGGGTTGCGGCGGCGCGCAGGAGGGGCCAAAGGGGGGCGTGTGCCTGCGGCCTCTGTTTATGCCCAGGGCACAGCCGCTGACATGCGGAAAAGGCAGTCTTCAAGGGGTTGCCGACCTTCACACCTGGGGCTCACCCCGGCTATGGCACCCAACAGGCCAGCCCAAGCCGGGATAAGGACCCCGAGCACATAAACAGCCCGCGGTTCGCCGGTGCGCACCTCCATCAACGCGCTCGCCGCACTGCTTGGCATTGTCACTTCTTTTGATGCTGCAGTTGCAGGTCAGTAACACTCAATCATGGGCGAAATGCAGTCGTAAAAAAGGTCTCATGGGCTCATGGGCGCGAAAGTCCGACAGCAACAAGCTTGCTTCTTTGAAAAAGAGGGGTCATTTTCACGTGACCAAGACATTCAAAAAATATTGTCTCAGAAAAAGGCAACGTTTTGTCCTGTCTCGGCATGGGGCAGCGGCCGCGACGGCACGAGGCACGAACCTTGACGTGACGAGTCGACAACCCAGACCTGACTCCAGCACTAGGAGCCAGACCTGACTCCACTCCACTCCGCTCCACCCAACCTAGTACGACCCCTTCCCGACTCTTTTAATATACCGGTAAACATTGCGGTGGAGCCGCGCTTCTTATTCTCCCGGACCCCCCGAAGGAGCTTCGGAGCCGGACCCTGGAGCGGTCCCATGCGACATCGGCTTTGCATGCAGCGCGGGGAAGCCGTCTCGCAGCCCGCCCTACCTTGCGTGGCGGATTTGTCTGCATCAGAAAGGAACTGTGTGGCTTGGCGGGGCACATCTTGGCGGGGCAGCTTGACGCACCGGCCAGGGTGCACGCGCGCTGCCAGCGATTTATCTACCTCCTGCTGCCGGCGCTGCTACCGCTGCTGTCACGTCCACCTTCATCAGCGCAGTTGAGTGACGTTGCTTCGAGGGCCGGAGTCACCGACTTGGTACAGCTGTCGGCTGTACCTAAAGCTGAGCGCCGCCAGGGCCACTGTGTCGGCGTCGCACGAAAGTGGTGTCCCACGGCTCTTGAGCGTAGGCTGCGCGCCCCTTTCCTGCTTTCTTTTTGGTTTCCATACAACAAGCCTTTTGGCCTCCTTGCAACCCCCTTTTCTGCTTTCTTTTTGGCCACCATGCAACCCCTTTCCTGCTTTCTTTTGGCCTCCATTCTACCCTTTAAGCTCCGCGTGTTTGTGCGTGCCAGGGGATGCCTTCACACGGGGGACACGTCCGGTTTAGTGCACCCCCCCAACTTTGAAGCTGTTAAAAAAGTGGTTCTGTGCAAGCTGAAACCTTGGCAGTTTGGCTGTGGCTTGGCTGAGGGTGCGTCATGTCACCGGTCGCAGAACAGGAAGGATACAGGGATGCATGACTTCAGACTCGTGTGTTTTACACGTGCGCAAGTGTGTGACCAAGCACCAGCCTTGTCCACTGCGCTGCTCGTCCTGCGCATTCCCTGCCTGCTGCTGCACCTTTACGTTCAGGGCGGTTGCCCGCCCCTGCCGCCTGAAGCGCTGTCACAGTCAGCGTCCACACAGGTCGAGCGCCCACAACAGTCTAGCTGCTGTGGCCCAGCACACTAGCGCTTAGATCAACCAAGATGAATGTTCATGCGGCACTATCCACAATCACGTATGAAATTCGATGTTATGGTCCGGAGGCAATGGGCCTCCCACCATCTCTTCACTCCACCTCCACATCCAATGCGCGTCAAACAGCAGTCATGCGGTCTTAGTCACGATGTCTTCACTCAGTTTCATGTCCGGGGTCAGTCAAGTGTCAAAATTGCAAGGTACGTCATCAGTCAAGCTAGGCTTGACACCCAGCAGCGCACTCAGGGAGGTGCCGGCTGTTTAGGCCTCCTCCTCCTCGCCCTCGAACTCGCCCTCCTCCTCGGCGGAGGCGTCCTGGTACTGCTGGTACTCAGACACCAGGTCGTTCATGTTGGACTCGGCCTCAGTGAACTCCATCTCGTCCATGCCCTCACCGGTGTACCAGTGCAGGAAAGCCTTGCGGCGGAACATGGCAGTGAACTGCTCGGACACGCGCTTGAACATCTCCTGGATGGCGGTCGAGTTGCCGATGAAGGTGGCGGACATCTTCAGGCCCTTGGGCGGGATATCGCACACCGACGACTTGACGTTGTTGGGAATCCACTCGACGAAGTACGACGAGTTCTTGTTCTGCACGTTCAGCATCTGCTCATCCACCTCCTTGGTCGACATGCGGCCGCGGAACAGGGCCGAGGCGGTCAGGTAGCGGCCGTGGCGGGGGTCAGCGGCGCACATCATGTTCTTGGCGTCCCACATCTGCTGGGTCAGCTCGGGCACGGTCAGGGCGCGGTACTGCTGGCTGCCGCGGCTGGTCAGGGGGGTGAAGCCGACCATGAAGAAGTGCAGGCGGGGGAAGGGGATCAGGTTCACCGCCAGCTTGCGCAGGTCAGCGTTCAGCTGGCCGGGGAAGCGCAGGCAGCAGGTGATGCCCGACATGACGGCGCTGATCAGGTGGTTCAGGTCGCCGAAGGTGGGGGTGGTCAGCTTCAGGGTGCGGAAGCAGATGTCGTACAGGGCCTCGTTGTCCAGGACCATGCACTCATCGGCGTTCTCGACCAGCTGGTGCACCGACAGGGTGGCGTTGTAGGGCTCCACCACGGTGTCGGACACCTTGGGCGAGGGCACCACCGAGAAGGTGAGCATCATGCGGTCGGGGTACTCCTCACGAATCTTGGAGATCAGCAGGGTGCCCATGCCGGAGCCGGTGCCGCCACCCAGGGAGTGGCAGACCTGGAAGCCTGGGGAAGCGAAATGGAGAAGAGGAAGGTGTCAGTGTTGTTGTACATGTACGCGATACAGAAAAACGTTCTGAGTGCTTCCAACGAGCTGCCCGCATCCCTGTGTCCACGTCACTGCCCCCGGCCCAACACCCCGCGTCCCAAGCGCTCACCCTGCAGGCAGTCGCAGCTCTCAGCCTCCTTGCGGACAACGTCCAGCACGGAGTCGATCAGCTCAGCGCCCTCAGTGTAGTGGCCCTTGGCCCAGTTGTTGCCGGCACCGGTCTGGCCGAACACGAAGTTGTCGGGGCGGAAGATCTGGCCGTAGGGGCCCGAGCGGACGGAGTCCATAGTGCCGGGCTCCAGGTCCATGAGGATGGCGCGGGGCACGTAGCGGCCTGAGGGCAGGAACAGAGAGGCAAGGCGAAGGTCAGGCATGTTTCCGCATGTCCGAGCCGCAGAAGAGTGCTGACAAACAAGGCACTTGACAAGGCCAACGTGCGCTGAACGGCTGTCAACAGGGTGTCGTTCACTCGCTGGAGCCAGGCGCTGCAGAGAAACGCTTGCTCGAAGGTGTGCTACCACACGACAGTAGCATGGAGGCCTTGCGATGGTCAACCCCGCGGCCCGCAGCTGCGCGGACCACTCCTGGCAGAATAAACAAATGACTCACCACCGGTGGCCTCGTTGAAGTACACGTTGATGCGCTCCAGCTGCAGGTCGGAGTCGCCATGGTAGGTGCCGGTGGGGTCGATGCCGTGCTCGTCGGAGACGACCTCCCAGAACTTGGCACCGATCTGGTTGCCGCACTGGCCACCCTGTGGATCCATAACGGCGAGCGGGCGACAAGCACGTGAGCTTCGAAGCAAGGACAAGGTTTGAAATTGCGCCGCGGGGGTGTAGCTCAAAGCTTGACCGCGAGCCCGTGCCCCTGGCTCTCCACAGCACAGCTGCGAGCCTTAGCACCACAACGCACCTGGATGTGGACGATCTCACGCATGGTTGCGGGTTGGGACTGAAACGAAGAGGAAGAGGCGCCCCCTTAGTGGAGTGCGATCACAAGCTCTGGTGGCCTGTGTGTCTAAATTGGTAGTGTCTTGGTGTTGTGCTTTGAGTAGGCTGTGCAAGCTCTATTGTATAAAAATGCGGTGGAGCCGCGCTTCTTATTCTCCCGGACCCCCCGAAGGAGCTTCGGAGCCGGACCCTGGAGCGGTCCCATGCGACATCGGCTTTGCATGCAGCGCGGGGAAGCCGTCTCGCAGCCCGCCCTACCTTGCGTGGCGGGTTTGTCTGCATCAGAAAGGAACTGTGTGGCTTGGCGGGTCAGCTTGGCGCGCCGGCCAGGGTGCACGCGCGCTGCCGGCGATTCACCTACCTCCCTGCTGCCGACGTTGCTAGCGCTGCTGCCGGGATCATTTATTTATATAGCTATATCAAACATGCAACTGATTGATGCCTTTCCAGGGGCGGAGAGGACTCGGCGAAGAAGACACACTAGCGCCATCCTCGAAGGATGACAAACGCTTCAGTTCAAAATTAGGCGGGGGTATGAAGTCTTGGAGGTTCAACAAACTCTCCTTTAGCCAAGCGACTACACTACTCGACCCAGACCTGACTCCAGCCTGGCTCTAGTCCCACGACCCAGATCTGACTCCAGTTGCGTTTCTTATTCACCCACGCACGGACGCACCCCCCCCCCCCAACCCTGAATTCATCGGAACAGACAGAAAGCCCCCCCCAGTCGGTCTGTTCAGCGCGGCCCTACAGCATTCAGCGCCCAACCCTCACACGGCTTCTCTTTGGGTAATCCCTGCTTTGGGTTTCGCCGCCGCCACCCCCACCGGCCGCCTACTGTGCCTACACGTGCCCACTTGTTTCGACGCTCACCACCGTTCTTGCTGCCTGCTAGCTCCAACAACACCATCCCGCCCTCTTCGCATTCGCATTTCAGCGCGTGTCCGTGTCCCTCATCGACCGCAGCAGGACGCGAGAGGGCGAGAAGCAGGGGCACCCCTGGCGAGAAGTGCCCAAATGCGGGACATGCACTATCTATATGCGGTAGAGCAGCCGCTCAGCATCGCACCTCTGAATGCAACACTTGCATCGGCTATTTGGCTGCCTGCTTAGGGAGTTAGGACAGACAGCGCAACTTGGCCGGGCAGCTTAGGGCCGTGGCCAAAGGCCCCCTCCATGGTTCTGGGCAGGGGCTCTGGGTTTTGCGAGTTGGGTATCGAATTGAACGACCCACACGACCCACACACTGCCCATAGCCTCCGGGCATCTGGACGCGTGTTGCATACCTGCGTACGGCGATCCATGTCCGCGGTACGCCATGTCGGTCATACAGGCAGTGCCAAGCAGTGGAACCCACAGCCAGCCAAGCACCAAGTGACACAAGCAGGCGGGATTTGTAACATACGGACATGCGCTAAAATGCGAATGCGAAGTGGGCAGGATGATGTTGTCGGATCTGGCAGGCAGCAAGGAAAGCTGGGCTACTCCTAGTCTTCCATTTCCCTTGCCGCTATCCCAGCTGCGGGGCCGCGGGGGCCAGCCGCTGCAGAGGAACACGTCGCCCACGGTTGGCCGAATACGCCGCACCATGTTACGTTTCTAACTATAATGGTAGTAGTAAATGATCTCGCTATCTAAGTGTGCTGCCTCTCGGCTTGGCCAGGCCCATGAGTGGGATGAGATGAGGGAGGCGCCCGCGACGGCGCCGTCGGCTGTAGCAGTGTTGTGGAACTGCATTACACTCGCATTACCCGTCCGCTTGCTCCTGCTTAATCACAGCTTTTTATCTTGCTCACCACATGTTGTCATTGGAACGCGCTAGAATGCTACGGAAATGCTTTAAATTGCGAATGCGCAGGATGCTAGTTGTCGTGCCCGCACAGCGCGTCGTGTTCCCGCGTGCTGACCTGCCACCACCAACCACCACCAGCCAACATCGGCCACCCGACAGGTTCCAGACACCATCACCACCACCACCACCGCCACCACCACCACCACTGCTCCGCTTCTGCCCATCATTGACACCCATGTCGGCGGGCGTGTGTCCTGCACGGCTGGCGGCGTGCGGCCTCAGCACCTGTTGCAGGCCTTGCCGCCGGACGCGATGATGTCTTTCGTCACTGCATCCACGTACCTGTACGTGCCGGGCCCACATGGGTGGGGGTGACAGAGGATGGGCGCTAAAAGCTGCCAGCCGTGCGCAAGTCCTGGGCTCCTACAGCACCTGTTGGGGCCCCTTTTGCCCCGAGCGCATCCCTACCCTGCAATGTGAAGCCCGCCCACAGCACCTTGTCCGGCTGCGGCCACGCCCCCACCAACCCACTTCACCCCCACCAACCCGAGCCCTATGCGCAGGCCGACGTCGCCACATCGCCCGGCCCCAGCCCACATCGCGCCCCGCCCCGCCCCGCCTCACCGCTGTCCCGCCGCCGTCTGCGCCACGAACTTGGCGACCAGCAGCCGCAGCGTCTCGTCCTGTTCGTCGCTGTTGAGCGGGTTGGCGATGGAGGAGCCGCAGCCGCTGGGCGTCCAGTAGTACAGCGTGGGCACGTAGCGCGCCGGGCACTGCGGGTCAACTCTGAGGAGGGGTGCGGGGTGGGGGGGGGGCGGGGCAAGAGGGAGGAGGAAGCCAGGGAGGCGGCGTGGGGCATCGCTGGGTGGCGCGGGGGGAGGCGCCATGTGGCTACGGGTATATGTGTTGCGTTGGTGAGCCCTGAGGAATGAGGAGCGCAGCGACCAGCGAGCCCGCCAACTAGCCGGCCAGTCACCTGAGTGGGTGCTTCCGGTCCGCCCACTCATGTCGGTCGCCTGTGCACAAAAGCAGCAGCAGAGGTTGGGGTCGGGCGGGCGGGCGGTGGAACACACTGGCTATGGCTGGGTCACAGGAATCATGCCATATCTGTGTTATGTCTCACAGTCCCGAAGATGGGCTGTGCGGGTTCCACACCTCACATCGCCCAAACCCACCTGCCGTCACTTCTAGCAGGGAGCCACCCGAAGCGAAGATGACTTCCCTGTGAATGCACACAGCGCCACATCCGGATGCAGCAGCAGGTCAAGACGCGGGGACAACTGGGGCAGCTCCATACCAAATACCTTGCACACCCATGCGCTGTGTCCTTATGCCCGGTTGGTTACAACAGCACACGGCACGCGCGCCGCGCTCAGTGCCTGCCTCACCGGATGATGGGGTTGGACTTGGAGCAGTCGGGGCACCAGGGGCTGCCGTCCGCACTGATGCCGCTGGTGAACAGCACCTGGCCAGACACAGCACGAGTGTGGATGTGTGGCAGGTCGTTGCCACGTCACCGCCCCGGTCGGGTCAGGGAGCGGCGTTCACTGGAAGTGAAGACGAGCGCGCTGCCCTGAGCCGTTTCTGACGAGCCGCGTCCCTGAAGGTCCAAACGACTCCATCGCCTTACACACGTCGTGCCTCGCGTTGCACGCGCTTCCCCCCATCATATAAAGCACGCTAACACAAGCGCGCGCGGTACTTTGCGCCCACCCTTGCCCGCACCCACAAAGTGCGGCTCCGCCGCCTCCATCAGCTCGGGTAGGTGCTCCCGGTAGTGCTGGTGGTCCACCACCTTGTGCAGCCGGGAGCTGAGCGTGTACGGTATGTGGTGGTGCAAACGTGTGTGTAGGGGGTGCAGGGAAGGGGTAAGCTGAATAGTAACTCGGGCGCAAGTAAGGACGAGCTGGGTGTCTGCAGTCGATATCTGTGATCCCATGTGCGCGTTGCCAGACCCATGGACGTGTCAAGCCCTCGGTTGATGGTGCTGGGCCCAGGCGCTCCCCCGGCCAGCGGGCCCACGACTCACGGTCCGAAGAACCTGAACGGCCGCGACCCCGCTAGCTTGGAGGCGGCGTTGAGCTGAACGAGCACCAAGGTTATGGTAGCCCCCAGAACCATGCCAGTCAGCAGCGTGGCGAGTGATCCCCCGCGCCCGCTGCCGCGCGCCACGGTGCCGTGCGCATGCTTGGCCATACCGTATCAGAAGGCGATTAGGACCAAGGCCGCGAGGACAGGGTGATGAAATCTGGACGGGAGCAATTACAGTATGTTCATGCGCTCGCTCTGTTTGGTGTTTGGTTTACAGTATTATTTTGTAGATAGAAATTAGGTAATAAAACAAATATACACTGCCTCTGCGCTGCCCGACGCTCTCGATCCGCTGGCAGCAGCTTGGATTTCGACGCACGCTCGTCCGAAAAGCCCACCTCAGTTCTAGAAGTAAGAAGTCGACAGGCACAGGGCTGCTATCAGAATGCAGGGCCAGGCGGTGCGCACGGTGCTCAGCGCCAGCATGCTCCGTAAGTTGTCGGAACCTGTCGCGCTAGTCACGCGCGGGCGCTGCATTACTGAGTTACACCTGAACTCCAAGCAAGCGCGACCGCAAAATTATGGCCCAACGCTCGTCTTCCGCAGGGTGCACGGCCGCGAGCAGCGGTGCTGCTGCCGCCTGCACCTCCGCCTTCCTCACCCCCTGGCTGGCCCAGGCCACGCGCTCGGTGCAGGCGCCGGCTGACCCCAACCGGCCCGTCATGCTGCTGACGCCCAACAACGTCTGGTGAGCGATGCTGGGCGCGCACTGAGTTTAGACGCAAAACAGGACGGCCACAGGGGGAAGCAGGTGGCGCCGCGCTCTTCCTGCCCGCCAGGGCACACCCGCCGAACGATCCCGTCCGCGCCTCCTCCCCCCGCGTCTCGTCCTTGCCATCCAACCTACTAGCCTGTGGCCCGCCCAGTGAGCACTGTCCCATAGCCAAGCATGCACATGCATGATGCGTGTCTCTGTATGTGTGTACCATATGGGGTCACCGGGCGCAGGTGCATCGGGCGCAACTACGCGGAGCACGTGCGCGAGCTGGGCAACGAGCCGCAGGCGGCGGGCGAGGCGCCCATGATCTTCCTAAAGGCCGGCAGCAGCGTGGTGCCGCCGGGGCCCATCCACCTGCCGGCGTGGAGCAGCGACGTGCACCACGAGGTGCGTGCGGGGTGGGATGGGGTGGAGGGCGGGGTGTGAGGGGTGGAGGCCTGGAGGGCGGGGCGGGAAGGGGATAGGGGCACACCACACCACCACACCACAACGCCCCCACCCCACACACACGTCTGACCGGCTGACTGCTTGCTTGCTTGCTTGCAGGTGGAGCTGGCTGTGGAGCTGGGCCACGACCTGCAGCCGGCGCGTGCGGCCGTGGCGCTGGACCTCACGGCGCGGGACGTGCAGGTGCGAGACTCAGGGGTGGAGCTAAAAGACCGGGTCCAACTCCTGAACTGGACGGAAGCCCGGGCAAGCTCGGGTACGCCAAAGCCCGGATTCGGCCCGAGCGTTTACCTCAGCGCTCTCGCCCCGCCTCGACCCGCCCACCCCCCTCCCAACGGGTTTGGTTTAGTTTGGGCTGGTAACCACAACCCTCCCAACGGGCTGATGTACACAACACCCACTGACCCACACTGATCCCCGACCCCAAATTGGGAATTGGGATGGACACACACACGCACACACACACACACCGCTTGTGAATCCTAACACACCACTTGTATATTCGTTCTTGCTTGCCTGTGCTCCCTCTCTTTTCCAAATCGCGCAACCCCTAGTATAGTTATTTGGGCTGGGCCGGGCTGTGTGTTTGCTCTTACTCGTCGCGCGACGCCGCGCTGCCATGGTCGTTCGCTCTTGTTCTTGACACTCCCATGTTGCTGCTCTGTGCTCTGTTGTTTTCCTAATCGCTCGTGGGTGAAATGTTCATGGCGGGTCGGGCGGGAGCTTGGAATTAGCGGCCAGGAGCTAGTAGCGAGGAGCTAGGATTTAGGAGTGCCCTGGGCCTTACGGTACCGTGCGCACATACATCGGGCTGCACCCTTGAGAGCGTGTGGACACTAATCCCCCCCTCGAGGTTAGGTAGGTTTGCAAGGTAATTCCAGGTAACAACCGTATGCGTTGCGTCGCGTTCTGCTTGGCGTTCCTGTCCCTTCGCACGCGCAAGCCTTCCATTCTCTCTCTCCCTTGTGACCTCTAACGCACACATACACGCACAAGTCTTTCATAGTTCTCTCCCTTGTGATCTCTAACACACACATACACACGCCCTATCGTCACCCTGTTACCAGTCCAAGCTTAAGTCCAAGCAGTGGCCCTGGACACTGGCCAAGAGCTTCGCCGGCGCCACACCCCTGGGGCCGGCGTTCAACCTGAACGGTGGGTGCCAGGGGCACACCTGGTGGGTGCCTGGGCTGGGCTTGTCGGGTGGTGGCACCCAGTAGAGTTGGGGGTGGGGGCACGCACACGTCGGCATTTGCATACACGGTCTGCGTTTGTCCCCTTCCTCGTGTTTTCTAGTACACGTCGGCACGCGCGCGCTCGGGTATCTCCAGGCGCGTGCCTGTGCGTGCCTTGTGCGTGCTTGCCCGCCTTGCCGAGGGCCATTCTCCACAAGGGCACATACGCGCCGGGACGCGAGTGACCACCGCATGCCATCTCGCACCCCACACAACATGAAGAAGGCATTCCTAGGCACGGAAGTGCAGAAATTAGAGCGCTGGCATCTGATTCTCTTTCTTACCACTTGTTCGTCCTGCCACGCGCCCCCGGGCTCAAAGGACCTGCATGCACCTCAAGCCATGTGAATACTCATGCGCAGGCCCATACGCACACAACCGCACCTACCTGACTGTCGGTAGGATTGATCGTCACCAGACACCACACCGCACCCACGCGTACCCCATGCCCCCGCCCCGCACGCGCCACACAGGCGTGGACCCCGCCAAGCTGTGGCTGACGCTGGACGTGAACGGCAAGCGGCGGCAGACGGGGCGCACCGGCGACATGATCTTCAGCCTGGACACGCAGGTGGGTGCGGGGCTGCGGGCGCGCAGTGAAGCGCAGTAGGTGGTCACCATGGGAGGTTCAACGGAGTGGGAAGGTGGGGATGTGCATGAGGCACAGGCAAGAGCGCGGGCGTGAGTATAGGCAGGACCAGACGAGCGCGGGACAGTTACTCGCGGGTTTGTATTGCCGACCGCTGATAACAACCAGCTTGAGACTTAGGGCTGCTGTAAACCGTGCCCACTTCGGCCCGCGCCACCCGTTGAGGGCATTTTAATGAACTAATCCCACACCCCTGCTGCCTTTCCAACACCAAAGACGGGTCCCCGCACCCACGTCCTCCGCACGCTCATACACATTCTCTCTCACACAAACACACACGCGCACCTCCCGACACAGCTGACCTACGTGCGCAAGCACTTCCCGGTGGTGCCCGGCGACGTGCTGCTGACCGGCACCCCGCACGGCGTGAGCCGCATGGCGGCCGGCGACGAGATCCTGGCGCGCGTGCTGGGCCCGGAGGGCGAGGTGCTGAGCGAGGCGGTGTGGCACGTGCGCGGCGCGCCCGGCATCAACCACCACAACAGCAACCACCACAAGTAAAGACGGGGACCATTGTGGGATGCACGGCTGTGTGTGTGCGCGGTGCCAGGGCTGCTACGCCAGGCCCTGATACGATGCGGCTCAGCCGTAGGTAAGCCGTTGGCAGACCCGATCGATGTGTAGGCGGGCAGGTTGCGACGGCGCGGCGGGGAAGGGAAAGCTGGCAAACAGTTGGGGGTGGGTAACCTCTGTGGGCAAGCGGGAACGCGTTGGACCCTGGTGGGGTGGTGCACGTGTGAGTGCGGTAAGAAACGGGTCATTGTCCACCAGTGGGGAAGGTTGGCACGTGCGTTAAGCACTGCAACGCATGGGAGCGGCGCGATGCAGTACGAAGTAGCTGCTTTGCCAGGGCGTGTGTTCGTTGGATGTGTGTGATAGGCCGGTAGCGGCGCGTCGTAGCAGTTGTCAATGCTGGTGTGTGTCTGAAATTAGTCGCAGTGCTGCGCGGCCGTCCCTAACCTTATCCCATGCCAGCAATATCCTGTAGATCATAATCAGTGCAATTGAGTGTGGCCGTGTGGCGGTGGCGAAGGTTCACGTGTGGTGTGGCCGAGGGGCGGGGGAATCGGAGGCCAAACTCTGCCACGGCCACGGTACGGCTCATTCCGGAGGACTCAGTTGAGTTGGGCTGTCAGCGGTCAGCCCGTCGCTTAAGGAGAAATACAGTATTGACTATTCATGCGTTGCAAGTTGTAACTTGGCTTGCTCATGGGGCCTCGTTTTTAGTTCAATAGAATTGATACCCGCACAAAGGCGCCCTTACAATGGCCCCAAGAGTTTTGTCAGCGCCATTGCGACCTGTTACGTTTGTTGCTTTAGCGGCGCGGCCGTCGCTGCGCCGCTCGAGAACGTCGGTGTTAGTTTGTGCCCGGCGGGGGTTCTCCGGGCAGCAGAGCTTGGAGCAGGCTATCGGGGCAATCAATCGTATAATTACGGACAGCGAAAACAAGAAGCGGAAGAAGGCAGAACAGAAAGGGTCTCGCGCTGAGCCCGAGGTCCAGCCGCTTGGCAAACCCATAACATTCAAGGCATCTGCAAAGTCGGAGAAGCTTGTCCGGGTGAGTTGCGGGGTGTGGGTTGCCGTCCTGTAGCCAGGCGTTGTCTGGGGTTGTCCGGCAGGCTTCCGGCGTGTGCGGTTTGTCGCGCGTATTGCGCAGCTGGGCCATCTTATAGTGGAGAGGCCACTGTGGATGTTGTGCGACACAATTAGGCTTTGCGCGGGCAAGAGAAACGGTTGGACACGGCGAGCGGCAAAACCGTTGCGTGCACAACACCCAGTCCCCCAGCACCACGGCAACGAGGCGGTCCTCGGCCGCGTGTCCTCAAAGCCCTTGTGTAGTTGTGTCTGTCACGCCAAAGTCTCGGGGCCTCCCGACACACCAGCACCCGGCGTGCCACTTGTCCTCAAAGCACCGCGCCGCGCCCCAGGTCGCCGGCCGCAGGCCCCCAACCCCACACAGCGACACTTGGGTTTGGGCTGGTACCGTATCTACAACCCGCCACCCCGCCACCCCGCGTCCCTGCCTTCGTCCAACCACCCACGGCACACCCTCCCCGCAGGAGCCGACCGGCTCGCCGCGCAACCTGTCCGCCTACCTGTCGCTGCCGCTGGACCAATACAGTCTGTTGGATCCGGGCTGGATCTCGCGGCCCGACCCGGCCGGCCAGCCCGACACCTTCCTGCTGCGCATCCCGCTGTTTGACCTGGTGGGGCTGGAGCTGCAGCCCCAGATCAGCGTCAAGGTCAACGTTGACCCGCGCAACAGCCAGGCAAGCGACGTGCATGGAGAGCGGGGGCAGGAAGACGGGACGGGACGAGGGGGGAGGAGAGGGGAAGAGGGGCGCCTGCAGCGGCGGGCGGGGCTGCTATGTCCGCGGCGTGCGGCCTTTTGGGTGCACTGCCAGCACAGGACTGCCCATCGCACGCCGCCACGCTCCTTCGCAGTCACAATGCATCCACGGCTCTGGCACGTGTCCTTTCCCAGATGCCCGCCCTTTTCCCGCCCGCCCAACCTTCCGCCCAACCTTACGGCCCTGCTCCCGCAGGTCCATTTCCTGGCCGATCAGTTCCGGGTGGGCGACCCGCGCTTCGACGACGACTTCCAGTTGCACATGCGTGCTACGCTGCGCAACAAGCCCGTGCCCACGCTGCGGCCCTTCAGGTGTGGGAGGCGCGGCAGGCGCGGGGGGAGGGAGGAGGAGGGAGTCGGGGAGGAGAGGGGAGGCGTGGGCGTGGGCGTGGCGTGCTGCGTAGGAACTGGGTCAAATGTGCGGCTGGCGCCGAGCTCAGTTCACGCACTCGGCTTCGCTGCTGCTGGAATGCTTGTGGCTGGCAGGTCGATCAAGCGCATGTGGTCGCGGCGGGGACAAACGCAACAGCAGCAGCAGCAGCAACAACAAAAGGCGGAGGCGGGCCAGCAAGGCGCGGCGGCCGCCGCAGCCGCGGCCGCGGGGGGAACCAGCGCAGGAGCCGCTGCCGCTGAGCAGCCGGGGAGCGCGGCAGCGGGGCCGGGGGCCGAGGGGACGCTGGGCAGTCCCACCGGCACCATCTCCGACGGGGAGGAAGAGGAGAATGAAATTGTAGTGGAGGTGGAGGGCGTGGAGGATGACTCGGGGCCGGTGGCTGGGCCAGGCAGCAGCACCAACGGCGGCAGCGCCAACAACAACAATGGATCATACGCTAGCAGTGCTGGTTCACACGGCAACGTCAACAGCAGCAGTAGCAGCAGCAGCAACGGCCTGCCGCGGGGCTACGGCAGCTACGACGCAGCGGCGAGGCTGGACGTGGGCGTGTCGGGGGCCGCCGGGGCCGGGGGCGGCAGCAACGGCGCGGGCGGCAGCAGTAGCGGCGGCGCGCCGCACCTGCCCCCGCACGTGACCGTGCGCGATACGGAGGACGGCTGGGGCCGGACGCCCAGCTCGGGGGGCGCGGGTGGCAGCGACGGGGGCCCAGCCATCCGGCCCTGGGGCAGCCACGCCCGCAGTAGCAGCACGAACGGCAACGGCGCAGATAGCAGCAGTGCCAGCGGGGGCGGGAGCGGGAGCGGCACGGGAGCAGGAGCACCTGCCTGGCCTGCGGCAGGTTCGTATGGACCCTCCCACCCGGCGACGGCGTCTGCATCCGCTGCGGCAGTAGCGCCCGCTGCTGCTCCTACAACTGCTACTGCCGCACTGCCAAAGGCGCCACAGCCACCGGGGCAGCCGCCAGTGGTGGTGGCGGAGGTGCTGGAGGTGGTGGAGCCAATCGTGGTGTCGGAGGGCGACCAGGACGGCAGTAGCGCCACCACCGCCACCACCAGCGGCAGTAGCGGCGGCTGGTCGGGCTCCTGGTCAGCAAGCGGTGCGGCGTCGGCATCTGCACCCGCAGCAGCAGCGCAGGCACGCACTGGTCCCGCGACTAGCAGCATCCGCAGCAGCACTAGCACTAGCACCAGCACCAGCACCAGCACCCCGGCGACGGCGGCGGCGGGCGGTGAGCTACCCCGCGTGGAGGCGGATGTCATGTACGTGCCGGCGAGCTCCTGGGGGCGGGACCCCGCGGCCGCCTCCTCCACACCCACTGCGGCTGCTGCAGGGCCGCGGGGAGCCGCCGCGGCTCCGCCGGGGCCGGGGCCGGCATCCAGGTCAGCGTCGGCGGCGTCCGCAGCACCACCATCGGGGTCAACGCCGGGTGCCGCGTATAACGCGTCGGAGCAGCCGTCGGCTTCCACGATTCCTTCTTCTTCTTCTTCTTTTTCTCCTTCTGGCTCCACGGACTGGACTGCCGGCAGTTCGGGGGCCTCGGGCTGGGCGTCGGCGTCTTGGTCCAGCTCGCCAGGCGGCTCCTCCTCGCCCTCCTCCTCGGGAGCAGCCGGGCCCTCCGCGTCGTCAGCGGGCGCGAGCAGCTCAGCGGCGACCGCGACAGCAGCAGCCAGGGCAATGGGCGACGCCGCGGGGGCGGCGGTTGGCATTGCTGGGCAGGCGGTGGGCGTGGCGGCGGTGGCGGCCGCGGCGGCGGCGGGCGTGGCGCTGGGGGCGGCGGCGGCGGCGGGTGCGGTCGCGGTGGGGGCGGCGGCGGCAGGTGCGGCGGTGGCGGGCGTAGCAGCCACAGGCGCGGTGGCGGCGGGCGCGGCAGTGGCGGGCGCCGTGGCGACGGGAGGTGCCGCGGTGGCTGAGGCGGCGGCGGCGGCGCAGGCGGCGGCGCAGGCGCAGGCGCAGGCGGCAGGAGGGTCCGGGGGAGCTCAAGGCGGTCCCGCCACTCCCCCGGCCATCGCTGGCCCCACGTACACCGTGGCAGCCGAGCAGCAGCCGGAGAAAGCCGGCAACGGCAGCGGAGCCGCAGCCGGGGAGGCACAGGCGGCACATGCGGGCATGCAACCCACAGCGCCGGCAGCTGCCGCTGCGGCTGCTGCTACGCGAGCTACACCGGTGGCACCGGTGCCCACGGGACAGGCCGCCGCGGCGCCGGCAGCCCCCGCGGCACACACGGCGGCGACTGCGCCCTTAGTGGCACCGGCGGCAGCAGCACTGGCGGCCGCGCCTGCGGTACCCACTGCGCCCGTTGCTGCAGCCAGCTCCACCCCGAGCGCTAGCGCCCAGGCGATGGCTGCGTCGCCTCCCGCACACGCTCACACGGCGGCCGATCCTCCACCACCTCCTCCTCCCTCTCCCCCGCCGCCCCGCGCCGCCGTGGCGCCGAGTACAGCCGCGGCGCCGCTTGTGCCCAGCAGCCACGGCAGCAGCAGTACCAGCGGCAGCAGCAGCAGCAGCAGTACCGGCGGCGCAGCTACAGCCGAGGAAAACCCTACGGCGCTGCTGGTGGGCAGCGTCGACGTGGCGGTGACGGTGGCGGTGCCGGCGGCGCTGGGGGCGGTGCCGCGGCCGCTGCTGGGCATGACAGGCAGCCTGATTGCGCGCTACGCCATTTCCTCGCTGCTACCGTCCTTCTTGGACCTGCTGGTGGCAGACTACGGCAGGTCGGTGGGAGCGGGAGCGGGAGTGGTGTCGGCTCCTTGTATATGGAAGCAGTACAGGTGCAATCTGCGTCAGACCCAGGATGCGGGCGAAGTGGCCCGGCTCAAGCCGGGGGTGGTTGTGGAGGTCGTGAAGATCTGGTTTGCTTCTGTGTGTTGCCAATGTGTCGCATCCGGTGTATTGGGTCTTGCCGGCAGCAGGCTGGTGCTTACGTCGTGTCTGCCTCACGTTGTGTCCTCCTCTCCTCCTCCTCCTCCTCCTCCTCCTCCTCCTCCTCGTGCAGGTGGTCATCCGGGCAGACGGTGGCGGCGCGGGCGGCCCCGGCCGGCGACCTGGCGGCGGCGGCGGCAGCCAATGCGGCGGCCCAGGGCGCGCCGCCGCCGCCGCAGCCGCGCTACGGCGGCCCGGAAGTCGTGGCGACGGGCGGGCACGCGGCGGGCGCGGCTGGGTCGGCGGCGGCGACACAGGGGCCGCAGGGGGCATCGGCGGGCACTGGCGATGGGAACAGCGGGGCCCAGCCACGGCCGGGTGTGTAATTTACATGGATGTGTGTCAAGGCAACCACATGGCCGTGCCTCATGGCAAGCAAGCCAAGCATCTTACTAAATGTGCACATGCATGCACGTGTATTAGCAGCTAGATGTCAGAGACTCGTTCCTTGACTCCGCCGCAAGTGTGTAGGGCTGGCTAGCAGGAGTTGCATGTTACCTTGACGCGTGGTGCACTGGTGCAGCGTTGGTGCGCGGGCAGCGGTGCCAGGTGCTCAGGTACAGAGCATATGCAGCGGGCTGGCTCAACGCCTGCTGCTGTGCGGCATCAGGTCAGCAGCCTGATGTCGTGCATGGCCAGGTCGGGTTAGTCGTTCACAGCACCGCATCAAGGATCAGGATATACCGTGCGTCCGTGCCTGACCAAGTGACCCTTGACAAACAGATGGCACTGTGGGTGGCATGACTAGCATCTGTGCAAGTTTTGAGTTGTGCAGCTTGAGCCTGGAAGTTAGAATCTAAGGTGATGCGGGCAAGTACAGTCAGGTAGACCAGGTACGCGAATATCGCGATCGAGGTCGCCGCGTAGTGTCGCGCGATGCGAAACACCGCAGGGGCTCCACTCCTGTGTGGTTTGTGCGGCACCGCATTTTTGTTCTGAAGGTTGTAGTGCCGAGGGCTCTGCGTGTCCATGCGCACTGCGACTGCCCGTGGCTGAGGAACGTGGGGATAGCGCCAGGGTACACCATATAGCACACAGCAGGCAGCACCAGGAATTGGTATTAACAATCCATGCAGACTCAAACGTGCGGTGCACGGATGCCTCGCAGCAAGCCAGCAACAGCTGTTGAATGGACTATTCAACTGTCCACCGCAGCGAACACGCAATCCTTGGCCGCTGTCCGAAATAGGTCCGAATCCAGTCTCAGTGCCGCCAACATTTAGCGTAACACACAGCACAGACCAGCACAGCACTGCAAGTAATACTGCGCGTCACAGGGGATACACATGAACGCACGCGCGGCCGTGCTAGCAGGCAAGGGGGGGGGGTGTCACATAAATTCAGAGCAAACAGCACACCGACAACAACCCCCGGTCACATAAGCACACCTCGGCAAACAGCCGGCGGGCGAGGCTGAATTCTGCATCATAAACTGCATGAGCTTCCCCGCGCACCGCTGTGCCCATGCCGCATCAAGTGACGGGCATCCGCGCAAACAAGGCAATGCCCGTACGCCCTCACATACCATTTCACCAGTCCCAATGTTCCGTGAAGCCGTATGGCTTCATAAATCGGAATATTCAGCTATTAGTCAGTCCGCAAGCAGTAGGCGCTCATTCGTGCAGCTTCAGCTGGGGAGCCTGGTCACGTGTGCGCAGCCATGTGGGATGCGCCAAGTGGGTCTGTGTTTTCGTGGCAGGCTGCTTTACTTGGCCTTGGCTAGGGCGGACTCGGCCTTGCCGTACAGCTCCTTGACCTTGGCGCCAGCCAGGGCCAGGACCTGGCGTGGGGGTGGTGCGTGGTGCGGCACGTCGTGTCATGACATCTAGTCCACAGCGGTTGGTGGTGCACGAACTTGGCTGGGAGGTTGCACGGATGCAAAGCATGAGTACCAATCCAGGAATCCTGGCGGGCCCCGCCAAGCTCAAGTCTACCATCCGCCCATCCCCATCCGCCCATCCCTAGCTGCCCTCCGCCCGCATATCCGCCCAGTGGTACACACGAAACCCCAGTGCACACGGCGGTCGCGCCGCCTCCGCCCTCAGCCCCCAGCCCTCAGCCCCCACCTTGTTGGTCTCGTCGCTGTACTTGGTGGCGGCCGCCACCACGCCAGCGAAGCCGCCCAGCACCACCACCTCGGCCAGGAACAGAGGCAGCGGGCCGCGCCGCTTCTGCTTGCCGGCGGGCTGTCAAGGGTGTGACGATTGCGTGCATGGTTAGGCAAGGGAGAAACGGAACAGCAGATGCGAGGGAGAAGCAGCGGTGCAAGCAGCGCAGACAGAGGAGGATGTGGCTTGCGAGAGGCACACAAGAGGGGTGCACTGGTGCAGAGCGGCAGGGTTAGGCTGTGTGGATGTTGCCGGGGTGCCCCCATCTCATCAGAGCTCCCATGCCAGGGACCGGTTCCTGTACCACCACTAGCAACCCACCTCCTTCTTGGCCTCAACCTTCTTGGGAGGCTCGGCCTTCTTCGCCTCCACCTTCTTCACCTCCACCACAGGCTCGGGCTGTGACAGTACGGCAATAGGCGCGGCGCACGCGATCAAGCGGCCATGCCCTCTGCAAACCGTTGCTGTCCTCGGCAATGTCAGCCCTCACGCGCAGAGACAACAGCAATTCAAACGCCGCAGTCCCTGATTGCGCGTTAGTCATAGCGCGGGCTCCAAAGAAAGCTCGCCCCATCAGGCCATTCATGTTACGCACCTTAGGCGCAGGAGTCTCCCACCAAGCCGGCTTCGCGGGCTCGGGCGCGGGTGCGGGGGCCGGGGTAGGCTCCACCACAGCCGGTGCGGGCGCGGAGTTGAAGCCGCCAAAGCCGCGGTAGCGGGTGGTGCCGGGGCTGGTGCTGGCCTCATAGGCGGCGGCGGCGGAACTCTTGAGCTCGCTGCCCACGGCAGCGGAGCGCGCGGCTGCGGCGCAGATCGACGGTTGGGGTGCGGGGCGTACGCATGACTGTTGGCGATTCATCGCGCGCGGAGCCCCAAGCGCGGCAAGGTGCGTGGATGGCGAGGTGGTATTGCTGTATTGGGTTGGGTTGCAGAGGTGCATCAGCCAGTAGCGCATTGTTCTGTGCACGCATAGCCCAGTCCACTGGCGCGGTGCGCGCCAAGCCTTTCTCACCGTTGCTAGCGTCAACGGCGGCGTCCGCAGCCGCGGTGGAGGGCGTGGCGGCCTCGCCGCCGGCCTTGGCCTCCGCCGCCTCGCGACTGCGTGCGGGCAGTTGGAAAGGCCGGGGGCCGCACACCAGCAGGCAGCACGTCAGGACGGAGGGCGCACGCAAGGCCACCTCAATGTGCGCGTGGCGGACACAACAGGAGGCCGCTGGCTGGAGCTGGAAGGGGGTGCTGTCGGCCCGCAGCTGCCGAGCGCAATCCTAGAATCCGCAAGCAAGCCCACCCACACGCGCCCCGCAGTGCATCCCCCAACACTCACGCGGCTCGCAGCTGCTCACGGCGGCGCTCCAGCTCGCGCTGACGCTTCTGGAAGGGGGTCAGGCCCTCCTGCAATGGAGCGCAGGGCATCGCGTCGCAGCAGGTGTTCAGGAGGAGGAGCGAAAGACGACACGTACATTATTATGCGCGGCTTGCGCGCTGCCAGCACGGCTCGCCTCCCGATCCCCAGCCCCGTAGCTACGTTCACGTGCGCCCGCACGCCGGCAGGTGTTCCCTGACACTGTCTTGCCCTGCCGCAATGACCGCGTGCTTTTTACGCGCTGCACCCGACTCACGTCCGAGACATCCTCCTCGGCGTGCACGGGCTGCAGCATCAGCGCGGCCGTGGGGTCCATGGCCGGCACCACATTGAACGCCAGGGTGGCAGCGGCCAGCAGCGCGGCACCCGAGGCGCGCACCGACACCGCCGCGGGCTGTTGCGAGGGTCAGGGGATGGGGTGCTTAACCGTCTCTGCTGGGCGTCACCGGTGCAAGGATAGCTTACGCAAAGCCGTTGCGATCGATGCGCAGGGCCTCTAGGTCTACCACGAGTTCCCGACAAGGCTGAGTCGCGAAGGAGCGCGGTGCAGCTGAACTCCGCACGTCGGATGCGGAACAACTTCCGGGGTTCGGCGCTCATGAGCACCCGCGAAGTTATACTTGGCGATCTGCTATTAGTTACTTACGGTCTTTACGGCATCCCGCTGCGCGCGAACAACGACGCACGCGCGACGAGAGGCCCGGCAGCAAGCAGTGCTGGGACGCTGGGATGCACGGGTGACCTGAAGCATTTTCGTTGCCTTTAAATACAAACAACAGAATTGACGTTGTTGTGAGGGAAAGTGAAAGTGACTGAGCAGGCGCGGGGGAGTAACACAATTCCATGCATGGCATAATTGTGCCTCCGTCCCATAGCGCTGCCTGCTGTTTCGCCATCGGCAACAGCATTTGTATTTTTGTCAAGAGCGCTTTCTGGGGTGTAGGGGCCCTAAACGCTTACCGAAGCTTGCGACCTTCCAATCGGCAAAAACTTCTGTCCTTCGTAGTGTTTGTTTTTCCTGACAACCTGGACTGAGTTTAGCCTCCGTGACAAGGTGCGCGAGCTGAGAGCAGCCAGCCGACCGTCGGTGCTGGAGGCCTCAGGAGCTTTGACCTGCGAATCAGCCCACCTGCGCTGTCTGCTGGCCAGCAGCCCGACCAATCCAGTTGCAAATGTGCATAGCATGATCATGTTTGACGACGGACATGCGCTGCGGGCGGAGGGGTTGGAGCCGGCCCAGCGTTGATGATGCAGGTCCGAATCCCCTCCAACCTGGCGCCACCGCAGGATGTCTCTGGAGGTGCAGTCAAAGTATGACCGGGGGTACCAGGAGGAGGGGCAAGGCCTGGTGGAGCTGGGGACTTCGCACGACATTGTGCCCAAGACGACAGCACAGCCGAAGTATGGGGAGGACGACGACTTGCTGCCCGTGGTGCTGGAGCGCTACCTTGAGAAGGCTGGTGTGATGTGAGTACGCGAGAATGGCAAAAGCCGGCAGGCTCGGAGCTGCGCAGGGCCAGCGACCAAACAGTGCAGCGCAGATGTTGATTCTGTGCGGTGGTGTTGTATTCCCGCGTGCAGGCAGAAGCTGCGCCCCTACCTGGACGCGTCGGGCCAGGTTAAGAACGAGTTCGCTCGTTGCCTGATGGCCGAGTTCTTTGGCACGCTGCTGTTCCAGATGTTCGGTGGTTCCGCGCCAGCGAAGGACACCACCGCCCCTGCTGCCAACGGTTTCGCGCTGGTGGCCGTGAGTGAGTACGCGCCCGGGGAGGTGGAGGGCCGGTAGGCGGTTAAGTGTCAGTTGGAAGGGAGGTTAGACGGGCCTGTGGGTTAGGGCATGGTTGCGGTAGGTTGGGTACCCCGCACGGCGTGCTGCTGACGTCGATATGGCGTGCAGACCTGGACAGCGGTCAGGGGACTGCGAACATCGCATGCAACGTGCATGCAAGGGGCCTGCGTACCAAAACATCTGCTACCGGAGCATGCATCTAAACGGCTGCGCGGCTGGGAGTTGCATGCCCGAAAACCCCTCTGCTTCGTCTCCTCTCAGTGGGCACAGCGCTAAGGCAGTGTCTCAACGCTCATGCTGCGCCTTGTCGTACGCCCGCGCAGTCTACGCCTTCGCCAACATTTCGGGCGCGCACATCAACCCCGCGGTGACCTTCGCGCTGATCTGCACCGGCCACATGAAGTGGTGGAAGGGGCTGCTGTACATGATTGCGCAGGTGCGTTAGCGCACCCGGGGAAAGGGGGCACATGTCGGCGGGTGGGAGCTGCCAACTGGATTCGCCAGCGCTCGAACAATTGTTGTCCGGGCGGCGGAGGAAGGCGGCAATTGGGTCAGAGGCTGCATGTAGGACAAGATGCTTTTGCCCGCAGCGAGTCAGGGCGAGGCGGCATGTCGCTCTCAGAAAGGATGGCGCTGCGGCTGAGCGGCATCGGATTACGCCTCTCACTTAAGCTGTCTGAGCTGTTGTGACTCGCAAACTACGCAGATTTTGGGCGCTATCTTCGGCGCGCTCATCTACACCTCGCTCATTCCCGCGCTGCACCTGGGCGCTGGTGCCGGCTCGCCCGGCTGCTTCGGGCCATCTGCGGGCGTGAAGAACGGTGACGTGTTTGGCTGGGAGGTGATGATGACCTTCCTGCTGGTGATGACCGTGTACGCCGCCGCCGTCGCCAAGCCGGGCCACGGCAACACCGCCCCCCTGGCCATCGGCCTGTCGCTGTACGCCGCCGCTATCTCGGGTGGGTGTGGCGATGTTCGGGACAGCCATGTCTGCGGTTTACAGCTGGACCGCGCACATTGTGTTGACTGTGGGGGTGGGAGAGGGCGCAGCAGCCCAACCAGTCTCTGTCATACTACCGTCTGTCTGGCGGCATCGCACTATGTGGATCATGCACTGCCACATCTGACCAAACCCGTTGCATTTTCACACGGCCCGACCCCGTCTGCAGGTGGCCCCTACACCGGCGCCTCGCTGAACCCCGCCCGTACCATTGGCCCCGCCGTGGTGTTCACCTGCAACGTGGGCATCTCCTTCCTCTACATCGTGGCGGAGTTCTTCGGTGCCGCGTGCGCCGCCGGCCTGTCCATCTTCCTGTACGGTCGCGCTCCCGACAGCGTGCGCCGGCCGGCGATGTAAATCGGAAGCTGGTGAAGCAGGAAGCGGAAACACGTGTTAACGGCATTACTTCTGGGGGGTTGTGGTTACCAGCCCAAACTAAACCAAACCCTGGGGGGCTGACATGGCAGGCAGGGGCTGCCATGCCTATGTGGGTGCACGGGGTGGGTGAGTCGACGAGGAGACGGCCGCAAATGGGCGAGGCGACAGCTGGCGTACATGGGCCGCGATCATAAACATGGCGCACAGGTATATGCGTGCGGGGGATCGCGGGCAATGCACATGAACCTGCCAGAAGGTTTCTTGCTGGCGATATGCGGCTGCAAGTGGCGGCGCCGGCTGCGCCCAGTACTGACGACGTGCGAGAGCAGCAAGCGAGCGAAGAGTGACTTTGATTGACGGACTGGAGTGACTCGGACCCTTCTTTTGGGTGGGACGTGGCGAAGCGCTGCAGTGGAGGGTGTAGGAACGCAATGGTGAACGAGGCGTTGCGCGAGCCCACGTGGAAGCGTAGCGCTGCTTTGCGGAGGCGAGAGGGGTCTCACATACAGGTTTCTAACAGCCCCAAGGTGTACCCGTGTGTTCATGTTATGGCTGTGGCTGTTCTAGTTGACATGAGATGGCGCCGCGCTTGCGCGTTCTCTGGCAAAGACGGCATATGGGCACGGGACAAGCGTAACTGGGTCTGGCCACTGGGGTCAGGCGGGAGTGGTTTGTGGGACCGGCTGTGTGTATCTGTGCAAATGCAAAGCACAGGATGTAAGGACGTAAGCCACTCGTGAAGTAAGGACCTGACGTGCCGGCGACCACCTACTGTAAAGTTACACTGGGATGTCATCCGAGTCGGAAACCTGTTCCCTTGTATCATCAATGGGATGTCATCCAAGTCTGCATGAGCGCCGCAACCCAATAACACACCACCAACCCAGCGGCATGGTGTCTACGCGCATCATTGACCGAATCCAAATAAGGCATTGCCAGATGAATTTGAGCTTATTCAGCGGACCGCTGACCTGTGCGACCGGCGCCAGGTTTGCGCCGCAACCACCGCGCAGCCCTGGCACACGCACAGCCGCCCGACCGTCAGTCCTGAAGCCCCCGTGCTCCTTGCGCGTCCCAGCATTCCTCCACATACCGCTTGCCATCTATCTTGCACACACAGATGACTACACTAGCATATGTCCTCTCCCTTGTGAACTCAAAACACCGACGATTACGTAACCAAATCGTCAAAACTGGCGAACACGCCTCTCACGGACCGGCGGCCTCGACAAGTCCTCCCCCGGCCCAATTCCAGTCCCAGCCGCGTTGGTGTGCATGTGGGAGCGGGCATCACACACAAGCAATGCCCAAGTAGTACTGACAGACGCCAAAACTTGCGGCAGCGACGGACCAAATGGTTCCTGCCTACCTAGCACGTGCGTTTACAGGTACACTACCGCTTGCAACATCACCGGGCGTGCTGAGGGTTGAGCAGCAGCAGCACGCTGGCGACCTTGAGCACACGCGCCAGCGGCCACCGGCAGTTGGTGAGCGTCACCAGCCCATACACCGCCGAGCACACCACCCTTTGGATGTTCTGCCGCCGCCGCCAGAAGCGCCACCGCCCGCCGCCGCCGCCGCCGCCGCCGCCCGCTCCCCCCACATCGCCCAGCACGGCAATGTCGCCGTCGCCGCTGCCGCTGAAGCGGTGCCCGCCCGCGGCCGCCATGCCCGCCTTGTCGCCCGCGGCTCCGCCGCCCCCCGCCCCAGGAAATTGCCGACGGAGCGCGTCCACCGCCGCCTCCAGCCGCCCACACCGAAGCAGCGTGTACACATACAGCAGCTCAGCGTTGCCTGCAGACCCGGCACCATGTGCCACTGCTGCGCCCGCACCACCGGCTGCAGCCCAACCCAACCCCCCGACCTCCACGCTCTGGCATTGCCGCAGCTGCCGCCCGCTTGAGCTCGGCAACAGCATATGCGGCCCCGGCCCTGGGACCGCGGCGCTGCCGCCACACAGCACCCCCGTGCCAGCACCCCCCGCGCCACCGTTCGCCAGGTTGCTGCTACTGCCGACGCTGAACCCGAGGGCCGCGGCTGCGCCACCGCCGGCGCTACAGCTGCTGCCCAGGATGCGCTCGCAGAAGCGCAGCACCAGGTCCTCTGGCAGCCCAGCTGCGAGCAGCACCCCCACGAAGCGTGCGGGGCGGTAGCCGCCGTCGCCTGGGCCGTCGGCGGCACACGCCAGCGCCGCCAGCCGCTCCACCAGCTGCTGCTCATCCGGCTCCTCCTCCTCGCCGCCGCAGCAGTCGCCGCCGGCCCCGGCGCCATTGCCGAAGCCCCAAGACTCCAGCAGGCCCTGCAGCGCCTCCACCTGCGCATCATGCAACACGTGTTTGAGATTTCAGAGCACAGCCATGTGAGGCATGGCCGACGCTGACTGGCAAGACAAGACATGCGCCCGGAGTCTTGCCTTGCGCCGCAGGCCCGCGCTTCACCCACCCACCCAACCACCCACCCAACCACCCACCCACCCAACCACCCACCCACCCAACCACCCAACCACCTGCCGCACCGCGCCGCACTGTACTGTACTATACCTGTTACTGCGCACGCGGCAAACCCCTCGCCCCTCCACGCACCTGCTGGCTGGTGTCGCCCGCCAGCTGCAGTAGCTGCGTGTACAGCGCGGCGGCGCGCTCGCGTTGGCCGCAGCCCACCAGCGAGGCCGCGAAGCGACTGAGCGCCTACAGGGCAAGCAATGAGGTGGTGGTGGTGGTTGTCGTGATGGCGGTGCTGCTGGAAGGCAAGGGACAACCATGCGACGCGCGGGACACGACCAAGTACCCCAGCTGGAATGTGACGTTTTGGACCAACACTTGGCCGGTGCGTGACCTGCAAGCGAGCCTGCACCATGGCAATCCCTCCCTCCCTCCCGATGCACACGATGCACACGATTTGAAGGTCCTCCATGCACCAAGCAGATGCCTTGCGCGCCCCCCACCCACCTGGAAGTCGTAGATGCTGCTGGGGTGCGTGAGTACATAGTCCACCACCTCGGGCGTCAGACCCGCCACGCCCAGCACCGCGCCGCCGTGCGGCACGCCCGCCAGCGCGCCCGCTGCCAGCTCCGCCGCGCGCCGCAGGTAGCGCACCGGCGCACGGCAGCTGGGCCGGCACACCTGCGCGATGCAGCCCTGCACAGCGCGCTCGCGGTACGCGGCCGCCTGCAGAGCGGGGAATGGCCGTGTGTGGGGTGGGGCGCCTTCAAGAGCGCGCCAGCATGACAGGTACTGTTGCAGATGCGGGCTCAGCACTCATGCCGCTGCTGCCTACCAGCACGCACGCACGCACGCTCGCACCTTGCTCTTCATCGGCCACACGGTGGTCAGCGAGGCGCTGGGCAGCGGCAGGTTGCTGATGGGGTCGACCTGATGTTTGTGGGGGAAGTATGGGGGGCCGATGGGGGCGGAGCGAGGGCGGGGCGTGCCGCGGCGTTAGTGTGGCTGCGGCCCGGCAGACCAGGGCCCTGCAGAGAGCAGCTGTATCGTGCCAGCAAGGGCCAAATGCAAATGCACGCTACGGCATCCCTGAAGTGCCTTTCCCACATCCGATTCGCACGCACGCACGCACGCACGCACGCACACACCAGCTTGGTGGCCAGGGCCTTCTCAATGGCCGCGCGCTCATACACCTGGCCCGCCGCGTTGATGACCGGCTCCACGAACACTGCATGGCAACAGCACAGCGTGACACAGGGGCGGAAGTGCGTTTGAGCAAAAGCCCATGACTGTCATGCTGCATACTCTTGCCGTGATGGCGGGTCGTGGTCCGTGGTTTGCGTGTTGGGGGCTGCCCAGTGGACGTGGATCGTGTGGGCCCCGCTTCCCTGTATCGCGCTCACGTTCATGTGTGATGGGGCATATGAGGTCGCTGGGGCTCTCCAGCCACTCGGCATCGTCGGCTACGTCAGCAGCGGCGCTGACGGAGCCGCGCGGGCCGCGCAGGCTGCTGGAGTGGGACAGGCCGCTCCCGGCCGTCATTGTGGCACCAGCGCTGTGCCCCCGCGGATGGAGGGGCCGGGCGGCGGGGCGGCAACTAGCAGTTGCCGCAGCGCCGCAGGGCTCGAGATGCCGATAAGCGCGGCGAGGAGATAGGAGCCGGGGCCAGCGAAGGCAGGGTCAGCCGCTCCAGTCCTGTCAGGGCGAAAGATTGGGCAGCGTTGGTGCCAGGGCCCACTCCCGAGTGCGTCGTGTATGGCGTCGCTGGCCGAGCTGACCTCGTCGCGCTATGCCAAGGAAGCACAGATGGTATGAAATTTGCAAGAAAGCAGCTGGGCTGCGCCAGGAAACTAGAGACGGCAAACAGCTGGAAAGTCAAGACCACCACAAACGGACGCGCGGTTGCTGACATAGTGCTTGTTCTTCACATCAAACAAAAAAATTGAAAGGGCACATGTATACCTTGGAACCTTGAGATATCCGCGAACGAGCCCGACGCTAGCTTGCCGAATGCTTAATGCCCGACTCGCTAATCGTCACCATCAACGTGAAGCGAATAGCCAAAATGCAGCGACGCCTCGCGACCTTGGCGGGCTACAACACGCAAGCGTCAGCACGGTAACTGGACCTTGCGACGGCTGTAGGGCTCTTAACTAAGCTTCAAGACATGAGGTGAACAAATAGTTTCTGATATAGACCTTTGAGTTAGTGCGTTGTCGGCGATGCGGCTTGCCCTTTAGGTGGCCCCTCCTCGGCTCCTCGGAATCCCAACCCTCCATCCCTCGCCTGCACAGCCGTCCTGGCCCGCGGCAGCTACCCATGACCATTGGGAACTATGCCACTTTGCGTCGCAAACGTGTTCTGAGGAAGCGCCCATCTGACGACAGCAGAGCGTGGTGGACCAATTCGCCCTTGCAGCGGCCCAAACATTTCAAGGGCTCCACCCCACCTTGACCCCCGGACCAGACCCGTAAGTCGTTACGCATCTCGGCATCTGTGTTGCATTACAGGCCTTTCCGCGGCTAAACTATGTCCACCACATTGCCGATTCGGGGTCTTTCCCATAGGATTTTGGACATTCAGGCCCCCTTTCCGATGTCCAGTGGGCCCGCCGGAGACCGCCAATCAATATCCCGAAAATCGCCAAAGGCGCCTTTCAATATTCCGTGGATATTCAGATAGGAGCCCTGATGGTGGGGCTGGAGGAAGTGTACCTGTGTTTCGATGCATGCGTTGGTGACGCCAGCGCGCCTCACTTTATTGTTTTGCTATTAGGGGAATAGAAGTAGCCAGAGTGCCACTAGGTGGCCTAGCGGAGAATGACACGGTGGCACGCGTGATGCGTAATCTGAAACCTGGGCTTCATCAGGTAGTGCTGTCAGGTGTATAAACGTGAAGGGCAGGCGGAACTCGAGAGCGGATGAACTGCCTGCCACGTTGCTGCGTGGACCGAGTATACCCGTGGAGTACAGCTATATGTTAGCAGTCGACTTTTACGGCGTGTCTTTCGCTTTCGGACTCCGGGTCAATGGACACGCCCGGGTAATAACGGCGGGGGCGGCATGGTCAGCTTGCTGCGGACGGCTGCGGTGTCTTGGAACTTGGATCCGCTTGCATCTCCTCCTGATCACAGGCCCACATCGAGGAGGTATAGCGTGCAAGGCTCGAATTTCTCTGACTCCCATTTATTGATGTGAAGCCAGAATGTGGCGGGCGTTTGCACTGTTGACAATTGTTTTTCTTGCAACGGGCCCATGGCCTCCACAACAATGTGCTCTGGCTTTAGAACAACAAGCCCATATTATAGTTAGAAACAAAACGTGCGCCAAGCGCGGCGACGGAGCGTATTGTTCAATAGGCAAAGTTCGCGGCTATGTGGGCCTTCTCGACACCGCAGCGCAGCTCAAAGAAGCTCTGGAGGCAACAGCTTACAAAAAGGAGGTCATCGTGTTCGCTGAAACGCGAATCACGGACACCGCACAGATGTTGGCGAGGATTCGCGGGCAGGCAGGTTACGGGCACGCCATGGCGCTGATGAACGAGCTGCATGACTGCCAGCGGCTCGCGAGGGTGATGCAGTCGGCGCACCACGAGCAAGGCCCCATCAGCTGTGGAGCCTACATTTCTAAAGACGCCAGGTGCGTGTCAGCGTGGGGAGGGTGGGTGGGTGGGGGCGGGATGACACCAGAACACGCCCTGGCCGGTCGGTAGGCTGGTTCTGTTACGTTTTCACAGCCCGACATGTGTTGATCAATCTTGGCGCACAGCTGCGCGACCCAGCAGCATGCGCCGTGGGTCGGGCTCCACCTAATGTGCTGGCCCCCGCGGCCGCTGACACACCCGCCCCCATTGCACACCCACCCCACCAATCTACCATCCATGGCGCCCTCACCGTCACGCCCTGAAGCTCTGCTTTTCCCCTTCTCCTGCCCTTCTCCTCCCCGATGCACCCCCTGACAGCGGTCAGGACTTCCCCACTGGCTGGCAGCTCATGGCACGGCACATGGGCTTCACGGCCTGGTGGAAGAAGTGGTTCACCGTGGGTGCGTGTGGGCTTGCGGCAGAAGCGGGCGCAGCGGGAGCAGCAGCAAGCGTGGAACAGAGAGCAGGAGCAGAAAAGGGGATGCCAGGGAAGATCGGGAGCGCAAGTTGAAGCCAGCGTGGCAGGTGTCTGGGCGAAGATAGTTTGGAAAGGGGTATCCACGCTGTGCTGTGTGCCGACCTCGCAGCCCGCGCCATCGCGCTGGGCTACAACGTGCTGGCGGTGGACAGCGATGTGGTGGTGCTGGACGACTGGTACTGGCGGGCCAAGCAGCCGCCGCTGAGCAACTACCAGCTGCTCAGCCAGGCCGAGTGCCCGGTGTGCATAAACGGTGAGCGGAGCGAGCAGGAGGAGGCAGGGGATGCGGAGGTAGATGTCACGACAGAGCCCTCATTACTGCTTGGGCCGTGTGTGCTTGCCTGCTTGTGTGCAGGCGGCTTTTCCTACATCCAGAACGCCAACCCGGCCGGCCCCGTGGCGTGGATGTTCTACGAGGCGGTGCACAGAGCGGGTGAGGGCAAGTCAGGGTGCTGCATGGATATGTAGGGTTGCCCAGGAATGTGTCACGGTGTTACTGACGAGGCGCATGCGCCTGGCGCGAAGCCCGTTGGGACACCGGCCTTGCTGTGCCTAGGTAGGTATGACATGCGCTGCCCTTCGCCGCCGCAGTGCGCTGGACGGAGGACTGGAGCGCGGTGGCGGCCATATCGCCGGTCAGCGGTGAGCTCTCATTGCGGCCCAGGGATGGAACCTACGCCAGAACCGAATCAACACCCTGCACAGCGGTTGGCGCATTTGCCCCCTCCGCCCGCCTGAGATCTTTCATTTGCTCAGCGCGCCCCTCTTCAGATCGCAGTGTCCACTCCGCCCCGCGCGCCCCTCGCCCATCCCGTCGTCCCATATTTCTCTGTCACCCGATTCATGACCAATACCACCACCCTGCCTCCTCCGCGCCTGCTCGCAGCTCCGGACCACAACCGGGTGGCCATGGTGGACGACCAGACCATGCTGACGGATGTGCTGTACAACTGTATCGTGGGCCGCCCCCAGTTCATGGCGTTGTGGTACTACGTCAAGGACGACCCTGCGGCCTTGCAGAAGCTACAGGTCGCCAACGAGTCGGTGAGGCCGTCGTGTGAAGGGGTTGCGCGTGTGGGCGCCCTGTGTCGCGGGTGTGGGATCTATGTGGCACATCCGTAGGCGTGTCGTGCCGGACCGCATCTGGGCTCATTGGGGTGACGGCGGCGGGTAACCTTCGGGCCCAACACAATGCCTTGAGGGTGTGCGGCGCGCCGCGCCCTTTTTGGTCTAAAGTATTGTTTACGAGAGTCCGTAACGCCCTACCCACCCACCCACCCACCTGGCAGGCCTACCGGCAGGTCAACACGCCCGCCGACAACTTCACTGATGCGGTGTGTCCTAGCTGCCTGGCCCTGCCCTTGACCCTGCCTTTGCCGCTGCCCCTGAGCCTGTGCCTGAGCCTAAGACTGTGCCTGTGCCTGAGCCTAGGCTTAGGCTACAACAGGCATATGTCCTTACGTGCCTGGCGCCGCTCGCGCACAACGCATGTCCACACGCCTTGCACGTACCACGAACACGCGCGTGCATGTGCCCTGTCCCATTGTGCACATTGGCTTCACACGTCCTTGCTTCGTGCACCTCTAGGATGCTCTGCCCTGCCGATGCTTCATACCTAGACAAGTGTTCCCCTGTCAAAACGAAATTTCCCCATGTCCTTGTCAACATTCTAAATATTTACATGCAATAGGCAACAGCAAATAGTATTACGTAGCAGTCGCAGTTTGTGCCAGTATGACAACTTTTTGCCGACGCAGCCACGCACGCGCACGCACGGACAGGGGTGATCCTGGGGGGCTTCGGCCCCCCCTGGAACGCTTCGCTGTGGGGGGGGGGGGCTCAGTCCAAAACGTGGAATAAAAACAGAAAATTGTGCAAGATGTCACATACCCCGCAGGACGTACAACGTCAGGTAGGGGTTCACACACATGCACACACGGTCTCGCACTGCAAAGTGAACACTCCCACCTATAACGCACACGCGTGGGCAAGGCGCTGTAGTCCTAGGGCCCTGCTGCTTGCCCAGCTGTGCCACCCATGGGCCGGGATCACAGGCCGCCACGCATAGGCTCACGCTTAGGGGAGAGCTCTCCACGGCTCGCGCTGTACATGCTCTCTCTCTCTCTCTCTCTCTCTCTCTCTCTCTCTCCCTCCACACACACATATATACACACACACACCGCACGCACAAGTCTTTTGTAGTACTCTCCCTTGTGATATCTAACACGCACATAATACACACACACGCCAACGTCCACAACCTTCACATTACCCATTTTTATCGCACACATACCTAGAAAACCTCGTGCGTCGTGGGCGCCACACCGTGCGGTAACCACGGGATCCTTTGCGTCGCCCGTGTAGGTGTTCAACGTGAGCTCAGAGCTAGCTGGGCTGGTGCGTGAGAGCTTCTGGAACGTGGGCGCGGACCTGGCGGCCGTGCGGCTGCGCTCCGCCGTCCTTCGCATGCCGCACAGTGGTGAGCGCCAGGCACTACGCCTGCAATCCCTGCATGTACCGCATGGGGCTTCTTCTGCTTGGGCTGCGCCTATGCCACGAACTTGGGGGCGGTCCTAGGTTGAGGATCATCGGCACAAGGGGGTTATGCTGTTATGCAGGGGTGGAGGTGCAAAGGTAGGCCCGGACTGCGTACGGTAGTGTTGTGTTGCACGCGACGCGGCTGACAGGCACGCCTGCATCCCGCCCTACTCCGCAGGCGGCAATTGGCCGCTGCCGCACGGCTCCTACCCCTTCAACAAGCAGCCGGGGCCGCGCACGCTGGCGTTCAGGCAGGCCTTCAAAGACCTGGGTGCGTGCGTGTGCGTGCATGCTTGCGCGACTGGGCGCCTTGACGGTGGTTGATGGGATTGGGGGCCTTGGAGCACGAGCAGCAGGGTCGTGGCATGCCTTTGTGGTATGCCAATGGTTGCAGCGGTCGCCCTTCAAGCGTTCAGCCGCCCACCAACTGTGCTCCCGCGGATTTCTGTACTGTGCTTGCACCCACACACGTGCAGGAGTGCCGCTGCCGCCCGACCCGGAGGACCCGGCGACCGAGGCCGCGGCCCGCGCCGTGGCGCCGGAAAAATTCACCTTCCTCAGTCTAGGTAAACGGAGCTGTGAGTGTATTGGAACTTGCGTCTACATGGGCAGGGTACCTGGCGGCTGGGTTGTGTTTGTTTGGACAGTGGCGGCCAGAGGCCAGTGTCCGGATTGGAGCTACCACACGTGCCAGTATGGTGATTGCTCATCGGCGCTGCCGCTGCAGACGCGGGCGAGGGCATTCGGCTGGGCGGCTGGGCCGAGTCCACATGGAACATCATCGGCCGCCTGGGCTACTGGCACAGCCACCTGCACCCGCCGCCCGTCGTGGTATGTGGGGGCGCGCCTTCTGAACCAGCTGGGTACTGCCACACGTGCGGCGCCAATGACGTGGGACTGCCGGCAGCTTATCGCGCTGTTCCCATATCCATAATATTTGCACACATGCATATAAATCAGCTTGAGGGCCGCCGCCGCCCGCCTGCGTCATCATCTTCACCGCCGTCGTGTCCGCTGCCGCCGCCATCGCTGCCGCCACGCTGCAGGGAATGGGCCACATCCACGCGGGGCTGTGGCCGGGCGAGGGGGTGCAGAAGCACGTGGTATTCCAGGCCACGGGGCACTTCGACTGGCGCGTGGCGGCAAGGTGCGTGCTCTTAGGAGGGGGTGGCCCGATGTGAACCCTCGTACCCAATCATTACAGTCCAGCACAGATGCACACAGCCTGCCACTCACCCCGTGGCGCTACCTAGTACCAACTACGGGGCGCCCGTCTGCACAAGTCGGCTTGCGTTGGTCAGCGTGCGCTGCGATGAAATTCCTTGCATGCAAGTGCATACGCGTGCGTGCAAGTGCATACGCTTGTGCACACACACGCAGGCTAAAGTATGCAAGGTAACTCCCGACCGTCCGTCATCGCACCGCACGCATTGTCCTATGCCTGCTGTTCTCTCCCTTGTGATCTCTAACACACGCAGGCTGAGCGGCAGCCCCTCCCGCGCCTACTACGCGGCCTGGCCGGGCACTGAGGCCTTTGCCACCGCGCAGCATGACCGCACGCTGGAGCTGCGCCGTGTGATTGCGTACGCCCCCGGCCTAGTCACGTCCGCCCTAAGTGAGTCGGGACGCGACTGAGAGCCCCAGCACGAGTGCATGGGTTTGCAGTTTGCGTCACGCGCTCAATCAAGTATGTTGACGCCGGTCGCGATGTTTCTTACGACCCCTCGGGCCATTCCACTACCTTGCAGGCAAGCAACAGTTCCTGGCGGCAGTGCGGGGACTGGCGCAGGTGTCAGTGGCCCTGGGGGCGGTGGCGGCATGGCCGGCGGTGCCCTGCGACGCTGAGTGGGTGAGTCAAGGCAGTCTGACGCTCTTGGTTGGAGCAAGAAAGGGCCTGTGCTAAGCGCTCGGCCCTCATGTCGGCGCCTGCAGGTCCTGAGCCCTGTCGGGGTCAACATGTCTCGGCCCATCCGCCACAGCATCCCCTGGCTCCACCTTAACACGCGTTACGTGGTGATGCCGTTCGGCGACAGCCTCGACACTCTGAAATGCGAGTGGCTGGGCTTCGCGACCGCAGGTGTGCCGCTCATTCCTCGTGTCTACCCACCGCCTACTGTATGCGCTGTTGTGCCCTGTGACATGTCTTCACTGCCTGCTCCTGCTCCTGCTCCTGCTCCTGCTCCTGCTCCTGCTCCTGCTCCTGCTCCTGCTCCTGCTCCTGCTTCACCCCCTCCCCGGCCCGCGTTCCCGCGCGCCGCCACAGACTGTTTGATGGACAGCCGGCGCGACGGCAAGGAGGGCGGCCGGGCCTTGACCGCCATGGAGTTTGAGCACCTGGCCCGGCGGAGGGAGATAGAGCAGGCCGGGTACGTGCCGCACAGCACGCCATACAACCGCATCAACGAGCTAGTCAGCTTGGGGGCGCCGCTGCGGCACGCGCCCAATGAGCACAACACGCTGCGACTGGGCTCGGTGAGGCCGGGCTTCTGCTGGGGTCCCTGGCACGTGTGGACGGAGTGCTGCAAGGTGTTGTATCTGGAAAGTTTTTGCTGGGTCTGGGCAGGGCGTGATAACGTATGGAGAGCCCCAGCGGCGGCCGCTTACGTGGCCCTCTTTGGCCTTCCTTGTCAGCCCAGTTTCCGCCTGCCTTTCTTGCGCAGAGCGGCCCAGCGGTCGGAAGCACTGGCGGCGGGCAGCCGCTGGCGGCGGTGGCGCTGTCGGAGCTGCGACAGCTGAACGCTGAGCTGCTGCTGATGAACCAGCAGCCACACGAGCCGGTGCCAGTGTTCTGGCTGGGCCAGCTGGTGGGGGAGGTGACGGGGCTGCAGGGGCGGGCGGCGGCCGTGTACGACACGTGGCGGCAGCGGTGAGTGGGGCACGGCTCAGTGGGTGGGTTTGAATGGGCAGGTGGGGTGCCTGGGTGGGTAGTGAGAGGAGGCTGGGTGGGTGATGGTTGTGGCTGAAAATATAATGCCATGCCCTCTGAGGCTGTGGTGCCCCTTCTCGGCGCCCCCGCTTGGTGTTGCAGGTGTCGAGCACTGCGTTATGAGGAGCTTGGGGAGTTCGAGCGCAATCTTTTCTAGAAAGTCGGCGCGCGGACCGGGGCGACAGGTGGCAGCGTGCATGAAGAATCGGGCGGGCGTGCAGCCGCGCTGTGAGATGTGCGTGCGTGCGTGGAAGGCGATGGTACTAGATACAGCGACTCAGGCTCCTCAGCTCCCTGGACTTTGGACTGAAGATGCCATGGTGTAGAAACACGCGCACAAGTGTGAGTACCGTACGCAGCGTCGATGGAACATTTAATCGAGGAGGTAGTGTGGTACCGGACTGTGAATGGCGACCGCCTGAATCAGCCAGAAAGCAGACTTGCGCAGGGGCAGTAACGCAACACTTGCCAAGAAATGCCTACCTAAATGAGCTGGCTTCTTGCTTTCTGCTGACGCGCGTTTGGACGCTCTGAGCGCCCGGCTAGGCCACAGGGCACGTAGTGTGCTGGCCGACCTCAAGAGGAAGAGATTTCAAGCACATCGCTTTATTCTTACATTGCTGCTCGTTTCTCTCTCCACGAGCTCCCTCCCGAACTGGTCTCCTCACCGAAATGCGGGTGCGGGTGGTGAGCCCGTACCACGCCACAGCTCCCGGGTAATGGTTCCGTGGCTGACTCCACTCCCGTGGCATCATCACGGTCTCGGCAAAACTGCGCACTGCGCCACCGCAGCTGCAACACCGACAAGCAGCCGTGACAAATTTCAGTTCACATTACCGCCTTTCGACTGACACCACCTGGTCTTACAGCCGGATCACGACGCCGTCGCATAAACGGACATGCCTCCTCTGCAGAGCCCACGCCGTCATGTCGGCGACACACCCACATCTCTCCCTGCCATCTTTCCGACTTCGTCATTGCAAAGCACTCAAAACAGGTCGTTGTTGCGGGTAGGCAGGCTGCGCTTGAAGATGGGCTCATCGTCGTCGGCACCGCCGCCGCCGTAGCCGCGTGACGCGCCGTACTGGTTGACGTAATGGCCGTCGCTGCCCTTGCCGCCGCTGCCGTAGCTGCCGAAGCCGCCGCCGCCGCCAAAGGCGCGGCCGGAGCGGCCCACGATGGCCACGCCGCTGCCGCCATGGCGGCCGCTGAAGAAGGGGTCCGAGGCGGGGTCCAGCAGCGCATTGCCCACGTCAGCACCGGCCGTCGGAGGCTTGCTGCTGCGGCCGCCCTTGCCCACGGTGTGCCACTGGTCCTCGTCGCTGGCGCCGCTCGCAACGCTGCCGCCGCGGGCGCTGCCGGCGGCGGCCGCGCGCAGCGCGCCGCCGCTGCCAGCGGAGGTGGCGGCGTACAGGGCGCCATTGGTGAGGCGCGTGTCGCGCTCGGCCGGGTCGGGGGCGCCGCGCTCGCGCAGCACCTCCTCGCGTGGACGGGCCGCGCCGAAGGGGTTGTGCGCGCGCTGAGCGCCATCTCCGACTGGCACGGGCACCGTGGCGCTGGCCACGGCGCTGGCCGCAGCCGCGGGCGCGGCCGGCACCGCGGGCACCGGCAGCGGCTTGGTGCGCGGCTGCAGGTTGAGGCGCGGGCGGGCACCAGCCGCAGCGCCGGGCGGCGGCGGCGACTCCTCGCGGTCGCGGCGGGGCGGCACGTACACGCCTGCGGCGGCGGGCGGCGCCGCCGGCGCGGGGGCCTCATCAGCGCCACTGCCGGCGCTACGGTTGCGCCAGGCGTCAGCGGCGTCCGCCGCGCCCGTGGGCGCCAGGCCGTTGGCGCGGTAGGCGTGCAGGCCGTTGCCGTTGGCATCAACCGGCGCGCTGGGGCCGCTGCGCCACTCGGCGTCGCTGTGGGCGCCGCCGCCGCTTGGGGGCGGCGGGCCGCGCGGAGAGCTGGCGTAGTTGCCTGAGGCCGAGCCGTTCGAGTAGACCGGCGGGCGGCTGGGCGGCGGCAGGTTGTCCGCGGTGCGGCCCGAGCCTGAGTAACAACCAGAATGTAGGGGGAGCGTCACGTCAGTTCGTGAACGAGCAAGGTAGCTGCTGCTGTTGGGCCAATGCCGCACCTAAATATACGGTAAGCAAAGCACGGGCCACGCGCTCACCTCCACCAATCAGGCTGGACTTGACGGCGTTCATGCGCGCCAGCGCCTGCTGCGCCAGCCGCTCCGCCCACTCGTTCTTCACCGGCTCCGCGGCCAGCGGCTCCGGCTCCGCTGGCTCCGGCTCCGCTGCAGGCGCAGCCGCCGGCGGAGAGTCGGGCTCCACGACGGCAGAAGCCACCGCGACAGGCACAGCGGCCGCGGCGGGCGCCTGCGGCACGGCCGCCAGCGCAGCTGCCTGCTGCTGCAGGTACTGCTGCTGCTGTTGCTGCTGCTGCGCCTGGAGCGCGGCAGCCTGCTGCTGCTGGTACTGCTGTTGCTGCTGGGCCTGCAGGTGCTGCTGCAGCGCCTGGTGCTGCTGGTACTGCTCGTACGCCGCCTGCTGCTGCTGATGCTGCTGGTGCTGCTGCAGCTCGAATCCGCCCAGAGCCAGGCCCTGCTGCGGCGGAGGCGCGTGTTGCTGCTGCTGAGGCGCGGGCGGTGCGGGCGCGCCCGCAAAGGCGGGCGGCGGCAGCATCTGACCGTTCATTTGGTAGCTGTGGCCGCTCATGCCGCCGTTGCTGAAGAACGGCGGAGCGGGCCCCAGCGGGCCACCCAGCAGGTTGCCGTTGAAGCCGCCAGTGAGATAGCCACCCTGTTGCTGCGCATGCTGGAAGTGCTGGAACACCAGCTGTGCCTGTTGCTGCTGGATGGGCTCCAGCTCCTGCTGCGGCAGCGCGAAGTCAGGCAGGGGCTGGCCAAACTGCAGGGGCGGCACAGCGTAGTGCTGCTGCTGCTGCTGCGGCGGCGGCGCCTGTTGTGGCGCCTGCTCGTAGTGAGCAGAGGCCGGCGCAGACGGTGGAGGGACCCCCTGCTGCTGCATCGCCGCCTGGCTCTGCTCCGGGCCCGGCAGATCGTGCCGGGGCGCACGGGGAGGTCGCTGGCGGCGGCTGCCACCGTTGGCGTCGCCGCTGGGTCCATCGCGCTACAAGGTGGAGCGGAGGATGCATGACTTCGTCAGGACAGCTATCTCGCCCAACCATAGTGTTACTTGAAGACAGACACAACGGACTGGACCGCACATGGAATGCACTGGAGCGCACCAGGGCCACCAGTCACTCACCTCCACAGCCATCGGAGGAGCAGCACCGTCAACGTCACCGCGACGCTTGCCGCCACCGCGGCCCTTGCCACGCTCCGCGTCCGCCCCAGCCAGCTCAGCCACGCCGGCACCCGCGGGGCCGGGCTTCTGGCGCTGCTGCTGCGGTCCCTGGTACTGCTGGTTGGGTCCCGGCTGAGGCTTCTTGCCCTGCTGCTGGGGCTGAGGCTGCGCGCTTTGGGGGCGCGCGTCCTTGCCCTTGCGCTGGGCGCCCTTGCCGCCCGGCTGTCCGTCAATGTCCGGCTGCTCGCCGCCCTGCTGCTGCTGCTGCGGGCGCGGCAGCCGTGCGTCCTTGCCAGCCCCGGCGCCTGCTCCGTCCTGCCTGGGCTTCTGCTCCCGGCGCGGCGGCTTGGATTTGGCGTCATGTTCACCACTGGGCAGTTGCTGAGGCTGCTGGTCGGCGGCAGCGGGGTCCGCGCCACCGGCCTGGCCGCCTCCGCGACCGCGGCGGCCGCGAGCGCGTCCGCCCTTCCTGTCCGCATCCCCCTGGTCACCGGTGTCACCGGCCGGGCCGATGAGTCCGGCCCCAGCCTCGACGCCCGGCACCACCCCGTCAGTTCCGCCGCGCGGCGGGCGCTTGTCGGCGTGCTGCTTGGCCGGCTTGGACTGCCGGTCAGCCCCACCGCTCGCGACCGCCACATCACCATCGGCTCCGCCTGCTCCAGCGCCGCCACCCGGGGCAGCTCCAATGGCTTCGCCTCCGCGACCGCCACCGCGGCCGCCCCTGCGGCGGGGCTCGCGGGCCTTGCCGGCTCCGTCGTGGTTGGCGCCGTCACCAGCCGCGGGGGCGGGATGGGCGCCAGCAGGAGCGCCTGCGTCACGACCGCGCAGGCCGCCTGCAGAAGCTGCAGGTGCGCCTGCTGCGACACGTGCGCCAGAAGCGCCTCCGTTGGCGTTGGCACCCGGAGCGGGGCCGGGCTTGCCGCTGGCGGGCCTGCCAGCGGCGGCGTGGTTGGAGCCGTTGCCGTTGGGCTGGGCCCCAGCGGCGGAAGCGCGGTGCTTGACACCGCCGTCGGCATGGCCATTAGCACGGCCGTTGCTGCCATTCTGGTTGGAGAAAGCCGCTACGCTGCCAGCAGCCTGCGGGCCGCGCCCACTCTCCGCGCGTCCGTTTGCCGCGCCATGGCTGGCCGAGTGCTGTCCACCGTTGTCCCGCTTCGCTACGACATCAGAAGTGCCATTGACAATCCTGCGTAGAGTACCAAGCGATAGGCGCACGGCCAGGGGTAGTGAAGATGTGAGCGAGGGCCGCGGAGGCAGCGGGGCGCCGATAAATTGCCGCCATCTGTGGGCAAGCTCAGGAGTGTTTGCAGTACGCAGGCGAAGCAAGAGGTAAAGCAACACTGATGCTTGCCGCGCCAGCCCTCTTCCACACCCAGACTTTTGAAGTTGCGCGCGCGACGTGGCACCATGGAAGATCCGGCTCACCGCTTGCCGGGAGGGAGCTCGACTGCAGCTGATGTTGAAGTTTTGGTCGATGTGGTATCATTCTTCTGACCGTTCTTGGTGGGCTTGCTGTTTGACATAAACCTGCAGAGGGCCCACGGAAAAGTTTTTGTTAGGAACGCGCCAGCGACCAGCGGACGGGCCTGTGCGTCTGCTCGCAAGCAGCTACGGTTGCAGGTGCAGCGCTCCGCCAAGCAGAGCGATGCGCAGCCCGCGCGGTTGCGCGGGAACACGGCTCGTCAAACAGGCCCCGCAACAGGCAAACTCCGCATCCAGGCTGCTGAACCGTGGGGCAACCTATTTCAGAGCACAACGGCAAGAGCGAGTTGCGGTTGCGGTGGGCCCGCGAAGCCGAGCCAGGTCACACAGATGCGGCTGGTTGTCAAGCGCGGCTTCGAACGGTGCGCGGACCGCCTACCTTAACAAGAATGATGTAGAGCAGGACTAAGGTGCAGCACTAGTGGTCCCATAAAGCGCGGCTCGCGTGCTTTAGCGGCCCGGGCGAGAAGCGAATGGGCCCGGCTCGCAATTGGCGCCCTTCGCTGGAGCACCGGCGCACTGACCTTGCTGTGCAGACCGGCAGCGACTACGGATACCGAGTCAATCAGACTTGCATATAGTTAAGCACTGAGGCAGCCCAGGGCGACCACAGCGACTTTTGCCTAATCTCGTCGTCTTGTCCGTTAGGCTCTGTCTGCAGGCGCACAGCCTCTTGCAAGGTCTTGGTTGAGGGATGGGCAGCCGTGACCGCTCCCGGTCACGCGATAGACGCCGTTCCAGGTGCGCCTCCAGTGCCACTCGTGCGGAAGGGTTGCCTCGGCGCGCCCAGGCATAGGAGGCGCATGGGCAGCCCTCCAGCTATGTACTACTGTGCTGCTCACAATATTGTCGCTTAGCGCGCATTGGGGAGCACAAGAAGACGACCTCTCAGACACGATCGCATGGCTGCCCATCACCCCTGCAGGTCAAGGGAACGGTCAAGACGCTGGGACCGCTCCCGTTCGCGTGATCGGGACCGCGACCGGGATCGGGACCGCCGTCGTAGGTGAGGTTACCCCTGGCTTGCCAGCACGGGTGGAAGCATGCTAAAGTTGCAGGCACTGACTTGTGTGTCCCCCTCCTACTTTCCAGTCGCAGCAAGAGCCGCAGCCGCAGTCGTGACCGGAACAAGTCATCTGGAGCCCTCGATGCGAGCATTAGCGCCGTGCAGGTGAGGCCGGCACGTGCGTAGCAACCTGCCCTGTACCTGACAGCGTACTCGTCAACAGACAGGCTCGGAATGGGTGCAATGCTTCGCTTGGATTCGTTCTGTATGCGAATGCTGTGGTTGCTCGCATCCTGCCACAGGCAATGGCGGCGCTGCAACAACAACAGCAGCTGCAACGACAACTGCTGGCGCAGCAGATGCTGCTACAGCAGCAGGCGGCGGCGGCGGCGGCAGCGGCGGCGCTTTCCAAGCCGGCTATGGCGCAGCAGAGCACAACCGCCGCCACTGCCGACCGCAAGTCTCGAGAGATTTACGGTAGGCAGATCTACGGTAGGCCAGCGTCGCGTTCGCGCGCGTTTGTGCCTGTGTGTCTTGCCTTTGCTGCACGCTGTTGTCTTGCCCTGCCTACGCATACCTTGCTCCCTCGCAAATGTGGCATCTTGTTGCTCTGCATTTCTGCACGCCGCATTCCGCTCCCGCACGGCCACCTGCCGCATGCGCTCCGCCGCTAACCTGACACACCACCTGCCATTACACACACGGCTGCGCTCCCCTGCGCCTCGCACCCCCGCGATGCCCCTCTCTCTTTACTTCTTCTCCGCTCACAGTGGGCAACCTGGCGATTGGCGTTGTGACGGCCGATATGCTCAAGGAGCTGTTCAACACCATCCTGGCCAACCAGGTCGCGGACCCGGTCAGCACGCCGCCGGTGGTGAACGTCAACCTGGACCCCTCGGGTGAGTGAGTGAGCCGCGGTGGCCACGTCAAAAGCCACATCGCGGGTGGACAGAGTCCAACGGCTTGGGCCGTGGGGTGCTGGGGGCCTGGGATATGAGTTGTGCCGGCAACTGCAATGGCACGCCACCTCACCTTTTCCTTGTGTTTAAGGACAGAGTACGCCAGCGACCCTTCCTTGTGTGTGGGAAGTCCCTACTCAAGTCCCAAGCGACCTAATCCGCCGCCGTGATGCGTACACTAACCTTGCGCCTCGGCCACACCTCCGCGCCCCCTCCCCCTCCCTGCTCTCCGTAGCCGGCCGCTTCGCGTTCATCGAGTTCCGCACTCGCGAGCTGACGGACGCCGCCATCCAGCTGGACAAGCTGGAGCTGTGCGGCCGCCAGATGAACATCGGCCGGCCCAAGGGCTACGTGGTGAGTGGGGCGGCCGCTGACATGCGCCCGTCCACCTGCCTGCCGGACTGCCTGGCTGCTTGACCTACGGCCGTCTCACGGCGCCTGCATGCGGCGGCGGTGGTGTTGCACGCAGCTCCGACGCATTTCCTCGCCGCGGGCCTTCCCTCACCCGGCCCGCCTCACCTCCCCACTGCCCGCCGCCGCACGCTCCCTCCAATCATCCCCTCCATCCCGTCACGCCGCAGGACCCCAACGCGCACCTGGTCAACGCCGCCAAGCTGGGCCAGGCACAGGTGGCGCTGGCCACCGCGCAGTTCGCGCTGCCGGGCGCCGCCGTACCGGGCGCGCTGCCGGGCGCCGCCGCCGCGCTGCCGGGCGCGCTGCCGGGCCTGGCGGGCGCGGCGGGGCTGGCGGGGCTGATGGTGACCACGCCCACGGCCGTGGTGCTGCTGGAGAACATGGTGACGTGCGCGACCATTCGCGACGATACCGAGCGGAAAGAGGTGAGCGCTGGATGAGCGGCAGCAGGCACCGCCCGGGCCGTCGTGTGTGCTGGTTTGGCTGTGAGCTCAAAGCTATTTTTTTGGGGGGGGGGGGGAAATACTCAATGGGCTGGTGTAAAAAGGCTACACGGATGCATGAACATGCTGCGCCCCATCACGCCCTTCGCGCCGCCGCTGCACCCTGCGTGTGTGGTTGCCCGCCCGCCCGCCCGCCTTGCCGCTTTCTTGTGCCCCCGCCGCGCACTGCTGCTGCACCTGCCGCTTGCGTGCCCCAGGCACTGGCATTGCGCGAGGCTCGCGATGCCAGTCGCGAGTGTGTTCGCATGCGGCCGGTCAAGGCGCCTTGGCGAATCCTGACGGAGCTCCCAGGCGCTACGGCACTTCGCCGCTGCCTCCTGCCTCATGTCTGCCCCTTTGCTGCCCCCCTGTGTGCTGTATCCTTCGCCGCCTGCTTGCCTCTTGCTTTCCAAGCCTGCAGTGCCTGCTTCTGTACGTGTGTTTGCCTCGCTTTGCATTGTTCGCATCGTTTTTGGTGTGGTGTGCTTGTGTGTGTGTGTGTGTGTGTTTTCATGCTTGCGTAGTGTTTGCCGGTGTGGTTTGTCGCATTATTTTGGTGTGCCGCAGTGTGCTGTGCAGTTGGCTGCCCCCGGCGTCCGGCTTCGCTCCTGCCCCCTGCCCTTGCCTGGAACTGCCTTGTGCCGCTCCTGCCGCTTTCTTGCTGGATGCGTGCTCTGTTGTGGTGTGGTGTGCTTGCGCCTGCCATGGCTGCAGCTGCCGTGTCCACAGGATGCCGTCGAGCTGTAGTAGCACACCCGCACGCCCCCTCACCAACCATGGCCGAGGAAGACGAGCGGAGCTCGCGCCGGTTGAACGGCAAGCGCAGCGGCGCGCTTCCGTCCCCGCTAAGCGCGCCCACACCATCTCGCATGCACTTGAAAACCCGACACGCACAGGCCATAGCCCACATCAACCCGTGCCTCCCCATTCCTAACCGCTCTCCCCCCTTCCTCCTCTTCCTCAATTTGCTGCCACATCCAATACAGATCCTGGACGACGTGCGGTCCGAGGTGGTCAAGTGCGGCGCCGTGGTGGGGCTGGCGGCGCCCATGCCGCCGGCGCACGTGACCAACGCCGACGCCGCGCGCGTGTACGTCAAGTTCAGCAGCGCGGACGAGGCGGGCCGCTGCCGCAACATGATGGACGGCCGCAAGTTCGACGACAACTCGGTGCGCGCCATCTTCGTCACGGAGGCGGAGTTCCTGCGTGCGCAGGCGGGCGAGTGGGTGGGTAAGCCCGGGCTCCTGCTGGACCCCGCGGCCGCGGCCGCGCCGGCGCTGGCGGGCCTGGCGGCGCCCGGACTGGCGGGCCTGGCCGGCCTGGGCGCGGCGGCGGCAGCGGCGCCCGCGGCGGCCGCGCCAGCGGCGGGCGGGCTGGCGCTGCCGCCCGGCTTCACGCTGCCGCCTGGTTTCAGCATCGCGGGCGCGCTGCCGGGGCTGGGTCTGCCCAAGTAGCCTGTCCAGGTGGTGTCTAGGTACCGCGCAGTTGTTGTTGTAGCCGCGTTGGACACAGAGGCGGAGTCGCGTGCAGGGCGTTGCGCAGGTTGGTGGGGATGCATTGAACAGCGCGTGCAGTTGGCAGGCCTCAATCAGGGAGCCGCGATGGTGGTGGTGGCGTCTGGCGGGTCTGGCGAGTGCGTGTGCCACTGCCGCGACTACGCCGATCTTGACGCCAATTTGTCGCATGTAAAACATTACTTGCGTATGAAAACCTGCCAGCAACCCACTCAACTAGAGGTCAAGAGGTCCCATTCCCCAAATTTGACAGCAGCTTGAACGCGGGCTTGACAGGAGCCAGGACTTGTTCGGACCCTATCCCGACTCGGGATGGCTTGAAACACCAAAGGTTACGACATTGTCTCTGATCGTGAGAGAGCTATCTTATTAGTCTCAGTTCCGGACCGTATACGCTCAGCAAGCAGCGGAGGCATCAACTGCATTTGCAATGCGCGGCGTTATCCTGGCCGCGCTGCTTGGCGCTGTTGCGTACTATATAAGTGAGTTGCCAGGTACAGCTAGAAGCATACGCGAGCCGAGGCCAGCGACAGCGTGCAAAAGGGCACGCACAAGGGCAGCTCACCGACCCCGAAGGGCCCGGCAGGGAGGCATGAAGCCGTCGTCGCCCCGTTGAGGTCGCTCGCAGCGCAGAGAATGGGAGCATGGCCAGGAGCTGAGGAGTTGAAAGCGGTTTCTGCACGGCACGACCTGGGTGGCATCCCACGTAACCCCCGCATCCTCGTGGCCCCGTACACGGGGCCCCGCACCACGACACGGCCCCCACGCATGTACTGGCGGTATGTCGTACTCGTGCAGGCAAGGCGAATGTGACACTGCCGTACCCGGCCCAGCGCTTTGGCTTCGCGGACATCGACCCCGCCACCCTACCGCTGGACAACTCGCCGCTGGAGGTGCGTAGGATCACGTTGTGGTGTGTGTGGCGTGTGTTTTGTGAACAAGGGAAGGGGGAGCTGACTGGACGAGGAGGCGGTGCCTGTGGGACCCCTGTGTTGGGCACGGTACGCTTGATGACAAGGGTCATGTCAGGGCTCCTGGCGGCAAGGCTTGCGGCCTTGCCTGCCGGCAACGGTCGGAATCACAGGGCTGGCCTCTTGCGTGCGCCCTCTTTCACCTGCGTACTCCCCTACCGTATGCTCTGCAGGGCGTGTACGCGCGCAATGAGGTGCTTCGCAAGGCCCACAAGCTGTTCGAAGGCGTCATTGCAGCCTCGGGTGAGGAGCGGCAGCAGCGGCGGCAGCAGCAGCGGCAGCAGCTGGACGCGGCTAGCACGGCTGTCCTCTTCACCCGCTTGTACATGCCTCATGTGCCCTTTGCCCCCCTCCCCCGCCCCTCCTTCCCCCGCCCGGCTACCGCGAACGCCTGCCGTGTCTGCGTGCCTGTCGTCGTGTCCACCCTTCTCATGCCTTTGTCAACGCTGTCATGCTCGCTGCTTGCGTACACATGCACACACGTGCACCCAGAGACCGTGGCTGTGTCGCCCGAGGGCAACCTGACGCTGGTGGACAAGTACGGCTACGTGTATGAGGCGGAGCCAGCCAAGGGGGTGAGGTGCTGCGGCCGCCGCCGCGTGTGGGGGGAAGGGCAGTGCGACATTCAGGTGAATCGACCTTGCAAGGCGTGGGCGCGCCGCTGCCTTTCGGTGTTCCCCATATCGCAGAACCCTGTGCCGCGTCCCTTGTTCCCGCACCTCCTCGCTGCCCTGACTTTGCCTGCCTGCCCGCATGCCCGCATGACTTCTGCTACTGCGTGGCAACTCCGGCCGTGTGACCTGCCGCGAGTGACCTGCCAAGCTGGCCCTGCCCCTGCCCGACCCCCACAGGTCCCGGGGGCCGTGTTCACGGGCGAGTGGGCGCTGGATCTGCCCGCCGCGTACTACGTGGGACCGGGCCGGCCGCTGGGATTCCACCATGACGCCGCCGGCAACCTCATCCTGGCAGACACGCTCAAGGCAGGTGGCTGGGCGAGGAGCTGGAGGGGGGTTTTAGGGGCTACAGGCTGTAGTCAGGGGGTTTCATACTGGTATGCAGCATGCGGTTCCTACGTCTTTCGGCAGGGTAGTGGACGGGCGTCCTGGCGAGCTTCAAGGTTTCGCCTGCCCGCCTGCCCTGTTGGTCTACTGTACGGTACTCCCATCATCGTCCGCTTGCTGGCTGCATCAAGCACCTGCGCCCGATTAGCCGCACTCAAGCCCCCCACCCCCGCGCGCGCTCTCATCCGCGCTCTATGGTTCTGGATTCTGGTTTTTGGGTTGCAATGGTCGCTTTGGGTTCTGAAATAAAAATAAAGTACCACCCTTCCCCGGCCCCGCTCCCCGCTCCCCCGGCCCCCGCCAGGGCCTGCTGCGCCTGGACCGCGCCAGTGGCGCCGTGGAGGTGCTGACGTCCCGCGTCAGCCCCGACTCGGCGCAGGACCCGGGCAGCCCGCTGGCGTACGTGAACGACCTGGACGTCGACAACGAGAGCGGCGCCATCTACTTCTCGGACTCGCAGGTTGGGGCGGGCGGCGCGTTTGTGTGTTGTGTTGTGTTGTGTTGTGTTGTGTTGTGTTGTGTTGTGTTGTGTTGTGTTGTGTGGAGCCCTGCGCGAGCGAGTGTCAGAGTGCCCTACCTTCTTTGGTCTACATGGGCGGAACTTAAAGTGTGCAATTGCGCTGACATCAGTGGGCTCAACAGTGGCTGACGTGTGTGTCATGCGCTGCGGCTTACGTGCTCTCCCCTGCCCCGCCCTCCCCTCGCCCCTCACCTGCCTGCCTCTCACCTGCCTGTGTGGCGCAGTCCATCCCGGTCTACCCCGACCGTGAGACCGGCACCTTCTACGACACCTTCCAGTCCTACCTCCTGGGCTTCATCGGGGTGAGACACGCGCCGCCGCCATACCACCTATGAACGGTCCCTCCCACGTGCTTGCTATGGCACTAGCCCTGTCATGGGGAGGCATTCGCGGGCTGGCGCTCGTGGCTGGCGCTCGCAGCCCAACATTCTGGTCAAGGGCGAGCCGAACCCCGCATCCCGCGGGCCGCAAGCCTGAGCTCCGCATAAGGCTTTGCCCGGACACTTGAGCAGCAGTGCATGTGCCCATCCAAGTTTGCCTTGCCTGGGCATCAACACCCTGGGCCCCTTACGCCTGTGCGCCCTGCTGTCCACACCCCCGGCGGCAACAGGGCAACGTGGCTGGGCGGCTGTGCCGCTACGACCCCGCCACCCGGCGCACCGAGGTGCTGCTGCGGGGGCTGTGGTTCGCCAACGGTGTGGCGCTGGCCGCCGACCGCAGCTACGTGGCGGTGGTGGAGACCAACCGCCTGCGCGTGCACCGGTGAGGGCGTGGGGGCGTGCGGGCGTGGCTGTGGGTGCGGGCGCGGGTGTAGGCGTTACCTTATTCCACTCTTCATATGATAAACTCGGATCGTTGCCGATGGTCTGATTACGGCCTGGCACCCCACCGCACCTGCTGCCACCTGCCCTCCCTCCCGCCGTCCCCCATCCAGCTACTGGCTGACCGGCCCCAAGGCCGGCACCAGCGACCTCCTCATTGAGCGCCTGCCCGGCTTCCCCGACGGCATGTCGCGTGCGCCCGACGGCAACCTGTGGGTGGCGCTGGTGGCGCCGGTGACGGGGCTGCCCAAGCTGCTCAAGAACAAGGTTACTCGGGTGAGCCGGAAGTGCATGCATGCTCTGTGGAGAGTGTTTGAGGGGAGCAAGGGAAGAAAGGCACGCTATTGTGCCGCGCCTGCGGCTCCCAGATTGCCATGCCTGCGTGGCCTTGGCTGCAACACACGGCAGCCTGGGCGCCACCACACATCTCACTGCGCATCACATCCACGCCCACCCACCCCTGCCTGCAGTTCCTCCTGGCCTACCTGCCCGCCTGGGCCCGACCGCCCATCCCGCGCTGGGGAGCGGCGCTCAAGGTCAGCCCCACGGGCCAGCCGCTGCAGCTCCTGATGGACCCCGACGGCAGTCACATCGCCTTCGTGAGCTCCGTCACGGAGGCGGCGGGCAGGCTGTACTTCGGCAACGTACGGCTCAACTACGTCTCGTACATTGACCTTAAGGACGTGCCGGCGCCGGGCGCTTGAGGGAGCGGCATGTATAAATTGTGACCGGTGCGTACATCACGTGGCCACTTTTAGGGTTCTCGAGGATGGGAAATTAAGCTCGCGGAAAATGCTTGTATGGGGGCTGTGTGAAGTAGGCACAGAGTGTGTGTGTATCGGCTACAGTGAGCGTGTTTGCTTCGGCTTTATGCGAAGATGACGTGTGCTGCATGTGACATTGTGACCTGTGGTACTCGGAGCTTCTGGTGGTTGTGGCTGTGAGCCTTTCGTATGCGACTGCACGTGCGTAGTAAGCCTGACAGGAAACGTGTGACGGACATGCACCAAAATGCGGATGGAGATTGCGAGATGCGGGACGGGCGGAACGGTGATGCTATCAGGCAGCAGCGAAAGAGGTGAGCGGCTGGGAGAAGCAAGTAGGATTGTTACCTCGAAAGTGACGGTTGAGGCAGGTGAAAGCTGGGCGTCCCAATGTAGGGGCGAGGGAGCGCGGACACGGCCCATGGTTCAGTGAGCGGCATGTTTGGTAGACCGCCGCTCTCAAATCGACCGTATGTTACCCGACGCAACGCCTTACATGTTTGCCGATTGCAAGCAGCGTCCTTGCGCGCCGACCTGGGCATCGGCGGGCATGTTCCGGGTCGGAGGTGCAGAATACGCACATTCAGGCAAGGCAACACAAATTATTCATTTAAACTCAGATATGAGTTGATGGGTCCAGCGTGACGCGGCCCGCCACATCGCTACTTCCGCCACTACTGCTGAATACGGATTGATGCATGTCCTGCAAGTCTTGAGCCCCACAGACGCAAGGCGCTCATACAAACTAGATTGTCTAGTCTTAGTCGCTAGGTCGCTCCACAACATTGGAGCACCACCAACGGCATAAAACAGACGCGCAATTTGGGATTTTGCTGTGCGGGCGGAACTTTCCCAATACCGCCTCGAGTCAACGCCAACAAACACATAAGGCAACAGTGTCCTTCTAACGCGCCTGAGCGTCATAACACGCTCTTCTACCAGCCGAAAGCGGTTCATCTTCTGAGACAGCCCAGCAGCTGCAGTGTCAGCTGGTGAGCTAGAGCTGCTTATACTTAAAGCAGTTGCAGCCTATTTAGAAGTCGCAGGCGAGCGGCTTTATCAGCGGTGCGGACCTGTTGCGTCGGTTTCAGCATGCGGTCAAGACTCCTGTGGGCCTGCGGGCTCGCAGCGCTTTTGGCGCTGGCGGCTATGTGAGTTATCTCTAAACTAGCGTGGCGGCCGGTGGCAGCTGGGTTCGGGAGCTTTACCGTGTTAAGGCTGCACGTTACCATCGCAACGGGCACCTGCCGCTCGAGACGCCCCTCGCCAGCGAGCTTAGAGGTGTTACGAAAGCACAAGGAGAGCTTTCAGGTGTTGCGCGGGCATACCGAAGCTCGAAACTTTGCCCGAGCATACTCCCGCAACGTTGTCGATTGAACCGCAACCTGGACGTCGTGCGCCGTCTGACCCGCCCCGCCTGCCTCTTCTCCCACGCAGGCCCTCGGCGCTCGGGCAGAAGGTGACGCGGAACTTCCCCTACTGTCGCTGCGTGAAGAAGGGCCCCTACGCCCTGGCCAAGAACGTGGATGAGATTGACGGCTACTATTGCTTTGAGGTCGAGAAGGTGCCCTGCGGCAAGGACCAGTGCTGCTCCATGGACCTGCGCAAAATCGAATGGGATGCGAACGTGGCCTGTCGAACCACAACTACGGTGACGGCCATGGTGAATGGCGAGGTGCCCAAGCAGCAGCCCACCTGGACGGCTCCTCAGGACACTCCCGCCGGCAAGGCCGTGCTCAAGCTGTCTGGCTTGGGACTCAACATCACCACCGCGCCTGGTGAGCGGGTGGTGGCTTGGGTGGTGGTGGTGGGAGAAGACTCAGGGGCTGAGGGGGAGGAGGGGGGGACTGGGGGCGAGTGGGGGAGGGAAAAAGCCATACGCATTCATTCCCACACGCATTCGTTCAATCACGCTCTCCATGCCCCGCCCACGCCCCCATCACAGGCACTCTGGTCTGCCTGAAGCTCACCGGCCAGTGCAGTACCCTCGAGAAGTTCTGCGCCGTGCCCAAGGGACAGAAGCCGGGCATCTGCGCCATCAGCATGTTCAACACGAAGGATACCTGCTGCCCTATCTCCCAAACCGGCTGGCCTTTCCCCCCTCCTCCTCCGCCTCCCAGCCCGCGTCCCTCGCCCCCTCCGCGCCCTCCCCCGTCTCCGCCCCCACCCCGCAAGCCCTCGCCGCCGCCCTCTCCCCCCGCCAGCTGCCCCGTGTGCATCTCGCTCAACACCACGGACGTGTCCCTCACGCGCGAGGTCTGCGACAACCTGGCTGACTACGTCAACTCGGTGTGGGTCACCAAGTCGAACGCCACGCTGCTGCAGCCCTTCAAGTGCGCGCAGGCCACGCCCTCGCAGGTCAAGATCTGCGCGGTGGCCGAGGGCAAGCCCGACACCGTGGACTTTGCTGCCATTGCGGAGAGCACGTACGACATCCAGCTGATGCTGGAGGACCTGGGCCTCAGTTGCGCATTCCCCAACATGATGGGCACCAGTATGGTGTACCTGGTGGAGTACGGCACCTGCCGCGCCGTGTTCACGTACGTCCAGGACTGCAAGCAGCCCGGCCCCAACCCCTTCCCCTTCTGCCAGGCAAGTGATGCGTTGTTAGTCTCGCTGGGTGTTTTGGGGGGGGGTGCGGCACTAGAGCCGCAGCTGCTATTACTAGTAAGGGATGGGTGTGTCTGCGAGTGTGCGGCATACAGGCGGCAGCAGGTAGCACAGGCTGCACCATGGCACTGAGCCTGTTTCGCTCTCTTCCCTCTCCTCTCTCCCACAGTGCAACCGCCGCCCCAGGGCCACCCCCTTCATGCTGGACTCCACCATCCGCGTCAAGCCCGGCAGCAGCTCCCGCTCCTCGAAGTACTGCTGGACCGCCCACACCGTCACGCCCTACGACCCCACCTCGCCCTGCGGCAAGACCGACACGCTCTACAAGGCCGAGTTTTACGTCCAGAACAATACCCGCGGCGCCGTCACCGGCGTGACCGCCGCCGGCACGAACTGGTCGCCTGTGTGGGACAGCAACGGCAAGGTGTTCCGCCTGACCAACCTGGGCTGGAGCGTGGACTTTGTGAACACCAACAAGCCCGAGATTTGCGTCGAGCTGACCGGCATCACCCTGGGCCAGTTCTGTGTGACCGCCAACTGCCAGTACGCGCTGTTTGACGAGTCGAAGAGCTGCTGCCCCATGGGGACCGCCTCGCTAGGGTGAGCGGCGGCTCAACACCAGCCGCCGTCAACACACACACACAGCACGTGTGAGGATGAGGGCTGGCTGCCCCGCCGCCCTTGTTGCTTGTAGATAAAGAGCGTGTCGTGTGGTGTGAAGCATGGATACAGGGAAGTGTTGCTTTATGATGTAGGTTAGAGTGGCGGGCGGCGCCGCCGCCGCGCAGGCGTGCGTGCGTGTCCGTCGTGCCCGTTGGACACGGCGGTGCAGGATGGCCCGCGCGTCAGCGGCCGTGACAGGACTGGTTCGCTTGTCAAAAGATGGATTTACTCATGCATAGATGGGACCAGCATTGATTCATAGGACGCCTGAGGAGCTCTTATTATTCACCTTAGCCGTGGAGCTCCTAAGACTGACTAGTGGCGGGATGAATTCTCCCTCCAGTTCTAGATACAAACCGTGGTGTCCTCTCATCTTAGCCGTGAGTTGTTATTTTTAGATGCGCATACAACCCGGGTAAGAAGTTGTCGTTTCTGGCGCGTACGGTGGCGGGCGAACATGCCCGCAGGCAGTTGGACAGTGCCCCGATGGCAAATCGAGGTGTAAGCCCGTAAGAATGCAAGCCCCATGGTTCCACTCCCAATCCCCAGGGACAGCTATAGCTAGCTGTTACTCTTCAAAAGGAGGCTACTGGTTGTCGCAACTGCACAACATAATGATAGGGGATTATCCGACGTGGAGCGGCCACGCAACGTGTAAGCAGAAGCGGCTTACGGTGCGCAAAGCTGGGGGACACCCGCGCTGAGCGTCATGACACGTTTGCTTGGACAGGGACCTAGGGTGTCCCGACGTGCGGGGAGCATGGCGTGTGTGTTTTACCGAGCGCCACTGGGCTCGCTGCAACCGTGCAGTGTTGAAGACTAAAAGACAAGCTACAGAGCATTTGCATCATGGCGCATGCTGGCATGTGCGCGGTGTGAGTGGGACACGCATTCGCAATTTAGCGCATCTCCGTAACGAAGTTGCTTGCGCGGAAATGGGACAGCGCACGGGCCATGGATGTAACGGCGCACCGTGTGAGGATTCCCTGATCTTTGGTAGTTACGTAATCCGCAAGGTTGACGTAATCGGTTGACATAAGGGGCCCCACCCTGGAGCGGTGAGGGGCTGGCCCCACTACTTAAGGTGGAGTCGGGGCTAGGATTTGGCAGACCAGGCAAGACCTGTGTACGCAGACCAGGCAGTAAGACCGACTTCGGGCAGTAAGACCTGCGCTCTCCTTTCTCTGACTCTTACCACGGGCCACTGTCCCGAGACCCTCTTGATAGGGCACCCTGCAACACACGAGCGCGACCGAATCTGTCTCTGCGCCGAGTGCGCCGCCTCCTGAGCGCCTAAGATCGCCTACGGCAGCGCGAGGCCACCTAATCCCTTGACTCCGTGCGCAGGCCTTGGACCCCTGCTAGCCCCGCTTCTCCCTCTCTCCTCCTCCCCCTCACTCGGACACTGTGAAGGCTAGGACTTAGGCGGCCGTGTCTGCGATTGACACGCGGTGGTGGAGAACGTGCCTGGCTCTCACCCGTTACAGCTTTTCCAGCTGAAGCTTCCACATCTCGATCTACGCTTCCGCATCTTGATTCTGACTCCAGTTTATACGCTTACGCACCCTACTCTGTGAGCAGCACTTACACACCGCAGGCACTCACACACCCTGGCGGCCGCTGTGCTTGGTACACCCTAGCGCCAGGTCATCACACCTACGCTAGAAGGGGCATTCCCGAGCCTTTTGATTGACGTTGCACTGAAAGCGACAAGTGTCCCCCTGTGTCAGGGAAAAGGGGCTGAGCCCCTCCACTGTCTGAGGCCGAACTACCTCATCGCCCGGACATAGCCGGGGTCGGTTTGAACAGGCACCGAGCCAAACCTAGGTGCCCAACAGTCGCGGCACTACAGCAGGAGCCAGCCAACATACAGTGCATGAGTCAACAGCAGCCGCACTACTTGTCGTACCACTGCTGCCTACAACACCACAGGCCTTGCTCGCCCCACTGCAGACCGCTACCTAGACACCAGTCAGCTCCTCAGCCCGGGCGCTTGCACCGCGTTTTGGGCGGCACCGCGCTCTCCTTGAGGTCAGACGAAAACAGTGGGTAGCCCCGGCATCATGTCCCGTTAAGTTGAGTGCTAATTACCGGACCCTTAGGCAGCAAGGACCGACAGTGGCGCAGTCGCACCGCCGTGTAGGGCCTGAACGCGCCGGGGCGCCACACCTCTGTCCCCCGGGGGCGGAGCTGGAGCAGAAGGGGATTGGATTGGCTCACATCCAGCCTTGATGATGATGTGATGCACGTGGAACTCCCCTGTGCCCTGTTCCAACCGTCCTTACGCGGTGCCCTAGCATGCAAAAGCAGAGTCCGTATCTTAGAAAGGGGGCAAGGGCGGGCAGCGTAGATTGACCCCTAGATTGGCCTGAAATCTAGGGGTGCTACGCGTCCCGAACCTCCAAAATGTACAAATGGTGGTGCCAAGAGCCGTGTCAGCGTCGGGGAGTTTTAATCACATGTCTAAGGATTAGAGCACTGTGCAAAGGAAAGATAGCTGGATGTTGTGTAAGCTGAGCAGTGGTACCTGCTGTTGTTCACCTGGTGCCCCCCCCCCTCGCTTTCGGACCCGTTACTTCTGATCTGTCGCTCCCGCGCTGCCGAGTCGACAGCTGCACCCCCTCCCTGACTGCACCTTTGGAACCTTTGGACCACATTACCCACCCCAAACCCAATCCCGAAGACAGACGGCGCGAGAAAAATCTTGCCATTTACACAGCAAGCAGCAACCAACAAACAGGAATAGTCTTCTCAAGGGGGCGGCTTTCGCCGCGAGCAAACCAGAAACCCGAAACAAAACTGGAACCTTAGTAGCCACGCGCGCCACTTCGGTCGTTAGCACGTCCCTCGCGCTCCTTAGCCTAGAGGCTCACACTGTCATAACCAACACCGCGCTCCTCTTATCGCTCCATCACGCAAGTATCATGCAAGCTGCCGAAAGCAAATTTACGCCGAGGGGGTGAACTTGGTGGCGTAGGCGAAGGCGTTCACGGCCGAGGGGTTGGCCAGGTGGTCGTCCAGGTTCTGGATGGGGCCCTTGCCGGTCACGATGGCCTGGACGAAGAAGCCGAACATGGAGAACATAGCCAGGCGGCCGTTCTTGATCTCCTTCACCTTCAGCTCAGCGAAGGTGTCGGGGTCGTCAGCCAGGCCCAGGGGGTCGAAGGCGCCACCGGGGTGCAGGGGGTCCAGGCCCTCGCCCAGGGGGCCACCGTTGGCGCGGTAGGCCTCAGCCAGGCCCATCACCACAACCTGGATGGCACAAGGAAGGAGGCGGGCATGCGTCAGCGCTCTCGTTGTGAGTGGGGAGAAGGTATCGGGATACAAGCCGGCGCCGACATCAACGTCCTGCCCGTCGCCCCTGCCCGACAGTTACACATCAAGCCCGGGGCCCCTCTCCCCTCGGACCCCTCAAACTCCCCTCGCAACCGCCACAAAACATGGCTGACGCCCGCATCTCACCTGGAAGGCCAGGGTGGCAATGATGGACTGGGCGTGGATCAGGTTCTCGTTGCCCAGGTAGTTCAGGCCGCCCTCAGCGAAGATCTGGGCGCCGGCCTTGAACCACACAGCCTCACCGAACGGCACGCCGTTCTTGGCCAGCAGCTCGGGGGTGATGCAGCCCAGAGCGCCCAGCATGGCCCAGCGGGCGTGGATCAGCTCCAGCTCGCGGTAGCGCTTGAAGGTCTCGGGGTCAGCCGACAGACCGGCGGTGTCCCAGCCGTAGTCGCCGGGGAACTCGCCAGTCAGGTAGGCGGGGGTGTCGCCCTCCGAGAAGGGGCCTGCAAGCAAAGTGGCATGCGAAAGGAGTCAGTATCGACCTTCGCATATGCGCGCTGAGCGAACGAGAGATCTCCGCCTGGTGTATCGCGAGCAAATTGCATTTGCTTTCATGCCAAGAAAAAACACGACCGCAGCTACCGAAGTGTCCCCGAGAACCAAGGTCCCCGAAGAGCCATGGTGCGCAACTCACCCAGGAACTTCGGGCGGTCGGGGCCGTACCACTCAATGGCGGCGCGAGGCACCACGCGAGCGGACTGCGAAGCGAAAGGAAGGCCAGGAGAAGGGGCGACGTCAAGATGGGGACTAACGAAAGCAAGGTGAGCCTAGCATTCCGCGAGCTGCACGCCCGAGCCCAAAGTGCATAGCAAAGCAGTGGGCTCCATGTAGAAGAAGCACAAGGGGATCTGGCACCAAAGTGAAGGGAGCGGGCAGAGGCCGCGCATGCTGCGCCGAGAGCGACTCACCCGGCCGCTGACGGTGGGGCGAACGCCGGAGCGGACGGACGACTTCATGATGGCGGCCATTTTGTTGAGGTTGCTGAGGAGAAGCTAGAAAAACTTCTAACGAGACAGAGCTGGGCGCAGGGCTTAAATGAGCCAGCCATCTTGGCGCCCCCCGTACCCTGTACGGATCTTGATCGCGAGATTTGGCAGGTGCCGCAGGCGCTGCGAGGCCCTAGGAGCTCAGCTCAATTTCGGCACGCACTGGGAGCTATCAAACGCAGCTGTTTGGCTTGGGGGCGGGGACTGGCGCTCGTGGTATCGCGCGAGAGCAACAGAATGTTTGGCCTGGACGGGCGCTGTTTAGACTCTCATTCACGGCTCAGAGCTTTGTTTTAACATACTGAACAACAGAAAATTGTCGCGCGAGCTTTTGGTTGCTCGTGTCGAAAAAAGCGGATGTGGATGTTTCGGGAATCGCGCTCACCAAGACGTCCCACAGCTGGCGAGCAGTCATAAGTGTTTTGAATGGGGTTGATGTATCCGGTACTGCTGGGGTAGAGCGCCAAGAGGCGTGCAGGCGCAACTCGCGGAAGATATTACTAGTGCATGCCGTCCGTGCGCACGCCAGGTCGCGGCGCTGCCGTGCGTGCTACGGATTGAGCATACTTGATAGTGGAAAGGTGGCATACTGTGCTTGCAAGGCAGTAAAGCGCTTGCAGCGGAAGCGGTGCGCCGGCCATGCGCAACGATAATGCGCGCACACAGACCCCAGCTGAGGACTGCGGCTCGGTTTGAGCAAAAGGGAACAACGCGCTGAGCCCTGAGCTAGCTCACGCTTTGAGCGTGAGTGTTTGCTGAGGTGTGTGGGGGCTGACACGCCACCTGCCGCACAACCGTTCGGGCCAGCGCGCATTGGACGGCCCGGAGGCTCGGCCGGCTGTTCCTTGGGTGCCGGGGTGGAGAAGCCCGCCAGACGAGCTTACACGTAAACGACCGTTGAACACAAACAATAGGAGCGCACACGGCGGAGCCAGGCTTGGGAGAATCGCAAGGCAGCATCCCAGAGCAAGAGAACCTCTGTGCCCTGCCACGTCGCACGGGCCGTGGTCATGGTGTCATTATGGTGTAATCCATCCGGACCATGGGCTCATCGGACTCCAGCAGCGGCATGAGTCACAATGTGGCCCAGCAAACGCCGGCGCGTTTCTGCGGGAGTGCGGGAACCGCACGCACAGTCGCACGCCAAGCTGCTGTTGTTTCGTCGCCCCGGCACGCGCTCAATCCTCACGGAACAGGTTCCAGTTACATCTTCAACGTTGCTTCAACTTGTCACTGCATCCGCAATCAAACTCAAACTGGCTTCCGCGGCGCAACACAACTTCCAAGCATCCTTGACTACCTCGACTTCGTGCACGCTCCAGCGCCTGCCGCACCACTGTCACCTTGCCACGACCAGCTGCCCACACACAACCCTTTCCTGCCCCAACGCCGCCTGCTTGACCCCACCACCACGCCTTGCGCCTGCTCGTGCCGGCCCCCCTGCTCACGCGAATCCCGCAGGCGGCTCCCATGTGGTGACACCGCTGGCCGCGTTGTAGTAGTAGGGCCGCCCCTCCCCGGTGTAGTGCACCTGCCAGCCGCCGGGGGCCTGTAGCGGGCATCATGTTGGGGGCACGAGGCGGCGCAGGGAGCATGACTTGAGGACGCGGGGCGGGCCCGGTGATGAGCTGGCCCCCGTGCACCTACCTCCACCTGTCTACCACGGTGCGCAGTACCCACAGGGCTCCCGACGCCCCCCAGTGCGACGCCCCTCGCAAGCCGACCAGGCCGCTGAAGACCCACGATCTCCACCAGCGCCCTCATGCGGACGCATCCGTCCGCGGCAGCCCCGTCCCCACCAACGCACCTGCGCCTGTGGAGCAGGCTGCGCCTGCGGCGCCGGCTGCTGGAAGTAGGTGGGGTATGCGGGCTGCTGCTGGGGCACCTGGTCGATCAGCGACACCGCCGGCGCCGCCACCTGCACCGGCTGCTGCGCAGTCGCCGGCTGCCCGTACCCGCCGCCGTAGCCGCCGCCGGCCCCGCCACTCCCGTACCCGCCGTAGCCGCCGCCGTTGGACGCCTGCTGCCCGCTAGGTGAGGGCGCACCGTAGGAGGGGTGGCGCTGCATCTGCGGCTGGCCGTAGCTGGGCTGTGCTGCTGCTGCTGCGCCGCCGCCGCCGCCGCCGTAGTTGAGATCTAGGTCGCTCGTGAGCGCCTGTGCGCCCGCGATGCCGGCTGCGGTGCGGGAACCATGAACAGGGCGAGAGGTTATTCAGACAAGCGACAGGTCTGCAGATGAGGGCTCAATGGTTGCGGGGCTATGGTGGCTAGCACACCACGCCGAGCCCCTTCTTCAAACACACCACCGCTGCTGGTTGCCGTCCGTGGCTGGCAACAACTGGCCCCGCAACGCCCCACCCGGCTCTGCCCTTGGCGTGCTCACAGTGTGCCCAATCGCCCAACGCGTGACCCTCCTCCAGTGGCCTTGCCGCGCCGCACCTGTGATGGACTGGTACCCGCCGCTGTACTGCCGGTTGAGCGACGCGTACGGCGAGTTATCCACCCGGTACGGGTCTGCGCCGCCGCCGCCACCACGATTGTAACTGCTGCCGTTGCCGTTGCCGCTGCTGCTGGGCACCGCATCGTAGCCCACCACACTGACCATGGTGCTGCCCAGGTTTGCGCCGCTGCTGCCGCCGTGGTGGTGGCTGCTGCTGCTGCCGCCGCCGTGACGGCCAGAGCTGCTGGCGCCGCCGCCGCGGGGGCTGCTGCTGTTGGCCTCAAAGTTTCGCTCAATCTGGCGCAGCCACTCCGCGGGGTTACTGGAGGGCGCGGCCGCCGCCGCCGCGGGCTTGGGCTTGGACTTTGCTTGCGTCGGCTCGTCCTCCACACCTAAGACACACAGGACAGGGCGCGGGGCGCGCCGGGGATGAGCTTGGCCCCAGGACTCGCCTGCTCTGAATCCATCCCCGCCCGCATCCAGCCCTGCCCAGCCCCCACCCGTCCCGCCCCCGGCCCTTCGCACCCGGCGCCTAGACTGCACACGCTCGTCGCCCTCCAGCCCAGACGTTTGTCCCCCTCCCGGCCCGGCCACGCACCCACCCGCGATGGCCTTGTGGATCTTGGCCATGGCGCCCTCAATGGCGCTCACCCACTCCACCACCTCGGTCTCCGTGCCCGCGATGTAGTGAACCACGCCGCCGCTGGTGGTCTTGAGCTGGATGGTGTTGCCGCGCCCCGGCAGCACCTGCAGGGACGGCGCAGCGGAGACTGGCAGATCTTGTTACGGGCGCGAAACCGTTCCTTTTCAAGCGCCTCCGACTCCCGCTGCCACGCCTTCTCCGCTGTGCCATTCCTGCACCTCCCGCCCTGATGATGCTGCGCCTGCTGCCTGCCATTTCCCCTGCTACCGCCCTTGCCCCTGTCCGCAGCTGCTGCCACCTTCCTGCTGCTGCTGCTGTCCTCCCCCCCTGCCCTCTGTCTGCTGCCGCGCACCTTGACGTCCTGCACCTTGCTCAGGTCCACCACACCGCGCGGCTTGACCGATTCCGAGACCTGTACGGTATGCACCACATAATGCGCCCACACGGAAGCCCCACAGTATCACGCGGTGCGTGACCAGGCAAGAACGCAGCTCGGCCCGGGGCAGGGCAACGCCATAGCGCTCCTCCTCCTCTGAGCAACCTCTACCCGCACCCACTTTGTCGTTGTAGAAGCGGTACAGGTAGCCCTGCTTGAGCACGAACCAGCGGTTGCGCCAGCTCTTGATCACATCGCCCTGGCTCTGCAGCCAGCCCGCCTTGTCGGGGCTCCGCCAGTACTCAACCTCATCAGCGGAGGGCAGCTGCCGCGTCAGGTGGGCCGCGGGTGGAATGCGTGGCAAGGGAGGAGGGGTTGAGCGGGAATTTGGTTGCAGGGGGTCACGGCACCGGTGAAGTGTGAGATTCTGGGAGGGATGGCTGGTGTGCACCGTGCCACTGCCTGTGCCACTTCACACACACAAGGCGGTTGCTCCCCTGCCTGCAACCAGCGCATATGCGCTGGCTTCCTCCCAGTCATGTAACAGCTGTTGATGGTGTCAGCCCCAGTCTGCGGCGTGCTCCATGGAGCGCTTGCGTGGCCACCACCTCCCGGCCACCCCACGCGGTCACCCCTCCAACCCCATGTTCCTGAGAGCACCACGCGCGCGCGAGGGAGAGAGCCTCACCGCGGTCTTCTTCTTCCCGCCGCCCACCACCAGCGCGTGCAGGTTATTGGCGGTCTCCTGGGCGGTCTCCGTCTGCCGGCTCTGCAGAAGCTCCGCGAGCCTGCGCGAAGGTACCGCCGGCACCGTGTCGGCACCGTGTGAGGAGACTGCCAGGCCCAAACCCCAGAAGAGCCAGGCCCCCGGCCGCTCTGCGCCCGCGAAACCAGCTTAACAGCCTTTTGTATTCGCACAGGTCACTCACTGCATGCAGCAGCAGGTGAGCGTGTCCAGAGCGTTCCGCACGGTGCTGTCATCTGCCGAGAGAGTGGTCTGCCGCTCCTCCACATCCACCGGCGTGCGGGTGTAAAGAATTAGACTGCCACCACGCGACTGCCAGCGACTGATATGGCCCAGCTCGTAGGACCGCATGGTCCTGTTGTCGGAGGCATTCAGCAGCTTGAGGCCATCCAGGCCTATTTGCACCACCACGCGATCGGTTCCACCGTCATGGTGAACCAGGTTCATGCGAAACTTCTCGCTTATGCCTTTGAAGTCCTGCATGTTCTCTGGGGCACGTTAAAGCGGGCCCTCCGGCTAGTTCAATTACGCGTCTACGCCGATCAAGTTCAATAATGCAAGGAAAGCTGCGGTTGAGGCCTGCCGAGAGAATATGAATCTGTGTAAGAACAGGACCTGTCCGTCCGGCGCCCGGTGAATCAGTTATGTTCTTGAAAGATGGTCTACTCGAGAGGTACCGTATATGTCTTCAGGCCAGCTAGTCAAGGCAGGCCTGCCAGGCAGCTCTGGCTTTCTGACACGACCTTGATTGGGGTTTTCTTACGCCTCGATGAGGGTTCAGACTGTGGAGGGCTGAGCCCCTTTTCCCTGACACAGGGGAACGCTTGTCTTACGCCCGTCGCCACGAGCCTGGACCACCCCTACTAGTCCCCGTCAACCGGCGCCAACGCCGTGTGGCCCTTTTATTTGTGCACTTGTAAGTTGGCCAGCTCCTACGGGACGGGGCCTCGTGTCTGGTCTGGCGCGTTATTATAGGCCCTGTTGCGCTTACAGCAGGTGATGAACCCCATTCCTGAATCATTGAATCCTAAGGTGTCCAGCAAAGTACTTCAAAATTACAGGTGCAGCAGAACGGTGGGGCTTTGCAACCGCCGGGCTGGGCGCCCTGACGTGAAGCCGCCCCTATCACTGCCGCCTTTCTGTCTTGTTCACCGATGAAGCCTCGTAACATTGCCTACATGACATGACCTAACAAGCACCACCTCTTGCCTTCACGTAAGAAGACAATTCACAGTGGACAGTGCAACCAACAGCGCGCCACGCCCAGGTGTGCCCCGCATTTGGGTGCAGCCCAAAAACACGGAGGAAGAACTTCACGCCGCAGCTATCGCGTAGCTCTCACCAATCATTGCTCACACAGTCTCTCAAATGCACTTTCCTGCGGTTTCTTTATGATGCTGCCTGCCTGCCCTTTCGGCAGGCACGCCTTGCATCGCGCTCACGGCGCGCCCGCGTGGCCTCCTTGCAGCCACGAACCAGCCACCCCAGCTAACACGCACGCACGCACGCACGCACGGACGCATGCACGCACGCACACACGCACGCACGCACGCGGCAGTACAGTGCAGTGTGCGTCCACCCGTCCGGTATGCGCCCACACACGCCGCCCACACACCCCGCGTGGCGAGCCCCAACCGCCTTAGGTCACAGGCTTACACATGCACCCCCTCCTCCCTTCATGCCCCTCCTCCCAGCCTCCAGCCGCACCGTGCGACCGCCCGCCGCCCGCCGCCCGCCGCCCGCCGCCAGCCGCCCGCCTCACATGCCCAGCAGCTGCCCCAGCAGCGCCGCCTGCTCGCCAATCTCGGGGTCGGCCCGGCGCGCCTCCTCGTCCATGTCGCCCCACAGCGCCCGGAAGGCGTGCAGCTGCACCTTGGCGGCGTCGTGCTGCTTGGACTGGTACTGCAGGATGGCTGCGGGTGGGGGCGGGGGGCGGGGGGTTCCATGCATGTTAAATTAATGAAGAAGGAGATGTAGAGGGCGGGGGGATGAGAGGGTCGCAGGGGCCAGGGTCAGCGCGGTAAGGTCCTCCAGGGTCTGATGACCTTTTCCCACCTTGGACACACACACTCCCTCCCTGCCGCCCCCCCTACCACCGCGCTTACTTCCCTACCCCGACCTGGGCTTGGCAATTCCCAAACTTGACAAACACCGTCCGCATGGATGGCTAAATCCACACGTGACGTCCCCACCACCACCATAAAAGGAGCACAAACACGAACAACTTGAGGGCCGTGGGCCCGGACCCACCATAGTTCAAGTGGAATACGGGCTCCCCCGGCATGCCCGCCATCTGGATGGCCTTGTCGTACGCGGCGCAGGCGTTGTCGTAGTCGTCCAGGCGCGCCAGCGTGACCGCCAGGTACATGTAGCTGTGCGCAAAGTCGGGCTTGAGGTTGACGGAGGCGGAGAAAAAGTGGAAGGCGGAGGCGTACTGGCCGGTGTGCAGGTGCACCAGGCCCAGGTTGTAGGAGATGATCCACTCAAAGGGGCCCAGGTACAGCGCCTTCTTCAGGCAGGCGATGGCGGCGATGTAGCGCTGGGGGGGGAAAGAGGCAAAAGGTGGGGTGGGGGCAGGGGAGGGCAGGGGAGGGGTAAGAGGGGAAGGGGAAGGAAGGGAGCGTGAGCGTGGTTGAAGGCTTCATCAGCGCTCGGCGCTGCCACCCGTGGCCCCTGCAGCCGTCCTCAGGAACAGGCCGCTCCTACGCTGCCTGGCGCGCCCGGACATGCCGCCCCCACACTCGGTTCTGGTCTTTGGGTTGCAGATGGTCGCTTTGGTTTCTGGAATGAACTACCCCCACCCCAGCCAGCTGACGCGCAGTCACGTTCTTCGCAGTTTGTACACCTCTCTACACCTCTCTACACCTCTCTACACCTCTCTACACCTTAGCACACGTACGATGTCTGAATGCATGAGCACTGCGCCCCCGCGCGAACTGGCTGAGTATGTGTGGAGGCTTCTCGAACACCGAGCTGTCCTGCTCACACGGACACCCAGTCACGATAACTAGCGATGCCTATTGTGCCTATAGCCTCCCGGCTTGAAAGGGCACCACCCGCCTCGGCGGTTTTAACAGTAACAGTAACAGTTTGTTTCTCACCGGGACTGTTTACCAGTAACCCCCACCCCACCCCCACCCGCCGGGTGTGCAACCCCTGTCCTTGTCCCTGTCCCTGTCCCTGCAGTCCCACCTGCTTGCCGAAGAAGCACATGCCGATGTTGTTCCACAGCTGCGGGCTGTTGGGCGTGGCCACCGCCGCCACCCGGTACTTGACCAGCGCCACGTCCATGTCCGACTGGTCCTGTGGGGGGAGGAGGAGGGGAGACAGGGAGTGTGACAGGGGGGGGAGGGCAGGGAAGGCAGGGAGGGCAGGGAGGGCAGGGACGTGATGGCGAGAGCGTGGTAGGCGAAAAGGGTTGAGGGGGGGAGGGAAGGACATTAGGCGAAGGGCTGGCTCGTCTCTGCCAGGGGATTAACCGTACAGCCACCGAGACCCTGAGGACTGAACCTGGCATGTGCGGAGCCACTGTACCCCAGGAACCCAGATCCCGCCGCAACTGGACCTACCCATCCCGCACCCGCACCCGCACCCGCACCCCTCACCCCGCACCCGCACCCGCACCCGCACCCGCACCCCGCACCCCTCACCCCACACCTGGATGATGGAGCCGGCCGCCAGGATGGTGCGCGGGTTGCGCGGGTCGTGCGTGAGCGAGGTGGTGAGGTACTCGAAGGCGCGCGGGTTGTCGTTGGTGCGCAGGAACAGCAGCCCCAGCGTGGTCAGCAGCTCGGGGTTCTCGGGCGAGTGCTCCAGGGCCTCCATGTACACGTTGATGGCCTGGCGGGGTGGTTAGGTTCATTCCAGAACCAAAGCGATAATTTGGGAGGGGGGGCGCAGCGGCATAAGAGGAGGAGAGGGGGTTGTGGGTGCGGGTGGGTGGGTTCCATGCATATAGATTAAGCAGAGTAAGCAGGTGGAGGGGGGCAGTGAGAGGAGGGATGCAGGTGGGTGCTCCGGGTATGATTAGTTGGGAGGCAGGTGGGAGGGGGTAGGTCATTCCAGTTCCCAGACTGCCCGATAGGATGCAGGGTGGCCGTGGTGGCCGTGGAGGAGGAGGAGGAGGAGGAGGAGGAGGGCTGATTGTACATGCATAACAAAGCATTGTTAGCGGGCAGGAGCGAGTGGGAACTCGGGGAGTGCACGCAAGCAAGGGCGCAAGCAAGGCTGGACGTTCCCGGCGGGCCCTGCCTCCCCCTCCGCCCTCTCATCCGCCCTGCCTCACCTCCGCCCTCTACTCGCCCTGCCTCCCTCACTAAATTATTCCCTCTCCCCACTCCCCACTCCCCGCGCCCCACCACCCTACCTCTACACCCACCGACAAAGAGCCGCCCCAAGCCCCTACATGTCCGTCGCGCCTTGCTGTTGGACGCTCCTACCTGGCGCACTTCTGTCCGAGTCCAGGTGAGTATCCTAGTATGGGGATTTAGTCGGTAATGGGGACCGCGCGCGGCTCGCAAGGCTGACATGGCTCAAGACGGCTCTGGACTCCGTCGCCAACCTGCCGCTCCATTGTCCAAGCCCGCCCAAATACGGTGATGTTCAGTAGCTCGCATAGGCGGCTGCGAATCCCAGCAACAGCGCAGTCACGTTCTTCGCAGTTTGTTCTCACCGGGACTGTTTACCAGTAAGCCCCAAGCCCCCAGCCCAGCCCAACAGCAGCCGTCCCCGCCCCTCCCCCCGCTGTACCTCTGGACATCGGCACTTCATTATTGATTAAACACCATCCATGGATGGCTATCCCCCCCTCCCCAGCGCTCTGTGGTTCTGGGTTTGAAATCGCCGGTTCGCTTTCTGAAACGAACTGACCCCCACTCCCAACCCACAAGCTCGAGCCCCAATGCCGCTTGGTTTCCGGAATGCCCTATCTGGAATGCCCTAACCCCCCGCCCCCCCCCCCCGGCCCCCGCCCCCGCCCCCACCTGGCTGTAGTCGTCCATCATGCCGTACACCTTGCCCAGCTGCAGGAAGGTCGAGTCATGCGGCTGGATGTCGATGGCCACCCGGAACGACTCGATGGCCCTGTTGGCGGGTCGGGGTGGGTGGGTTACTGGGTTGCGGGTGCGCGGGAAACGGGTGCTTTCGAGCGTGCGCAGCAGCGTGGCCGGTGATGGAGGCGTGCGGCCACAACGGTGGAATAACGTTGCAATCCACATGTTGGTTGTGCGTGTGCAACCTGAGCACCGCGGTATTACGAAGTGTGCACCCTCCCTTTCTTCTCCACAGTTCTTCCCCTTCCTCGAAGAACCTGCAAAACCCAGACCATCTCCAAATCCACCAGCCCCCGGGCGCCCCCATACCTCCCGGCCCCCGCCTCCGCACCGCGCCCCGCCCCCAACCCGCACCCCACAACGCAATCACGGACCTGTCGTACTGCTTTAGGTACATGTAGCACAGCCCCTTGTTGTGCATGATCTCCCAGTCGGGCGCACCGAACTTCTGCGCCTCCTCGTACACGTCCACCGCCGCCTTGTGCTTGCCCAGCAGATACAGCGAGCGGCCCACCTGCAGGGGGGTGGGGGGTGGAGGCGCAACGGGGGTTGGGAGGGATTGGAGGGATATGTAGTGAGGCGTAGCAGGTGGGTTGCATGGATATGTGGCAGAACAGCGGTAGAACAAGTTCCGAAGAGGGTAGGCAGGCGGGACAAAGGGGCTTCAATGCACCATACATCTCAAGTTGGGATGGGAAGGTGTGACAGGGTGGGCAGGAGGGAAGGCAGCGAGGCAGCGGTGCGGTGCGGGCAGCACAGTATGGTGATGAGCGCGTGATGGGGTCTGGGTCAATGCGGCCCGCAGGTCGTGTAGGCGTACTGGATGGGTCGGGTCCCGGTCATGCACCGCTGCATTCTGGCTCCTCACGCCGCAGCGCCCCGCCTGCCCAAGGCCTCCCCGCACAGTGCGAGGACGCCGGCATGGAGGACGTCCCCACTAGCCCTTCTGTTTGGCTGTGCCCGATGCCGTGCAGCCATGCTGCGCCCTTCTGCGAGCCGCGCCCCTCCATCTGCAAGGAGGCTGGCAGCCCAACTGTAACTGCCGTACAGCGTCCTGCCTGTCCATCCAGGGCTGCGCCCCGCCCTGTCGCACCCTCCCCCCTTCGCTGTCACTCCCTATTTTGAGGGGCGGCTCCCGGCAGCTGCGCTCCTGCCGCCCGTGTTGCAGCCATCTCCAATGCTGCCCCTCCATTCTTCACGGCGCCTGCAGTAGCGCGCGTCACCCCCTACCGCGCTTGTAAACAGTGCGCGTGTGGCACTGCTGGCACAGGGACGCCCGGCTCGCTGGAGGGTGCTGCCGCCAGGCCCGTCGCCGCGCCTAGCTCGTGCGCTTTCAAGCAGCGGCACTGGCCGCGGCCTCTAATGCAGTTCTGTGCTCAGCACTCGACGCTGCCCTAAGCCCTTCACTCAGATCCCCGCCGGCGCACACACCGCTGCGCGCGCCACTGCCAGCAGACCGCAAAGGGTGGTTCTGCGGCCCGCCCACCTCGGTCGTCGGCACTTCATATTCTTCACATTAACCCATACCATCCCATGGACGGCTACCCCCTCCCCCATGGTCGATTTGGGAATTGGAATGAACTACCCCAACCACCCACCCCCGCGCCACCACACCATACCTGTTTGAGGTTGGCGACATTGTGTGGGTTGATGGCTGTCGCCTGCTGGAACAGCGCTAGAGACTCCTGGATCTTGCCTGCAAAGGTTGAAGACAAGGGCGCGCACGCGTGCCCCATTATGCAGGGTTGGCACGGACTCGCACCGTCCCCGCTTTACCCGGCCGCCTCACATACCCCGGCCCACACGAACCCCCGACCCTGTGGCCGCATCAACCTCACCTCCCTACCATGCGGGCCCCCCCCTTCTCCATGTGCGCTGCTACGCCCTGTGTTCGCTCCTATCCCCCACCTCTATGGCGCATAATAAGCGCCTTAATGTAGATGGCATACTCGCAAAGGCCATCAGTTTCCTCCAAGACTTTGTCAATCTGCTTCAAGCACTCCTCAAACTCCTGCAGAAGGGCCAGGCGGCGCCAGATGAAGTCGCTTCGAAGGCCAGACCGTCTCCATGTCACAGTCCCTCAAGCCGTTTGCACACCTGCCGCGTGAAGAGGAGGTGCAGCTGGTAGTTTCGTTTATCACGCTGCTGCGCTAATGACGACATTTAGCGCTCCTAGTCGACACGCCCTCCTCCGCGATTGTTTTAATGTTGCCAGCTACGCCGCAGCGTTTGCAAGCTGACTGGTTGATCAGAGGCTTTCACAGCTACCACAAAGGATGCAATCAAGTTGCTGCCGGCTGAAAAGCAGACAAAGAAGGCGCTGGTCAAACTTGCAACAGGGGGCTTGAGATATAAGCTAAGGAAGAAGCGCGTTTTGACAAAAGCACATTGCGCCATCCAGGTTGGGTCCCGGGCGGGTATGGCCGCGATGGCCGTGATGTCACTGGACCCATGCAGTGCTGTGGGTGCCGGGCGTGTCGCTGGCGCCGGGCAATCACCGCTTTCCTCTAGCTTGCTGTTCCTCCTGCATTATCCGCTGGAGCTGCGCGCAAAGAATAATACAAAGGAGAACACAATGGGCCAGGACGCCTCCAGCTGCGGCGACGCGGCTGGCACACTGGTCACGGCAGCATTTCCGGGACGGCTCGGGCTCAGCGCGGCAGTAGATTCGGACTGCCCGCACGCCGGCGCGCCGCTCGTGCTGCTGCGCGACTGGGGTTGGGGCTGGCGCGTGCGGCTGGTGTGCCTGCTGCTGTGGCTGAGCGCGCAGTGGACGCACCGGCTGGTGCTGCCTGCGCGGGTCGGCTGGCCGCGGCTGCTGGTCGCGCTGCCGGCGCTCGCCGCGCTGACGGTAGCGGCGCTGCTCTTCGACCCCTACGCGGAGCCTCTGTCCGCGATGACCACGGCCTTCATGAGCCTGCGCATGCCCGCCACTAAGCTGCTGGCGGCGTGCTACGGCCGCGGCCCGCTGGCGGAGCTGCCGCCGGCGGCGTCAAGCGTGAGGGGAGCCGGCGGCGGCGGTGGCGGCGGCGGCGGCAGCGGCGAGCACGTGGCCGCCGGGCCGGGCGGAGGTGATGGATGGGCCTGGCGGGCCTGGCATCGCTTGGCATCATGGGGGTGGGCGGGCAAGCGCGGAGGACTGGCGGCGCCCGCTGCAGCCGGCGGGTGCCGTAGCAAGTCGAGCCGCAGCCCAGGCGTTTGTTGCGGCGGCGGCACAAGCGCGGCTGCTGCTGCTGCTGCTGCTACAGCCAGTCGTGTGCCGGCTGAGCCGCTGGTGACCTTCTTCATGTTCGCACCGGTGGCGCCGGCTCCACCGCGGCAGCAGCAGCCCAGCCCGCCCGGCCTGTGCCCGCAGCAGCAGTCGCAGAAGCAGCCGCAAGGCACAGCCGACGCAGCTGTAGCCGGCAAGCCGGCAAGTGCTGATGCAAGGAGTCTTGAGGCTGCATCCACCTCCAGCAGCTCGGCCTCGCTGGAGAGCAACAGTAGCAGTAGCAGTAGCAGTAGTAGTAGCAGTAGGTGCAGTAGCAGCAGCGGCGTTAATGTCTTCGGCCGGCGGTTGCTACAGCCGCTGCGCAGCGACGCCGCCACCAAGTGGCTCGAGCTGGCGGGCGCCGCCGCGGCCCTGGCAGCGGTGTCTGCCCTGGAGTCTTGGGTTGGCAGTAGCATCGACTTTGCTGGCTGTAGCCAAATTAATGCAGCGGCGGCTTCCAGCTCGGTTGAGCGCTCCCCACAGCCCTCGCCGCCGTTGCTCCTGCACATGCTACTGCCGCCCGCGGTGCTGCCGCACTACCTCGCCCCTCTGCTCCCATGCGCCGCTGCCGCGCGGCCTGCTGCGCTGCTGCTACTGCGGCGTCTGGCGCAATGCGGCGGCGTGCTGTGCCTGCACGCCGTGCTTGCTACAGTCATGGCGGCGGGCGTGGGCGGCATGATGGACTGCATGGCCGCCTACTGCTACTGCCGCGGCTGGAGCGGCAGCCGACGTGGTGGCGGTGACAGCAGTAGCTGTGACAGCTGTAGCAGCAGCCAGGAGCATCAGGGCGGCCATGCCGCGGAGGCACCGGCGGCGGGAGACGAAGGGGTGGAGCTGGTGCGGCCCTTCGACAGCCCCCTGGCCGCAACCAGCCTGGCAGGTTCGTGCATGCAGCATGCGTGTGTCCGAGCCCACGGGCAAGGAAAAAACAATATTGTGTGAGTGGCGGGTGGCTCAGCTTGCTACCAACCTGTCATGCGTGCCCGCTCCCATGCCGCATACGCCCATACGTCATGCGGTCATGCCACGTGTTGCCCACTGTTACCCACGCGCCCAACCGCAAACCCACGCACACCCGCCCGCGATCACTCCAGACTTCTGGGGCCGGCGCTGGAACGTGACTCAGAGCCGGGTGCTCAAGGGCCTGCTGTACGACCCCATCACCCAGGCCAGCTGGCTGCCCCCTGCCGCCGCGGCCGCTGCCCCGGAGGACACGACCGCTTCCACCTGCAACGCGGCCACCGCCACCCCTGCCTACAGGGGCAGCAGCAGCGGCAGCAGCAGCAGCAGCAGCAGCAGCAGCAGTAGCAGCAACAGCAGCAGCACACGAGCCTTAGGCGCCCGCGGGTGTAGCAGCTTGGAGGGCGGTCACAGCAGTGGCAGCGACAACGCCGCCGCCCCACGTCCGGCTGCTGGGGTGAGCAGCATTGGCGACGGCGCTTGTGCACCTGCCAAAGCTACAACAGATGGCGGCAACTGTGCCACGAATAGCACTGGCAGCAACAACATCTCGAACAGCAGCCCCGAGCCGCCCGGCACGCCCAGACCCCTGCAGCACGCACTGTCAGGCGGGCTGCGCCGCCGCCGCCACGTGCCTCATGCCACCCTGTGCTGGCACCAGCCTGACCCAGCTGCAGCGGCAGCAGATGGCATGGGCGCAACAGCTGCTGCCACTGCCACTGCCGCCGACATTCCCACCGACACTGCAGCTGCTACCGCCATTCTCACTGCCGGAGGCGACGCGCCTGGTGCTGATGGGGATGGCATTGAGGGCGCCGGCAGCAGCGCGGCTCGCGCAGGCGCGCCTGTCACCGGACCCAACGCCGCTTCAACTTGGGTCCGTGGCGGACCCCAGGCCAGCTGCGGCCCGGATGGCGGCAGCAATGGCTGTGCGTGTGGCGCCGACGCTGCCACTGTCGACCCTGGCGCGCTTCACACACACGCTGGCGAAGGCAGCCGCACTACTACAGCGCCACCAGGGGAGGACGGCCGCCGCCGGCCCCTCCTCACCAGCTACCAGGTCCGCAAGGCGGCGGCGCTGCTGGTGGTGTTTGTGTGGAGCGGCCTGGAGCACGAGGTGGGTGGCGGCGCGGCGCGAGCTTGACTCAGATGGGGCTTGGCGTGCGGGCTAGTGCGATCCTGTGTAGGGATGGCTTCGGGTCATAGCCGAGGCCCCCTAGTAGCTGGTGGCAACTGTGCTCACGCTGCTCCCCCGTACGGTTCTTTATTGGGCTGTTAGCAACACCCCCACCCACACCCTCACCCGTCGCACATCGCCATGCAGCTCTTCCACTGGCTGTCCACCCGGCGGCTGAGCCCCCGCGGCGGCTGGTTCTGGTTCTTCACCGCGCACGGCCTGCTGCTGGTCGCCGAGTCGGCCGCGGCGCGTGCCGCCCGCCACTGCGCCCGCATCGCGGCCGCCGCCCGCGCCACACACAGCAGCGCTGCGGCGGCGGCCGCCGCGAAGGAGCCGCCGGGTAAGCCCGGTGACATGGGAGGCGGCGGCGCGGTGGCGCGCGCCGCAGTGGCCGCTGCGGCGGCGGCGGTGGCGGCGGCGCTGCCGCCGCCGGTGTGGCTGCGGCGGCTGTTGACGCTGGCTGTGCTGGACGTGACTGCGGCGGTGTGGTTCTTCCCTGTGCTGATGGAGCGGTGTGTGGTGGCGCGGGTGGCGGCCGCGGTGGCAGGCATGTGCCCACCGGCGCTGCGGCAGCCGCTGATGCGAGAGGCGGCGAAGCTGGGCGGCAGGTTGTAGTATGGCGGGGGGCGGGGTGGGTGGGGGCGGGTAAGTCATTCCAGAAACCAAAGCGACCATTGCAACCATTGCGGGGTAGGCGGGGGCGCGTCATAACAGGGTGCAGGGTGAAGGGTTGCAGCATTGCAGCGGCACGGTGGTAACGCAGGGGTGGCGCTGTGCCCTGTGACCGTGGTGCTTCACCTGTGCTGTGTCCCCCCAAAAGGTATGTGCGTGCGCATGTGCGCGCGTCATTGGTGCTGCGTGGGCTGGGCTTGGCTGCGTCCCCTTATCTTCCGTGCGATTGTGTGGGCTATGCGTCGTGTCATACGAGTGAACCCAGGGGTGCAGACAACCTGCGGGTAGCAGTATGATGACAGACGGAGTGTCGAAACGGACGTCTGTAACATGCCGACATGCGCTATGCATGGATGCAGAATCTGCTCGGGCCGAAAGTGGCGGTTCCATCGGATTTGTACGCTACGCTATTCGTGTCGACCCTGCCATGTTACACACATACGGTACATGCCGAGCCATCAAGCCCTATAGCACTAGATAGCTCCAGATATCCACAAGCGCGCACTGCATTGAGTGCTCTAGACGCCCTGCACCGACCGGCAGTCGGTATGATGCACAACCTCCTGCCGCACTTGCTTGCTTCCGTCCACCCAAGCTCTCAGTGCCAGGCCACAGCCACCCGCCGCTCTGCGGTATCGTGCCATGCGCCCCCCACGACCGAGAGGGCCTCCTCCACCAGCCAACCACCTAAAGAACCTCTGCAGCGCCCCGCTCCTCTCCAGTGCTTAATCAGGCCCACCCGCAACAACGCATCGCAGTAACGCACACCACATCACCATAAACAAACAGCACTGCAGCCCGAGCCGCAGCAGCTACAGCAGCTACTGCCGCAGCAGCTATAGCCGCAGCAGCTACAGCCGCCGCACCCGCACCAGCTACAGCTGCATAGTGAAGTCCAGGGTGCTGTCGCGCCAGCTGCCGTCCGGCTCCCGCGCCCGCTCCCGCATTTCCACACGCCCGTCCGGCCACACCACCATCAGCGTCTGAGAGCGCGTGCCGTACCTGCCGTACTGCAGTACCGCATTATGTACGCAGGGGGTGGGGGTGGGGGCAGGGCAGGGCAGGTCAGCCGGGAAGGAGGCGTGGGCTCACAGGCGTGAGGTGGGGTGGTGGAAAGGAGACATGCGCATCTAGGTGTGAGGAGTGGAAGGGTGGGCGCAGGCAGGCATGCGGCATGCTCAACCGGCACCGCGAGCCGCCGCGCGCGTTGCAGTTTGATTGCAACTTGCACAGCGACACACACAGGTATTTTCATGTGTTCTCTCCCTTGTGATCTCTAACGTCATCCCTAACACAGGTTCTCCATGCGTTGTGTCGCGTTCCCTGCTTGGGGTCTCTGTCGCTTCGCACGCACAAATGCTTCATTCGTTATCTCCCGTGTGATTTTTTTAACACAGGTTCTCCGGACTCACCGGCGAATCCACCTCCGCCACGAAGCGGCCGCTGGTGATGTGCTCAAGCTCGCGAACAAAGTAGCTGTCGCCAGCATCGCCACCGTCGCCGCCGCTGCCGACTCCGCCGCCGGCTCCGGTGCTGCAGCCGCTGCTGCTGCTGCTGCTGCTGCTGCTGCTGCTGCTGCTGCTGCTGCTGGCGACGTGCCTGTGCCTGGCGCCGGCGGCGGGGACGTGCTGGGGTGCAGCCGGGGCCGCGCAGTTGACGCGCACGGCGGCCGCACCGCTGCTGTGCGCCGCGGCGTCAGCGGCCAGGGCCTGAAGGTGCCGGGGGGGCCACACAGGAGCACACAGGGCACGGCAAGCACGCAGAAAATCATGCCCTCAGTCACATGAAGGCACCTGCATAAGGCACTCGCAGCGTCTGGGACCAAACGCCTTGACGCGACAACACACAGGTGGTGCGAATGACGCCCTACCCAACCTCCTCCTCCTGGAGTCCTCCTGCCTGTCCTCCCAGTCCCAGCCCTGGCACGGCCCCTCACCTGCGTCTGCACCTGCACCGCGGCCGCCGCCTCGTTGCCGCCCACCGCTCCCTGCCGCTGACCGCCCGCCTGCCCTGTGGAGCACGCCGCAGTCTGTTCCGCCTGCTGCCTTTGGCTCTGCTGCTCGGAACCTCCTCCTCCTCCTCCTCCGCAGCTCGGCGGCACCAGGCGTGTGTCGTCACCCAGCAGCTCATCAAACAGGCGGGCCCAGGGCACCGGCTGGCCTGCAGCCAGGCAGGAGGGGCGGGGAGGGGTGGGGAAGGGCACCCGCACAACGGGTAAGGGTGTAGCAATGTGGTGGGGGCTACCACGCACTTGGCACGCATTGGCACGATGACGCACAGCCACCGCCCAGCAGCTCCCCCTGCTCCCGCCTGTCCGCCCATCCCCCCATCCCCCCATCCGCCCGGCCTCCCCCACCTTGCCGTATGCTGGGCAGCATGCGACTGAGCAGAGCCACGCCGCTGGCCACCTTGGGCCATTCCAGCAGCATCCCGTTGCTCACGCCTGCATGGCATGAACGCATGCACGCATGTTTGGGTGGGTGGGTGGGTGGGTTTGTGGGATTCACATTGGGATGGCGCGAGGTGATGCGACCGCTGCGAGCGTCTGGTCAAGTCGCCGAGTGGCTAAGCAGGTGCAAGCAAGGCGCGTGTTTCAAACGTGCCCGTCTCCGTGCAGCACATGCGACCGCGGCTCCCTCACCGTACACGACGCCGTGCTTGAGCTCCTGCACCCTACTGCTGCTGCTGCCGCTAGGCTCCGTGCTGCTAGTTCGCGCGTCTGCCGCCCGTGTCGCTGCTGCCCCCGTCCCAGACGCAGGAGCGCACGCCTCCTCAGCCTCCGCCTCCGCCTCATCCTCTGCCAGGGGCCTGCTGTGCCCGGCCGCCTCCACTGCCAGCTGCCCCAGCTCCACCTCCACCTCCACCTCGACCTCCACCTCGGCGCCATCAGCTCCCTCGCTCCCAGGCAACGCAACGCCCGCCGCCAACGCCGACGCCGCCACCGGCCGCCCCGTGGGCGCCGCCGCCGACGCCGCGACTTCCGCACCCACCGCCTCTGCCTCTGTCTCTGCTGCTCCTGCCTCTGCACCTGCACCTGCTCCTCCTTCTTGTGCTGCTGCTGCTGCTGCTGCTGCCTGGTTTCCGGCTGCTGCCGGAATTCCCCGGGCTGCTGTGACGATGGCTCCGTTGTGTGTGTACACCAGGCTGGGGGCGGGCCTGGCGGACAGGTCCGCAAGCACCAGGTTGAAGCCGTGGAAGCTAGTGGCGTCCAGGGACTGTTCGCGCGTGTGTTGAGACATGGTGCGGAGGGCGGAGGGAAACAAAACAAATAAACAAAAATAAAAAAATAATGACGCGTGCCGTCCCGTTGCCGCGCTCCAAGTGAAAACCTCAGTAACACAATGCACGTATGCCGCACCGCAGTGCAACCATTGGACCCCGCTCCATCCTCCACCCCCATTATTGGTCTGGAAACAATAATCCCCCCCCACACACTTCATCTTCATATTGACCCACACCGTCCTCATGGGTGGCTAAACCCGGCCCCCCCTTCCCCCGCACACACGGACATGACCCCCAGCTCCCCCCGGTACCTGCGCGAAGGCTGCCGGCGAGGCGTCCCCGGTGAGGAAGGCGGTGGTGATGCCGCCGCGGCTGGCGTGTGTGTAGGGGTTGGCGTGCGTGTGGGGCGCCACGGGGTCAGAGGCGCGCAGGTTGGTGAGGAAGGCCACGCGACCCGCCCGCGTCACGCCCAGCCACGTGCCCTTTCCCTCCAGGTCCCTGCCCCCGATGATGCCGCTGCCATCCGTCCACTCGTGCAGAGGCTGCGTGGGCCTGCAGTGGGGGGGGGGGGGGCGGGGGGGAGGGGAGGGGAGGGGCAGGGATTTGCCAGGGGTTGCGAGCAACCGAAGCTAGGCGAAAGGCCAACGTATGCGATCAGGGAGGAGATGGTGTTACAGCGGCTAGGGACAGACTGCAGTGTGCGAAGGGCTGTAATGCCTGTCGTGCGGCGTGCGCCCTGCCTGCCCGGCGCGGTCGGAAGATCGGCACCGGCCGGAATAAAGAGGCGCCTACCGCATTTCCTTCGCCCCGCCCAGCGCGCCGCTCCCCCGCGCGCCTGCCAGAGGCGCTACCGCCCTTGTCCCCGAGGCCCAGAACCGTGGGGCGCCCAACCTTTGCCCCCAAAGCGTCGGGCGTGCCCGAGCTAGCGCTGCACGGCTACTGGCATCTCACCTATCAAAATATTCGTCGCGGTTGAAGGCGAGCAGAAAGCGGGGCCCGTCGGGCGCATCCAACACGAAGAAAGACAAGCACATCGTTTACGCGGCTAGGCAAATCCGTACACTTTTACGTTTAAGTTATTTACAGTTGAACTGGGTGCGCCAAGTTTTAGGAACTGGTCGAGGTGGCCAAGGTTCGCGTTTCGCTTCAGCTCCGCGCTTCGCGCGATTAGATAGGCATATACAAATTTCAGTGCAATTTATCAATTAGCATGATGTTCGCAGCTGCTGCCGTTTGCACGCGACCGCAGGCCTGGGCCCCTTGACGCAGGACTTGTTGACGCGGGGCACGAGGCAGCTCCCCCATTGGCCCCATCGGGTCCCCGTTGCCGCGTCCCAAAGCCCCTCCCATGCCTTCGCCTCACCGCCCGCACGCCAATCTGACGGCATGCAACTATGCTGCATTGTTCAAGCTCAAACAGGGCGCAAGGGGTCAGCGGTTAAAGGCTACAACACCAAAACGCAGTTTCTTGGAAGCACCACCAACATCAACTGCAACTGGCTGGGCCCCTTGACTTGATCACCAGTACCCCGCGCAACTCGGGCGCGCACATCGCCCGGAACATGCCATACATGGTATCAATGTAATTTGTGAACGCCAAAAGACGGAGTACACCATATGGGGCTGCGTAGTGTCGTAGCACGGGTTAAACGCCATGCACACAGAGTCACAGACGTGCATATGGTTGCGGACCCCCTTGGTGGATCACCACTCGATGCTGGCCGGCCCCTCAAAACAGTCCGTGCTAGGAGAGCTCCACCGAAGAATAAAGATATGTACGTAGGAACGAAAGATGCAACCCAAAAGAAAGAAGCAAGATAACCCCCATGCTGCAACCAACTTTCCAGCATATCACAAGCACCTGCGGAAAGGGAACGTCTCTTCCTCTCACGGCACACAACAAACCAACAGCCATAGAAAGCCTGCTTTCTTGTATATTCTGCACTGGCACCTGCTCTGAGCGCGGCATTATCAAGGAAACGGAACAGACACTGAAATTGGGCCTGCCTACGCCTGACTGGACCTGACTAGGCACCTCATCCCATTTCACATCGCGCTTGACTCACACACGCAGTCCGTCCGAACTCGAGAGGCCTCACCCCAGCCCCACAGATCCGACAGCCCCCAAAACGAGCCAAGCGCCTCAGCAGTAACCCAGCTCTTCATTTCTACCATCCGCTCACCAAGCCCTGCAGCTGTCAGCACACCGCCGCACACCTTCCGTCCAGCTGGGGTCCGACGGGTCCCCCTCCGAACCACGTTCTTCCATTATGATGATGACTGACAGAGCCAACCCCTCACGGCTCATTTATCGCGTCGTGCGTGTGACTGTGGCGGCGGCGCCCACTCGCCGGCGCGCGTCCGCGACTGCCTCGCATGTGGAGCTAAAGGTGGACCAAATGGACGATTCCCGTAACAATCAGAACTAACCTGACATGCTTACGCCCTGCTCTGCCGGACACACGGTGCGACCAAGCCAACGCACGCAGTGGCGGCGCTGGCCCCCTTACCCTGGCCTGATCTGCCCTATGGCCTGACCTGCCTCGAGGGAATCGTGTTAATTGACATCATTGTCCTTATTCTGTAGCGAGCCCGTTGCAGCGCCGCTGCCAAGCCGACGGACGGGCCGCCGGCGCCGCCGTCTGCGCCGCCGCCCCCTTCAGTACTTTACGCGATTGCGCAAGTCGGTCGTGCGGTACTGCAGCGCGCGGCACCTGCAGGCGGCAGCAAGTAGAGCATGCACGTCTCTCGCCCTTGCGTCCTCAGCGCTAACCAACCCCCATTCTCTGCGTGACGGCGTGCGCGTTGTGGCAGACACGTCCAACCCTACTCCCGGTGCTTTCCACCCCACGCACCCCGCACTGGCGGGCTGTTCAGATTCGAAACTGGCGCAAACTACCCCACCCTATTCCACGCCTCCACGCAGTCGCTGCCGCCACCACGGCCCGGTGCCTGCTCACCTCTCCTTCCAGCGCAGGTAGCGCGCGTCCGCCCCGTGGCCGCTGCCGCCCACCTCCACAAGGCGGTCAACCCACACCACCTCGGGCTGCGGCAGCAGCTGCAGCAGCCGCTCCGCATTCAGCTGCAGTGATGGTGGTGGCGGTGGTGGTGGTAGTGGGGGACCGGGGCCGGGGGGAGGAGTGAGGACAGCGTTGGTATCAGCACAGGCATTCACGGGTGAGGAAGCAGCTGGCGGGCGACCGAAGAAAACGGGGATGCCCGCGGTCGGTTCGTGTCTGTGGCTCAATGCGTGCGCCTTCACATTTCACCAGTCCTGCCCTGCTTTTCCTCGCGCTTTTAGCCCCCGTGCGTATATGTCATCCGGCGGTGCGCAATCAGTGTGTGGCCATGCCGCGCAGTCAGTCGCATCATGCGGCCAACCCCACCTACCTGCACCAGGTCTGCGTAAGTCACGTGAACGAAGGCGTTGGAGGTGCCGGGCGGCGGGGGTGCGCCGGCAGCCGGGCCTCCCTGCGGGATGGGGGAGGGAAGCCAACACCGTGCGCACACGAAGTCAAAGGCACAAGTTCGTGCATTTCATCGCTCACGTCTTCAGTCAGCAACGAGGTATGGCATGTGCACCTGACATAACAGCAGCATACCGTTTATCTCATGGCACGAACCGCAGCCCTAGCCCCAGCCCCAGCCCCAGCCCCAGCCCCAGCCCCAGCCCCAGCCCCAGCCCCAGCCCCAGCCCGCCGGCCACCCACGCACCAGCGCCAGGCGCGCCGTGTTCTCGGGCGACGGGGTGCGGTGCTGCTGCGGCAGCCAGCTGAGCAGGTGGCGCATCTCCACCGCCAGCAGGCCGCGACCGGTGTCGGCGGGGGCGGGCGGGGTGGCCAGGCATGCTGCGGTGCGCGAATGGCAGCGACAGCAGCCGCAGCAGCAGCATGACCACCAACAGGGGCAGGCAGGTACGGGCTTCGGGTAACTAGGGGCCAGGCACAACGGTTTTGGGAGGCCGGGCAAGTTTGACACACAGTTCAAGGTCGCGCGTCGGCGGGGGGGGGGGCATGAATGCGTGTGCCGGCATGCCGGGGTTGTGGTGCTGTGCGGGGGGCCGTAGTTAATCTCACGGTCCATTCCGGGGTCGCTGGCTCACTCCATGGGCTTGCACTGACTCACATGTGTGCATGAAGCCCGTCCACTCGCACTGCAGCGTGTCTAGGGTGTCGCCAAAGGGCTGCACCACGTCGGTGGTGTTGATGTGCACCCACGGCACCGTGTGGCGGATGGGGCGGGTCATGTTGCGCCCCCAGTCACTCAGCACCTGCACGCACACAAAGCGGTGCGCGGTCCCCGGGAGCGCGTCAGAGCGGCGCGTAAGAACGGCGCATGCTAATATCACGATTGTTCAACAGCCGCAAAGCAAAAGCCAAGGAGCCAAGTAGCAATGAAAAGACTCACCCAGTCGGCGTCGCAGGGCGCGGCCGGCCAACCCGCCACCGCCCCCAGCGCCAGCGCCACACGTGCCAGCTCCTCTGACGCCCGCAGGAACTCATCCTTGGCTGTGCGCGGGTCGGTCGGTCGGTCGGGGTGACCAGGCCGCAGCAAGGAAATGCACGCCGCAAGGCGGGCCTCAGCAGAGCGCAAGCACCTCGCAGCGAGAGCGGGCAGCCCAACACACAAGCCGCTGTGCGTAGGTGGGGCGACAACATAGGACAACACAGGAGGACACAGGACAGCGCAGCGACAGCGCCACTTACTCAGCCCGCTGTGCACCACGCCGGGCGCGTAGGCCACCACCCGCACCAGCGGCTGGTGCTCGCGGCGCTCCACACGGTCGGCGGCTGTGGCGTAGTAGACCCGCTCGCTGCCGCCCTCCGATCTGGATGGGGCATGTGTGGGTCCGAGCCGCGAGGGAGGGGAGGGGATTCCAGGCATGCAGGGTTAAGAAAAGGGGAGGAGTTGCAGGGATACAGCGATACAGAGAGCAGTAAGCGGCAGTGAGCATGGTCACAGGAGTATGCTGTCCCGATTACAACGGCGGCGTGAGGCGCAATAAGCGCGCGCGTCAGCGCTCTAAACAGGGCGCAGCAGGTGCGGCACCCAGCGCGGCACGGCCAGTACCGGTAGTCCTCTAGACCGCCCCTCGGCCACACACGCAACGAAACCCCATCCTCGCTTTCCCAAGCCCACCCAGCCACCCATGATCAAAACATCTCTCTCCTTCTCTCCCCTCTCGGCCCCCCTCCCTCTCGCCCACCCACCCACCGCGCCGCCAGCTTCCAGTCGTACTGGTCGGCCAGCTTGAGGATGAGGGTCTTGGTGTCGCTGGTGCCGTCCAGCGTGTTGACGTGCACGTGACCGATGGCGGGCCGGAAGCGCGGGTACAGGTGCGCGTGCCAGTGCCCGAACCGCCCCACCGACCACCAGGCGCTCTCCAGCCAGGCGCCGCGGATGGTGCGGACCCAGGGGTCGCAGCCCTCGCACGGCTTGCCCGTGTCCACTGCGGTGGGTTGGGTTGCCAGCGGTGCGGGAGGAGGGGGGCCGTGGGCGCGCCGGCATGTGGGCAGGGGGTTGGCGTGAGGCGGCAGAGGCCGCAGAGGCCGCAGAGGCTGCAGGGGCCGCAAGCGGTGTGTGCCTTGCCGGGTTGCTGGCCCCCGTGTTGCGGCTGCCTCAACCCTGAGGATCGCGCTGGGTGCAGTCACTCACTTGTGGACAGGAGCGCAAAGGTCTCCTTGGGGGTGTTTGCCGCGGCCTGCTGCGTGGCCGGGTCCTCGGGGTCGGGCGGCAGCGGCATGCCTGCACGTGTGCGGGTGCGTGTGTGTGCACACATTTGACACCATCACACACGGGGCGGACACGGGGCAGCGCAAGGTGGTTTGGCACGTCCGCGCACTGCAACCGCGCGCGCTTATGGGAGCCCACTGGCACCTCAAGGTGGTGGCGCGGGTTACCGCCCCTCTCACAGAAGCAACAGGCACGTACGACCAAGTTACGAGCCCCCTGGACGCACCCAGGGTGGTGTGTAGGTCTTGATAGGCGGCCCGGAAGGCGCGCGTGAACTCGCCGGGCGGCGCGAACAGGTTGCCCCCCAGCTTCTGTGGCCACTCGCCACCTGTGATCATGGCCATCGACCACGGCAGGCGTCATGTTAGGAGCGGAGAGCAGCGGTATACAACTTGAGACACCGGGTGCGCTGGGAGCACGGCAAGCAAGCGGCCGTGCGCGTTGTAGCTGTACACGTAACAACAACGTTGTAGTTGTACACGTAGCAACACGCCAGCTGTGCTGCAAGCACCCCCGGGCGCACGCACCAAAGTGCGGCATCGCGAGCTGTGCGGTGCGCAGGCGGTAGGACGCCTGTTTGCCGCCGCTGGGGGACGACAGGGTGCCGGGCGGCGGCGTGACGCAGGGCCAGGCATCGCACACCAGCTCTGACAGCGGCGGCTCTTGGACGTAATCCTGTTGTTGGACACGGGTTGCGTCAACATGCGCACACACGACACACATTGGGCACACGCAGGGGTGTTCGCAGATGTGCGTCTATCTGCACGCGGGACGGGGAGTACGGCTGCCCCCATGATTGCATCAAGTGGAAGCCACCAACCCACCCACCCACCCACCCACCCACCTGCTCTGCGAGCTTTGCCCCCGAGATGTTGTAATGGTAGTTATCAAACTCCTGCATGGGGGTGGTTGCGGTGAGCAGCGTGTGTGTAAAAAGGCTAGGGTTGGCTGGAATGCTATATAGCCGGAACCGGCTAGTGTTATATAGGCTATATATAGCGCTATGATGCTAGTCTAGTGTTAGTATGCTATGCTAGTTGGACGGGCCACGCTTGTGGGCACATCCAAACCTTCACGGATTTAAGCGTTGGATGTATATTATTGTTCCTTACTTCCTCCTCTCTTATAATATTGCGGTATGGGCATCAGCACACCGCGGCGATACTTCGCTATCCAGGAATGCCCCCATGGCTGCCCACGCGTGCCATCCACGCACGCAGGCCCCACTAACCCCCCGCTAACCCCAGCTGCTCCCCAGTCCCCAATAACCCCCCGCTAACCCCATCTCTAGTAGTATTCCGTCTCTACTAACCGGCACACACCAAGCCTTCCGTGCACTGCAACTCCCACAACCTGCAGTCCAGTTATCGTCTGCGCAAACGCATGGACGAAAGCGCTTGAAAGTTTGTGTAACACTATATAGTGCTCGTCTAACACTATATAGCATAACATTAGAGGCATGCTAGACAAAACCCTGTCTAGATAGCATGCATAGCACGGGGTCCATATAGCATATATCCTCTGTAGAGGCTATATAGCTGCTATGCTAGATATCTATACATAGCATCGTGCCAACCCTAAAAAAGGCCGCAGACGATGTTCGCTCGAACACCTGTAAGAGGGCTGACGTTGGACGTTTCCTGGTCGCGGGGCGGGCCAGCCATGCGCGCGCCGTGCAGCTTGGTGCCTGGAACCCGGGCTCGCGGCAATCCTTTCCCTGCTGGCCCTCCCGCGGCCCCGCGCCACCACTGGACGCCCGCGCCCCCCACACCACCACCCCACACATCCCCCCCCACACACCTGGATGCCGCCAGCAAACATCTTCTTCCAATCGGGGGAGTCCTGCGGTGAAGGTGGGGGAGGGGGAGGATACACTGGCGCCCTCGGCACGGGGAGCACAGCCAAGGCAGCCAGGCGAGCCCGCGGCGACCGAACCGAACACCACTTGCACGATTGTTTTGCCCAGGCCAGCCAGGCCGCAGCAAAAGTTAGCTGTTCGGAGACGAGCATTTACACTCAAGCAGTCGCAGACAGCTCGTGTGCTCGGATGCGCGTGTGTGTGTGTGTGTGTGTGTGTGTGTGTGTGTGTGTGTGTGTGTGTGTGTGTGTGTGGTTACAAAGTGGTGCGCACTTCTCGTGGGCCTCAGCCGTGGTCGTGTGATGCAGCAGGTGCGACAAGATTTTCACACAGTATAGCCAATGACAGAGAATGACAGGGAAAACGGAGGGTGCGTGTGGGTGCAATGTGGCTGGTGGTGCCGGCATGATGGCTCACTGACAGTTGTACTTGCTCGGTGGGGCTGCGTGCGCCTCCGGACAAACAGCAGCAGCAGAAACCCATCCATCCATCCGCAGGGGCTTACGGTACCAGGTGCCCCAGCAGCGCTCATACATGCAGCCCATGCCTCAGCAGCCGCCGCTCTCACGGCTCACCCACTCACCCAGGCCAGCTTGTGCATGACCGCATAGAAGAGCGGCCGGCCCGCCAGCGCCGACAGCATGGCCTCTGCAGCAGCAGCCGCCACAGCGTGCGCCCACCCATGCACCGTGCGGCACGCGCACGAGGGGCGCACGTTCAGAGCGAGTGCAGACTTCAGATTTTGAGGACCACCAAACACCGCCAACTGCCGCCACAAAGATCTGCGCACTCACGCACGCACACACGCACGCCGTACCCCCTTTCCACTCCCTCCGCACCCGCCCGCCCACCCGCCCACTCACCTGTCAGCATGGTCTGGTCGTCTGTGGGCAGCCCGGTGTCCCTGTCCGCCAGCGCGCTGGACAGCTGCCGCAGCCGGCTGCAGTCCTCAGACCAGCGGACTGCAGGTCACATACATGCACACACACACACACACACACACACACACTCTCCCTTGTTTTCTCTAACACACACACATGAGACTCAAGGCGGCAACCATGTAAACCATAGTTACACACACGCACACGCACACGCACACACACGTGCGCGCGCGCGCAGTTGAAGCATTGGGCAACGCAGTAGGAGCACAGGAGCGTAAGTGGCAAGCACGGGGTGCGGTGCGAAACATACAGTAACGTGTGGGAGTATGTGGGCCCCAGGAGCTTGAGTGAACGATTACCGCGGGGCCCATCCAGCGACAGGGCAGCAGCAGCACTGGACCTGCCCCAGCCCCCAGTCCCAGATAGAGCACCAGCTCCACACCTGCCCGATGTACAGCTTCGTACAGGATCCACGCGATAGGTCCGTTCGACTTGGCGTTCTGCGCGGGTGCACATTCAGCATCTATCAGCAATCCGCCATCTACAAAAGCGACCCACGTGAAAGAAGCTTCCTGCAACCTGGCAATCTGGCATCGGCTCGTCTGTGTTGCTCTCTCCCCAAAGGCCACACCTGAATGTACGTGAAACCACCTGCGGAGGGCACGTTGATAGGGCGCGACGAGGTTGGTGGTGGCGAGGTCAGTGCTAGGCGCAACAACAGCGGTCCAGCATTGACTGTGCGCCTCCGCGCAAGCACACCTACACATATGCCGGTCCCACGCCCAAAACCTCACGCACACGTCGCGCCCCAACAAAATGCATGCGCGGCCCCCCCTTTCCCTTGCCTGTGAACACCCCTTCACACGACTTCCATGTACATTCAACATGATCCCAAACACGCACCATTAATAGTCATGACGCTCTCACTCTGACTGAACATGTTAATGGACGCCAGCGGCGGCTGCAGGGTTCAGGGTGCGGGCCCGTGCGGGGGCCGTGCGGATCATGTACTCATCAGCTCAGGTGCCGGCGGCCATGAGAGGAGAATGAAAGAAAGGAGCTACAAGAGGATGGGGATGGAGGAGGAAGGCATGTGCACTGCCTCCCTCCACAATATGGGCCTTGCCGGCACCTGTGCGGCGCGTCTTTCCACGGCGCATGCGGCTGCGTCCTCTCACCGGCGATGACCCCCAAACCCGGGTACACCCACCCTCCTCCCCCACGCCTCAAGCTCCGTGGGCACGGGGAATGCCCCCAGCTGCATCACAACCCCGCGGCCCCCATACAAATCTGTCTTCTCTCTCACCGACTTGACCCGCTTGTACCAGTCGTCCAGAACCACTGTGTCGGAGTCTACGGCCAGCACGTTGTAGCCCATGGCCACCGCCCGGCCTGTGTGCGAGTGTGTGTTGGAGAGCACAAGGGAGAGCACGTATGAAAGACCGTGTGTGCGAAGCGACAGGAACGCGACCTGTGTGTCTGTGTGAGTGTCAGATGCAGGTGGCTCCATGTCACTCGCTTCGCCGATGTCTTTCGCCTGCCATCGTGCGACCCAATTGCCTCCCCCGGCCGCTGTTGCTGCCGGCTACAAGGCCTGCTGCCTCCACGCCTGCAGCTTTTCCTTCCGTCAGCCCCACCAGCCCCACCAGCCCCACCAGCCCCGCCAGCCCCACCCACCCGCCGTCCACCACTTCATCCAGCGCTCCGGCCGCCCGTTCTGCTCCTTCATATACCTAAAGCCGCTCGCCATGGGCTTGCCACTGCATGGTGGGGACAAGGAGACAAGCGACAGGACGTAGCTACGTTGACAGGGGCAAACAATTGCCGGCGGGTGAGGAAAGTACACAATGTAATATCAAGGCGCCCTGACTTGATACCCAAGAACAACTCCAATGAAACTGTGCCGCCCGCCACTTCCCCCCCCTCCGACCCGCTGCGCACCCCGGGCTCCCCAAACCCTGCCCCTACTGCCCATCCGTGCTTCCCGCCCCTTGCTGCCCACCCCCAACCCACCCGCGCCCACCTGTGCCCCGTCCCCCGCCCCCTCTGCCCGCCCCCGCCCCGGCGCCGGCCCCCACGAGTACGTACGGCACACGCAGCACATAAGCACACACGCACGCACGCACGTGGCGGGGTCGGCGTTGGAATAGTGGCCGCAGCTGACGGGGCCGTACAGGTGCGTGTACGGCGCCATGAGGCGCGCCAGCTTGAAGCAGGAGGAGGGCCGGTCCATGACCACGAGCACGTGGGACCAGCCCGCCTTGCGGTAGCGCTGCAGGAACTGGCCTGTAGCAGCAGGGTAGCGGTGGATGGTGGGCGGCGCAGGGGTGGCGGGTATGGGGTTGGGCGTGTGCCGTATGGTGAAGGACGGGGGGGCTTTTGCTCGTGGCCATGCGTGTGGAAGCTGGTGATCCACCGTCGTTGCGGACGAGTGCGCTGCCTGCGCTGTGGTCGCCATCACTGACCCATAGGCCATAGCCAGTCCCCTGCAGCCCCAAGGACTGGCCCCGTGCAGCGCACGCGTGGTGCATGCGTGCCGCCATCGACAAAGCGCAGACCAACGCTCTGCCCCACCCCAAAAAACTCACCCGCCCCTGACACCCGAGACTCCACCGTGAGGATGATCTGCGTAGAAGAGTTCATTGTTTGGCCGGCGCGAGCGCGACCAAGTAAGGCGGCGGCCGGCGAGGCGGGCGCACGTTGGGGCGCGTGACTCCCGAAACAGAGTGGTCCAGGTTTTGCTCTCCGAGGCGCTCGCCCCCGCGTGCCTCACAGTTCAATAGACGCCCTCAATCCTTGAAGCCCCTACTTAGCCAGCGGACCACTCGGAAACCGCGCGCGCTGGGCACATCACTCTCATGCTGCGCCCCGCACCTCTTTCTCCCAGGCGGTGCTCTCCAACGCCGCCTTCAACTGTATCGTTGAATCTAGGCCACCGATGTAGCCTTTTGTTTTCTGCCAGGAGCAATAGGTTCCCGTCTTGCCGTCTATCGCCTCGGAGCAGAGGGCCGCGTCGCTGCTCCAGAGTAGCAGCGACAAACATAGCAGTCCAAACGGCCAACAAAACATCTTCTTACGCGGGCATCTCGCTATCCTGCAGTGCTTTGCCCCAGCTCCAGCTTGCGAAGCGCTAGCTTGGACGCCCGCAACGAGGCGTCGATTAAGTTACTGGAGGTAGACCGTAATAGGAGTTTAGTCGGTCGTGACACAGCGCTGAAGAGTTTTGGCGGGCTGTGCCGGTAGTCAGACGCGCCCGACTGCCAGGGAGTCCGCGTTGCAGTACGCAACACAGCTCGCACTGTATAGGGCAGAACCAGTATGTAAACAAAGGAAACTACGGGCTTGGTTGTAACCCTGGAGTTCACAAATTCCTTCGCACACTTTCGCTCGCGGACTTGTCAACCGCCGGTCTCCGTGCCCCCCGCGCGTGCGCACGCGTTCCGTTGTTAGCTCCTTTAGATGCAACATGTGGATACACGTCTCTCTGTAGTTTTGGCTTATCTCCAATGCCTTGCTTGATGCAGAAGCGTGACGCTGGGCACATGCAAGCGCGGCGACCTAATCTTTCTGGAGTTCCAAACAAAGGGTTCGACGTGTTTTGCGACTAACTTTGGTACTTGAGAGTCACTGAACACGAGAGCAGGCATCCCGGGCTTGGGTTGACAATTGGGGCATGGGGCCGGGGTAAAGGCACTGGGTAATGGGGGCGGGGGATGGCGACCCCGTCTCCGGCATGGCCAGCACAGACTCTGGCGACCCACTGCCACCCCAATTTCATATTTTTTGTGCCAACTATACTGCTTCATTGGAATTTATAGCCATGTGACTATTTTGCGAAGAACCCATACCCACGATGGCGTCCGCTCGCTGCTGCATAAAATGCGTGGGCCTGCGGCTGATGGTATGATATGATATGACAAAATTCAACTAGAAAACAATTAGTTTTAAGCTTGGGGGACCCGGCGAATGGCCAGACTGGCCGTGGAATACCTAGCGTGCCGCTCGCGCCCCACCGGTGCAGGTCTTGCTGCTGTTGAGTCTCGCCGCTTGGACGGAGGCCATAATTAGCAAAGGCTTGGAGGAGGAGCGCCATAGAGAGCTGTTGGGAGGAGGCGAGGCGGCAGGGGTGCCGCAGCAGCAGCGGGAGAAGGCAGAGGAGAGCGTGCTAGACGACGCTTGCGCTGAGGATAAGCTGCTGCTGGCTAGAGAGGCCGCAGTTGAGGCTACACCCAGAGATGCAAGCGCAGCCGCGCTGGCGGATCCGGATGCTGCTGAAAATTTGGCACACAGGTCAACTACAGACGTGGTGCGACGGCGACAGCTGCAGAAGCTCAAGCAGCAACAGGAGCAGGAGCGTTGGGCTGAGGGCGCGGACCGCGGTGGCGGTGGTGGTGGAAACAACGGGGGCAGGGGCAGGGGCAGCGGCGGCGGCGGCGGCAGCGGCGATCCCGGGGTTCGGTCGTACGTGCTCACGGGCGCGGGGCAGGCTCGCGGCGAGGGCAGCTCGGGCGGGTTCCCCACGGTGACGTCCACACGCCTGCGGTACGACTGGCGGCAGGTGGTGGGCGACCTGCAGCCCATCCTCATGTGAGCGGCGGCTTGGTGGCGTGGCGTGTGTCACACACGGGGAAGAGTTGAGGGGCACCCGGGCCTCACTGCTGTTGCTGGCAGTAGTTCCGTTGTGCTCCAATGCTCCAGGGGAGGGCGCGAGGGGCACCCCATGCATGTATGGCCGCGTGGCTGTGGTGCTGCCCTGTCCCGGTGTAGGGTTCGCGCAGGGGAGGGAGGTAGGACACGTCCATGCGCCGCAGCTAGTTGCGGTGATGGCGGTCTAGGTTCTGCACCTGTCGGTGTCACGCCTGTGGCCGATGCCGCCGCTGTGCCTGCTGTCGCGCACCGCGAGCAGGGCGGCGCTGGGCCCGGAAGTGGCCTACTGGCGGCGCAAGCGGCCCACGTGCGGCGACCTGGCCGCCACCGCCTCGCAACTGGCGGCCGCGTGAGTGTCAGTGGTAGTGGAGTGGAGCGGTGTGGTGATGTGAGTGGTGGTGATAGTGGTGGCCGAGTGGTGGTGTCAGCGGTGCCACCCCGCGGCGGAGATGCGGTCGTGCGTGCATTGTGCGTCAGTGTGCGTCGGTGTGCGTGCAATGTGCGGCAGTGTGCTTCAGAGTGTGCGGCAGTGCAGAACGGATGGCGCTAGGGCAGTTGACTGCCTCCCTGCGTGCCATGTCCAGTTGCGGAGTGTCCGGTGCGTCCGGGCAGTGCACGAGACGTAAGGCCAGGGTGCGGTGCGGTGCGGTGATGCCGACTGATGCCGTCCTAGCGGCGGCACCAAGCGATCCTTGCACTGGGAGGCACCAGACAGCACGCACCACCACGCAACGTTTTTGTTGTATGTAGACTACACTGAATGCAAGTAATACAGCACCACTGCTTTTTTCGCCTCGCCTCGCCTCGCCTCGCCTCGTCTGCCCGCAGCGCGCCAGACAACCTGCGCCTGGTGCTGCTGCGCAACACGCCCGGCAACGTCAGCACCGCCACCGCGCCGGCGCTGAGCTGGCACTTCCTCACACCGCCCCGGGGCGCGGCGGCGGCGCCGGGCGCGCTGCGGCCCAACGCCAGCGGCCGCGTGCGGCACGCCTGGCCGCCGCTGGAGCCGGCGCCGCTGGGGTCGTGCGACTTCTGCCACAAGCAGGTGTGCACGTGCGTGGGTACGTGCTCACATGCGCATGTGCAGTGCGTGGAGCGTGTGTGTGTGTGTGTGTGTGTGTGTGTGTGTGTCTGAAGGTGGTGTAAGAAGCAGAGGTGGGGAAGGACAGGGCGCAGTGGCCGCCGAGATGGAAGGTGCATGTTCGCCCCTGGGCCCCACAGGGTCGGTCGGTGTGCCAGCCCCAAGCATCTTTCGCATGCGGCCCTGCCGTCAGGGAGGCTTTCCCTCGTGGCTTCGTGTGGCTTCAACCAGTACGCCCTCTGTGTGTGTATGTGTGCACGGTATGCGGACACACGCCTCTCGCAGCTGGCGGTGCTGGCCAAGCGGCTGAGTGGCTTCCTGAGCAAAGTCGCCGCGGCCAAGGCGGCCAAGGCGGCCAGCAGCAGCAGCAGCAGCAGCAGTAGCAGTAGTGGAGGCGGTGTCGGCAGTAGCGGCAGCAGTAGCAAGGCCACCGCTGCGGCGGCTGCAGCCGCAAGGCAGCAGCCGGCCGTGCCCGACATGCTGTTCCTGGTAAATGCTGCTGACAACATGCAGCGCTTCGGACGCAACAGCCGGGTGCCGCTACTGTCGCTCATTGTGAGTTGCGGCGGCGGCGGCGACGGATGGTGCTTGTTCTTGCTGTCATTGGGTTTAGTCAGTGTGACCCGCATGCCTGCGCGGTGTCACACGTCTGAGCCGGCTGGTGACGAGAGGCAGCGGCAGGAGGCCTCGTTACGCTGTGATGGGGGTGGGTAGACTTGGGTTTAGCGCCTGTCGCGTGCTGTTCCACAACACGACCCGCATGAAGCGCTTGCCCCCGCCCCTCCCCCGTGAATCTTGCCTTGCCCGTACGGCAAACGTTGAGCTCCTGCAAGAAATGGTGGCCGTCGTACGAGTTGCCCTGGTGGGCGGCCGCCGACACGCCCACCGGCCTGGGCAGGAGGGCAGGCGGCGGCACCATTCAGCCGCCGCCGCAGGCGCAGGCAGCCGCCTCGGGCGGTAGCAGCAGCAATAGCAGTAGTAGATTGAGCAGTGGTGATAACAGCGGTAGTAGCAGCAGCCTGGCGGAGGCTGTAGCAGAGGCTGTAGCGGCATTCCTGCGGCGGCCTGAGCTCGATGACCCGCTACAGCTGCCGGCGCTGCAGGGCTGGCTGCGCCGCCAGGTTGACAAGAGCGTGGCGGGCGCGGCGGCGGCGGCCGCCACCGCCGCTGCCGCTTCAACGGAGGCGCGCCCTGGCGGCGGTGGCGGTGAGAGCAGAGATGCAGCGGCCACGGGGGCGGCGGCGGCTGCCGTTGCGGCGGCGGCGCGGTCAGGTGATGCCGCGGCGGCGGCTGTAGCGGAGCTGGACCGGATGCGGCTGCATGGGGCTCTGGATGCAGATATGCTACTGCCCAACATGGCCGTGGTGGGTGGGTGGATGGGTGCATGCGTGCGTGCGTGGGCGGTATGGCCTGGAGTTCGGTGAGAGAGGCGGCGGCGCGTACGGCACAATCCATCGTGGATGGACTATCCATCGGTCGTATGCCGAGTACGGTAATCGCGCGTGTCCATCTAAAGTAAAGCCGCAGACAGACACTCACTTGCAGGCGTGTCGTTGTGTTGTGCCCCTGTTGGTTTGGGTTCTCTTGGTCGTTTCGCTTTTGGTTTCTGGAATGAACTACCCTCCCCCTCCCCTCACCCTCCCTCGGGCGAGGTGCGCAGGTGCCGCGCGCGCTGCACGCCTACCCCTGGGAGGCGGCCAGCGACAAGGGTGCGTGCGCGCGTGCGTGCGTGCATGCGTGCGTGCGTGCGTGCGTGCGTGCGGCGAGGGGCTGCATTGCAGTGTCAAGCTGTGGTCGGGTGGTTGCATCGCAGTGAGCTGTGGTGGGGTGGCGTGTCGGGCGCAGACAGCCGGGTCTGTCGGGTTCAGGCCGCGAGTTGTCGGGAGGAGGTGTAGGGTGTTGCCCGCGCTATGCCTCTGTACCTCTCAACACGCGTCTTTCCGTCCATGCCCCTTCACGCACGCCCACACACACGCACACGCCCACCCTCACAAGTCGCAACCGCCCTCACAAGCACACGGGGCCCCGACGCACCTCGCTCACTCGCGCTGCAGCCTTCTTCTCCGGTGCGCCCTTCTGTCCGCGCTACAAGGACACGCACGGCGGCGACGTCTGCCTGCGACCTTACCTGGCGGCGCTGGCAGCGAAGCACCCGCAGGTTGGTTGGTTGGTTGGCCGGTTAGTCGGTTAGTTGGTTGGGCAGGTGGATGGGTCGGTGGTTGACCGAAACCCGGCACAGTGCTCTGCGCAACAGCATGACTGAAAGCACGCGCAACATGTGTGCTCCTGTCCCCAGCGGCGACCCCTGCCGTTGACGCTACGCTGACACACACGCGTACGCTGACACACGCTCGCACGCGTGCAGGATCTGGAGGTGCGGCTCACAGCGCCCTGGCAGGGGCCGCTGGGCGCGGCGGAAGGGCTGGGGCCGCCCGTGCGCATTGACGCGGTGAGCGCGGCGTCAGCGTGGGGGCTGTAGCTGCTGCAGTCGCTGCTACCGTAATGGCTGCCCGTCTACCTGCCTACCTAGCTCCCTGATGGGTGGACCAGTGAGCTAGGGCACACAATTACAACAGGGGACTTGCAGCATCCGTCACCTCCCCTACCCTCCCATCCGCGCTTCCTGCCTTCGGGCCCTGCCTCCTCCCACTCCGCTCCTCGCCCTCTCTTCCACTGGACGGACTGGTAGCTGGCCGACCCCTTCTGCCCTTCAACATTGGCCATCCTACGCGTTCCGGTGCCATGCCCTCTGCCATTACCACTACCACCACCATCACGACCATCTCTCACCCTGCGCCGCCCTGCCCCCACTAAGTCTCCGCCCTGCCCCGCCCTGCACTGTCCCCCCTCCCCAGTCTCCGCCCACGCCGCTGCCCGACCACGCCCGGTGGCGCTACCTGCTTGCGCCGGACGGCTACAGCGCCTCCAGCCGCCTGGGGGCGCTCATGGCGGGCAGCAGCGTGCTGCTCAAGAGCAGGTGGGGGGACGGGGTGGTGCATAGCCAGTACATTTGTCAGTCATGTTAACTGTTCTTGGGGTCAGGGCAGCGGGTGGGGGGAGCGGGTGGGGGAGCGGGCGGGTGTAGTGGGCGGGTTAACGGGGGCGGCCGGTCTGGGCCTTTAGGGCGGATGGTGTGCATGGGTGTGGGCGTGTCCGGGCGCGCGGCAGACACCGCGCGCCGTCAGTGCACGCCGTCAGTTACCAGAAAGGTTATCAATTATTCAGTTTCGCCACCTGCCAACCACCAGCGTGACACCACTAGCCGTATCGACTCATGTCCCTGGCACTCCCCTGGCCGGCCTCAACCTCCAGCTTCTGCCTTGCTCCCGCCGCCCCGCATCCATGCTCAGCTGCCCGCCCTACTGCCCACCCTGCCCCCGCCCCTGCCCCCTGCGTCCCCCAAGACTTTTGCATCTGTACACGTTGCATATCTAACACACACACACACACACACACACACACACACACACACACACCTCTCCCTTGTTATCTCTAACACACACACACCACAAGAAAGAAAGGCGGCGTTATGGGCGGGCTTCTCCCTGTTTGTTTGTTTTCTTTACCCAACACCACAAACCCCATCAGGTCTCCCTTCATCGAGTGGTACTACCGGCTGCTGACCCCCGGGTCACACTTCCTGGAGTTCTGGACGGGGCGGCTGAACCGGGACGACGTGCTGCGCGCGCTGGCGGCGGCGCGGCAAGCGGCGGCGGCAGACCCGGCTGGGCTGCAGGCGGCGGTGGCGGCCAACCGGGACATCGCGGCCAGGTGGGTACGTGGGTGGGTGGGTGGGGGCGCGGGTGGTTGTGGGTGGGTGGGAATGCGGGTGGTTGTGGGTGGGTGGGGGTGGGGGTTACTGGTAAACAGTGGGTGGGGGTGGTTGTGGGTGGGTGGGGGTGCGGGTGGTTGTGGGTGGGGCTTCGCGCAGCATGGCATGGCATGGCGTGGCGTGGTGTTGCCACAACGAAACGGGCAGAACTGAGTGTGTGCTCATGTGTGTGCTCATGCGTGCACAGGTACCTGGGCGGCCTGCCCCGGCTGGTGTACTCGCAGGTGACCGTGACCGTGACCGTGCCGGGCGGGGCGGAGGTGGCCCGGGGTGGGGCTTGGGGGCGCGCGAAGTACCGGGTCGACGGTTGGGGCGGATGGTGGAGGCGGATGGTCTGGTGAATCAGCTACTCTGCCTTGTAGAAGGCTTTTTGGGGGGCCCTCAAGGTTGTTTTGGGAGTGTGTGGGGGCGGCCGGGCGTTGCGGGCGTCAAGGTGTATTACTGTACGGCACGGCACGCCTGGGCCCAGGCCTGGCAGCGGCAGCCCGGCCACGATGATGCGGCCAGGGGGCGGCAGCACGGCCCGCACGGCCCGGGTGGTGCCCTCAGCTACCTGTGGCCTTGACGGCGCTCGCCTGCCAGCACCCCGGGGTTTCACACGCCGACTTGGGCCTAGGATTGAATAAACCGCCCCCCATGTACGGCACTACGGCAACTAACCCCCGATGTGGAAATGCCTGTTGCCCCGCCCGCTAAGCGCACCCCTCACCCCTGACCCGCCCGCCCTCACGCCCCGCAGGCCGCGTTGCTGGTGTACCACTCGCTGTTTGGGGCTGGCGGCGGCGGCAGCGGTGGTGGCGATGAGGACGAGAGTGGTGCGGAAATGCGCGACTGCGTGGCTGACCTGCTCACGCATCTTCAAGACCTGGGCCGGCCGCTGGGCCGTGCGGGGGCCATGGGCGCTGGGGGCGGGCTGGACACTGCTGGCGGCGGTGATGGGGCCGGCAGTGGGGCCGGTGGGGATATCGGCGGTAGTGCACTGGATGATGAGGTGGAGGGTGCGGGGTAGCGTAAGGCCTGAGTGAGGCTGGCGGGCGATGAGTGAGGGTGGCGTGTGGCCGCAACAGTGGCGGTGGGTAGGCAGGCGAAGGCGAAGCCGCTGGCGCTGGCGCTGGCGTCACGGACATGCTCTAAAATGCTCAGGTTTCATCACCTGGAGCACGTCTCCAACGCGCATTCCGTTGGTTAAGCATGTCCGCATGTCCTCCACGCAAGCCAATCCCACCACCACCCTCTAACAATAACCTCCCATCCCACACTCCTAGCCCCGATCTACCCTGTGGCCAGCAGGCCAGGCCGTAAGGGGGCTTCGCCATCCATGTGTGGTGCCCACTTCATTCCAGGGGCCCCGAGCCCCCGACAGGCGGCATGGGGGCGGTTGCGCCGTTGCGGACCGCAACGGCCAAGTGGGACACCCTGCGTGAGTTCGTTTCAACGGACACACCTAAATGACCTCATAGACCTGGGCCGGCCGCCATGGTAGCGCAGAGCGGGCTGAGTACGGGCCAATGCAGTGCACTGAGTACAGGCGGCAGTGATGGCTGATGGAGCGGCCGTTCACTGACATGTGATACAGTGTCACACAGCCGGGCGGCGGCGTAGTTTAATTGGAAGAACCCTAAGCACACCTCGGTGTGTTTGGGAGGTCGGGAGTTCGAAAGAGATGTCGAATGTTTCGGCCGCTGGCTCCGGGCCAGGCGCATCTAGGGTATGCACACGTCCCCGTCCTTTGTGACGAGCAGGGACTAGTGCCCGGTAACTAAGACTAGGTATTCGACGCCTAGGTGCTAGCCAAGCACGGTATCGGGTGCGAACCACGTGGTTGGTGGGAATTTCGCTCAGTTTGTATCCCTCACCGGCGTTGCCGGCCAGGAAGTCCTGGACTGCGGAAGGATGCCAGTGTGGGCCGTTGAAGCCAATCGCATACGTGTGGGTGCGAGAGGGGGAAGCCGCAGGGACGTAAGCCTGCGTTATGAACATCGGTAGGAGTACGCCACGATAAGACACGTACGCCTCCCTTAATCAAACGCCAGGGCTCATGGTCCGGCGTGGCACTTCATTTTTTTACTTTTATTTTTTTCACACAGCCGGGGCGTCTTGAAGTACTCGCACACGCCCACTGCGTGAGACTGCCCCGCAGCTCATGTGCCACACGGCGCTACTGCCAGGCGAACAGCACCGCCAGGCAACCTGTCATGAAGCTGCGATGTCTCTGCGGAAGGGCAAGAATCCCCGCTGAACGCAATGGTTATCCCTTCGTTTGCGCGTCCTGTATTGATGCCGGTAGCTTGTGTTACGCTGTCTTAGTCGACCCTCGCTTTCAAGTTACCACCAAACCAAACCAAGACCCAGAGAGACAAGCTGTCGACAGTCAAGACGCGTTACACAGTAGTGCTTTGCGCCTTCCGTCATTGTCGAGAACCCATGTTGCTGTGTATGTGCGAGTTTGGGCCTCCTCTGCGGGTTTCCCCGCTTGATTCCGGAAAAACAATTACCGCTGCGCCAACCAAACCAGCTCACAAACCCGCAAACTCCATGGTACAGGCTACACCATCCAACGCTGTCTCTTCGGCCGTTGGTGGCTTGCCAATCAGGTGAGAGTACATACTGAGAAAACAAAGCGCAACCGCACGTCACGGCGCGCAACCTTCGGTTATTCGTACATGTTAGCTCTCATTCACGCCTACTCCACGTGGTTCACCGGCACTCCATGCCCAGGCACTCCCACTAACATGCATATCAACAAACCACCGCGCTCTGTAGCTCACGACAAGTCATGGCCTTGTGGGAAGGACATTTACGCCGAGGGGGTGAACTTGGTGGCGTAGGCGAAGGCGTTCACGGCCGAGGGGTTGGCCAGGTGGTCGTCCAGGTTCTGGATGGGGCCCTTGCCGGTCACGATGGCCTGGACGAAGAAGCCGAACATGGAGAACATAGCCAGGCGGCCGTTCTTGATCTCCTTCACCTTCAGCTCAGCGAAGGTGTCGGGGTCGTCAGCCAGGCCCAGGGGGTCGAAGGCGCCACCGGGGTGCAGGGGGTCCAGGCCCTCGCCCAGGGGGCCACCGTTGGCGCGGTAGGCCTCAGCCAGGCCCATCACCACAACCTGGATGGCACAAGGAGGCGGGCAAGAGTCAGCGCTCTCGCTTAGGTGGGGAGAGTGTAGGAGGATACAAGCCGGCGCCGACATCAACGTCCTGTCCGTCGCCCCTGCCCGACAGTCACACAGCAAGCCCGGAGCCCCTCTCCCCTCGGACCCCTCAAACTCCCCTCGCATCCCCCACAAAACATGGCTGACGCCCGCATCTCACCTGGAAGGCCAGGGTGGCAATGATGGACTGGGCGTGGATCAGGTTCTCGTTGCCCAGGTAGTTCAGGCCGCCCTCAGCGAAGATCTGGGCGCCGGCCTTGAACCACACAGCCTCACCGAACGGCACGCCGTTCTTGGCCAGCAGCTCGGGGGTGATGCAGCCCAGAGCGCCCAGCATGGCCCAGCGGGCGTGGATCAGCTCCAGCTCGCGGTAGCGCTTGAAGGTCTCGGGGTCAGCCGACAGACCGGCGGTGTCCCAGCCGTAGTCGCCGGGGAACTCGCCAGTCAGGTAGGCGGGGGTGTCGCCCTCCGAGAAGGGGCCTGCAGTGCAAAAGAAGCAAAGCAGCAATAGCAGAAGGTTAGAGAAGAGATTGGGAAAGGCGAAGAAAGCTCGCAACGTGCAACCGGATCCTTAGGATGTGCGTGTACGCTGTCCTAGTGCCGCCCGAGGCCATAATAGTAGCAAGTGTGCCTCCATGCATGCCGACTTGATAGAAGGAGGCACAAATGAGGCCACCGGGGCGTGTGGAGGCGACCCGAAGAACCCTAGAGCCGAATGGCGCGACCCAGCAAACTCACCCAGGAACTTCGGGCGGTCGGGGCCGTACCACTCAATAGCGGCGCGGGGCACCACGCGAGCGGACTGCGAGGGGGAGAGAAGCAGGTGCGAGCGAAGGCGACGTCAGCAAGAAGTTGCAGCGAACTTTCGAGACGGACAAGCTCGCGCCCTGAGCGGCCGATGCTGCCGCTAAGAGGTGAGTGGCCCTCAATGACACCGCAATGCTGCAAAGCCACGGGGATCTGGCCAACTGCTCGGCGCCTGAGGCAAGCGACCAAACGACATGCGCGCGCTGCTGTCAACTCACCCGGCCGCTGACGGTGGGGCGCACGCTGGAGCGGACGGACGACTTCATGATGGCAGCCATTTTGTTGAGGTTGCTGTGGAGAAGTTATGAAAGCTTCTGCCAAGATTAGGACAGGGCCGCGGCATTTAAGGGGCCCCGCGGGCGTATCTGCTCCAGGGTGGGGCCGTACGCTCTCCAGATCGGCCTGGCCGGTCGCGCGCGCTCGCTGGCATAGCGCGAAATCGGCATAGCAGCATGTTAGGGCAACTGGCGACTGGGCAGCAGGGATAGTGCGCGAGCGGGCCCTGGCCATTAGTAGTGACGAGCGCGTCGCCTGGCGTGCTCCTAGGCGCAACACAACCGGCAAATCTCACTTGCCACATAAAATTACTGAGCGGGCAGAATAAGCGCACTAGCACGAAGCTGCTTGCTTTCAGTTAGGGTCGCTTTTGCAAGGGTGTGCCTATTGATGTACTCGCAGCCCAGTTATACTAAAATAATTAATAGGGCGTGGTTCTGCAGCTATCAAACGGCTCTGGAACGAGGACGGGTGAGGCCCTGGCAGCAGGCGCATTTCGGGCGCAAAGGGCAAGGGCTCGCAGGTATCCGGGCGGTCGCTGTCCCACTGTGACGAGCCTATGCGCGTTGCATATTATGATTGGATTCGGCAGCGGTGCGAACTTAGGACATCGGGGTAGTCATGCGCGGCCACGGGTGCTCGTCGCGCCCTGCGCCCCCCTGGCGTGCTTCGAATCGAGCGGTGTGGTCCTCACCTGATGCGTGGGGGTTGGAAGACTAGACCCCTTGGGCTGTAAGCAAACTGCACTCGGGCCTGTGCATCACACACGCATGGCGTGGGCGACGGCCCCTCCGAACTGGCGCCGGGAATGGCAAGGACAGACAATTCGCAGACTGGGAAATTAGAGGGCTGCAGAAGGTTCTGGGGGAAGAGGCAAGGTTTTGCTGACGCCAGCTAGCTCGGGGTCAGAAAGCGGAAAGCGCCGGGAAAGTGCGGCTCACGAAAGATCCAAAGGCGCAGGTGCGCTGCAGCTGGGCTCGACCTGCGCCTGCTGGGCTCGGGGCGGCTTCAACTGGCCTTACGCCGGGGATCGGGACTAGGAATGCCATGGTGATGCGGTGCGGGCTGGGACGGCGTGTGTGCTATAAACGGCTGCAAGTGACTGCTTGGCGAGGTCGGGGATTACGATGGGGGAGGTGCGGCGCGGCAGGTGCAGGCTGAGCGGCGTGCTGGCGTTGGACCGGACCCCTAGGGAGTGCAACATCCGGGCCTGGCCCCTGGACTGACACAGGACCAGGGCAAAGCTAGAGCCTTCCTTGGGCCGAGAGATGACATAGGCTATGTAGGCTATGCAGCAATGACGGGGGACCCGGTGCAGCGCCCTTTTGACACACCGCCACAGTCCAGGGGCATCTGCATTGGGCGTCCTGCTGCGCAGTCGCCAGCTGCCCCAGCATGCTGCTTTGCAGATTGCGCGCAATGCCAGTCAGCGGCCGGGTGAGTTGACAGCAGCGCATGTCGTCAATTCGCTTGCCTCCGGCGCCGAGCAGTTGGTCAGATCCCCACGGCCTTGCAGCAGTACGGACATGCGCAAAATTGCGAACGCGAAAGCTGCAGAGGAGCGCTGTGTACGCCGGCAGCGTGGCGGCAACCGCCCCAACTCCCAACTAACTTCTAGGATGATCGGGTTCGCAACGGTACTGCACCCGGGGGCCCAGGTACACATCCAGGCGAGGATGCTGCACTTTTCCCAGCGCGAAACAACGACCAGAGCACCGACTTGTGGCGGTGCAAGTCGAAAAGCTGACTTAGGGGCGGCTGGCTGGGGGTGGGGGCGCGGGGGCAGAGGGAGCGCCGGCGGTCCCGGGGGGCCGGCGCGCACGGGTTGTTTCACCCTGGCCCTGTGTAGGCCACTCAAATACGCGTTCAACAAGCCCGGTTTGGGCGCAAACAGCGCGGGGAGCAGGAAGTTATGGGCATGTGAAGGATGTGTGAAACACACACGCTCCTACCTTACCCCACCCGCGGGAGCTGCGCTGGCGGTTGGCACGGCACGCGACTGGAAGGACGGTAGCTGCGCAGGGGGCTGGGGGTGAACTGATGGTTGGCACGGCATGCGACTGGGAGCGGGTAGTTGTGCGGGCGGCCGGCTGCGAGGACGATTGATATTCAGGGGCATTTCTATAAATGGCGGGGCTGCGAAGCTGGCTGTTGGCGCGGCGCACGGCTGGGAGCTGACGGTTGCGCGCGGTGTCGTTTAAGAAGCCTCGTGTGAGCTGCGTGTAAACTCAGTTGGGATTCATGGGGCTGCGCCTTTGCCATCAGCTGCAACGGGGCTGCACACGGGGTTCACACGCAACTGCTGCTGACCGGCGCGGCGGAGGCGGCGCCAGCCGACCCCCACCGCGTGAGGACTCAAACGGGCTGCACTGAAACTGGCGCGGCGGGGGGCGGCGCCGCGCTGTGGGGCGAAAGGTGCGAGGCACAGAAACTCAACGGACACTCAGTCGAAACTCGGAGGAAACTCGAAGGAGACTCAGCAGAAACCCAGCCGCACCTCAGCCGAAACCTCTTCAGTTCATAGCGGCGTGAATAGTCGCGATACCGTCAATGAAGCTAAAATAACTTACAAATGGATCCTTTTCACTGGGCGTAAAGTTCGGACCCCAGCACGCGTGCTGTACTGATCGGTCGCGCCCTAACTCCCGGAGTTACTGCCAGTCCCCCGCGCGCGTCTTGAAGTGCGGGTAGAGGTGGCGGTCAATGGGTTTGGGTTTGCCAATTTCAGCGTCTCGGTAAGTCCACTGTCGCCAATGCGCTGGCGGAACGGAAAGTTATCAAAGTAGGACCCATCCGAAGATGGAAAGGGCAGTCATAAACATGCTCGGCACTCCAGCATGTATTGGTTGGTGGTGCATCCGTTCTACAGTGCAACAGTTTGGACGCGCTCGGGATGACTAACACTGTCGGGGTAGTAGGAGCTCTGGGGCAGCATGTCCATGCCAGCCTTGAATGCTGTGTTTGTGGTCTTGGGGGTGTCGGTCAGGTTGCGCCCGAGCACCCACCGAGACGCTGAAATGCGCAGACCCAAACCCCATCGACCGCCAGCTCTACCCGCACTTCAAGACGCGCGCGGGGGACTGGCAGTAACGGATCAGTACAGCGCGCGTGCTGGGGTCCGAACTTTACGCCCAGTGAAAAGGATCCATTTGTAAGTTATTTTAGCTTCATTGACGGTATCGCGACTATTCACGCCGCTATGAACTGAAGAGGTTTCGGCTGAGGTGCGGCTGGGTTTCTGCTGAGTCTCCTTCGAGTTTCCTCCGAGTTTCGACTGAGTGTCCGTTGAGTTTCTGTGCCTCGCACCTTTCGCCCCACAGCGTGGCGCCGCCCCCCGCTGCGCCAGTTTCAGTGCAGCCCGTTTGAGTCCTCACGCGGTGGGGGTCGGCTGGCGCCGCCTCCGCCGCGCCGGTCAGCAGCAGTTGTGTGAACCCCGTGTGCAGCCCCGTTGCAGCTGATGGCAAAGGCGCAGCCCCATGAATCCCAACTGAGATTGCATTGTTACAACAGGGACCACTGACGTGGATCGCGAGCTTCTGCTCTGACCTGAGGGGTGCGCCACCTGCACCGCCCTCATCCTACCATCCGCTAATTCAGTCACCCGATCGACCTTCACTACTCGATTTATAGGAGTCCGCAGCAAACCTTCCGGACAGAATCCGGCCAAATCAACTAAGTCCTAAACTTGTCCAGCCTACTGCATGTCCGTAGTCATTTCATTCCGATCGAAATCGGAGGGGTGTATGGGAATCGAACCCATGACCTCGAGTGAACTCGTCCCTTGACGCTATTCAAACGAAGCGGAACCACGCCACCCCAACTGAGTTTACACGCAGCTCACACGAGGCTTCTTAAACGACACCGCGCGCAACCGCCAGCTCCCAGCCGTGCGCCGCGCCAACAGCCAGCTTCGCAGCCCCGCCATTTATAGAAATGCCCCTGAATATCAATCGTCCTCGCAGCCGGCCGCCCGCACAACTACCCGCTCCCAGTCGCATGCCGTGCCAACCATCAGCTCACCCCCAGCCCCCTGCGCAGCTACCGTCCTTCCCAGTCGCGTGCCGTGCCAACCGCCAGCGCAGCTCCCCTGTCATCCGTTAGCAGTTGGGTGCAGTACCGTTGCGAACCCGATCATTCTAGAAGTTCGTTGGGAGTTGGGGCGGTTGCCGCCACGCTGCCGGCGTACACAGCGCTCCTCTGCTGCTCGCGAAATGCGAAACCGACTGGAAGTTGACGTCGTTTCAGCAGTGCGGCGTCATTGAGCGCCGCTCGCCTCTCAGCAAGGTCAGAGTCACCGTGTGCGGCACACAGCTGAACACAGAACACCGTAATTGAAGGTCGGATGGCGGCCATCCATTTGGCAAGGCCTGAACGCCAGCACCAGCCGTTGACTCACGGGGTTACATGCACGGTCTTGATAAAGACATTACCTTCGAGCCAGCTCGCATGTCATGCGGACTCCCCACATCCGTTCACCCTCCTCCTTCCCACGCCCGCCACATGGCTTTGTTCCTAAGCTGCTTGGTGGGTCCGGGAATCAGCTCTTGACATTGGAAGGCTATGCTCGGGGGCTGCCCTTTGCTTTGATCTGATCTGATGTGGGCGGAACATGTAGTTCGACGCCTCACCGCCATATAACCTTCCGTGCCGTAGGAATAATCATCAAGTCCTTTTCGGTCAGCGTGTCCCTGCTACATCTGACAATGCATTCATTCTGTCCCACGCTCTTCGCACTCGCGTTTTAGAGCATGTCCGTGTCATTGCATTATGTTGTGTCCATATGGCCACGTCACAGGCCCCTTTGGCCAGTCCCTGCGCGCTACCAGCTTCCGACCCGGCGCTGCATACTGCGATGTTCCCAGCGCCGCCACGCGTCGCCCCCACCACCACTCGCCCATCGCTCCCGCCAACACCTAGTCTTCATCCCTCCGCCGCCGCGCCTGCCGTCAGCACGAACAGGTTGCCCGACAGGCTCAGTGCCGCCAGCAGGTCCCGACACCGGCCCCCGGTGGCGCCGCCTACTCCTGCAGAAGCTGCTGACGCCGATGCTGACGCCGGCAGCACCGCATGCGCCAGCCCCAGCCACTTGCTGTCGCCCCGGAAGGACAAGCCTGCAACCAGTTTCACGTGGACGGGGATCGGGACCAACAGCAAGGGAGGCAGGAAACAGAGCAGCGCGCACTGTAGAGGCTGCAGCGCGAGCGACAAGGTTGCTTAGCCGCACAGTTCCATTAATCCCCGCACGCACACACCTGCCCGCCCGCCGCCCTCCGTGTCATCCAGCACAGCCGCCGCAGCAGCAGCTGCCGCAGCCGCCGCCACCGCGCCGCCGCTCGCCGCCGCCTCCTGCGCCAGCCCCCGCGCCTGCAACTGCGGCGGCAGAACCGCCCGCCCGTGGCCGCCGCTGCTGCTGTTGGCGTTGCCGGCAGCGCCGCCGCTGCTGCCGTCCCAGCGGCCGGCGGCGCATTCGTAGTCCAGCCCCGCGACGTAGACATGGCCGGGCGCGGCGGCGGATGGGGCCAGGTGCGTGGCCGGGTACTTGACGCAGCCGGCCCACTTGGTGGCGATGTGCCACCTGCGCCGCATGGCGGGTGATGGGATGGGCAAAGAATAAAGGTCGATGGTCGATGGTTGATGGTGCTACAGGTGCTGAAGGTGCTCAGCAAGTGTTCAGAGGCCGTAGGCTGGCGGATAGGTTGTCATGCATACACGTGGCATGTACCCGTGTCGCAGCGTCCAACACCCTCAAACTGCCCCTCCACACGCCCACATACCTCTCCCACGCGCTCACAAGCACGCCCCCTCCCACCAGCAAGCGCGCCCCTTGCCCCTGCCTTCTGCTCCACTTAGCTGACCACCCTTCCTTCCCTCTGGAGTATTCCCTCCCCTCCGCATTCTGGTTCTGGGTTCTGGGGTTTTGGGTTGCAATGGTCACTTTGGTTTCTGGAATGGACTAATCCCCCCCAACAAAGCCCTGCAACCTCTTCCCCACTGCTCCCCAATGACGTGGACTGCCCCCCCCCGGTCGTCGGCACTTCATATTGTTTAAAATTGACCCATACCATCCCATGGACGGCCACTACCCCCCCCCCCCCTCCCCTCCAGTCTCACTTGCGCGGCTCCAGCATCACCACGGACCGCTCCGCGCCTGTGACCGCCAGCAGCCCGCCCGCCGGCCCGCCCGCCTCGTCATCCCGTACGGCGCCCGCCACCCAGGCCAGGCCGTACAGCGGCCAGCCGCCGTTGTAGGCGTTGACTCGCTGCACGCAGCCGCCGCGCTCGCCCTGCCGCACGTCCCACAGCGCCACCTGCGGGGAAGGGGGGAAACAGGAGGGCGACGGCGCGGGGCGGCCAGCGGAGCCCGCATACACCCAGCGGTTGGTTGAGTACGCAGCCAACTGGGCTACTGTGTACCGCGCCCAGGCAACCAGTTAGCGCCCTTGCCCGCGCCCTTGACAGCAATGGCCCTATGGCCCTGTCACCTAGGGCCGCCGCCGTCGGCACCCACCCACCCACCCACCTGGTGCTCCTCCGCCACCGCGAGCAGCCCCGACGCCGCGTTCCCGCAGCCGCCCATCATTTGGCCCGAGGGCAGGAACGTGAGCGCAGTGGGGCCCTGCGCGCAAGCGCATGGCACAAAGGTGGCGAACGAGGGATATACCTCGCCTCTGGTTCCCGAAGCGAAGGTGCTGAGCTAGCTCCTCAGTCCCACCCGGCTGGAGGCATCTAGCCAGCATCAGGTCCTCCCCCTCCTCTCCACCACCCTCCAGTTTGTTTCTCACCGGGACTGATTAACCAGTAACCCCTCCTCTCCACCATCCTCACTAACTGTGTCCCTCTCAACTCCATCAGCTACCGCGGCGCCGCACCCTACCCGAACATACCATTATCGCCTCCCTGACATTACCCGGCCACAGTCCCCAGTCCCCATTTCCCGATCTCCGCGCCGCCACCACTGCTACCACCCTACCCTCACCCTCACCCTCACCCCTCACCCGCACCTGCGCCGTGCCGAAGCTGCGCACCAGCTGCCCGCCCCTGTACACGCACACGTCCCGCGCCAGCTGCCGCGCCACCGCCACCTCCAGCTCTGGTAGCTGCTGGCCCCCGCCGCCGCCGTCACCACTGCTTGACGCAGCGCCGGCAGAACCGTCCTCCTCCGGCGCTGAAGGCCGCATCACTAGCCCCGTCCATCCGCATTCCCTGCAGTTGGCCAGACCATCGCAGGAAGATAACGTGTTGCAAGCCGCTCACAGAGCCGCTCACAGCAGAGCCATGGAAGCCAATTGACTATCATGCCTGCGCTCCGTGCCAATCTTGCCTCCCCAAGTGGCACGCCTCCAGACCCTCCCCCCGCCGCCCATGGCCACGCACCCTCGTGACCGCGCCGGCAGCTGCAGCAGGTGCCGCCCCGAGCTCCCTTCAGCGGCGCCGCCCTCCGCGGCCCCGCCGCTCGCGCCCGCGTGCAGGGGCGTGGCCAGGATGCGTGCGTTGCCCAGCGCGTCCGTCACAGCCAGCAGGTGGTGGCCGCCTGGTGCGGTGTGGTGTGCAAAAATGGAGTGACACAGTGAAAGGGCGCTTGGTTACGGTAACACGCAGGCATACGGGAGTAACTCTGACAGGCGCTGCCAACGCGCGGGATGCAGTACCAGCTGTACCACGCACCCCAGCAGCCCGCCTGCCGTCCTGCCGCTACCTCCACAGCCCCCCAACAGCCGCCGCCGCAACCCCTGCCGCCACGCACCCTGCACGCACGACGCCAGGCTCTGCACCTCCGCCGCCATGTCTGACAGCGCGTCCAGCTGGCGGATGTGCCCCACCTGCGACCCGGAGGGAGAAGGGCGAGGCGGGAGCAGGGCGAGGGGTGACGGGTCCGACATCAAGGACAGCACGGCGCAGCTTTCGTTTGACGTGGCATGTGTCCTTCGTAGATCTCGAGGTGATGACTGTGCATGTGTAGCCCCTATGAGCTCGATACCCGCTACATGTACAGGGATTGCGTGTGTACGGCTTGCTCAGTCGCGCATGCGGCCGTCTGCCGCTTATGCTCGGACAAGCGCACATGCATTCAACACACCTGCGCCGCCTGCGGCACCAGCACGCCCTCCTTGCCCATGGCCACCTCGCCGCCGGCACCGGCCGCGAAAATAGTGTCCAAGCTGACCTACAAACGGCATGGTGGGTGTCGTCGTGCACGGAGAAGGTAGGTGCGCAAGCCGACGTGTTTGAAAATGTTGGCGACCGCCGTGCGCGCTTGTACAACTGGCTGTCCCGCATAAAGGCGCAGTACGCGTGCACGCGCCGCGTACCTCATAGGTGTGTTGTGCATTGGACACGTATGCAGCCACGGCATCGCCGTTGACCTGGAGGTTGGGAAGGCATGTGTGGGTCAGTACTGAAGACGAACTGCTGTGCTGGTGGGTTCGGAGGCGTGGGGTCGCACCGGTGCGTGTCGCACTTCCGACTGGAGCCCATATTTCAGTCGGCCATTGGCTACGATACTGGCGCAACAACAGGCGAATGCCCTTGGCAAGGTGTCAGCCTTCGCCGCCAAGAATTGCCCATGCAGGCTTTCAAACCTTGCCCGCCCAGGGTTTAAGCCAACCCGATGAATTCTTTTTGTAGTGCTAGGAAAAAGGAGTCAACACCAGCTTACCAAGAGCCCGACACGGTTCGACTGCACCGCGCCCGGCGTCAAGCGCTTCGGCAGCTTTAACAAACACTTCACGCATTTCTCGGGCACTAAGTCGGGACCTCGCTCAAAGATTGGTCCACTCGGCTTGGCCCGCTTTTGGGGCCGTGCATTTGCAGTGGAGTGTTCAACTTGCAGTTTTGTGGCGCCCTCTGGCGGCATCTTTGCTGCTATTAGATGACTGGTAATATATGACACCAGAAAACATAATAAGACCATCGCAATCGCCGCGTGGTCGGCGCAGCTTGCCGGGACATGCCACGATGCACTTGGCCCTCAACCCCTTCTCTCCGCGTGCTTTCCCCAGCCTTTCCGTCACCCGCCTCAGAAACTTGCAATCACATTATGCACTACATCGCACAACCGTCAGTCATCATCCTGCCGTCTTGGTCCCAGGTTGGCTTTGGCTCAGTCGGAGGGCAGGGCGGTGGCGCCGCTGCGACAACACATACCGGTAGTTCGACGACGTCTGCAGTCGGCCCAAGTATCCTTAGTTGCATGCATCATGCCACTGCCTTAGCGTACCACCTTAGCTTATCACCTTCAAAAGCAACTTCGAGGACACACCAGGAATCGCTTGCCTGGCTGAACCCGCCAGCCAGGGCGGGGGGAGGGGGGGACTGCAGCAGCCGCCTCCTCAGCCCACCGCAACTCCCATCATACACCAGGACGCGCACATCCGGCATCTTCCCAATCCCAGCCAACACAGCCTTGGTCAATCCAGCAAATGCTGGCAAGTGGCAGCGCTACCGTGTGCGCGTGAGGACTCAATATTTAAGGAAGCTGAACTTTGTGACGAAGACCAGCATTAGTACCTCGAGCAGCGCCGGTAGCGCATTAAACACCACGAAGAACGCCACAAAGGAGTCGAAGTTCCACGTCTGTAGGCGTGACGTGGACCATGCATCATCAGCGCGTTATTACGTTCGGTGCATCTGGGCCACGGACGGTGAGCACACGGCAAAACCTCGGCAGCCGGTCAGAGCAAATGCTTTAATGCCATCGGGGTGATGCCCTGACTGGCTTGCCCGCCTTCTTGCACCCGCCTGCTACCCGGACGCTTTAAGGCATATGTGCATACGTGGCGCCCCTTCAGCAACAAGGCTACTCACGTCTGTGTACCACAAGCATATTAGGATGGTGCCGCAGAAGTGTGCCAGGATGTTGAGCGACATGGCGACCGGGAAGAACATGGATATCCCCAGGAACAGCGTAATATACTCGATACCGAAACACGCGAGCGCTCCGTAGCACAGCCCCGATATTCTGCAGGGCCATCGGTTCCCGTTCAGCGGGGCGACATATGGTAGCAGCGGGACGCGTGTGTGGCTTGGGACAGTGTAGCTCGTGCGAGCGGGGCTTCGACGCTTACCCCAAACCGCGTGCGTTGAGCCCTGCGCCCACCCCCCGGGCGCGTGAAGTGCACACACGCCATATTTCACTTACTGTGATTTGGTTGAGTCATACTTGTCTAGTTGTGCCTGGGTCGTCGAGGAGCTATCCGGGTCAATTTGGAGCATGCCGCTCACCAGAGCGCCCACGTCGAAGCGCACAGCTAGGATTGCCACTAAATGTGCAGTCTTGCAGATGAAACGCGTTGGCAGCGTGACCTGCGGCGCAGAAAGAGCGCTTCAGACGACAGCTTCACGCAGCTGTCCGCGTCCGCGTCTGCACCGCACCTCCTCTGGCCGGGATGCCACCATCTTTTATGTGGCTTCGAATTGATGTTTGATACGTTGGAGATGGCTATGGAAAGAAGCCAAGTGTCACGGAAATTGCCCTATAAAAAGAATCGAGAATGTGTTTACCAGGCGAGATTATTGGATGGTGTAACAGTAGATATATGCACAAATGTGACGAAATGAAATGAGACAAGGGATTGGCCGATTGGGCCGCTGGTGCCATGGACGATTAGGGCACTATGTCACCAATGGCAAGGACGCATGAGGAAAGCCCTTGGAATTTCAAAGCTAAGCGATTGGCGATGGACTATATTTGTAGCTCACACGAATGGACCGATGGATAGACGCCGATGATGATACGCAGTGCGCGAAGCGAAAAGCCCCTGTTCACGGGGTTGCTGCAGGCGGGCTAGCTGCATTTGTAAAATCCGGAAGTAGGTTGACTATTGCGTTGACGGCATTGAGGATGTGGGGCAGGCGGCCTAACCCGTGTGCCAACTTGCACAGACACAATCGGCACTGATGGAGCGCAGGCCTTTGGCAAAATCGAAATTGTGGCCTCCAAACGGGTGCGTGTGAAGGGCCAAAAGCTTGGTCTGGAAGGGACGATGAGCCTGGTGGGCCTATGGGCGTATGCGCAGGACGCCAACAAGCGGCAGCCCTGGGCCCGCTACCCCGCGCCTACCACCCTACTAAAAACATAATCGCCGCCGCCATCGGTCCCGACATGCTGTCGCCCACTGCCACTGGCATTTCCGCACGCGCACACGCAGGAGCGCAAGGCCGCGGAGCTGAAGGCCGAGGCGGCCCGGCTCATGCCTCCACCGCGCCTCCCTGGCGCCGGCGCCCCAGCCGCCGGCGGGCCCCCCGTGGAGTCCATACCCGCGGCTGAAGGCCCGCCCAAGTGCCCGGTGCCGTCGTGGGCAGGTGGGTGCGCGTGCCACGCATGCTGGCTGTGCTGTAATGGAGGGTGTTGTCGCCGCCAACAGCGGGGAATCGGGCTATGGCAGCGGTCGAACCCAGCCCGCCACGGATGTTTCCCATCGCGCAACGGCTGTGTGCGGTATGCCGCCAACGCGCGTGCTGCTCTGCCGCGCCTGCTGCGCAGGCGAGCCGCCGGCTGCGTGTCGGTTACTGGTGTACAAGGACGGTGCCGTCATCCAGGACATCACCCTGGGCAAGGCGAGTCCGGCGAGGGCGGGGGGCCACAGGGCGGCGGAGAGCCGCACTACTCGCCGCGCCCCTGGCCGTGGGTCTGACTGCAGCAGTCAGCCGCTGACTGCTGCTTTTCGTATGGAGCCATGTGGCTAGCTCCCCTGCGGCTGCGAATGGACTAGCGTACACGAATGACGGTTGGTCTGCGCAGTTGCTCCCTGTCATCCACGTTTAAACCTCCCTTGCCTCATATCCCTCGCATGCGCACATGGTTTTGAGAAGCGTCGGTGGAGGTACACGTGTGTGCAATGGTGTGTGTGTGTGTGTGTGCGTTGGTAAACGGAAACGGAGAGAATTCCCCGCAATCGCTCGCAGTTACTGACGAATACGCACCAAATACTTCTTGGACGGTACCGCGTAGCCCCGGTAGTCATACTTACCCGCAGATAATAGCCTGGAACCCGTCGGGCGTTCGCGAAGCAAACCGACCCCGACATGCACCCATATGTGACATGCGCCTAAAAACGTTTACCCAGCACGCCTAATTCCCTGATTCCCGCCCACTGTCCGTAGTCTCACCGCGGCTGTGTGTGTGTGTGTGTGTGTGTGTGTGTGTGTGCGTGTGTGTAACAACGGGTTTACAGCTATCTGGGTGGATCACGTAATCGTGTATCTGAGACGCTGTCCGATGCTCCGCTGTCCGATGTGTGTGTGTGTGTGTGTGTGTGTGTGTGTGTGTGTGTGTGTGTGTGTGTGTGTGTGTGTGTGTGTGTGTGTGTGTGCAGGTGGTGACCGTGTTCGGGCGCGTGCCGGAGCTGGCGGACGTGGTGCTGGACCACCCATCCATCAGCCGCCAGCACGCCACCGCCGCCTGGCACCCGGGCCGCGGCGTGTGGCTGCTCACGGATCTGGGCTCCACACACGGCACCTGGGTGGGCGAACAGCGCCTGGCGAAGGTGGGCGCGGGGTGAGGGGCTGTTTCTACCAGGGGCAAGGGGAAGGGAAGTGGGCAGGGGGGGCTGGGAACCGCTTACACGGCACATGATGGCAGGACGGCAGTATGGGCGACAACCAAAGCTTGTAGGGGCAGGAGCACTGCGGAACAACAGATTACTGGTCAGGGGCCCGCTGGTGTCATGTGTGCGTGGCTGCGTGTTCTCCCGAAAGACGGTGACGGATTGCTTTTGCAATTATCTTCAGAACGAGCCCACGGAGCTGCGACCGGGTGTGGAGCTCCGATTCGCCGCGTCCACACGGAGATACAAACTGGCGCCACTGGGCGGCGGCGTGAAGGTGGCGGTGGCAGCAGTCAGTGGAGGTGACCCGGCCGCGGCGTCTGGGTCAGGGTCGGGGGCGCGTTCAGGCCTGATGCCGCCACCGCCGCCCAAGCGTCCTCGGGTGTCATTCGCTGACGACGAAGCTGCAGCAGTAGCCGCGAGCGGCAATGGCGGCGGTGGTGGCCCACGGGCTGCCCTGGAAACTGTGATTGGGTTCACAGACGGAAAGGACTTTGTGCGGGTGGGGCCTCGCGCTGCGGCGCCCGAAGAGGGGCGCTTCGCCGCCGCTGTGCCAAGTACCACGGTTGTCCGCATCGTGAAGCCAGGCCGTGACGGCGGCGGCGGCGGCAGCAGCAGTGCCGGAGCAGGAACAGGCGCGGGGGCGGGGGCGGGGCCGGCGCCTGGAGCGGCAGCGGAGGTTGCGGCTGGTGATGGCGGCGGCGGGGCCATGGCGCCGCCGCCGCCGCGAAAGGCGCCGGGCAGCCCCCGGCCAGGCTGCGGCCGCGGTGCGAGCTTGACGCGGGCGGCCAGCGGCGGCGGCGGCGGCGGCTCATCCGCCGACGAGGACGAAGAGAAGGCGGCGGAGGAGGCCGGGGCGGCTGGCCGCGTACAGGGCGGCGCAAGTACTGGGGAAGGGGGCGTGGGACAACGTGCGTCAGGACCGGACATGACGAGCGGCGTGACGGAGCGGCGGGGCTCGGGCGGCACCGGCGGGGCAGCGGCAGCGGGTGCGGACGAGGTTCGGCCGCAGCTGCGTGACTTTGTGGACAGGCTGCGGAAGGCGCCGCCCAAGGTCGGGGGCGGCGACAGCCTGTACGCCGCCCTGCCCCCGCCCAGCAGGTAGCGGGCCAAGGCGGCGGCAGCGGGCATTCCGAAGTAAAGTAGCATTTGCGCAGGGAGAGTAGGGGCTGCGCGCACTGAGCAGGATGCGACGAGACCGGCATGGGGAATAGGTAATTACTGACATTGTTCGCATGTGAGGACGCCGCGTGGCGAGAGCTACGGATGGCCCACCGTGGGGGCACTGATCGCACCCGTGGGGTGCACTGTAATCACCGAGCCGGGTCCGACCTGGCGCCTGATTGTGGGGAAGGCGCTGGGCAAGGTGGAGGAGCTGGCCCCCTCTGCTGAAGAGAGGCTGCTGGAGTTGGCGGAGAAGAGTGACAGCGACGTGGAGGTCGTGGAGTGAGCGTTCCGAGAGCGCTGGGCCTGGCGTCGATAACACAGTTGCTTCATTGCTTGTATCCACTCTGCGACAATTTTTTGGGCCGGTTGGGGAACTTGGGCCAAGGGGCTAGGTAGGACCATAGGAGCACCAGTGTGCACTATGTAATTAGTTTGGTGGTGGGTGGGGTCACACCATTGACGCAGGTGCCTGACCCAGTGCGGGCCAAAACATCGCCCCCATCCCTGTGACCATCATGTCGCCGCCTTCTTTTTTGTCCCTTGGTCTGTATGTTCCACCGATGGCGCCAATGGTCTGAGCGAGAGCAAGTACTGTGTTACATGGTATCCCAAGGGGAATCCTGCAGCCACGGTAATAAACTCAGAAAAGTTAACGGTAAATCAATCAGACATGTGCTCAGCAATTGATGTGCGACTGTTCCAAGTCTACTGTAATGCGCTCCTGTATGCTGCTACAATACTCCCGCTGTCAGCCGTCAACCGGGTGGTCCCAATGTCCTGAGAATACACGCCAACCTGCCCGCCCTGCAACCTCTTGGCGCTGAACACCAAATGCATATTCACACATGAAAGTACAAACTTATGGTTGAACAGCCAGCAAAACTGAACACCGGCTGGCGAATAGGTTCTGCTCCTGGGTCCCACAACTAGGCGCGCCTGCATCAGACGCACACCGCTAAAACACAACAGCTTCATACACGCACACTGAAGGGCAACACTGAAGGCGCGTTGCATTCCCAGCCGGGCTCGCCTTGCATATCTGCTACGTCTGCAACCAAAACTTGTTGTTGCCCAGTCTGTGCTTTGACAGTACGCCATACAGCAGCAAGAAAACAAAGGCAGTGCTGCCTGCCACCTCCAAATTCCACAAAACCGTTCTCGCCTCGCTTGCCCCTCATGCAGCCTCTGCTCCCCCTGCGTTCGCGCCCACAGCATAGCACTTTCGTTTTACAACCGGCTTCGCCAGCTGCGCACCACCTCAATCGCCCGCAGCGTTGCCGACACGCCGCCATCATCCACCGCCGTCGCCGCCTGGGAGCGGGACCGGGCCGTTGCTGCTGGCGTCCCCGCCGGCGGCGGCGCCGACTGCGCCACGGCGGCCGCCGCGCCCGCCGCGGCGCCCGCCGTCATGGCGGCGCGGGCTGCGGCCTGGTGCAGCGGGCCGAAGGAGGGCATCTGCAGCCGCCAGATCCTGTTGTTGCAGACACGTAGGGCCGGACACACATAGCGCACAAACGGTTAGGCAGAGAAATGCATTGTGAGGGAAGCTAATTCAGACGGCATCCCCGCTGCTGCGACCTCACAAGCACGCCAAAGCTGTTCGGCTGACCATCACTCCGCCCGGCCCGCGCTCACCTGGTTGCATCTTCATTGCGCACGTCCATAGCCGCCAGCGCGCGGGCGGGCGGCGCCGCCGCCGCCGGCTGGGGCGGCGATGACTCAGATGAGGATGGCAGGCTTGAGGCGCCCGGCAGTGGGCCTGGCCCCTGCTGCCCACCTTCACTCCAAGGAGCCGCCGCCGGCTGCCGCATCGGCTCCCGCTGCTCCTGCCGCTGCTCCTGCCGCTGCTCCTGCCGCTGCTCCTGCCGCTGCTCCTGCCGCTGCTCCTGCCGCATCGGCTCCCGCTGCTCCTGCCGCTGCTCCTGCCGCTGCTCCTCAGCCTGCTGCTGCGCTGCCTGCTGCTGCTGGCGCCGCGCATCCACCGTAGCAAGTGGCGGCAGCGGCGGCAGCAGCGGCGCAGGCGGCAGCTGTGCTGCGGACTCGCCGCCCTCCGGCCCCTGCGCCTGCCCCTGCCCCTGCCCCTGCTGCTCCTGCATGAGGCGCGCTCGCTGCGCCGCCCAGCGCAGCACCGGCTCCAGCTCCTCCGCGGCGATACAGAACGCCATGTTCTACGGTTGACAGGATTAAAAGCGCGGGCGCCGGACAGCGGACGCGTTAGGACTGAAGCAGTCGCAGGGGTTTGTTTAAAGTCAGGCCACCATTTACATGCAATGTGTCATTGTGTGAGAAGTTGGCTGGCTGTGCGGGTCCCAGGCCTCTGGGGGGGGGACACTCACCGGCAGGGTGGCGCCGCCCGCGTGCCGGGCGTTGCTGGTGACCAGCCCCACCAGCCGGCCCGACGCGTCCAGCAGCGCGCCGCCGCTGCCGCCCGCGTGCGTGGTGGTGGTGGCGATGATCATGGTGGGCTGGCCGTCGCCGCCGCGCAGCACCTGGTGGCGCGGTGGTGGTAGTGGCGCAGGGCGCCCCGGGTGGCGGCATTTGGTGATGTTGAGCGAGCATGTAAACATGTAAACTTGTAAAGTCTTTGATCATTTCGCGTTGGGGCCTCATCGCAACCTCAAAGCCTCAGGCCGGGCTCTACAGCATTTGTAATACAGCACAGCCACCCGCCCGCTCGCCCACTCACCCTCGCCACGTTGCCGAAGGACACCAGCGGCGGCCACTCCGCGCCCGGCCCCACCAGGCTGTGCCCCACCGCCCACACCGGCGTGCCGCTGCCGTAGCTGCCAGCGCTGCCCAGGGGCAGCGCCGCCATCTCCGCCGGCTGCTGCTGGGGGTGGTGCTGGAAGTGGTGGGAGTGAAGAAGCGCCGGCACGTCCGAGTTCAGCTCGGCCGCCACGCCAGCCGCCGACGCAAACAGGCCCGCCACGTTCAGGTTGCGGCCGCCATTGGCATTGGCGCTGTTGCCACCGCTACTGCTGCCACTGCTGCTGCTGCTACGGCCGCTCTCAGCGTCCTCCTCCCGCGCGCGCGCCGTGGTGGTGATGGCCGCTGCCGCCAGCCCGCCGCCACCGCCGCCGTCCCCTGCCGCGCCCCGGCCCATGGACTCCAGCGGCGAGGGCGCAACCCCCCAGCGCCCGCCGTGCGTGGATTCCAACTGCAGCACGGCTAGATCCAGGTGGTTGTTCCAGACGTACACCACCTTGGCCCGAATCCAGCGGTGTGACGTGGCGCCGGATCCGGATCCAGATCCGGACCCGGACCCGCCGCCGCCATACCAGCTGCCGTACCCACCCTGCCGAACGCAGCGCACGCGCGCCCAGCACACCACGTGCTCCCATGCGGAGCTGTCGCTGCCGTCCAGCGCGTGCCGCCCGCTGTTGCCATGGCTGCTACTGCCGCTACTACTGCTGCTACTGCCGCTGGTGTTCTGCCGCTGGAACAGGTGCGCCGTGGTCACCAGCAGCCCCGACCTGCGACCACAGACAGAAGCCAGGGTAGGAGGCGCTTCATACAAAGGAACAGGTGCGGATTACTTGCCACCACCGCTCCTAGCAACATCATAACCCCTGCCCAATGCCGCACCCATGCCGTCGCACCCGCGCGTCAGCACCCACAAGGCCACAACACGTTGTACGCAGCGCGCTGCTCTCCAACCATCTACCCACCCTTCTTGCTCCCACAACTTCGCTATCCCCCTCTTGCAGCCCACCCACCTGCTCTCCACCAACACGCCAGTGGCCCAGGAGCCGCTGCAGCGCAGCAGCACCACCGCATCTAGCGCCCACGGCGGCAGCTCCGCGCCTTGGCCTTGGCCGCAGGCGCCGCCATTGCAAGCCGGACCGCAGGCAGGGGAATAGCTGGGTGCGCTGGATGCCACAGACGTATGCTGCTGCTGCTTATGGCCGTGCGGATGGCGGTAGGCGCTGGTGGCGTTGGCTGCCTGCCGCGACACCAGGGCCGGCGAGTAGCGGATGCCGGAGGCAGAAGACGGGGTGGCAGCCGCGGCGGAGGGGGCGCGCGCTCCGTCGGACCCGCCTGGCGGCCCAGCGCAAGGGTCTAGAGACATGGTGGCTGCGCCACTGCTGCGGCTGCTGGTGGCGGTGGTGTGCGGGTGGTACCGCCGCCACTGCAGAGTCCCAAGGCCACCGCCGCCGCCACCGCCGCCGAAAGGATCCGCCTCGCCGCCCCAGCCCGCCGGCAGTATGCGCGTCAGGTCCCACCACGGCCGCCGCTCGCCCGCGCCGCCACTGGCCATGCTGCCCCAAGCCCCGCCCACCAGCGCGCCCGTCAGGCTACCCGAGACCGGCTGCAGCTGCAGCAGCTGCTGCTGCTGCTGCTGCTGCGCCACAGCTGCGCCAACTCCCCCGCCTCCTCCTGCGCCGTCCACCTGCGCCAGCAGCCGCTGCAGCAGCTCTCTGAGCGCTGCCTCCACGTGCGGCCACGCCACCGCCAGCGGCACCTGCACGCCGTCGCTCTGGCGGCACAGCGGAGTAGCCAGCAGCGCCACAGGCCGCTGCCAGCGCAGCGCCGGGTCCGCGCCGCCGCCGCCGCCGCCCGCACAAACACAGCGCACCCCGCCTGCGCTGCTGCATTGCTGCGCCAACGACTGATTGGTGGAAGGCAGAACGGCAGAGGTGGTCGACCCGCAGCCGCCGGTGCTGGCGGCCGTCGGTGCCGGCGGCAGGCCGCCAGCCAGTGACGCCAGCGGCAGCTGCAGCGGCGTCACCGGTGCGCCCTCCATGCCCGGAAATACGTGAGCGTCAAGCGCGTACAGCGCAGGCTGGTGCTGATGCTGATGCTGATGCTGATGCTGCGCTGGCGGAGCCGCCATCGCCGCGGCTGGGCCAGGTCCGGGCGCGCCAGGCGGCTGTGGGTGCTGGTGCTGGTGCGGCGGGGGAAAGGAGCAGGCGATGGCGCCGTTGACGTGGGCGTTGAGGAAGTGGAAGGGCGCCAGGCAGCCGAAAGGGCTCCCCACCACCGTCACCAGCCGCCCGGGGCCTGGCGAGGGCGCAGGGGCATTGCAACCGCCGCAGCCGCTGCAAGCTTCGGCTACGGCACCACCGCCCGCTCCGCCCGGGGGCAGCAGCAGCGCGTGCAGGTTACGCAGTAGCGGGGTAACGGAGGCGATAAGGTCGGGCTGCAGGACGGGCGCGGCGGGTGCGGGGGGCGTGCGCGGCGCTTCCGGCAGCGGTTGTGCGTAGCACAGCACATATGCCCCCTGTTCGGCCGCGCTGGCCTCTGCTGTCGCCGCGATGGACCAGGCGAAGTTCCAACGCGCTGTATCGGTGGTGGCATCGCGATTCAAGCCGTGCAGCAGAGCAGACGCTGCTCGCTGAGCTGCCGCGACCGAGAATGTTGCGATAGGGAGCAGGAGAGCCGCGCGCCCGTTTCCCAGCGCCGCGCTTCCGGCCGCGCAGACAGCGCATCCAGGAGCAAGAGGTGGAGGCGAGGTGCTCCTAGATGTCAGCGGCCACTTCGCGCCGGGCTTCAGCCAGCGAGCGAGGCTACTCCCGGGAACGAGCACCAGCCGTCCTCCAGAACCCTCATCCGCAGGCAGCAAGACGCCCGAGCAAGATGTAAAGCTAAGCTCCTGCGCCCGCGTCACGAACGTGAGTGCCTGAGCGTCGCTGCCCAGAGACTCCTCGCCTGAAATGAGCACCAGGACGCTCTCCAGCCCGTGGATTGGCATGATTCCGCTCTACAACATATTTAGCGTCGCCAATTGCTGCTCGCCGCGCTCAAATCCTAAACTCGCGCTCAATGGCTAACTACACAGGAGCGGGTAACCCTAATAACCTGCTGTGCTGTCTGTAGGCCTGTGGGCAAATGGAAACAAGTCAAGTGAATAGGGCTCCGCCAACTCTCACCAGTCCCGCGGCAATTACCCCAAGGCAGTTAGTGATGTGGCCGGCTCTGCAAATCCGCCATGGTGTTTCAAGGCGCCCGGCAAGAATCTCTTAAGCACAAACATTGCGGTGCGATTGACGCGCCTGAGCCGCGCGCGCTTTGCGTGGCGCCCGGGAAACGCTGCGTGGCGCCCGGGAAACGCTGCGTGGCGCCCGCTGCGTGGCGCCTTGCGTGGCGCCCGGGAATGCGCTTGACATGTACACACACGCTTGAGTGCAGGGTCTGACCGTACGCTCGGCAGCACCGCCGCTCTGTGGCGGCCCCATGAGACCTCAAGAAATGAAGCATATAACGGTATCGTGTGTCCGCGCACGCATCCTGACGTGGTTCGCTTTCCGGTGAAGGGCCGCCTGGGAGCCCCTGTTGCCACATGCCCCCGAAATGCAGGTTGAAGCCGGATGAAGAGCTACCAGCGGTTCTATGTCTCGTCAAACTCAAGCTTAAACCCCGTGACTGCGACAATCTCTTTTATAGACAGTGTCCCGTTCGGTAAATCCTGCTGTACCCGCGCTGGGTGCAGCAGCAGGGGTTCCCCTGTGCAGCAGGGTGCAGTGGATGCCAGGGGTTTAGTGGTCACCTCATCCTGGCGCAACAAACTTGCCCCCATTCCCGCATATCGGCATATAGCATATCCGGTTTTGTTCCAGATCCTGAAGCAATCAACCAGCTGCACAACAGGTAAGCGCGGGCTAGCGCGGCTCGCACCAGTACAACCTCTGAAAGCAGCCAAACCAACCAGGGGGGCGGGGTGGCCAACTCGCACCCCTAAAACCAACCGACTAACGTACCGCAAACAGCCAACCTCACCCAGCAAGTACCATCAACGCCTGATAGGCTGATACACGGCGACACTACCTCCAGCCTGAGTCCTCACCACCCTGTCCCGCTGTCCATTCCCCGCACCACGCAGTCCTATCCCGCCTCAGACGCCCACCGCCCACACCAGCCCGCACCTGCACGCCGCAGCGTATGCGCTGCAGGCTCGGAGCCTGAGCTCGCAGGTGGCAAGCCCCAGCCGCATGAAACTGGCATTCCGCAGCAGAACCTCCACACGTGTCCGGTTGTTGTTGACGCCGGCGCCCTCCAGAGCCCCGCCCAGCCGCCCCGCCACATGCTCAGCGTTCAGCGCCGCCGCCATGAACCCGCGGTGACGCAGTGACGCCACGGACCCATCGCCGCCCCGCCCGCCGCACGCCACCCCCAGCGCCTGCCCCAGCTGCTCGCGCGCCTGCTGCACCAGGGCCGCCATCCACGGGCGTGCGCCAGCATCGCCTCCACGGGGGTAGCAGGGTGCCCTCATCAACGGTACAAGCAGGCTGGGCGTCAACAGCCACGGGAATCGTGTGGTTTGCAACAGGTCCTGTCCGAACATGGGCTGAACAGAATTAGAGTGGAGTGCAGTGACTGACACATGTGATATGACAAACCCGCTGCTTCTCCCCCCCCCCTCCCAACAGTGCCCGACCATGCCGCACTTCAGCTTAGCGTGCGGCCTCCCTATAGGTTTGTTGTCGTATGCATATAGTTAACATCAGCTAAGCTTTCCGCCATACGCGTGCCAAGACGTACCGCGACAACAAGTTTGGTGGCAAAGCCCTGAACTCAGCAGGTCGGGTGGTAATTCTTAGTTGTCACGCCAACATGGAGGCAATGGAAAAATGTTCAACTATCATGCGCTGAAGGCCTCGCTTAGCGAGGCGTGAGCAAAGGGCAGCGACAATGGCGGAGCTGAGCACGGAAGCCGCCGAGCTGGCCAAGTTGCGAGATGGTAAATAATAAAATACAGCGCATATTGAGTTGGTGTTAAAGTCACTGACCGAGCTGTTGTGCCTTTGCACAGACTTTGAGCAGCTGGTCGCTCAGCTGCCTGCTGCGCTGCGCTTTGATGATGCGGAATATCTTGCGTTGATATTCAACAGCGGGAGCGACGGGTTGGCGGCGCCGGGGTGAGTGCGCCGCGCGCCGTGCCGGCGTTGGGCAGGGGGGCGCTGGGCTGGGGGCTGCACACGCCGGAGCCGCCACTCGCCTTCAGACGCTATCGCTTGGCAGCGTCATTCTAGACCGGCTGCAGCAATACTTGTCTGCACAAAAGTTTGCATGCGCTCACTGCAGTAACAAGCGGCGGTACCCATAGGCACCGTGCTTCGGTGCACCCTTTCACTACACTTAAAGTGCCGTTTGTTTGCATGTACCGGTACTTGTGTTTCTTGAGGTATGCTTGCTCTGCATGCTGCATGTTAATCACCTTGCACAGGATCACCAAGGCCGGCAGCGGGACGGTGCTCAACAACGCGACGCACGAAGCCGCCGCCGCCGCCGCCGCTGGTGGCTCTAAAACCGACTCGGACGCCGCGCCCTTCCCCTCCTCCAAGCCCGAGGCCTTCCCCGCAAAATGCCTGACCGCGAAGGAGGTGTCCGCGGGGCTGGCGCTCATGCGGCAGATGGACGAGGAGGTGCGCGCCACGGATGAAACAGCCACCACCGCGCCCTGCGAACTGGGCTGGCTGGGCGTGGTGACGGAGGCACTGCAAGACGTGCCCGCGGAGCTCGCGCTGGCGCGCTGCCCCAACTGCAACCGCACCGTGCTGGCCTGCCGCATGCACGTGCACCGCATGCACCCCTGCAGCCCGGCAGGCCCAGGCGGCGCCGCCGGCACGGGCGGCAAGCAGGGCGCCGCCGGGCGGGCGTCAGCGGGCGCGGGGGCGGGCGGCGGCGGCGCGCCGCCGCGCGCGCCGCGCGCCCCCAGCACATCGCGGGGCAGCGGTGGTGCGGGTGGCAGCGTGGGCGCCGGTGGCGGCCGTGGCCGGGGGCGGGGACGCGGCCGCGGGTTGGGCGGTCTGGGGGCGGCGGCGCCGCGTGTGGCCACAGCCACCACCAACGGCCGCATGCGGAGTCTGTCCATGATGTCCAAGGAGCTACCCAGCACGCCGACGGCCTGGGGTCCCGCCAGTGCGCTTCATGACGCCGGCCTCGCCGCCGCGCCGCTCCTCAGCATCGATGGTGGCGGTGGTGGCGACGGCCCGGCGGGCGTGCGCGGCCCTACAAAGCTCAGCAAGGTCACGTTCCCGGGCAGCAGCGGCAGCGCAGGAGCTGGGCTGGGGCCCGGGGCCGGGGCTAGCGGCAGCGACCCGGACGGGATGGAGGAGGTGGCCGAGGGCGCGGCTGCAGCGGCTGCGGCGGAGGGTGCGGGGACCGGGGCCGGCGGCGAGGAGGAAGAGGAGGACGATGTGGTGATCACCGGGACGCGTGACGGCGGGCCGGGTGCGGTGGCCGTGACGGTCGTGGACAGCAGCGACGATGAGGGCGAGAATATGCCGCTGGCCAATGGCATCGCTGCCGCCAGGGCGGCCGCAGCCGCAGCAAAGGGCGGCGCCATCGCCGGCGCGGCCGCAGCGGCGGCGGGGCCGGGTGGCGCCGCCGGCGACGGCACCGCTGCGGCCGCGGCTGGCACGACGGCGCTGAGCCCGCCGGGCCTGGCGGGGGGCCGGGGCATCGGCACTCGGGCGTCGGAGCGCGGCGACCACTCCAGCCTGGTGAACCGCTTCCTGCGCGGCCTGGCGTGCGCGCTGGTGTTCCCCGCGTCCACGCGCAGGGCGCGGTCGGCGGCGCCGCACAGGTGAGCGGTGGGAGAGAGAAGGCATGGTGCAACATGGCTGAGAGCCCGGGCAAGGGGGGCTTGAGATGCTGTGGGCAAAAGCGACAGTGAGGGCTTGGGTTGGTAAGTTACGCAGGGGGTTAACTGATCACGCGAGGGGTGCGTGCTTAACCTTTGCTAAACGCACTCACGCATGCACGCATATACACATACAAGTCTTTCATAGTCCTCTCCCTTGTGATTCCTAACACACACACACACACACACACGGTACCGTCCAAGCGGTATTTGTACGTATCGATTGCGGGGATTCCTCTCCGTTTCCGTTTACACACACACACACACACACGCACACACACACACACACACACACACACACACACACACACACACACACACACACACACACACGTTGTTTTCCCCTTGTGATCTCTAACACACGCGCGCGCACGCACGTGCAGGCGGCGGCGCGCCGTGCCCGCCAACGACCCCTTCATCCTGCAGCTGGAGGAGGTGGCGGCGGGCCTGCGCGCCGCCAGCTCCAAGCTGGCGGCCATGCTGCCCACCGCGGCCAAGCGCACGCTCAAGCTCAAGACCGGCAGCGGGGCCGCGGCCGGGGCCGCCGCCGCAGCAGGCCCGGGCTCAGCGCCGGGGGCCGCGGGCGGGGCCGGGCCCGGTGCTGGCGCGCCTGGCGGCGTGGCGGCCGGCGCAGGAGTGGCGGCGGCGGCGGCAGCGGCTGCCGGTGCAGGGCGGCCCGGTATGACCGCGGGGCGGCAGCCAGGTGCCCCTGGTGCTGGCGTGGCGGGCGCGGCGGGTGGAGGTGGCGGGGGCATGTCGCCCCGGTCGCCGACGTCAGTGCAGGCGCAGATGCTGCGGCAACGCCAGCTGCAGCAGCAGCAGCAGCAACAGCAGCAGCAGCAGAAGGGGCAAGCGCCTCAGGGCGCCCCGCAGCAGGCGGGGCTGTCTCCGCAGCAGCAGCGCATGGCGCGGCAGCGCACCGGGCCTCCCGGGGCCAGCGCGGCAGCCGGCGCCAGTGCTCCTGGTGCTCCGGGTGCTGGTGGTGGCGCGGGCGGGGGCGCGGGCGCGGGCGCGGGGCCCTCCGGCGCCGGCGCCGCGGGACCGGCTTCCGCGACCGCTGGCTTCCCACGCTCCTCAACGGGCGTCCCCATGAATGCGCGGCAGCTGCAGATGCAGCAGCAAGCTCGTGCAGCTGCTGCGGCCGCGGCCGCGGCCACAGGCACCGGTGCGGTTTCGGGGGGCCAAGGCACAGCTGCAGCGGCAGCGTCCGGTGGCAGCGCAGCGGCAGCTGGAAGTGCTGGCAGCGGCGGGGGCTTGGCAGGTCAGAAGCGGCCGGCGGTGCAGGAGCTGTCGCGGCCGGGCAGTCGGCTGCGGGGGCAAGCACTGGCAGGGCAGCCGGGCGCTGTGCAACAACAGAGGGTTGCTGGGCCGGCTACTACAGGGGGCGTGGGTGCGGGCACGGTGGGTTGTCCCCGCGCCCCACTGCGGCCGGGTCAGGCACAGCAGCAACCCCCGCCGCAGCACCCGCGTACCCAGCCACACCCTCAGCAGCAGCAGCAGCAGCAGCAACAGCCTCACCCAGGGGGGGCACCGGGCCAGCATCCCTCAGTACGACCGCCGGCACCAGGCCACGCGCCGCCAGCGGGCCAGCAGCCGCCGCGTGGCATGATGCCGACACCCGGAGGTGGCATGGTGCCCATTCCGGGTGGGCAGCCGCAGCCACAGCCGGCGGCGCCTGCGGGTATGATGCCGACACCCGGCATGATGCCGACACCCGGCATGATGCCAACGCCGGGGATGATGCCAACGCCGGGGATGGCGCCCGGACAGGCACCACCGCAGCCGTACGGGCAGCAGCAGCAGCCGCCCGCACAGCAGCAGCAGCAGCAGCAGCAGCAGCAGCAGCAGCAGCAGCAGCAGCAGCACGCACATCCGCCTCAGGGGCAATACCCGCCTCAGCCGCACCCGGGTCAGCCGCAGCCGCCTCACGCACAGCTGCAAGCGTACCCGCAGCCGCAGCAGTACCCTCAGCAACCGCCGCAGCCGCAGCAGCCACACATGGCCCACATGGCGCCCGGCATGCCGCACAACAGCATGGCGCCGGGGCCACCCCAGCAGCAGCAGCAGCAGCAGCAGCAACAGCAACCGGCTCAGCAGCGGCCAGGACCGCAGGCGCCGGCTCCAGGTGCGCCGTCCCATCCCTATGGCCTGCCGCCACAGCAACAGCAGCAGCAGCAGCAGCAGGTGATGATGGCGCAGGCACAGGCGCAAGCGCAAGCACAAGCACAGGCGCAAGCGCACGCACGGGCTGCACAGCAGCAGCAACAGCAGCCGCCGGCGCAGTCGGGACAACCAGGTAAGGCGTCAGCTCTTTCGAAAATATGAGCACATGCACTGCACTGAGTTCCTATGCTCGGAATGGGGGAAGTTGACTGATCGCGCCGCAACTTAACGCGCACGGCGCGTTGCTCATGACACGCCGGACGTTGTTGCATGCTGTGCCGCAGGGGGCCCTCCAGCGGCGCCGCCGGCACCTGCTGCACCCGCGGCTGCACCCGCGCGGCCGCCGGCGCCTCAGCTGAACCCCGCAGCGGCCGCTGTGGCCACCGCTGTCGCCAACAGCCTTGCGCAGCAGATGGCTGGCGGCCCGATTCCGTTGACGGCCGCGCAGCTGCAGGCGCAGGCGCAGGTCGTCATGTCCCTGCCTCAAAACGTGCAGACAGCGCAGCAGCTGCAACAGGCGCAGGCGCAGCTGACGCAAGCGCAGGAGATGCACAAGCAGTCGGGCGCCGCTGCGGACCAGCTGCAGCAGCTGCAGCAGGCGCAGGCGCAGTTGACGCACGCGCAGCAGCTATTCCACCAGCAGGTGACGGCGCAGCTGCAGCAGCGCATCTCCGCAATCCAGCAGGTTGGTGGGCTTGAGGCGGCTGAAGCCGCGGCTTGTGTTTGCGGCGATGCGTATCCTCCTGTTTGCTTTAGTTATGCCGATGCTAGTATTCCTTTGTGCCGAGCTTGCCTTTTGCTTGCGCCGTCACAAGCGCCAGTGACGCATCTATACCATATGCTTGGCCACGATTGACGGTGTCATGTGCGCCTTGGTATGTCATGTAGGCGGCGGTGGCACAAGTGCAACAAGCGCAGGCCCAGGCGCAGGCGCAGGTCCAAGCTCAGGCACAGGCTCAAGCGCAGGCACAGGCGCAAGCGGCGGCTGCACAACAGCCACCGGCTCCGCAGCAGCAAGCACCAACGCCAGCCTTCCAGCCCGGCCACCTTCTGGTGGCGGCAGCCGCGGCAGCCGCCCATGCCCAGCAACAGGCAGCAGTCATGCGGCACCAACAGGCGGGGCAGGCGGCTCCGGCGGCAGCGCCACCAGCGGCGCCCGTCGCGCACCCGCAGTTCGCGGCAGCGCTGCAGCAGCTCCAGATCCAGCAGCAGGTAGTGGCTGCGGCGGCCGCACAGCAGGCGGCGGCGCAGCAACAGGCAGCAGCACAGCAGGCGGCGGCGCAGCAACAGGCGGCCGCAGCTGCTCAGCAGCAGCAGCAGCAGCAGCAGCAGCAGCAACAGCAACAGCAACTGCAACAGCAACAGCAGGCAGCGGCGCAGCATGCGGCGGCGCAGCAACAGGCGGCGCAGCAGCACGCGGCGGCACAGCATGCGGCCGCGCAGCAGCAGGCGGCAGCGGCGGTTGCCATGCAGCAGGCGCAATTCCAACAGATGATGCAGGCGCAGGCTTACATGCGCCAGCAGCAACAACAACAGCAACAACAGCAGCAGAAGCAACCGCAACAGCCGCAACAGCCACCGCAACAGCCGCAAGGCGCGCCGCAGTACTACCAAGTCATCCAGCCCGGTGTGCAGCAGCCGCCCCCGCAGCAACCGCTGCCACCTCCCGGCTTTGTGCCCATGCCCCAAATGCAGCACCCGCCGCCGGGCGCACTGCCCGCTGGCATGATCCCGGTTGGGGGCGGCTACCCGCCGCCGTACATGCAGCCGCCGCCACAACACCAGCACCAACCATACGCCCCGCCGGTGTATCCCCAGCAGACGCAGTGATAGCGCAGGTGGTGCGGACTGCTCGCCTCCTGGGGCACCACTTCGCACCCCGAGACAGGGTATTTGCGTTGTACCGTAGCATAGGCTAGGACTATTTCACAGCAGCAGCTACCAGATCATGCTACCAGATGCAGGCGTTATGTCAGGCACCAGGTCGTATCAAGGCGGTTGCGCCATTTGCAAATCCAGGCAGGATTGTTGTCTCATGCCACGCCGTGAGTATAGGTGTAGGAAGGTTTGCGCGCGGGCACACTTAAGGGTGTACACAGGCGTGCCACGGACGCGCGGATGGCTTGGATTGTTTGTGGCAGATCAGGTCTTCCGCACGGGTCTTCCGTGGTGTCTTGCCTTCTCTGGGGCAGCAAGGAGTGCAGCAGTGGCGGAGAAGTTTTCAGATATTGCATTGTGCAGTGCACGGCATATAGGCGTAGTTCCGTGGATGTTGTAGTGAGTGAGCGAGCGAGTGTGCCAACATTTGTACAGGTTTCGGAGGTTGAGATTGAAGTGGGGCGCCGAAGGGGCAAACAGCGCGCGTCGTGCTTGACGTCGTGTACGTCGTGGGGGCGTGAAGAAGCTGGCAACTGAAGTGACTCTGGATGGCGGAAAGCTGCTGGGATAGTGGATAGAAATGCATGGCTACAAGAAGGAAAGCAGGCGCGCACGCGAAGCTAACGAGCCCATGTCACAAAACTCCCATGTCGAAGGTGTAGGTCGCCGTGACAAAAAAGGCGGCCCCATCGCCCTTGCTTAGCACAGCACATTTACGCACCCAGTTCCGCACAATTATTCGCTTTGGCCTTCTATCCATTAATCCACACCTGCCGCCTGACACTCCTTTCGCTCAGCTCCACGGTGAAACTTTCACGCAGCTGCGCACGAATAGCATTGGGCATCGTTCCTATCTAGCAACATACACTTTACTCGTGTACTACGCCTCTTGCCAGCGGCCGCGGACAGACGCGGACAAGGCACACAGCTCGCCCGGCCATGGCTCAGCTAGCCCACGCGTGACCAGCACCATTTGCAACATAGCAAATGGGCTGCAACAACTCTAAGGCGGTGGTGGCACCGGTGGACTCGAGCGCTGTGGGCGCGTCTGACGTGCAGCACCAGCCACAACATGCCGCAGATGGCAGCACCAAGCCTTGGAAGAAAAACCAGGTGGTTCCAGTGCAGGAGCAGCACGGCGCAGAGCGAGAGGGCGCGGGGTCGACTTCGCATGCGAAGCGCTCCGCCAGCAGCGCCAAGCCGGCACCGCCCGCAGCAGCTGTCGTAGCGTTTGGGAAGGATGACTCACCAGCGCACGATCAGGGCAAGACCTATGACGCGTTCGACGAAATCGCAAAGCTCTGTGAACAGAAGCTCTCAGCCACGCCCGCGCTGGCTCGCCTGGCGGAGCGGCTGCTAGAAATCACAAAAATGCATTTGTCGGTAGCATTGCGCAGCCACAACCAGCCCAAGGACGCGGAGGCGCTGCGTAAGCTGGTGGGGCATTGTGTCACATGCCTCAACAACATCGTGCAGCCGCTGCTCACGCACATCACGCGCGTGCTCAGCAACCGACAAGCGGGGTCTTCTTGGTCGGAAGCCACCAGCTGGGACCAGATGGAGTTTGCGGACTTCCTGGGCGTGCTGGAGGACGCCTGCACTTCGACCTATGAACTGGGCGTGATGGAAATGGGCCGCCCCGTCACGGCCCTCATGGACATCGTGCACCAGCTGCGCCAGCACTGCGAGTCGCACCACATCCCGCTGTCCCCCGCGGCATACCAGGTGAGGCCGGCCGCCAGCGCTGTGCTCTTCCTAAAACGGCTGCGCATTTGACGCCCCACGCTGTACCCTGCCGCACCATAGCTGCTCAACCACCCCTCCGAAACCGGCCGTCATCAGTGTCAGTCAACCTCCTCCACACGCAGTTTCTAAACTGTCAACCCCCCTCCCCTCATACCTGCCCCCGCGCCGCCAGGTGTCCTGTCTGGACGAGGTGATGGGCATGCTGGGCATCATCTACTTCCGTAAGGTGGTGCTGGAGACACCCGACAGCGCCGCCGCCAAGCTGGAGCAGTACCAGCAGCTGCAGGAGCAGGTCGGCTGGAGCGACCCGCAGCTGGCCACCTGCACTGGGGCCGACGTGCGCGCCATGCTGCTGTATCTGCAGCAGGTGGCGGCGGGCGGCGAGAAGCGCACCAACGTGACGGTGCGCCGCTCCGCGGCCTTCTGGGACGCCTTCGAGGCGGCGCGGCAGGACGGGCTGCTGTCCGCCTCGCATGGCCCCAAGTCGCACAAGTACTTCCCCTCCTTTGTGGACGAGCTGGCGGGCGCGGGCGCGGGGGGCACTGGGCGCAAGGCGGCGGTGGAGGCGGGTGAGGGCCACGGCCCGCGCAAGGAGTTCTTTGCGCTGGCGGGTCAGGACATGGCGGGGCGGGCGCCGTCAGCAGCAGCCGGCGTGGGCGGCAGCAGCGACGACGCAGCCAGGGACCAGCAGCAGCAGAGCCACGACGCGGCGGGCGGCTCGGCGTCAGGGAGCCACGGGCCTGGCGAAAAGCACGGGTCTCGGCCGGCGCTGTGGGTGTTCAACCGGACCGCCGGCGCCTACTGGTACAACACCGGGCTGGCTGAGTCCCCCGAGCTCAAGGGCGCATACGCCTTTGCGGGCTGGCTGATGGGCCAGTCCCTGCTCAACCGCGCGCCGCTGGGGCTGCCACTGCCGCCCGTGCTCTTCCGCGGCCTGCTCGAGGGCGCGGCTGCGCACGGCGCCGACGCCAATAGCACCGCCGCCGCCACCAGCGGCTTCCAGCCAACGCTGGAGATGCTGGCCGAGTTTGACCCGGACGCCGCCAACGCGGTGCGCAACGTGGCGGGGCTGCCGAAGGACCAGCTGGCGGGCATGCTGGAGCTAGAGGGACTGCCGGGCGGCTGGAGCGCCGAGCAGTACACTGCGCACGCGGTGGCGCAGGTGCTGCGCGACGGGGTGGCCTGGCAGGCGGGTGCCGTGGCCGCCGGCTTCTTCGCGGCGGTGGACCGGCGGCTGCTGCGCGCATGGCAGCTGGGGCCGCAGGCCCTGGCGGGCCTGGTGTCGGGCATGGGCGGCGGCGCCGCACCGGAGGATCTGTCCACGCTGTTCCGCGTGGCGCTAGATGAGGAGCTGGTGGGCCCCAGCGCGTGCCTGGTGGAGATGCTGTGGCAGGTGCTGGCGGGCTGGCCGGCGGAGCGGCGGCTGCGGTTCGTGGAGTTCGTGACGGGCACGTCGCGGCTGCCGCTGCCCGGCAGCGAGCTGCTCAAGATCCAGGCGCCCTTCGTGGCCATGGGCGCGGCGGAGCACAAGGCCACGCTGGGCATGTTGCCGCAGGTGCGAGCGTGCAGACGGCCGAGCGCGCGCGGGCGGGCGAGCGCTTGGGACGGTCTTGGGGCGGGATGGGTGCGGCTGTCGGGTGGTTGGGGGACGGGCTGTGCTGAGGCACCGCTGTCGCCGTCATCGCTCTGCCCGTTCGGTGTACTGGCGCTCTCTTTCTTGCTCTTATGCTGACGCACGCACACCAACATGCGCAATCAAACGGACAGGCGCACACGTGTGACAACCTGCTGGAGCTGCCCAACTACTGGGAGAGCCTGCTGCACACGCGCGGCGTCAAGGGCGGCCCGGCGGCGGTGGCGCGCGGCGCTGCGGCGCTGACCCCCGAGCAGTTGGCGGAGCTGCGCGAGGAGACGCGACGCATCCTGGCCGAGCGCCTGGAGTTGGCCGTGCTGAACTTCCAGGTGGGTGCGATATTTTATTCTTTTGTGCGGCTGTAAGGTTTATGGCTTGAAACCGATGCTCTGGACCTCGGGGCCGTAAGCTGCGCTGTCTTTGAACTCTGTTATGTGCGGCCAGTAAGTTGCTAAGAACAACGGTGTGTATGTTTGTGCTGCCAACAGGGCTACGGGCTTGATGAGCGGTCGTCGCGGGATGACGATGATGATGACGAGGACGTGGGCGGCGGCCGGCAGCGGTCATTGTGAGTGCAGGCGGCGGCGCGGCGTGTAGCGCTCTGCGGGGCCGGCTCCGTCTGTGCCATCGGCAGCACCAGCAGCAGCGCTACATCTTTACCAACCGCGGCGACCTGCCGGCTACCCATGTTTCGACACCATTGACAGAACCAAACAACTGCCGGTGCGGAAAACTAGTCACGTATTCGTCGCGGCTTCTGTGATAGGGCGTAGCAGCATGAGCTCAAGCGCCGCTTCGTCCTCATCGTGTGGCGCCCACTTCGACTGTATCATATATACCCGCTCCACCGCGCGCCGCCTATCCCTTTGCGCAGCCCTGACACTACTTTTCCCGCTTCCCCGGACCACCGCAGGGCCGCGGTCGAGCACTCCCCGGAGCCTGAGCTGCCCCTCACGCCGGCGGCTCTCACCGCCGACTCGCTTGCCTCGCTGGCGCGCCTCAGTGCCTCCAGCTCCATGCTGCACTCCTCACACCCGCTCACCTTCGATCAGGCGGTGCCCAGCCCGCACAACCAGACGCGCGGCCGGCGCAATTCCAACGTTTTGGCCGCGGCCTCCGCCGCCGGGCTGCACAGCGCCATTATGAGCCCCGCAGCCAGCCCCTCGCCGGCGCGGTACGCGCCCAACCTGCCGCACACACAGTCGCCGCCGCCTCAGCTGGCGCCAGCGCCCATCCCGCCGCCACCTCGTGCGATGACGCAGCAAGAGAAGGACGAGAGCCTGATGGCGGCGTTCGACGTGGACGAGCTGGGCCGGCGGAAAGGCGGCGGCCCGATGCCGCCGCGGCCGCCCTCATCCTCCTCGTCTGAGAGCCAGGATGACCCGCTGAAGCTGTGAGCAGCTGAGAGTCTCCTGTGTCGAGATTGATGCGAGGGACTGTGCCAGCTAAGGGTGCGTCAGGTGAAGGCCTTGCCTTCTGGAGGGATCTAGGTTAGATTGTGTTGGAAGCATTTGTTGATTACCAAAGTACTTGTTTGATAGGTGGTTAACGGCATGCTCCGCTGCATTCCCGTCCATACAAGCGGGCGGCAGGGATTAGGTGATCCTCTGGTCGTGGTGCTGGTACCGACGCATGGGCGCATGCAGTAATGCTCGACGACAACAGACAGCCTGGTAGAGCCTGGACGGAGTGGTGTGCATGTACATGATCCCATCACTGCGTCAGGCGCATTGTGCAGGAGCGCAGATGCAGACGCGAGCTAGGCGAGATCAGCCGTGACCGATGGTTGGTTGGGCCAAGCCGCCAGTGATGTGGTTGACGTGTGCTTCATGTCTGCACGCGAGTGCAGCCAGGCGGTGTTAATACATTAAGATACCCAACGTGCGCTGACGCAACTTGGCTGCCGGCCTATTCATTATAACACTAATGACTGACCCTTTCGTGTGAGCAACGGTTGGCAGACATTGTATGAGGTGTTTGCTAGAACACAGTGTCCATTACTGGAGTGATCTCAGGACAAATGGGGGCACGCAGTATGGGGCCGCTATACTGCCCACTGCGTTGTACTTGACTAGAATAGACTCAAAGCTCCGTATTCGCTTTTACGGACAGAATCAGATTGTCGGCTGTAAGTGTTCAGCAGGTGAGGTGTCCAGGCGAGGGAGCCGGTCACTAGCGTTTAAGGGACGAATTTTAAATTCGACTGACGGAAAGTTGGCTCGTACATTTTGTAGTTGGCACACACCGTACGTACGTCAAGATACGATGTAGAACTGTAAAACATTGTGCCGCAGCTGTCCCCGCCACTGCTGTGTTGAACTGCTTGGCAGCCCTGCCATGGCTGGTCAGCAGGTAGGGTCGCGGCTTTCCTTGCAGCCCGCCGGTCTAAGCGCTTGCCAGTGGCCCGCAGGAAGGGTTGCATGGGGCGTTGCCTGCTAATATGGGTTCAGTGTGGGCTTCGGACACTCTCGGCCTGCCAGGAAGTCACATTCTTGCCCCATGCCCTGAACATGAGGCGGTGGAGCAGGCTAGATCGCCGCCGGCGGGCCAGCCAGCGTGGCCTTAGGCGTGGGGGTTGAGCACAAACAGCGTACACAGTGCGCTTCGATCGCCGAAGGCTTGGTTAGTGTGCGCCGCTCAGGTTGCCGGCGCTCTCGCCAGTCCATAGAGGCTGATGGGCTGCGGCGACCGTGTTTCGAGCCCGGGTCAGAAGTCTCCCCACAGCTGCAATACAAAAAGATGCACAGACAAGCCCGGTGCGCCACCGCACATGGAGCTGTGCGTGCAACTTGCACACCAACTCCAGCCGAGTGCCGCTCGCCTTGTGCTGTGGAGCAGGCAACTCATACACCACGGCTGGCGCGCCCGATCGAGTATGCGGTCGCGCTTACCATTGACGAACTGTTGCTTGGCGGCCCTTGCTGGGTGCGCCTGGCGGTCCGATGCCAGTTGCTGGCTGTGGCCGTGTGCCTGCAATGCGTGGTGTTGGGTGTGGTGCTCCTGCTTCTGGATGTGGCGTCTGGGCCGCGCAGCGTGTGTCACACGGCGGTGGCTGCCTGGCACTGCATAGCCAGCAGGCCTTGGTGGCACGCCTTGGTGGGTGGTGGCGCCGCTCGTTGCGTTCGTGGTGCGTGCCGAGGTGTCCCATGAGCTGGGATGGTCTCATCAGCTGCGTGTGCGGTGCTGATCCAGGGCCACCCAAAGGAAGGGCTGGGCCGCGGACTGGGGCAGCAAAGTTGCGATGCGGGTCTCCCAAATCCCAATGGGCATGCCTCGATCGAGACATGCACTATTACGCGGAGAGTACCGGTACGCACTTTTAGGGGCTAGTTTGCATTGTTGGCTACTAGGGGTTAGCTGCGTACAGGCGGTGTTTGCGATAGGCGTAGACGGGAGAGGAGCTTGCGTGCGGGGCAGTGCTGGGTCACCTCACAAAACAAGTATAATGGCGCTTCTAGGACAGCTCCGACTAACCCCCAACTAACTGGTGGACGGCATCCCCAACCGGCCAACCCCCGCATCCGTACAGGAGTTGGCGGGGGAGTCAGGAGCTGCGCGAGTGTGAGCAGGTAGTTGTAAGGCGGCTCGGCTGGGAAGCTGCCTGACTGTAGTGACGCACACAGGTCGTCGACGGTTGTCGGCAGGCGCGCGAGTGGGAATGGGCATTTGAGCGCGCACGCGTGTGGGAAGCTGTGGCAGAGCACGGTGGAGCACGGGCGGAGGCTGGCGGTTGGCGCGGTGCGCGACTGCGCGAGTGGGAGTGCTTGGTCGCGCGCGTGCCGTTTGGTGAGCTGCATGTGTGAGCTACGTGTAAACTCGGAGAGACGCATGGGGCTGAACCGAATTCCCGATAAGCTGCCTCTGGGCACACACGTTGTCACACTCTTAATAGTTGGGCTCCAGCGCGGGTGGGACTCGCTGGAATGCACGCCAGGCGCTGGGGTGCACGCGCGGGCGGGGCGCAGGGGCGGCTCGGCGTTATGGGCGACTGGGGGACTGCATGGGGCCAACCGACTCTAGGACCGACTCTAGGCCGACCTCGGCAACACGCACCGCTGCGGCCAAGGCTCAGGGACCGACTCTAGGACCGCTCATCACCCCAATATCGCGCGCGCAAGGTAACGTGACGGGAAAGTACCTAGCACAGTAACCACCTGCGTGTCAACGGCTGACACGAACCGAAGTGACCCAAGCCTTTAACTAGCCATCCAGGAGAAGGCGAAGGGGAAAGGACACATGCAAGGGACAGAGGGCCCTGCGGATGGGAGAAGGGAGAGAATAAGGGGAGAAGGGGCTCTTCGCTGCCGAGCTGGGGTCAGCTGGACTGGGGCGCTACAACGCCACGCACCGGTGTGTGTACGTCGTGACGCACTACTGCCGCCCCTTTGTGTGCACTCAACCGTTTGTGCGTTGTTACGGACTACTGCCTGATCTAGTGCAAGCTTACAGGAATTGAGTTGGGTAGTTGTGGGGCCGCCTGCCCATCCTCCGTGGCCCCATCCCAGGAGGCGGTTCGCACACAAAAGCCTGCCCAACTTCCAGCTGCACAATTCCAGTAGGCTGGACACTCATCTGTGTTTGCCTGCAAATGTTATGTTGGCATTAAGCCAGACACGCTATTGCAATTCAGCGCATGTCCGTAACACTGACCACCCCACCCACTACGCCAAGCTCAAATGAAATTTTCCCCGTCTAATTCGCAGTTATTGCGCGCCGGCTGACTATGACGTGGGGCACCACTCACCAGCAAAATAGCTGCACCCAGACAACTCAGCCACCACACCCATCATGCACCGAACACATCAGCCAGGAAGGCCAGGGATAGACCGCTCCACGCCGTGCGCTGCTCGCCGCACGTGGCCCCAGCGTCTGCACCATCGCATCCCGCCACATCCCGTGCCGCCACCCCTGGCAGCCGCCGCCGCCCTCTGTCAACCACGCCGCCCTCGCCGCTGGGCGGGCTCTCCGCACGTGACTCCATCTCCACCGCCCCGTCCCTTGCCACAACTGCGCTCCAACAATGATGATGCTCGCTCTCCGCGCGCTCTGCTGTGCTAGTGCCGGTTTGCGCCACAATGCCGCGACCGCGTGCTACGTCGCGTGCGCTTTGGTGATTACAATGCGTCAGCGGCGCCGCCGCCGACATGACAGGCGCCTGTGCATCTTGCTCTTCTTGTAGCTCGGAGGCCATCGGCTCCCATGCAGGCTTGCGTTGCGTACCTGCAGTCATCGGGCACCAACACGGTACGGCCATTGGCTCCATGCGCAGCTGTGTCAAGCATGACCGCAGCACTCAGGCGAAAAAGGTAGCTGGCAACAGAGCCCTTCACCCCCCCAAACTACACCTGTCGCCATCTCATATGAAGTGCACCTACCGGATGCAGCGTCACCGCCAGCAGCAGCAGAGGCATCCGCCACTGGCGAGCACGCCGCCTCGCACGGCGCCGGGGCCTCAGGGCTGGGCTCCGAAGCGGCCCCGTCTTGGTCGTCACCTATCAGCCCATCGCTGAGGCCATCGACACTGCAAGCATGGTGCAGTGCGGCGAGCCTCCGAGTGTAAGCCTATGAAACTGCCCTCAGAATAACTAGTAGCTTGTATCGTCTTACACCAAGAATGGTTCCAGTCCTGCTTCTTGTTTGACCCAGGTTCCACCCCAACCCACCGTCGTCGCATACGTACCTCGACTCAGCGGTCGCCATCCGGATGGGCCGAGGCAGGGGCGCTGCAGGCCTGAAGGCGCGCAGGGTGTTGCCGCGGGCGGTGGCCAGTAGACGCGCAAGCCGCACCGACTGACACAGGTGCTGCCCACGTCCGGCTGCAGCAGCGCTTCCTGCAGCGGCGCCGCCACCACCATCGCCGCCACCGCTGATGAGCCCCCGGCCACTGGTCAGCAGCTGCCGCACCGCAGCGCTTCCTTCGGCCCATCCGGCGGGGTCGCTGGCATCGCGCTGCTGGGCTGGGGCCGCGCAGGACAGCCGGTCGTGCGGAGCGACCAGGTGTGCAGCCGGCGCCGACGCCTTGCGTGGCCGAAGCGAGCCCTGCACCGCACGCGCGGCGGCTGCGCTGGCCACACGCAGCTGCGGCGGGGTGCTGGGCGGCAGGGGCGCGAGGAGGCGCGAAACAGGCAGCGCTCCTGTTGAACAGCGGGGAACATTGGCAGGCAGACGCGGCGCGTGAACGGAGGCAGTCATGGTGGCATGGTGCGAGCAAGCGCAAATCTGCTGCTGCTTGCGCATGCAGCTTGTCGTTAAAGGGCGACAGCTGCTGCTGGACGAAGGACTCACCCATGAGCTGTGAGAAGGGCGCGGAGGCGAATGCCGAATCCAGAGGCCGCGGCTGTTGCAGAAGCGGCTCCTTCATGGGCAGCCTCTGCGAGACGTACGCATGTAAGAATGCGTGGGCTCTTGGTGCTGTGTAAGCGGACCATCCGCAGCCGGCACTACCTTTTCACGCACGTGTAGCATGGACGCCACTGGGGCCTCGTGTCACAAAGCTCAACAGCTTACCGAGATGGTCATCTCCTCCTGCTGAGATACCGCTCCGCGGGCCGCGCTCAACGCAGCGGTCGCTGCTCCGCGCGCAGCCAATCCTGCTCCTGGTTCCGCCACCAGGGCCGCGTCCCCAGCATCCGTCGCCGATTGCAACTCCTCTGGCTGCTGCCCTTGTGGAGGCGGCGGGGGAGGCGTTCTGGACCATTGCGGCTGCGCCACCTCGTCATCCAACGCAAGCATGGGCGGCACCACCAGGCTCGCAAGCTGCTCCGCCAGCCGCCGCTGCTCCTGCTCAGTCGTGGCGCTGGCAGACGGCACGGCGCCGCTGCGGCTGGCGGATACGCAGGGGCTGGTGCGCTGAGGCAGGGGAGACGGGTCTGCCGGCGCGGTCGGCGCGGGTGCGGAGGCGCGCTCCCGCTGCAGCGGCGACCGCGCTGCCCGAAGCAGTGCGGGCGCCGGACTGGGGCTTAGTGCGGGAGCCTGGGCTGCAGTGGCACAAACTTCAACTGCCACAGCTGCCTCATTCGCGTGTGCACAGGCGTCGGCGGTGCTGGGGCCGCTGCCAGCTGCCGTGATAGACGGCGCTGGCGGCGGCGCTGGGGTGGTAGTGCTGACGACGTCGCCGCAGGCAATCGGCGCCGGTGCATCACCCCCACGCTGGTTCCGGCCCATTGCGGCCGGAGGCGGCGAGGCATCCGCAGCCCGGGGCTCCCCTGCCGTCTCCTGCATGCCCGGCACCGGCTGCTGCATCGGCTGCGTAGGGTGCTCCCTCCCTTGCTCTCTCCCGTGGCTGCTGCTGCTGGTGCTGCTGTTGCTCTTGTCACCAGCCACTCCTTCACGATCCGAAGCTTCAGATGCGCCCGACCCAGATGCGCCTTGGTCGCCACCGTCGGCGCAAGAGCGCAGCGCGATGCCGCCCTCCATGTGACGAGCACTGCCGACACCGCCAGGGCCTCCTGCGGCAGCCGTGCCAGTCTGAGCGATGTGGGTCGGGACTTGCCCAACGTCCTGGGCAGGCCCGGGGGCTGTTGCTGCTGTTGCTGCTGGTGCAGATGCTGCCTCCTGTGTGGTCGTTGGCAGTGTCGTGGTAGGCCGGAGTGCTGGCCGCTTGCGTGCCTGCTGCCCGCCAGCGCTCCCTCCCGCTGCTACAGCCTCAGGCTGCTGCAGCCGCTGCGGCTGGGGCCGGTGCGCTGCTGCCGGCAGGGCCTCAGGCTGCGCCGACCCTAGTGCCCTTGGCAGCTGCCGCGGGCAGGAGAGTGCCAGCGCGCGGCTGACGCCACTACCGGCGACAACTGCTGGCAGAGCTGCAGCACTGCTTGTCCGCTTCGGGGAGGGCTGGCGCAGGCCCGCAGCAGGACGGCGCTGGGACGGCATGGACTGATGTGCGGGGGCTGCGGCAGGGAGCGCCACCGCCGCGCTTGTGGCGGCGGTAGGCACCGCTTTCGCCAAGGGAGGACAGAACGGCGAAATGCGTTTGCGCGCGAGTTGCGGCACCTTGGCGCCAGTGCTCGCGCAGCTCTGAAGCTGCGCGTCTTCGCCTGCATCACGCTGGCGCTTCATACAGTTTTAGGTATCGCCCGCACAGCGAAGGGCTGGGGCTGCTAACACGAGGACGTGAAGCTGGTGCCGTGCGACGGGGGCCGGCGAAGGGCCGTGCTATCGTCCTCGGTTCTTCTCTACGGATGGATTATGCGATCATTCCTGTAAGATACGGTTTTATGCCAGCCGCGCACATATATTGAAGACTTCAAGACTTTTTGCAGGTTGTTGCCCGCGAATCGTCATCGCTAAGATGACATCCTCATTTTTCCTTTGGGTTTCTGGGTTCCGGAGTCAGCGTGAACATTTGGCAAAGCATCAGGATAATAATTAACAGCTACAGGACTGCGCAACCATTTGGGAAACACGCGTCTTATGCGCTTGCAACTGAATTATAGCAGCAATTCAGGCTGCTGCTAGCATTGCTACATAAAAACAATGAATTAATTGCTAACAGCGCGCCTGCTGAGGCGCTGCGCTAGAATGGTCTGCGGGTGCCTTGGCAGCTTTGGAGCAAAGAAACGCGATGTCCGCGGTAATGCAGGATCGGCGCACGTGGTCAATCAATTGGCGCCTGCAAATGGATTGCCGGCGAAGCCGCCTGCAAAGGACGCATTAGTCGTGCCGCAATTTCCCTCCAGAGAGGGCGAAGCAGCCAACGGCGATAGAAATGAACAGGGCGAGGAACAGAAGGAAGAACAGAGGGCGGAGCTTGAGAGGCGTCTTTCTGGAAAGTCGCTGGCAAAGACCCTGTTGGAGCGCCAGCCATCGCGCAGTCAACTCTCCCGGAGCCGGCTCAACCTTCAGGTCTGTCGGCCGCGCAAGGTGCTGACGCGCATTTATGCACAGTAGCATGTGGTTGTGGGCGTGTTGCTGGGCGGGGCCTTTCAAAGCGTCTTTATCAAGGTGGCGGCGTACGCACCACGTTGACTCACCCCGAAATGACTAATTGTGGCCATCCACGCAGTCCAACTCATTCGGGGGTGCGTCGGGGTCACCGAACGCGCAGCGATGGCAGCCCGACACTTCGGTGCAGGGGGCCAATGCATCCGGCATGGCCCCGCCTGCGCCCGCGCCGCAGCCGGTGCTGCTGCTGCAGGTGAGAGCGAAGCTGGCAGGGAGTGCCCTCGACGCGGCGGGCCAAGTCGTGGCCCCCACTTCATGGCTGCGCGTGGGTTTCGATGCCTTGGCGCACATGTGGTGCATGCCGATCAAGGGCATCCTGGCCTGACCCAGATTGCACACGTGCCCCCAACTCTGCAGGAGGTGAAACCGCTTGAGGACCCGGTGTCAGCCCCCGCGCCGCTGCGCTTGGGCACTAGCAGCAACTCGGGTGCGGGTGTTGGCGCTGCTGCGGCAGGCGCTGGCACCGTCGGCGTCAGCGGCAGCGTGCCTAGCAGCGGCAGGTGAGCGGGGTGGAGCTTTGTCGAAAAGCTTGGTATCAGGCCTTGCTGAGGACCCCGCAGCTGCTCCAATCTAAACAAGCGCGTGCGGTTATCTTTGCTAAACTCATTCCTATCGCAACACTTCTGCTTGCTCAACTGACTGCTGTGCCCTGTAGCATGAGCTTTGCCCGCTCCGTGTCGCGCCTGAATGCCTTCGCCACCTCGGGCATCAAGTCGCGCCGCGCCTCCATGGCCGCCATGGACCTGGACGGCTCCGCGCGTGGCGCCTCCGCGGCAGCGGCGGCGCTCACGGTCAATCTGCAGGCCATGCTGGGACTGCACGGTGCGGCGGGGTTGGGGAGGTTGGGGTGTGCGGGCGGGGTGGCTGGGCCGCGGCCGCTGTGAGTGCCCCGGCCCGCTATGTGTTGTGGCACACTTTGCTGCGCGCTGTGCTACCGCTGCCTCTGCTGTGCTAGCATTTTAGGCGTGTTTGCAGGTTCAAGCAGGAGTGTAAGGCCCACCTTGACGACTGGCTGCATGCGTAACATCGCGCGCAGGTGTCAGCCTGGGGCAGTCGGCCGCCTTCGGGCGAGGCAGCAGCGGTCTGATGGCCACGGGCGGGGGACAGCTGGGGTTGATGGCGCCAGGAGCTGGTGGAGCGGCTGCAGGCGGCGAGCCATGGCTGCTGCACATGCTGCTGCGGGCGGGCCCCGGCGCACATGGGGGCACGGGGACGGGGGCGTCTTCTATTGCGCCTGGCATGGCGCCCAGCGGCGCTCACAATACAGCAGGCGGCGGTGGTTCCTCACTGATGGTTGGCTCGACGGCGACGGGCACCCTGGGCAAGCTGCCCTCGCACACGCATCTGATGCTGTCAGGCGTGCATGGAACTGGGGCCTCAGGTCTCGGGGGGCCAGGCAGCGCTTCCCTGGGCCCTGGGCCGCCCAGCCTGGGGAGTTTGCCGCCCGGAAGCGCCGCCGCTGGCGGCGGTGGGGCACCAGGCGTAGGAGGGCCGTCGGTGGCGGCCGCGGTGGCGGGCGGCTCCGGCCACCTGGGCGGCTATACCGGGCGGCCGTCGATGAGCCTGGACCGCGACCCCTCGCGCTCCTCGCTCAGCCAGTTCCTGGGCCCGGGGCACACTACAGGACCTGGCGGGGGGCTGGCGGGAGGGCATGGCGGTGGCATAAGCGGCAACGGTGGCGGCGGCGGTGGCGGCGGTGGCTCCACGGCCCAGCCGCTGCCACTGTTCACACGCGCCATGTGCGATCGCGCAGCGGGGCTGCCGACGCCGCTGGTGGTGCTGGTGCTGCGTCCGGCTGCGCCCGTTGCCAGCGGCACGTCGGGGGGGATTAGCGCGTCAGAGGTAGCGGCGGCACTGGCGGTGGCGGAGCCGGACGCAGCAGCCCATAGCAGGCGCGTCTCAAAGGACGCGGCAGGACGACAGGAGGCGGCGCTGCCGGTCGTGTCCTCGGCTGCCGACGGCTTCCCTGGCCTGCCCATCAGCAGCTCGGAGCCTCGCATGCAGCCGCTGCCGTCGCACCAACAACGCGTGGTCGCGTCCATGTACCTAGACTCGCTCAGGCCAGGGGCGAAGCCCGGGCGGCCACGGCCCGGCGCCAGCCCTGCAGCCGGCGGCCAGGCGCCGCCGCCGCCACAGTCTGGCGCGGCGCCGCAGAGCTTTGACGGCGGGCCAGAGGCCTCGGAGGCGCGCGCCGCGCTGGCGGCGGCGCTGGCGGCGCTGGCGGGGAGCGATGTTGACCTGGAGCTGGTCTGGCAGAACGCTGCCGCCGGCGCGCTGGCGGGCTCTGCTGCCGCTGCCGCGGGCCATGACGTCCGCGCCGCCGCTGGCGTGGTCAGCACCACGACTGCTGCCGGCGGCGGGATCTCGGCCAGCGAGTTGGGGGCGGGCCAGCTGCCAATGTCACTGTTTGCGGTAGCGAACGCCAGCGTGACCTCGATAACATCGGTCCCGCCTGCCAGCCCTCAGGGCGCCCTTGCGGGAGGTGCTGCGCTTGCAGCTGATGCGGACGCGGGCACCGTCGGCGGCAGGGCGGCGGCAGTCTCGACATCGGCAGGCCCCTCAATCCGGGCCCGGCTTCTGAACAACCAGGCCGCGGTACTGCCGGCAGTTGCCAGCGCGCGGAGTCCCTCCTGCACATCCGCACCCAACCTCCCGGCAGCGTGCACGCCCGCACCACCGCCCGCTACGGATGATGCTGCGTCTTCCGCAGCAACCGCCTCCCCTCCGAATGCGCCTGGCTCCTCACCCTTCAGTGCGGCAGCTGCAACCGATGCCGCGGCAGCGGGTGCGCCCGGCACCTCCCAAGGAGGTGCCGCCGCCGGCGCCAAGGCCGCGACGGTGTGGGCGCTGCGGGAGCTGTTGGAAGCTGACCCCTGCCTGCTGCTGCTGGCACGTGACCTGCTGCGCCAGGCGGCGCTGCGGCCGGAGCACGTGCCGCCCGCCACGCACGCCGTTTCTCCCGGCAGTTACGGGCAGCTTCTGGGCTGCCGTGAGCCCGTGCCAACCGCCGTGGCGGCGCTTGCGGCGTCCTTAGTGGCAGGAGCTGGCGCCGGCGCCGGCGGGCCCACGCCTTCCGTCTCTATGAGCAACCTGGCACTTGGCGCCACGTCAGGGCGCAGCGCGGCGTCGGTTGCCGTGGGCGGTGCGGCGGCGCTGGTGGCGGCGGTGCAAAGCGGGGCCGTGCGGGTGCACGCGGTGGCGTACCAGGCGCAGGCGGCGGGAGCGCCTTCCGCCGCAACAACCGCGGGCCAGTCGGTGCCGCTCGGGCCGCTTGGCGCTGCGGATGCCACTAGCGCGGCAGGAGCCGGCACAGGAGCGGCATCTGTGTGGCTGCCTGCAATCGTGTTGGAGTGGCCGCAGCCGACGGCGGCGGCGCTGGCCGCCGCAGGCGTGCAGCTGGGACCGCCCGGGCCTGTGGCTGGACCGTCCACGTCCAACCTGGGCGCCGCCGTCGCGGCCGCCGCAAGCGCCGCGGCGTCGGGCGTACTGCCGACCCTGCCGTCGGGCACCGCGGTGGCGGGCACGCTGGCGTGCATGCCGCCGACGCGGCCGCACTCGCTGTTCGTGGGTCGCACCTCCTACATGGACCACAGCCACCTGCCGCTCATGCCGACCGACACCTCGCCGCCGCAGCACCTGTCGGCAGGAGGACAAGCGGCGGTGGTGCAGCCGGCACTGTCACACCCCGGCGGCGGCGGCGGGCTGGGCAGCTTCCTGCTGTCCTTGCCGTCTGGCCTGGTCTCGGCCAACGCCTCCCAGCAAGGGCAAGCTGCCGGCGGCGGCGCAATGGCGGCCGCTGCGGCGCACATGAACTCGGCAGGCTCCGTCCCGAGCGCGCATCCCTTCATGATTAGCAGCGGCTCGATGCCCACGGCCCGGCCGCTGGGCAGCGCCAGCGGTGGCGGCGGCGGCGGCTCGGGGCAGCACGCCAGCACCGCCGCGCTGCCGTCGCTGTCGCTAGGCATGGGCGTGGTCATGAGCAGTAGCGGCCTCGCAGGCCTCGCGCAGCAACAGCAGCAACTGCACCAGCAGGAGCCTAGCCTCGGGTACATCGGCGTCGATGGCGCCGCCGCCGGCCAGCGCTTCGACGCCACCGCCGCCGCCGCGGCAGCCATGTCTGCAGCGGCGGCCGCCGCCGCTGCCGCGCGGGCACCGCCGGCCGCTCCAGCGGCCGGCGCGGGCGCGGGCAGCATGGCGGGCGTTGTGGGGCTGCTTGAGGCGGCAGCGAGCGACGTGGGCGGTCTGGCGCCGCTGGCGGGCGACGAACTGTTGTACGTGGTGCAGACGTGGCAGCGGCACCACCTGCTGCTGGCGTCAGTGCCGTACGCCATCACGCTGTTCGACTGCGGGGTGAGCGCACTTGGGGTCAGGGGCCGGGTGCGGGCGCTGAGGCCGGGGTGCATTCTAGCCCCAGGATGGGGTGGTGGTGTGTGTGCGGGGGGGGGGGTGGCGGGAGGGAGGGAGGATGGTAGGGGGCCCAAGCAGCACATTGCTTACGGTACCCGTCCGTTGTCTCGGTCCTTTCTACACCCTCTCAACTTCACCAGAACGCATATATTATATTACATTGCCTGCAACGCTGCCCTTTCCTTGATCCACTCGACACAGGGCCGTGTGCTGCAACAAAATCAGGGCTCTGTGGATTTCATGGGTGAGCTCACCTTCACAGAGGAATCGCAACAGCAGCAGGCGCAGGACGCGTCGCAGCAGCAACAGGCAGAACCAGGTCCCCTGGCCCGCAGCAGCCTGGCCAACGACCCGCGTGAGGCGGTGGCCTTCATGGCCAAGGCGCAGGCGGAGGCGGCGGGCAAGGTCGCGTCCGGCGCCGTGCCGTTGACTGGCGGCGCCGCAGCGGGCGCAAGCAGCACCAGCAAGAGCCCGAACGGGACCTTCAGCGGCTTAGCAAGCGGCTTTGGCGAAGGCACGGGCCAGGCCCCGACGCTGCTGGACGTGAGCGAGCTGGACGCGCTGTCGGTGCTGTTCTGCCTGTGCCCCGAGCAGCTGGAGGAGATGCTGGAGGAGGTCATCTGCGGCAACATGTGGCGCTCCCTAATCCCGGTGCGTTGTGCCCCGTGTCGTGCACACGCAAAAGCAATGCACAAAGCGCGATGGCATCACGACGATAAGGAGTCGCGCCTGGCCGTGATGTGCACTTCCCACCGTAACTGTTGGAAACCCTTTCTTCCTGCGCATACAGGTGCCACGCGTGATGCGACCCTGCATCCGAGCCGCCCAGCGGTGGGGAGCGCGTGCGCTCGCGGAGCAGCGCGCCGCCGCCGCAGCCGCACAGGCCGCCGCCGCCGCCGCCGCCGCGCCCGCCACGCCCACAGCCGCCAGCGCCGCCGCCGCCGCCTCAGTCGCTCCGCTGGGTGAAGGCAGCGGCGCCATTGCCAGCGGCGAAGGCGGCGCCGCCGACAGCCCTGCCGACTCCAGAACCGCCCTCGCCCCTGCTGACCGTGCCGCCCTGACCAAGTCCGGCAGCTTCGTGGCCTCCCAAGGCGGCACCGCTGCCGCCGCGGCGGCGGCGGTGGCGGCCGTCGCGGCTGGCGGCCGGCACAGCGGGCTGCACGCGCGTGTCACCGGGGGCGCGTCCGGCCGGGCCCTGCTGTCGTCGACGGATGCCGCGGTGGTGGGAGCCGTGCGCGGTCCGGCGGCGGAAGTACGCAGCGGAAGCGGTGGCGGCGCGGGCGCCGGAGGCGCAACCGCCGCGGGCGACTTGACGGCCATCGACACGTCTCGCACCACCAGCAGTGCCCGCGACCATTCCATCACCGCCAACACCCTCGCGGCGGTGGCGGCGGAGGCGTTGGGCGTCAGCGACCGCGTCGCCGCCGCCACCGCGCTCACGCGGCCGCCCATGCGGCACGGCGCCGGCTCCGTCACCAGCTACGGCTCCAGCGCTGGCCCGCGGCACGCTGTGCACCGGCTTAGCCCCGGCGGCGTGGCGAGCGCCGCTGCCGGCCCGCTGCCCATCCACCGGCAGGTATCTGTCGCCGCCACTGCCACCACCGCCAACAGCTCGCCGGCGACGACGGACCCGGGAGAGCTGGAGGCTGGCGGCGGCCGTGGCGGCTTCGGCTTTGCGGAGCGGACCAGCCGGCAGCGGCGCGCGCATCTGTTTGGTCCGGGTGCGAGTGCCTCCTTCAGCGCTGCCTCGCCCGCGCCCATTCGCGAAGCCAACGACAATGACGACGAGGACGCAGCGGAGGCGGCAGACCGCTTCGCTGAGGATCCCCACCTCCGACCCAGCCGTGGCAGCGGTGCCGGCGCAGTCAGCGTTGGAGGCAGCAGTGGCTTCTTCCGGTCGCCCAGCACGGGCGTTGCGGGTGTGGCCAGCACGCCGCGCCGGCGGCCGCCGCAGCGCAGCTACAGCCTGCGCGGGCTGCTGTCACGCAGCTTCACGCAGGGCGCGTCGCGCCCGTCTCACCACCACCAGCAGCACCGGCCGCTGCAGTCCCTCCCCCGCCCGGCGCAGCACCCGCCCTCGCCGGCGGCTCTCCTACGCGGCGCCGCCGCGGCGGCCGCGGACGGGCAGCGCAGCGGGAGTGGCAGCGGCAGCGGGAGCCCAGCGTCCACGCCCACAGCCGCGTCGGGCCAGGCGGCAGGCGGTCAGGCGCAGCTCGCGCACGCCTCCCGCCAGGGGCTGCTGAACCGTGTCACGTCCGCCCTCTCCGCCCCCGACCCCGACCTGCTGGCCACCATGTCCACCAACGCCAGCGCTGCCTCAGTCGACGACGGCCAGCGCCTCACGCCGCCTTCGCCCACGCCCCAGACCCAGCCGGATGCTGTTGCAGAGGCGGCGGCGGCGGTGGCGGCGGCGGCTACGAGTGCAAGTGCGGCCGTTACGGCCGTTACGCCCGAGACAGGGGCCGGCAGCTCGCCGTCACGAAACCGCGGTAGCGTAAACTTGCTTGTGAGCCTTCAGCGCGTTGACAGCGGCGCCCTGTCACCAAGAACTGTCGGCAGCACCGGCGCCGGCACTGGTAGCAGCACTGGCATGGCTTCCGGCAAGCCAAAGCCGTCGGTGCTGGCATTTGCGGAGCGCTTGAGAACTATGGGCAACGGTGGCGGCCGCACAGCCACCGGCGCCAACGGCCCTGCGGCGAGCTCTGATGGCGCTGATATTGTCGCCGCAGCAACGCCGGCAGCAGTGCCAATGAAGGTTGCTGTGCCTCCTGCGTCCGCGGATGACGCCCCGTCGCAGCACGCGAATGGCGGTGACGCGGATGGCGGCACGGCATCTGCTGGCGTGGCACCTGCTGGCGTGGAGGCAGCAGAGCACGTTTTCGCCCTTATGCAAGCGCCACTGGACGCGGCCCCCGCCGCGCAGCAGCAGCAGCAGCAACAGCAGCCCCCGCGCGCCGGCGAACTCATAGACGCCGCCTCTGCGCTACCGCGGCGCGGCCTGTCCAAGGTGGTTGAGGAGGGTGAGGCCAGTGGCTCGGTGCGCCTGGGGCCGCTGGTGGCGGAGCAGGAGGCCTCACGGCGTCAGCGCATTCAAGTCATGTCCGACCCCGCGGCGCCCGCGCCGTTCGGCCCAGGCGACGCGCCTGCGCTGAGCGAAGAGGCGATTCAGGTTGACGTTGGTGGCGGCGACAGCACCTCCGCCGCTGGCGCTGCCGCCGCCGTCGCCGCAGCCGCAAGTGCTGCTGGCTTTGTCACTGGATCTGGATCCGCATGTACTGACACTGGCGGCGGCCCTGCAATGATGGGCAGCGGGTCGCAGGGCCTTGGCCGGCTGCGTTCACACCACAGCTTGCCGCTGCAAGTCATCCGCCACCGCGCCGTGGCTGCCGGCAGCAGCGGCAGCGCTGCTGCCGCGGCCGGCGCTGGCCCTGCATCGCCAACCTCTGGCAGCTACGGCCATAGCCACAGCCATAGCTACAGTCTGCGCGGTGTCGGCCGCCGCGGTCCCTTCAGTGCGAGCGGCGCCGGCACGCCGGTCCCTGGCGGCGCGGCCGCCGAGGACGTCGGCCTGACCGCCGCCGCCACCGGCCTGGTCACCTACACCAGCACCTCCGGAATGGCGCTGGGAGCGCCCGTGAATGGCCCTGCTACTACTGGCGGTGGTGGCGCCTCCTCAACAGGTGCCGCGGGGGGGGCCGCCGGCGGCGCCAGCGGCGGCGGCGCGGCGCACTCGCGCGGCAGCGTGCGCCGCCAGGGCTACGCGCTCAAGCGCCCGCTCAGCCGCAACAGCACCCGCTCCTACCTGGCACAGGCGCTGCCCACCTCCACGCTCACCCTCATCGGCCGCGTGCAGTCGCAGCGGGACCTGGAGGGCCTGGACTGCGACGCCGACTCGGGCACGGCCGGGGGCGCTGCCGCCGCCGCCGACGCGGGCGCAGCCCGTAGCCACGGCGGCAGCGGCCGGTCTCGCGGCCTGGGCGGGCGGCGCGGCGGCGGGCTGGTGGAGGTGGGGCGCAGCATGAGCTTCAACGTGGCGCCCAGCGAGCCGCGGCTGTCGGTGCCTCGCATCTTTAGCTTCATGCGCTCCGCCTCCAGGCGCGTCATGGAGATGCAGCAGCAGCAGCAGCAGCAGCAGAGGGCCGCCAGCGGCAACGGCATGAAGCAGGCTGGCGGCGGCGGCTTCGGCGGCGGCAGCGGTAGCGTTGAGGGCGCGCTCACCAACCTGTCCGACAGCATGGCGATCGCGGCGGCTGGCGGGCAGGTGCCGTCGCCGACCAAGCTGGCGCCACCGCGCGAGGGGCACCTCATTACTGCCATTGCCTCCGCCCCCGACCAGGGTGCTGCGGCCGAGGCATTCGGGAGAGAGAGTGACGTGACGACCAGCGAGCAATTTGCCCTGGGCCCGTCGGGCGCCGCTGGCATCGTGGTGCCCATGGCTGGCGGCGCCGCCGCAGCCGTAGCCGCAGCCGCTGCCGGCGGCAGCGGCGGATTGGGGGCCGCCAGAGACAGCGCCTCCACTGCCGCCAACACCGTCAGCAGCAGCCACTCTCACTACTCGCACTCGCACTGGCACTCGCACTTGCATGGCCCCGACGGCGCGCTCGCGGCCGGCCGCAGCTCGCACGAGCCCGGCACCCTGGCGGATCCCACTCGCTTCGGTGGTGGCGGCGGTGGTGGTGGCGGCGGCGGCGGCGGCGGCTTACGTGGTGCCGCCGGGGCGGAGGCGGAGGCGGGGCCGCAGGCGTCACCGCCTTCCCTCCCTGTGCTGCAGCCGCCGGCGATGCTGCGCCTGCGGGCTGAGGAGCGCGTGTTGCGCGATACCGCCAGCGGCGGCGGCGCGGTGGCGGCGGTGCAGTCGCCCCGCGACATGTCGCCGGCGGAGATGGCGCGGCGGGTGGGGTCGGCGTGGCACGAGGTGGCGGCCACGTCGTTCACGGACCCGGTCACGGGGGCGCGCGTAGTGGCATTGATCCAGGTGCGGCTTGGAAGGCGGCGGAGTGCAAGCAGCAATTAGTTGTAGGGATGTGCTAGGAAGGCAAGGCAGCTACCACCGCATCCGTGCACTATGCCATTCTTTGTTGCTCCTGCCATGGTACGCCGCCGCCGCTGTTCGACACACGGATCCATGCATCCCGCGTGGGTTCCGCACTTCGTCCCCCGCACACACACACACACACACTCAACCCACCCCGCGCCTTCCCACCGTAACTTGACATGCATGGAACTCGCACCCCCCAAACCGGAACAGAACGACGTGAGTGAGAAGGTCGAGACGGAGATGCAGCTGACGGAGCTGATGGAGGTGGAGCACCGCCTGCTGGAGCAGGTGGGGGCCACGGGGTGGGGGAGGGGTAGTTCATTCCAGAAACCAGAAGCGAAACGACCAAGGGGCTGTGGGTTAGTCAGAAGCAGGGCGACAGCGCGAGCGACAGCGACAATAGCAGCGTGAGGGACAGTGCGCAATGACGGGCGATTATGGCCTCCCGGGGTGACGGTCGTGGCAGTTTAGAGGCCAACGGAAACCGGCGCCCCGTCTTCGCTTCCCCCCTCCTGCACAGATCTTTCCCCGGCACGTGCTGGAGTACATCGCCGTACAGAACATGACCATGTACGCCAACGGCGCGGGAGGCGGCCATGGCGGCGGCGGCGGGCCTGGCGGCGGCGGCGGCGGCCCCGGCGGCGCCGCCGGCGCCGGGCGCGGCGGCCGCGCTCGGCGTGCCAGCCAGTTCGAGCTGCTGCAGAGCCAGGACTGCAGCCAGCTGGCGCACTACCACGAGGCCGTGACGGTGGGCGGCGGTGACGGTCAGGGGGGTCCCGAACGCGAGCGCTTGGCGCAGCGCCCAGCATGTACGCAAGCCGCGTTCACCTGGTCTCTGCACAGCGCGCTTGAGCCAGCGCCCTTGAGCTGCGCACTCCAACAACAATATTCCCCATCCCGTTTTGCCTTCCCCACTACACCCCCACAGGTGCTGTTCTGCGACGTCAAGGGCTTCACCGCCATGTGTTCGGCCGTGGAGCCGGCGGTGGTCATGGCCTTCCTCAACGCCCTGTACACGCAGTTCGACTCGCTGCTGGGCGTGCACGATGTTTACAAGGTGGGTGGGTGGGTGGGTGGGTGGGTGGGTGGGTGGGGAACGAGGATTGATGTGGCAGGGCCAGAGGGTTATGAGGGCCAAGATAGTACGTTATTTACAACGGCCGGAGAGGGAGAGAGGGCGGGCGTGGCGGGGGCACAGGAGGGCAGGCGGCCTGTGATGCCCGCTGGGGCATGGGGCCAGGTGTGAACGGCTTCCTGGCTCCAAGCGCTCTGCTGCGCGCGGGACTTGCAAGGTGGACGCGCCTGGTTTCCGCCCTGCGCCTTCACAGGTGGAGACCATCGGTGACTGCTACATGGTGGCGGGCGGGCTGGTGCGACGCGGGCACGACGGCGTGGGCTCCCTTCTGGAGCAGGGGGAGCGCGACCCCGACCACGCCCGCAAGGTGGTGCACTTCGCCAAGGTAGGCGGGCAGGCGCGGCACGTGTGTAGCCCTGCCGAGCGACTTGGGATGGGCCCTGCCCTGCACGCCTCCCTGGTGCCTGTTATGTACCGTACTTGGCATCTCAGGTTGACGGCTCGCCGCCGCAACTGCTCTTGCATGGGCGTTCCTCCGTCTGTTCCGCTCCTCGCCCTGCACGACGGCTACGGCCGCCATGCGCCCGTGCTCCTCTACGCTTTTCTCTTTGGCCGGCGCCACACCGCAACCCGTTCACGGCTCCTCACCACCGATACCTCCACCCCGCACCCACCCGCAGGCTCTTCTGGAGGTGGTGCGGCACATGCGCATGCCCAACGGCCAGCCGCTGCAGGTGCGTGCGTGCATGCCTGTGCATGTGCATGTGCATGCATGCCTGTGTAGCCACTGTGCTGCACAGGGTGCCCAACTGCCCACATTGCGTAGGCAGCCGCACGCTCAAAACAATTTCCTTAGCAGTGCAGGAAGGGCCGTCCTGAATGCAGCGGGCGGGGCTGATTGTACCTTGGGCTTGCACGCACCACCGTGCTGAGCCGCCTGGCGACCAGCTCTTCGACATGGTTGCAGACATAGACATCCAACAAACACCCGCCGCGCACCGACTGCTGTGGTACGACTGTCATGCGTGCGCAGGTGCGCGTGGGCATCCACACCGGACCTGCAACCAGCGGCGTGGTGGGCACCCGCATGCCGCGCTTCTGCCTGTTCGGCGACACCATCAACACCGCCAGCCGCTGCGAGTCCACCTGCCCGCCCGGCGCCATCCACGTCACCACCGCCGTGCGCGACCTGGCCCCGGAGGAGCCGTGGGTGCCCACAGGAGGCGTGGCCGCCAAGGGCAAAGGTGCGTGCGTGCGTGCGTGTGTATGTGCGCCAGCAGGACTGGCCGTTTGCCAGGCCAGCAGGGTCTGCAGCAACCCCTGCTGGCGTCGCGACGCCATGTTGGTTTCACCGCAGCAATAAAACCGTACCGGACGGATGCATTAAATGGTGGTAACACCTGTACTGACGTGGTGCCGCTGGTCTGCATCACCTCCACAGGCGTCATGCGCACGTGGCTGCTAGGCAACACTGCCCCGCCGCCCGGCGCGCCTGATGCGGCCGCCCCGGAAAGCATCGACTCGCCCACGGTTGCGGCCGCCGCCGCCGCCGCTGCAGCTGTCGCCACGACAGCTGCATCCACAGCAACCGCACCATCGGTGCCTGCGGCCGCCGCGACAGCATCTGGCTTTGGCGCGGGCAGCAGCGGCGGCGCTTCGCCGAGTGCAGCTGCTGCTGCTGCAGCAGCAGCAGCAGCAGCGCGCCGCCGCGCTGTGGGCGTGAACCGGCGCGCCAGCGTGCGTATTCTGCCCTACGCTGGGTCGGCGCTTGCGCTGCAGGGTGTGGGGTCCCCATCAAACCACTCGGCGTCTGGGATGCTGCCGTCACAGCCGGTCAATTCCGCAGCTGTCGCCGCCGGGCTAGTCGAGCAGAATGGCGCCACAGGCGGCGGCAGCGCACTGCGTTCGCCGCCTACTGAAGCCCGCTCGCTGCCTGGCAGCGGCTCCGTCGCGACCATGGCGGCGGCGGCAGCCGGGGCGGCGCAGGGGCAGGGGCAGGGCACGGGCGCACCGGCGCCCGCGAACGGCGGCGCCGGGACGGCCTTGTTGCGGCAGCTGCAGCCGCCTCGCAGCAGCAGTAGCTCTATGCCTGCCGGCTCCGCGGCCATCACAGCAGAGGAGGAGAAGCACGGCCTCAAATTTGCCCGCGGCTCCAACAACCCTGCTGGTGCTGCCGCCGCTGCCGCCGCCGCCGCCGCACCGCCCATCAACACCTCGGACTTCCTTGCGCTGCCCTCCGCTGCGGGCCTGTCCAGTTTCCACGCCTCCTCCACGCGCGGCTTCATGGTGGCGCCCGCCGGGGAGCTGCCAGTGCTGTCCTCCGCCGCCACCAGCAACCTGCTGGTCATGGGGACGGAGGCGCACGGCAGCGCTGAGTCCACCTTCCTGGGCATCGCAACGGCCTCGGCGGCGACAACGCAAGCCGGCGGCGGCGCCGTGATGTCGTCCGCGGGAGGCGGTGCGGCGGCGACGGCGCCGCTCGGCCGCCAGGGCTCGCGTCTGGGCATGGGGCAGCCGCCGCCTACCGTTCAGGTGATAAACATCCTGCCTGGGGGCGCTGTTGCCGCCGGGGCGGCAGCGGTAGGTGCCGCTGCCGGTGGCGTCTCCATCAGCGGCGGCGCTGACACCAGCAACAGTCAATCGATGGTCGGCCCGGCGGGTGCGCCGGCGGTGCCGGTCGGCACCAACACAGCAACGCTGCTCGGGTCGCAGGAGCAGGTGGCGCCGCTGACACTGACCATGACGCTGACGCAGACGCACGAGCTGCTGCACGTCGCTCAGGAGCAGGATGCGCAGGAGCAGGGCGCGCCCAGGGACCGTTCGACGGCGCAAGCCGCGGCGCGGGAAGAGGACAAGGCAGCTGCCGAACAGCCGCTCCAGCTGCGGCTGCTCGGGGTGCGGCCGCTAGAGGAGCGGGACGTAGGCGGCCGCGGCGGCAGCACGGTCACCGCCAGTGCGACGCACGAGGGTGTGGTCACTGTGGATGGAAGCATCGGTGGCATTGTTGGAAGTAGCGGTGGCGGCGGCGGCGGCGCCGGCAGCCGCCTGGTGAGCCGCTTGGGAGGCCGTCTCGGCAGCGATGCGGCAAGCCCTGCCGCCGGCATGGCCGCCGGCATGGCCGCCGGCATGGCCGCCGGCACGGCCGGCGCCGTCATGCCGTCGTTCCCCTCCGGCCGGGGGCTTGGCGGCAACGGCGGCGCGGGCAGCCGTGTGGGGTCGCGCGTCCACTCAACGCTGGTAGAGGTGATGGGCCCGGACTTCTCCAGGCAGAGCGCTGCAAGTGCCGGTGGCGTTTCCATGTCCATGCACCGCAATATCTACTCGAGCGGCGGCCCCAGCGGCTTTATGGCAGTGGCGGCGGCGGCGGGCGGCCCGACGGCGGTGGCGGCGGCGGCAGCGGCAGCGCAGTACGGGGGTTTCCGGGACGCGCAGCCGCAAGACCTAGACGACGATCCCATGCAGTAGAGGAATGCGCCTTTCTTGCTTGGTCGCTCGCAATCGCGTTTTTGCAACGTCTGGATGCCCTGCCGAATGTTCGGCGGCACGGGTCATAATCGATGATGACATCATGCGATGCAGTCAAGTGGCGTGTGTGGGGGATACGGATACCGTGTATCTTACCGCAGCCGTGCTGCGCCTAGTACTGATGACACACTCGTGATCGGGTGCGCTGCGTATTGCACTTTACTTAAACGTAGAGGGCATGTGACGCAGCAGAATTGCTAGCCCCCATAGTCCCCTGCGTGGCGCTTAAGGAGAACTGAGCGCGTTGCATGCGTGGGTGCGTGCTCATGCAAGATTTATTGGACGCGTAGGGGCGCGACGAGGCCCGCATGAGGGTATTGCCATTCCCTGTCCAGAAACTCAATTCATGCGCAGCTGCATAATATGCGTTGAAAAGCGTGACGGCATGGACGGCTGGTGTCATGGGAGTCTCGCGTTTGCAACAGAGATCCAGAGACGGGCACCCATACTGATATCGGATACTGAGAGCTGTTGGTGGGCCGGAATTGTGATCAACTGCACGGGTTAGCGACTGGTTCCTAGGTAATCCAGTAGCAGAGAGATTTTGCAACAGGATAGACGAGCACGTGCAAAAGCATAGTCCTTGAGAGCTTGGCACACATTCACTGGTGTTTCACTAGTTCATTCATTCTGACACGAGTCTCGCGTCAAGGAGCACCGGCGGTTTGTATGGCTGCAAATTGAGATGATCTGGAGGGGCATCACGTGCTTGGCTGACCCGTAGAAATCCTGAATGTGCTGTGATGACCACATGCACGCCTGCGCACGCGTAGGCATTTGGATGGATGGCGAACAGGATTTGCGGGACTGCAGCCTGAGATGGGTTTCGTTGCATGGCCGAGTTTTGGTACCTGGCAGAGTGGCAGTGGAGGAGTTGGCGAAACCGCAACAGCGGTGGCGGTGTGTACTTGCCTGCGCTCTGGAGGCCGGAGCTGCTCCCGCTGCAAGATCCCGCCTGCACTTCGCGCCCCATATGCACATGCTGCGGCTTTCTTCGCCCGAGCAGGCTGATTTACCAGCAGCACCAGCCCTTGCCTAGCAGCGTGTGACAGATTTGTGACCAAACCAACCCGAACTCGGAGAAGGGGCTAATGCTCAGATACTGACATTGTTACAGCGTCATGCAGCTATTGCAGCTGCTGACCCAGTCCACTCGACTCGCGGCGATTCAGCTCATCACACCACTTTGACAAAGCGCACCGCACCACCTCATAAAAAACCAACACATCTGCTTATCTCGACAATCAGCTCGCCCCTCACGCAATCTTCAGGTACTCGTCCAGCTTCTCGCCGCTGATCTCCTCCAGCTGCGCCACAACCTGCCGCACGCGCTCCGCCACGCCCGCATCGACGTCTTCCAGCAACTCCGACAGGAACGGCAGGCTCTCCGGCAGCAGCACCAGGTACTCCTCCCGCAGCCGGTCCACCAGCTGGGCCACCACCTCCAGCGCCAGCGCGCGCACACGCGGCTCGCTGCTGCGAGTGAGCATGAGCGCGCCGTGGTTCAGCGGCTTCCACAGCGCGTCGTTGTTGGCCGCCACCGCCAGCGCGAGCAGGCAGCCCACCGCGGCGGCGCCCAGCGGGCCGGAGGCGGCGGCGGCGCCGTCGGCGGACGTGTAGGACCGCGTGGCGGCGCCGAGCTTGAGGTAGGCGGTGAGGTCGGCGTCGGCGTGCGCGGGCGACCGCAGCAGCGGCATGGCCGCCGCCGGCGGCTCCGCCTCCAGCTGGCCCAGCAGCGCGGGGTGCAGGCGCGCGAAGCGCTCCGCGTCAATGAAGCTGACGCTGTCGTGCAGGCAGCAGCGGTGCAGCGCGCGCACGATGCGCAGGCGCAGCAGCCAGGCCAGCTTGACCTGCGCCGCCGCCTGGTCGTCCGCGCCATCGGCGGCAGCGGCCGCCGCCGCCTCGGCCTCAGCCAGCGCGGCGGCCGCCGAGGCGCGCTTCAGCTTCTTCTTGCCGCGGCGGACGCCGCCGGCGGCGCCGTCGTCGCCGCCCAGGTGCGCGATGGCCGAGTCCAGCAGGTACCGGAAGTACGGCACCAGCACCGAGCGCAGCCGGTCGGTCAACGCGTTGACCGCGCCGTACAGCGCCACCATGCGGCCCAGGTACGACGGCTCCGAGCCGCCCTCCGGCACCGACACGGTGCTGGCCCACTCCAGCAGCCGCAGGAAAAGCGGCTTGAAGCGCGCCTCGCTCAGCTTCATGGTCAGCGCCACCAGCGCGCGCACCGCGGCGGCCTCCACCGCGTCCAGCGCCGCGTCACCGTGCGCGGCCAGCGCCGCCGGGCGGCGCTGGCGCACGTCCAGCGCGCGCAGCAGGAAGTTGAACAGCGCGTCGGCGTACTGCGCCGCCACCTTGGCCTCCATGGCGGCGGCGGCGGCGCCCACCATGTCGAGCAGCGCAACGGCGGGCGCCGCCGCTGCGGCGGCGCCGCCACAGTCGGCGGCGGCGTCGATGCAGGGCTGCAGCCGCTCGAAGAGCGCGGGCAGCAGCAGGCGCGGCGGCACGGCGCCGGGCAGCGCGGCGCGGATGCTGGCGGCGAACTGGTCGCAGCCGGCCACGCGGCAGGCCAGCACGCGCGGGTTGAGCAGGATGGCCAGCACCGCCGCCAGGTGCGGCGATAGGAAGCCGCCCAGGGACTCCACCAGCGCGTTCAGGCAGGCCAACGCGCTCGACAGCTCCAGGGCGGCGTCGTCGGCGTCGCTGCTGGCGCTCTTGCTCCGCCGTTTCTTGCTCTTGCCGCTTGCGCCATGCTCGTCGTCGGCGTCGCTGTCGGCGTCTTCCTCGTCGTCGGAGTCGGTGATGGCGCCAGCGGCCGCCTCGGCATCATCCTCATCCTCATCCGCGTCAGCCATGGCTGCATCCGCCGCAGCAGCAGCCGTGCCGGCGCGCGCCAGACGGCCCCACGCCGAGTCGGCGGCAGCCACGGCGGCGGCCACGGTGGAGGGCAGCACGGGGACCAGCTTGGGCCCCAGCGCGCGCACAAACGCCGCCACCGCCGCCAGCGCGCTAGCGCGGATGGCGGCGTGCGAGTCCTTGGTCGCCGCCAGCACCGCCGGCACGCCTGCCAGCAGCGCCGCCGCCTGCGCCTGGCCAAACTCGGTGGCAATCGCCGCCAGGGCGACCAGCGCCAGCTGCCGCGTCAGCGGCGACGCACCAGCGTCGCCGCCGCCGCCCCCGGCGGCGGCGGCGGCGCTGCTCAGCAGCGGCGGCAGCATGGCGCAGGCGCGGCCGGCGGCGTCCGCCGCCTGCCGCAGCTTGGCCTCGCGCACGCGGTGCGGGAGCTCGACCTGGTCGGCGATCTCGCCGCGCACGCCGCGGACCTTGTCGGTGAACAGCTTGAGCGCGCGGCGCTTGACCTTGTCGGCGGGGTGCTCGGCCAGCGTCAGCAGCGCCTGCAGGTAGGCGTCCGCGGCCATGACGCCCTGCAGGGCGCCGAACAGCGCGTACAGGCCGCGCGAGGCGGCGAGCACGGCGCGGGAGTTGGAGGAGGCGGGGGCGGCGGTGGCGGTGCCGGAGGCCGAGGTCGAGGTGGGCTGCAGGAGCTGCATCTGGGCGAGGGCGGCCTCCATGAGGGCGCGGCAGGAGGCCTCCAGGGCGGGGTCGGCCTCGGGCCGGCGGTGCGCGGCCGTGGCAGCGGTCAGAGCCACCTTGAGCTGCGGGGTGGAAGGGAGGAGGAGCGGAGCAGAGCGGGGTGGAAGGTGCGGTGTGAGATACTGAGCCACCAGGAAAGGAATGCGGGTGATGGCAGTCATGGAAGCGTGTGGTTTAGCGCGGTGGGTGCGGTGCTCGGGCCAGAGCACGTGCAAGCATGAGAGGATAGGCCTCATAGAAATCCGCTAATAGCATGTCGTCATTAGCCGTGGGTCACCCGGTGGGGATCGCCACGTCGGTGTGTGTAACAATGATAACATCATCGGCCATATTGCTCATGACATGCTTCTCTGCCGCGTACTTTGTTTGTGCTACGGTATGCCTGCCTCAAGCATGCACGTATACCATCAACATCGTTGCGCTTCCTCTCACCTTCAGCTGCGCAGTGACGAAGGCCACCACGATGCGGGGCAGGGCCGTGTGCGCCTTGCGGCCAGACTCTACAAGCGCCAGCTCCATCACGCGGGCGCAGCAGCCCAGGCGCACAGGCAGCTCCACCTGCACGGTAGCGAGGGCGTTCAGAGATTGCAAGGTCAGGTCACGGAGGATCCAAATGGTAGTGCACAATGTAGGCATCCTCATGTGTGGATCATGAAATGCGTGGGTGCCAGGGAGGGGAGAGAGTAGCCTCAGTAACCGTAGTAAGTAGTCCGCATGAATTTGCTAAGACTGACGTGCAAATGGATGTTTTGTCATCACCGGCGCTCTCCTGCTCTCTCACTCATGCATGCACAACGAACAGCTCAACATGCCAGGACACACATGTATGCACCCAGCTATATGACTTCTGACGGCCGCTCCATTCCTCACCTGCAGGGCGACTTGCGACGCCAGCTCGGGAAGCCACACGGACGGCGGCGGCGCGGCGCCCGCCACGTCAGCCGGCACCTCAGGCGCGGCGGCGGCGGCAGCAGCACCCTTCTTGCCGGCCTTCTTGGCGGGCGTCTTGGAGGCGGCGGCAGCAGGTGCGGCGGGTGAGGGGGCGGCGGCGTGCTGCAGCATGACCAGCAGACCGTCGGAGAGGCCCTGCTCGACCTGTGCAGACACACATCGAGAGAACGTTTGTTAGCGCCAGAGCTTGAGAGCGTGCAAGCAAGTGCGACAGATGAAAGCAATGACTTGTGTGCCATAGCCAAGGGTAACAGAGGTTGAGAGGAGGACACCGATTAGGAGCCGTCAGACAAATGCCTCGATTGTCGTCTTTATCGGCTACAGCGCCAGCAAAACGCTGGACAGCTGCATAGGTCGCCGCTCGGATTCGTCATCTAAGTGGTCATCAACCGGCCCCGAATCAGTGTGTCCTCCTCTCGCCTCTTGGCTCTCCACATGCCGCACCACGCACCATCTGAAACATCATTCCTGGCTGCTGCGGTGTGCTTTCATTCTCTCACCTGCGGCAGCGCCCGCATCAGGGCCAGCAGCAGGTCCAGGCGCCGGTGCGGCGGCAACCCAGGCAGCGCGCCCACCACCTGCTCCCACAGCGCCGCGGGCCGGCGGCCGGCGCCCACCCAGGCCGGCACCACCGCCGACAGAGCCGTGGCGCCGACCGCGCGGCTGTGCTCGTCGTCAGCGAGGGCGGCCGACTGGTGCACCACAGCCAGGACCTGAGAAGGAACGGGCATTTAGAAGGGGGCCGGAGAAGGGATTGGGCAACGAGGTTAGTGGGTAGTAGTGGCGCCATTGGGCAGGTAAGCGAGGTTGCGTGAATGGGGAACGGGCGGCGGGGCGGCAGCAAGGCGGCAAGGCAGCGGATTGGCAGTGACCTCATAATACGAAGTTATCAGCACTGTGTGCTCAGAAACTGTGAAAGCAAAGTATGAAGTATAATCATCGGCCGCCCTGCTCCGAGCGCCCGCACGCGCTCTGCACCGGCCCCTTCCAGCGCGCGCCCTACCCCACTACGTGCCCTCTCACCAACAGTACCATCAACCACAAACATACCTGAAGCACGTGAGACAGAGCGGCCTCGGGCATGCGCGCCGCCAACGCCGCCAGCAGCGATAGAGCTGCGTTGCGAACCGACGCATCCGGCGCCTCACGCGCCGCCGACACAGCCAGCGCCAGGTCAAAGGCGCCGCCGTCGACCGCCGCCGCCGGCGCCGCCAGCGACGTCAGCGCCTGCAGCGTCAGCGTGGCAGCGTAGCCCGCCAGCGACGACTTGCCGCCGGCGGCGTCAGCGTCGGCCGCGGCCGCGGCGGCCTCGTCCTCGTCCAAGTCGTCGTCTGCCGATGGGAGCGTGGAGGCAATGCTGCCCACCACGGGCAGGAGCCGCCGCAGCAGCGCCTGCAGCGCCGGCACCAGCGCCGCGGCTGCAGTGATGCCCGAGCGCCACTGCAGCAGCTCCAGGGCGACCACGGCGTCGCGCAGCGCGGCGGGGTCCACCGGCGCCGGAGGCGCTGCCGCCGCCGCTGTAAAGCCGTCCGCCGCCGCGGCGCCGTCGGCCTTCTTGCTCTTCTTCTTGGCGGGCGTGGGGGCGGCGGCGGCCGCAGGCGGCGGCGCGGCCGCAGCGGGCTCGAGCAGCGGGATGATGAGCTGGGCGGAGAGCGGCACGGCCTCCAGGGCGGCGCGGGCGGCGGCTCGAACGGCCTCGTCGGCGTCGCCCTCGTAGCGGCTGAGCAGCACCGCAAACAGCTCGCGCACGGCGCGGCCGGTGGGCGGCAGCGTCGCGAGTAGCGCAGGCGTGACGCAGCCGACGGCGGCCAGGCGAGCAGCAGCCAGAGCGTCGCTGGCGGCGGCGGAGGTGGCGGGACCCGAGGAGGTGGAGGAGGAGGATGCGGGTGGCGGCAGGAGCTCGGCCACCTCGGCGAGCTGGCCGATGCGGTCAGCGTGCGCGGCGGCGGCGGCGGGCGTGTAGAGGCGCAGCACCTGGGACACGGCGGCGGCGTGGCCAGCGGTGGCGGCGGCGGGGCGGTCTCGTAGCGCCGCCACCACCGAGCCCAGGAAGGAGCTGGCGGCTGCAAAGAGCTCGGCCGGCGGCGCCGTGAGCGACGCGCCGGCGGCGGCGGGCGCAGCCGGCGGCAGCAGACACGCCAGGATGGCAAGGGCAGTGGCGGTTCCGACGGCGTCCGCGGCGGCGTCGGTGAGGCTGGCGGCGAGGAAGGCGCCGACCTCGGCGGCAGCGCCGGGTGTAAGCGCCAGCTGCGCGCCAGCAGCGGCAGCATCGCCGTCGGTTGTTGTCGCCTTCGCGGCGGCCTTGCCGCGCTTGCTCGGCGTGGCAGCGGGCGCGGCCTCGGCGGCGGCAGCGGAGCCGGCCAGCGCGCCGCGCAGCAGCGCCGCAGTCGCGTCAGCGTCGCGGCAGATGGCGGCGCGGTGGGCCAGTAGGCCGCTACACAGCGCCGCAGCAGACGCCGCCGATAGGACCGGGCCGGCAGAGGCCTTGCCGCCAGACAGCAGCGGCGCCAGCGCCGCCAGCACATCGCAGGCTGCGGCGCGCACCGGCGCCTCAGGCGCTGCCAGCGCCGCCAGCAGCGTCGGCAGCCAGCCGCTGACGTCGGCGGCGCCGGCGGACACCAGCGCCGCCTGCACGTGAAGCGCCAGCGCCTTGAGCGGCACCGGCACCTTCGCGGCATCAGTGGAACCAGCGTAGATTGCGGCGAGGAAGGCGCCGCGCGCGGCCGCGGGGCCGACGGAGCGCGTCACCACCAGCGACGGCAGGTCTTGAAGGGCGGCGGCGCCGCAGCCCAGCGCCGCCAGCTGTGCCAGCACGCGGCGGGCGCCGCCGTCGGCGTCATGGGCGCCATCCGCATCAGCGGTGGCCGCGGCGGCCGCAGGCATGCGAGCCAGGTTAGCGCGCAAGCTGCCGACAACGAGCGTGACGTGCGAGCCGGCGGGATCAGAGGAAAGGGCAGACAGCAGGGCGGACGTGGGCAGGCCGTCCGCGGCGGCGACACGCTCAGCGAAGGCGGCGAACCAGTCCAGGCCATCGCTTGTAGAGACGCCGGCAGCGGCGGCGGCGGCGGAGGGCAGCAGCGCCCCCGCCAGGGCCACGGCGGCGCGCAGCAGTGGTACAGTGGAGCTGCTGCCGCCAGCGGCGGATGACTTGGACGCCTTGACGGGGGTGGCGGCGGGGGCGGCGGCGGGGCTGGTCGCGGCAGCGGCGTGCGCCGCCAGGAGGGCGACCTGCTGGGCGCGCATGGCAGCGGCAGCGGCAGCGCCACCGGCGGCGGCGTCGGCCGCCGACGCCGCCACGAGCTCAGACAGCTCCTTGGAGCGAGCGGCGGGGTCGGCGGCGAGCGACTTGGCCAGGGCGGCGACGATACCGCGGGCAACTGCCGCCGCGGCGGCGGTGCGCTGCGCCTTCTTGGACTGCTTCTTGCTACCGTCCTCAAGAGCAGGCTCCTCAGCAGTCTTCTTCTTGCCGCCCTTGGCGGGCTTGCCGGCAGCCTCCGTCAATGGGCCCTTCGCAGCCGCCTCGAGATCGGGCAGCGCCGCCGCCAGGCCGGAAAAGAGCGGCACGTGGGCCTTCAGGCCGGCGGCGGCGCGCGCCGCCTCCACCGCAATCCGCGGGTCGCGGCCGCTGGGCAGCAGCAGCGCCGCCAGCTGCAGCGCCGCCGCGTGCGCGACGGCGGCGGAGCCGCCACCGGCCGCGCCGGCAAAGCCGAGCAGCTCCGCCGCCTTGCGCGCCGCCTTGCGGGCCGCGCGCAACTGCGGCAGCTTGGCCGAGCCGTACAGGTAGGCGCCGAGCTTGTGGCTCAGCGGCGTCAGTGCGTCCACCAGGGCCGCGGGCGGCAGCGCCTTGAGGCAGGACAGCCCCAGCGCCGCTGTCACCACGCTCAGGTCGTCATCGCGCAGCCGCTCCAGCGCCGCCGCCGTCAGCGCGGCGCGAGCCTCCGACGCCTCGGGCGCCTCGCCGCCAGCGGCGGCGGCAGCCGCCGCCGCTCCCTTGCCCTTCTTCGAGCCGGCGGCGGCGGCAGCGGCGCCCGACGGCGCCGCCAGGTCGGCGTCGAGCTGTTGCAGCGCCATGCGGCGCACCGCCGCCTGCGGCGCAGCCAGCGCGGCCGCCAGGGTCATCATGGTGCCGCCGCACGGCGCCGAGTAGCCGCCGGCGGCGAAGGTGGCGCGCACAAAGTCGAAGCGCGCGCGGTCCTCCGGCTCCAGCGCCGCTGCCGCGGCCTCCGCCGTCTCGGCGGCGCCGCCGGCCTCGTCGTCCTCACCATCCTCGTCATCGGAGCCCGCGGCGGCGGCCTTCTTGTCGGCCTTCTTGGCGCCGTCGGTCTTCTGGCGCTTCTTGCGCTTGCTCGACTCGTCAGCGTCAGCGGGTGCTCCGGATGCGGTGGCGGCGGCTGCGGCGGCGGCCTTGCGCCGCTGCTCGCGCAGGGGCTCGAGGAAGGCATTGACGGCGGCGTCGGTGGTCTCGGGGTAGCGCTGGTCCAACACCCTGGGAAATGAAGGATAGGAGCGAAAGCGACAGTGAGCGGACGGTTGTGATGCAAGGTGGTTGGCCAGGCCATTCACATGCGCATGCAGATGCCAGAGAGTTGCGGAGAGTCTTCAGAGATAAGGGAAGTAACGAGTCCTTCAGGATTCAGGAAGGTTTATGTAGATAGAAAGGGTTTTTCATCGGCAGACTCTCTTCTTTTCTCTCGCACGCATGTGGATAGCGAGCTTGTGTTAATGCCGGGCACGCATGCAGACACGAATGCACACGCTCAGGGCTACAACAACTTCACCAGGGAAGACGGAACTCACCGCAGCACCTTCTGGCAGCTCGTCCGGACCGACGCCGCCTCGGCCTTTGCTGCGCCGCCGGCCTCCAGCAGCGCGGCCGCCAGCGCGCGGGCGGGCTCTCCACGCAGAGCGCCGCTGTGCGCCAGCGCCAGCAGGTCGGCCTCGGCCCGGCGGGCCGCGCCGCCGCTGCCGCTGCCGCCGCTGCTGGCGGCGGAGGAGAGGGCGGCGGCCATGGAGCGGCACAGCAGCTGCAGCAGCGGGCCCAGGCGGATATTGGGGCGCTGCGAGAGCGCCGCCAGCTCGCCGACAAAGTTGGGCAGCGCCGACAGGTACTGCGAAGGAAATGGAGACCGGTTGCAAGCACAGGGGACATCGGAACGTGGCAGACGCAATGTGCACTTGTGTGCGCTGGGTGCGCTGCTCGGCGAGTGCTATGCTGCTGTGCTGTGATGTTATGTGGCATGGAGTGCAATCGAGGGGCTGTCCTTTGCTGGGTAGGACCCAAAGGGTAACTGCCCCGACGGGGCTCCCCAAGGCGATGGAATCAGCATCGGAGCGCCGCGCCGGCCTGGTCCGCCGACCCGGCTCGACCCCATGCAAGCATGGAGGAGCGCACAAGCCGGCGGGGGCGCTTGGCGCGGCGAAGTCGGTGTAAACGGTGTTCCCAGGGGACCATGCACCCACGAGGGGGCGCCACCAGAGGCGGCGCCCCCGGGCGCTCCCGCTAGGGGGCTGCGGGGACGTGGCAACGTCTACCCTCAGCCCACCGCTGACTGCTGATGGCTGCTGCTGCTGCTACTGCTGCTGCCGGCGGCGGCGGCGGCGCTGCTGCCATCAGCGCTGCTACTGCTAATTATGGCTGCTCGCGCTCCTACACGATCCCTTCTGTCCACCTTCCAGACGGCACTGAGACAGGTCGGGCACCGCCTCACCTTGAGGGTCTTGTCGGACAGGGTGCGGATGTGCGGCTGCGTGACGGCCATGTGCGCCATCACCAGCAGCGCGGTGCGGATGTGCTCCGGCACCGGCTCCGTGTGCTTCAGCATCGAGTTCAGCAGCACTGCAGGGGCAGAGGAAAGAGAGAAGAGGCCGAGGAGGCAGCGAGGAAGTGAGACCGACTGCTACAGGGCCGCGGCGGAGATTCGTCCAGTGCAGAAACATGGACAGGGCGGAGCCGCCAGTGCAGGCCGCGGGAGGTTTGGGGTGGCGATGCCTCAGGGAATACAAACTGTAATTGTGTCGCGCAGAGCAACCCGGGTAGGGCGCCTCGCCAAAGGAAAAGTCATCATCACCGGCATTCGCCCCCGTACCCCCTGCTAACCTCCGCCTCCGCCCGCAGGGCCGGAGCCCCCCATCAACCCCATACGCACAAAGCGCCCTTTCCACCAAGACCCCCTTATCCACATTGTCGATGATCAACAACCCCACAATAACGAAACTCACCCTTGACAAAGTCGCGGCCCAGGGTGGCGCGGCTGCACAGCTCCGCCACCGCCATGAGCGTGGCAGCCCGGTAGTCCTGCACCGCGCCGGGGCCCAGGCCCCCCAGCAGGTGCGGCAGCAGCGTGGCCAGCGCCTCCTCGCCCACCACCGGCAGCACCGCCAGCACCTCGCAAAGCAGCACCGCGTAGAAGGACAGAAAGGTGCGGCTGGCGAAGCCTGCCAGCGCGGCGGCGTCGGCTGCGCCGCCGCCGCCGCCCAGGCGGCCTGCGGCCTTGCACACGAATATGAGCAGCTGCTTGTCGTTTGCGGCGCGCTGCGCCAGCAGGTCGCGGGGCAGCGAGGCGCCGCTGGTCTGCATCTTGGCCAGCCAGCCCCACAGGCTGCCGGGCGGCCCCAGCGCCAGCGTCTGCACCAGCCGCACGAACTCGTTGGTGGCGTGGTAGGGCAGCGCGGCCGTCAACAGCGCGTCCACGTTGCGCTCGTTGGCCCTGGGGAGAGAGAGAGAGCAAGGGACTCGGGGATGAGGATAGACGAAGTCGTTGGGAGCGCAGTGAGGTTTGTCGCTTGTGACGCGGGTACGCGGCCCGCGCGCGACTACGAGCAACGCAGGGCTACGCCCATGACGCCCTGCCTGGGGCACCCAGGCACCACCACGCAGGTCACCGGCGGACTCACTTGTAGCGGCGGATCAGGTACTCCAGCGCCTTAAACGCGGGTGGTGCCAGGAAGTGGTTCGTCAGCAGCAGGCAGAAGCTGCTGATGGACTCGTCCAGCCGCGACAGCAACTCGGCGGTCTGCATCTCGGGGTTGATGTCCAGCGACGCCCGGCTGTAGAGGCTCTCGCGAAAGGGTCGGAAGCGCGGCTCCAGGCGGACCAGCTCCTCCAGGCCTGGGCCGTGAATAGAAATGGGGGATGACATACAACGTGTTAGCTCCAGATAACATGGCGCAGGCGGGGCGTGCATTTGGGAACTGCCAGGTGCTGTTGGTGCACGCGACGAGGATGGCGCGGACCGCACACTCGGGCGCGAGGGCAGCCACGCACGAAGTAGTTCAGCAGTAAGCATGACTCTCAAGAACAAGATATCAAGCGACCGAGCGAATTAAACCCAAGCCAAACAGACAGCCCCGGCCGCCACGGCGCCGACACAGATGGCGGCCTGCGACAACCCTGCTGAACATGGGCCGCCTCACCTTGCGCAGCCAAGTCATAAATTGTTTGAAGGTCCACATCGGCTGCCTTCTGTGCGTCGAAGAGAAGCGAGGGCTTGCCCTTCTTCAGCGCCGGAGCCAAAGCCGGCTGGCGCTGCTTCTGCAGCGCCTGCAGCTGCTGCGCGAGAGCCGACGCCATGGCGAATGACTATTCAGTCTATTCGATCACGGTCGGCGCTCGTAGGCTCGCCGCCAAGCGGCGAAATTATAGAGATGCAGGCTCTCGACTCCTTGATAATGAATGGTTGAACGGCACAATTGCAGTTCTTGTTCTTGTATTGGCTTGAAAGGGCTCGCAGCCCGAGAAAACACTGCTGGCTGCCGCAATTTATAGGCGGTCGTTCTGCACCCATGCAGCCCTTGAGCCGGCCGGCGAGGCAAATTGCGGGAATTATGGGGTGATCCAGAGGTGGTTATTTGGCTGAAATGGGGTGTGGGAAACTTGCGCGGCCGAAGGCCGCGCTAATTAGCGCGATACAGGCGAGGTACGCACACACGCCACACTCGTCGGTGCGGTGCACCCACTTTCCCTCACAAATTCGTGCACGCCAGACATGTTTGACCACCAAATTTCGTCACAACCAGCGCGTAATATGCACAGTACGCTCTTCAAGCCTGCCAGTTGGTGAGGGGGGCGTAATTGGGCTGGCTGGTTCGTCTCCACTTGGCGAATAGCGCCCATACCCCCCCCCACGTGCCCCCCCCCTGCAACCAGCTGTTCCTCCAACACATGCGCGGGCCTCCATCGCCGCCGCCGCATTCAAGAGCCATACACATATGCAAGCACTACCGGGCGCGCTGGGGGTGTTGTGCGTGGTGCAGCACGCAGCTGGCTGCCCCCGGCTGCCCTTAGACGGTGTGCGGGCGTGGTCCCTGGTGTATGCCCTCAGACTCACGCAAACGTACCAGGGCAAACTAATGAAAATTTGCACTTGGGCCAAAGTGCTTTCTAAAAAATTTTCCCGGGGGCTACGCCCCCGGACCCCCACAAAACAATTACTACTTGGAGGCCATAATCGGGGATAGCGCAAACGCGCACTTTGTGGCCTTCACGAGTAGGCGACGACGTGCTTTACATATATTGCACTTGGCGCTGTAGAATAGGGCGCCTGCGACGGAGAGCGCCGGTGCTGAATTAGCGCACGTATCGAAATACGCCGTTTCCTGGGCCACTTGCAACTGCCGTAGTTGTATCGGTACTCGTTGCATTATTGTTGCTGTGCACAGGGCGAGTTGACCCCACGGACAGGAAGTTGAGAGTCGCGCTGACCGAGTCTGTGTCCTTTGCCCGGGCTTGACCGCTCAAGTAGTAGCCAAAGTAGTGTAATAAAGATTGCCATGCTGTGCGGTGGTGCTCGATGCACAACAAATTAGAGCGCAACTTGGTGAATTCGCGCGAATTCCCATAGACGCGAATTCACCCATTCCATGGCCCCACCACCCGGCGACGGTCGGAATTCCACCCCCGTTTGAGCGGCTCGTTTTAAAAATGCACGCATGCTTGTGTGCAGTATACATGAACCATTATCATAGGCCACGAAAGGCTAGCCAAACAGCTCGCTCACCGCGGGGTGCCACGGCACGCCCCGAGCTCAGCCCCCACCCCCCCGTCCTTTGCGCCACATGCCAATGCCTAATACCAACACCTGGTCAACCAACGTCAATTATTGTGAATCGAATCTCTGGCACCGACTGACTACGTCTCTTCATTCCCCAGCGCTCTCTCGCCTGGGTCGCCCGCCCATCCACGCATTCTGCAAGCGTGAGACTTAACATAGTTGGCCCCAAGCTCTCGCCCACCGCACGCCACCCGCCCGCACGCCGACAGCGAGCAGCCACCACCTCTCGCTCATGCTTCCATTTTTTAGGAGCAACCAGCAATTCCCTGTTCCATTTCATCAATCACGCTCGCTCGCAGGGCTGTGCCCTGTCTGACTCGATCAGCAGATCACGCAGCCGCGTGTCACCCACGCCAGCACGTTGCCCACCCAGCCACGCTCGCTGGGCTTGACAAACTCTACCAGGATGCAGCCCGCGTTGGGTACGCCCGGCGTCACCCGCAGGTTGTGCCGCCGCACCAGCCCCTCAATGGCCGGCTTGAGCTTGGGTATGCCGTCCGCGCTGTGCAGCCCCTTGCCCACGATTAGCACCAGCCGCTGCTGCGGCGGGTTGGCGGCACGCGCCGCCGCTATGGCCTTCTCCACCTCCGCCACCGCCTCCTTGACGCGGAGGCCGTGCAGGTCCAGCTCGCCGGGGCCGCGGCCGGCGTTGTGCTGCGCCAGCACCAGCGCCGCCGCGCGTGCGTGCGCCTGGTCGCACTGGTGGCGGTGGGCGAGGTTGTGGTTACCAGCCCAAACTAAACCAATCTAAAGGAAGCGGAGTTGAGTAATGCAATTAAGGTAATACAACGAAATACTCGTTAGGTTGAAGCAGTCGAAGAAGACGTGTGGAGTGCGCCGGCGACTAGAAATGCCACCCGAGCGCGGCGGCCAGACACAGAGACGTCACGCACAGGCAGCAGGGCAAACACCACGACTTACCTGGCGACCAGGAAAGCAGCCCCGACGCCAGGGGAGAGGCGGGGGAGAGGCGGGGGGGGGATTCCATGCATGTTAATACGAGGGAGGGGGTAGCCATCCATGGATGGCGTTTGATAAACAATGAAGTGCCGACGTCCAGAGGTACATCCCGGGGGGGGGGTTGTGATTACCAGCCCAAACTAAACCAAACCCAATGCATAAGAGCGAGGAGGTGAGCGTGGCCTAATATGGGCGAAGGATGAGGAAAAACTCGCAAACATTCCCACAACCCGAGAAGTCCCGGTCCCGGGGGGCGGGGGCGGTGGGCGGAGCAGCACATGGGGTCCAAGCGGCAAGGGCCGGAGCCGTGGATGTGTGGAGAGGTGCACTTTGGTGCTTTGCTCCTGTAACATAGCTATGTTCCCAACATTCAGGATAGGAGGCGGCGGGCTGGCTCTCTCTCGGCCAGCACAAAGTGACAAAGGCGGCTTGTGGCGCCTCAATCGCCTGCCGAGTGCCGACCCACCTGTGCCGCGTGCTGCTTGCCCTCCCGTGACAGCTGCCCCGCGCGCGCGTGATCACCCCGCCGGTATGCCTCCTTGCTGGCCGCGAAGGCGGCATTGCGGGCCTGTGGCGGTGTGTTGTTTTGGGCGGTATTTCATTGCAGGAACCAGATTGACCATTCTGGCTGGGGGAGGTGGTTGGAAGGAAGCCAAGGCGGTGTGGGAGGCCACAAGCGTCGTGCGGAGAGCTTGCAAGTTTGAGTGAGAAGGTCCTGCTAGAAGAATCTAAAGATTTGTCATGTGGTGTTCGGCCAGGGTGAACACGTCTGGGAGGCACAAGACCTCCGAAGGATACCGTGAAGGCACCTCACCCCACCTGCGCGTGGGCGTCACCCTGCGCGCGCCAGTATTCAGGCGTTGAGGGGTCGGCCCGAGCTGCGGCGGGGTCAGCAGTTCGGCTGGAACCCCCACTCGACGCGTTGCCCATTCAGCGACGACGCGGGGCTCCTTCGTAGGCTGGCGCCACACGCGTCCTCAACGCGGTCGCCTCACCACGCGTTGATGAAGGCCTCACCCTCAAAAAAGCATCACGGACATGTAATAAGAAGGTAGGGGCACTAGTTGTTGAGCACAGGACGCGCGGGGTGGACCAAGCGAAGTGGCAAGGGTTTCATTTATCGGTCGGTTGCACGAGCACTCCAAGTGCGGGTTTCAATGTTCACAATGACCTGTGATGCTACAAGTAGCCGTTGCAAGCAAGCGGAAACGTTGCAGAGGATAACAGAGGAGAGCGACCAATTGCAACGCGATGGGCTCGACCAACTTAATTACCATATGCAAAGCTCCATATCCGTGTAGCATTTGGTACATAGAACGCCTGTAGGACTGCGTGGCGATAGGCAAGCGACCGGCGCAGCTCGCCGAATCACAAAATGTCTCGCGCGGCGAGCTCCGAGCGAGTCATGCCCCAAATAACGCAAGCTGCAACAGAGGCAATAGGAGGTTGGAGCCGCGCATGCTCAGGAGTAGACGCCAGCACTTCCGGGAGAACTGCAACCTCAAGCACTCAGGATGCGCTCATCCTGCTTAGCGACGAAACCAACGATGCGGCGCCGCTCATAGCCCACAACGCAGTCAAGCTTGCGCTTTGTGGAGGAATTTCGGGCGCGCTGGCGAAAACGTGCACGGCGCCACTCGCGCGCCTGACCATCCTGTACCAGGTACGTGTCTGGCGACTGCGCTGCCCTGGCGCCCTGTCAGCACACCGGTCCCGGCTTGCCGGAGAGGCCAAAGTCATCGTGGCCTGAGTGCCTGAAGTGTGCACGGCACCCCCACGCCCCTGCCCGTGCGGCACCAACCCAAACCGTACCCCCACCTGGCCTGTCCTCGCCTCACAGGTGCAGGCACTAGCAGCCGCCGCGCCAGCGGGCGCCGCCGGCGCCGCCGGCGCCGCCGCTGGGGCCGGGGCCAGCCAGCTGGGCGTGCTGGCGGCGCTACGGCACGTGGTCGCGACGGAGGGGCTCGCATCGCTGTGGAAGGGCAACATGGTCACCATCATGCACCGGATCCCCTACTCCGCCACAAACTTTTGGGCCTACGAGTCAACCAAGCGGGCGCTGGAGGGGCGTGTCAGCAACGACGTGGCACGGGCGTGGACGGCGGGCGCGGTGTCGGGGCTCGTGGCGTGCACGGCGGTGAGAGCGCGCGTGGGCACCACGTGGGGGGATGCTGCGTTGGAGGAGGTGATTACAGTAGAGCAGGCTCGTAGGGTGGAGCTGGAGAGGGAAGTGGGCTCGTGGCGTCAGGGAGGCGTGGACGGCACGAACGCGGATATGCTGAGGTCACGTAATTCAGGGGGGGTGCAGGCGGGCAGCCGCGGGCCGAGGAGGGTACCTGGGGGTATCGTGGAGCACGAGCGGGCTGTGGGGCTGTGGTGGCCTGGCCAAGCCGTTTGCCTCCACGCACGTAGGCTCACAGCCAGCTCTAAAGTTCGCCACGCCTGCTTATTGCCACAGGCCTACCCACTGGACCTGCTGCGGACGCGCATCGCCGCGGACACGGCGCCCGCGGCGCCGGGCTCGGGTCTGCGCTGGATGCCGGCGCCGCGCTTCCTCGCCCGCGGCCGCGCGCGCGCCGCCGTGAGCCGCATCCTGGCCGAGCACGGCGTGCGGGGGCTGTACAAGGGGCTGGGCGCCACGCTGGTGCAGGTGCGTGGGTGCGGGGACAGGTGGGAAGGCAGGAGGGGCGGGGGGTGGGGCACGGCTGGGGATGCGGGGGGCTTCGGTGTTATGCACAGCGTGCTGCGTTGTTGGGTTTCATGGGTGTTGGGTTTCATGGGTGTTGGGTTTCATGGGTGTTGGGTTTCATGGGTGTTGGGTTTCATGGGTGTTGGGTTTCATGGGTGTGGTGTGGTGCGGTACAAAGTGCGCCTGGATGGTTCGCCGCGGCCGTGGCTCACACGGTGCGCCGCCGCCTGCTGGTCCATGCTGGCCCCCCCCCCTCATACCACCCCTCCTCCACAGGTGGTGCCGGGGCTGGCCTTCAACTTCTGCTTCTATGACACCTTCAAAAAGCTGGCGCTGCAGGCGCAGGCGCGCGCGGCGGCGGAGGCGGCGGAGACGGCAGCAGCAGGCGAGAGCAGGAGCGGGACCAGCGGTGGGAGCGGGAGTGACGGGGCGGAGGCAGTGCTGCCGGCGCCCTCGCCGCTGACGAGCGCCGCCAGCGCGTGTGCGGCGGGGCTGGTCACGTCCACGTTGACGTTCCCACTGGACGTGGTGCGGCGGAGGCTGCAGGTGCGTGCGTGCGTGCGTGCGTGCGTGCGCGCGCGCGCGTGTGTGTGTGTGTGTGTGTGTGTGTGTGTGTGTGTGTGTGTGTGTGTGTGTGTGTGTGTGTGGTATGTGTGCGTGTGTAACAACGGGTTTACAGCTATCTGGGTGGATCACGTAATCGTGTATCTGAGACGCTGTCCGATGCTAGCGGCAGAGCACTAGCATCCCAAAGAATCACGCATTGGTTTGGTAGTCTGTGTCTCCCAAGCCGCAACGTGCAAAGTAGACGGAAAAAACCACTGGATTGGCCCTAAGAGCCGCACCCCGTCTTGAACAACACTACTACTAGCCGGCACGTGGTCACTGTGCATTGTTTGTTCGCCTGGCAAAGGACATGCGTGTGTGTGTATGTGTGCGTGTGTGTATGTGCGTGTGACGCCGACGGCGCCCTGGTTTGCACTTGCTTTGTGTGTCCCTCACCCCCCATGCCGGTCTCGTTGCCCATGCCTTCGTGTTCCCCACCTGCTGCACACACCCTTGATGGCCGCTTGGGTTGTCCCCCACGGTTGTCCCCTCTATAATAAAGAACGCAATGGTAATGGCCCCCCGCAGGTGTACGAGCGCGGCGCCTTGGGGGCCATGCGGTACTGGGACGTGGTGGCGGCGGTGCGGCGGGAGGCGGGCCTGGCGGGCTTCTACCGGGGCATCGGGCCCGAGTACATGAAGGTGAGAGGGGTTGGGGGAGGGGCATGTGGAGGAGAGGTGGGTGTGTTGTTACCAGCCCAGTTGTTACTAGCCCGGTAAATTGTACCCAATGCAAAAGGAGGTGGGGGAGAGCGTGGGGGAGGGGCAGGGTGGAGGAGAGCCGGGGTTAGGAGGGCGGGGGAGGGCGCACGTGGAGGGGACCACAGGGGGCTACAGCGTGCAGGGCAGCGGACAGGGAGGAGAGGGAGGGAGAGGGGGCAGCGGGGAGTACGGGAGGGACGGCAAGGTAAGTAGGCGGGCATGCGTCACGCACAGTGGTAGTATGGTGGTTGCCTCCGTGGGGCCTCCGTGGCCTCCTGCTGTGTGGCACCAGTGCCTGACCACCACCTGCCGTGCCCTCTCCGCCCCTCACCCCTCAAGACCCCGCAACACTCCCCCCCTGGTTAAGGCCATACCACCTCCGCGCTCTGGGTTGGGCTGGTTGGTTTGGGTTCTCTTGGTCGTTTCGCTTTTGGTTTCTGGAATGAACTACCCCCACACACACAACCCACCCACCCCCCAACACACACGCACACACATGCACGCAGGTGCTGCCCGGTATGGCCATCGCCTTCACCACCTACGAGGCGCTCAAGCGGCTCACGGGCGCGGTGTGAGGCAGGCCGCGCCCGCATTGCAGGATGCAGGATCCAGGAGGATCCATGCATATCACCGTGCGCGCCGGCCTGCAGCGGACGGTGCATGGTCGCTGGCTCGTACGGACTAGCTTCGGCGTTTTTTGGGCAGGGGCCTGGGGCTTGGGTTCATGTGGAGGAGGAAATGTAAATATGCTAGTTCGTTGACGTTGGTTCAGTTGCTTGTTTTGTGTGCGACAGCTTACTACCGGTATTGCTTTTGACTGGCTTTCATGCGCGGGGATGACCTGTGGCACGAGACTGCTTCTCGCAGTTCTGCATCGGCAAGGTTGCCCTTCATCTGACTTGAGTCTTGTTACTCGTGGTGCTGACCTTTGGTTGTTTGGACGTGTGAGAGCTGTCAAGCTGCAGTTCAGGGCGAGAGCAGTTTGCTGCATTGCAGCTGCACCAGGCTCGTCATCCGGGATGTTAGGTGCACGTGCACATCTGCCGCGGCGCTACGAGAGCCGCCACTAGGATTGATTCATTGCCATCACTGGTAGTCTAGGGCTTGCAAGAGTTTTAAGGGTCATGGCTGCTGCTGTAAAGGGTGTCTATGTGTTTGTGGCGTGGTACACTGTATCACGGCAGCAACAGCTGGCACACAGCTAATTGGGGCTGGGCACGAGTGAGATCGAGCGTGTGGTTGTGTGTGTTTTATGCACGCGATGCAGAGGGGACACTGGAGTTGCGAGTGTTGCGAGTGCTGCGAGTGGAGAGACTCTGAGTGGGTGAACGGTGGATATCTTTATCGTGGTTGTGGTGGAGCCATGGAGCGTTCCGCCAGTGGGCACAGGTTGCCTTGTATTGGCATGCCCCTAGCGCCTAGATATTTCTTTCATTGTAACAATGCAGCTGTGGTCTCCCTTCCTAGGCATACCACGACGCTCACGGGCTTGCTGCTTGCATCACCGACGGGCAACCCAGCTTACAAGCTCGCGCTCTCGTGCTGCACCCGCAGGGTTAGCATGCACCTGCCACAGCCGTGTCTCTCTTCCTCTCGACCTCTTTCTCCACGCCCACACCGCCATGGCGCCATCAGCTCACGTTACCGACATGCGCTAGAATGCAAATGCGAAATGCGAGAGCGAGGCAGCCGGGACAAGGATGTCGCATCTGGTAGGCAGCAGCGAAAGAGGTGAGCAGCAAGCAGAGGCCAGCGGCATTTACCTCACAGGACAGGCTCACACGTGACGGTAAACCGCTGGAACAAGGGAGGTGGTCCCCGTGAAGCACGGGAAAAGCGGGCTGATCCCGCACCACATCCACCGTCTGAGGCCGAAGGTTTCGAAACTACCTCATCTCCCGGACATAGCCGGGGTCGGTTTGACCAGGCACCGCCCACCAAATTACGTCCAGCAGTAACGTCCCGCTAGTCCACCTAAACCGCACACGCCATGCTCGCATAGACGTTACTAATTAGACTCTGGCAGGCCTCAACCTGTGCGCCGGCGCCGCTTTCTAGGCCGAAAGTCAAGATGCCCATGGACGCGCAAAGGCACTTCTCGCTCCGCCCGAATTTTCCCTGCCACCTATTTACATGCAATAGACAATAGCAAATACTAATACGGTAAACCGCTGGAAAAACCGGGCGTCCTGACACATATCCCACCTCAGCCTGACCTCATTTTGGGTATTCGGGTCCAGTTATGCACTCGGCATGCTTTCATCAGTGTTAGAGATCACAAGGGGAAAACATCAGTGTTGTGGACTTCGCTTTAGTAAGGGAATGAGAATTATGACTCAATTTCCGCGCACATAGCGGCACACACTTCTCAGCCCGCTACGCAGCGCGCCAGCGCACCACGCTCACATCCTCACTGCACAGGACACACACTCCCTCCGTGGCACCAAGCCGCCACATCATCACGCCCTCGCAAGACAAGCGCCTCTGAATCCCCGGCCACAGGCGCTCCCCAACTTCTTGGCCTCGCTCCTAACCAAGCCGCTGCTCACATACTGCTGCCGCTCATGATCTGGTTGATGCGCTCTATCCGCTCGCGGTCCGCGGCGCTGATACAGCACACGTCACAGCCGTCCTTGAGCATCACCGTCTCGGACACTGCACATCCGCGTGTTTGCCCGTGCCATGCAGAGGGGGAAGGTATTTCAAGATCCCAATGACACAGAGCGGACAGCAGCGTGGGGCTGATTTGATGGGATGGGGGTTGCAGGTCCAAGGTCTGCTGCAGAGCCACGCAGCCGCGGCAGCTGGCGGCGGGCATTGCACCACCCCGCGTCCTTGGCACTCAGGTCAACTCACGCTTGTTGGAGACCTCGAAGGGGTCGGTGAAGGACGCCCGGAACGCGGGCGCCAGGTTGGGGCTCATTAGCTCGGAGGCCACCTGGTGGGTCGGTCACACACGAGGAAGGCGCGTGTGCGTGCACGTGCTTAAAGGCCCGTGTGGGGAATGTTACTGTGTTCCTGTGCCCAGCCGTTCGCACAACCTGCCCTTGGGACGTGCCCCCAGCCTGGTACCCACAATCCATTTTGTTACAAGGCTATGCTACACGCGTGAGCGGATTTCTCAAGTTTTCTGCAACGCCATCTGGCACCATCTGCCCACCAGCTCCCCGCCCGCCCATCCCGACCTTCGCCTCTTCCCCCACCCCCCTCACCGCCAGCACTAGGTTGCCGACATCGTTCTCTCCCTTGCGACGCAGACCCACATATGCGTCCGCCGCTGCTTTGGCTGCGTATCGCAGTATGAGTTGAGAGGGTTGCAGGAAACTGGGTCAGGAGGCAGTGGTGTGACATGGCAACGGGGCACACGCTCCCATTCCTTCAGTCACACGCTTTGCTCCGCATGTCGCGCCCTGCCCCGCCAGCAACGCAACGCCATGCCGCACCCACCCAGTAGCTGGTGCTCGGGCAGCACCGTCCACTCCTCGTCCAGCCATGTTGCAAGGGCGGTGGAGATCCCTGGGGGATAAATGTGTTCAGTTGACTTGTCAAGGCGGTAAGGTCAAGGCGGTCGACCCAGAGGCCAGCTGAGCAGAAACTCACACAGTCGTTCTGCCTCAATCTCCACATCCCCAGAAAGCGGCTTCAATACGTATGAGTCAATTTCCGCAGACCGCGCTGGCGCAGGGCCTCGCCGTGTCGCAAGCCGCGTGCGAGGATGTGATGTCGCGCATGCGCTTTGCTGAACGACCGCCGGTGCTCGGCTCGCAAGCCGCACGCGAACATTACACATCAAACCTTTTGACAACATGGATATGCGAGTGGCGAGCATGACTTGTGCGTGTTTTGGCTTGCGTTTTGTTTTGTGCGCGTCCTGCTGCGATTCTGCCTCCGCATGACAATTAGATAGGAAGATAAGCCCCAAATGTAACTTCTGCGTTGTTGCCATGCACGTCAACAGGCGAAACACCATCCCCCGGGTGCACGGACACGCCTCTTGAAATCCGTGGGCTACCTGGCGGTCGGGCTGCCCCGCTTCCTTAAGATCCGGGCAGCCCTCGGCAGCTTTCTTGACCAAGCGCACAACAAGGGCCTTAAATCTTAACATAAAGCCTTAAGACGCACCCAGACGCTCCCAGACTACAGACTCTGACTTTCCTTCGACATGGCTCAGGCGGGCCCTGCCCGCCAGGGGCCGATACCCATAGCATTGCGCATTCCGATTGAGACAGCATTGCAAGCGCGAATTGACGCGGCAGGGGCCGGCTTGGCGGTGAAACAGTTTCGGGCATTCGTCCCGGGATTGACCTCGCCGAACGCGGGCGTCTTCCGCACAAATCGTAGAGCCGTGATTGGTGGCTTCGTGTCGGCTTTCTTTGGCCCGCTCCAGGCAAAGGCGTCGGAGGCCGGCGTGGCGGAGCCGGAGCTTGACAAAGGATTGCTCGTCACGGAGCACACGGGTGGGGACGCGCAGGGCCCCGGCGTGACCCTCATGCTGGATGTGCGGTATGCCCGCGCACTGGAGCCAGTGCTGGAGTCGCTCCTGGATCCGGCGGGTGGCGTGGATGCCCCTACTGTAGCGGCAGCGGCATCCCAAGCTTGCGCTGGGTGCCGGTGTCGGCAGGCGCAGTGGCGGCGGAGGCTCGGTGGCTGCGGCTCACCAACTTGCCCCCGGGCCTGCCTGCCGAAGCGGTGCCTGGGCGTTGAGGTTGAGGAGATGATTGGAACAGTCCGGACGTACGCCTACTCGGTGCCGGTGGTGCAGGGCGGCACCGTGCTGGTGCGGGTGAGCCCGACAGCGCAGCTACCATCCGCCGACCCCGTGTTCGCGGTGCAGCTGGGCAAGCGGAAGGACCGGGTTGTGGTGCAGCCTGAGGACATTGGGCTATATCAGCTGCAAGCGGCCCGTGGGCCCCGGGTGCACTTCATGCGGCACCCTGCCGGCGGGGCCGCGGGCGGCGGCGTGGTCAGCGGCGTGGCGGGGCGGGTGCTCGGCGGCGGCGGCAGTGGCCACGGCAGCGGCGCTGGCGGCCCTGTGCACGCCGGCGCCGCTGGGGGCGCCGTCCGGACTGGGGCGGGTGCTGGGGCTGCTGGCGCCGGCACGTCCTCCGCCGCTGGGACGTGGAGCCAGAAAATGAACGGCCGGGTGGTGGCCGTGACCGGAGATGTGGACGCGGCGGCTGTCCACTCGCTGGTGCAGTCGATCTTTGCGAAGGTGACAGGGCGGGCGGCGTCTGGCGCCGTGGGGGGCGGTGGCGTGCCGGCGGCGGCGGCTGCCAATCCCTTTGCCGTGCTGCAGGATGAGGGCGCCGATGCAGCGATGGGTGAGGAGGTGGAGATGGACCAGACGCCCACGGCGCTGGACGCCGCCGCCGCCGCCGCCGCCGCCGCCCAGCGTGCCGCCCCCAAGCGCAGCCGGGCGGCGGCGCAGGCAGCGGCTGCCGCTGAGGCCGCCCTGCTGGACCAGGCCATCAAAGACTGCGAGGCGGCGAAGGTTGCGGCGGCGTCGGCCGCGGCGGCAGCGGCGGAGGCGGCGACGACGACGACGGCGGCAAAGGCCGCGGCGGCTCCGGCGGCCGTGCTGCCGGCCGCCGCGGCGTCAGCGCCGGTCGTCGCTGCCCCTGCTGCGGCCGCCGCCGGCGTTGGCGACGCTGGCGGCGCGGTTGGGGGGCCGCGCTGGCCCTGCCCGCGTCGGCGGGTGGTGGTGGCGGCAGCGGCGGCGATGGCGCGGTGGGGTCGGGCCTGGAGGTTCGCGGCGGCCTCGGGCGGCGTGATGAGGAGGACGCCGAGCCGGGCGTCAACGCCAAGCTGCAGTGCCAGGGCCGGCGGGGTGGCACGGGCGACTTCATGGACGTCAGCTCGGCCGCCCCGCCAGGGGGCATGCAGTAATGCGGCGGCCCAAGCAACGGGCCGCGGGACCCCGGCCCCTGCGGGTGGGGTCCCACAACGTGCGGGGGCTGCGGAAGCGGACGCCCCATATGGGGTGTGCTCGCTTGCACGCCCTCTTGTGCTGCTGGGAACGGCAGCGCCTGGACGTAGTGTGTCTCCAGGAGACGCACGTGCTCGAATCCGATTTTGATTTGGTGACTGCCGACCTTGCGGCGGCCGCGCAGCGTCTGCGCGTTCGGGAGTGGACTGCATGGTGGGCGCCGGCACAGAAGCCCCCAGGGCGGCGCGTCACCGGCGGCACAGCCATCCTGGTTCGCTCATGCCTCCTGCAGCAAGGTGTCGTGACTCTCCCCGGCGGTGATGCTGCCGTGGCCGTGGCCACGGGCGCCTGGGCGGGGCGGGGCGTCAGCTTGCCAATGCAGTGGGGTGGCCACACTTTCACGTTGACGTCAGCCTACTTCCCCTTGGCTTCTTCGCAGCAGCAGGCGTTTCTACGCGATTGGGTGGGTCCGCAGGCTGCGGCCGCGGGCGAGCACATCCTTGCCGCTGACTTCAATTTTGTGGACGACCTGGCGCTGGACACTGTCACTGGCGTCGAGCGTGGCGACAGGCCCGCGTCGGCGGCCCTGGCAGCGGCGTGCCCTGGTCTTGCTGACGTTTTGCGCCAGCGCCACCCTGCACGACGTGTGTGTACGTTCTTCCATCCCGCCGGGGCCAGTCGACTGGACCGCATCCTCTGCAGCGGGGGCGTCGCGCCGCACGTGCAGGAGTGCGGCGTCGCTGCAGGCGTGCCCTCCGATCACATGCTGGTCACGGTGGCCGTGGCGGCGTCGGCCGAGGTTACCCGCCCTGCGCGGGGCCTGCCCAAGGCTCACCTTGGCTTCAGAGACTTCAAGGACCTGGACGGCGCCTACCGCACCTGGCTGTGTGCTGAGCTGGCGGCGCGCCCCACCGACCCTGTGGAGCTACTGGCATAGTGGCCCGCCCTCAAACGCACCGCCGCCACGTTTGCCAATCGCCTGAGCCGGATCGCTGTCTCCCGCCGGGTGGCGGCCGGTCAGCGTGAAGCTGTGGCGCTTGCCGCCGCCGCCGCCGCTACCGCCGCGGTGGAGGCTGGCGGCGACGTGCAGGCGGCAGCGCCCGCGGCGGTGCGCGCGCGCTGTACAGCGGCTGCCGCGGCTGTGGCCGCTGCTGCTGGCGCTGCGCGCAGTACGCGTCATGCCTGGTTGCGTGGCGGCGAGAAGCCATGTCTTCTCCTTACCCGTATGCTGCGGCCAGCTGGCGGCCCTCGCACCATCGCCAGACTGAAACACCCCAACGGCTCGCACACGTCTGATCCCACGGTCATGGGCCAGGTCATGACGCGGTATTGGCAGGATGTGTGTGCCGCGCCACCACCGGACCCAGCCGCCAGGGCACAGGTATTAGCGGCGCTGCAGCAACACGGCCGCCGCTGTACTGCCGAGGATGCCGAGCAGCTTGGCCGGCCTACGGTGACGGCCGCGGAAGTGCGTGCCGCCCTGCTTGCTGCTCCCGCTGGGCGCGCGGCCGGCCCTGACGGTATCCCTGTCGAACTGTATCAACATTATGAAAGTGACTTCGCCCCGGTGCTGGCAGAGGTGTTTACGGCTGTGGGGGAGGGTCACGGTGTGTCAGGTGGATTCCTGGATGGTGTGTGGACGTTTTTCTATAAGGGGGGTTGACGCGTCCGAGCCGTCCAACTATCGCCCCATCACTTTGACAGACACTGATTATCGCACTCTTGCACGGGTGTTGTGCCGGCGGTTGCAACCTGTGTTTGGGCGTGTTATTGACCCTGAGCAAACTGCGTTTCTGACTGAGCGTCGCATTGCGGATAATATACTGCTGTTGCAACTTACGCCGGGCTTGCTAAAGGCCGCGGGCAAGGCTCCGGGGGTGGCGGCCTTTCTCGATTTTTACAAAGCGTACGATACGGTAGACCGGTCGTTTCTGCTGGCGTGCCTGGAGCGTATGGGTGTAGGGGCCGGTTTCTTGTCTTGGGTTTCCCGTCTGTTGACTGACACGCGTGGGGCGGCTCTGGTGAACGGGCGTGTGTCTCGGTGGGTGCCGTTGGAGGCGGGTGTGCGGCGGGCTGCCCCCTGGCTCCGCTGCTGTACCTTGCTGTCGCACAAGCCCTTCTGTCCTGGCTCCGCAGTCGGGGGCACGGCGTCCTGGCTGACCTTGCGTCTGTCCTGGCCTCTCAGTATGCGGGTGACTGCACGCCTCTGCTTGCGGGTTTCCAAATGGTGCCGCAGTTTTTGGCGGATATGGATGTGTTTCGGCGTGCGTCTGGGCAGCGTTTGAACATGACTGAAGTTGAGTTGCTACTGCTGGGGGCGGCAGGGGGGGCGGTGGTGGTATGCCGGCAGGCGTGGCGGGCCCACCGCTGCCCCCAGGTTGGCGGGCTGTGCCTACGTCTAAGTCCCTGGGGGTCCACTTTGGGGACTGGGCCACCGCCACACCGCCCGTTGCGTTTGAGGGCGTGATCAGTGTCCTCGGCAAAACTGTGCGTATGCCTGTGTCCATGTTCGGGCGGGCGGCGGCGGTGTCGGCGTATGCACTTGGCAAAGTACTGTACCATTTAGAGTTTGCGGGGCTCCCCCGTACTCAGGCGCCTGTCCAGGGCCTCCTGAAGCGGGTTGCGGCGGTGGTGGACCGGCGGCTGTCTCCGGCCAAGTATGAGGCTGATGCACGCGCTCGACCTGGTGTGTCCCTTGACATTATGCAGCTGCCTCCGGTGGTTGGGGGTGTGGGCCTGCTACCGTTGGTGCAGCACGTGCAGGCGCGACAGGCGGGGTTGGCGGTGCGGTGTGTGCTGGGTGCGTGTGGCCTGCTGCCGTATGTCCCTCCTTGGACCCGAGTGGTGGTCGCGTGGCTTCATCAGCTGTGTATGGATGTGACGCCGCTGCGGTTGTTGGTGCATGGGGGTGGCTCGGCAGTGTTGGGGCATCCCCTGTCCCCGGCCTGCCCCCCGTTTGTGCGTTTGTTAAGCGCTATGTCGCACTTGCCGCCGTTGTCTTTGGTGGCGCCGCCTCCTCCCGGGGCGTGGGTGACTCATGTGCCCTTGTGGGCTAACCCAGCCCTGTGTGTGGGGGGCAGCACGTGGGATGTGGCGTTTGCGGATCTGTACGCTCTCCCAGGCCTGTTGCGTGTGGGCCAACTGGTTGATGCGCATGACGGCTTGGATGAGTATCGTGCGGCCAGTCAGCACCCTGGCCGCTGGGGGACACGGTTCTCTGAGGCTTTTGACGAGATGTACTTGTAGATGTACGATAATGTGTGGCGGCGGGTGCTCAGGTATCGGCGGCGGACTCTACCGTCGCCCCTACGCGGCCCGGCCTCAGTCCACGATGCGGCGGACAGGTTTGTGGAGGCGGTCGCCCTCCTGCCGCCTGGCTGGGCGGCGGCCGCGCGCGCCGCGCGGCTAGCGCGGGGTCGTGCCCCCTTCCTGCCGCTGGAGGGTGCGGCGTTAGCGCAGGCTACTGCGGAGTCTGTGCGGCAGGTGGTGCAAGGGCTGGGATGGATGCAAGAGGCTGGCCCGCCGCTGCTGCTTACGGAGTATACGGTCAAGGCGGGGACGGTGCTGCAGATGGCGCCGCACTTAGCGGCCTTGCACGTTAAGCACCGGGCGTACATTCTGGATGCTGGTGTGTTAGATACGGACGTGCCGTTAGCGGCCGGGGCCTTTTCGGGAACTCTGGCGCGGTTGTGGGGCCTTAAATGGGAAAATCAGCACAAAGAGGCGTTGTGGAGAATGGCTGCGAATGCGTGCTGGGCTTTCCCCCTCCATGCACGGGAACTGGCTGCTGGTAACGCAGCTCCGTGCCATGCCTGCGGTGTGCGTATGCAGGATGGGGACCGGCGCCATTGGTTTTGGGAGTGTCGGGTCGCCCAAGCGTTACGGGAGAGCAGGGGTGCGGGGTGGCCAACTCGCCCCATGCGGCCGGCAACGGTCGGCAACCGCCCCCCAAACCCCCTTGCGACCAGGCTGCGCGCCGATTTCTTTTGCATAGAACTCTTAGGGGCACCTAATAGCGGTACCCTGGCGCGTCAGGGGACTAGAACACTTGACCCTGACACAAATTTGAACATTCACTGCATTCTTGTCCCGATCAGCGGCCGGCGGCTCTGCACTGCCCCCCCCCCCATTACTTAACTCCGCTTCCTTTAGATTGGTTTAGTTTGGGCTGGTAACCACCGCATCGCACCACGCACCGCACCGCCAAAAGCGCGCCTGGCGCCACACAACCCGCCGTCACCCCGCTCCCCCCCCCCTGGGCGCCGCCTCGTCCTGGTTCGGAGCTACCATTCCACGCTTCCTCGCTCAACCGTTTTGTCGCTGCCACTGCTGCCGCCCTGCTACTCCGCTGCTCCGCCCCCCACTGCCCTGCCACTCCCCCGCCCCGCTGCTCTGCCGCCCACCACCCCTGCGTACTGCCGCTCCCACTCCTGCTCTGTCGCTATTGCCTCTCTTACTCCTGCCGCCGCTCCTCGCTTCCGCCGTGCCACCTGCATCAAACGTACGGCTGCTCTGCCGCCACTGCCGTTCTGCCTCTACCACCGAGTCGCTGCCCTGCCAAGCGCCGCCCCCTCGGCCGCACCGCGGTTCCGCCACTCTTCCGCCGTGCCGCCGCCCCCGCCCCTGCCGCTCGGACGCTTGCCGTCTCTGTCGCCCCGCCTCACCCCTGGCGCCCCTATCGCCCTCACAAAAACTCCCCGGCCTCGTCACCCCTGGCCGCCGCTCCACCCTTCCACCTCACGCCGCCGTGTCCTCATGCCGGCGTCTCACCGACTAGCCGCTGCTCTGCTCTCCCTCTTTTGCCGGCAGGCCCCACTGCTCCCCGCGTCCCTGCCGGCTGCCGTTAAAATCGTTCTGCCGCCCGTTTCCCCCGCGCCCTCGTTGCGCTGCCACCCACCGCCTTCCCTTCTGCCGCACTGCCTCCGCTCCTGACACCCTGTCGATCCACCGCCGCATCCTTGCTCTCGCCGCATCCTTGCCGGCCTTGGCCCCCGGTCGCGTAGCTCGCTATGCCTAGCTACGCCCGTCATTTGTACCGTACCGCGACACCGTGGCCCGCACCCGTCAATGGGGTATTGCATGTGGTCTCCACCGCCCACCGTGCCCTGGCCCTGTGCTTTCACCCCGGGCACAGCCCGGCCCGGCCTCTCCTCCCCTCTTCCCCCTCCCCTCCCCTCCCCGCAAAATTGCCGTGAGTCTATACATGCACCATGCTTTGGAGCATAAGTGGGGCTGCGTGGCGTGTGTGTGGACGGTGGCCAGGACACACAGCCCGCGCGCCACCGCGCCGTGGCACCTACACCCCCAGCTCCGCCCCGCCGGTTTCCTGCTGCGCCTTTGCTGGGCCCCGGCCAGCCGCCCTGACACTACAGCAGCGGGGGATCATGAGATTTCCTAATGGTGAATTCGTGCGCGTGATGGCTAAGCCAGGAAGTGCACAGGCGTGCGTTCTGGGCGTGTGCACGCACACGCGTGTTCCGCCCCGCCGGTGCAAGACCGCAAGGGCCCCTGCCCGGGACAGCGCCCGCCCGGCCCACCCTCCTAGCCAGCGCGTGGGTTTCGCCTTGAGCATCTGTTAGCGCAGCGCTCTAGAAGCAAACGCGGAGGAACGGCTCTCGCTTGCATTTCCCGCCAAATGCGCGCCAAGAGCCCTAGAGCAGCACCGGCCAGCCGAAGGATGTTGTATTTGGGCACCAGAATATGTTCTAATTCGCCAGCGAGCCGGTAGCGCTCCTGAAGCCGTCCGCTTGCTTCTCGACAGGTTGGAATCGGCAAGAGAGCGACCGAGACTCACCCACGAGTACCATCTTGCTATCAGGGTGGCCGGGGGCCGGGGGCCGGGGGCTGGCTTGCGGGGCCGGGGGCAGGCTTGCTCCTCTTTCAGAGTCAATTATATAGAGAATCAATCACCTGCTTCCAACTCCTGCCTTCGCACCCACAGAAGTATTACCGTGAAGCGCTTTGCAGCTCTTCGCAACATCGCTGCTCTTGGCGAGCAATTTTGCTAGGGCACCCTGGCAAGGCCTGAGAGGTCCACGACCAACCATGGCGACTAGCTGGGCCGTCATCGTTTTTTTCTTGCTGCTGGCGCAGCGCGGGAGGACAGCGGCCCAGGAATGCGGAGCAGGTTTGTGCCCGCACTGCGCGGACGACTCTGGCGCGTGCATCAGAGTCGCAGAAATAATGGCCATGGCGCATGTCCGCGCCGAGGAGGTCAAGGCGGTAGAACACCGGCGCGCTGAGGAGGTCAAGGCGGCAGAACACCGGCGCGCCGAGGGGCGCCGGGCGCTCTCAGTTGATTTCAGGACCTGCGCTATTGTTCTTGGTGAGGGGGGAAAGGGGCGGAGCAGGGAAGGGGTGCAACACGTTGCCCTGTCCTGCCAGGCCCCCGCACCGCAACTGACGGGCCTTCCTGATACTCCATACGTTCCCGTCCTGACAGGTATCTTTCTCGTCGGCCGCCCTGCCTGCGAGAGTCTGCGGGAGCTTGTTAACAAGTGTTGTGCCGTACTGGGCGCCGCCTCACGCAGGGTCGCGGACCCCATGCAGGCCTTCATAGCTGATCAGGGGCGCCCACTCGCTGGGGGGCTCGCCGCTTCCTGGCTGGTGGCAAGAGACTGGCCGCTGCGGCTAGGCAGGGGCGTGATAGGCGGCGTCGTTCACTGCCTAGTAGCGGCGTGGCAACGGCGCCCGCAAGGGGCACAGGCCTCGCCCGCTGCCGTCGCAGTGGCCGAGGCCATGCGATAGAGCCAGCTGGTGGCATGGACTTGCCATGGGAATCGGCCTTCCTGCGAGCTGCGGTGCAGATCATTTGCAGCAGGCCAGTAACCAGGTGGTCCAGTGGTAGGCGCGTGGTGGCGCTGGCGGTGGGGCAGAACGTTAGGCTGGGAGTCCGGGGAAGTCAGGTGTTGCTAGGGTTTCCGGCACGTCAGCATGCCTGCGGTGTGCGACTCGTGTTTTGGTGGCGGTTGGCCATTTGATAGGCAACTCGCCACGTTGGCCTTGGGTGAGAGCACGCACCCTTGTACATGCGACGCTGTGTGCACTTAACACGCGTGGTGTAGTGCATGTGTCGGTAACATTCTGGACGTTTGTGTGAGAATGAGGCCCGATGCGTGATTGCGACCTCTGATATCAGTCCGTGTGCGCTCGAGCAAGATTGTCTTGTCTCGAGCTACTTGGCCTTATTTGCTGATAAGCGATGTCACAGAGACCCACTTGCGCCCAGTGTGTAAACGGCGGAGGCCCTTGCTGCACCTCTAAGAGTTGCGCGTGTAATCCACCGGAGGTTCTACAGCGATGAATCTCAATTTCACGTCTGTCTACACGTTTGGAAGGAGCACAAACACAGTAGCCTCCTTTATCTGTCGGGGCACGTGCCAATGTCGCCAGCACGCGCAAGGGCATGACACGTGCCTCCCATCCTCAATTATAACGGATTTTTTTTTCCAATTTCGACTGTGACAGCTGTAATGGTTGGCAGGGTGGGTTGGCAACTTGGCATGCGTCAGGCGAAGGGGGGGCGTGGGATGCGCACTGGGCAGGGATGGAGCAGCGTCGATTGCGAAAGAGGAGGCCCGGGATGGGCCATCCAGCGGCCGACCACAACCAAGCCTCCGGCGAGTCATATTCTGTATTTAATAATGTGCATTTTCGACGTGCAAATTTCTTTGGCCTGCGAATCCACGGAATTTGCGACTGGCAGACTGCCGGCTCCCCGGAGTCGTGTTGTTTTGCGTTGCTGTGTCTGGTGTGGCTTCTGGCTGCGACGTGCCTCTGGCACAAGACTTCGCAATGCCTCCACGTAGTACTGCCGCCTGGGTCCTGGACGCTTGCGCCCTGGTTAGGTTAGGCTGTGCCGGTGGTGCGTGTTGCTGGCCTTCAGACTTTGCGGGTCTCCCGCTCTTGGCTTTGTGGCATCGATGCTAACGGCGAGGATCTGGCGGGTTTAGGCTTGGCTGGGACTTGCTGTGCGCGGAGTCACGCGACCTAGGCTGCGGGAGGGTTTGCGGCAGCTTCGACGGCCCTTGTGCGCATGCGCGCTCGGGTTGTCCCCTCTGTAATTCCGCAATCATATCACTACACATATTACGTATTGAGACTTAAACATTTTCGAGCGTATAACGAGTTCCACAAGCCGGCTTGCAAGGAGGAGGCTTGGTTGCGGAAATTCCATGCGACAGGAACGTGTATGCGGGGGTTGGCTGGAGTTCGGGGGTTCTGAAGTTACTGTTTTTACGGAGGCAGAGTGGCACCGATGGCACTGGGAGAGCATGAGGGAACAGGGTGGCACTGATTCCGCCTGATTGCGCATGCTGTCAGACGATGTAACCGGCGAGTCATGTTGCTTCACGAAGATACAAATTGTTGGAGGCCGGGCGGATCGGTGCCGACGGGGAAAGGGTGGGTGTGCGGTGGGCAGGCGTGGGAGTGCCGCATCGCCAAGCCCTGCCAAGCTTGAGGGGGGGGGGGGGCGTCCGTGCGTGCGTGCGTGCGTGCGTGCGTTCGTTCGTTCGTTCGTGGCTGCGTCGGCAAAAAGTATCATACTGGCACAAACTGCGACTGCCACGTATTAGTATTTGCTATTGTCTATTGCATGTAAATAGGCGGCAGGGAAAATTTGGGCGGAGCGAGAAGTGCCTTTGCGCGTCCATGGACCATTGACTTTCGCGAGGTCGCGAGGATAGTCACCTACGCCCCCGTTTATAGGGTCTATAAAGCAATCTATGTTGGCGGCAAGCAACGCGGGGAACTAACGCGCCAGTTTGTGGGAACTTGCGGAGCCATGTCTGTCGCCCTCATGAAATGCTTGCCGAGGAGCCCCGAGGTCGCTCCCACCCCGCGCCTAGCCCGAGGAATGTCGGGCATCGGGGAAGTCTGCAGTGCAGTAGAGGGCTACAAAATGCTTGGACTTGGTGGCAAGGGGGCCCTTGACTCGCGTGGATGTGGGCGTGTGGGATTCAGGCAGGCGTGCCTTCGGTGGACGCTGGACTCCTGCCTGCAGGTGCGACGCTTCCATCTGTCTCGCGCTGCGTGGCGTCGCATTGTGTGTGGTGGCATCGCCTGGCCGGGCGCCCGGAGCGTGAGGAATGCGCAACAGCAAAACGCTCCAGCAACATCGGCCAGCTACCTCAGTCGGTACAGTCACAGCGCGCAAATTTGCCTCTGTCCCGACTGCTCATGTATTGACGGTATTTGGGGGGTGGGATCTTCTGACACTCGAGGGACGCCGCACACCTGTTCCCTTGCTTGCATCACCGTCAGGCAGGCGTGCCTTGCTGACCGAGTCCTAAGCCCCGAGCTCGCGCATGGTCAGCATCGGCCCAACGTTCATTCCCTTGAAGCAGCTACCCACCCCGTGACTGTATTGGGGCTCAGCCCATTTTCCAGCTGCACAAAGCGTCCCCCACACCAGACGAGCTGCCAGCGAATCCTGACAAACGCAATATTGCGCCGATGCAGGCGTCTAATTTCGCTTATCTTGCCTGGTTGTGCACGCGTAACCCAGGAACTTAAAGCAAGACAGAGCAAAGCGACTCCACGCATGCCCCAGCGCATTTGAGCATTCCCAACTAATTTGCATGCACTCTTTCGGCATGTCATGTACACCAGTACAGACATAACGGAGCCTTCGCCTGGACGAAAGCGAACTTGCTATCGTCTTTCCCAGACCCACGCCCAGCTCAAGAGACATAAGAATGGATGAGTTATTACCAGTTGATCTATTCTCAGACTGAACCGATCCAAGCCTTCAGAGCAGCCAACCGCTGGCATAGTGTTTAAGGTGAAAGTGTTGCGGATTCCACCCGCTCTCAACTCCCGTTTGACCGCACGCGCGCCAACCGCCAGCGCCTCAACCTGAATAGCCTCGCCCGCGCCCTGCTCGGTCACGCCTCAGCGCGGTGACTTGTTAACTGCTCACCGACCAAGTCCATCTGTCCATGCCCTAAGCCCCCGCGCCGATTTGCTCACACGCCGCCGCCGCCGCACTTCTTCCTGAACTCGGCGAAGCACTTGTCCAGCCGCACCATCAGCTCGTCCACGTCCTCGCGCGCGGTGCCCAGCGCCGCCGCCGCGGTCATGTAGGTGTGCGGAAAGGGCTCCTCCACGTGGGAGCCGTAGTTACGGAACGCCACGCCGCCCACGCTCTGCGTCTTGCCGGGCGCGACCACGCGCGTGCCGGAGACGCACCTGCACCAAAAATGTGAACCATAGCCGAGGTCAACGAAGCTCAGCACGCGTGCATGGCCGCCAAGCGTGTGCACATGCGTTACAGGATTTCTGGTTGAGTCCATGCCAGTGCTCACCGCTGCCATAGCATGGACCCGAAGAATGTGACGTCCGGAGCCGCAGCCGCCTTGCCTCCGGAGCCCTTCTGGGCCCCCGCTGCGCCCGCTGCGCCCGCTGCGCCCGCCGCCTCCACTTCCATCGCTTCCCCATTCCCATCTGCCGCCGCAACAGCTGCGCCCGCAGCGCCCTGCGTTCCTGCCGCCTCCACTTCCACCGCCTTTGCCGCCGCCTCCACTGCTTTCGCCTCAGCGGCGCGCTGCTTGGCGGCGGCTGAGGCGGCGACCAGGGTATCGAGTGTGAGCGCGGTGCTGATGGGGTTGTCGGGCGTGTCCAGCAACCGCTCGCCCTGCCGCGCCGCCAGCGCCGCCAGCTGCTCCCTTAGGTAGGGCATCACCTCCTCACGCTGCTGCAGCGCCTGCACAGGCAGCAAGTTGCGTGCGCGCATGCGTACGAGCAAGTGTATCCATTCATGTGCGAGGCCTCGTGCAGGCTGCGTCATGTCCGGGTATGCCAGTGTCCATGCCATCGCCTCCGCCATGTGCTGCAGGGTGTGGGCATCCAACGAACCTCGGACGACAACAGCTGGATGTCGACAGCCAACCTCAGAGGCTCCGAAACCCGTTCGCCTTCTCCAACGGTATACCTACCCCATCACCTTTCCACCCCCAACACCGTCCCTGAACCTTCACGCCCCGCGCCCCCCGCGGTCGTTCCGCTTCTGGTTCCTGGAATGAAGTACCCCCCATCCCCACCCCACCAAGCTCCCCTAACCCTCGCCCCCCCCCGGCCCCCGCACCTTCCTCCAGCCCGCTGCGCCCCAGTGCAGCAGCGTCATGAGCAGGTCAAGGTGCGCCGCCACCGTCGCGCGGCCCGGGTACGTGCCGTTCACCGCCGCCACCAGCCCCGGCCGCCCCGCCGGCGCAGCCACCAGCGAGCCGCCCACCGGCACCATGAAGTTCTTGTCCGTGCTCTGGTTGGTTGGTTGGTAGGTTGCTGGCATTTCGGGGGCGTTTAAATAATTGCGGAACAGTCGAATCTACATGTGCGTGTATGGCTGGGTGGCGTAGTCGCGCCGACACCCACCACCCGACCCAAACACCCACAGCCCTCAGGCCCCCCCCCACCTCCCCACCTGCACCAGCGCGTCCACCCGCCCCTTGTTCCATGCCGACGCCAGCAGCCGGCACGTGTCGCGCGCCTGCACACCGTACGCGTTGTTGACCACGTGCGGCACGCCCGCCGCCGCGCACAGCTTGGCCACGCCCACCACATCGTCGGGGGTGCGCGGCGCGAAGCACGAGGTGGTGGTGACCACGGCCAGCACGCGGCGGCGGCCGTAGCGCTCCAGCGCCGCCTGCACCGCCTGCGCCGCCGTGTGACCAATTACACGCAGGTGGCGGGAGCGCACGGGCGCAGGGTGAGTGAGTGGCGGTGCTAGTTGCTTGGCGCTGACATAGCCGGGTTCGCGAGCACAGTCCTCTTTCAGCCGATGATATTCAAGTCCGCAGCCATTGCCCGGGGCGCCATTTGACCCACAGAAACCAAGTTTACCGATCATGCTCCTTCTACCCATACCCGTCCCCACGCCTTTCTCCGCTCTACTCTGCGCACAACACCACATACACGGCCTTAGCTTTGTTTGTTTTCCTTTCATGTTACCACAACAAAACACCACACCACACCGCACCCCAAAACAACACACCCCACCGCACCGACACCCGCTCCACGCCCCACCTCCAGGTCGGTGACCAGCTGGTCTCCCCGGCGCCGCAGCTGCACCACGTGGGGCGTCAGGCCTGCGGCCGTGACCGCCTTGAGGCAGGTCTTCTGGTCCACACGGCTCCAGATGACCACGTCCGGGTCCGGCCGAGGCCGCGATGCCGCCGCCGCCGCCGCCTCGTTGTCCGCGCCGTTCGCCTCCTGCTTCCCGCCCGCTGCCTGCGCGCCACCGGCCCCGGCTGCTGTAGCGGCGGCGGCCGCGGCCGCGGGGGCGTCCTCCTGCGCTAGCTCGGCCCGGCGCTCGCCCCTCAGCGCCAGCAGTGTGAGGGTGATAGCCATGCCAGTGGCCAGGGGCAGCACCGTGACGGGCCCCACACCCGTCATGCCTGTGACGGTGACATCAGCAGCGTGGCGCGTCAGCGCACGTAGAAGAGCACGTCGTGTTTCTATTGCTTCAAGGGTTCCAACAACAGCGGTTGTGCCACCTTCAGCACATGCGCGCCCCAGTCCCAGTCCGCCCCGCTTTCCTCCCCTCGGCCCCTCTTTTTCTCTGCCCTCTGCCCTGCCCCTCCCTACCACAGACCCTCCCTGCCCTGGGCCCCCTCCCTGCCCTGGGCCCCCTCCCTGCCCTGGGCCCCCTTCCTGCCCTGGGCCCCCTCCCTGCCCTGGGCCCCCTCCCTGCCCTGCGCCCCCTCCCTGCCCTGGGCCCCCTCCCTGCCCTGCGCCCCCTCCCTGCCCTGGGCCCCCTCCCTGCCCTGGGCCCCCTCCCTGCCCTGGGCCCCCTCCCTGCCCCCTCGTCTTCTCACCCGCCAGCCGCAGCGCGTCGCCCGCCAGCGCCGCCGTGAGCGCCGCCAGCAGGCTGCTGCCCGCCGCCTTGGGCTGCTCCGCCGCCACGTCGCCCGACCGCCCGATGCCGTGCGCCAGGCCGTAGTGCCGCCGCGCCACCGCCGGACAGGCCACGCGGCCCTCGCGCTCGCCCACGCCCACGTTGTCCAGGAAGTTGTTCGAGTCCATGGCGGAGCAGTCCTGTGGCGGCGGCGCAGGCGCAGTGTGGCGCGGGTACAGGTAGATAAGTGGCTGGGTTGGTTGGGATTGTGGTTGTGGTGGAGGGGTAGATCGAGGGGTTATCGCCGTGGCGGGTACGGGAGGGGAAGGGATGAGCAAGGGGTAGAAAAGGGCCCCACAAATGCAGGCGTTTGAGGGCGTGGTGGCGGCGGCGGGGTTGCGACCCGGCCATGTCCTCATGACGCCCATGCCGACGCTCTCGGCTACGCCCCTGCAGCCGGGCAGCCTTAACCCCTGGCCCGCCAGCCGGCTCCCAGCACCCACCCGGATGAACATCTCAATGGTCGCCTCGTCCCACCCGACCTCCGGCAGCCGGCGGCTGCTCAGCAGCGACTTGACCAGCCGCTGCCGCCGCGCCAGGCCCTGCTCGCCCTGGCGGATGTACGACAGCGACACGAGGCCCTGAGCCGCCAGAGCGCAGTTGTCTGCATTCATGGTCTGCGTCGGTGTTCCTACTGAGACCGAGCTGAGCTGCTGCTGATTAAGCTGTTACTGTTGCTGTTGTCAGCACTCTGCGTCTAGATGCGCTGCAACTGGCTGCTGTCACTGCTGCAAACGTAGGCGCAGCTAGTGCTACTGCCTTGCCCGGGCCCGGCAAGGACGGCGTTGCTACAGCAGCCGGCTCAGCGGCCGTCCAGCACCCAGCTCAGGAGGCGCGGCACTACACGCGCAGAGAAGTACGGCGCACACGCCCAGCCGGCCTGTCACGAGGTGGGTGGGCAGCAGGAAGCGCAGGCATTTGGAATGTGCCTGTAATTCCGGTAATGAAACCCATGGAAGCGGGCGTGGGATGCCGATGTGGCAATCGCACCATGTCATCCGGAGCTTCCCTGTCGCATCACAAGCAGCAAACGCGACTTGAGCCCCCAAAGACACTCACCGCCACCAGCAGCACGCAGGCGAAGATAGAGGGGAGCGTGTCGGTAGGCACAGCGCCGAGCAACAGCTCCTGGCAGACTGCGGGCAGGGCAGAAGTGGGAGCCAAGGAGCAAATGTTGGTGCAGGGAAGTAAGGGGGACTTCCAAGCCGAGTGCGGCACCGTCGTTGTCCCGCCGCCTGCCCCTCCCTCATGTCCCCCCGATGCCCCGGAGGCTCCCAGCCAATACACCACTTGGCTTGCACTGTACCTATGTTGTACACGAGCTGCTTTGGCCCCGCGCCCGGACCGTCTCTGTGCACGAACCGCCCGAGGGCCCGGAGCTCCACACGCGCCTCGGGAATGCCCTGTGTGCAAACACAGACGTCAGCTGGCGCGATCCCTTAGCTCGACCGCCAACGCAGCGTCCTTATATTCATTATATATCTTCCCCTGCACCCCGCGCACCTGCGGGTTTCCGCTTGTGTCGGTCGAGAAGATTAGCTTTTCGGTGTCGAGTAGCCGCCTGTAGTTTAAATTCCTCTCAACAACGCATATTAGCTACATAGTTTACACCTTTTCTTACCGATTATGTCTCCTTTGCGGCCCTCCAGCGACCAGGCGCAAATGGATTATCGCAGGCGTCTGGGTAGATCAAGTTTGAATGACACGCCATGACATACTTTAAATGTATAAACAACTTACCGTGGCAGGATACGACACGCGGACCTCGTAGGACGTCAGGGGCTTTAGGTCCGTAAACGAAAACCTGCGCGGCCGTCGCCACGTTAGCAGGAGGATGCACGATATCATGACCGGAAGCTCTCGAGTTCTTACAGTTGTGGGGTGCCGTCCAAGCTTGCACGCTGCACCTCCAGGTGTGTATTTGCACGCAGCACGCCCGGCTCGCTGGCCGTGCAGGATACTATAAAGGTCCCCACCACAAGCAGTAAACATGCAAACGACGCAGAGTGTAGCATGGGTGCTGAAATTGTTTACCCTGTCTTGGCTGCGGTAGGCGGTAAAGGAGGTGCACCAGCGCATGGTGGCCATGCAGCCTCACGCAGTCCCATGCAACCCCATGCCTAATGGTTTCCGCGTTCCGAGGTGCACGCCAGCGTCAACCAGGCATCACAGGGCATCAAGCGGTATACGTCTAGACCACTGTCATGTCACGCCATGAATGACCTTGGGAACCACCGGCGTGACCATGGAGTGCAACTGTGCAATGCATACGGGTCAGGGTAACAGGAGGGAGCCGAAGGGAGGGCGGGGGCGCTGAGCACTTGGACCTGCCGCGTGCGTACTTTCCTCATCCCCGGAAGGTCTGCGACCTGCTCCTTATATTGCCGTGCGGTTACGATTAGCACTGCGGACCTGTCAGGCCCTGGGGCTGTCCTCGACCGTTAAAGCCGTTATCGCGGGGCCCATCCTGACAGAATTTGTGCTTCGGCGCCTTGTCTTCCACCCTGACCCCCACCTTCCACGTATAGCGAGCACGGCCGCCTCGTCATGAAGCATGAACGTATTACCTCCTCAAGTTAGCCCACATAAATTGCCACTTGGCCGGTCTCTTGTCGCGGCACGCATAACAGTCTTAGGCAGCGGTATGCAGCATACCAAGCGCCAAAAGACAACTCACGCAACCAACACCGGCTCAGCTGAGCCGGCCGCTAGCGTGAAGGGCGCCATGCCCCGCCATCCCCAGTCGGCTGTTGGCGGGCCAATTACCTCTCCAGAAGAGGCCGAGGTATGTCTATACTTTGTGATGTTTCCCGAGCGAACCAGGTCGTTGAGGTCGCTGTTCCCGCCGCCCGGATTTTTGTCTTGTGCAGGCCAACGCGCCCAGCACCAGCGCTGCTGCGAAAGGAACATTTAGGTTCTGGCATGAAGAACGACGCTTCAAGGGAAGCGGCGAGCGGTGCATTGTGCAGCGGGCTCTTTTCGAACACGGTAAGGCAGCCCGCCCCGCCTAACACGGGGGGGGGGAGGGCGCGGAAGCGGACGCCAGCCCGACTGATGCCCGTGGAGCAGCACCAAACACGCCTGCACACGGCATGGGCTTGATATGCTCCAATCGGCCTGTGTGAAGCTGCAAAGGGATGGGCGATTTCCGCGGTCAGCCAGCCCAGGACTCCCTGCCGCGGAGCGCATAAGCTCTTTTCGCCTGCCCCGCACACTCCTCTGCCCCGCTCACTCGCCACCCTGCTCCCCGGCTGTCTCACAGGCGGTGTGCGCATTGGCGGCTACCCCAAGTCGGCGCCTCTGGCGGGGCCGCTGGGCTGGCAGCGGCCCGGCGACTGGGATTTCTTGTGGGCGCCAGCGCGCCTGGCGCTGAAAGCCATCCCGCACCTCAAGCCGGGCCAGCTGGTGTCGGCGTGCCCCGGTCTCATGAGCATAACCAAGAAGGTGCGTGGCACCGGGGGGGTTAGGCAAGAGGGGCGAGGGAAGGAGGGGGCGAGGGGCGGCGGAGAATTGACGGGAGGGCGGGATGGGAATGCGTGACGGTGGGCGGGGATGGCTGGGCGGGGGCACTCGGGCAGAGGTGTCACCGGACCCAAAAGCGGGCTCCGCACCGTCAGTGGCGGTCAGGAGGGCAGTGCTACTCTGCACGGGGCTAGCTGCTGCCCGTGTGGTTGAAGTACTAGAGGCTTGTTCTTGGCGCTCCCACACCAGCCTCGCACCGTCAATGTGTATCTTGGTCGTGTCCGGTCCTGCCCCCCGCCTCCTGTCCCACAACAGCGGCGGCTGCCTGCCACCCTGAAGGAGGCCCTGGGCGAGGCGCTCGCCTGGGACATTGTGCCCCACTCGTTCAGGTGGGCACGCCGGCCGAGTAAGGCTGTCTGACTGGTTAGCTCGCTGGGGTGTGTTGGGTGATACGCTGGTAACTTGGTTGATTGTTGTGGTTGCGTTTGGGTGTTGGTGATGAACGTCGTCCTGCGCTCTGCCGCCGCCGCAACGCCTGTGCGCCCTGCACCCACACACGCAGCCTGCCTGAGGAGCTGCCCCAGCTGGGCGCATTCGTGGCGGAGCAGACCGGGGGCAAGTCGGTGGCAGCGGCATCGGGGTCAGGCGGCGGCGTCGCGAGCAGCAGCAGCGCGTCGGACGGGGAGGAGCCCGCAGCGCCCGCCGCCGACGCGGCGCGCCCGGGAGGTGCTGCGGGTGCTGGCGGTGCTGCCGGCGGCGCCAGCAGCACCACGAGCGCCAACACCGGCAGCGCTGGGGCTGGCAGCAACACCGGAGGCGGCGCGGCGGACGGGAACGGCAGTAGCGGAGGTGTGAGCAGCAGCAACGGTAGCGGCGGCGGCAGTAGCAGCAGCAAGGGGCAGGAGTTGTGGATCTTGAAGACGGCGCAGCACCTGGGCAAGGGCCTGAAGCTGATGCCGCTGGAGGCGGTGGCGCTGGAGGCAGCCAAGCCCCGCAGGCGGTGAGTCGGGAGGGTGTGGGACAGTGGTGGCGGTGGCGGTGGCGGTGGCGGTGGCGGTGGCGGTGGCGGGTGGCGGTGGCGGTGGCTGGGGAGCGAGGCAGGGGCGTGTTGCCGGAGGCTGTTGCAGATGGCACGCATATCGAAACGAAACCAGAAGAGCGCACTGGGCAGCTCAAGTATGGCAGGCACGGGCCTCGTGCCTCCGGGGGGAGGGCGGCAGCCGGCTCCCCATCAAGCGTCTCCGGCTTGGGCAGATGTTGTGGAGTGCAGGAGGGGCAGGGCAGCTGAACACACACGCATACCAACACTGTCTGCATCGCTTAGCGCCATGCCATGCCGCCCCGCTCACCCCGCCGCTTATCCCGCCTCCCCAACAACCACAACAACCAGTCAACCACCCAACCAACCACGCCGTACGTACGTACGTACGACACACAGGCCCGGCCAGAAGCCGTACGTGCTGGCGCAGCGCTACGTGGAGCGGCCGCTGCTGGTGGACGGGCGCAAGTTCGGGCTGCGCGTGTGGGTGGCGGTGACGGGCCACAGCCCGCTGCGCGCCTACCTGCACTGCAACGGCCTGGTGCTGTTCAGCACGCACGGGTGAGAGGAGGGCGAGTGGCTGGCGGGGGCGGCGGCGGACGGGGCGGAGGCAGGGGAGGCAGGGGGTTACTGGTAAACAGTCCCGGTGAGAAACAAAATGCGAACACGACTGCGCTGCAGCTGGGAAACGCAGCCGCCTGTGCGAGCTACTGAGTATCACCGTATTTGGCCGGGCGGGCTTGGACAATGGAGCGGCAGGTGGACGACGGGGTCCAGAGCAGTCTTGAGTCATGTCAGCCGTGCGAGCCGCGCGCGGACCCCATTACAGACTAAATCCCCATACTAGAATACTCACCTGGACTCGAACAGAAGAGCGTCAGGTAGGAGCGTCCAACAGCAAGGCGCGACGGACATGTAGGGAGCAAAGGCGGCGATTGTGAGCTGGGCAGCGGGTGAGGAGGGCGTGCATGGGTCCAGGAAAAGCAATGGCAGGGCAAGGCTAGTAAGTATGGGAACCCGCGCGCGGCTCTGCAGGACGGTAAAGAGACAGAAGCAGGGAGGGCAAGGCGATTAAGTAAGGGTCGGCGGGATGGGCCGTGGCGGCATGGGCGGGAGGCGAAACGGCGGATGGAGGGGAAGGCAAGCGGGAAGGGGCATGAGCTGGATGGTGTACGCAGGAGGCAGGGGGGAAGGGAGGGAGGGAGGGAGGGAGGGAAGGTGGAGTGGAGGAGGGTGGAGGATGGGGAAGGGAGGGGCGTTGGGGGGTTGGCGGGGACGAGAGGGAGCAGAGGGAGCAGGGGTGAGGGAGGAGAGATGAGGGGGGGCTGTGAGCTGGGCAGCGGGTGAGGAGGGCGTGCATGGGTCGACCAAGGGGTCCTGCGGGGCGGCGGGGGTGTGCAGCGGCGCATTGGGGATGGCCCCGCCTGTCGGCCCCCCCTCGCAACATATCCGTGCGACGCCCCGCCTCTCTCCACACCTCGTGACCACACACCACACCACACCGCACCTCTTCCTTCCGCAGCTACGACGAGGCGGTGTGGCGCACCGAGTCGGGCGACGTGGCTCTGGGCCACGTGACCAACTACGCGCAGAACATGGACGGCACGGTTTGGAACCTGCAGCAGCTGGAGGCGCACATGGGTGGGTGGGTGGGTGGGTGGGTGGGTGGGTGGGTGGGTGGGTGGGTGGGGGCTGAGGCGGGGTTAGGGTGGGGGGTGGGGCTGGGGGCTGGGGCTGGGGCGTCAGGAGCTGTGAGGGGGGAAGGAGGGCTGGCTGGTGGCGCGCCGCGGCGTGGAGCGGTGGCAGTGGCGGAGGGCGGGGCATGGCACATGCATGGCGCACGTCTCGGCGCGCAGGGAGCAGCTCAGGCGTCCAATCAAGTGCTGAATCACAGCTGCACGCCCCGGATTCCCGCCACCCACCCACCCACCCGCTGCCCGACCTGGCGCCCATCACCATCCTCACCATCATTGACACCTACCGTCAGGCGCGGAGGCGTACGGGCGCATGTGGTCGCGGGTGCAGAGCCACAGCGCGCTGGTCATCGCGGCCTCGCTCAAACACATCAAGGTGGGGAGCGGGCCGAGGGGCGGGGGAGGGGGTAGCCATCCATGGATGGTGTTTAATTAAAAAGGAAGGGGGGGCGGGGCAGGGCGGGAGTGTTCCATCGGGCACGATCGGGTTTGCTTGTGTTGCGGCGTGCCGGCGCCTGACTACGCCGTTACCTCCCACCTGCACCGCTTCGTTGCGGCCCGAAGTGTGACACTCTGGACGTCGCACCCCCGCCGCCCCTGCCCCTGCCACACCTCCTCCACCCCACCCCACCCCCCCGGCACGACTACTGTACCTGTGTACCTGACTACGCCTTCTCCTTCTAACTCAAATGCATGTAACTCTCTCCCCATGTAACTCTCCTGGCTGGTTTGGGTTCTCTTGGTCGTTTCGCTTTTGGTTTCTGGAATGAACTACCCCCCCCACACACACACACACACGCAGGACGAGCACGAGGCGCTCAAGTGCCCCAGCGGCATGACCTGCGAGGTGGGCGCGTGTGTTCCTGGGAGTGGGTGGCTGCTTTTATGGGGGCGGGCGGGGACGGGGTTCCATGCATATTTGGTGACGAAGCGGGGGGACGCGTGTGATGTGGGTGCAGGTGCGGTGTGTGGACCAGTGGTCAGCTCACCGGGACCCAGTCACAGCCTGGATTGGACCCGGATGGCCCTCCCTCGATGGCGCCTCCGTTCGTTCACTGCCTCACCGGCAATGCGGTGGTCCCCCCGTGTCCGCCACTGAGCACTGCCCCTCCCCTCCCCCCACCTGACCCCCTCTCCCACCACCCCCGCCGCCCCCCCCCCGCCCTACCACCCCACCCGCCCGCCAGGTGGTGGGGCTGGACTACCTCATTGACGCCGACCTGCACCCCTGGCTGCTGGAGGTGAACGGCACGCCCAGCCTGCAGGTGTGTGTGGGGGGGGAGTGGAGGTGGAGGTGGGGGAGGCCAGGGATGAGGCGGGGGTTGGGGAGCGGAAAGGGGAGAAAGAGGAAGGGGATGGGAGGATATAGGAGAGAAAGGGGATGGGAGGATATAGAAGAGAAAGGGGATGGATGCTGGGGTGCAGTGCGCGGGGCGTGTGAAGGGGCGGGCAGGAGTGGGGCAGGAAGGGGCTGCAGTGTTGGGCACTGGCGCTTGCTGGGTGGCGGTGCTGTAGGGCCCCGCTGCTTGTGGTAACCCGCCCCCTTCCCCTCCCCCTCACCCTCCTCCCTTCCCTGCCCTTCCTCTGCCCTGCCCTCCCGCAGGTGGAGCACGAGGACGGGGAGGTGGAGAAGCTCATCCACGACCAGAAGTACGGCATGGTGCAGGTGAGGGGTGGTGTGGGGGTGTACGGCGTGGGTGTATGCGTGGGTGGATGCGTGCGGGGCAGCAGGGGCGGGGCGGGGAACAGCTGGGGCCGGGAGGGATGGGGGGTTTAGCGCGGGATAGCAGCGCAAGGTCCACGGCTGGTGGCAGACGTGGCACATGGGACAAGTTGAGGTACGGCGGGAGTGCGGCTATTGGCAAGCGCCAGAGGACGGCCAGAGCCAGGCGGCCGCGGCTGGTGGCGGAACCGGTGGAGTACTGTGGTGGAGTACGGGACGGACGGATAGACGGACTAGGTCGCTTGGCGGCCTCGTCACTTGGCGGGCCCCGCCATCCTTTCTCAGCCAGCCCTGGACTCGCTGCCCTCACGTCCGCCCACCTCGCTTCACGCTTGCTTACCCACCCTCGCCTGCCTCCCCCTAACGTCTGTTCTACGTCTACCTCGTCAGTAATCAAACATGCATGGCACCCGCTCCCCCTCCCCCCCCCTCCCCCCCCCTCCTCCGCCAGGACCTCATGTCGCTGCTGGGCATGCGCGAGCGCTTCAAGCCGCGCTACACCGCCCTGCGCGCCGCCGCCAAGGCCAAGCAGCAGGCCGTGGCCGCCGCCGCCACCGCCACCGCCAGCGCCGGCGGCAGCCTGGCCGCCGCGGTCGCCTCCGCCACCGCGGCGGTGGCCGCCGCCAAGCCCTCCGCCGCCCTCACCAAGCGGCTGCGGGAGCAGATGGTCCCCAGCACGGACGAGGGCGTGATGGCGCGCGTGGCGCAGGAGCTCACGCACCGCGGCGGGTTCCAGCCGCTGATGCCGTTGATGCCGTTGGATCCGGCGCCGGGGCTGAGCATCCCGTGGGACGCACGTGACTACGAGCTGCGGCGGCTGATGACGGCGGCGGAGGTGTCCTTCAGCAGCGCTGCGGCTGCATTCTACGCGCAGGGCGGCGGCGGCGAGGCGGTGGCGGGCGGCGGTGGCGGCGGCGGCGGCGGCGGCGGCGGCGGCGCGGGCGCGAGCAGCGTGGGTGACGCGGGGGCGGTGGCGCGCGGCAGCGGCAGCGGCAGCGCGGGTGCGTCGCCTGAGGAGCCGGCGGCGGGGAGTGGGCGGGAGGTGGCGGCGCGGCGGCCGGCGCCCGGGAGCCGGGCGGTAGTGGGGCTGGGCGGCAGCGAGGACGATGAGGAGGAGGGCGGGTTAGGCGATGACGTGGATGAGGACTCGGAGGACGACGACTGAGGAGGAGTGAGGGAGGTACGGCGCTGCTGAGGTACTGGGAGGCTGTACGTGGGGCAATAATAGTGTGTGAGGCGGTAAATGGGGCGCGCGCAGGCGGAACTGGGGAAGCGTGTGGCCCGACCAAGGAAAAGCAGTTGGAAGCAGGGGCCGGCGATGGCGTGTTTTGATGGGCATGTGCGCTCTTTTGATTCTTGAGATACGTGTGTGCGTGGCGTGCTGCACGTACGCGGACACAGCGTGTGTCATTGTTGGGCTGCTGCTGGCTGCATTACCGTATGTATGCGGTAGTGGTCGGTCTCCTCTGGATACGATATTTCGGTCCATCCGCCATAAGATGTAAGCGCAAGACAAGCCAATACGGTGACCTTGCATTTAGGCATCGAATGCTCAGGTGCTCATTCATGCAACACTCGTAACTCTGCACCACCCATTTGTTTCCTGCTGTGCCGCAACCTTCTTACAGCTGTCAGCTGCAACTACGGTAGCCCGCAACAGTCAACCTTGATGAATGGATGTCCTCACTCATCGCAGGAAGTAAGAACCGAATCTACCATCAAGGCATCAACACAAAAGCCCTGCAATGTCACACAGGCAGAAGCTCAAGCGCCTGTCGCAAGCAGCATACGGCATCAATGACTAAACTGGCGCCTTGGCGGCGGCGGCGGCGAACGCAGCGCACGCTTCCTTGTGCCCCGCCCGCCAGTGCGCCACCTGGCACTCGCGACAGCAGTAGCGCACAGCCCCGCAGCCGCCGCACGCACGCATGCTACTGCCTCCTCCTCCTCCTCCTGACGCCCCTCCAGCGCTCCACTCGCTGTCTCCGGCCAGGTCGGTGCAGCGCGGGTTGGCGCAGCTGTCGGGCAGGACTGAGACCAGACCGGGCGGGCCATGCTGGGTGCTGCAACCGCCACTGCTGCTGGCAGCTTCGCTACTGCCACCACTGCCACTGTCATCGCTACAGCCCAGCTCCGCCGCCAGCGCCCGGCCCTCCTGCATCGCCTCCCACGGCGACATCGGCACCAGTGTCCCAAAATCACCAGGCCTCCATGCGATACCTGCCAGGCGGCACTGCGGCCCGCCCTTGAAGCCCACTGCGCCTCCTCCGACACTGCTGCTGCCGGCGCCCGCGCTGCCAAAGCTGCGCAGCTCCTCGACCCCCTGAAGCAATCCGCACACCTCGTCTGCGCTCAACACCCCAACACCGGGTCTGAGTAGGACGGCGCGAAGAGACTCCGCCTGCCACAGCCGCGCTGGCGAGCCTGGCTGCTGGCAGCTGCGGGAGGCAGTGGGGGCAGGCGGTTCACTGGGCGGCTGTAGCACTGGGATGAGGGCGTCCGGGATGGCGACGGCAACCGGCAATGTCAAGATCAGGTTTGCATGGACTTGCCCTAGGTCGGCCCCTAACGGGCCGCTGCGTGGCGCCCGCCGCAGCGCCGCCAGCGCTGCCTCCATGACACCCACCACGTCCAAGTCCCGCAGCAGCCACTGCCGCCAGCTGGCAGCGACGGCAGCAGCTTCGGCGGCGGCGGCGGAGCGGCTGCTGTCCATGATGTCGCCTGCTGCGACCGCGCCCTGCTGCTGCAGCGGCTCCTGCGCAAGGCGCTCCACCTCAGCCTCAGCCTCCAGCAGCGCAAACAGGGCCGGCTCAGCCCACGTCAGCAGCTGGCTTACGGGTGCTAGCGGTTGGGCGTTTGCTGTCCGTAGCAAGAGAGACGCGTAACGGCAGACGGCCGGCAGCCAGCGGTGCAGCGCATGCGACAGCAGCAGCCGCAGCTGCCGTGTGCGCAGCCGCAGCACGCGCTCCTGCACTGGCTGTGCTTGCTCCCGCTCCTGCGCCTGCGCATTCCCTGCACTGCTGCCGCCCCCGCGTCCCACCAGCCCCACTGTCGCCGCCAGCCAGCCCGCGCCAGAGGAGCTGTCATCGTCGTAAGCAGCCGCTGCTGCGCCGGCGGCGCTACTACTGCCTTGACCAGTGAGGCTGCGGCTCCTGCCCGCCGCCGTTTGAATGCGGCTGCTGGCTTTAAGCGCTGCTTTGTGAGTCGCTGCTGCCGTATTGCCCCGCTCGGCCCACACCAGGAGCGCAGGCTCACATGTGGGCCCGCCGCCTACTGCATCCCACGCCTCCGCTTTCGGCCAAACATACGGCGAGCGCGGCAGCAGGTCAATCGGGGTCATACAGAAGCGCAGCTGTGCCAAGACATCCCGTGGCGACATTTGCAGGGCGTCTACATTCAGGGTGGCGTGCGCCCGCTTGCCCAGGCTGGTGATCAGGGCCGCGGTCTGGGCCGGCGGCGCGAACGCCAGCAGCTGCTGCAGCACCGGCCAGCAACCACCCGAGCCAGCCTCACTAATACGCGGCAGGTTGAGGAACGCGGCGGTCAGGTCGGCTGCAGCTGCCGTGGTCGCAGCGCGGCGCAGTGCGGCCTCCACGGCGGGCACCAGGCCGGCCGCCAGCGCCACCTCCAGGGCCGGCGGGGCGCGCGGCGGCAGCAGCAGGCCTGCAGGCAAGAGCAAGGCGACGAAATCCCAATTGAGTTGCGAAACGACAGAAACCATCCGCACATTCGCGTTTGATTGCGCACCTGGCGGGTGCGTCTCGCCCAGCACACCACGCCTAACCCCACGCCCACCTGGCAGGCGCTCCAGACGCAGCACCGCATGCACCGACAACGTCTGCCGCACTCGCGGATCGCTGCCCTCCACCGGCGGCTGGCAGCTGTCACCACCGTCGTTCTGCACGCCCGCACGCAGCAACGCCGTCACCGCCCGCCACCAGCGGGGGCTCAGCAGCGGGTAGCCGCCGCCGCCGCCGCCGTCTTCGCCACTAGTAGTGTCACCGCCGCATGAGCTGTCGCCGCTGCCATCATTACTGTTGTCAACAGCGGGCGCTTGCGTGAGATCATTCGGCCCCGATGCCGCGGCCACCGAAGCAGGAACAGCTCGCACGGCTGCATCTGCGGCGCTTGACGCGTGTCCCAGCTCGCAGCGCGTCGGCTGCCGCTGCCGCAGCTGCAGCTGCCTTGCAAGCGCCAGTGCGGCACAGCCCGCGTCCCATGCGTGCTGTGGCTGTAGCCGCAGCCAGGGGCCCTCTGGGACACTGCTTTTGCAAGTGCTGTCCGCGCCGCCGCCAGGGCCGCCGGCCACAGCATCACTGCTCCTGCCACCGTCACTGCCGCCCGCAGCCTGGCTGTTGCTGCTCCCGGCCGCCGTGTCTGCCGACGTTAAATCCACCACAGCAGGCGGTGCCGCTGGTGGCGCCGCCGCCAGGTCCGCCACCCGCAGCAGCACCTCATATAGCGCACGGCGGCTGACCGGGAAGTGCCAACCGCCGCCGCCGCCGCCGTCAGCGCTGCCGCTGCAGCCGCCGCTGCTGCTGGAGCCGCCGCTGCTCGCGCCGCCACTTGCAGCAGCCGAGTGTGCTGTGGACGCCACCATCTCGGCTGCGGGCGGCGACGCGGCTGCCGCGGCTGCGCATGCGAGGTCGGCTTCCACCACTGCATGCAGCAGCTCAAAGGGTTGGGGGTGAAGCAGGTAGGCGTCCTCACAGGGCTGCTGATGCTGCCGCCGCCGCTGCCGTTCAGTGGTCGATATTTGCGCCTGTAATTGCGGCAACTGCTGTAGCGTGTCGTGGACGCCTGCTGCGCTGACCGCCGGCGCCTGCGAGCGTGGGGGAGTTGCCGTCGCCGCCGCCGCCGCCGCCGCTGCCGCCGCCACCGCCGCAGCTGCCGCTGCCGCCGCCGCCGCCGCCGCCGCCGCCGCAACCGGCAGGCCTTGCTGCGCCTGCAGCTGCTGCTGCCGCAGCACCAGGCATTTGCAATCCTGCTGCAGCGCGACAAGCTCAGCCTGCGCCTCGTCCACCTTGACCCACAGCGCCTTCTCCTCCTCCAGCACCTGCGCCGGGTCCTGTTGGCCCTGATGCTGCTTCGCCAGCCGCTCGTGCGCCTCCTGTGTGTACGCAGCCGTTACAGCCGCATTCCGTTGGAACCGCTGCATGTTTACCAACATGTCCCGATGCACCTGTAGCATCTCCCGAAGGTCGATCATGCTGTTGCCGTTAGCCATCCATTCCCCCAGCACTGGCAGCCCTGCCGCCAGCTCCTCCGGCAGGCCCCACACGCCCCGCACGCCGCCGCCGTAGCCCGCCGCCTCCAGGGTCACCACCACCTGCGACAGCGCTAGGAAGCGCAGGCAGGCGCCCCAGGGCGGCGGCGGCAGTGGCGGGCTTGGAGGCGGCGGCGGCGATCGCCCCCAGTGCTTCCAAGGTTTGTCCACCCACGCAACGGCAACACGCGCCACCGAAGAGAGCGCCTTGAAGCTGTCCATAAAGGCGTTTAAAGCGACTTGTGCTGCTTTCGCCGTAACGGCGCCGTCGCCGTCGCTACTGCTACTGACGCTGTAACTGCCACAGCTGACCGCCAGCCGCGCCCATGCTACAGCCAGTCGCGCCGCCTGCTCCAGGTAGCCGCTGACGGCCAGCTCCGTCAGGACCAGCTCCGGAAGCGGCTGTTCGTATCCTGCGGCGGCTGCACTACTGCCACCGCCCGCACACGCATGCGTGCCAGGCGCCGCCGGCCGCGGCTGGGCGCCTCGCATCTCCAGCGCCAGGGCTGCCATCACGAAGGCAGCGCAGCCATAGTCGCCTGCAGCAACTGCTGCGGCGACTGCTGGCGATGTGGACTTGTCTGCCGCCGCCGAGGGTGCGGCGGCCGCAGCCCCAGCTGCTGCCGGCGACATGGCAGGTGCAATGGCTGCTGTCTCATGCCGTGGCTGCTGCTGCTGCTGCCGCTGCTGTCCCACTTTCTGATGTAGCAGCGCTGTGAAGCCGCCCACGGCCCGTGCCACCACACAAGCTTGCAGCCGCAAAATGTCTGCCCGGATCAGAGCGCGGGCGGTGCGGGTTGCGCAGTAGATGCCAGCAGCTGCTGCTGCGGATGCGGATGGCGGCGGATCCGCATTTGCGCCCCCTCCGCCCTCGTTTACGGCCAGGCTGATGGGCGTTATGCAGCTCGTGACTGCGAGCATTGCCGCGGAATGCAGTCCTCGTGCCTCGCCTGCCGCTGCTGTCGCCTCCTCGCGATCTAATGCTGCCGAGCCAGCACCAGCGCACCTGTTGTCGCTGCTGCTTTCCTTGCTGCTGGCGGCAGCAGCAGTAGCAAGAGTGGCAGGGCTGCCACCAGCAGTAGCAGCAGCAGTAGCAGGGCCGCCACCAGCAGCAGCCTCGGCGGCAATACCGCCGCGCGGCTGTAGCACCTGCAGCACGCGCCGGCCGCTGTAGCAGGAGAGCTGCAGCAGCAGGGGCCACACGTCCGCGCGCCTCATGGCCACTGTAGCACGCAGCGACGCGCCAGGGTCCGCAATGCTGCTGCTGGTGTCCAGCTGAACCGTTCGGCGTAGCAATGACAGTTCGTTCCCCAGCCTGGTCGCCAGCCCGGCCGGCAGCGCTGGCACCAGCTCCGCAGCGCTGCTGCGTTTGCTGCTACTGCTGCCGCTGCTTGTGCCTGCTGCAGCCTCCTCCGTCGCTTGGAAGCGGCGCAGCGCGCGAGGCAGCACGGCCGCGAGCGCGTCGAGCGTTTTCTGCAACACGGGCTCCTTCGCGACTTGCTGCAGCTCCTCTTGGGCCGCGTCAGCCTGTTTCAGCATGTTGCTCGAGGTCAGGAATGCTCATGCAAACCAGCGACGCAGAGAGAGTGCCGGTGCCGAAACGGGTCAGTGTGGGGCGCTAGTGCGGGGTCTTGGATTGATGCAGAAGCGTCTCGAGTGATTGCATACATGAAGCTGCTTACCTCCTGGCGACCAGGATGCGACGCCGCCCTCGGCGACACCGCTCCTCCAGCTGCAGCCCCGGGCCCTCGCTGCTGCTGCAGCTTGGCTCTTGGCTTGGGCATATTGCTGACTTATTGCCTGTCGCAGCAGCCGTTTACTGTTTAGTATGCGACCTCTCGCTCCGGGTGCCGGCTTACAGGTGCCGACGTTTCACATGCAGCTCCTGCACCATCGCTGTCGGCGCACATTGCAAACCCGTTAGCGCCCACCGCATGGCACCGTCGGGTCCTTCAGCCACCCAAACCTCGCTTCCCGTCGCCATTCGCACAATCGCAGCGCTGACTCCCGCAAGATGATCACATGCACTCCGTCCCCGACTCGAGGCGGCTCGGCAGCTCACGGCGGCAAACACGTCTGCGCGACTGACAATTGGCAGCGCGTACGGCCCTGCACACCGCATGTGCATGGCATGATACCCCATCTTTCCTCTCTCCTCGACCCTACCTCCTCCCATCCAACCATATGGAAGTCAGTTAGTCACATGCTCGGTCATCACAGGAACGTTGGTGTGGCATCAGGCCAGTGCCATTCCAAACGCCATGGATTGCTGCATATGAGCCTGTTACCCGTTTCCCTGCTCTATCTGCTGCCGTGCTCTTTCCGATTAACCCACCAGCCCAGCCCGCGACGGCGGCGGAGCGCGGCGCACGCCTCCTTGTGCCCTGCCCGCCAGTCCTCCACCAGGCAGTCGTGGCAGCAGTAGCGAACCGTGCAGCAGCGGTGACACGTCAGCATGCCACCGCCACCGGACGTGCTGCTTGTGCCGCTGCCGCGACTGTTGCCGCCGCTACTGCCAGTGCTGCCGCCGCTCCCTGCGGGCCCTTCCGACGGTGGTGCGGCTGAGCGGCCGGCTCCTGCGCTCCACTCGCTGTCGCCCGCCAGGTTAGTGCAGCGCGGGTTGGCGCAGCTGCCGGGCAGCACCGAACCTGCCGTCGGCGCATTGCTGCCAATGGCAGTGGTGCCCAGCTTCAGGGCGAGCGCCTCGCCCTCCGCCGCCGCCTCCCACGGCGACAGCGGCACCAGCACATCACCGCCCCCGTGCAGCCCGGCGCGCACACAGCAGCGCGCGGCAGTGCCCGACAGCCCGCCTCCGGGAAGCCGCCCGAGTCGCTGCCGTGGTCGGGAAAGCCGCCCGAGTGGCCACCCGCAGCGCCGCCGCGACGGCGCAGCGCCAGGGGAACCCAGTACCAGCAGGGGCATGGAGCGGAAGACTGCCTCCATGCTGCCCTGTGGGTCGTTGGTTGGTTGGGTCCAGCTGCGTGCACCGCAGCGCCGCCGCGACGGCGCAGCGCCGCCACCACAGGCAGGATCCCCTTGGCGTGGTCGGTCGGGGCGAAGTGCTGGGAGAGGAAGCTGCTGGAGGTGCAGTCGGCGCTGCCGCCGCCGAGGGCGATGGGCTACACCAGCAGACTGTGCAATGTCGCGGTTGACCACAGGGGTGATGGTGGTCGCGCTGCTTGAGGGCCACCGCTGCCCCGTTCTGCCGAGACGTGTCGCTGCTGCTGCTGCTTACTCCAGGTGCCACATCGCGCGCCCGTTCTGGCATCAGCACCGGCGTCAGGGCGTCGGGGGCTACCAGGGCTGTGAATGCCAGCGTGTTGAGAAGGCACGAGCTGAGGCTGGCGCTGTGCGGATCCGTGGGGGCCGCCCGGCCGAGCGCATCCAGCCCCAACTCGATCATACCGACGACATCGACGTCCCGGTGCAGGAAATGACGCCAGCTGGCGGCGACGGCCGCTGCAGCGGCCGGACCGGCTGCTGCACCGCGCGCCGCGCCCTGCGGTGCCTGCTGCCTGCCCGCCGGCATTTTGGCCGTGTTACTTGCTGCGTCCGCCTCTGCCTCCAGCGTTGCCAGCAGCACGGGCTGCAGGCAAGCCAGCAGCCGCTTCAGCGGCTGGGCCAGCGCCTGCAGCGGGTCATCCGTCAGCAGCAGAACCGGCAGGCGCGCGTAGCGAGCCAGAGCCGGCAGCCAGCGGTGCAGCGCGTGTGACAGCAGCAGCCGCACCTGCCGCGTCCGCAGCCGCAGCGCGGGTGCGCCACAGGCCCGGCCCCCGGCAGCGCTGTGGATCACGCCCGACGTGCCCCACACACACAGCGGTCTCCAGCCAGCCGGGCGCTTGCGCTTGCGCCTGGCCCAGGCTGAAGGCCTTGCTGTTGCCCGTGGGCGGGGCTGGCGCTGCAGGCTGCAACGAGCATGTACGCCGTGCGGCATAGCTGCCAGGCCGCAGAGGCCGGTGCTGATGTTCCGAATGAGGATGGGCCGCGTGTAGTCTCGCAGCTGCACGCCACCGCTGCTGCCGCTACTGCCGCCACCGCTACTGCCGCAACTGCCGCCACCGCTACTGCTGCAACTGCCGCTACTGCCAGCATGCGCTCCCACATTGCTGAAGCGGGCCCACGGCGACGGCGGCAGCAGCGCCAGGGCAACCCAGTACCAGCAGGGGCATGGAGCGGAAGACTGCCTCCATGCTGCCCTGTGGATCGTTGGTCGGTTGGGTTCAGCTGCGTGCACCGTGTGAGTGGAAGCTACTGCCACGGCACCGCCGGCTGTACCCCCGGCATCTATCGCCCAAGGCGACGTGCGCCCGCTTGCCCAGGCTGGTGATCGCGGGCGCATCCTTGCGCTGTTAGTTGGGCAGTTGGGGCAGCAGGCCGGCTTGGCGCGTTGCTGACATCGCAGCCTGCGAGCTGCTTTACTGCTCAGGGCCGAGTCGCCCTAAAACGATGGTACTATGTATGTCTTACAACAGGAAAGGTGGAGAGCAAGCTTTTCTGCCGAGCTTTCTCGGCCCAGTCTCGCGCCAAAACCACGACAGCCCATGCAAACCCATGCCACGCAGATTGGACCCACCCCTTCCCGTGCCCTCTGCCTGCCCGCTGCCGTGCCCACGCACCCAGCGTCATTCCTTTTATGTCAACAGCATTCTCTTCCTTGCCCACAATACGCTGAGACCTTACACACCACATGCACAGGTCAGTCATCAGCCCATGACATGTTACAAGTGCATCCGCGGCGACCCAGAAAACACGCTCCGCCCTGTCTGCGTACCTCACCACCTTCACTACCTACCTTGCTTCCGCACCTCTGCACCTACTCCTCTTCCTACGCCCAGGACGCCACGCTGCTGCGTTCCCAGTCGCTGCCCTCCTCGCCCCCGTGCGGTGCTCCCAGGCCCGCGCCCAGCCGCCAAACCGCCGACCTTGGATCCAGATCCACCGCCCCGGGGTCGTACGGCTCCTCCAGCGCCAGCTCCTGACCCAGCGACCGACGCCGGGCAGGCGGCTGCCCCTGGGCCTGCCCTTGCCCCTGTGGCGCTACTGCTGCTGCTGCTGGTGCCGCAGCTGCTCCTGCTGCTGACGCCGCTGGCTGCGCCTGATTGGACTGGGAGCCCATAGCTGCTGCCTGTGCCTGCCGGTTCCTGCCCCGTGCTCCCGCGCCGCTTGCCGCCGTGGTGGGCCGCGCCTGGTGGTGCTGCTGCTGCTCCGCGCTGGCGCTGCTGCTTGAGCCCGCAGGGCCTAGCGGCGACGGCCCTGCATAGCCGCGCGACCGGCCGGCGGCCTGAGCTAGTGCGGGCGCGGGTGCCGGTGGTGCCGCAGGCAATGATGCCGCGGCATCGGCAGGCCTGCTGAGCCAGCTGCCCACCACCACCCGAAACGCACCGGACTCATCGTCCACGCGCTCCTCATCGTCATCGTCTTCCTCCTCCATGTGCGGCAGCTGCGGCCGTAGCTGCCAGTGCGGCTGCTCCGGGTGCGGCTGCTGCTGCGGCCGCGTGTGCGGTGCTGCGGCAGCCGCTGTGCTGGGCAGCGGCACCTGCAGCTGTAGCGGCAGGTCGCTGAAGCTGGCGGCGCAGCTGAAGGAGGGCATCGCACGCGATACACCCATGCTGCTACCGCCGGTCTCCTCCTCCTCCTCCTCCTCCTCCTCCTCCTCCTCCTCCTCCTCCTCCTCCCCATCGTCCTCCCCTCCTAGACCCGCCACCTCGAGCTTCCCCATCCCCGTGTCCTCCTCCGCGCCGCCCTCCCGCCGGTAGTCCTCCTCCTCCTCCTCCTCCTCGCCCGCGCCGGTGTACTCATGAGGCTGTGGCAGCGGCGGCCGCAGCATGCTGCTGCTACTGCCGCCTCCGCCCTCTCCGAAGCCCTCCTCCTCCAGCAGCTGCTGCCAGTACTGCTGATCGCGCACGTCTAGCGGGTCGTGCAGCAGGTGCGGCTCGGCCGCCGGCCCCTCAGCCTCGTACCCGCCGCCCTCCTCCGCCTCATAGTCCACGTGCACGTGCCCACCCAAGACCTCCTCCTGCTCCTGCTGGTGCGCCCGCTGCTGCTGCCGCGCCTGCTCGTGCTCCTCCTCCTCAAGCTCCCGCCACTGCTGCTGCCCGCCATGCCCGGGCGGCTGCTCCAAGTCGCTGTCGGGACCCCCCAGCTGCTCGTCCTTGTCATGGTGTTGCGACTGCTGGGCGCTGCGCCTCCGCCAGTCAGCCTCGCCTTCCTCGTCAACGTTGCCAGCCTCCGCTGCGTGCCCCACTGGACCGTAAGCATAGCCGTTGTCCCCCTCGTCCTCATCCGACGCCATGACTGACGAGCCGGGCGCATCTGCCGGCCACTGCTCGCTGCCGCTGTCGTGGCCTGCTGCCGCCACCCCTGCAGTGCTGCCGCCAGCAAGTGCTGCCGCCGGCACTGCCGCGGCGCCAGCGCCTCGCCCCGAGCTGTTCTGTCGGATGAGGCCCTCGCCCTCGTACAGCAGCTCACCCTGCCCCATGGAGCCTGAGGAGCGGCGGAAGTGGCGGGTCAGTGGCTCGGCCGCTTCGCCGGGCGGCTGCAGCTGCACCTGCACCGGCTGCTGCGGCTGCAGTTGCTGTTGCTGCGGCGGTGGCTGCAGGTGCGGCTGCTGCTGCAGGTACTGCGGTTGAAAGGCCAGCGTTGGCGGCGCTTGCAGTGGCGGCCGTTGCGGAGCTGCGGGGAACGGCGAACGAGGAGACGTAGAAGACAGCTTGACCCCGCCAGAGGGGCTCAGGCTGATTTCATCTGCACCATTGCCGCTGCTGCCGCCAGGACCGCCACTACCGCTCGTTAGCACCGCTGCGGCTGCGGCAGCGCCACGCGGTGACACGCGATCAGGCGAGGAGCCAGCAGCGCCGGGCCCCATCGCCGCCTGCAGCGGGGCCAGCTGTGGGGCGGACGCCACCGCGGTGAGCCGCGCACGGCGCTCGTCCGAGGAAGGCGCCGTGGTGGGCCGCGAAATGCCCTCACCGCCTGCATGCAAGTCACACACAAAAGGCCCAATGCACTGAATTGCTACCCTTGGCTACCTTGGCACATGGGACACATGACCATGACGCCGCTCAAGCAGCTCAGCCCCTCTTGCTAATACTTGAACTCAGGGGCGCATTGTGATCGCCGCATCGCGCCGCATTTACCTGTCTGGAACAGCATGGCTGTGTGCAGCACGGGCTCCGGCACGGGCAGCTCGGGCATGGAGCGGTTGGCGGCCAGGACCGAGGGCGCGGCGGTGCTGGGGCGGGCGCGGCCCTCGTCGCCTGGGATGAGGGTGGCGTGAAAGGGCGTAGAGAGCGAGTGCAGGTGAGCGGCAAGCGCGGGGTGGACATTGGTGGAGGATTGAAGCTAGAAGGTGCGAAGTTGAGCAGGAGGACAGCACATTACGTCACTGCCCACCGCTGAAACGCGCGACGCACCCGTGTACTGCTGCATATACGACAGCACCTCGGGTGGCACCGGCACCTCGCGGCTGCCCGCGCCCGCGCGCAGCACCGACGGCGACGCCGTGGGCGGCCGCACGTCTCCCTCGCCGCCGCCCGTGTACTGCTGCATGTACGACAGCACCTCGGGCGGCACCGGCGGCCCCACGCCCGGCTCCGAGTGCCGCAGCGCCGAGGGCACGGCGGTGCTGGGCCGCGCCAGCCCCTCATCACCCGCGTACTCAGCCATTCGGGCCAAGACCTCCGGAGGCACCAGCGGGCCGTCTGGGGTTGCCGGGGCAGCGGCTGCGGCACGCTGTGGCGGCCCTGCGGCTGGCGCAGCGCCAGCGGCGGGCGGCTGCGTCGCAGCAAGCTCGGCATTAGCGGGTGCCGCGGCTGCCGCTGCAGCTGGGATGCGGCGCAGCTGTGCGCCGGCGTCCGAGGTGGATCCTGAGGCACCCGCTGCACTCTGGTGGTGTCCATGCGCCACCACTGTATGTTGGCGTGCGCGCGAGCCACCTACGCCTGCGCCGCCTGCCGCCTCGTGCTGCGTCTCTGGCCGGAAACTGGCGGTAGTGTGCTGCGGCGAGCGAAGCCCGGACGGCCCCGCCGAAGCCTCGCCGCTGCCCGTACCCGCGCCTGTGCCAGTGCTGGAGGAAGATGAAACGCTGCGGCTGTGCCCTACGCCGGATCCGACCGGATCGTCGTCACCCTCGTCCTCATCTGCCGCCAGCTCCTCCGGATCGTAATCCACAAAAGTGAAGGTGGAAGCAGAGCCCAGCGTGGCGTGGCCAGGATCCTCAGGATCCAGGTCGTCGTGGATTCCGGTGTCGTCCCCATCATCAGGTTCCTGCCCCGATCCAGTCACGCCGCCCACGTCGCCTGGGTCCACGTCAGCGTCGTCATACTCCTCCTCGTCGTCCTCCTCGTCGTACGACGGTGTTCGATGGTGTGTTTGATGATGGTGGTGAACGTGGCCGCGGTTGTCTGGCCCGGAAGAGTCCGGCGGCGAGCCTGGCCCCGACTCGTCACCCTCTCCGTACACGTCTGCATACTCGCCGCCTGCATCTGCGGCGGACGTGGCGAGATCCGGATCGTGACGGATGCCGACATCGATGGATGCCGCGCGATCCAGGAAATCCGAGGTCTCCGGGCCCAGAGGGAAGAAGGGCGTCGTGTTGATGTACAGGTCGCCGCTGCGCTGCTGCAGCAGCGGCTGCTGGGACAGCGAGGTGGTGGGGCTCAGCGGCGCCGGCGCCGGCTGCAGAGGTGCCAGCGAAGCGGCAGTAGCTGCAGCAGCCTGGGACTGCCGGGGCGAATGCTGCGGCGAGGTGGCGGACTGCAGCACCGGTGTTCGCTGCACCGCCGCCGCCGGCGGAGCAGCAGCAGCAGCAGCTCCACCACCAGCAGCACCGCCGGCACGGTAGTGGTGCTGCTGCTGCGTTCCTACAGCGCTTTGGTGAGCGTGCTGTGCGCCTGGTGCGGCGGCCGCCGCAGCGGCTCGTGGGCCGGCGGAGGTGGTGGGCCGCCCTGGGTATAAGCCAGCGCCCGCAGAGCCTGTGGAGCTGATCCTGGTGCCGGTGAAGGGCCAGACCTGCTGTGGCGGCAGCTGCGGCGCCTGTGCTGGCTGCTCACGCGGCTGAGGCTGCACTGCAGCTGCTTGTTGTGCCGGCTGTGCCGAACGCGGCGCGACAGCGACTGGCCGCCGCTGTGGCTGTGGCTGTGGGGCGGGCGCCGGCGCCGGCGCGGCGGCAGAAACGCCAGGTTGCGGGCGGCTGTGCAGCTGATGCTGGCGAGCGTGGTGCTGCGCGTGCGCGTGCGGGGCGAGGGCGTGGTGGTGGACGTGGTGGTGGTGCCGAGCACGGAGGTACTTGCGCGGCCGCTGACTGCCATGCCGCTGCTGGCGCGTGTAATCGCCCTCGCCCTCCTCCGCCTCCTCCTCCTCCAGCTCCTCGTCACCCTCAGTCCCAGCCTCCCCCGCTGACGGGCCCTCCTCCGTACAGCCGCTCTGACGCCCCTCCCGCTCCGCCGGCTGCCGCGCCTGCACCTCCTCCAGCTCCTGCAGCCACGCCTCCTCATCATGCCCCGTTCCTGACTGGTGCTGCGACTGCTGCTGCTCAAGATCTTCGCTCGCCGCCTCCAAGTCCTCCTCCTCCTGCTGCTGCTGCCCCTGCTGCCAGCCGCGCTTGCCGCTACTGCCGTCCACCATCATGTCCGCGGCGTCCTTCCACGACATGCGGCGAGTACGGTCGTGGGTGGTGACCTGCAGGCAGAGAGGTAGCCCAGAAGCATGGATGGGGCCAGGGTGACCAACGCCGCTGCAAAACGCCGCTCCATCGCCCGGACTACAGGTGTGAATTGCGCAACAGCCCAGCAGTGCTCATTGCAGCGACCAGCAGCAAAGCGAGTGCTGGTCAGCGTGGCGCTAGCGCCGTGCGCGGCAACGCCCTACCTGCAAGGGGTGGTCAGCGGGCAAGGACACCGGGTCCAGGGGCGGCAGGCCCCAGCTGCCGCACGCGCTACCGGAGCCGTAGCTTACGTAACTGCGGCTCGGACTGGGGCTGCGGCTGCGGCTCCGATGGCTGCTCCCGCTGGCCCTGCCGGTACGTGCCGCACCACGGATGGGCATGCCTGCACGCGGCTCTGCTGCTGGTGCTCGTGGCAGCGCACGATGGTGGCCTAACTGCTGCTGCCGATGCTGTGACGGCTCTATGCTGTCGAGCTGCTGGCTCTTAAGCTGGTGAGTCAGCTGTGACTTGGCCAGTTGCGGCGCCATTTTACGATCCAGCGTTGGCTGTGCGTGTGGTACATGTGTTCGGTCATCCGAATCCTGCTGTTGCCGGCTACGGGCATGAGGTTGCGGCCCGCGGCTACTGCTAGCACCGCATGCTGCCTGAGTGCCATATGCTGTGGCCCCTGCTGCCAAATCCGCCTGCCCCTTCCCCGCCTGGCTCCGCACCTTCGCTGCTGCACCACCACCCGCGGGGGCAGCAACAGGGTGCGCTGCAGATGTCGGCGCCTGCAGTTCGCTGCTGCTGCGCGCCCCCATTGCTTGGCGCTTACCTGCGTGCATGGCGACGCCGCAGCCGGTGTGTCAGTGCGGCGACTGACAGGACTACATCTGGTGCGCATGAGGCGAGCCGCCGTGTGATGCGAAGATACACCGTTAAGTTACAGGGCAGGCCTACAATGCGTCACCAGCCTATGTACGCCGTCACTGTGTACATTACTGTCATGGACGAGTTGTAAAACAATGAATGTAGTCAATCGTCTATGAATCACACGCCACTTTCCCATTTCTTCACGTGTGGTCTCAGCGCTTGCCCTGCGGGCGTCGGCGCCCTACCGTCGCTTGCCTCGTGCTGTCCGGATGCACATCAACTGTGCCACTTACCCGTGTTCAGAATGCTAAATCACCGTCGCTCGCGCGCATACGCCCTTGAAGTGCGCTTTCCCGCCCAGCGCTCACATGCACCTCACACGTCGTCCTGGTCCGCATCTTCCTCCCAACCCTCTCCCTCTCCCTCACCCGATGCGACGTTCAACAGGGCGTCATGCAGCTCCTGCTGCCGCAGGGACTGCCGCTGATAGCGCGACTGCAGCTCCGCGTACTGCGCCCGCAGGATGTCCAGCTCCGCCCGCACCTGCGCCGCCGCCGCCGTGTGGGTACCAGCGGAGGACGCCACTGCAGCGGCGCCGGCGCCGGCCGCATTCGTGCGTGCGGCCCCCAGCGAAATGGAGCCGTGGCTTGGGTCGGGCAGCTGCTCCACGGCGCGCACGTCATCCTCGCGCTCCTCCTCCTCCTCGCCCTCCAGGCCCAAGTCCTCCTCCCCATACATGGCCTCAGCCTCGTGCCAATCGTGATCCCCAGTGCGGTGGTGCCGCTGCTGCGGCTGGCTGGGCGCCGGTGGGGGCGGACGCGGCAGGGGCGTGGAGCGGGCAGACGCGGCGCTTTGCGCTGGGCCGCTGGGCGTTGGAGCACGGGCCTCGCCCGCATGCTGCTGCGGTGGCTGAGCAGTCAGCCGGGAGAGTGCGGCATGGCTCTGCGCAGCGCCGGAAGCCGGAGAGGCCATCCTTGGCAGCGAAGACCGGCCGGATGCCGCCTGCGGCTGCGGGCGCTGCGACGGCGCGTGCTGCCGCTGCTGCTCGGCCTCTTGGTCGCCATGCGCCTCGAACTCGGGCTGCGGTTGCACCGCGTCGCGCGCGTACGACGGCGTGCCGTATGGGCCCGTCACGGAGCCGTAGCCGCCGGTGCGCGCCGGGGAAGAGCGGCGCGAGCTCCAGCGCTCCTGCTCCTGGCGCATCTCAATCACCTGCACAGAGGACAGACAGGCACGCATCAGTAAATGCGCTCGCCGCAACGCGGCTGGGGACCAGTGCAACCGCGCCCCCACCACTGCCGCCGCCCTGCGCCCCATCCCGGCCCCACCTGCGACGTGATGACGGAGTTCTGGTGCGTCAGCGCCGCCAGCTGCTCCTGCAGCGCCGCCACGTGCAGCGCCAGCCCCTTCTTGTCCAGGTCCACGTCCGTCACCACGCCGCCCTCCTCCTCCTCCTCCTCCAGCTCCTCCTGCTCGCCCTCGCCGTCTTCGCCGTCATAGTACTCGGGCTCGGGCGACTCATGGTGCGTGCCGCGGCCAAACCCCTCGCCGTCACCGTCGGAGCGCTGGTCGGAGGGAGTGCTAACGCTGCCTGCGCCCGAGCGAATGGCAGCCTCCACGCCCACGTCCTCGGTCTGGGGCGCGCGCACGTTGGCGTCGCCCACGCCCACGCTGCGGCTGGGCGTGTCCATTGTGGCTGTAGCTGCGGTAGCAGTGGCGGTGCGGCCGCGGGAACGGGGCTGCTGGGGGGGAGAAGAGGCGCTGCTGGCGCACGACGGGCTGCGAGAGCGGCTGCGGCCGCGAGAGGAGCGATGGTGATGGTTGTGGTGAGACGAGCGCGGCGCAGGCTCCTGTCTGACCACGATGACGAGCTGGCTGGTGGGGATGGGCTGAAGCGTCGCCACAGTCGGCGGCGGAGACGCGGGGGGCGTGGTAGCACGGGGCTCCTGAGGTGGCGCGTCGGTCTGTGCGCTTTTCTGCCGCGTTAGCAGCCGCTCTGTCTCAGAGCAGGCATCCGTTCCCCGCACCACCACTGCGGTTGCAGCAGCTAAGGCTGCGGCCTGTGCTGCAGCTGTTGCGGGCCGCGCTGCAGCGGCAGAGTGGGTCCGAGACGCCGCACGGGAGGCACCCACCTCAGCTGCCTGCTGCTGGAGCGCTTCGGGCGGCTGCACCGGCTGCACCTGGATGAGCTTCGACGGCACGGGCGCCTGCTGCTCAGCAGCCGTGGGCGCAAGCACTGCAGGTGCCGGCTGACTCAGCGGGCTGGCGGCCGCAGGCGGTGCTGGAGAGGCCGGCGCAGGTGCAGCTGCAGGACCGCGGGCCGCTACAGTGGGGGAGGCACCCATTGCCGCGGTGCCCTTCTTGCGGGGCGTGATACCGGCGGTGGCGGCCGCGGTGGCCACGGCGACGGTGGTCATGCGCTGCAGCTGTGCCTGCAGGCGGCTGTTCTCAGCCTCTGCAGAGTCGAGCTGGTCCTTCAGCGTGTGCGCAACCTCGCGCACCTCCTGCACAACCCAATGGCACGCAGGACATGTCGGCAAGGTCAACACCCGAGATTGCTAAGGACAAAAGCTCTGCACAATTTCCCGGTTGATTGCCCGTCATTCACTCGGAGCTCACCTCGTAGGCCATTCGCCACGCCTCCGCCCGCCCCGCGCTCGCAGCTCCAGCCGCCGTGGCCGCAGCCCCCGACACGTTACCGGCGGCAGCGGCACCCGGTGCACGGAGGCCGGCAGCCGTTGCGGCCTGTTGCGCCTCAACACGCTCCAGCTGCTGCTGCAGGGCACTGAGCTCTTCGCTGTAGGACTGCACCACCGTCTCCAGCTGCTCCTGCACCTCCGCGCGCAGCTCCACAAGCTGCATGGGTGACGGCAAAAAATATGAGTCCCGACACGTGTTGTGGCGAACCACAGCTAGGAAGGAATGCAAGTAAATGCCTGGCGCCATACAAAACGGACCCACCTGCATCTCGTGCTCCTTAGCAACCCGCAGTGCCAGGGCACGTTGGCCGCGCGACTCCGCCTCCAGCTCCTGTCCGTTGCCACATTGCCCAGCCACGTCAGCCTACTGCAAACGGCCGCGCCTTGCAATCTTTCTACAGCGTTCCTGATTTCCAATATATCGGCACGCCACAACGCACGCAATTAGGTGTGCCAACGCCACCTACCGCCACGCGTGCCTCGGCCCGCTCCGCCCGATTTAGCGCCGCCTCAAGGTCGCGCTGCAGGACCTCGCCGCGCTCTACAGCCGCCGCCGCCAGCTGCCGAGCCTCCGCCAGTTCTGTGGCCAGCTTCGCCTCGCGCTTCTGGTGCGCCTGCATTTCAGCGGAGGGAGGCATGTGCTGTTACACTGAGAGAGGTACGCGCGAGAGAAGACCCCGTCTTATGAAATATGTAAGCAAACAGCGGGCGCACCTGAAGTTGCCTGCGGGCAGTTGCGACATCGTCCTGCAGTCGCTGAAGCTGGCCGCTCACGCGGCTGCCGTCATCCTCCCGCGCCGCCTGAGAGGAGAGGGCGATCAAACACCTCCTCACACAGATACGCGCACCGGCATGTACAGCTATGTGGTTACGCAGTCCCGGGCGCGGCATGCCCCGCCCCATATAGTTTGCCTGCACAGGCGCGACGCACCTGCGCCGCCGCCAGCTTCTCGCGCAGCTCGCGGTTCTGCGCCGTCACCTCCTCAAAGGCCACCTTCAGCTTCTTGCGCATGGACCGCAGCCGGGTCTGCAGCGCCTCGTTCTCCTGCGCGTGGGCAGCATCAGGAGTGAACAGCGCGTGCATTGCAATAGCTGTCCCAAACGAGATGTCTGGTGCGCATTGGAGCAGCATGCCGCAGTGGCGCAAAGCACGCCAAGACCCGCTCCCTCACCTGGCGCTGCTCACGGAGCTGCTGTGCAAGCCCCGCCGCCTGGGCGGCCAGAGCGGCCTCCGCGGTGAGGCGCCGCACGTCCGCCAGCGCGTCCGCCAGCTGGCCGTCCCGCTCGCGGCTCTGTGCCTGCAGTGGAAGTAGGATGGATGCAGAATGCACTTTCAGTTTGCGACGCGTGACTTTCATGCCGAAGCAATGCGCTCCAAGTGAAATGCCCCAAGCTGGCCTCCGGCGCACTGACCTCCAATAGTGCCAGCCGCGCGGCATCCGCCTCTGCCTCACTGGCCAGCAACACCAGCGCACGCGACAGGCCTGCCGCCTGCTGCTGCAGGTGCCTCACGATGGGCGCCGCCAGCACGGCGCTGCTGTGCCGCTCCGCACCCGCGTGAGCACCCACGTAGCTGTTGGCCGCAGTAAGACCCTCGCGCACCACCTGCAGAGGGTGCAGGTATCCATGTCACCCTTTCCGTCCAGAACCGCAAACCATACTTGCTCATGCCCGTTTCACCCTTGAGCCATGCATGCCCACGACCCACCTGTAGGTAGCCCAGGCACGGCTCGTGTGACATGTCCACCGCCGCCGCCCGCCGCTTGCCCGCCACCACCAGCGCCGAGCTGCTGTCCTCGCCACCCTCCTCGTCCGCCAGCGGGTTGTGGCCAGCCAGCAGCAGCACGCGGCGGCGCACGGCGGCGTCGGTCCGATCCAACGCGGCGTTGAGCTCCGAGTAGTGTGTCGCCAGCAGGGACAGGTCCTCCAGCACCAGCCGCTCGGGGGCAATGGATGCCTGTGGTGAGACGGCAGGCACGCACGCATGGCAGACGGCAACGAGGCAAGGCATCTGCGTCAGGCTAGGCCACTGCGTAGCGATCGGACACCCGCAGCCTTCAGCGCACCCGGAATCGTCTGCCCTCACAAACCTGGATGTTGGCTGCGGCCACGGCCTCCCGTGCCTTCACCTCGCGCTCCCGGTCCACCAGCGCCAGCCGCGTCCGCTCCAGCTCGCGCTGCTCGCGGTCCAGTGCGGACGAGCCCGCCGCCACAGTGGACACCGCCTCCAGCACCTCCCAGCGCTCCGCCTCAAGGCGGTTCAGCTGCTCCGTGGCGGCACCCAGCTTCTCCTGCAGCTGGTTAACCTGCATGCGGTTGGCGGGGGTCGTATTGGCGTTTGGCAACCCATGCCCAGATGCATCGTCCTGTACGGTAGGGAAATTTGGCTGTGCAGGAGATGTCGTGTGTCACATGCTACAGCTGAGCAGGGGTTCGTATTGGCATGGGCCTAAGCACGATGATGCCGAGCCACCACAAGAAGCGGCACACGCACCTGGCGCTGGTAGTCGGCGCGCAACTCGTCTTCATGCGCCTCCTGCAAGTGCAACTGCGCCTGAAGGTTACTGAGCTGGCCCTGGAGGTTGGCTAGCGTCAGGTCCTTGACGTCAAGCTCCGTCAGTAGCTTCTGCACGGTTGTGAGCTGGTCGGGGCCAACAAGTCCAGTGCCGTTGGACATGGGAAGCGGTTTCTGGCCAGGTGAGCCGGCCGCTGCTGCGCGGATATGCCCTGCTGCTGCCTTGGCAGTTGGGGACTGTGGTCGCTGCTTCCCCGTGGATGATGAGCGCTGGGCCTTGGAGCCCTTGAGCGCGCTCTTGACCGGCAGGGCGTCCGCCTGGGCGCGTGAACCGGCAGCAGCAGCACCGGCAGCAGCTGGAGAGGCACCAACAGCTTGCGACGCCAACAGCGAGCGTGAATGTGAGTTCTCGTCCTTCCGATAGTTGCTGTAAAGCTGCTTGAATTGCGCAAGCTTCGCCTCCACAGCAGCAAGTTCTTCCGAACTGCTTCCCGCGCCCGCGCTAGCGCCAGTACCAGCCTTCGCGTGACGAGACATAGCTGGCGATACCCAAGGCTATGGCACGCCTCTAATATGCGTGGTGCATGTCGTGAAGTTCACGAGGCTTCAATGTTGACCAGGTCGTGTGAGCCCATTTGTATCATGTTCAATAGTGTTGTATCGATGCATGCATATGTGCACATCTTAGAATGCGTAGCTGGTGTTTTACCGTGTACCAGCCGCGTGCCCAGAGAAGAAAATAGCTTTGCGCGATGGGGCCACACTCATGCATGCGATTTTGCCTATTCAGGTTTGTCTCTGTCTGTACCATATATTCCGGCTCTTAGGTTTGACATTGCAATGTCGTGCGGCCTGCTGCGACCCTGCGCACCTGTGCAAGCACCCTTCAGCCAGACTACTCGCACGTTTACGCCGATGGCGCTGCTTCAATCAGGGCGATTGGGTGCGCGGCACGTGCCCCTAAGCAAGCAAGCATCGAGCGCCGTCGTTCGGCGGGGCAGTCCAGCGGCCACGCACCAGCGGGCCACGCACATCGTGCGGGCCAACGGTGACCGGGGGCCCGGCGCCTTCGGGAACGACGGGAACAGCGATGTGGTCTTCGTGGCCAAGCTTGCGGCCGTGAGCTTTGGGGGTAAGCGTTGTGCGTGGGGTTGCAGGACTGGCAGGTTGCTCCAGGCCCCCGCGGCAACCCGGGACAATCCGGTGTCATATCAAGCTCCCCTGAGTGCACAAGCGCACGGCGAATGAGGCTGCCCAGAGCTGAGCTGTTGTGCCCATTCGCGCACGTCCTTCCTGTCTGCTACCAGGCGCTGCGCTGATCAAGTACGGCTCGCTGGTCCTGGACGTGCCCTTTGAGCCCAACGGCCTGCTAGCCATGACGCTGGTGCTGGGGCCGCCCATCGCCTACGCCGCGCTCATGTACACACAGCCCAAGTAACACAGAGGCGGTGTTCGGGGAGCGACATCATGCAAGGAGCAGGGGCGTGGCGTGCAATTTTGCATGTAGTGCGGCGCATGGTGCTGCCAGATTAGGTGTCAGGACTGCTTAGGTCGGCGCACACGGGGGACTGAGGCGCGTGTCAGTAAGGGAGAGGGGGGACGGGCTCGCGAGTAGTGGCCACCGGTGAAGGTTATGCATAAATTCTTGGCATGATTCGCGTGCTGCGCTTTACATCGTGGTTTGAAGGAGTGCGCTGCGAGAGTGAGAGCTTAAATGGCTGCGTGCTGTGTGGGGGGCCAGTCGTGGGGGCCAGTCGTGCAGGATGGGGACACAGGGGGCGAGCGGTAGCGACATGAATTTTGGCAGTGGACTCCATGCTGAACCGCATGCTGCTCAGAGTCCGCAAGCTTGGCTGATGCAGCCTGCAAACACACAGTCATACCATCATGCTCTGTAACACGTAAAGGAATGACTGCGCTGCCAAGGCCTCCCGCGCCTGTGCCGACGCCGCGGGCGTCTGCTGTGCGGCGCGTAACAACAGCTCCGCGTCGAGAAGCCCAAGAGGTGAGGTCAGGAGAATGCTGGTAACAACTGTGGGGGCATCACGCGAAAGCTAGAAGACGGGTTGATAAGCGTTGACCTTTTGACTTTTGGGGGGTTGGTCATAGGAGTCTGGGCTTCGCTCTTGCCGACAGTTGCCTCTGGTCGCCTTCCTGCTGCCCCGCCTTCTCTTTATGCAGGGACAGTCTGACAGCTCCGAAGATGAGGCGGAGCAGGCTGCGCGCGACCCCAGGCTGCAGGCGGGGATCGTTGCGCTCACGACCGCGCTTCCTCGCGCTCTTGGACGCTATCGCGCAGCTCAAACGGCACGCGCCATCAGCACCAGCAGCTGCTGCAGTGCCGTGGCCGTTCCCTCAGCGCTTCCAGGCTCGCTGGCGAGCAGCCTCACGAGCGCGCTGGAGCTCCTCGGGTCGGCCACGGCGCCCATGCCCCGGAAGGGGGCCGGAACGAAGCGGCGAAAGACGCTTCGCGCAGCCGTGATCATGGACCAGGAGGGTGTGTGGCAGCAGCTACTGCAGTTGACGACCTACAGCAGCCGACGCCTGCTGGCGGCGGCGGAGGTGGCACATGCTCACGTCCTTGATGTGGACAGCTGCGGCAGCGGTGGCGGCGGCGGAGATCGTCACGCCGCCAGAAGCGCCCGGAACAGCTGCAGCCGTTCGGCTGGCGTGTCGGCGTCGGAACACACGGGTGGCGGCCGTGGCCGAGGCAGCGCTGCGGCGGGGGGTGGGGGCGCTGGGAACGCCAGCGCACTCCAGGAGTGCACGCTGCATCAGGCGGTCATGGCCACGGTCACAGGGTGCCTCATGCCGATGACCCGCCTGCTGTGTATCAGCGATGCCCAAGTGCCAGGCGACGCCAGCTGCCGCCACTCTATAGCCTCCGCAATCAGCTCCCTGCTGCACGCGCACCTGCTACGCGTCCACGGGGTCCTGGCGGCCCGGGCGGCGGACGCTGTCGCTGACCTGGCGCCGCCAGCAGCGCCGCCGCTGCCGCGGGCCGGGTCCGATCCCGCCGCTGGCCACGCAGCCGCGGCAGTCACAGCCTTGGCCGCGCCTGAAGCAGCCATTGGCGGTGGCGGCAGCTGCTGCTGGGATGAGGGCAGGGCGGCGGGCGCATTCTGCTGCATGGACTTGGTGGCGGCAGCCCTGAAACTGTCGAGGGACCGCGTCCCCCGCTTCATCACAGAGGCAGGCGGTACGGTGGTTCTGGCGGCCGGCGGCCCAGGAGGTGAGGCTGCTGACGCGCCCCTGGGCGAGCTGCTTCTGCGCGAGCTCGCCGCCAGCGACTACCTTGAGCATGCGGCGCGCCTGGCTGTAGCACGGGCGCGACTGGCTGGCAGTTGCACCAGCGAGCGCGGCAGCAGCAGCAACAGCAACAGCAGCAGCAGCAGCGCTAGCGGAAGTAATGGAGGCGGCGGTAGTTGCAGCGGTGCCGCTGGCAGTGCGAAGCGACTGCCGGCGGCCCCTGGAAGGCTTGCGCAAGACCTGAGCAAGCTGTGTGCCACCGCCACAGATGTTGCTCGTGACTGGATTCTAAGCAACAACGGCGTCGATGGCACTGATGGAAGCGGCGGTCCTTGCAACAGCACCGCGCCGCAGTACCTGCCGCCGCCGCCCTGGGGCGCCTGCCTGCGCTTCCTGGCGCTGTCGCAAGTGGTGGTGTCACTGGAGGCGGCGGGCTTTGGCGGCGGCGTGCGGGGCGTGTGGGGCCTGCCGGAGGAGCTGGCGGCAGGGCTGCCGGTGCTGGGGTGGGACAGCAGCAGTAATCGTGTGCTGGATCTCAGGAGTGCACTGCACAGGTGGCCGCCGCAGGCAGAGCAGCAGCAACGGCAGCAGCAGCAAGGCGCCGAATCGAAGGCGGCGGCTGCGGTTGATGCCGAGCCTCCACCACCACCGCCGCCGCCGCAGCCAGACAGCAGCGAGGCGAAGACTCGCGAGCTGCGGCAGGTCTCCCGTGTGTGCAGGCAGGGCACGCTCCAGCTACAGCTGCACGAGGCCGGCGCAAAGCCGCTGCCGACTCGGAGCATCCTCCGTATACAGGATCAAGTGAAGCACGCCGCGCGCCAGCTTGCGCTCATAAGGGTGGCTACAGAGGATGGCGGCGATGGTGACGAGTCCAGCGCTCAGCAGCTCAGCCCAGCGCCCTTCCGGCTCCTGCACCACCTGGTCAAGGCCGACGCGCTGCAGGCGGCTGGTCGCAGTGGGAGCGGATGCAGTGGTGCTGCCAGGGGCGGCGGTGCTGGTGGCATGGGAATCGGCGGCTGGCAGTTCCCAGTCAGCCGCCGTGCGCTGTATGAGGTGCTGCTGCGGGTGGCGGACCTGGCGGCGGCACCGCACCCGAAAGACGGTGGCTCTGACCTGGCGGCATCCGTATCCCAGTCAGCGGACACCAGCAACATGGCACGTGTTGATGCGGCTTCAGCAGACGGCAGCATCAGCGGTGCCCTGCAGAAAAGCAGCCCTGGCGTCAGCGACAGCATCGGCAGCAGCCTAACCACCCTCAATCCGGGCGCTGGGCCAGGGCAATGGATGCGGCTGAAGCCTGGGGACGCATGGGACACGGGCTGTGCAGCGCTAGAAGAGGCAAAGCAGCTCCAGATGCTGTGGACCGGACCCGCAGTTGCTGCCGCCGACAGCAGCCGTGTTGGTGCGAGCAGCTCAGGCAGCGTAACAGATCCCCGCTGGTGGAAGGCGGTGGTTGCGCTGCTGCGAGCTCGCGGCGGGCCATACGGTGGCGGCGAGGTGGCGGCGGCCGCGTCGCTGAACGCGGTGTTCAAAGTGGAGCGGATGCCAGGTGGGTGGGTGAATGGGTGGGTGGGTGCACCGGCGGAGCTGGTGGTGTACTGGGGAATGGAGTTGCCGTGTTGCGCTGCGGCCGGGTCACGCAATCTCATGTTGCGCGGGTCACCCCGCCCATGGTCCCGCCCATCTGCAGGCCTGCTGCTGCCGCCGCGCGCCCCGCCGGCGCTGGAGGTGGCACTGGCGGCCGGCCTGGTGCCCGCGATGGAGGCAGCACTGCGCCGCGCTGCGACCACGGCAGCTGCAGCCGACCTGACCAGCGCTCTCTTCCAGCTCCCTGGATTCCTGGACAAGCTCGGCTGTCGCTGGCCGGTGCTGCAGCAGCTGCTGGCGTTCGCGCCGCCGACCCAGATGGCGGCGCTGGTCACGAGCCTGGGCAAGCGGATGCACGTCGCCTTGGGCCAGGCTGGCGACAGTGTCACACGCTGGGTGCGGATAATGTCGCACAACACTCCGCTTGGGCTGCTGCCGGTCTCGTACATGGCTAAGATTGGGGAGGACGATGGGCATTTGGTGTTCCAGTTGCGCCGCTGGCTTTCGGGGGCGGGCAAATCATCATCAAGCGCATCGGGTGCAGCTCCACCTGCAACCGGCAATGCTTCAGCAGGCTGCAAGGCGCGTGATGACGGCAGGGACAGCAGCGACAGCGACAGCGACAGCGACAGCGACAGCGACGACGGCAGCACCAGCAACAGCAGCAACAGCGTGTCCGAGCTAGAGTCAGAAGGCGTTGCCCAGCAGGGCGCAGGCTGGCTGGCGGCGAGCGTGGGGCTGGTGGGACGCGGGGGCGGCAGCAGTGCAGGGAATGCGCAGGCGCAGGAAGGGGAGCAAGCACAGCCAGTGCAGGAGCGCGTGCTGCGGCTGCGCACACGGCAGCTGCGGCTGCTGCTGTCGCATGCGCTGCACCGCTGGCTGCCGGCGCTGGCTCGCTATGTGAGGCTGCCGGCGCTGCGTACGTGCAGGCAGCCACTGGATGAGCTCGTGCATCCAGTGAGGCAGCTGCTGTGCTGGGTGCGCCCCGCGCTGCTGGCTCTACTGGAGGCGGAGGCGATGGAGGAGCAGTACTGTGGAGCGGATGGCGGTGGCACTGCGACTACTGCGACCGCCGCAGCCACAGCTGCTGCCGTCGCAGCTAGCTGGCGACAGTTTCTTCTACGGGACGTGGACGTAATGGGCGTGATGGAAGTGGGTCTGACGGCGCTGAGCGCGGCGGCGCCCACCGAACCTAACAGCTATCTGCTCCGTCTGGGCTTGACAAACGCCCTGGCGGCAGCGACGCTGTGCATTCCATACGAATTGCTGCCCGCGCTGTGCACACAAACCTCCAACGCTCCTGCCGGCAGCGCCAGCAGCGTTGGGTGTGCAGGCGACGGCAGCGCCGTCGCCTCCAGCAACAGCAGCGGCGGCCGTGATCGCGGCACGCAGGCAGCCCGGCCGCCACCATCGCTTTGGCAGGCCAGCGCGCTGCGTAGGGTACTGTTCCACAGCTACGGCACGGGCAGCAGTGGCATCATCCAGGATGACGAGTCACGCGAGATCAAAACTGCTGCATCCCACTTGGAGGTGTTGCGTCGTTGCGGCGCCACTGCAGCCGCAGCCGCGGTGGCAGCAGGCGGCGGGGCCGGTGGCGTCGCTCCTGATTACCGGGCCCTCGGCGCCTGCTTCCTCGGAGGGGCGCGGGAGCGCTGGGAATTTGCGACCTCATGGAAACAGGGCAACAGCGATGGGCTTGAGCTGAGCCTGCTGTCGCCGTGGGAGGCGATGCAGGAGGGGCGGGCGCTGGCGGCGGAGCTGGGCTGTAGCGATGACAGTGGCACTGGTGGCAGTAGCAAAGCTGCCAGCAGCAGTGGCGGTTCCAGCACCCAGCATGCTCCGCCCGGTCTGGTCTCAGTCCTGCCCGACAGCTGCGCCAACCCTCGCTGCACCGACCTGGCCGGAGACAGCGAGTGGAGCGCTGGAGGAGTGGCAGGAGCAACCGCAGGAGGCGGTAGTGGCATGCGTGCGTGCGGCGGCTGCGGGGCTGTGCGCTACTGCTGTCGCGAGTGCCAGGTGGCGCACTGGCGGGCGGGGCACAAGGAGGCGTGCGCTGCGTTTGCTGCCGCTATGAAGGCGCGTGCGTGAACTACTTCATAGGTGAAATTCTTAGGCGGCAGAAGGTGATGCGATATAAGCGGTGACAGTTGGCGCGTGGGCTGCTGGCACACCGTCTAGGGCCTTGGTGGACTCCTTCAGGAATAGGACTGATGGATGACTCGGACGGGGATGGAGCCACATCAGATTATCGGAAGCATGTGCGTGCGAACTGGATGGAGGCGTAGGCTGATGCGGAGCAGGTGAAGGCTCCCTACTGCAGCTTGTCGCCAAAAACACGGCACGCGCAAACTCTGCTGTGGGAGGCGCGACACGCATGCACATGCAGTGTGCAGGGCCGCGCTCTCAGTCGCGCAGACGTGTTTGCCGCCGTGAGCTGCCGAGCCGCCTCGAGTCGGGGACGGAGTGCATGCGATCATCTTGCAGGAGTCGGCGGTGCGATTGTGCGAATGGCGACAGGAAGCGAGGTTTGGGTGGCTCAAGAGCCCGACGGTGCCATGCGGTGGGCGCACGGTTTTGCAAGGTGCGCCGACAGCGATGGTGCAGGAGCTGCATGTGAAACGTCGGCACCTGTAAGCCGGCACCCGGAGCGAGAGGTCGCATACTAAACAGTAAAAGGCTGCTGCGACAGGCAATAAGTCAGCAATATGCCCAAGCCAAGAGCCAAGCTGCAGCAGCAGCGAGGGCCCGGGGCTGCAGCTGGAGGAGCGGTCTCGCCGAGGGCGGCGTCGCATCCTGGTCGCCAGGAGGTAAGCAGCTTCATGTATGCAATCACTCAAGACGCTTCCGGATCAATCCAAGACCCCGCACTAGCGCCCCACACTGACCCGTTTCGGCGCCGGCACTCTCTCTGCGTCGCTTGTTTGCATAAGCATTCCTGACCTCGAGCAACATGCTGAAGCAGGCTGACGCGGCCCAAGAGGAGCTGCAGCAAGTCGCGAAGGAGCCTGTGTTGCAGAAAACACTGGACGCGCTCGCGGCCGTGCTGCCTCGCGCGCTGCGCCGCTTCCAAGCGACGGAAGAGGCTACAGCAGGCACACGCAGCGGCAGCAGTAGCAGCAAATGCAGCAGTGCTGCGGAGCTGGTGCCAGCGCTGCCGGCCGGGCTGGCGACCAGGCTGGAGGACGAACTGTCGTTGCTACGCCGAACGGTTCAGCTGGACACCAGCAGCAGCATTGCGGACCCTGGCGCGTCGCTGCGTGCTACAGTGGCCATGAGGCGCGCGGACGTGTGGCCCCTGCTGCTGCAGCTCACCTGCTACAGCGGCCGGCGCGTGCTGCAGGTGCTACAGCCGCGCGGCGGTATTGCCGCCGAGGCTGTTGCTTGTGGCGGCCCTGCTACTGCTGCTGCTACTGCTGGTGGCAGCCCTGCCACTCTTGCTACTGCTGCTGCCGCCAGCAACAAGGAAAGCAGCAGCGACAACAGGTGCGCTGGCGGCCTCGGCTCGGCAGCATTAGATCGCGAGGAAGCGACAGAGGCGGCGCGCGAGGCACGATCACTGCAGACTGCGGCAATGCTCGCAGTCATTAGCTGTATAAGGCCCATCAGCCTGGCCGCGCACGAGGGCGGAGGGGGCGCAAGTGCGGCTCCGCCGCCATCCGCATCCGTATCCGCAGCAGCTGCTGGCAGCTACTGCGCAATTCGCATCGCCCGCGCTCTGATCCGGGCAGACATTTTGCGGCTGCAAGCTTGTGTGGCGGCGCGGGCCGCGGACGGCATCACAGCGCTGCTACCTCAGAAAGCGGGACAGCAGCAGCAGCAGCAGCGGCAGCAGCAGCAGCAGCCACGGCATGAGACCGCAGCCATTGCACCTGCCATGTCGCCGGCAGCAGCTGGGGGTGCGGCCGCCGCACCCTCGGCGGCGGCAGACAAGTCAACATCGCCATCAGTCGCCGCAGCAGTTGCTGCAGGCGACTATGGCTGCGCTGGCTTCGTGATGGCAGCCCTGGCGCTGGAGATGCGAGGCGCCCAGCCGCGGCCGGCGGCGCCTGGCACGCATGCGTGTGCGGGCGGTGGCAGTAGTGCAGCCGCCGCAGGATACGAACAGCCGCTTCCGGAGCTGGTCCTGACCGAGCTGGCCGTCAGCGGCTACCTGGAGCAGGCGGCGCGACTGGCTGTAGCATGGGCGCGGCTGGCGGTCAGCTGTGGCAGTAGCAGTAGCGGCATTGACGGCGCCGTTATGGCGCAAGCATTTGCTGAAGACGGCTATATGGACAGCTTCAAGGCGCTCTCATCGGTGGCGCCTGTTGCCGTTGCGTGGGTGGACAAACCTTGGAAGCACTGGGGGCGATCGCCGCCGCCGCCTCCAAGCCCGCCACTGCCGCCGCCGCCCTGGGGCGCCTGCCTGCGCTTCCTAGCGCTGTCGCAGGTGGTGGTGACCCTGGAGGCGGCGGGCTACGGCGGCGGCGTGCGGGGCGTGTGGGGCCTGCCGGAGGAGCTGGCGGCGGGGCTGCCAGTGCTGGGGGAATGGACGGCTAACGGCAACAGCATGATCGACCTTCGGGAGGTGCTGCAGGTGCATCGGGACATGTTGGTAAACATGCAGCGGCTCCAGCGGAATGTGGCTGTAACGGCTGCGTACACGCAGGAGGCGCACGAGCGGCTGGCGAAGCAGCATCAGGGCCAACAGGACCGGGCGCAGGTGCTGGAGGAGGAGAAGGCGCTGTTGGTCAAGGTGGAGGAGGCGCAGACTGAGCTTGCCGCGCTGCAGCAGGATAGCAAATGCCTGGTGCTGCGGCAGCAGCAGCTGCAGGCGCGGCTAAGCCTGCCGGTTGCGGCGGCGGCTGCGGCGGCCGTCGTGCCGGCGGCCGCAACTCCCCCACGCTCGCAGGCGCCGGCGGTCAGCACAGCACGAGTTCACGACACGCTACAGCAGTTGCCGCAATTACAGGCACCTATGACGACCACCGAACGGCAGCTACGGCGGCAGCATCAGCAGCCCTGTGAGGACGCCTACCTGCTTCACCCCCAACCCTTTGAGCTGCTGCATGCAGTAGTGGAAGCCGACCTCGCATGCGCATCCGTGGCACCCGCGTCGCCGCCTGCAGCCGAGATGGTGGCGTCCGCAGCACACTCGGCTGCTGCAAGTGGCGGCGCGAGCAGCGGCGGCTCCAGCAGCAGAGGCGGCTGCAGCGGCAGCGCTGACGGTGGCGGCGGCGGTGGCTGGCACTTCCCGGTCAGCCGCCGTGCGCTATATGAGGTGCTGCTGCGGGTGGCGGATCTGGCGGCGGCGCCACCAGCGGCACCGCCTGCTGTTTTGGATTTAACGTCGGCAGACACGGCGGCCGGGAGCAGCAACAGCCAGGCTGCGGGTGGCAGCGCCGGTGGCAGGAGCGGTGATGCTGTGGCCGGCGGCCCTGGCGGCGGCGCGGACAGCACTTGCAAAAGCAGTGTCCCAGAGGGCCCCTGGCTGCGGCTACAGCCACAGCACGCATGGGACGCGGGCTGTGCCGCACTGGCGCTTGCAAGGCGGCTGCAGCTGCGGCAGCGGCAGCCGCCGCGTCACGAGCTGGGACACGCGTCAAGCGCCGCAGATGCAGCCGTGCGAGCCGTTCCTGCTTCGGTGGCCGCGGCATCGGGGCCAAACGACCTCGCGCAAGCGCCCGCTGTTGACAACAGTAATGATGGTAGCGGCGACAGCTCATGCGGCGGTGACATTACTAGTGGCGAAGGCGGCGGCGGCGGCGGCGGCTACCCGCTGCTGAGCCCCCGCTGGTGGCGGACGGTGGCGGCGTTGCTGCGTGCGGGCGTGCTGAACGACAGTGGTGACAGCTGCCAGCCGCCGGTGGAGGGCAGCGATCCGCGAGTGCGGCAGACGTTGTCAGTGCATGCGGTGCTGCGTCTGGAGCGCCTGCCAGGTGGGCGTGGGGTTAGGCGTGGTGTGCTGGGCGAGACGCACCCGCCAGGTGCGCAATCAAACGCGAATGTGCGGATGCTTTCTGTCGTTTCGCAACTCAATTGGGATTTCGTCGCCTTGCTCTTGCCTGCAGGCCTGCTGCTGCCGCCGCGCGCCCCGCCGGCCCTGGAGGTGGCGCTGGCGGCCGGGTTGGTGCCCGCGGTGGAGGCAGCACTGCGCCGCGCGCCGACAGCGGCAGCGGCAGCTGACCTGACCGCCGCATTTCTCAACCTGCCGCGTATTAGTGAGGCTGGCTCAGGTGGTTGCTGGCCGGTGCTGCAGCAGCTGCTGGCGTTCGCGCCGCCGGCCCAGATGGCGGCCCTGATCACCAGCCTGGGCAAGCGGGCGCACGCCACCCTAAATGTAGACGCCCTGCAGATGTCGCTACGGGATGTCTTGGCACAGCTGCGCTTCTGTATGACCCCGGTTGACCTGCTGCTGCGCTCGCCGTATGCTTGGCCGAAAGCGGAGGCGCGGGATGCAGTAGGCGGCCGGCCCACATGTGAGCCTGCGCTCCTGGTGTGGGCCGAGCGGTGCAATACGGCAGCAGCGGCTCACAAAGCAGCGCTTAAAGCCAGCAGCCGCGTTCAAATGGCGGCGGGCAGGAGCCGCAGCCTCGCTGGTCAAGGCAGTAATAGCGCCGCCGGCGCAGCAGCGGCTGCTTACGACGATGACAGCTCCTCTGGCGCGGGCTGGCTGGCGGCGACAGTGGGGCTGGTGGGACGCGGGGGCGGCAGCAGTGCAGGGAATGCGCAGGCGCAGGAAGGGGAGCAAGCACAGCCAGTGCAGGAGCGCGTGCTGCGGCTGCGCACACGGCAACTGCGGCTGCTGCTGTCGCATGCGCTGCACCGCTGGCTGCCGGCCGTCTGCCGTTACGCGTCTCTCTTGCTACGGACAGCAAACGCCCAACCGCTCGCACCCGTGAGCCAGCTGCTGACGTGGGCCGAGCCGGCCCTGTTTGCGCTGCTGAAGGCTGAGGCTGAGGTGGAGCGCCTTGCGCAGGAGCCGGTGCAGCAGCAGGGCGCGGCCGCAGCAGGCGACATCATGGACAGCAGCCGCTCCGCCGCCGCCGCCGCCACAGCTGCTTCCGCCGCAACTGCTGCTGCCGTGGCTGCCAGCTGGCGGCAGTGGCTGCTGCGGGACTTGGACGTGGTGGGTGTGATGGAGGCAGCGCTGGCGGCGCTGCGGCGGGCGCCATGCAGTGGCCCGTTAGGGGCCGACCTAGGGCACGTCCATGCAAACCTGATCTTGACATTGCCGGTTGCCGTCGCAGCCATCCCGGACGCCCTCATCCCGGTGCTACAGCCGCCCAGCGACCCGCCTGCCCCCACTGCCCCCCGCAACTACCAGCAGCCAGGCTCGCCAGCGCGGCTGTGGCAGGCGGAGTCGCTTCGCGCACTTCTGCTCAGACCCGGGGTCGGGGTGTTTAGCGCAGACGAGGTGTGCGGATTGCTTCAGGGGGTCGAGGACCTGCGCAGCTTTGGCAGTAGCAGCGCGGGTGCCGCCGCAGGCAGCAGCAGTAGCAGTAGCAGCGCGGGCGCCGGCAGCAGCAGTGTCGGAGGAGGCGCAGTGGGCTTCAAGGGCGGGCCGCAGTGCCGCCTGGCAGGTATCGCATGGAGGCCGGGTGATTTTGGGACACTGGTGCCGCTGTCGCCGTGGGAGGTGATGCAGGAGGGCCGGGCGCTGGCGGCGGAGCTGGGCTGTAGCGATGGCAGTGGCAGTGGTGGCAGTAGCGAAGCTGCCAGCAGCAGTGGCAGTTGCAGCACCCGGCACGGCCCGCCCGGTCTGGTCTCAGTCCTGCCCGACAGCTGCGCCAACCCGCGCTGCGCCGACCTGGCCGGAGACAGCGAGTGGAGCGCTGGAGGGGCGTCAGGAGGAGTGGCAGGAGGAGGAGGCAGTAGCATGCGTGCGTGCGGCGGCTGCGGGGCCGTGCGCTACTGCTGTCGCGAGTGCCAGGTGGCGCACTGGCGGGCGGGGCACAAGGAGGCGTGCGCTGCGTTCGCTGCCGCTGTCAAGGCGCGGCCACAGTAGATTTCAGTACGGCGGGCAGCCCTAGTTGGCGCATCAGCAGTCGAGGTACGGTGGCGGTGAATTGGATGCACCTGCCGGTTACTGCCTTCCGCGCTGGGCTGGATGCCACTTGATTACATCAGAAGGCCAGCGCGCAGGCGGCCGATGCAAATAGATGGTAGATGGTGCCCAGATTACTGCACTCAGCAGTCAGCAGAGCTGGCTGGTTGCACTGACCGCACTGCGCACTACTAGACAACACTGCCCGAGTGCATACGGTAGTTACCACTGACGAGGTCGTGCAGTTGGGCATTCAGTCACGGATTCAGTCACGGACTCGCAGTGGTGTTGCAGAAGCATGGCAGTCTGAGCTGCTGATTGGGCTGGTTGTGTTGTGGCGCGCAGCGGCAGCTTAGCAGCTACGAGAGCGCCCTTCATGCCGGATGCCGGACGCCGAACACCTGTTGTAAGTCCTCTATCTGTTCTAGGTGGTACGTGTCTTAGCATTCCAGCACCAACGCCCGTGCGCAATGTGTCGAGAAGGAGCATGTGCGTATGATTACAACCCTGTACATGCCCTTGAGCCCCTGCGTCCGATTCCCAGCGACAAGCACCACAGCCTTGACACCGTCCGTCGGGTCGCGTTGCAGCTGCTGCGTGTACGGCCCTTCCACAAGCATCAAATGCAAGTCGAACACACCAGACTATGGCCCGAGTAAACTCCCACGTGTGATTCTTCGCCCCTGCCAACAGAGTCCTGCACATTCCTGGTCTAGCTCAACTTCAGCCTAAAGCTAAGCCGCACTTGGCCTGCAGCCTACGAGGACCCAATGACCGCCAGCCCATCAAACAGAGGCTCTGCGCCTGCGTCACCGCCCTCCGCTGCTGCTGCCGATGCCGCCGTTGGTGCCGCACCCGCAGACTGTGCCGCCTCCGCGCCAGCCCCCACGCCGCCGCCCACCCCATACAGCGCAAGCACGTCCGCAATCGGGTCCACGTGCTCCTCCGCTGGTGCGCCTGCCTGCCTTGCTTCCGCCCCCGCCGCCGCTGCCGCAATGTCGCCGCTCACTGCCGCCAGCGCCACCTCCACATCGCCCGGCGCAGTGCCGCCGCTCTCGCCACCGCCGCCGCCGCCGCCGCCGCCAAGGAGCTCCCCGAGCAATGCATCCACGCGGGCCTGCCGCTGCTCCTCCGTCTCCGCCGGCGCAGCCGCTGCCGCTGGCCCTGGCGCCGTCTCTGCGGTTACAGCCGCCGCCGCCGGCGCCACCGCCGGCACAGCCGCTGGTACTGGTGGCGGCGGCAGCGCCGCCGCCGCCTCTCCGCCCATGTCTAGCAGGACCTGCCCCGCATCCAGCGTGCCGGAGGACAGATCCGCACCGGCGCCACTCGGCTCAGCAACAGCCGCCGTAGGGACAGCAGCAGCGGCATCGTCAGGCGCCGCAGCCGCAGCCGCAGGCGGCTCCGCGGCCGCGGCCGCCGCGGCCTCCAGCGCCGGCGCCGGAGCGAACACCACGGCGGTGGCGGAAGCGGCGTCCTGCGCGTTCAGGCCCAGGCCGAAATCCAGATCCAGGTCACCGCCTGCGGGGGCCTCCGCACCGTCCCCGGCGGCGGCGGCTGGCGCCGCTGGCGCCTCCGTTGGTGGCGCCGCCGCTGACGGCGGCGGCGCGAAAGTCGCCTCCAGGCTAACAACGCCGCCGCCACCCATGGTGCCGTCACCCGGGTCCGCCTCTGCCGCAGGTGCTGCCGCCGCCGGCTCCAACGCGCTGGAACCCGACGGCTCTGCTGCCGCACGCACGGGCGAGTCGCTGAAGGACAGCAGGTCCATCTCCGACTGCACGTCCCGTACGCTGGCCGGTACACTGGCCGGTACGCTGTGCGGTGCACTGGCCGGCGGCGTCAGCTTCTTGTCTAGGTCCGCCGCGTCCGCGTCTGCGGCGTCACCGGCAGTAGCAGCAGTAGTAGCACTACGGTCGCCGGCGTCGCTGGCGGCAGTAGCGAAGGCGGACACCGGCGGCGGCGGAGGTGTCGAAGGTTGCTGCTGCTGCTGCTGCTGCTGCTCCTTTTGCGGCTGCGCGGCGGTGGCCGGCGGCGACGCGGGCGGTGGCAGGGAGAAGGACGCGTCTGCAACCAGTGCCTGCTCCCCCGGGTGTGTCTCCGCCGGCGGTACTGCGCCCGGCACGTGTGCGGCGGCGGCCGCAGAGCCTGCAGCTGCCGCTGCGTCAGCAGGCTGTGGCGGCTGCGCCGCAGCCGCCGTTGCGGCTGGCGCGGAGCTGGCTCCTTCTGTTGGTGCTGCTGGTGCTGCTGGTGCTGCGGGTGCTGCTGGCGCCAGGCCCTCGGCCTCCAGTTGGTAGGCGGGCATGAATTGGGACAGGTCCACCTGCCGCCCACTGGTGGTGGCGGTGGTGGTGGTGGTGGTGGAGGCGGAGGGCGCGGATGTGGCGCTGCTGGTGCCGATGCCGGCGCCGGCACCTATCCCGGGTGGTGGTGAGGAGGAGGATGCCGCGTTGGAGGCCGCCGCCGCAGCGGCAGCAAGAGGAGCCGCCGGCGCTGGCGCTGCTGTTGCGGCTTGCGATGGCTGCGGCGGCGGCTGGTGCGGAGGTGGTGGCGGTGGCGGCGGTGCGTGCGCAGCGGACGGAGACGCCGCTGCCGCCTGAGGTGGCGGCGGCGGCAGGTGGTGGTGGTGTGGCTGCTGCTGCTGCGAGTGCTGCTGTGCGTGTTGGTGCTGCTGTGCGTGTGGGGGTGGGGGTGGGGGTGGCGGCGGGGGTGCGGGCGCGGCTCCGGCCTGGTAGAGCTCCAGGTCGGAAAAGTACTTGAGCACGTTGTTCTCCACCGCCTGTGGGGGCGGCGAGGGGGGAGGAGGAGAAGGCGGAGAATGAGGGAAGATAAGGGGAGAGGAGCGGGGCAGGATGGGCCAGAAGGTGGGTAATAGGCAGGCAGGGTGGCAGCAGTGGGCCGAGGAGGGGTGTGTGGGTGAGCACGGCTCGGCGGCACCATGCCTGCATGCGCCTGCATGCCACTGTGCCTTGCGGGTTCTGGGATACTCGCCACTCGCACTGCGCCTTTCACTGGTTGACTTGGATTGGGGGTGAACTACCCACTCCCGCCTCAGCCCAACGCACACCATCCCTCCACCAGCATCAGCACGATCCCGCCCCGCACCTCCCACGCCCACTGCCCACTGCTCCACCCGCCCCCCGCGGCCCCGCGTACGGTGACGTGTGCAACAGCTAGTACGCACGCGGCTGCCGCTTCCACCCGCAGGACACTTAAGTTCTCAACAGGAAAGCGTTTACCATTGGCCTCCGCGCCAACTTCGCCACCCACCCACCCAGCCACCCACCCACCCACCCACCCACCCACCCACACACCCAAACCCACCCAAACCCACCCAAACCCACCCAAACCCACCCAAACCCACCCAAACCCACCCAAACCCACCCAAACCCACCCAAACCCACCCAAACCCACCCGTACCCAGCCACCCACCAACGCACCTGCGCCAGCGTCTCGTACTTGAGCGCCAGCTCCTTGTACGCCGCCAGCAGCTGGCTCACGTCCCGCAGCGTCAGGCCCTCGGGCGAGGCGTACAGGTAGCGGTAGCGCGCGCGCAGCTCGCCCGCCGCCTCGGCGCGCAGCACCAGCCTGCAGGGAGGGTGGGGCATGGGGGTGCCATGCATTTAAATTAATGACGAGGTAGACGTAGAACAGACGTTGCAACACACGTTGGCATACCGAGGGTGGCGGGTTCCATGCATGTTTAATTAATGACGACACACACGGGGGTGGGGTTGGGGGCGCACGCGCGGGACACAGGCGGTGGCGGCGGCGGTGCGAAATTGGTGACATTGAAGGCGGCCGCGATAGTAGGTGGCAGCGATGTTTGGGGAAGATGATGCTTGCGGGCCTTCCAACTTTGGACGTATGAAAAACAGGTGACTGTGGACCCCCGGCCGCGCCTCGCCAGCGCACAATCGTGAATCGCCTACCACCTCGCTACCGTGGCGACCCTGCTAGGCCTGCCAACGCCGCTGTCAGCACCCTTTGCACCCTTTGCGCCCTTCGCGCCCTTTGCGTCGTCTCACTTGACTCCGTCCGCCTCCAGCTGGGACACGCCCTTGGGCGGCAGCGGCACCAGCTGCGAGGTGGAGGTGGAGGCGGAGGTGCTGGCGGCCCCGCCGGCACTGATGTGCGGGTGGCCGGACGCGGACCCAGCGGGCGGCGGCGGCGGCGGCGGCGGAGGCGGCACGCCTGCGAGGGTGAAGAGGCACGGGGCGTGTCAACATCACCATGGGTGGCATAACCCTAGCCGCCTAGATGCTGCAGCCAGCCGCGGCTAGCCTCACCTTTGTGCTACGGAGCTCAAGCCCCGCCCCGGCGGCATCGCATCGGCCCTCGCAGCCCGCACACAGTGTCAGCCGCAACACTCCCCCGCCCCCGGCAGCAGTAGCCCACCTTGCTGCGGCCACTGCTGCTGTTGCCCGTACACGTACTGCTGGCCGCCGTACGGGTAGCCCGGCGGCGCAGGTGCGCCGTACACCATGCCTGGGTAGGCCACGCCCGGCTGCCCTTGTACCCCCGCAGGTACGGCGCCCGCAGCGCTGTAGTACATTGGCGCCACGTGGCCGTGGCCCCCCGGCGGCGGCGGCGGCGGTGGGGGCGGCGGCGGCGGCGGCTGCCCGTGCGCATGCCCATACGGCGACGCCGCCGCGGCGCCTGACGGCGGCGGCGGTGGCGGCGGAGCCGCCACCCCTGACCGATACGTCGGCTGCACCACCGCACCGCCGCCGCTGCCAGCCGCCGCCGCTAGCATGGGGTTGCCGTACACCACCGTGGCGCCCCCATTGCCGCTGCCGCCGCCGCCGGCGGGCGGCGGCAGCGCCGCCGGCGGCGCCACGGAGGCCATCGCGCCCGACCTCCTGCGCTGCGCCTGCAGCTGGCCCTCGCTCAGCTCCTGGTCGCTCATGGCGCCGGCGGCCAGCATGTGCGCGATGAACTCGTCCGGGTCGCAGCCCGCCAGGCTGGTGGTGGTGAGCGTCTCCAGGAAGGTGGCGGCGCCTTGCTGCGGTGGAGGTGGGGTGGTGGGGTGGAGGGGAGGTGGGGAGGTGGGGTGGAGGGGTGGAAGTGAGGTGGGGAGATGTGAGCGAGGTGGGGTACGGCGCGGGGCGGCGGGGCTGGTTGAGGTGGGAGTGTGAGTGCGGTGGCGAGGTGCGGGCGTGGTGAGGAAGCGGCGAGCAGCCCCCAGCCCCACGGCCCCGGACATTGCAATGGGAGTTGGCATGGACACGGATTGTACGGACTGCCGGTAGTCCCGCCTGGCGCCTCAGTCCCCACCCGGCGCCTCAGTCCCCACCCGGCGCCACCCGGCGCCTCAGTCCCCACCCGGCGCCTCAGTCCCCACCCGGCGCCTCAGTCCCCACCCGGCGCCTCAGTCCCCACCCGGCGCCTCAGTCCCCACCCGGCGCCTCAGTCCCCACCCGGCGCCTCACCATCTGCACGAAGAAGTAGGCGGCCTCTCCGCCCAGGTGCGCCGCGTAGCGGTAGCGCTCAATGAACGCCAGGTTGGAGGCCAGGGCCTGGGCAAGGGGTGGCGTGGGGGAAGATGTAGCCTTCCATGGTGATGGGGGTTTTCAATATAGTGATGGGGTTCCATGCATGTTAAATTAATGAAGAAGGAGATGTGATGAGGGGGGGCGGCGGGCCGTGGAGGGCGGAGAGTGGATAGCGGAGAGGAGGGCACAAGGGCAGGCGCACATTGCAGTACGGCACGGTAGGTAGGCGGCAGCTCAAGCCAGCGGGACCCCAGGCCGGCAGGCCGGCAGCCAGGGCACCCACCTCGGGCTGCGCCTTGATGGTGACGTAGATGAGTGTGGGCGTAAAGTCGTCCGCGCCTGCAAGGGCAGGGGGTGGGGGTGTACCCAGTGAAGAAATGCAAGGCCAACCAGGGAGACCAAAGCCCCCCGCCCAGCGCAAATGCGAGCGCCCAACATGGGGAGGAGGCGGCGCGTGCGGGGCAGAGGGAGAGAGTGTAAGCAGCGGAAAGGAGTGTTGTCAGGTCGGTCGTGTCCGTCATGCAGTAGGTGATGCGGCAGGTGCGGTGGCAGTGCCAGCGCCCGCGGCGGGCAGGACGACAGAGGGCGGCATGTGGGCCCTGAAGCCCGGCCATCCGCATCATCCGCATCCCTGGTCTGGTTCTGGTCCTTCCCACCACCTCCGAAACCCAACCCGCATCAGCAGCGGCCAGCAGTCCTCACAATGCTCATCAAGAGCCACTCGACGGCGCCGTCTCACCTGCGCCCGCGCGTTTGCTGGCGAGCAGGTTGTTGATGATCTTGCAGCAGTTCAGGATCTGAACCAGCTTGTCACGAGGACTCTGCACGCGAGGGCGCAGGCGCCGCGTACCAGCGTACACCGTAGTAACACACTCCCCTATGGATTTTTGCTTGGGTTTGGAATAAACTACCCCCCGCCCCCGCCCCACTCCCTCACCGGGACTGTTTACCAGTAACCCCCGCCCGCATTGGGTTTGGTTTAGTTTGAACTGGTAACCACACACACACACACACACACACACACACACACCGCCCCACTGCTTGTCACCCATATTACACGACAGCAAGGCTTGCGCTCCCGCTGCGCCCCGTGCATGACGCGCCAGCCCCTGTGACCCACTGCAACCCACCCTCCCCCCCAACGCCCCACCCCGCCCCCCACTTGCCCCCCACCCCGGCCCCCCCCCCCCCGGCCCCATACACACGCCGGGGCCCACCTTGTACAGCGACATGCGGCGGAGCTCCCGCTGCGCCGTCGCCAGCTGGCCGCCGTCGTCCGCCGCCAGCGGGCCCTGGCGCGTTCACAGGTCCGGGTAAGGGTTCCAGGCATGGCTTGTTAAAGTAATGGGTGGGGGAGGTGTGAGAGGAGGAGGGCATGCTCGGGTGAACCCCGCGGCGTTTAACTTTGCGGTCACGTCCAAGCCCACGCTCTCGCCCAAACCCACACCCACATCCACACGGCCCCACGGCCACGCCCCACGCCGGCACTCACCCCGCCGCCGGTGCCTTCCCTTCCCCCCACCACTCCCCACACACACAAGCACACACACGCACGCACGCAGCCACACGCACGCACCTGCAGGCTGGCGCTGACCTCCAGGTGCGCGGGGCACACGAACCCCGCCAACGCCGCCAGCCGCCGCCCCAGCACGTCGTCCCGCTCCCGGTCCAGCGGGTCGGCGGCAAAGGTCCTGTCGTACAGCTTAGTCATGAGGTACTTCTCCAGGCCCTGCGGGTTTAGGGCCAGGTTTGGGGAGCGGGAGCAGGGTCCGGATGCGGGCTCTGTTAAGCTTTGTGGACAGGGCCATATCTTGATTGGCGGCGCGTGTGTTGAAGCCCCGCAGCCTTGCCCGCCACGCTCGCCCTGGCGCTGCGCGGCTGGTATCTCCCATTCAGCTGCCTTGAAGAGGCCCTGCGGCGCATAGCTCACCTCTACGGCGTTCTCCAGCTCCGTTCGCCCGCTGCCTGCCCACAGCGGGTGGCGCGCAAACGCCTGCTCCATCTGGGACAGGAATTCCTGCACCTCGCGCGCATCCGCCTCGCTGTCGGGAGTCCGCTTCCTGAAGTTCTTCATGAATCTGCGCGGGTCCACGCGCGCGAGGCCGGCTAAACACCCTGGAAGCCCTGAACAAAGTAGGCACGTCCCACGCATGGGCACGCGATTGACAGGACCGAGCCTACCCGCGCTGACACTTACTGGTTGATACTGCGAACGAGGTCCTTCGCAGCCTCCTGGTTGATGGTGCTGATGAATTTCTCAAAGTTTAGCTGCGACGTGCTAGTCGAGAAGAGCTCGTCCCCCATTTTCCCAGTTCCTGCTTGGCTCCGCCCGTCAAGGGCAGTTTTGTTGTAATTAAGCTTTGTTTGGCATTAGGCGTAACTCAGATCAACCCAAACGCCCCGCGCTGCTGTTGCTTGACTACCAGCCTACACGCACATGCCTTGGAGCTTGCCTAGATCACTTAGTTTCAGAAGATAAGTTTTACTGTACATAAGATAATTAGGACGCGCTCCAATCAATGCGGGCTCTGGACTCATGCAACACTCGCTGCAATTGCACTTGTTTATTGAGCTGCAAGCTACCTGCTCACTCTGGTGTGTGCGTTCACAGCGGCCTTGCGAATTTACTACACGTCACAGTCTAGCCTACCGACCAGACACCATGACTTGCCCCTTCCATATTGCATTTCCCGTCCGCGACGTGGAGGAAGCCAGAGCTTTCTACGGCGGGTACGAATTAAATGTTGAAGAACCCTTTGCTTGCTCTTTTGGATTCCTTGCAATTAGATGCTGCGCGTTTGCGGGCAGGGACGGCGGTTGCGTGTGGTGGTTAGCGACCGTGGCGTCAGTCCGGCACGGCCCCCTCCACATACTGGCTCCGTGATTGTGTTCGCGCTCCCCCATCACCTGATACCCTATCACGTCGCTCCAGGGTGCTGGGCTGTCCGGAGGGGCGGTCTGCGGCCACGTGGGTCGACTTCAACCTCTTCGGTCACCAGGTGATGGCATCGTTGTGTGTGGGGGGTGTACCAACCCGTTCAATTGCGCACACATGCATCTATGCACTCATTTGTAGCCACACACATAAGTTGTGCCGTGTTGACAAGCTGGGTATCCCGTTTGGTCATCATTAACACACGCGTACACATAAGCACACGCACGCGCATACACGTGCACTCGCAGATCGTGGCGCACCTGGTCAAGGGCTACCACGGCTCCTCGGCGCACAACGCGGTGGACGGCGACCCGGTGCCGGTGCCGCACTTTGGCGCGGCGCTGTCGGTGGAGCAGTTCCACCAGCTGGCGGGGCAGCTCAAGGTGTGCGTGCGGTCGTGCGTGCGTGCGAGCTTGCGAGCGTGGGTGCTTGAGGACTGTGGGGGGTGGGTGGGCGCGGGTGGAGTGGTGGGGTGGTGGGGTGGTTAATTCATTCCAGAACCCACTGCGACCATTGCGAACTCAGAGCCCTTGGCGGCAACAGGTAGGCGCAGATGCATGTGATGTTGGAGGACAGCACTGATCCAGGGGGGCGGGGGTTGCGAGCGGGTGCGGGGCGGTGCGTGGGTGGGAACCGCAGATAGCGCGGGGGCTGGAAGGGTTGTTGTGGATGAGGGATGGGAACCCACGGTGTACGGTGTGCAGTGGCGCTGTGGTTTGCCGCCTTGACTAGTCAGAGGGGTTGTGGAGCCGCGTGACAAGGTGCGGCTGCCACCCGCGCGACCTGCCATCATGTCTTGGATGGACTTCCTCAACCACACACACACACACACACACACCTGCCGGCTGCTGCTTTGCACCGTGCGTGTGGGCATGTGGGCATACATCCGCCCGCCGCAGGCCAAGGACGTCAAGTTTGTCATCGAGCCACACCTGCGCTTCAAGGGGAAACCCGGCGAGCAGGTGCGTGTGAGGTGCGGCGCAGAAGCGCTTGGAGTAGTGGGAGATCAGGCCCCGCGGGGCCCGGCCGCAGACCCACATATTTCTGCGCTTGGGTCACGGCTGCAGAAGAGCGCTTTGCCGCCGGTGGTTGGTGGGCTCAGGTTGCTGCTGAACCTGCATGCGCGCAACGCGAGTGCTGTCCCTTGTCTCTGAAAGGGGACACAGCTCCAGACTGATGCTTGCTTGCCCTCATAACTGACCCGCACCCGCAGTGGACCATGTTTTTTTACGACCCCTCCGGCAATGCGCTGGAGTTCAAAGCCATGACTAATCCAGACAACCTGTTCGCCAAGTACGTTGTCACTGACTGAGGTGGCCGTGAGAACGCTGGTGGGGCGGTGGGTACTTGCGGGTTGTTGGCCGCAGCTAGTGCCAGGTTGCGTTCATGCATGTGTGATGGCGGCGTACCTATCCGCGTCTGGATGGATTGCCTGGTTGCCGGCGGTGTACGTACGGTACCGGCATGACGTACAACTGCGTCGCCGGAAGGCACTATCACCGACTGTGTATGTCATTGGAACTTTATAACGTTGATAACACACGCGTGTGTGCGGTCATGAACGCGGTGGCACGAGCGGGAGCCCCGCAGGTCAAGCCATGCACGCTCACAATGAATACTCCATGTGTGTGAACACTGTATGGTGGACGTGTAGACACTTGGCATCATCCATGGACAAGTCGGTTAAAGGGTTCAAGCTATCTGACTGTAGCTATGCACATTATTTACAATGGTAGCATCTCGGACTAGACTTTTGACACGCCAGCAAGGTAGGTAAGGTTAGATTCCTAGTCCGAGATGTATACCATTGTAAACTCTGCCTCTGAAGATGCGGCATTTTGGACATAGCCCCTGCCACGGGTGAGCCCGGGTTGGGGCTGTCCCCTCTGTAACACCACAAGCATCGAGTGGGCAGCTGTCCCATTCGCCACCTGGGGGTGTCGGGTGGGTTAGTATCTGGTGTGAGTCAGCTCGGGCGAATTGGCCACGACCCCAGTTACACTTGCTGGCAGTTTGGTCAGGTTTGTGTCTAGGGGTAGTGGATGCGTCTGTTGGGGGGTATTTCCTATCTTGCCAAAGGCTAACTGCTGCAGTATGCGCCTAGGATCCGGCTGAGAGGCAGTGGGTTCAAGCTGCTCTTGCCCCTTTATCCTCACGACCGCACGTACGGCACGAATCCAAAACACCATGCACAGTGCTGTGCCTGACGGCCACTCCATGCATGCACGTTACCAACCTCCAAAACTCCCCAGAGCCCTCCAGAGCCCTTCAAAACCCTTAGAGCCCTTTAGAGGCCTGTGCAGATCCCTCCAGAGGCTGAGCGGCTCTGAATTCTGAAACGGCCTGTGTCAAGAATGCCAGACCACCCTAAAAGCACGTGCAAAAAGCAACAGGAAGCCTCTTTCTAGCTCTGGCTGCCTGCGAAGCAGCTGCGGGAGGACCTGAGCCCCGACGCCTACTGTTACGATAATGTTCACGGCTAATTATACGCTAACAAGGTTGGAGGGGGCCCGCAAGAATGGCCATTTCACACTTTCACTCCAGTGGCGCCCCAGCGCCTGTCGTGCACTCCAGCGACTCCCACCCGCGCTGGAACTATCAAGCGTGTGAAAACGTGTGTGCCCAGAGGCAGCTTATGGGGAATCGGTTCAGCCCCATGCGTCTCTCTGGTTCTACACGCCGAGCAGCTCACACATGCAGCTCACCAAACGGCACGCGCGCGACCAAGCACTCCCAATCGCGCGCCGTGCCAACCGCCAGCCTCAGCCATGCTCCACCGTGCCCTGCCGGAGCTTCCCACACGTGTGCGCGCTCAACTGCCAACTCCCGCTCGCGGGCCTGCCGACAACCGCCAACTGCCCGTGTGCGTCACTACAGTTACTACTGTCATTGCACCCTGGCCTCGCTCCTTGGGCATCCGTACATTACCGACCTACGGCATGCACCGCCCACGTATCACTCATTCATTTCATCGGTTAATACGGTACACAGGTGGTTGGGCGCGATGCCCAAATAACCAACCAACCAACAGCTTTGGCATGCGTCCGCGGAGGATGCTTCCGTGTCTGCATGTGTACCTAGTATACCAAATGCGTGCGCGTACACCAGCTTGGCAGCGCCTGACTTCTACGTTAGTGCCTTCCGCCTGACCATGTCTCGCAAGAACAGCATTCACTAACAAACTAACAGTGTTGACTGCCCACAGGCCGCGCAACTTGGGTGCCTCCACACCCTAGTGGCGGGCAGCTCTCAGAGACCACACGAATAGACCCACCTGCGCCGGCATGGCGGCCGCAGCGTGTTCATTCATCCATGCAATTCACACAGAGCCATACCAGTGGTCTCACGCACTTTGCCCATCCGATGCACATATCAGAGCCTAGCAGAGCCTGGCAGAGAATGGTGCTTATGCTCGGGGTGTGCGCCCTCCACACCAAGCTCGCATATACCTTTGGGGTCACTAAAGGGGCATTATTAACCCACGCGCTCGCAGGCTTACGGCGCCGGATGAATTGGCCACGGTACCCTACGTCCGCCGGGTAACAGATCCTGCTGTGAATGATGAAGGTCGCATGACACCGCGCCTCAAGCCCCCGCTGTCGCCCAAGACATTTCTTAACCAACGCGTTCACAACGAGTCGGAGCTCCACCAATGAATACGCGCTCGGGGCTTGTCCGGACTATCCTCCGATGCACTTGCTTGAGCGACTGACCTCACACAGGCGCCTCGCCATTGCGCCAGCTCCCACCCCACGCGCGCCTGTGTTAAATATCAATCAAGGAAACGCGACCCGGCCCTTGCCTGCGCATACCCACACATGCATAGTATAAATGAAAGCTATTATTAATGACGGCAGGAGCTTCGGATTGGGAAACACCGACCAACGAACAACAATCACCGCGATGCACTCGAGCTCTCCATCTGCACAAAACGTCTTGCAAGTGCACAGGACTTCCATGGGCCCCGCTTACGGATAGCGACATCAGCCGGCAGCACGCGCTCCTATCCTATTCTTAGTGCTTTAAACACGCAATCGCGTTTTGCTGTCAACCATGTACGACCTTCACGTGGACGCGCACAAGTACGCTACCATCTCTTGCACACCCTCGAGGCTGAATTGCCCATGCATACTCTCTTGCAAAAGGTTGCGTAGGTCCACCGCTCCACGCTCAGGGCTCAGCGCTCACATAACAATACAGTGAAGCACACGCCTGCCCGGCGACACTTTATGACCTGAGCGCCTTCTTACCCTGCAACTGCAACGGGCCAGCCTCAGGCGCCACAGCACCAGCCTCTACCTCGACGTCTGCCTCCGCCTTCGCCTCTGCCGCGGCCGCGGCCGCTGGCCCTGCCGCTGCTGCTGCATCCTGCGCGACCATCACCACCGCCGTGTTGGCAGGACCCGACAACGCGACCACAGCCCGTGTGGACGGCAGCGCGGCCCCCAGCCCGCTGCTGCCGCCCAAGCCGCTCGCATTGCTGGCACCACCAGTGCCGGCGCCGGCCGCGCCATGCAAGACCACAGCTGATCCGTCTGCCTTCGCAACCGAGACGCCGGCGCCCATTGGCACCGGTCCAGTGCTGGCGAGCATATGAGTGGTGGCCAGGCCGGCCACAGTCGTCATGAACGCGCTCGGGGTTGCGTCCCCTCCCAGTCTGTTGTCCGCACTGCCGCCTACACACGGCTGGAGGTCCTCTGCGCTGTCTACATCCACACCCGTAGTGGAGATGACAGACTCGAGTCCCGCCAGCAGCCGCTGCCGGCGGCGCAGCGGCGGCCCCGTGCCGCCAGGCGTGCTGCTGCCAGCTTGCTGGCCGCCGCCGCCGCCGCCACCGCCGCCGCTGCACAGTACGCCGGGAAGGCCGAAGCTGAACTGCCCGGCACTGGTGTTGATCGCGCTGGCACCGGCGCCGCCGCCGCCGCCAGTGCCGCTCTCGGCGGCGCCCGCGAACGCGGCCAAAGAGCCGAGGCGCGGTATAGCGGTGCTGGAGGTGAGGCGCGCGGTGGAGTGGCCGAAGGTGGCGTGGGCATCCATGCCGACGCCCGAATCCTCTGCCAGGGCTGTCAGCGCGTCCACACCCAGAGCGTGCGGCGCGCCCACTGGCAGCGGTGGCGGCGGCGGGGACGGCAGATTGTTCCTGGCTACGCCGCCGCCGCCGCCACCACCGGCACATTCCCTTTCTCCGTCATCGAATGGCCCGCGCCGCTCCTCACTGTCACCAGCCACCGCCCCACTCTCCGCTCGGCCAGCCCTCCTAGACACGGAGCCCATTGTCACCGTCAGTAGCCCACTGTTCGATGCGACATCGTACGCAGCGGCAGTACCCAGCGGCGTCGGCGGCCGCAGCTGGCGAGTGCTGGCGGCAACTGGGCTGGAAACAACCAGAGGGTCAGCAGGGGACGCGCCTGCGGCAGAGCCGAAGGCGGCGGCAGCGGCCACAGCCGACGCCAGAGAGTTGCTCCCGAGCTGGTGCGTCCCGGCCAGGAGGTTGTTGTTGTGCACGTCAGATAGGGGCGGCTCAAAGGTGACTGGGAACGCGAGGTCCTCGAAACTGGTAGCGCTGGAGGTTCCCGGGGTCAGCAGCCCCGGAGACGCTGGCGGTTGCTGCCGCTGGTGGCGTTGCAGCTGTGCCTGCTGCGTCCGTTGCTGCTGTTGCTGCTGCTGGCCAGACGGGCCAAGCGCCACGGCCGCAGCGAGCACCGTAGCCACAGTGCCGTATGGGAGCAGGGCGCCTGCAGCGGTGGCAGGAGCCGCCTGGACCTCAGCAGCGGCGGCGCCTGCCTCCGCCGGAGCTGCATGTGCCGACTGCAGCCGCGGCCGTGCCGGCTGCTGCGCCAGCGAGGGCGCCGTGCAGGAGTGTACGACATGTGCGCCCTGCTGCCCAGCAGTGCGGCCGCCTCGGCCCAGAGGCGAGGGGCACTGCGCGCCTGGAGCTAGCAGCAGGCCGCCTTGCTGCTGCCCCGCTGCCACTGTGGAAATCATAGCCGCTTCCAGACCTGACTGTGGCAACTGCGCTGCCGTCCCCACGTCACCGGCTCCATCCATGCCAGCTGCTGCCGTAACAGCCGCTGTGGCTGCGGCGGCGCCATAACCGGCGCCGTACGCCCAGTATCCGCCAGTGTGTCCGCCGGCGCCGCTGGCGGCTGGCGTCATCGACGGCGGCGTCAGGCCTCCATTAGTCATGTTGGTGATGCGCCGTACAAAACTCGTGGTGCTTCCACCGCCCTCCGAGGGTCGGCGGCTGCCAACTCCCCCTCCGCCGGCGCCACCCGTTGTGGCGCCGGCGACGTAGTTGGAAGCCTGACTGGTGTGGCTGGCCATGCCGATAACGGTAACCGCCTCAATGGCAGTTAGTCCTGCTGGCCCGTTGGAGGCGGTTGAGCCGTTAGCAACACCAGCGGCGGCAGCGGCGTTACCCACGAAGCTGTTCGGGTTGGGGTGGAATGGAGAGAGGCGCTGCGCGGATGGGCGACGCGAGCGAGCCGCTCCAACGCCCGTCGGCGCTCCGCGCGCAGCGGCTGCCGGCGTTGTTGCGGGCACAGCCGGAGCCGGCGGAAGGTCGGGTTTGCGCTGCAGCCAGAACGTATGCATCATGCCTGCGTGCATGCAGACAGGGGTAGGTTGAGTTGATGCGGCCGTGTAAGCGCGGCAAGGTAGGACAACTAGATGCGCAAGCATGAGCTGGCCGCTGGCACTGAACGCCTCATTCTTCCCATCCACTTGCAGCCTTGTCAGCAACCGGCAGCTCCCACCCGCCCCCGCCCCCGCCTCACCCTTGCCCTTGATCATGGTGCGGCCCCTGCCGTACAGGGTCATGGGCCGGTCCAGCATGGGCAGCACGTTGCGGCCCGGGCCCGCGCCGCCGCCCCACAGCCTCGATGCAGGCGAGGGACCGACGCCGGAGCCGCCGCTGGGCTGAAGCGCCTGTGCTTGCTGCGCCTGCTGCGGCTGCTGCAGTGCGGCCCCGTTTGCCGAGACGTGTCGCTGCTGCTGCTGCTGGTGCTGCTGCTGCTGCTGCTGCTGCTGCTGCTGCTGGTGGTGGTGCTGGTGCTGCTGCGCACCTGTGGCCGCGGAGGCCACCCCCGCGCCTCCAGCTGTAAAGGCGGTGTCGCTAAGGTGGATGAGACTCTGTCGGGACGGTTGCGCCGTGGGCGCAGGGCCACCAGCTCCACCGCCAGCTCCGCCGCCGCCGCCACCACCCCCTACCGGCCCGCCGGCGCCATGCCACATGTCACCGTTGCTACCCTGCTGGTCATGTTGCTCCAGCAGCAGCGAAAGGTTAGGCGGCGAGGCCATGGCCGGGGCGCCGCCACCGGCGTCGCTCGCCAGCCCGGGGCCGGCACCGCTCGGGAGCCCGCCCAGGGCCACACCGAGGAGCGACAGCGCTGACGGCGAGCCGCCCGCCGGCGGCAGCCCCAGGCGCAGAGGCGACGGGGGCGCGTTGGGTCGCGGCTCTGTGGAAGCAGCGCGCTTTGCGTTGCTGCGCGGCGGCATGACCACCTGCAGTCAGGGCCGAGACCACATCAAGCATTGCCTGTATACATGCAGCGGGTAACTTGAGAAGCGCGCAGCATGTACACGCTTTGCTGTCGATAAGCGCCCATAGCTGGCCCGCGGTGGTGGCACCCAAACCACTCGGCACGCACGCACGCACCTTGGCGCCCGCCAGGCGCAGCAGGGAGGCGGTGGCGGCGGAGATGTGGATGCACATGGGCGAGGAGTTGGTCTCCATGCGGCTGGCGGTGTTGACCGTGTCGCCTGTGTGTGTGGGCGGGGGGTGCCATGCATGTTAAATTAATGACGGGGGAGATGTAGATGTGGGGGGGAGCCATCCATGGGATTGGGTGCATTAAATTATGTGAAGTGCCGATGGGGAAGGGGGAAGATGGAGACACGCGGGGTATCGGGCGATGAGGGTTGAGGAACATTACGCATAAGCCATCGGAAGGACGTACGTACGTGCGTTCGGAAGGAAGGACGTACGTGCGTGTCTAACGCGGCCTGTGCTCATAGTAACCCGCCCAGTGTCACTGCCCGAGCGTATGCATAGCCCCTTCACTGTCTTTCTAGCCGCTCACCAAACAAGCAGTATCGCGGCATGCGCTGCCCGATCACGCCCGCCACCACCGGCCCCGAGTGCAGGCCGATGCGGATCTTGACCTTCATCTCCTCATCACCCACACGCGTCGTGAATTCCTCAACCATGGCAATCATGTCCTGTTTGATGGATGCATTACAAAAGAAACACAGACGGACATCAACCAAGCTAGTGCCTCAGCAAAGCACTGGTGCTTCAGCTGGGAGGCACCATCAGCCAGGCACCTGGCCGACCGTACGTCCAACCGCTTCCCGATCAATCCCAGTCACACCTGTGCCATGTTGGCCATGCGGATCGCCGCCGCGATGGGCTCCTCTCGTGTGGGGCAGCCGGCGACCGCCATGAAGGCTGGTGGGGACAGTATGTATGGGTCAGCAAGTCAGGTGGTGGAGAGGCTTGCGGAGATGAAAAGTAACCCGCAAGTTCACGTGATCGGTATGTAAATAAACAGGGGCACCACACGGTCTCGCCACACCGGTCTGGCGAGGGGCAATTCGTGTCCACATGCGTTTTCGACATTGCAAGGATGCTGATAGTTGGCGTGAGCTGCGGTTTATGAACGCGATAGCTGTATCTATGAACGCGGGCTACCTAGGCGCACTGCTGCGCGCGTTCGCGTCTATCTCACCGTCTCCGATGGTCTCGACTTTGTAAACTTCGTGCTTGTCACACAGCAGGTCGAACTGCGTGTACAGCTCATTCAGCAGCCGCACCACCTGCAGCGGAGTCAGCTGAGAGGCGACCTCCGTGTACGAGACGATCTGGGGAATGTATGGGTGGGCGGGGCGGGGAGCAGGAGCGAGGGCGGTGGACACGAGAGAACACGCACTATGTTTGGTGCGAGGTCAGGCTTGCACGAATGAGGCCAGACACCTGGCCAAATACAGCCCCCCTGCTTCCCAGCAGCAGCCGCGCTGGTCACACATGTTGAGGTGAACACCCTGCTCCCTCCACCACCCCCCATGTTCGCTTTGGTTTCTGGAATGAACTCCCCCCCACACACACGCACGCACACACATACACTTACATCGCTGAACAGGATGGTGACGGGGTCCAGAAACTCCTCCACCACGGTCTGCTCGCCGCGCTGCAGCCGCCAAATAACCTGAGAGCAGTGCGGCCGCAAGTGGCATTTGACTGGGTGACGGGCATTTCAGCAGACACTTCAGCATTCAAAGCACTGAATATAATGCGAAACCAAGCCATGCATGTGCGGCTGTGCGCAGGTAAGCGGCCACTGTACGTTTGCAACTCCGTTTCCGGCCCTTTCTCCTCCCTCACAGCGCATGCACACGCACCTTCTCCGGCAGCATGGCTTGAAGCAGCATGTTGTGTTTCTCACGCGTCACCAGCAGCCACAGCACCAGAAGCGACACGAGGCAGCTGCCCACCACCACCGCGGCAATGCACGGGTCGCGCCACGCGGGGACCCAGCCCGCCGCGGGGGACACCTCCAGGACCCACACCTGCATGCATGCAGGAATGAACGGCAGCGCATGGCAGACAGGATGCAAGAACCTTTTTGTCAGTAGAAGCATTGCGTGATTAATAGCACCTATAAGCAGCACGGCTCATACGCCACGTACGCCGGCAGCGTTACTTTCTCATGCGCTCACCAGATTGAATTTCTCCACGGTCGCCGTCACGGGGTCTGTTGGCTGTGGGTCGCTGGCTGCAATGATGGCTGCACGGTTGGGTGTCCTCGGCAGCTGATGCAGCTTATAAAGGTAGCCCTGGGAGCTGAGTGTGGCGAAACGGAAGTCCGCCTGCATGTTGTCGAGCGACACGACGGAGGTCGCCAGGCCCCACAGCTTCAGGCCCTCCTTCGGCAGCCAGCACACGCCCGGCGGGCAGTCGTGCGGCTGCACGCCGCAGCCCCAATCAAAGGTGGCGCTGGGCGCGGGCAGGAAGATGGGGTAGGTCACGACTGCGGGAATGGACCAGGAGCGGGTGGGGTGGGGCGGGAGCAAGGTCGCGTGCGAGCCATCATGCAGACAGGAGATAGGGCGTCAACAGAGTAGTTAGGTGAAAGAAGCAGCAGCGGCTGCTTGCACCGGTACCGTCTCCCCGCTGCGCCGCCGAAGTAATTTGCGACTCCGCAATGCGGACTCGGCGCTCACCCACCCACCCACCCACCCACCCACCCACCCACCCACTGGGCTGGTTGGTTCGGGTTCTCTTGGTCGTTTTGCTTCTGGTTTCTGGAATGAACTACCACCCACCCACCCACCCACCCAGCCACGCAGTATGTACGTCTGCACGACTCACACATGCCCTGGAAGCCCTCCAGCAGCGCGTACGGCCCCAGCATCAGGCGCTGGTCACGTGACCGGATCTGGTACAGCGTGTCCTCACGGTACATGGGCACCTGCAGCAGGTGCATGCGTTGCATGTGTTGCATACGTTGCATACGTTGCATGTGTTGCATACGTTGCATACGTTGCATACGTTGCATGTGTTGCACGTGAGCGAACGGCACAATACTTGGTGCTGCTTGGTGCGGTGTCTACTACTGGTGCTGCTGGCTTGCTCCGCACCTGCTGCACACCTGCCTCATACATCACCGGCGGGTTGCAAGCACCACCCACCCACCCGCCCCCCCAGGCCACCCCACCTCACCTCCAGGAGATCGCGTCCAATGAGCACCTTCTCCAGCTCGGGGTTGTTGAGCGGAGGGAAGATGTAGTTCAGCACCGCGGCTGGAAGAGCCTGGACCTGTTGGCGTGGGCGTGCGGGAATGTTGCCGATAGAATAGTTAACATGGGTTGCGGGCGGTGAGCGCCAAGGGCTCCCCATGATAGTCGGCTTTGGGCAGCGACTCGACCACTGCGGCCGTGAGCAGGGCTGAAGTCCTCTAGTACCGTAGAGGCGCTAGCACTCTCGCTCCTGCTGCTAGCATGCCCCCACTTCATTAGACCACATGCGGTACACCCAGGACCCTGGTGCATTAATGCGGCGTGCTCCGCCGCACCTGGTAAACGAGCTGCTTATCGTCCCAGTCCAGGATCACGGACGACAGGTTTTTGAATGTGCGGTCGAGATCGCCGCAAAACGGCTGTTGCGTGAGGTAGGCGGACATCGTCATCACGGCTGCGGGCGGGAGAGGAACGTAGGGCACGATGGATGGTGACTTGTCAGCCGGAAGGCAAAGATACCGTGTCAAGATTCCGCGCGCCTGTGATTGGTGTGACTCTCCATTGCCCCCCGCCGTCGTGCCTCGGCCGCTACCCACCAAATGTGGCAATTTCAAGCTGGCCGCTGATGGCGTTGGCGGTCGCGGACGCCACCGCCTCCCGTGCGTAGTCCTGTGCATGTGGTGTGTAGCGGGCGGGCGAGGGACTCGGTGACCAGCAGCGCGCATGAACCCTCTACTAGGGAGTGGCGTGGAATGCTTAGTATAACGCCTCGAGGCGCCGAGATCAAGGAGGCAAACCAAGCCGTGAATGTCAGCCACACACAGACCTGTTGGGCGTGGATGTAGCGGTCCGCGGCGAACAGGACTCCAAACACGCCCAGCCCCGTGAACAGGCAGCACATGAGGAGCGGCACCAGCAGCACCCAGGGCTGCGGCGGCGGCGGAGAGAAGGGCGGACGAAGATCAACGGCATGCGATGGTGGGGGCGTGCATTTGAGTGGGGACCAGCGTTGGGCATGCTGCCGAGCGAGAAGTGACATTCCAGATCCCGCTCTGACCCAGTAACCAGCAGCACCGCGGCGACGCAGACGTGGCGGTTGCAATTATGCGCTTTATTTATCACAAGCCAGCTTGTCCCTCACCTTGCGGTGAACAATGTCCAGAAACACCTGCACGTGCCCATGGTACGGTTTGACATGTTCGCGGGGCATGCGTTGAAGTTGGCACCATCTCTGGATCCTGTACATCGAGCCCCAAGTCCCCAACCCGCATCACCCAGGTGGCCCCCAAGTGTGCTTTCCAAGTCAGGCAAAGCCCACCTTCCATAGTAGCTTGAGTTGTAGGCGGACGTCTAACCACCACGCCCGCGCCCCTAAACAGCAGCCCTGTGGCATGCTGCCGCCACTCGCGGCACTGGCGCCGGCACGCGCCATGCCGTTCCCACAGCCGGTGCAGGTTGTCACAGCGCTGGTAGCCCTTTGCAGGGGCAGGGGCTGCATCGACACAGGGTGCGACTGGTGCGGCAGCTGCTGATGCCGCGGCGAAGCGGGCTGCTGGTTGCGTTGGTTCGGCGAGGCTTGGTACGGCAGCGGCGGCGGCGATGCGGGGACGCTCTCGCCGCCATCCGACTGGCCACGATCCCTGCCAGTGGTGCGCCGCATGACGAGCGAGGTCGCCGGTTGCGGCGAGACTGCGGTGGCGGCGGTGGCGGACGTGACCGCGGAGGCCGTCACGATGAGGCCCGAGCCATGCGGCGAGGGCCCATACGCCGACCAGCGGCTCGACCTGGGCTGGTGCTGGTGCTGGTGCTGCAGCTGCAGCTGCTGGTGCTGCAGCTGCTGGTGCTGGTGCTGGTGCTGGAACAGGGGCGCCGCGCTGGTTCGCACCACCAGGCTCTGTCGCGGCGACGGCGGTGTAACGCTGCTCGCCACAGCGCGGCCGCCCATGCCGGTATCGCTGCCGACGTCACCGCGGCGGCCCAGCAATGCCAGATCCGCCGCCAGGCCGCCGCCGCCGCCGCCAGGCGCCAGGAGCGGGCTGCCCCGAACGCCCCCACCCACGGTGGTGGCGGCCTGCGCCGCCTCAAAGTTTGAGCTGCCGCCCGTGTCAACGCATCCCGTGGCGGTTCCCGCCCTGGTCCTCTGGTGACGCGTGCGTGCGGTGCCTCCTCCCCCTCCTGCAGCTACAGCCGCTGCAGCTACAGCCGCTGCAGCTACAGCCGCTGCAGCTGCATTCATGATGATGGGCGAAGAAGCTGGCCCAGGCGTGGCGCCGGCGCAATCCACGACCACATCCGCAATGTCGCTCTCCACATCCGTCGCAATGACGGAGTCGATGCCACCGCCGTACTGCACCCCCGCGTCGCTTGCTCCACCGCCGCCGGTCGCAAGGGATGTCTGCGTGTGCTGCCGCGCCAGCTGCCGCGCTGGCGGCCCATGCCCTGCGCCACCGGCTCCAGTCCGCCCCTCCTCTGTGTCGGGCTCCGTCCCATCGGCGTCTGATTCTGATTGCCCCGCGTCCAGCTCCAACTCATCTGCAACCGGCTCCGATGGCTCCTCGCCACAGTCGTCCCCGTCGCCTGTTGAAAGCAGGGTTGCGAAGTTGGGTTAACGAAACAGCCCACTAAGTCACGCGTGTCAGTATACTTTCAGCTGTCAACAGAGCCACAGTCCCGAACAACAACGCAGCCAGCCAGGTGATGTCCGCTAGTATCCCTGCAGCTGCTGGGAGCGGCTTCGCGCGCCAACCCACAGCAGCATAGAGACCTACCACTGCATTAGGGGCTGATGCCTATGAGGAGACCCCAACCCAAGTCTCCTGCAGCCCAGCTGCTGGCGCGCACACACCTACACCTACCCATGTTGAATCCCAGTTCCATGGCGAGAGACATGGCGGCGTCGGTAGGGGCGCGCAGCTGGTGGCTGTTAGAAGCCCGGTTCACGGCCTGCATGCGGGGTTCTATGCATGCTTAGCTAGGATGATAAAGTTCTGCATGGAGGGTTTCCAGTCGCTGGTGGAAAAACAGCATGCAAGCAACGATCATGACCGGCCTGGACAAAGGGCTGGGCCGCACGAGTGCAGGAGCAGAGCATGATGCCGGCCCATGCCCCAGCTCCTACCCTTGCCCTTATCAAGCGCACAATTGCTTGCCTGGTGCATGATGCCTGCGCCTATCTCCGAGTCATGCCGCAGCCCGAAAGGTATCTCCAGGTCTTGCCCGCTGGCGTGACCCAGCGGCTGGTCCGAAACCCACTCCGCATCCTCCTCAATAGAGCGCCGGCGGGATTCAAGGCTCCTCCGCGCCTCCGCGCTCCTCCGACGGTTGAACATGGTCGATCAGCAGGGGCACACCTGCAGTGTGTGTGCACATTCAAAGCGCAGGAGGTCAGCGGGGAGCGGCTAGGAGAGTGAGGGGCGACGCAGGCGGAAGGCAAGAGGTGTAATGCGTCCATGGGCGTTTCTTGGCGTTTTGTGTTCTAGAAGAAGCATTTATTACATATCCAGTTGCAGCGAAGTGCATGCGGCTCTAGCGCAAGGGCTTGCGGCTGGGGAACTGCCCAAGAATACGCAAATGCTAATTACGACCAAAGGGAGGGTAACTGGCCATGCTGACCGATCCATGATTTCAAACAACGCGATTTAAAGTCTAGGACCAGCTAGAGAATGCACTGCCTCGCTGTGGGGTTGCGTTCGGGAATGCATGTGCGCCACCGTATCCAACCCAGCGAAGGTGAACCCAACAAGCAATTATGTTATGTAACAGAACAAACGTCACATTCTAAAGCGGGAAAGCAGACTCAGAGGCATAAATGCGACGGCGAAGGCGGACATTGAGGCATACAAGATGCAACGATTGTGCGAGCTCCCTACAGTGAAAGAAAGACAACCTACCCGGCTGAGCGAGCGAGCGCTCTTAGCACAGCATTCCATCTCCACGCCCGCACACTTGCGCGGGGCTTGGGGGTCCGCTGTTGAAGAGTCCGGTTGCAGGCAGCATCTATGTGAAAGGCCCTGACGAAAGCGCTCAGATTTCAAGCTAGCAACGAAAAAAGATGTAATGTCGCTTTGTTCTGTGCAACGCGATTGAAGTCTATAGTAAAGGATATTTGTCAGTACCAGTTTACAAGTACCCAGCGCTTCTGGCTTCTGCCTCAGCGGGCGCTGTTTGTTTCCGGGGATACTCCAGCACGGGTTCCGCCCCATCTGCAGGGCTCGGCTCAGGTGCTGGGGACCCCGCCCTTCGGTGTGGCATCTTCAGTCCTCTTAGTCTCAGGCAGGCGGGTACCCCGAACCCGCCCCTCCCTCAGTTGGTAGTGTTGGCCAACTTGGCGCCCCCCTCCTGGCAGCATGACGGATTGATGGATGATAGCGGTGTTACAGAGGGGACAGCCTGAGTGTGCAAGCACACAAGGGTCATCTGAAGCTGCAGCAAACCCTCCCGCAGTCTGAGTTCGCATGACTTCGCGCACAATGAGTCCTTGGCTCCTTGCCAAGCCATGTCCCGCCAGATGCCCAGATCCCCACCGCTTGCATCGCAGCCGCAGTCCAGACACGACGGGGGTCAACCTCATAATCATTGCGATGTTACAAGAGAGGTACACCCCGACCACGCAAGCGCGAAAGGGGCGTCGAGTGCCCTCATAATGCAACAGACAGAGCAGGGTTGCGCACAGTGCACACACCAGCCAAGGCGCAAGCGTCTAGGCGCCCGTGTCATCGTACGCAATACCAAACGGCACCGCACCGACCAGCACAACACGAAACAAGTAAGGGGACGGAGGTGGGGACTCAAAGTCATAAGGTAACACCAGCTGCATGCTATCATCATCCGCACGAGCTATGAAGGGGTGACCAGGCGACACCGCGTCCCAACCCTTCGGTCGAATACCCAATGTTTGTAACCGCCCCAAAAGTCCGCAACAACAGCCAAGCCAATATCAAGACCCAGAGCGTACGACAGAATACCGTATGCTGCGCCCCCAAACCAGCCAACGCCACCCGCTTCCGCCCAAGATCCATGGTCGACAGAGCTGCAAGACACACAACACAATCCCGCCCACTTCGCATTCGCATTTCAGCGCATGACCGCATGTCCGTACCACAATGTTCCCAACCGGCTGGCGCAGGCCCGCAGGCGGCCGCACCAGCACGAGAGAAGGCAGACAAACAGAGCTCGTATCTAAGAAGGGTAGCAGGGGCGGGCAGCGTCGATTGACCCCCAGATTGGCCTGAAATTGTATACGCAGAAACGTTCCTTGCGGGGCTTCCCCATGAAAACGTAGAACTGAGGGGGCCAGGAGCCGTGTCAGCGTAGATGGCCCGTGCCAAACCCTAAAAACGTCTACGATTCTGCCGGATTTGCGGGAAATTTCTACGCATATTTTTTAGGTAAGAGCAATGCAGACAAAGCATCCTCAGGAAGCCACCCCCTTGCCATGCCCATACTCTCCCGCAACGCCTGGGCAAAGCGACACTCCCATGACCAATGGCGCCGGTCCCCATCCTGCATACGGATTGATGGATGCGGTGCTGCCTCGCACAAGCAGCTACCGATGTGGTTGGGATACTGTCGCAGTCCCATGCACGGTTGCATGGACCGCCCGGCGCCCGCCGGCTTGCCAACCCCGCAGTCACACCCCGCCGGCCCCTCGCTATAATGGTTCAATTCTGATGCGATTCCGACTATGTTGTTGGCCAATTACTGCTAATCGCGCATGGGATAGGCCTAGGGAGGAGAGGATGTGCCCGCTGTGCACAACCAACGAAGTGGAGGACGAGCATCACGTTCTGATGGCATGTACGGCTTACGACCAGCTGAGGACAGACAGTGGCCTCGACTTCAGCAAGGGCATGCAGGAAGTGATGCGGAATGCGGACCCGGCTAGGCTTGCTGCGCTGCTCGACACCATATGGGAACTTAGGAGCAGGAATGTGCCCCTTGCGAGGGCCGGCCAAGAGAGATGAACAACCAACTGAGTTAGGCGTTATAAGGGTCACCCCGGCCCGGGCCTTCGGTTTTCACGAGGCAGGAAGGCACGAGAAGTGCGCACCACCTTGTAACCACACACACACGAAATAGGGATGGCATTACAACAGTCCGTCTGCTGAACGCGTACCGCCGTATACAGAAGCGCCAATGCCACAATGCTCCAATGCTTCTAGGGACTGGGGATACTTGATTACCGGTATGGAAGCAAGTCAGCAGTGGGCTATCCCTGATTGGAAGTGCCACACGAGCTTTGAGATGGCCTCATGGACGGCTTACCACTATAACTTCACATGAATGCGACATTACATTAAGCGACAATCCGACCAAGCAAGGGTGCCCCGCACCCAGGTCAAGGGGGCCATCTCACACATGCCTGACAGTGTCATCTTTCCCACACACGACGGCATACGGCAACTCACATCACCTGACAGCCCATACCGCCCTGCGGCCCCCCTCCACCGCCCTGACCCGCCCCTGCCCCGTCCTCGTCTGCCTGCTCGTCCCCGCCACCGCCTGCTGCTGCTGCCCCGGCTCCTGCATGATGCGCGGCAGGTCCTGCCCCTGCCCCTGCCCCGGCGCCGGCTGCTGCTGCCGCACCCCCGCCCGGCCCGAAGGGGTTCAGCATCATGAGCCCCGGCGGGAGTCCCGGCGGCGCCGCGCCTGGCGGCGGCGGCGGCCCCATCCACCCCATCATGGCTCCCAGCGGCGGCGGCGGGCCCATTCCCATGCCGCCCATGAACAAGCCCAGTGGCGGCGGCAGGCCCCCATTGCCTCCACCACCACCAGCTCCGCCGCCGCCAGCTGGTCCCGCCCCAGGCATGCCACCAGGGCCCACCGGGAAAGGCACTGGCCCAAACACCACGTGCCCCGGCGGCGGCGGCCCCATCACACCCAGCAGCCCGCCACCCGGGCCTCCGCCGCCTCCGCCGCCTGGGCCACCCGCACCCCCTGCCCCACCTCCTCCCATCCCGAAAAGCTGTTGCAGACCCGCAAGCCCCCCACCGCCGCCACCACCACCACCGCCGCCGCCACCGCCACCGCCACCCGCACCGCCGCCGCCTTCGCCTGGCGGTCCGCCGCCCATCGCCATAGCCATGTTCATCATGAGGTGCATGCCCAGGTCGCCAACCGCCTGGACAAACTGCTCCAGCTCTGGCGGCCCGCCGCCCTCGCCGCCGCCGCCGCCGCCGCCAGGCCCGCCGCCGCCGCCGCCCTCGCCATCGCTGTCGCTGTCGCTGCCGTCGTCGCTGTCGGCGTCCGTGTCGCTGTCGGGCGGGTGTTGATGCGGGTGCGGGATGACGCCGGCGGCGGCGCCGCCCCCGGCGGCATGGCCCCCCGCAGCCGCCTCCTCGTCGTTGTGGTCTAGGGCCATGCCCAGGAACGCCTGAAGCCCCTCCATTGCCCCACCGGCACCGGCACCGCCCCCACCGCCCGGCGCTGCCGCTGCTGCCACGCCGCCGCCTTGACCGCCCTGACCGCCGCCGCCTCCGCCGCCGCCGGCAGGCCCTTGCGCCCCACCGCCCAACGGCGGCCCCGCCAGCATGTTCGCCAGGGCCGCCGCCGCCACCACCGCCGCGGCAGCCGCGGCAGCCGCGGCGCCGCCCCCCGGCCCGCCGCCACCACCGGCTCCACCCCCGCCGGCGGCGCCGGGCGGCGGGCCTCCCAAGCCCGCCAGCATGCCGGGTGGTAACCCAAACGGACCACCGCCGCCGCCAACGCCCATGCCCCCACCGCCATTGCTGCGGTTCCCTTCAGCGGCGCTGAAGGACAGGGTAATCAGCTTCATGCCCACGCGCGTGTGCGGCATGCCCCCGACAAGCGAGTCGTACAGCTCTCGGCTTACGGTCGTCGCGTCCTGACGCTTTGAGTCGGATGCAGCGGAGGGGCCGTCGTCGTGAGCTTGGGTGCGCGCGTCCACGCGTGTGGGCTGAGCGCTCCGGTGCTGATGCAGGTGTCGGTGCTGGGGCTGCTGGTAGTGCAGCTGTGGCGGGGGCTGCTGGCGCGTGCGACCGCGGGTGGCCGCGGCAGGCCCTGCAGCCTCTGCGGCTGCGGGTCCCTCCTGCGTCTGTAGCGACGTGGACGTGGACAGCGGCTCCGGCTCCGCGCCGCCGCAGCTGTGGCGGTTGCCACCGCCGCCGCCGCCGCCGCCGCCCCGACCACCACGGCGGCTGCCACTGGCGCTGGCGGCTCCGCCGCGCCCGCCGCCCGTCGCTGAGTGTAGCTGGCCTGTCGAAGCGTCCGTGTCGCCATCGGACTCCTCATTAGAGGCCCCCACACCGTCGCCGGCTACGCCGCCCTCCAGTCGCCCACGCTTGGCGCCCCGCCCGCGGCCCAGCATGCCAACGGTGGACGGCGGCGGCGGCGGCGCCATGGCGCGAGACGGGCCCGCGGCACCGGGCGCCGGCGACGCGCCGCCGGCGCCGCCGATGGATGCCGCCGCGGCCGCACGTGCAGACGTCCGTGTAACCCGCCTCCGCGCGCCACTAGTGCCCGCGACGTCATCCACTTCGCCCGCCGCCGCCGCGGCGGCCGCCGCCGCGGCGGCAGCGGCCCCAGAGGCGGAGGCCGCCGGCGTTGCCCGCCGGGACCTTGCGTCGCCGCCGCCTGCCGAAACGCTGGGAGGGCCTGCAACTGCGGGGCCGGCGACGCCGGCGCCCCCAGTGCCTACCGTTGCACGCGGCCCGCTGCCGCCGGCGCCAGCCGCCGCCCGGGAGCCGGGCACGCCACGCGGCCTCAGCCCTGGCGCGGTGCTGTCCTGGCTCTGGAGCGTGAAGCACCTGCGGCCCAGGCACCCAGTCGCCCAAGTGCAAACAAAACGCCTTTCAGGCCCGGCACCAACCAGGGCTAAGTTGGCACGTCACGGGCAGGTCCTAGCAGTATTGCAGATCTCACCACCGCCGTATGCGCCGCGCCGTACGAACCAGTCAGCCTGACCCCGCCCCGCCCCGCCCCACCCCACCCCGCGCTGCCCCATCCCGCCCCGGGCAGCGCTCACGTCTCGTCCACCACCATGTGCAACTTGAGCCATTCCAGGCGCTGCAGGCTGGTCAGGCAGGTGAGGTGCGGCACGTGCGTGTCCCACAGCCCCTGGACCGTCAGGGTGTGCAGGCAGGGCAGCGACTGCGATGCGTGCAAAGGGGCAGTTTGGAATGAGTTTAGCGCCAGGTCAGCTAATGGCTCGAGTGCGCTCGAGGAAGTGATGTGGAGTCTTGAGTGAAGCAGCCAAGCGTCTTCAGTCTTCATCATCACTCCCAAACTTGCCTCCAGATGTGGAACCATAGCCGCCATTGTCCCGTGCGCGTCCGCAGCCTCCGCGTCTGCAGGAGCTGCCGCCGCCGCTGCCGCCGCACCGCCTGCCCCGCCTCGCGCCGCCGTCCTAGCGAGCCCTGCGGCCCCTGCTCCTCCAGCTGCCCCTGGCGTCGTCGCAGTAGCCGCCCCGCCCGCCGAGGCTGGCCCAGCAGCAGTAGCAGCAGCAGTAGCAGCAGCAGCAGTAGCAGCAGCAGCAGCCAGGGGCGGGATGGGTAGCGCCAGGGACTCGAGGCGCGTGAGGCGGACGATGTGGTGCAGGTCGGCCAGGAGGCCGGCACAGGCCAGGCTCATGTGCAGGCGACGGCGGGGGTCGGGCGAGAAAGCCTCCTGCAGGCTCAGCTGCTCGGGCGGCGGCGGGCGTGGAGGAGGGCGAGGTGGAGGGCACGGGTGAGCGAGGTTGGGATTGATGGCAGGGCGCAATTGGGAGTCAATGCAACTGGTGGAAGCATCCGGAAAGCAAAGCTTTCACACGTCCATGCCGCTACGAAGCAGGCCCTGCCGGCTCCTCGTTTTTCCTCTGCCCTGCTCCCTCGTTCTCCTACGCCCTGCGGCCCCGGGCCCCCTCACCTCCAGCAGCCCCGGGCAGCGCTCCGCCAGTCGCTGCATGCTGCACGCGGCGATGGCGTTGCGGAACAGCGCCAGCCGCCGCAGCGCCGGCCCCGGCGCCAGCTGCTCAATCTCCGTCAGCGCGCACGAGTGCAGCGACAGGTGGCATAGCTGCTGTAGGCCGCGGCTGGTGCCTGCGGGAAAGAGTGCGTGAGTGGCGGCGTGGAGGAAAGGAGGGAGGCAGGCAGAAGAGCCGGGGGAGGGGCTGCATGAATACATGGCATCGAATACGGTAGCATGGAAGTGGGCGGGCCGCAGTTTCCCCCCCCCCCCCCCACTGGAGAGACCCACAGGGGCAGGCCAAAGCAAGCAGCAAGCCCGGTAGCCCGTGTGATGACGGCACCGCGGGGTCGTGTTGGAATGGAGTTGTTGGGGGCTCACCTCGCAGGGTCATGTTCTGCATGTCCAGCGCCTCCAGTCCCTCGGGCAGGTGGTCCACCTGGCGGCAGCGCAGGAGCGGGAGGGGGGCCGGGAAGGGGTGGCGGAGGAGGTCCGGTGCAGGTGATGCTGTCAAAATGGCTGGAACCGCGGCGTGAGCCTCCCCAATAAAGAGTGGGGAGGCGGCAAACGCAAGTGCACCCAACGCATCAAGCCAAGCCGTCCGCTCTCAGACGCCCGTCCCACCTGCACGACCGCAAGTCGGCGCGCCGCCGCCGTGGTCGCCGCGCCGCCGCCCGGCTGCTGCTGCGCCGCCTGCTCGGTGACGCGGTTGGCCAGCGACAGGCGCTTCAGCGAGGGCGGCAGCAGCGGCCCCAGTGAGTCCGGCAGTAGGCCGTGCAGCACCAGCTCCGTAGGCCCGGCATTGGCGGCCGGAGTGGGGCCGCTGGCCTGCTCCTGTTGCTGCGGGCGTCAGAAAGGATTCACGCGGCGTGGCCAGAGGTGGCGTGAGACTGGGGTGTCAGGGGGCGCGACGTGTTAGCATGGTGGTTGCGGGAGCGCATGCTGGCGCCCTGCTGTGTAACTGCTCCCCTCCCTCCCAGCCTTCTTTTTCCAAAGGGCCGCCGCTCCTCCCACCGTGAGCACCCGGTTGCTGATGTCGAAGGCCTCCTTGTCCCGGCTCCACAGCTGCGCAAAGGCAAGGTGCGGGGTGGATGGGTCTGAGCACCACACGTGCGCGCGAAGACGAAACGCCAGGTCCACAGCTAACGCATAAGCACGACAAATCAGCATGAGCTCAGGCATGCTGTGTGGGTGTTAGCAGGCCAATGCTAGCTGTACACAGCGTTCGCTGAACAATTCACCCATGCATCCATTACGGTATGCTCCGGCTCTTGCGACACTGGAACTGTAACTGCGACGCATGCACCCGCATGCGCCCTGAAAGCGCCTGCAAGCACACGAGGCCCACCTGCAGTCGCCGCAAGCAGCTGCGCATGACGCCACTCCCCGCAGCTCCACCACCGCCTCCTCCTCCGGCCACTGGTGCTCCCGCGCCGCCGGCTCCGCCTCCTCCTTGCGCCGCCGCTGCCCCGCCACCCCCGCCAGCTGCTGCCGCTGCTGCTACTGCTGCTACCGGTCCTGCGGCCACAGCTCCCGCCTCCGCAGCATGCGCCTGCCCTTGCCCTTGTCCCTGCGGCACCGCCGCCTGGTGGCGGTGGGGGTGGTGCTGCTGCTGCGGCTGCACCGCGATGGCGGACAGCACCTCGGTGGCCACGGCCGGGTCGTCCCACGTGGCGTGCAGCATGATGAGAGAGCGAACCGGCAGCGCCGCCAGCAGCGCCCGGATCTGGCCGCCCAGGGAGGAGCTGACCTGCAGGCGTCGGTCGGCAAGGGCCCAACCAGCGACAGGCATGGGAGCGCGGGAGCAGCACGGGGGGCGCGCACGCAACTGCCTCATGCAGCGCGCGTACTGCACCTGTGCACATGCGAGCGTGCCCCCCCGCGGCCCTGGCTACCCAAGTCCCGGGAGGCGCCCCCGTCGACCCCGCGCGCGCGCAGGCACACCGCGGGCCCCCACCCACCCCAGCCCCCATGGCCACACCTGCCCCATCCCGCAAATGTCCAGCGAGATCTCGTCTCCCGGCGCCACCGGCTGCATCACCAGCAGCTGCGCCGCGTCCTCCAGCAGCGTGTTGCGCTCGCCGTGGCGCACCTGTGTGTGCGGAGGGTGTTCCATGCATTTAAATTAATGACGAGGTAGACGTAGAACAGACGTTGCAACACACGTTGGCATACCGAGGGTGCGGGGCAGGGCGGTGTGGGTGTGGGTGTGGGTGTGCAGGCACGGACGAAGGCATGTGCTGTGCTGGTGCGAAGCTGTGTATGACGGTACCGTATGCCTTGGTGCGGGGTGATGTTGGTGGTGACAGGGAAACACGGCGACACTGTTTCGGGCGCTGCAACGATGGCTAGATGATTGAAACGCGGAACGGCTGTTTCTTGGTATTCACTCTGCCCGAGCTTCTTGGTATTTACTCTACCAGAGCATGATAGCATTGACTGCGTTTTACCATGACTCACCATGACTCGCATGTGGCGCCCGGGCCGCTGGTGCGGCGCCGCCGCCAGCCCTGCCGCCGCCGCCGGCGCCGTGGCCGTCCCAGGCGGGGGTGTCCGCCTCGATGCGGCCGCCCTCGCCGCCTCGCCGCCCTCCAACCCCGCGGCCGCGGGGCCGCGCTGCTCCGCCGGCTCTCGGCCTCCTCCTGGGGCCCCAGGCCCTGCTGCCCCCGCGCCCGCGGCTGCTGCTGCTGCTGCTGCTGCTGCTGCCGCGGTGGGCGGCCCGGGGGGCCCGGACGCGGGCGAGGCCATGAACTCGGCTGGCGTGGACGTGCAGGTGAGGTGCAGGTGCTGCAGCCCGGGGTGGGCGGCCAGGAGGTGCTGGCCCATGGGCAGCCAGAAGGGCGCGGTGCCGGTCACCGTCAGCCGCGTCAGCAGCGGCAGCTTGGACAGCAGCTGTGGGGCGGGGAGGAGAAGAACAAGAACAAGAAGAAGAGGTGGGCTGAGGAGGTGAGCATGTGTGTGGAGTGTGGGGGTTGCTCGGACGCAGACCCATGCACCCCTTGCTGCGTGGTCCCGCTTGCCCCCAACACCGCCGGCGCGCTGTGCACGCGCAGCATGGCGGCTCCCCCCAGGCCTCGGCGCCGACCCCTGCCTGGGCCAGCCCCACCTCGGTTCTGGGTTTTGGGTTTCAATGGTCGAGACTTGGGAGTCGGAATGAACTACCCACAATTCCTCTCCACGCAGCAGCCTGCAGCCACTCTTCTCTCCACACCCCGCAAGTATAAGCGCCAAGGCCCAAGCCCACGCAAGACGACCCATGCCACGCACCGCGCTGAGCCTCCTCCAGGCCGGGTACACGCGCGTGGCGTACTCGTACTCGCGTGCCATGCGCCCCTGCATCAACATGAACGGCCCCGGCGGCTGCGGCGCAGCGTGCGCGGGGTCGGGCTCTGGGTAGCCGTCGGAGCGGCGGTGCCAGTAGATGGTGCTGGCGTCGTCCTAGGTGGAGAGGGCAGCAGGGGTGCCGAGTTATGGGTGACGTCAGGCTTGGGGAAGAAGCAGCAACACAGGGACGGTGCGGTGCTGGTGAGCGCACACACAGAAGTACAGAGGCGCCTCGATGTACGAGTACGATGGCGCCCCTGGGGGCACTTGCGCTCCCCTGCCCCCACCCACAATGCTCTGCTCCTCGATGTTATGCATGGTAGCAACACAACCAGCACCCCCACATCCCAGTTCGCCGTTCCAGACCGCGAATCCAGACCGAATCCGCCCCACAAGCCCCTCACCAGGCCCCTATTTTGGTTTAGGATGGGCTGGTATTCACAACCCCTCACCAGGAACAGCTCCAGGTGCTGCAGGCTGCCGCCCAGTGCCCCCAGCGGCTCCAGGTCGGCGGTGGTCAACTGGTTCATGGGCAGCAGGTCCAGCCGCGTCAGCTGCCGCAGGCACCCAAGCGACGCCAGCCCGCCGCGCGGCCCCCGCGGAACGGGCACGTGGCCGGGCAGGGGCGGCACCGCAAAGGAGCCGGGGCCGGCGGGGGCGAAGGAGCCGGGCCCCGGGGCTGGGGAAGGACCGGAGGAGGCTGCAGCGCCAGGGAGCGCTCCGCGCAGGTCCAGCGGCACTGCTAGCCGCAGGTACATGAGGCCCTGAGGAAGCAGGAGTCAGAGGTCAACGCGTTGAGCTGGTGCGTGTTTCGAGGGAGGAGACAATAATATTGGGGTCCACCCAGCCGCCTACACATCCCACCCGCCTACACATCCCCCGCTCACAGCCCAGCGCCTGCCCCCTCCCGCTCGCCTGCAGGCTACCCCAGATTGACCGCCACCACCTTGCCTCACCGGCATATGGGTCAGGAAGGACAGGTCTAGCAGCGGTTCCGGCGGTGCCGCGCGCCGCCGCCGACCGGCGCCGCCACCGCCTCCGGCTCCCGCTCCTGCCCCACCTCCGCCGCCTCCTGCCCCGCCGCCGCCGCCTGCTGCCTCCTCCTCCTCGGGCGGCTGCAGCGCGTCCAGCAGCATGGCTGGAAGGCCCAGCAGCTGCAGCAGCGGCGCCCCCGACCTGCGCGGCAGCCCGCGTCGCGATAACGACAGGTAAGCAGGAGGGTACGTGGCAGGCCGCGTGCATGCAAAGCCTGCCACAGTGACACATCCGGCAGCCAGACTTCATGCAGGCACCATTGAGCCCCTGCCTGCAGCGCCCGCCGGCACGCGCCACGCCGCACCTGCGCCCGTACTTGTCCTTGTACCGCTGCCGCTCCTTTGCGATATCGCTGCGGTTGATGTTGCAGCGCACCGCCAGCTTCGTTATCCGCGACAGATGCACCGACTCCGACTCCGCCGATGCCGCGGCCGCAGCCGCCATCGCCTCCAGCGCTGAGCTTAGCCGGCGACTGCGCCGCCGGCTGGCAGCGTTTCCGCCCCCGCCGGTGCCACTGCCTGCATGGACTGCCATGGCGGCGGCGGCGGCGGCTGCAGCTGCAGCAGCCTCGGATCCCGGTCCTGGCCCCGCACCGTCGCTGGTACCCGCCAGGTGCTGTTCCTGCTCACTGCGCTGTGACCCTGGCCCCGGCGGCCCCGGTAGCCGCACACGATCCACCACACGCTGCCGGGTCGCGATGCAAAGGTTTCCATGTTCAGTGCGGCAATTCCAGATTAGTCAACAAGCAAGGGGCGGTACGTTGCGTTGGGATACCCGTGCAGGACGCTCTCCACCTATCTTTGCGCAACGCATGTGTGACTGTGCTTGACGCAGCAGCTGCTGGCGCGCACCACACCAACCTGCAAGTGCGGCACGTTGTCATACTTGTCCAGTACGAGTAGCAACGAATTCGCGCACTGCAGGTGGGATGGCACACCGAACAGGTTGTGCAACGGGTAGCGCATGGGAGCCAGGTCGTGGATTCGTCAGGTTGTGCATACAATACAATTGAGTAGTTGCACTGTGCTGTGCGGCAGGCGGAAGTAATCACACATCATGATTTACGGCATGCAGAACGGCATGCAGAACCGGTAGGCGCCCGGCGTTTCCCGGTTGCCACGACAGAGCCAGGTCGCTACAAGAGACCCAGAAAGCGGCACACGCACCGGAAAGGCGTGGATTGAGCTCTGCAGGTCCGACAACACCGTGCGGGGTTCATCCGGAATGACGAACATCAGCTCATCGACCGACCTGTAGCAAGCCGGTGACATCTGAGCAAGGTTGCGGGGTGGGGGCCACGGAACGCCCGACCGCGTGCCTAAACCCAAACTGCGGTCAACCTGCCGGTAGGTGAACGGTCGCGGTGACAGCCCACCGACACGCGCTCGCTCCCTGCCTTTGTGGTCGTGCCCCGTATCATTACAATTATAAGCAAACGCTACATGCAAAGCCCAGCGTGATTTGGGGTCGGCAGGCAGCACGAGACACTCGGATCCGTGAAACCTAGCTTCACGCATTTGGACACGCCTCACCTCCCAAAAATGTTGCGAAACTGTCGGCTCACTAGACGGCTCCGGAGACAGCTCCCAAGCGGCAGATAGGAGCATATCGTCTGCGTGCCCCGGGATTCACTATCGACTGATCAGGATAGGAGGCTGCCGAGGCCCTAATTTCTAGCTTCACAATTCACATTCACAATTGCCATCAAGGATTAGTATACTTTTGTGGTTGTCGCGACGACCATATGCTGGCATGTCCAATTGGGCAAAAAAACTCTACCGCAGTGGTCCCACTTGCCTCAAGACAGTCGCCCAGATCATATATGTGCGTCGCAGAGCCCGCTGCGCCCTCCAACACCAGACTCGTATCCGCTGCTGCTCCGCCTTCTCGCTTCGCTCGCTTGCGAGGTGGCATTTTGCGTTTGGTGCCTTATTTGTTTAGATTCAGTATGAATGCCCTATGTATCAATATCGCGAAAAGCTTTTGAGAAACTGAACGTCAAGTTTGAAAATGCACCCTATGCAGTGCTTCCTTTGCCAAGAATGCTAACAGAATGCGTGTGGCCAGCATCAAAAACCTTATAATAAAACTTGGAAGGTGTCAATCTTGCCCAAGATTGTGATGCAGGGGGTTCGTGGGGGTGGACTCCCGCACCGCTTTTCCCCACGGGCTCTCCCCACCAACCCCAACCCCGACCCCAACCCGACGATTGACGTTGGCTGCGCTCTTCGGGGTAATGGTGCCCCTGTGCCATGACGGTGTCCACACAGTCCCCATCTCAATACCCGCATTCATAAGAATCTGGGGTTTCTTTGCCACTACGGCCGAAGCGCAGCTGCGCAGGGTACCCCAGCGGATCCCACGGCCGCGTCCACCGTGGCATACCGTGGGCACACAGCACGTGCAGATGCACCGAACTACACGTTCCTGCATGGTACAGCGTGCGCTAGAATAGTTTCGAAGCAGAGGCACTTAGCAACCGCACAGACAAGTTGCAACATTGTGGCACGGCGTGCGCGGGAAATTATCCGCTGCTTGTGTTATAGGACTGCGGTCATTGACGCCCCTGCCTTCCTAAGATACGACCCGTGGCTGTATGTCTGGTCATGGCCCGCGCGCCCTGTGCAGCTGTCACGCACAGACAGAATGACAGATATGAAAGCGCCGGTCCTTTCTCGTGCCATACTCCTCCAGACCTCCACGCGTAAAGGTGCCGCACAACACACATCCAACACAACATCCTGCCAACGCACCCCGCACCCCCCCCCCAGAGCTTCCGCTCAGCGCACTCTATTTAACAACTCACAAGTTGCACCGCCGCCGACTTACACAGCCGCCAGCCCTCGCACGGTAGCCAACGACACGTGCTTACGTGCTTCCCGGCAGTCCGCTGCCAGCCTACAGCATCCACCGCCGCATCGGCAGCGCTGGCAAGCCATGTCCTCACGCCGCAGCCGACTTGACGGCCGCCGGTGCCGCCTCCTTGGCCGCAGCCGGCATAGCCATGGCGGCGGTTGCGGCGGGCGCGATGGCGGACTTGGCCGGCTCCGCGGCGGGCGTGGGCACGGAGGTGGCCGGGGACGCGTCAGGACGCACCGTCTGTGAGGTGGGAGGCGCGAAGGCACACATAACGTCTAGTCGGGAAGACAGGGGCGTTGCGCTGCGGGGCTATAGCCTGGAACACCGCACGCCGGGATGCTGAACGGGCCAGGGGCGCGGGGCTTCTGCCAACACAAAACGCACCTCCGCTACCTCAAGGCCGCACGCGACTGTACTGCGTAATGCACGCACCCAACGCAGCTACCGTGTAGCCCCGTCTCCGCACGCACACGCGGTGTATGACTGACTGCATGGCACATCCGCACCCACACCCACGCCCGCGCCCGCACACGAACTCGCACATTCTCACGCACACCTGAGCACCCGAACCCACACTCCCGCACCCACACCCACACACCCGTGCATCCACACACACACACAGAGTAGAAGAATCGCCATAGCAATGAGCCGCGGACATAGCGGCTGAATCTAGGGACCAGCAGGGTTGGGAAGGGTTGGGAGGGTCAAGGGGAGTGTGCGCCAGGGTTTCGGGTCAACGGAGCTGAGGGTGGGATGGGTGCCGGAGCACCCCGGGCGTTTCTCGGCCAAGACCGGCCTGGTAGTCTGACGCGTTTGTGGCTGCCCTTTGGCATAGTCTGCCCTGGCGTCGAGTGCTGGTTAGGTTGTTGTCGAGGCTGTGAAAGGCTGCGGGGTCGCTGGACTCAGCCCCGTAGCCACCTGTCGCTGTGCTGTTGCGTGCGGTGTGTCGTCTGTCCGGTGCTCGTGTTGCTGCGGTGCTGGCCCTCCAGCCTAGAGCTTTGTGAGCCCGCTGGGCCCTGCGTTGTAGTACCAGCAGTAACCCTTCTGAGGTTACTGGCGTGGTCCAGGTTGGTTGGAGCGTCCCCCCGGTGGACTCCAGAGCTTGGCTGCGCTCTGGGCAGGGGAGACGCGTGATAGCGGCAGCGTGTGGCCTAAATGCCTCGCTGTCGCTGGCTGTCCCGAGTACTCGCTCACGAGACTCGTCAGGCCGCCTGTAAACCCGTTGTTACACACACACACACACACACACACACACACACACACACACACACCCTTGTGATCTCTAACACACCCAAACACACACACACACACACACACACACACACACAAGCGCGCCGCCTGCCCTGCCTCGTCCTTTCCTCCACTAGGGAGGAGAGCCGGTTCCTGGGTTGGGATTGGGCGGGCTGCGTGTCTAGTTAGCTTGCTTGCTGCACGCCGTTAGCATTGCCGCCTCTTTTTCTTTGCCATGCCCGTGACACTTTCGCGCTGCCGCCCTTTGCCTGTGCTTCCTCTGCCGCCCGTAGGTGAGACTACGGACAGCGGGCGGGAATCAGGGAATTAGGCGTGCTGGTAAACGTTTTTAGGCGCATGTCACAAGCATATGGGTGCATGTCGGGGTCGGTTTGCTTCGCGAACGCCCGACGGGTTCCAGGCTTTTTCTGCGGGTAAGTATGACTACCGGGGCTACGCGGTACCGTCCAAGGCGTATTCGGTGCGTATCCGTCAGTAACTGCGAGCGATTGCGGGGATTCCTCTCCGTTTCCGTTTACCAACACACACACACACCACCTGAGCCGCGGCAGCACCACTTCTGGGGCTGCGCGGTGGCAAAGGCGGTGGTGGCGCAGATCAACGCGCACACCCCGGGGCCCCAGCCCATCAGCCAAGCCCAGCTATGGCTAGTGCAGGCGCCCTCGGGCGTCCAGCAGTGCGTGTGGGATGTGGTGGCGATGGCGGCGCTTGCCGCCATAGAACACGGCCGGGTGCGGCTGCGCGGGATGACGCGCGCTGCAGCGGCCCAGGGAGACCAAGCGGCGGCGGCGGCAGCAGCACCCACCGAGGCAGCGGCGGCGGCAGCAGCGGGGGCGGATGCTGACCCAGATGAGGTCCCGCCCACGCAGCTGACGCCGCCGCAGCCAGGCGTCAACCACACCGAGCTTGCGTGCGCTCGCGCAGTCGCAGACTTTTGGTCGCGGCTGCTGCAGTTCGCGCAACTCGGTGTGCCCCGAAAGGGCTGGGAAGGAGTTGACGCCACCCACCCGATCCTAGCGGTGATGGACGGGATGCTGCTCTGCGCGCTACCGCAAGCTATGGAGCTGGAGCTGGAGGAGTGACCGGGATCAGCCCTATCGAGTAGAGTGATCACCATAGCAATGAGCCGCGGACATAGCGGCTGAATCTAGGGACCAGCAGGGTTGAGAAGGGCTGGGAGGGTCAAGGGGAGTGTGCGCCAGGGTTTCGGGTCACGGGAGCTGAGGGTGGGTTGGGTGCCGGAGCACCCCGGGCGTTTTTCGGCCAAGACCGGCCTAGTAGTCAGACGCGTTTGTGGCTGCCCTTTGGCGTACTCTGCCCTGGCGTCGAATGCTGGTTAGGTAGCTGTCGAGGCTGTGAAAGGCTGCGGGGTCGCTGGACTCAGCCCCGTAGCCACCTGTCGCTGTGCTGTCGCGTGCGGTGTGACGTCTGTCCGGTGCGCGTGTTGCTGCGGTGTTGGCCCTTCAGCCTAGAGCTTTGTGAGCCCGCTGGGCCCTGCGTTGTAGTACCAGCAGTAGCCCTTCTGAGGCTACTGGCGTGGTCCAAGTTGGTTGGAGCGTCCCCCCGGTGGACTCCGGAGCTTGGCTGCGCTCTGGGCAGGGGAGACGCGTGATAGCGGCAGCGTATGGCCTAAATGCCTCGCTGTCACTGGCTGTCCCGAGTACTCGATCACGAGACTCGTCAGGCCGCCTGTAAACCCGTTGCTACACACACACACACACACACACACACACACACACACACACACACACACACACACACACACACACACACACACACACCAGCCCACCTGGTAGCGCGGCGCCGAGGCGCGCAGGATGCAGAAGGTGGCCCAGTAGTAGAACAGCAGGATGCGCGCCTGGCTGGCGGCGCGCGCGGGGATGGTGGACTTGTCGAACGACAGCCAGCTCAGCACCTGCTCGCCGGTGCGCATGCCGCCGCCGTTGGCGTCCGCCTCGAACTGGTGGGGGTTGGGGTTGTCCAGGTGGGGGGTTGCAGGTGTGGTTAGGTAGGCGATGACGGTGCAGGTGGAGACAGCGTGGGTGTAAGGCGGGTTGTAGGGGCGGGGAATGGGCAGGAAGGGCGGGTGTGGGGCGGGGTGGGGTGGGCTAGTTCATTCCAGAAATCAAAGCGACCATTGCAACCCAAAAACAGGAGTGGTGGAGTGGGGTGGGGTGGGGGGCGTTTCCGGAACGGGTCAGCGAACTGCTGAGTAACGGGGCACGCCCACAGAGGGCAGGGCGTGCGTCGTCGCCGTGCAACATCACCGTACAGCATCGGCATGCGGCCATCAGCATGAAATTATCACACAAGCAGCCGCATGCGGCGCTGTTTCACGAGCGCCCCAACGGTACTGCATCTCAGCAGCTCAGCAGCGTAGCCATCCCTCCCCCATGGTCGCTTCGGTTTCTGGAATGAAGTACCCCCCCACCCCACCCACCCTCCCACCTATCCACCCACCCACCCACCGTGAGGCCGGGGAACTCGTTGACGCACAGCGCCTCGAAGGCCTGCTTGATCAGCGAGGCGCGCGGCAGCCACTTGAACAGCGTGGGCACGTTGTCTGCAGGGCGCGGCGGCGTGGGCGGGCGGCGGTTTGGACGGCGGGTGGTTCAATCCATTCCCCAGTCGAGTCCCAGTGAAACCCCACATTCAGAACCACAGAGCGCGGAGGAGAGGGATAAGGCGGGTGAGAATGCGCGTGGGTGATTGGTGGGGTACGCATGCAACCCAGTAATGATATCCCGATACCCACCCACCCAGGTCAGGCGGAGAGGTGGTATACGGTCGCCCGGGCCATCAGAGGCGTGTGTCCACCGCACCCAGTGACCCACGTGCAGCATAACGCTGAGGACTGCTGAGCGGATCGGAGCGGCGCAGCTGTTGCATAGTTGCACGGTTTTGGCGCGCGGCTCGACCGCACTTTTCACAGCCCCTCCCTCCCTCCCTCCCTCCCACCCACCCGCATTGACGTAGTAGCCTCCGAACACGATCCACACCAGCATCACCGCCGGCCCGATGGCCATGGCCGCCTCCGTGCTGGGGGCCACCGCGCCCACCGCCAGGCCCAGCGCCTGCGTGCGACCGAGTGTGTGCGTTTGTTAGAGAATACAAATGTGTGCGTGTGTGTGTTAGTAAACGGAAACGGAGAGAAGTGTGTGTGTGTGTGTGTGTGTGTGTGTGTGTGTAGGGTTGGATAGGGCCACGTGCAATTGCGTATGCAAGTGTGCATGTGGGCACGTGCGTGTGATTCCGTGTGTGGACACGACCCGAAGACAGGCTGGCAGGAACATGGACGTGTATGGGCAGGCTCGCTCGGGTGCATGTCGTGTGCGGGTCGGTGGCCGCTGGCGCGCACTCCACCTGCGGCCCCGCGGCCCCGCAGCCGCGCTTAGCCCCATCTTGTAGGTTGTAAGAAGGCTTGACGAGGGTACTGGAATGAACTTTGGCCTATTCCACCCCGCCGCCGCCCTCCTTCCCTCCTCCTCCCTCCCTCCCCCGCGCGGTGGAGCCAACGGTAATGTTCCCGCTGCACCATGTACCTGGTCGTCGGCACTTCTTTCTTCAAATTGACCCACACCATCCCCTCGCTCTTATGCATTGGGTTTGGTTTAATTTGGGCTGGTAACCACAACCCCCCCCCCCCAAAACACGCACACGCACACGCACACATATCGCCGCGCACCCCATTACCTGGCTGGTGAAGGACTCGAGCGTGAGGATGCCCAGGAACTTGGCGAAGCGCGGCAGGCTGGGGTGCAGGCCGCACACCGGGTACACGATGGCGCCGAACAGCAGCGGGAACAGCGCGCCTGCGAGCACCGTGCCGTGCCGTGCCGCGTGGGGGGGGGGGGGAGATGTGGGTGGGGGTTGGTGGGTGTGAGGGTGTGTGAGGGCGGGTTGGTCATTCCAGTTCCCGATTTGGCCATTGCGTGGGCCAGCGGGCGGGCGGGCGCGCGGGCGGGCGGGTGCGCGGGTGCGCGTGGGAAGGGAGGATGGCACGGCGGCAGTGGTGCAGCAGGGGCGGCAGGAGGCGGGAGGCGCGATGTGTCCCACATGCCCCGTGCAGTACAGGCTGGACGATTCCCTGCCCCTCCACGCTGACGCCACGCTGACGCCACGCTGACGCCACGCTGACGCCACGCCACTCCAAGCTACTACGCCCATGCCCTCACGCCCCCCCCCCCCCACGCACGTCCACGGCCCCCTCCCCGCCCATCAACGAACCACGCCGCAAGCCGCACGCCCCCCTCTAGTCGCCGGCGCACTCAACACGTTTTCTTCGACTACTTCAACCTAACGAGCATTTCGTTGATCCACTTAACTGCATTACTCAACTCCGCTTCCTTTAGATTGGTTTAGTTTGGGCTGGTAACCACAACCCCCCCCCACGCTCACCTCCTCGCTCTTATGCATTGGGTTTGGTTTAGTTTGGGTTGGTAACCACACACACACCCCGCCCCAACCCCCACAGGACAACCGCCACCCACCCACGGGCAGCTCCGCCGCCAGCTTGGCGGACAGGTACGGCAGGATGCCGTACGCGCCGCGCGCCCGCTCGCGCGCCACGATGGTGCGCTCGCGCGGGAAAATGTTGAGCGTCTTGACCAGGCTGGCCATGGCGGTGTTGATGGAGGCCACCTGGTTTGGGGGGGGCGGTTGCGGTTGCGGTTTGGTGGTTGCGGTGTGGTTGCGGTTGTGGCGGTTGTGGAGGCGGGCACGGCGGGCACGTGGCAGGTGCATGGTTCCAGGATGGCGATGGCGGTTTGCGTGCCTCGAGGCCAAGTGCCAACCCTGCAATTCAACGAGCCACCACCTGAACCCACAGCCATCGCCGCCCCTGCCCGCGCCGCCGGGCGCTCCCCCAGCACCCACAGTCCAGTCCAGTCCCCAGTTGTGGTTTAGGATGGGCTGGTATTTACAAACCCCCACATCGCCCCCTGCCCCTGCCCCTGCCCCTGCCCCTGCCCCTGCCCCTGCCCCTGCCCCTGCCCCTGCCCCTGCCCCTGCCCCTACCTGCAGCAGCCCCATGCGGTCCTGGATGGAGCTCTGGCCGGTGCGCATGCGGAAGAAGATGGCGCCGAACACGATGGCGGAGGACAGGTTGGACATGGCGCGGGAGAAGTTGGTGGCGCGGTCGCGGACCACCTGGGGATGGGGGGCGGGGAGGGGGAAGGGGAGGGGGTGGGAGTGGGGGTGGGGGTGGGTGGGGCGGTTGGCTGGGCAGGCGGGCGGGTGGGCGGAAGGGTGGTATGGGTGGGTGAGTTGCAAGGATATGTGGCGAAGTGGTAGAACAAGAACAGGGGGTTGGGTGGGTGGATGGGTGGGATCCGGGCGGGGGGCATTCGGGGGTGGGGGCCGTTAAGATACATGGTGCAGAGGTGGGGCAGAGGGAGAGGACGGCGGTGGGTGGATCCAGAGGGGCAAGTGCATGGGCAGGTGGCAGGTAGAGTAGGTGAGGGAATGTGCACAACACGCCATGTGCACCAGCACTAAAAGTCCAAGGCAACCCAAATGCCCAACCCCACACACATACGCACCTGGCGCCAGGAGCGCACCAGCAGCAGCCGCAGCTGCCGCAGCGGCCCCGCGCGAGGCAGCTCCGCCGCCCGCCGCATGACCAGGTCCGTGCTGGCGGCGCGCGCCATGTCCTTGCTGCTGCTGCTACTGCCAGCCGCCTTCTTGGCAGTAGCGGCGGTTGCAGCGGCTGTAGCCTCCTTGGCGCGCCAGGCAGCCACCAGCTTGTTCAGGCGCGCCCTGTGGTAATGAGTAAAGGGACGCGGGTAACTCGAATGAAAGCGGCAACGCGCAAGCCGTCTGGCTAACCGCCTCGCCCCTGGCCTTGTGACGTTGAGGTCCTAATCCGCATACCGCAACCTCCAACGACCTACACCGACACGCCCACACAGCGCGTGCGCATGCAAACACACCGCACACTCGCCCCGCCCCTCGTCATTAATTTAAATGCATGGAACCCCCTCCCCACGCACCCGCCCGCCTCTCCCCGCCTCGAAGGCCCCTGTTTGCGCTTCGTGGGTGTAGTCGGCTTTGGTGTTCGCCCGGCATATAGTCCTCGCAACCCCACGTGACGAAAACCCTGCACCCTTTCCCCCTGTCTGTTGCGAACGGGAGTGGCCTACCCCCGCCTCCAGCTCCAGCTCCAAAACCCGGCCCCCAGATTGGGCTGGTATTATACAATCGCCCCCCCAGTGCGGCCCCCCCCCTACGCCCCCCCTACGCCTTCTCCTCCTGACTGTAATGCGTGTAACCCCCGGAATGTGACGGACGAGCTTCATTATATCTGTGCTGGGTTTGGTCGGGCGGTTTGGGTGACACGGGGCCTTGGTCGGGTGGTCTGGGCGACGGGGAGCTTAATTCGGGACGGGGCAACTGTCGAGTGTTCTCCGTTGTTAGCAAAGGCCCCGCTCTCCTCCTCACTCTTCCGCATGGATGTGGTTTGATTGGGCTGGTATTTACCTCCCCCCCCCACACACACGTGCGCATGTGCCTACGCATGCTGCACGCACAGTGTCGACCCTTCCTCTCCTTGTGCTTTCCTAACACACACACACACACACACACACACACACACACACATACACACACACGCACACACACACACACACACACACACACACACGCGCGCGCACCTGCTGTCCGCCTCCGCCTCGGGCGAGGCGAAGTCCAGGCTGATGAGGTCGGCCAGGAACTCGGCGGGGTTGTAGTGCTCGGGGCAGTGGTGGCCCAGGGCCTCAAAGTGGGCCAGCGCCTGGGTGGGCGGGCGCGGCGGGCGCGGATGCGGCGTGCGGGTGCGGCGGGTGCGGGTGAAGCGGCGGGTGCGGCGTTGGGCGGTTGAGGTAGGCACGAGCGGTTGCGGTTGCGGGTGCGGGAGCGTGGGCGGGCACAGGGGTTAAGTGGGGTTGTGGTGACCAGCCTAAACCGATCTGGGGATGGCCGTTGCTGCGAGGGGGGGCTGCAGCTGCTGCTCATGTGCGTGTAAGACGCAACCACCCGGGACACATATGGCTGCGCACACGCAGGCGCGTTCGTTTGCCGACCCGCCCACCCAAACCAACCAACCAACCAACCAATCCACCACACCGCACCCGTGGCCGCCCGCCCGCCCGCCCGCCCGCACCCACCCACCCACTCACCCACCCACCCACCCACCCACCCACCCACCCACCCACCCACCCACCCACCCACCCACCCACCCACCTGGTCTGCCGGGCCGCTGTACACGGGCTGTCCCTCCGACAGCAGCACCTGCGAGCCGTGCCGGGGGGCGGCAGGAGGGTGGGTGTGTCGGGTACGTCAGATGCGGCAGATGCGTGCGTGCGAATGGGTGTACATGTGCCATCCCCATCCCCATCCCCATCCCCATCCCCATCCCCATTCCCATCCCCATCCCCATCCCCATCCCCATCCCCATCCCCATCCCCAACCCCATCCCCATCCCCATCCCCATCCCCATCCCCCTAACATCACCCCCCACCAGCTGCCACCCCGCCCCCCCCGCTGGCCCCCCCCCCGCACCAGGTCATCGAACATGGCGAAGATGGAGGAGCGGGGCTGATGGATGGACGCCACCACGGTGTGCCCGCTGGCGGCCAGGGACTTGAGCGTGGACATGACCTGAGCGGGCGGGGGCGGGGGGCAGGGGCAGGGGCAGGGGAATGGGCAGGGGGCGGGGTGGGTGTGTGTGGAAGAGCACCGTGTGTGTATTGCTGTGTGGCATGTGAAGAGGGGAAGCCCGGGGCAGTGCGCGGTGTGCAGCCAGTGTTGTGGGTGAGGACATGACTTGCATCAGTCCAACCCACCCCAACCTCACCATCCCTTCCCCTCCTCGCCCTCCTCCCCTTCACTCCCCCTATGGCTTTGGGTTCTGGAATGAACTACCCCCCTTCCTTTAGATTGGTTTAGTTTGGGCTGGTAACCACAACCCCCCCCCCCATCCCAAAGCACACACACCGCCCAGCACCCCTCTTTGCCTGTGCTCCGCTCGGTGGTTTTGTTTCTTGGTTGAAAGTGGGCTGGTACTTACACATCCACACCCACACCCGCACACCCCCCACCTTCTCCGCCTGGAAGCTGTCCAGGCCGGTTGTGGGCTCGTCGCAGAAGATGAGCGAGGGCGAGCCAACCAGCTCGCAGCCGATGGACAGGCGCTTTTTCTCGCCTGGGCACAAAAAGGAACACGAGGAATAGAGGAGGCACATACTTTTATGCTATACGTTCATGAACTAATTGTCGCGTCGATGCCGTGGGCCTGATAACCGCAACCTCGGCCTCGCCAACCGTTTTTCCATGGTACTCACCTCCGCTCAGGCCACGCGTCTTCTCGTCGCCCACGCACGTCTCAATGGCCTTTGCCAGGCCCAGCACGCCCACCTGTGATGTGCGGGGTGGGTGGGTGGGGGGGGAGGGTGCACGGGGTCGTTCACACCGGAACCAAAACAGGGGGCGGGGGCAGGCCGGAAACCCTGCCTTGCTATTGTGACCCCGATACCTACTCCTGGCCTGGTGGCGCAGCTGTCCTTTCGACACCCTGGCTGCTCTCAGCTTCATGGCCGGGCAAGGGCTACCCACGCCGACACCCCATACCCACGCCCCATACCCCACGTCCCACGCCCCACGTCCCACGCCACAGCTGGCTTTTACACCCACCCTGCACCACGCCGGGAGTGGGCCGACACACCCATTCCCCACCCTCCCTTGCCGGCGATGTGCGCGTGTCGCATATGGCAGGTCCGGCTGGTTTGGTGTGATGCAAGCAATCGGCTCTCTCGGTTCTTAGGCTGTGCACGCTGACACGCAGCACAGAAACACACAGCCCCAAACACACACGGACCCCGGCACGGCACACGCTGACACGGACCAGCTGCTTGACGTAGGCCTCCCGCGCCTCGGCGCTCATCTGCTGCGGCAGCCGCAGGTCAGCCGCCATCTTGAGCGTCTGTGGCAGCGAGGGCGTTGCGGCAGTGCGGAGGTGGCAGTGAGGAGGCGTTGTGTGTGTGTGTGTGGATGTGCGCGGGCGTGTGACCACGAGCGTGCATGGATGCGTGGAAGCACAGGCCCGCACACGGTAGATGTGAAGTGGGTGGAGGCGGCGGTGGGCGAGAAGCTGGCTGGCTGGCTGGCTGGCTGGCTGGCTGGCTGGCTGGCTGGCTGGCTGGCTGGCTGGCTGGCTGGCTGGCTGGCTGGCTGGCTGGCTGGCTGGCTGGCTGGCCGGCCTGCCAACGCACATCCCGCCCATAGCCTGGCGGTAGCATCAACCTGCCCCGCATCGCCGCCAACCACCCGCCAACCCCAGCCCCCATCCCTTTCCCACCGCAGCCCATGTCCGCCTGTCCAGCCACTGCAGCTCCCTCACCCCCACTGTTATGGACATGCGCAAAATGCATATGTGAAGTGCGATTCGGGATGGACGGCGGTGTCGTAGGTAGCAGGCAACAGCGAATGTAGCTGACATCCGCGGCTACCGCCTCTGCTCACAGCGCTGTCAGTTGTCCAGCCCGAAATATGCCAACGATTCATCCCATCACCCACCCCCTACCCCTGCCTCCTACCTCCTGCACGCTAAGCATGGAGTAAAAGAGGTCCTCCTGCTGAACAAACGCCTGTGCGCGCGCGTGTGAGAGAGGAGCGGGAACGGGGGAGAGCGACATGCACTCAGACAGGGAGGCGCGGCGCGGCGCGTGGGTAGGTTGTGTGTGTGGGTACCGTACACGATGCACAAAGCACGGCGGCAGGTGCTGTCGGCAGGGCGGCGTGTTGGAGGGGAGCTACGAACGGGGCGCGTGTGAGGGCCCGTCGTCCCTTGGGCCCCGGCACACGTGGCCGCCGCCCGGCCCCGCGGCCGCCCGGCTGGCGGTGGCCCCACCTGGCGGTGGCCAGCCTCGTCAGCCGGCGAGCCGTTGACCAGCAGGCTGCCGGTCAAACTCAGTTTGGATCCGGCCGGCACGCGGCCCGCCAGGGCTGTCAGCAGGCTGGTCTTGCCGCTGCCGCTGGGGCCCATCAGGCCCACCAGCCTGCGGCGGGTGTGGCAGGGAGCGGCGGCTGTCATACGGTATACACACACGCATACACACGAGATTGAAGAACAACCAGGTACCCCCACCAAGGCGCACGAGTGAGACACGCAAAGCAGGCGCGCTAGCCCTGCCGTCGTCATACCCCGCCCCCCGCCCCGCCGCCCGCGCACGCACCGGCCGGGGCGAGCCACGCCCGACACGCCCTTCAGGATTTGCTTGGTGCTGCCGTCCTTGACCTTCAGGTCGCAAGTCAGGTTGGTCCACAACAGCTCCACCGGCTCTACGACGTCGTTGGCCAACACCTTCTCAAACTGCAATGGGGCCACAACGCCGGCACCGCCCGTCCCGGTTGCAGGTTGTTCCACAACGGCACACGCAAAGCACGGCAAAGGGGCCTTCCCTTGCAGAAGCGCGCGTGTTGCTGGGCTTCCTGGCATGCGGCGGCTTCTCCATCCTGCTGCAGATCGTGCTGGTGTTGGCGCTGCTTCAGGCCTCTGTCCTCAGCTGTCCGCAGGCACCACCGTGACCCTCTGAAGCACCTCGGACCCCGTCAAGCCCCCCTTTTCCCCCGGGCACCTTGGCCTCCAGTTTCTGCTCAGAGTCCGACGTGTGAAGCTTTGACTGACGTGCATTGCGGCGGCGCCCAGCGATTGCCCGCACGCCTGCCAATCCCAATCCTAGCGGAATGCCGATTTGCGGAGGCGCACAGATCGCCGCCGTGCCTAGCAGGAAGCCTAGCATGTTTAGCTGTTTGGGTCAAGTTGGTCGGCCAATGCGGCTGTCCCGACGAAAGGAAAACGGTTGCAAGTCTCGGTAAATCTTCCTCACGAAGGTTTGCCAATCAAGGCCTCTGGTCCAGCGATATGAAAACTCTATTACGCAGATCTAATTGTGAAACTGCGTAAGGCTGCGGAAAAGGCTGGCTGGCATTCCGAACATCTCGATATAAAACTTCCATCCCCGATTGCTGCGCATGCTGCGCCTTACTGCCCGTGCTTTGGATGATTGTGGAAAGCCATTCAGCATTTTAAGAGTTCAAGGGACCCCAGTCCGCGACAACTGCCCTTCCAGCTTGCACAGTCTGTACCGCCTCGGGGCGGTCACGGCATCCGGCTTGCCCGCAATACCCACGCGCTTCGCTCACCGAGACTGCTACGCACTCTTCGCGTCCCGCGCCGCTTCGACAAATTTTTCCAACTTCCTGGCCGCTGCCTCAATCTTGTCCTCGCACCCAACATAGCCCCGACGCCGCAGCTCTGAGCTCAGCGCCGCCACCAGCCCCACCACCGCCGCAAGGTCCCTGTCCGCGCCCCCGCCACCGCCTGTTGACGACGCTGGAGCGGACCGCTGGACCGGCCGCGTGGGCTGAGAAGCCTTGGGTGAGCTTTGGGAGGTGGACGCAGCGGGTCTTGTCCTGCTGCTGCTCCCAGGGCTCTTGACCCGAGAGGGCGCTGCTGCTGCGGCGGCGGCTTCCGCAGCAGCGAGCGCCGCCACCGCGGCGCGCGCCCTCGCCGTTGCCGCGGCGGCCGCCGCAGCCGCGGCCGCGGCGGTCTGCGCCAATCGCACCGTGCGCTGCGGCACTTGCTCACCCGCCAGCGCGTAGCGGAACGCGCCACCGTCGCCCGCACGCACCGAGCCCGGCTCCTCATCCTCACCCGAACCCGCTGACACCAGCGAGCAAGCAGCACCCGCCACTCCAGCAGACGACTCCGCCACTTTCTCCACGCCCGCAGCCCCGCCTAGCGCCCCCGTCTCAGCCACCGCCGCCGCCGCCGCCGGCTCCGCAGGCGGCACCACTGCCGCGGCGCCGCCGCCACCGGCCTGCAGCGCCTGCAGTGGCCCAGGCAGCAGGCCGCCTGCCGGGCTCAGCAGCCCCCACAGCGCCTCCCTCGCGTCCTCTGAGTCCGCCGCCAGGCTGCGAGCCGCCTCTAGGCTCATGCCGCGCCCCAGCCGGTCCGGCGGCTCGGCCACACCTTCTGATGGTGCTGATGGTGATGCTGGCACTTCTGTTGCCGGGTGCTCCACCCGCTGCTGCGCGCTTGGCAGGGGACCCGGTGCTGCTGGTGCTGCCGGCGCTGGGCTGGGCTCTGCGCTGGAGCTTGCCGCTGCCTCGGGCGTTGCCGCATCTGCGTCCGAGCGCCGTTGCGACCCCGCCGCCGCGGGCATGCCGCTACTGGCACTGCGGATTCCCACTGTGCCCGCCGCCAAATCCACCGCCGCAGTCGCGGTGCCGTATGTCACCGCCCCAGGCTCTGTCTCTGCTGCGTCACCGCCCGCGCCTGCCACAGCCGCACCCTCGCTGCTGCTGCTGCTGCTGCTGCCGCCGGTGCCGGTGCCGCCGCCGCTGCCTGCAGCCGCCGCTGCCTGGGACCCCTCCTCCGCGTCCTCGGGCAGCTGCGTGGTGCGCTGGCGGCTGAAGATGCGACGCAACCCGGCAGCGTCCTCCCCAGCGCCGCCGCCACCCCCGCCGCCGCCATCGTCCAGGGAGCCGCCGGAGGCGAGCGGCATGGTGGCATCGCTCGTGGGTGGCGGCGCGGACGCCGATGCAGTGGATGGCAAGGTGGGCTGTGGACTGGAGGTGGCGGTGGAGGTGGAGGTGGAGGTGGAGCTTGCGGAGCTTACGGCGCTGTTGGTGGGGCTGGGGCTGCGGCTCGGCGAAGCCGGCGGCGGTGGCACGATGATGACGCCCCTGCTGCCGCCGGCTTCCCCGGCCCTGCTGCTGCGGCTGCCGTTGCTGTTGCCGTTAGCGCCACCTACACCTGCCACGCTGCTGGCGCCGCTGTTGCGCGCCTCCCGGCCTAATGCCCCTGACGCCGATGCCCCGTCCACTACGGCTCCTACTTCTGCTGTAGCGGTGGAGGGCGCAACAGAGGCGGCTGCGGTGCTGCGGGCGCTGTGCTGCTGCACCACGCGGGCGGCCAGCTGGGCGTCACCCCGCCGCACCCGGGCCAGCTCGTCCTGCAGCAGGCCTGGGGTGGGTGGGTGGGTGCGCAATGAGGAAGTTAAAAGGGTGAGACCAGGAGGACGAGATGGCGAGCTTGGAGTTTAAGGAAGGGAGGCAACAGGCGTGTGCAGGTCTGCTGCTGCGCGTGAACCACGTGTAGCAGCCAGCAGTCCTGACCGCGCGGCACGTTCACATTGTATCAGCGATTCTACGGATTCACTCAAAACGTCTTATAAATAGATAGACCGCCGCCGCCGTCGCCGAACTTACGAATGTAGATCTGCAGCTTTTCCGCCAGAGCCACATTGTTCTTGCCTGCAGCCGGCAAAAACAAGATTGCAGCACCACCGATGTTCAAGCTCGGGGAGAGCTGAATGTGCGACACAATCAGGAGACCGTAGCGGCGGTCACGCGTCATGAAAGCAGTTGCACGTTCACAGGCACACAGGCCCCGTCCCCTCGTTCGACCGAGCCAGCGGGTCCAGCACCACGCCACTATTCGCACCCTCAAGCCAGGGGCCGGCACCCTGGGCTGTGTGGCCCCAGCCCCGGCGGGCGTACCTCGGGCGATGTTGCGATTCAGGGCCTGCGATACCAGCCGGCGCGTCTACAGCAGGACCAGTTGCGTTAGGTGCGGTGGCGGTAAATGAATGAGCCACATGTCTGACGTCACGCCAGCCGTAACACACGCACGGACCGATGACTCGTGAGCGTATCCAGCACCGCACCGCATGCATGGCCTTTTGCGATTTTTTTCCTTTTGCTCTCTAGCAGAGAGTAAAAGACCAAAAGAGACAGTGCAGACACCAATCACTGTACCGCAGCTCGGCGTCCACACACCTGTGACTCCACAGGGTCGGCGGGCGCCTGCCCGCCCTGGTGCACCCTGCTATTGCCGCTGCTGCCAGTGCTACCACCAGCCCTGCTTGCCGCACCGCTCGGTGCAGTGTAGCGATCACCGGGACCGCTGCCACTGCTGCCGCTGCCGGAGCTCCGCCGCTGCCCCTGTGCGGACCCCGGGACGGGCCCTGCCCGGCTCGCAGATGCTGCTGAGCTGGCACCCTGCTGCTGCTGCTGCTGCTGCTGCTTGTACTGCTCCAGGTTGTCGAGCCGTGCGAGAAGTCGCTTGCTGCGCTGCGTGCATGCCTCAGCTGCAGCGCCGAGGAGGGAGTGGAAGGAAAGGGGCGTTTGGCACGGTCTGATACAACTTCAGGCCAGAGTGACTAGAGGGGTGGGGGCCTGGCACCCGTGCTGCCTTTTATGCGGCCCCTTACCTATCTGCAATGACTCTTGTTTCTCTGCCTCCAGCAACCGGAGCTGCGCCTCCAGCAGCACTTCGGCCTGCTGACGCAAACTGCTACCTTGCGATGCTCTAGGCCCCGCCTGGCCAGCAGCCGTGGCAATCGCCCGTCGCGCAGCAAAACTTTTAAGTTTGAATGAACAAGGTGTGTATAGTGTGGCCGGTCGCTGCTGAGTGCCACCGCTGGCGAAAACTGCGGAGCGCATCCTCGCGCGTTTAGTTTTTTTGCTGCAGACTATGTATGCATTTCTTCAAGCTACATATAATGAGTTTAGCGATGCAGCATTACGCGTTAAAGTCTGGCGCGATATGTGCATGCGGAAGTGCGGGACACTTGTCACCCGATGCCCCTATCGAAGCCGTCGCCTTTTTCCCTGGGTGCTCCGCAAGCGCCGCCCTGGGCCTTGCCCACGGTACATTCCACATCCTTCCCCCTTGCATGCCTTGGAGGCTGTGCCAACAAGGGCCGCACCGTGAGGCTACGATTGTGTCCCAAACTGAACCTAACCAGTGCGTAGACCTACCCGCCCCTGCACCCGCGTACTGTGCGGCCCCCCGTCCCTTGCATGATAGTCATTTGTTTTACACCCACATATCTCGCTTGTGGGGCTATCCCTCCAATTGTAATCTGCATCCATATCTCGCACTTGTTTGCCAGAGTCCTTGCAGCCCCTGGCCCGCGGAGTGCCGGGCGCAGGCGCCTGTGCGCCCATCGTCTTGTAAATTACACCAGCCAGCCAGGACTAACGAAACGTAAAACACCCAGCACGATGCCAAGCCTACATGCACATTGCATACACTAGCTGGCTCACCCGTCATGGTGCTGCCACATTTTGGTTGGGCGAATCTCACCGGCCTTACTTAGATCCCCCCGCAGCACAGGAGCGCTGTGTGCAGACAATAGCAGAACCCACCAGCATCTTAAACCCACCATCATTCCAGAACCACAGGGAAGCAGCATTTCCGCGGAGCCAGCCTTCATCCCCTACGAAATTCTGTAGGCATTACGCAGGCACGCGCCCAGACTCGCTCGCCACGTGTTGCAGCGCCCATCATACTCCGTCTCGGCATATTAAACCCCGCCCCACGTCTCACGCCACGGGCCCACGGCCCCCGCCTCACGCCACGGCCCCCGCCACCCCCGCCACAAGCCCAGGGCCCTGTGCCCAGCCCCACCCGCCCATGACCATGGGACCGTAGTAGCCTCCGTCTTCCTAATTAAAGTAGTATATCAGGATGCAACCGAACAGCGGCAACCCTCACTCGTCTTGGCGCGCTAGGTCGGCGCTGTAGCTGCCCCGCGTACTTCCGCAGCGGAACGCATACATCAAGCTTAAACCCTGCTGCGGCGTGGGATGACCATAGGCCCTCCACACATTGTCGTGCACGCAAAAAAAAACAGTAACCATCACCCACCAGCCACTCAAAGCCCGCATACACCATGCAACGCATCGTGGATGTAATACATATGCGGATTTATTGGTGCGCCAAATACCATGCGCCAGTTCACAGCAGCCCCACCCCGGGCCTCGAAACTTGAGCGTGAGCATGGAGGCTCGAGCGCTCACGGATATCATGCATCAGGGGAGACGTCGCGACAAATGTACGACCCCGAATTGTGCAAAGTTTAGGCAATCAAGGACTGTTCCCGATATTATGCTCAAACCCCATACACCGCAACAAACGCACAATGTCATGGCAGGACTTTAATGCCGTACAGCCAAATCCTCGTCCTTTCCACGCGCGGTGCATGAACACCGTCGCCAAATCTGGCGACCGACGCCCAGCAACCCATGTGCCCCCACCCCGCCACCGCTGATGGGCCACTTGCAAGCGCACGCGCGGCTGCAAGGGACACCCGCCTGCACGCGCACACAACGCGCGCTGTCAAACCTTTCAAGTGAGGCGCGCCCGCACTACTGCCACGTTGCGATCTCACGAGGCAACAGGATGGCTCGGTGCCACGTCTGGGGGCCCTAGCGGCTCGGTCAGTCTCGTTACGGGAGAAGGAACGCACACTTCCATTTCTGTACCACACACACACACACACGTTCTTCACTCACGCCCTCACGATACTGACGTCAACGCAGGCCCAGTTGGCCACAGCCCAGCAGCCACGCGCGGTCTCACGCCCCGTATCAATGTGGCAGTTGATAAGGAAAGCAAGTTCAGCACCTCTCCAAGTAGTAGCGCGACCCAAGAATCTCCGCAACCTCCAAATTACCCTTGGCATTACCCTGAAGGCCAGATTCCGAGTGCCTCGATGCGCCCCGCCAACCCCAGCCGTACGTAGTAAGGTAGTAAAAATAGATATCCCCGTACAACAGCAACAGCCGCCTTTGGAATAAGTTACAGACACACTTGCAAGCTAAGTAACAACAACAACAACACCTGGCGGCCATTGCGGGAGTCGTGGCGAAAACATCCAAAGCCGTTGCCATCATTTCTAGATGCGGCAGTACCCACCCATCCGCAGTCGCCGTGTCACGCACCCTCATGTATGTGCAGCAGCAGTCAGTGCAGTTGTACATACCAATAGTGGTTATGAGCACCGCTCCACTTGCGCCACAGGGTCTAGCAGTTCATCTCCTCCTCCGCAGAGTGTAAGAGTCATGCATACCGCCCGACAAGGGCGCGCCTAACGCAAAGCTCTCTCGCATGCATCCGACCAAAACAGGGGGGGTGATGCCCCCAAAATTGTCTAGGCTCTCGAGCTGCTCGGCGCACAACGTGTGCGCCCACGCCGCAGACCCGGACCATGCAACAACGAACCTCGGCCGTATGGTTGTCACCACTCTCTCTCTTTCTCAACCTCCCTCCCACTCCATCTCCTCTCCGTCACGAGCAGTACAGTAAGCGGGGTGCATGGCTCATTCCCCATTTGCGTCATACGCGGTGTCTTTGTCACGGTACTGGATACAAGCGCTGTTCGAACTCGTCACTCGGTCAAAACTGGTGGGAGCACATCCGTTCCTACGTTCAAATTTAGGGCATGCCTGCCCCCCCCCCCGCTCTCCATCCGCTCTAACCCACGCCACGCCTGCTGGCATATTGCTTCGCATAGCATCCACCTCCACTCTGTGGAACGCAGTCTTGAAAGTCAGACTCTCTCCTCTCGTGTCTTCGGTCATCATTAGCCGTGTGGCCGCCAAGTGCGTGTCTGCCTGCCCTATCCCATGCGCATCATCAATCAGCAGGCCCCTCCACTCACAGGTCTCGCCTCTTTGCTTGCTTGCTTGGGCATAAGAAGTTTACGACCAGCACCCTTCATTCAAAATCTATCCTCCAGGCAGACCGCAAAAAGCAAGCAGCAGCCACTTGCGGCAAGTAAGCTTATGACCGCGACCCAGTCCTGTGCGGCCGTCAAACGTGATTGATGTTATTCCGTTTTTTCCTGTGCTGCTGCATCGTCATGGTACCTCGCTGGGGCGTGGCAGTGGCGCGCGTGCGCTTGCCGCCCACCATGCATACCGCAAGAGCTCCACCATCTAGACCGGCAATAGATAGGCCCGGTCTTATTGGCCCGGTCTTATTACCGTTGGGCGTTTCCGGCATCCTCATTATGCGTCGCAAGCGCAACGCCGTGCGCAACCACCCTTCCCACACATAAATGCGGTGTGTCCACAGGGACAGAATGAAGAACCTCAAATCGTGTGAAGTAACCCCGACATTCCCAGGCGCCAATCAAGATAACCAATGAAGCCACACTTACTGGCACTACCGCATGTCACAGGTCCCCAGCCAGCCGCCAGGCGTGGCGCGTAACCCACCAGTGCGTATTGGTATGTGCAAATCATCGTCACGAGAGCCGGCATATAATTTAACTTTAACCCCTGCAGGTACCTGCGCATATATAGCCTCCTTCTCGCCTTGCCCCCTACCCCCCCCAAAGTTTGGGCTGGTAACCACAACCCCCCCAAACACCATCCATGGATGGCTACCCCCCAAAGCCCCATTGCCGTGACATCCCAGCCCCATAGCTTCATGATTATAGAAAAGCAAAGCCCGGACTGCTGGCACTGCGCGACGCTGCCAGCCTTACTACTGCAGCGGTTGGTTATCACGCACACTAGTGTAAAACCAGCGCCAAATCCTTGGCTGGGTCTACACACAGTAAGTTACCCACGCTTGCTTTACTCGGCCTCTTTCTAATGTTGGTTGCTGATGCTATTGATATGCTGTTGAGGGTGCTTCAGCCGGTGGTGGCGCCGCCAGCACGCAGCATCCCAAGCAACAGCAGCACTCACATTCACATCGCGGCGTCTCACTGGCTGGGCACTGTATGTGCGCGTGCCTGTGCGTACGTACGCCGGCGGCGGAGTGAAAGTGGGCAAGCGGCTGCGAGCGCGAGCTAACATTACGGCTGCTGGGCGTGTGTGGGCAGGTTGGTGGATGTGGAAAGCGCGGTGCGTGAAAAGGCGCTCGCGGAGCCTCCGCCGCCTCCACCTCCACCACGTCGCAGCTGCTGCTGCTGCTGCTGGCCCGCCGCCGCCGCCGCCGCCGCCGCTGCTGCCGCCGCCGCCGCTGCCGCCACGGGGCTGTTGGCCGACACCTCGCGCATGCGTGCCTCCAGCTTCATGAGCGCGCGCACGATGTGGTTGAAGGTGGGCCGCGCGGCGGGGTCGTGCGCCATGCACAGCTCACCCAGCTTGCGCAGGGGCTTGGGCACGTTGGCGGGCCTGTAGGCAGACAGGCAGGTAGGTGCGTGGATGGATGGGTGCTCAGGGCCGGCAGATGGAGGCAGGTATGCGAAGGGGTGCGTGTGGGTGAGATGATAGGTAGGAGCCCGGGCGGGTCGCAGCTAGCTACTAGCGGCGCGGTGAGAGTGCAGGTGTGCGCCAGCAGGAGATGGATGGACAAGAAGATGGACTGGATTGGTTTCAAAGGCGCCCATCGCATGCATGCATGTGCGCGTCCCATGCACTTGAACGGTATGAGCGCGCCTCGCGACTGGGCGTTATGCATGGATGCATATGTGCCTGATGATCAGGACCCAGCTGCGAGCAGGATATAAACTCATCAGGCCGTGCGCGCCCCACCCACCACTCGAGCTGCAGCTCGTTCCTGGCAACCGCAAACATAACGGCGAAGGGGTTGAGGTCCTCGTACGGCAGCTTGCCGGTGGTCAGGTGCCACGTCAGCACGCCGAAGGAGAAGACGTCGGAGGCGGAGCAGATGCTGCCGTTGAAGACCTCGGGCGCGGTGTAGATGACGGTGCCCCACTCCTCCGCCGACACGATGGCGGGCTTGCCGTCGGACAGCGGCCGCGACACGCCGAAGTCCGAGACCTGCAGGTCGGTGGCATGTAGCGGGGGGGGGGGGTGGCACGGGGCGTGTGGCGTGTAGCGTGGGGGCGGTGGGCCGCGTCACTACTGCTGGCACGAGCGGGATGACATGCAGTTGGGGGTGAACGGGGCCGACTCGCCATTCCTTACTTGGAATGAACAGGCAGGTAGGGCGGCAGTGCGTTGGGGCGCATGCATGGGCGTCAGCAGCATCTATCAAGGACAGCCGCTGGGTGTGGCCCATACATACCGCCGGCACGCACGAGCATGAGCTAGTGATGCTCGCACCCACGTACGTCCTGGCACCCACGTGTCCTCGCTAGCACCCAGCCACGCACCTTGGCGGAGAAGCCGCGGAGGTCGCGAGTGGCGTTCCTGAGGAGGACGTTGGCTGCGTGCGCAGAATACATGGCGGGTGCGTGGGGGGCAAGGGTAAGATCAGCGTCGGCAGGTCAGTTTGTGCTGGGCGCAGGGGCCGCTGTGATGAACACAAAACGAACCTATGCACGACATTATATACAAAAGCGCCCGATGGCAAGCTAGGCAAGCAGCGTGCTGTTCTCGCCAGACAGTCGACGCCCGCCCATCTACCCAGCAGCTCCCCCCCATACAACTAACCACCCAAGCAGCCCCACCCATGCAGCCCCTGGGACACACGCACGCACCCGGCTTGAGGTCGCCGTGCACCAGGCCGCTGGCGTGCAGGTGCGCCATGCCCTGCGCCACCTCCACCAGCGTCCGCACCATGCCCCGCACGCGGTGCCGCTTCTCCAGAGTGGAGCTGCCCGGAGTGAAAATCCCGCCGCCGTGAATGCAGCGGTGTAGCGAGCCGCGGTCCATCACTGCGGCGCGGCACCGGACCCGGAGGGTGCGTGGTTGGAACATGCACATAGCACAGTTTCCCCACACGCCTTCGCACACCAGGCGGCGCATGTCGCAAGGGCCATTGCAAGACACGCATGCATGCAGGTGTGAGTGGCGGCACAGCCTCCCGCAGCCGCAGCAGCTCTGGGCCCTGCATACGTACGGGCATGCCAAATAGCCAAACACACACGCGCCCGCCGCTAGCTCACCCTCCATGATGACGACTGTGAGCCACTGCCCCGGCCGCGCGCCGATGTGCGTCAGCACGTCTGACATCTGCAGCACGCAGGCCAGCGGGCCGCAGCCGCGCACCTCCACGGCGCCGCCCAGGTCGAATGAGTCGTCGCTGCGGGCCACGCGCTTGCTACCCGCCGCACGGGTGCCGCCGGTCTGCAAAAAGACGCATCAAACGTACGGTAGTTGGAAACAAAGGGCGTGAGTGTTTGCACAGGCCAGGCAGGGTAAATGTGCGGCGAGAGTACGCGAGGCTGGACTGCCGCTACTTCCACGCCCCCGGGCGGGGCTCATCTCCGTTTTTTCATTTGTGATCCAGGGCGCGGGGGGCAGTACTGCCAGCAGCATGCAGCATCGGGCTCACCCACCTCCAGGTGGGCCGCAACGGTCTCTTCGTCGACCGTGCTGATGGCGGTGCTCAGGACTGTGTGTGGCGGGAAGGGCGTTCCCGCCGTCGGCGCCACACCGCCGGCCGACACACGGCTCGAGGAGGTGTTGTTGCGACGGTGGGAAGGCATCCTGGGTTGAGGCGGTGGCGGCAGGAGGGAGGCACCAAAGACAGACCAACAGGGATCTTAATCGCATGCCATACAACGTGAAGTCAATAAACATGTTTTGCACAGCGCTCAACAATCAGGTGCAACTGGGACCTGGTGTTCCGGGACTTTGACGATTACATACTAACATACCCACGTCTATCCCCGCTGTGTCGTGCCGCGGTGACTACTAACCTCCATGCATAGCTGCCGCCACTGGGGTTGGTGTACGCCGGGGACCGACCCGCGCTCGCCTGCCCCGCGGTGGAAGTAAGGCTGGGGACGGCCGTCAGCAGTACCGCCGCCGGCGAGCCTCCAGCCACGCCGCCGCCACCCGCAGCAACGCCGCTGCTGCCATGGGCGGCGGCGATGGCTGGTGACACCGGCGACAGGCGCTCAAACACGGCGGCAGCGCGCTGCTGCTGCTGCTGCTGCTGCTGCTGCTGCGGCTCCACGCTAGGGCGCCCCCGGCCTGCTGCTGCTGCTGCTGCTGCCTTGACCGCAAACCCTGCTGACGTCAGCATCGTGGCCGTGATGCGCTTCTTGGCTGGCGACTCCTGGGGGGTGCACCCGGCGGCCACGGCTGCTGCAGCAATGGCTGCCAGCGGGCCTGTCGCCAGCGCCGTGCCCATGACGGACTGCGACTGGCGGCCAATGTCGACCGACATGGAGCGGGAGAGCGTGCCGCCGGTGCCGTACAGCTCGGCCGCTGTGCCGCCGCCGGCGCACGTGCCCAGCAGGTCGGTGTTAGTCAGGCCGCTGGCGTGGCGCTGCAGCTCGGAGGGACGGGCTAAGGTGGCGAAGTGCGCTGGCATGAGCTGCGCCGCTGCCACCGCATACGTTTGAACCTGGGGGTAGGAGGCAGGCGGGGCAGGTAGAGTCGTCGCGGGCGAGAGAGGCACGTTGGCACGGAGCAAAAATGGGCTAGTGGTGTGCAGACGTGCGGATAGACAGGGTCACGGAGGACGCGGCTGTGCTCGGCCGTCCGAGCGTGCATGACCAACTAGACCAACACGGGCTGGCCGCACTGCGCCCGCATCAAACACATGGCAGCTCCATGTATGGCTCGGCTCACCAGGTGCGGGTGAGAGGCCATGCGGGACAGTGCGGCCTCGCGCTGCTGGCGCTGCAGCTCGTCGCGGTCGCCGCTTAGCATGAACTTGACCGCCACAGGCACCTGCAAGCGATCAGGCAATGCAGCGGCGGGGCCCGCGTGCACGTGCGTGCAGCGCACTAGTCAGCACTTTCCACAAGTACGTGTGGGGCGGCATATCGTTCTGTCGTTGGTACAGGTGCAAAGGGACATACAACCGGGGCATGTTATCCACACCGTGCGCGACTCACCCCGCACCAGGTGCCCGAGTACACATTGCCGCTGGCTCCAGACCCAATGAAGGTCAGGTCACGCAGGTCTGACCAGCAGGACTCCAGGTCGGGTGTGCGCAGCTGAATCCGCTCCGCAGGCGGCTGAGCGGCGGCCTCCGCCAGCACCCCCGCCACCGCGGCGGCGGCGGCGTTCCTGGCGGCCTCAACCGCCGCCGCCATGGCTGAGCTGCCAGATGGGCTGCCGTAACCGGCTACAGCGGGGACGGCGATGGACATCTGCCTGCGGCTGAGGCCAGCAGCGGCTGAGGGGCAGCGCAGCTGCGCCAGCTGCGCGGCGCGTTGCAGTAGAGTCGGACTGGATCCATCCGCCGCGAAAGGATCCGCGCCAAACATGGGGCTGACATCGAAGAAATGACACGCGCCCGACTTGTTAACCTGTTGCTGCAGGCCACTGCTGCTATCGGCAGCCGTGCCACCAGCGACCGCGGCGCCGAGTGGCGTCACTGCTTTACCCGCCGCCGCCGCTGCTGCTGCTACTGCTGCTACTGCGGGTATGCCGAGGAAGGAACGACTGGCGCTTAGTGTGCTGCCGCTGCCGCTGCGAAAGCGCAAGATGCCCCCGGGACCCGCCCCGCTGCTCACACGGTGGCTGCCAGCCGCCGCCGGCGCAGCGCCTGTTGCTGCGGCTGCAGCAGGTGCAGCTGAGCCCGTCCCTGCCAACGCCGCTGCCGAAAACGGCATCTGTGCCATTGACAGGAGTGGCAGCGGCGCCGGCTGCTGCTGCTGCTGCTGGTTACGCGGCGGCATCTCTGGCAGCGGCACAAGGCCCCCAAGCACATGATGCGCGCCGAGCGTAGTCGTCTGCTCCTGCGGCGGCCTGCCCTCCGCGGCCATTAGAACACGGATCTTGGAGCCTGACGCGGCTGCCACCGCCGGCGGCTGCAGCTGCTGTGGCCGGTCCTGCTGCCCCCAGACCTCGTAGCCGCCCGAGTCAGGCAGCCGCAGTGTGTGCATGAAGCCCGCAAGCATCTCGTTGGTTGATGCCGCCAGTAGCCGGTCCTGCATGCCGCCGCCGCCGCCACAAGTGTCGCCAACGAAGGACGTGCCGCCGCCCCAGCCCACGGAGAACATGGAGGAGCCCATGGTCAGGTCAAGCGGACGAGCCATGCCGTCCGCTGGGGTAGTCGTCATGCCGATGGACGTGCCGGGCAGTCGCTGCTGCCCCACCGACGACCCGCCATGCATTGCGCTGCCCGACGCCGCGCTGCCGTACAGACTGCCGCCGCCCCCCAAGCCACACAGCGCCATCGCCAGCGCGAATGGCGCTGCTGCTGCCGTAGTCGCGGCTGTGGCTGTGGCTGCGGTGGCCTCCAGGTTACTGAAGGGGCTGCTGCTGCTGCCGCGGCCAACGGCAAGCGTCGCTGTGTTGGCGCGGCGGTAGCTCCGGCCGCCGCGCGCTGAAGGCGGGTACAGGTGCGGCTGCTGTTGCATGTGCGGCAACGCCGACGGCGACTGCAGGCGCAGCAGCTGCAAGCCGCCCATGGTCCCACTGCTGGTGCGGTTGGAGTCGACGGGGGGAGGCTGGCACCCACTGCTGACGGCGTAACCCTGCATTTGGCTCCCGCAACCAGGCCCACCTTCGCTGCCAGCGGCGGTCAGGCCGCCCACCGCAGGAGCGCCGCCCACGCCACGGCGGCCAGCAGCTGCCAGCCCCAGGCCCGCCGCCCCGAGGCCTCCAACTCCCAGACCCGGGCCCGATGTGGCCACGCCTGACGCAGGCTGTTGCTGTTGCTGCTGTTGCTGTTGCTGGCCCTGGTGCGCATGTGGTAAAGCAGCCGTTGACAGCGCATGAAGGCTGCCCATGCCCGTGACCATCCCCACCGTACCGGTGGCGCCGGTGGCACAAGCTCCAAGTGCGCCGCGCATGACGGCCGGGCAGGCGCTCCTGCGTTGGAAGCTGCCGCCGGCATTGCGGCTGCCGAACTGGATGGAGTTCGGGCCGGTGTTATTATCGGTGGAGGAGTGGCTTGCATGGCTGCTGTTGGCGACGCTGAAGGGGACGGTGGCCACAGCGGTGGTGCAGGCGGGGACGGCGGCGACACAACCGCTGCAGCTGCAGGCCTGGCCATCTTGCCGCCGCCGGTGCTGCGCGTTGTTGCTGCTGCTGGGGTCCACTGGCATGGCGTACAGGCATTCCGCCGCACCGGCGGAACCATCTTCCGGCAGCCACTGCTGCCGGTGCACGTTGTTGGCCGGTGGCGGTGGCAGCTTGCATGCCTCACCCATGTTGGCGGCGGCAGTGGCCACGGACACAGCGGCAGAGGTAGCGGAGGCGGCGCGGTGCTGCTGGCCTGACACCACTTGTGCCGGCAAGACGACGGAATGAAACCTGCCATCGCTGGACCCAGATGCCTCCAGATGGGCCGAGTCCGCTGCGCACTGGCGATTAGTATTGTAACCAAACTCCCCTTCGGCTTCCGGTGTCACAGCTGTTGTGCTGAAAGGGCTGCTGAGCAACGCGTGGATGGCAGCGTGCGTGCTGCCGCCGCTGCTCAGGTTGCTGTTCGTCTCCCGCAGCACCGGAGCTGATGATTTACTCCGGCTCTGCTGAAGCTGCTGCTGGTAATGCACGTGCTGCGTGAGGCTGCAGCAACTTGGGGTACCCGGCGCTGGAGGGCATAGGGCCCCGTGGCCATTTTCGTCGGAACACGCCGCTGACACGCGCGCGTCGGTGCTCTGCATGGCGCAGAACAGACCCCTGAGTTGGAGCGGCGTGCCGGGGCTTGCTGCATCCAGTGTCGTCGCCGTGCCCGCCGGCGTACAGTCTGCGTCATCCTGCGTGGTTACGCCGGGCTGAAGAGGGCCAACGGCCGGTTGCTGGCCCAGGGCGCTGGCGAGAGTGTCCACCATACCGCACTCCGTGGCCGAGAAGCAACGCGCGCTGTTCGTAGTGGAGCTTCCCCCCGTAACAGTACGCAAGGAATCGGGCATCGTACGTGTGCAATGAAGCTGAGCGCTCGTCGACACAGCCGATAACTCAAGCGCAGCTGCGGAGCTTGCAAATTGCCCGCGAGTTTCGCATGGCCGTTGGCCTGACCCGTCAACGCAGACGTGCGCTGGCGTGCACAGAGCCGAAGCTCCTAGGCCTTGATACATGACATGCTGCACGTTATGCTGTTCAGTGGGCGCTACAGTGGCCTGAGCTTGCCGGGGCCTCTCCACGCCATTGCGCCCCGCCTCTGTCCGTGATGTTTCCCGCCGCTGTTCATAATCTCGAGATGGCTGAAAACATGATAGCAGCCTACGCAGATGTGCCATCAGAAGCCACGCGTGCTCGTAAAGCTCCCTAGCGACGCCCCCTTGTCAGGCGCTGACCGCGCCCAGTGAGCCTCGCTGTTTGTGTATCATAAAAAGGCAGCAGCAATTCATGCAGGCCTATGCGCTTGCGAGCAGGTGGTTAGAAGGGACCAGCATGACAGCAGCACACTAATTGTGCACACGCAGTAAGAAACAAGTCAAAATATTCATTTTCCATATCTTTAAACTGGGCGGTAAGGACACATTTAGGGACACTTTTGAGGAGCAGCTGGGCGGACCGGGGCCAATGGGCGCCGCGAGGTTTTCTTCCTGCTTGCACCATTACCAGCTGGCTATGACATACTTGCATAAAGTTTGTTAAGCAGCTTCAGCAGATGAAAAGTAAGGCACAGGGCTGCAGCATGCGGAGATGGCCTAAATTTTTGTCCAGACAGCGCTTTGTCTTTTTTATTGTTCAATATCCCTGAGCATGTAAACTGGGTACAGGTTTAGCATGCACGCGTTCCCGGTGCGTTTCAGCGCCTGCTGGCCGTGTATAGTCATGGCGACCGTGGCGACGCTGTCGTGTTTCGGCCCTTTTGCACACGCTTGACTAAATGCCTTGCCGGCACTATAACCAGCTGGAAGCAACGCAAAATGGTCTTCTGGAGCTCGGGCACAGGCAAGTTACGCCTGAGAAGCAGAAGCAATCCCAGTCGTGCGCGCGCGTAGTGCGGAAGACGAAGGGTCGGGCTACAATCATGGGCGCAACGTCTCAGACAGTAAGCAGGAGCCGTAACCAGGAGTCATTACCAGGAGCTTCATCATGTGTCGTGCTGTCTTGAGCAGTAGAAGCGGTAGCCGCGTTGAAGCGACCTTCCAGCATGGCCACCGGCCAGGATGTCGCGATTGCAGCCCTTGAATGCGAGAAAAATACGCATACCGGCATGTTTTAATCTGGCTGGCGGGCCGAACCAGAATTCGGATACCGGTGAGGGGTTGCTTGGGGGGCGGGGGACGCGGTAGGGGGGTGGACGATTTCGTGCCATCATCATTGATTGAAGCCTTGTTCAAGTGGCCCGTCTTGCATGGTTTACTATATTGAGTGGTGCAAGTGCCAATAGAATGTCACGATTCCAGGTAACGCGTTGCGTTTGCCGCGACTTACCACAGTCATTTTCAGACGCGCTTGCGTTGGAGCCTCCACCCGAGCCTATTGATGTAAACATTGCGCAACAACAACATGTAGACTATGCGACGCTCATGCGGGAACTGCTGGGACCGGCAGGGGTCGTTGAGCTTCCCGCGGATGAATCGTGCCCCGACTGCTGCTTTGTCGAGGACTGCGCCTTGGTAATCAGCGAGCGGTATGCCATTATCACGCGTCCAGGTGAATAGGGGGCTTCGTCGAGAAAATTGTCGGCACAGAGAAGGGGCGCTTGTCCGGGCCCGTGTGGGCGCCACGCGCGGCCGTGTGAAACCCGCTGGACGCATGACCTCACGCTGCGCATAATGAAATGGTGCCCAACTACAAGTGACAGCCCAAGTATGGTGCTCTGCATACTAGGAGAGCGCGTTGACGGGTGGCGGTCCGTCAAGGTCCGCCACAGGCAAGAGGGACACGAAGGAGGGGCATGATGCAGCAGAAAGCTTGAGGGTAGGAAGGCAGACGAAATGCACCGGGACTTGGGGGCGCGAATGCCTCTTGTTCACGTGCTGAATGCATTATATAGCCACTCCCTGCTCCATGCTGCGCGCGTGGCTAACCCATCCTAGACCCCGGCACCCTGGCCCGCGGCCGGGACCACACCCTTCCGGTGGCCGCGGCCCACCCACCCAGCGGGCCCCCCCTCCTCCGCTCAGGCGGACTCTGCTGCAGTCGCATGCTGCTGCTACTTGACCTTGAGTGAACAAGAAGGACCACGCTCCGCCCCGCCAGCCGCAAGTCATGATTGCATCGCTCCAACGGAAACCGCGCCCACATCGCCACGCAGGCGCTCCATCCCGCCAACCGGAGACGGGGCCTGTGGAGGCGGCGCTGCGAGGGCTGGGCTTTGACCGCGTTGACAGGCTGGAGGCTCCCGCCACCCTGGACGGAGGCGACGTGCAGGTGGGTGGGGTGGGGTGGGTGAGTGGGGTGGGGTGGGGGGTGGGAGGTAAGTTTGTGTACGGAGAGCCCAGGGGGGAAACATACCGTATTATGAACGCAACTGTTTGAGCAATGAATGCAACTGTTGGGATGGGATCAGTCCTGTGGCTGCTAGCAGATGCGTGGGTGGATACGGCGGGGTCTTGGGCGAGAGAAAGTACAGGAGCACAGCCCTTCGCGGATGCCTTTAGCGGGATGATGCCAGGCGCGCTCAGCCAGGTTGCAGGCTGGGTGCAGGCTGGGTGCTCGATTTTGTGGCGAGTTAGGGACCATTCGGCGCAGCTGAGGCCATGCCATACCCCATAACAGTAGCACGCATTATTACCCCAGGTCCCCAGTCAGTCGGCTGATGACAACGGGATGCCCGCCACCGCGGGGGTCGCTGCCCAATCAGCATCAACCTGTCATGGGCCCCACATGTGCCAAGAATTGTGCTGCATTCGCGACAGATCATGCCGTGGGGCGTACTGGTCGGCACCAGCCGCCGTACCAACCAGGAGGCCGTGTCGCAGCTGCGGGAGCTGCTGGCAGCTGCCGGGGGCCCGCCCGTCTTCGCCTTCTCGGTGACGGAAGCGGCGGCGGCGGCGGGCGACGGCGCCGCCGCCACGCTGCACTTCAAGAGCGTGCTGTCGGCTCTGGTGGGTGCGCGACTGTGTGGAAGCAGTGCGCCTCGGCTGCCTTGAGGCCTTGGGAAGGACGGACGGGAATTCTGCGGACGTTACACATCAGGTGCAGATAGACAAATGCGATCCCCTAGATGGTATACGGTCCCATCACGTCGATGACCAGATGGAAAATGTACACTGCTTCGCCAGCCAGTCTTGTTGTTTGGCCTGCCTACTTTTATTTCGTTTTGGCGCGCGACCGCCATCCGTAGAAACACACCCACACCACGCGCAGGACCCGCACACGCTGCTTGTGGCGGACACGCCCATGGGTCGTGCCCTGGCGGACCAGATCCGCGCCGCCCTCCCCTCCCAACCAGACCACCAGCACCAAGTTAATGCCGCTACCGCCGGACCACCAGACCAGCCGCCGCCGCACCTGGCGCTGGAGTTCGTGCCGGACACCATTGCGGCCAACGTGCTGTCGCTCAATGAGCACGTGGTAATGCAGGCCGGGCACCCGGAATCGCAGGTGGGTAGTGCGGCGGAGGCTGAGCGGGGAGGGCACCTGGCCTGATGTAAGGATGCGGGCTTCCAAGCAAGAGGGGACAACCACAGCCTGGCATGGAGGGTTCAATGTGCGCGGCTACCGAATCGGAATTTGTGTATGTGCGTATCATGCCTTCTTCGTCCTCAGGCGCGCGTCACAGCGCTGTGCGAGGTGCGCGGGCTGCGGCTGCACACGCTGTGCATGGCGGAGCTGGCCAAGGCCGACGGCGCACTCACGTGCTGCAGCCTGCTGTTCAAGGGGCCGGGGGAGGAGGAAGGGGGAGAGGAGCTCAAGGTGTAGTGCTGGAAGGGGTGGACGCATGAGTAGTAGCGGAGGTAGTCCCTCGACGCAGTCTGGGCGCCCATGTTGATGGCAGGAACAGCTCAAGTGCTGATGGGTGCTGATGGGATGGTCGAATGCGGAGGCGGGTTGTACGGTGTGCGGCGCCGCTCAGCAGTGCGGCACGAACCGCTCGGCCCGCGCGACCGAGCCGTGGAAGAATGGCAAGCGGCAGGCCGTGGTTGAGGAGCGCACTCCGTTTGAGGACGGTAGCTGCACCATGTGCGGCGACCGCAAGGCCTCCCGCCGGGGCACGTGCCAGCGGTGCGACATGCAGGAGGGGCGCAGGCTGTGAAATTAATGAAGTGAAGGGGTGGAGGCACATTGGTGCAGGTGCACCGAGTAGCCTTGGATTGAAAGGCAGGAGGAAGTGTTTGCGGGCGGAGTGTTGGTTGGAGTTGGATCTTCCGCTGCGCACCTGGATCGTCGCTTCGTCTCCCGCCCGACACATGTAGCACTAGTGCAGGGCTGCATATGTCAATACTGTAGATGTAGACTTTCCCAAACATGTGGTACGTAACGTGGACGCAGCAGGGGAGCTATCATCAGTATGTAGCACATGGTGTTACAGTGGCAGGGCACAGAAGGGCATCACTGCTGGCTGGAGTCATGAACTCATGCGCTTCGCTCCAACCTTCCTGACATGCACACAACCGCCATTGAGCCAACACCGCCATGTGCCGGTGCGTCCACGCCTAAATCGGCGCAGTGGAACGACGGCACACGCCAGCCACTCCCATATCCCTGACGCCGGCGCAGCACGCACGTGCACCTGAACTTGCCTCACTTTCTACCTCCCCTGCTTGCTACCACACTATACTGACACGCCTCTCTTTTAATTGCCTGTCATTACTCTCGCCTGAAGTTGCGATACGCCACCACGGCGTAAAATGGGTCTGAACTTGTCCGCTCAAAGAAGCGGCTCAGAGGCTTGAGCCACTGCGGTAGCGAGCCGCCGCCGGTCCCACCCGCCGGTGCGCCAGCGACCTGGTGGAAGGCAGGGGGCCGGAGGAAGCAAGGACGACACACAGCAGCTAGCCGAAAAGAGTGGGAAGGAGCCGCCATGTGGAAGAGGAGAGTATGGGTACCGTGTTTACGGGATGGGATCGGTCACCTCTGGACCCCTGCCATTACACGTGCTTTACGCTTTACAAGGCAGTCGCGGCTAGCATGTCACAGCGGGGCACGTGCGGGTGCTGATGTAACCCGCACGTGCCCCGCCAGTTTTGTTACTTGCAAGGGCGTGACAAGCAGCATAACCCACGCGCAAGCACCATGCTACACAGCTGTGCAGCAGCATGGTGCTTGCGTGTGACAGGGTATGCAACGCAACGACGCGATGCTGGTCGCGTCTGAGTGCGTGTACCGCCACTGCCGAGAAACCAGCAAGCAGTCACGCTATAATGTGCAATGCAGCACACGGCCACGGCTGTGCGTTGGCCTAAGTTCACCCTAGACGGGCTGCCCAAAGTACAAGGGCACAAGCACCATCTGCAAGCACCCCGCGACGATACTGTCCAGTTTTGGGCTGTGGCGCGACGGCAAGCCACGTAGCTTGGGTGGCAACCGCTTTGTTGATCAATCTTAATTGCTTCAATTGTATATACGCCGTCAGGCTGTGTTAAGGATAGCTGTGGGCCGCGGACAAGGCACATGACACCTGAGGCACGCTCATCACGCTCACACGTGCATATGGTCGAGTATGCCCTTATCGTACTAAGTCGCTGCCGTGCGCGCACCTTGGGCACCTCTGTCAGCACCTCCGGCGTCGTGAATCCCGCCACAGCCTGCGCACGTGGGAATTGGAGGGAAAGGTGTCTTCGCTTATCCAGTAGGAAACGAGACAGGGATGACTGCAGAGTCAAGCAAGCATACTGCACACCACCAGAGGCTTATGGCAGGAAAGCAAGGCATGGCCCCGCGTGCTGTTCCCTTGGACCCCGTGCGCGCACCTGGAAGTATTGCTTCACAAGCTGGCAACGCGCATAGCCGGAGGCATCACGCCACGCGGCAATGGCCTGGGGGTCCATGTAGGGGGCAGTTAGGGCGCGAGGGTCACCCAGGTGGGTCACAGAGGTAGCCGTGGGTAAAAACGGGAACAAATAAAGAGCACAAGCAACCAGTGTGTGCGTGCTCGTGACCATATAGACATCCAGATGCACACATATGCGCTTTGTTTTTATACTGCAGTAAGCCTAGCCAACTGGCCACACCTTTGTGTAGAACAGGCGGTTGGAAAAGGTGACGATGACCACGCCGCCAGGCTTCAACACGCGGTACACCTCGGCAAACACCTTCTCCGGCTGCTGCATGTACTGCACACTGCGCGTGGCGGCAGGTGCAGTACAAAATTCGTGCAGCGGCGGAGTGAGTGGGGTCAGGTGGAATGCCGCGAGGATAGGGAACCGGTAAGGTAATGCCGATTGCAAGATTGGAGGCACACTTCCATTCCGGAGACATACACGTTCACAACAATGCAACATGACCGGATCCGTCCCAAGCATGGAAATGTTCATATGACCCGGCCTCTGTTTTATTTTCTGCTAGCCTCGGCCTCAGACTAGTACACGTGGTGTGGGCTCAGCCCACTTTTTCCCGCATGGGCCCTGTCTGCTACTGAGTGCTTCATCTTCGACCAAACATGCCCCGTCTGTAACTGCAGGCAGGAGCCTCCATACAGGGCCCACGTACGCAGCTCGCTTACAGCAGCCCCAGCCACCAGCCCGTGGCGGACCTACCTAACGCAGCAGACCACCGCGTCAAAGCTCTGGTCCGCCGCCGCCCAGCCGTCGGGGTTGGTGTTGAGGTTGCGAACGAAGAAGGAGTCCAGCCGGGGGTTGCGCGCCAGCTCAGCCGCGTTCATGCCGTGGCCCACGACCTGTAAGTGGGCGTGCGCGTCTTCCTTCGTGAGGACGGTGCCACGCGCGCATCTAAGCAAATATCAACGAAATGCTCGAAGGTGAGGCTCGGCCGCTCGGGGCATGGACAAGCGAGGGGAGTCGAAAGAGGTCGTGATGGTCCTTGGACCCGCACCCGCAGTCGCACATGCGGATGACGCGATCCGCGCTGCGGCTTCCGTGCGCGTTGCCCCATTTGCTTCCTCAGGATGTCATACCCGCATCCGTGCATTCCGCCGCACCTTGCTGTAGGTGACCTCGGGCGGCAGGTGCGACACCCAGCTGCTGCATAGGTCCTGTGGATGGGGGCGACAATCCCATACGCTGCGCTGGTCGCTGGACAAACAGGGCAAGAATATGGGGCAATACACGGCGGACAGCACACACCACGCATGCAACTCCATCTCTTTGCGCTGCCTTCCCTGACCACCATATATGTGGAAGCTATTTCCGCCTGCTTCAGGTGCACAACCATGGCCACCCCAAAGCCGTCCTCCCAGGCCCATGACCGTGGCGCGGCCCCTGGCCTTGTCGCCCATAACGCAGGCCCCATTGGTAAACTCACGACATATGGAAGTTGTTACTACTTTGGGGAACATGGTCAGTGCCTGTGTGTAGGCGCCGCAGCGCAGGGTCGGCCGTGCGCCTTCGCCATACTGTTGGTTACAAGCTTCCGAATTGATACTAAACTGCCAATATGATCTAACTGCTGCCCAATACCTGCTGACTTACCAGCACTGCGCCGCCCTCGGGGATGCGCTGTCGGTAGAGCTCCGTGACCTGATCCAGGAAGCCGTCATCCACGTGCTTCACCAGCCGCGGCACGTCGTAGAAGCCGCGGTCGTCACCCGTGTCCAGCTTGGTGCGCTCCGGCCCAGTCAGCACCTGCCGCAGCACGTCGCCGCCCCTGGAGCCGCCCTCGGCGGCGGCCGCCGCCACCACGAGCCGCGCCGGCGCCGGGTGCGGGTGAGGACGCAGCTGGCGGCCGGCGTGGGGACTGCAGGGCCGCACACGCGTCAGTAGGGCGGGCACGGTCGCCGCGCGTTACAAACCGGATTGCTGAGCAGGCGAGGTTTGTGCGGAACATATAGCCTATTAGGTTCGCGCTTACTGGGCTCGGGCGCCTCTGTGGGATGTTGCACTAGCGTGCCGGTTGCTCGGTAGAGACTGGCGATGCATGATGAGCGGATGTGTATTAGTATGTATTCATTACAACTTTGAAGGCGTCCTGAAGAAAGTTTGCAAGCTCATTGCCGCAATGCAGCGCTGTGGCCAGTTGGCCACTCCTTGTCGTTTAGTCCGGTGCAAGACATATTAGCTGTGTTATCAACCAGCATTAATACAAATGGATACACGAAAGGGCTTAGCGCTGCTGCTCATAGCATGCATAGTCGGGACACACATCGAGAAGGCACAGGCCTTCTCGTTCGCGGATGCGATAGGTGGATGGATTCAGAAGCAGCTCATCAGAGGTGAGGAGCTTTGGTGCTCACGAAGTAACCGCGGTGTGGCATGCCGACCGATCCCTTCGCTTGCCGCGGTGTCCGCTCCTGCGCAGCTTTCGTCTACGCGGCGGGCAAGCTGCGTCTGGTGCCCTCGGCACTGGGTGATGCTCTCGAAAGGATGCGACAGCGGCGCTTGACTTTTGGGGACACAGCGGGGGCAGAACGCCTGGCGAAACTCAAGGAGTGGACCAGCTACTCGGGCCTTCATCGCGGCATCCCCGCCCTGGTCAACGACGTTGTCAAGCACCGTGCGTGAGTAGGCTGTGCTGACGCGCAACAGCCCGTGGGGTGGGCCAGGGGCCTGGATTGTGGCCGGGGCCGGGGGGGGGGCGGGGTGACGGCTCAAGAGTGACTCGAGTCGGAAGCACGCCGCCTGTTGCGGCACAGTGCGCAGCCCATTGAGTATGGTCAAAAAGAAGACATAGTGAACCGGACCCAGCATGCGGCCAGATATGTGCACTGCATCAGGCAGCTCACGCGAGATATTTGCGGGCGACCCAACAGGCCTGGCCCGCACAATTACGGTACGGTAGTTCACAGGGTTCGCCGGGGAACTGGAGCGGCTGGGCGAATCACTTACTGTGGGAAGGATGCAGCCAACTGACACGGCCAAGATCCAGATTACCAGCACCCTCCCAGATTCATACGCCAGCACATGCCTATCACCGACCCATGCACACGGAACGCATGACTACATTGATACGCTGCGGCCACGCACTCCGTACGCAGTCCCACAGCTGGTAACTTTCCCCGCTCCCCCGGCCCGCCGCCACGCGCACTGCCCAACCATGTACGGAATTTCTCCACCTCTGCTCCCACTTACACATGCAGTCTGGCCATGGAGATCTGGAGTGACTACCTCACGGTGCTGCAGAAGGCGCAGCAGCGGCACCCGGACGCAACGGGTGAGGGGCTGGGGGCTTGGGGTCATGGTTCGCTGAGCGGGTACGGCTGGCATGATGAATCAAGAGCAGCTGGTGGGAGCGGGCTGCGCCGGCTGGGCCGTGCGGGCTGAGTTCATACGTGCTGTGGATCAGGTGTGCTGGTGATTGACAGATACGGACCCAGGTTTGCCTGTGTGCGTTACCAGTGATGCCTATGAATGAATGTACCCTTTGGGTGTGGCCGTGTGGGTGCTGCCAACTAGACCGGCCTGCCAACCACATTACACAGGCAGGCTGTGACCGGTGATTAGCCTCCCTTGCGTGCCCAACCCTTGCTGATTTGAAATTTTTGCTCCTCACAACCACACGCCGATACTCCCCACACACGCATGTATGCCACGCAGGCGGTGCACCCCAGCTAATGACTGAAGAGCAGGACGAGGTGATGAAGTGGGTGAAGCGCTCGCTGCAGAAGGCCAAGAAGTCATTCAAGGTGCGTGGGGGGCCCCGGGACCCTGGGCGCAGGCCCGCTGATGTGGCGAATCAATCGCACCTTGTAGTCTGGAGCATGCGGCCTGCCACCTTTCATGCCGGCTTCAGTTGCCATGGAATCATGCGCCCCCTTACATGCACCGGGCTGTTTGCTCCCAACGTCATCATCACGCCGCCGTTATCCACGTGCCTTGTTGCATGCACGTCCCGAGCAATCCTCCTACTCGCTTCATACAGTACGCACGCCACTGCCCATGCTGCCGCATATCGCAATCAGTACTCGTACAGTTGAAACCACCCGACTCCTCACATCGTTCGTATGTATCCGTCGCTCCTCCTTTGTCAAGTATTCCTATCTTCGGTGCCACGCAATGTTCAAAATTTGGTGCAGTTATGAAGCCTCTGCACACATGCAACAAACCCATCGCATACAGATGTGTCTAAGAATACATTGCGGGTGACGCACTTGACTGCATACCACGGCATACCACGCCAATTGCTAGCGCACACTCACACGCACACTCGCGAGTTTCTATCCCCCAGCAGGAAGTCTTGAGTTCCCCAAACATGGAACTTCTTCCTCGCGCGCTCCCATTGCTCCTTTGTCTCGCTTATCAATCTTACCCAAAGTCGCTCTCGAGTAGCGAGAACCTACACATACGCACATGCGTGCCACATGCGGCATCTACAGGTCTGCGCCAAAACAAGGCCGGAACGCGCGCAGCCTACCCATCTATCTTTTTCCGCCCGTCAAAGGCAGACTGTTGTTTCGTGCTGTCCCGCGTTGTCCATTCCTCGCACTCTTTCATTGCGCCCCACTCCCGCACATCCTGCTTCATCCCGTATCGTAATTCTCTCGTCGGCTTCCAACCCGATACCCCTGCCCCTTCTACTCTCTAATCAGCAACCCCCGGGCTCTCCTCTCGCCTCTCAAACAGGGCGGCCCCATCTCGCGGCTTGTCACGGAGCTGCTGGCCGAAATCAAGGCCGACCCCAACTTTATCAACGACCTGCTGGCCGAGCTCTTTCCCGGCCACATCACGCCTTCCAACGCCATCGGCGACAGCGGCGTCGTCAAGATGGGCGACGCCGCGGCCTCCAGCACCGGCAGCAGCGTGCAGGGCGCGTCGGGTGACGGCGGCGGCAGCGGTGTGCAGGGCAGCTTCAGCTTCAGCGTAAGCGTGACGGGTGCGGACGGCGGGCCGCCACCGCCGGAATTCGCCGCGCTGGTGCGCCGCATCCTGGAGGCCATTGGGTGAGTCCATCCGCCGCGAGGCGCTCAGCTGCTGCGGATCCGGGTCCGGGCGGCAGGTGCAGGTGCTGGTCGCGTCGCGTGTGACAAGGGATGCTGGCGGTGCGCTGCACTGGGGCCCTAACGTGGGCCGCGGCACGTGCAGCACAGCCACGAGCCGCCGCTGCCCGCTGCCAGATGTCACGCCCGCACGCGCCGGCTGCTGCCGCTGCCGCCGCAGCCGCAGCCCTTGGGCCCCGGCCGCCGTTCCTACCATTGCATCCCCCGGCTTGTTGCCTATCTATCCGTCTGCCTGCCTGACTTCACTGGCTGACCCCCGCCTCCGTCGCGCTGCCCGGCCGCCGCCTCACAGGGACGCCTTCAACGATGACGACGACGAGCCCGTGGCCCTGCCCGGCGGCGTGGGCGCCATCAATGGCAGCACCGCCAAGAAGAGTGGCAGCGGCAAGACAAAGTCACCCAGCAAGAAGAAGAAGAAGTCCAGCGCCTCCTCCTCTCCCTCCAGCACCAGCAGCAAGCCCAAGTCAGATGCTAAGGCTGCAGAGCTGTGAGAAGCCGGGACCGAAGCGGAGCTGCTGCTGCTGTTGCACGCCGCAAGCTGCCGCCAAGGTGCCGGCGGTGCAGGCGCGGCTGGGCTTGCGAGCTGCTTGAGGGATGCGCCGTGTGCAAGCACAGATATAGATGAGGCGCAGCGGGGCTGGACTGTGGAGTGGCGTTGCACGCCAATCAGCCGAGGGAGGGCGCGGAAGATTCTGTGTCATGATGCGGCGGCGGCCGCAGCACGCCAGGTGGCGCATCGAATACGTACGAACCGCTATAGCACACTGTCGGACTCCGCGAGAACTGTATACTGTAGGAAGACATATTTGTTACTTGTGTCATGGGCTGGCAAAAGCTGTTTTGGGGGCGCGCTTGGCGACACGGCTGACAAGACTGAGGCCCTGTAAACTGCGGGACCTTTCTTGCCCTACTCGCCGCCGCTGCGCCGTCGGCACCAGGGCCATGCAGCGGTCCGCCCGCACCAGGGCCTCGGCTGATGCAAGCTCCAATGACGTGCAGTACGCCAAAGGACGCCCCCAAGACACGGCAAAACTTTGCCACCGCTGCTGCTGTAGCTTCAGTGCGGCGGCAGCCCTGTGCAACCGCTGCCGCGGCCACAGCTGTGCTGCAGCTGCTGCTGCTACTACCGCTACTGGTACCGGCACTGCAACTGGTGTCGCTGCCGCCATATAAGACTGCTGTGGTCACAACAACTCACGGCACGTTGCCCATGCCCAATCAAGCACGCCGCCGCACGCTTACGCAGCGCCGGCGCCGCTGCCCCCGTCAGCGCCCACGCCTGCGCCCGCTGCCACGCCGCTGCCGCCACCGCTGCTGGCAGTGCCGTTGCTGCCTGCCACTGCCGCCGCCGCTGCTGCTGCCGCCGCTTCTGACTCCTCGTAGTTCAGGACGACCAGGCCCTCGCAGGCGTGGCTGTGCGCGGCGATGTAGCTCATGATCCGCCGCGCCCGGCCCTCCCAGTAGCTGCCAAACGGCGTCAGCGTCACGATGCGCGGCCGGCGGTCCGTGAACTCGTCGGGCTCCAGCTCCGTGTCCACGTCGGAGGCGCTGTACGCCGAGTCCGTCGCGATGAAGGAGCTCTCGCTGTCGCTGTCGTAGCTGTCGCTGACCGCGAAGGCGCGGCCGCGCGGCGCCTTGCGGCTGCGCCGGATGCCCAGCGCGGGCAGCACTAGCGCGCCCGGGAAGTCACCGCTGCCTGCGCTGCCTGCGGACTGGGGCGGCGGCGTCGGCAGCTCGTCCACCACCTCGATGTTCACCGCCAGATACTCGCCAGGCAGCACCGGCAGGCGCTCCGGCCACTCCATGAGGCACACGGCGCGGGTCAGCGAGCCCTCAAGGTCGAGCCGGTTGAAGTCCTGGACCGACGCCAGCCGGTAGAAGTCAAAGTGGTGGATGGGTGGCCCCTGGTGCTCGTCATATGTGTTTTGTAGCAGGAACGTGGGCGACGGCACTGGCAGAAAGTCATCCTCGGCGACCGCGCGGATGAATGAGCGACTGAACACGCTCTTGCCCGCACCGACTGCTCCAAATAAGCAATAACAGTCTCCCGCTCGTATGTGCGACGCGAAGAGCGCGGCCAAGCAGTCCATGGCTTGCGCGGTGGGCGCGGACACGCGGTGCTCGGTGCCGGGCCGATGAGTTGCTGAGGCGCTTACTGAGGCTGCCTGTGAGCTCGCTGTGCTGGCACATCGCAGCAGCTGGCGCGCTATAGGTTTGCCGACCAGGCAGCGTTGCCGGGCCACCGCGAACGCGTGCTGCATATGCCTGAGACCTCTTGTCCCTAAATTTGGTGGCCGGTGATCACTATAAGCCTTCATGCTCAAAGCAGTTTAGGAAGCAGGCGCTATTGCAGCGCCATCCGCAGGCGCCTAAAGTTGGATAAGGGTTCCGTGCGTAGGGGCCGGGCCAAGCAGCAACCGTGTTGAAACAGGCAGTCTGTGTAGTGTTATGATAATATATGGAAGCAGTGGCCGACCTCTGCACTGGGGCCAATATCACCCTTCATCTACGCGGCACCAGCGTGCCTACATTTTGACGCACCCTGCGCCCCTTGAGGCCCGGCGTTAAGCCGCCCAGCTGTGCCCACCAAAATGCAACCTAATTACTCATGTGCATGACAACGAGACACAATAGAAATGTCAAGTACGCATGACGTGGGGGCAGGGGACACAACGCCGTGCCATTGCGCCAGACCATTCAACTCTCTACCGCGTGTGCCAGGCCTGTCACCCCCTCAGCCTAGCGCCCTGGCTTGCCCCCCGCAAACTGGGGTATACTCGCCACGCCCACTAGCCAGAGGCTCTAGCTTCCAGACGAAGCTCCCCCGTAATGCACAGCAAGGGCAGCTAGGTACTCTGTGGAACTCGTGTTTGGTGTTGTCTGGTGGGCCAGCATTCCAGTCTTCAGGGGGCACTGGCGCCCAATGTGCACCAGGAGTTGCGCCAATCGGGCTTGTAAGAGCTCGCTGTCGCCGTCCATGCCGCAAGAGCCGCAGCAAGCGCACCATGAACATCATGTAACGATGGCCTCCTCCATCAGCTCTATTCACCTATCTTCTAGCTACTCGGTTGATACGTAAACGACCGCCGTCATGTGGCTTCCCTGCAAGCTGCCACATCTGTGCCTGCCGCTACCTACGCCACGACGCCATGAAACTGGAACAAACACGAAACCAAATGAATGGGGTTCAATAATCAGCGTTGCATCCCCGAGCATGTACTGCAATCATAATCACCACACGGTATGGACACGGTCTGCAGCGGGATCGTGCCTGTGTGCACATCCGCGCCCAAACACAGTTCAGGAACGTGAACGCCATGCACCCTTAACCTAGCCCTCACAGCGGCACTACCCGGTTCTTGTTCTTCCTCTTTTTATTCTTCTTCTTTTTCTTCTTCCTGCCCTTTTGGTCGTGGCTCGCGTCTCCGCCGTCCAGGTCCTGGCCCAGCACAGGCGCTGGGGGCTGCAAGGCCTGCAGCGATGCATCGACACCTGCAGGTGGCGGTGCCTGTGCGTGCGATGCTTCAAACGACTGCATCGTAGCTGCGATTGGGCCCGCCAGCTGACCCGCTTGACCGCCCGCATGTAACTGTGGCTGCGGCGTAAAGGCAAGCGACGGCAGCCGGTGTTTCGCCGCCGCCCGCTGTTGCTGCTGCTGCTCCAGCGCTCCTAACAACCCATTACCCTCCAGCGCTCCTGCCGGCTCTGCCCCCGCAGTCGCCGCACTAGTGCCCGACGCCACCGCCGGCCCAGCGGCAGCCCGCATTCTTGCCGCCTCCACCGCCGCGGTCACCTCCTCTGCCGAGAACTGCAGCTGCGCTGTCAGCGTCACGCCGTGCTGCCGCTGCAGCTGCGGTGCGGTGGCTGCCTGCAGGTGCGACAGAGCCGCCAGCAGGTCCGCTGCCTCGTCCGCCACCGCTGCCAGCAGCGTTAGACACATCTCGCCAGGCGCCGGCACCCGCATGAAGCGGCACAGCACCTGCAGGCTGTGCGGCTGCTGCTGTACGGACTTGCTCGGGGAGCCCCCCGGACGGCGTGGCAGGCGGTAGGCGCTGAGCGCCCCCGCCAACGCCACGCACGCATCTGCCAGGCGGTCGTGCAGCCCCCGCCCCGATGCCGCGGCGCTGAAGGAGCCCCCGCCGCAAGCGCCGCCGCCACCAGCTCTCTCCTCTTGCATCATATCAACGCCGCCTGCATCGCCCTCAGCAGCTGCCACCGCTGCCGCGGCGTCGCCCTCACCATCTGATCCCAGCCCAGGCTCGGGCGCTGATGCTCCGTGTCCCTGGTGTGCCTGGTTCGGCATCCACAGGTCGTCGGCGTGCAGCTGCAGGCACAGCATACGCCGCGCCTCAAACACAGCTAACCGCTGCTCCCCAGGCAGCAGCGCCACTTGCGCCGGGGCGCCGACAGGGCCGGCGACTCCGCCGCCGCCGCCGCTCCCGCTGCTGCCACCGCCCTGCTGCTGCAGCAACCCGGGCTCCGGCGGCAGCTGCACTGCGCGCAGGCGCTCTGCCAGCGCCGCGGCGTCGTCGCCGTCGCGCGGCGTCACCAGCACCACGCACGAGCCGCTGAACGCGCCGAACGACGGCTCCACCAAGGTCATCGCTGGCAGCCCCTGCTGCACCGCCATGCCCCCTGCACCACCGCCGCCGGCAGCACCGCCATGCGATCCGCTCGCACCTCCCAAACTGGAGCCGGAGCCAGCGGAACATGCCGCGACGGCGGCGCGCAGCAGCCTCGCCGCCTGCGCACGCGCCGCCTCGCCGCCGCGGCGCGGCCCGAAGCCCGCCAGCACCACAGAGCGCGGCCCCAGCACGCCCGCCATCTGTTCGTCACCGTACGGCAGCACCACGTCGGCCACGCCGCTGGCATCGCGCAGGAAGCGACTCCATAGCGTAGGCGGCCGGGCGTAGCCCTGTTGGTGAGACGATAGCACAGCGCACAGGCTTCATAAGCATAGGCCACCACCGCTTCCGTACCTAGCACCCATGCATAGCAGGGCCGCCACCTCCACTACTCCCACCTGAGCCAGAAGCGCGCCACTTGCGGTGTCATGCGTGACCAGTTCCACGGCGAACCCAGCCGCGAGCGCGCCCTGCACAGCCTCAAGAAAGTCCTCGTCGCCGCTGATGAGCACAATGGACAGCTGGCCGGGGCAGCTGCGCGCCAGGTGCGCGTGCTCAGTCACAAATTGGTGCAGCTCCTGCGATTCAGCATATGGTTGTGCTTCATGAGCTTGCAGGATCGGGCAGACGCGGTTGGCGGATGGCGCGTCAACCGCTGGTCGCCAGCTGTGCAAGACCCTCACGTACCGTACCCTCTCGGCACCCGATATCAGCACCCATGTACGCGGCCGTGGCCGCTCCCTCCCTCCCTCCCTGCCTCCCTCCCTGCCTGCCTGCCTGCCTGCCTGCCTGCCTGCCTCCTACCTGCCTGCCTGCCTGCCTGCCTGCCTGCCTGCCTGCCAGTTCACAAACACCTCACCGCGCACCTTTTTCAGCACCACATCCGCATTCCTCTTCTGATGCACGGCCGACGCCAGCAGCAGCGTCAGGTCCGGCACCACCTGCTCCACGAAGGCCGGGTGGTCGCGCCGGATGCGGCCCAGGCTGCGCTCCGTCAGCGCCGCCACCGTCCGGAACTCCGTGCGGCCGGGGCCGTAGATGAAATGCTTCTTTAGGTACCTGCAGGACCGTATTGTGGCACACGTGTCGATGGGTGGACGGGTGGGAGGGTGCGGATGGGTAGGGCGCAGCCAGGGCGGACCCTTGGGGAGGCACAACTGGTAGCGCAGGAGAGCCGGCGAGGCGATTCCGTTGCTGCGGCTCATGAGCGTTTTTAATGGAGCAGTGGCCATGGCAGCTGAGCATTATGTGGCGGTAGCGCAACTCACCGTACGACGTTCTTCGGTGTCAGGCCAGGCGCGGTACACAGCGGCAGGCGCACGTTCTCAATATCCCTGCCGCGCGAACAGTTAAAAAGTCACGCGGGTAACCCCAAACAGTGCTTAAGCTGCAAGGCACTCACCACACTATGAGGACCAGATTGCGACCGTCGAGGGGCAGGGTGTCTCGCCCGCTGAGGCGCGTGAGGGTGGTCGACGTGCTCGCGCTGGGCACCAGGCTGGGCACTCCGGCGCGCGGGGGCGCGGGAGCCTGCAAGTCCCGGTAGGGCTGCGGGTCTTTGGCGTTAATGCCATCATCCGCACCGGCTGTCAACGCGAGCTTCTCCCCAACGCCGCTTGCAGGCGCCTTTCTAGCGGCATGCTGGTTTGCATCCTCTGCCAGGCCCGTCTGAGCGCTCGCACAATTGCCCATCTCCAGTAATAAGGTGTCAATATAACAACATTGAATTGAATTTCCCCATCGGCATTGTGTCGCCTACCCGGCTTGCTTCGGCTGTGCTGCGCTCTATAAAATCTTACGATGGTTTGCTTGTATTATGGGTATGCAAGATTATCACCAGAAACGTTCGGTTGGCGACTCCGAAAATCCCATTGTTTCCTCGCCCGCATGGGTCGCAAAACCCTTGGAACTGCTGTCTTCTATTAGCGACCGGTGCATGCTTGCAAACCTGCGGTTACTCTCTATTCCACATTGATATGAAAGCTGGCATTATATAACCATGATGAGCGGCACGCTGCAACTGCGCACAGCCGAGGAGGCAAGCCAGCCTACCCCGCTGCACTATGACTTGACCGAGCGAGTGTGCAGCCTTCTTACCTGCGAAGTCACTCTTAAGGCGCTGCGTGCGTCCAGCCGCGAGCTCCGGACCTTGGCACAGAATCGAGTCCGCATTCTGCGTCCCAAGGCAGGGCAGCGCTCGGGAGGCTGCGTCGACCTCACTGTCATATCTGAAAGGTGAGTCACTAGCCAGCGCGCCAGTGCGCAGCTTCAGCGCTGAGCGTCGGCGGGCGCTTTTGGTCGTTGAGCATGCGTGAACTTGCAAATGAGTCGACTGCCCGGCGCCTCATGATTTTGCCGCCGATGGCCCTCACACCGCATGAGCAGGTTTCCCTATGTTGAGACGTTGGACTTGCGAGGCGTCGCCGGGCTCGTGCGCGACGACACTTGTGCAGCGACGCCTCGACTGCACAAGCTGCACACGCTAGTGCTTGATGGGTGCCGGCACGTAACAGATGATGGCCTAGCGAAATTGAGCACTTCTGTGCAGACGCTGAGCTTGAGGCACTGCAGCCAGGTGCGACCCACAAATCGTTGTTAACCCGCTGCACGCAGTGCTGCACCCCGCACAGACGACGCTGGCCTGCCGGGGCGGACGCCGCGAAGTTGTGTATCGGTTTAGAAACTCACTTGGTTTTAAGGCTCAAACAGTCGCGGGTGAGCAACAGGTGCCGAGGGTGTTTGCATCCACCCCGCGACTGCACGCGTGCTGCAGGTGACCTGGGGCGGCTTGCGCAACCTGGGGCAGCTGTCGAATCTGTCGACGCTGAACATCACTGGCATCAAGCTGCAGGGCGCCATGGGCGCGCCGGCGGTTGGCGCCGTGCCGCAGCCGCAGCCGCAGCCTGGCGGTGAGCCGGCCGACGCTGCGGCTGCAGTCCCGGCCGTGGGTGGGCACCAGCCGGGGGCGGGGGCCGCCATGGGCGGCCCCGGTGCTGCGCAGGGCGCCGCCGTGGCGCCTGGCTCCTTCACTCCCGACGCCGCATTGTGCAAGGTGCGTGGTGCACATATACGTGTCTGGGGTCCAAGCAGGGGCATCCACAACCCGCCTGCGGGCAACTGGCTGCAGGCGTGTCCACTACTCCACTCGCGATGCCGCCCCACACAAAAGCCTCCGAATCCTTTCCCACCCGCAACTCGGCACGTCACTTTTACGACAGGTGCTACAGCAGCTGGACTCGCTCACGCTGGGTGACCCCATGTCGCTATCCTTTATCGCGGACCGGCTCGTGGTGCGTATCGGGGGTCTGGGATGAGAGAGAAAGCGAAGATGCAGGAAAGCAACTGCATCGCGACCGTTTCATGCGTCGCATGTACTTCCAGGAATTTCACCCAGCCAGGGCCATCGACCCGTGTATCTGTGCTGCTGTGTCTGTGGTGCGGTTGCAGGTAGAGGGTTTGGCGGCGGCCCGGCCGCTGCGGCTGAGCCACCTAGACTTGTCGGGCTGCATTGACCTCACTGACTGGGGTGAGTGCCGGCCCGGGGCCCTGGGGCAGCTGAGCGGTGTGTGGCCATGGACGATAAAGGCCACTCTGCAAGGTTGAAGTCTGCTTTGCTTGCCGAAGCCCACCAGTCAGCTCATTACCCCGCGTGCCAACCCTCCGGCCGCCCACCCATCATCGCGCCTTCCCTCCCCCCCTTCCCCCTGCCTCCTGCCCCCTGGCCCAACACCCTTGTGTCCCCGCGCAGCCGTGCACGAGCTGTGCGGCGCCATGCCCTCGCTCACCAGCCTCAGCCTGCAGTCCTGCGTGCGCCTGACCAACGCCGCGCTGCTGGAGCTGCCGCGCCTGCCCGGCCTGCGGCAGCTCAACTTGCGCGGCTGCCTGCAGCTCAGCGACGCGGGGCTGGCGGCGGGGCTGAGCGGCCTGGCGGCGCTCGAGGTGCTCAACCTGCAGGGCTGCACCGCTGTCACGGGTGAGAGAGCGAGACACAGAGCTGCGGGAGAATGGGCCTGCAGCCGGGGATGGCACCTGACACACGAGCTAACCCATGCAACCATCTCCATCGCGCTCCCGCACAACAAAAGCACCCGCTATCAACACAACTACCATGCTGTACCGTAATCCGTATGCCCGTTGATGACCGCCTGCCTGCCGCAGGCTCCTGCCTGGTGGAGCTCGCGCCCTGTAAGGCGCTGGCGGACCTGAACGTCTCCCACTGCGCCGCCTTCAGCTCGCTGGAGCCGCTGCGGGCGCTGGGCGGGCTGCGCCGCCTGGCCGTCAGCCACTGCGCCAAGCTGTGCGTGGCGGGCATCACGGCGCTCACAGCGCTGAGCGGCCTCACGGAAGTGCGGGTGAGCCTCAGAGAGCGCCAGCAACCAAGAGACAGAGAGAGAGAGAGAGTGCATGGGGCGGAGAGCGGATTGGGTTGGAAAGGTGGAGGGGCAGAGGGTCGAAGGGATGCAGAAGCTTGGACAGGGTGGCCGTGTGGTAGGCAGATCGGTGGGCAGGAGGTAGTGGACTCCGGGGCCATCGACCTCCACCACGCTTCACTACCCGACACGAGGTGGCGCCGCCCTGACCTGGTGCATTGACCCCCCCCCTTCCTGGACACGCAGGCGAGCCACCTGCGGAACCTTGCGGCGCCCGGTGCGGGCGGCGGCCCGGCTGCTGGCGCCCTGCTGTCCACGGAGCAGCTGGCGGCCATGTCCTCGCTGTTGCAGCTGCAGGTGCGGCGAATGTCGGGTTGTATGCGGGGCCTGGGCCGTGAGCAGGGGCAGCGAGGTTGGGAGTACAGTGTGTGTGCACACATCGTATGGCGCGACCGTGATCCGCTACTCGCGACATGCCTCTCTTTCCTCCATGCGCAAACAGGCCCTGGACCTGTCCTACTTCTCCCACCCGGGCGGCTTCCCCGGCGGCCTGCTGGACGCGGTGGCCGCCCTCACGCGCCTCACGCGGCTGTGCCTGGCGGGCTGCGGCGGCCTGGCGGCGGACGCGCCCGCCGGGCTGGGCTTCCTGAGCGGGCTGCGGCGCCTGGAGGAGCTGGACCTGGGCGCGTGGCAGGTGCGCGGGCTGGGGGGGCGCGGTGGGAAGGGAGGGCGGGAAACAAGTGCGGCGGTGCTGGGCCGGGGGGAGAGGGCAGCTTGGGGCAGGGGGGGCATGGTCGCGATCGTAGGCAGGGGCAAGAGCGGCGCCAGTCTAGGGCCTTTTGACACTACAAGGCCTACCTGTCAGAAAGGAGGCGACACAGTACGTTTGATGCCATCACATCGGCTCATTGACCCGCACCTGTAGGAGGTGGACCCGCAGCAGTTGACCTGCCTGGCGGGTGCCACCGCGCTGCGGCGGTTGGTCATATCGCGGCTGGGCAACCGCCACGCCAATGGCTGCTTCGACGGCTGCGACTGCAACGGCTCGCCCAGCTCCTCGCTGGCACCCAGCCTGAGCAGCAGCGCCGAGAGCTCCCCAGATCGATCCGAGGCGGGCGCAGGCGTCGCGGGCACCAGCCTCGCGCCTGCGGCCGCGGCCGCGGCGGCGGCAGAGCGCCGGGCGGCGGCGGCCGCCGCGTCCCGTGCGGCAGCGGCAGCACTAGCGGCGGCGGCTTCCATGGTGGCAGAGGCGGCGGTGGCGGCAGCGGCGAGCGAGGAGGCCACCGGTGCAGAAGCGGGCCGTGAGACGTCGTCCGGGGGCGCGAGCACCACCAGCAGCGACGACAGCAGTCGCAGCAGCACAGGCGGCAGCAGTGAGCTGTCTGGCTCATGTCGCGCAGCTCGCCGGCGGTCGCGGCCCCATCCCGCCGGCAGCGGCCTGCAGCACGCCTCGTCCTGGGCGGTGGAGACGCAGGCCGAGGCGGATGCCGCGGCTGCGGCGGCCGCCGCTGCGGACGCAACCATGGACGCCCTCGCGCGCCAGATGGCGGCGGTCGGCATCTCATGCCGCTGCGGCCGCGGCTGCGGGGCAGCGATCGGGTCCGAGGGCACCAGCGCCAGCAGCAGCAGCAGCACGGGCACCAGCAGCATGATTGCGGCTGCCTGTGCGGCTGCGGCTGCGGCGGCGCGGGCCGCCGCCGCAGAGGCGGAGCTGGCAGCGACGTCAGCTGCCGCCGTCGCCGCGGGAGCGCGGCGTAGGCACGGCACGCCAGCTGGCGATGACGTCGACGGCACGGACCAGAGCGCTCCAGCCGGCGCCGCCAACGCCGGCACCGCAGTCGATGCCGTCGCGCACATTGACAGCGTCAGCGGTGCTCCTGTCGACGCCGCCTCGGGTGCCGCCGCCGCCAACCGCTTAATCGATGACTCGGGTCTGAACCGGGCACTGGCCAAGGTGCCGCCGGTGCACGCGCCGCGGCCCTTCCTGAACCTGGGCGGCGACGGCCCCTCGCCGGCGACGGGCGCGGTGCTGGTGGAGGCAGGCCTGCCGCCGCTGGCAGTGCCGCTGACGCCGCGGCCGGGCCTGGACGGGGCGCTGGGGCACCTGACCAGCCTCACGGCCCTGACAGAAATCCACTTGGAGGGTGAGCGCGAGGTGCTACATTGCATCACTGCCCGTACAACGCCTTGCGACAACACTTCCTGCTCGTGCGTAGCCATGCAACATCAACGCCGCCACAGTAGACAACACAAACACACACACACACACCCCTCTTGTTTCTCGGCCCTTCCGCCCACTCCTGTCCCGCCCACCACAGCCTGCAACCATGTTACGGACGCCGGCGTGGCGCGCCTCGCCCGCCTGCCGCGTCTCGAGCTGCTTGACCTGGGCGGCTGCAACCGCGTCACCGGCCGCACCCTGGCCGCGTTTGCGCGCGCCGGCCACGGCGCGCTGCACACCCTGACGCTGGCCAACTGCGTGTCGCTGACCGACGCCGGCGTGGTGGCGCTGGCGGGCGTGGGCGGGCTGCGTGTGGTGGACCTGGCGGGCTGCAGCCGGGTGACGGATGCGGGCGGCGTGGCGCTGGGCGGGCTGCGGCGGCTGACGCGGCTCTCACTGCGCGGGCTTGCCAAGATCACGGACAGGTGCGGAGGGGTTCGTCCGTGTGTGGGCTGCAGCCGCGGCGGGCTCCAAGGGCGTGGGGGCCACAACGCATACCGCCCGGATGCCCGCGGCGCCGATACACAACGCACATTGCGCCACTACACTCGGTGCGCTTGCTCTCACCCGCGCACTCTGTGCACCCGTCACCAGCCACCTGCTGATATGCACACTGTCCGGCTCCGCGCACCAGGACGGTGGAGGTGCTGGCGGAGCTGCCGGCGCTGCAGTCGCTGACGCTGTCGCTGTGCGGCGCCATCAGCGATAACGCCCTGGCGCACCTGGCTGGGCAGGCGCCCGTCACCCACGCCAGTAGCAACAGCCACAGCGCCGACGACAGCAGCAGCTCCGTGACGGCAGCATCTGTGCCCGCAGTGGGCGCGGCGGCAGCACGTGCCCTGACGTGGCTGGACGTGAGCCATTGCTGGCGACTGAGTGCGGGCGGCGTGCGGAAGCTGGAGGCAGCGAGGCCGCAGCTGAAGGTAATTTTCACCGGCCGGCGGTGAGGAGGACTATCAAGGGCGTGTAACAGGGCGTGGGAGGAGCTGCATTGTACTACCAAGCTCGCGCGGTACAAACGGTAAGGGGCTGTGTTTGAGACTGGGTGTGTGGTGGTAGGACGTGCGAGGTAGATGGGGAACACAGGAGGTCATACCGGGGTGTTGGTAGACTGTTGTAGATAAGACGGGGTTGCCTCTTTCAAAAGCAGCAGGCCAAACGCAAGGCTGCAACTGCGGCTTGCGTGCCTGCCATTGGTCCCACAGCTGGACCCAGGCGAACGCGGACGTGTGACGTGGGGATCACTGGTGCCAGCGCCCGACAACACGAGAGAGAGTTGAAGTGATGGGGCTGTGGCTTTCTTTTCTTCCGTCCGCATTGTTGCACATGACGAAAGGCCTGCGTGCATGCCACCTGGCAATGCAGAGGCTGACTGTGTTTTAGACCCAACCGACCTTTCTGAATTTGCTTTTTCGTACACATTCTCCCGCAACGGCGCGCGTTAGTTCGTTGGTGGGGTGTACGGCACCCCGTAGCGCGTGCAGATACGTGCGTATAGACGAGCGGTGATTCTGAGAGACATAAGTGTGGATAAGTGCATCTTCTGACCGCCCTTCTTGTATAATTGAGCGTTGATTTGCGACTGCACCTGACGTGATCACTGTATACGACGACTTGTGGGCGGGTGCACGGCCTGTGTCAAGCTCAAGAATGCTTGTACCGTAGGTGAGGCACATGCCTTGCGCGCTTTGCAGTAGAAGACTGCAGCAAAGCTCGGCCCGTGCTTTGCAAGAGCCGACGGCGGATGCCGAAGGTCACTGGCGGGAACTGTAACATATGAAGCGTCAAGTTGCCAGAAGCCAGCGCCTGTCCTGCTTGCCAACTTTGGGGCAGGTCGTGCAAGCTTTTGCATTCTGTCCCTTCAAGTCACACCACATTACTTCCATCGCCTTCAGCCCGCTGTTGCAGTAGTGCATGGGTAGGGTTGTGCCGGGCTTGAGATGCAAATTCTTTTCAATGTTATACTTCGACATGTCCCACCAGCTGGCACCATTTGCCCCACATCTTAAGCCCATACTCACTTTCATATGACTTCAACACCCACAAAGGCGGCATACCACTGCGGGGCACTTGATTATGGCGGTACTTGCCCCCGTCGAAGATGGAAATGTCCCCTAGTCTCAAGCGGCATTCTCACCCGACTCCAGCAAGGGCTTCTCCGTTATATGGTTAGGCTAATATAGAAAACTTATCACTATAATTATCATCCTCACACCGGGCACAAGCCTATGCATGGGACATGGTGACAGGTGACAGCCGGCGACAGATGGAACACCACCAGCGGCCATGTTAGTTTCACGGTAAAGAACGTGTTATTCATTTTTTGACCCATGAGATGCAACTGAGACAGGGAAACCTCCCAGCCGTTTGCTTTTCCCCTGCTTTTCCCGCCCAAATCGCCGGTTGCATGGCATGGGCCGGCCTCGCCCCTCCCCCCGAGCCCCTCTCCCTTTAAAGCCAGGCCTTCTTTCGCTCTACAAGCTACTCGTGACCCCTAATATTATTCCGTATTTTTCCAGGCCCTCGTAATTTCATCTCCGCGCTCTGTCCCAGCGCTCTGATCTCGGGATTGCAGAGCTGCCCCTGACTCAGCCCGCCTTGGACGCCGGCTCTGGTTGCGCAAGAAAGGTATGCCCTGCGGCACTGCTGCGCCAGCCCATTTACTTTTATCCTTACCGCGCTAGGTCGCATCTAGGAGCTCAATAGGCTAGAGTACACGACGCAAAAATTGTTAAGAGCCGCGCGGCTTTCTGCACAGATTGCCTTCGTGCTTACTTCTGCACAAGCCGCTCCTCGACCCCAATCTAAAACTTGTGCGGCCCTCTGCTCTTCCCTTGTTCCCCTCTTCTGCTGCCCGCATTTCTGCCAGCTCTCGTATCTCCGTGCCAGAAGTTGGTGCGCTACACCGCCCCCGCTGCAGTCAGCGCCAGGCGCGTGCGTTTGGCTTAATGGCCTCGAGCCTTCTGGCAGCACAGCGGCAGCAGCGCGGCGCCGCGGCCTCCTGCGCCGCGGCGCCCGGGCGCCAAGCCGGGCGCCGAGCGCTGGGCTGCAGCTTTTCGGCTGCTGCACCTTGGCTCGCGGCGCCACGCCGCAGCGCTCTTAATGTCCTTAACTCGGCTTCGGGCTCGCGCGGGTCCTCTTCGCAGCAGCAGCCGCAGCCTCCACAGCATCGCGCCGCGAACCTCGCGAATCCTCACAAGCCAAAGGTCTCGCCAAAGGCCTCCGCCGCGACCGCTCGCCGTACCAGCGCCGTGCTGCCTGACGGGCCCAGCTCTTTCCTTATCAATGCGGCAGCAGGCTTGGCGGGCGGGCTGCTGCTCACGGCCGCTGCGCTGCACCTGAGTGGCGACGCACACGCAGCGGTGCCGCCCGCGCACATCGCCGGGAGCTCGCTAGCAGCAGTGAAGGAGTTCGGGCCTGCAGACCTGGTGAACCACACCTTTGGTCCCGCACGGCCACTGTGGTCCATGCTGCTGCACTCACATGCACACGCAACAGCCGTGGCCTCCTCCTACGTCTCGTCCTCACACACCACCACCGCGGCCGCCGCAACTGCGGCGGCCCAGCACCTTCCCCACGCCACCCACCTACCGCACCTGCTGCCCGACCTGTCGGGTGCGGGGGGCGGCGTGAGCGCCTCTGGCTCCCTGGCAGCGCCCTCCTCGGCCTCGGAGCTGTGGGCCCAGGCGCGCGGCGCGGCGCAGGAGGCGGCGGGTCACGTGTCTGAGGCCGCGCACGGCGCCGTGGCACAGACCGTGGATGGCTACAACGCGTGGCTGGAGGTGAGCTGGGCGGGCATGGCAGGCTTTGGATGGGAGCGGTGTGGGTTGGGATCTTGCTTGCGAGCCGAGCAGGACATGCTCATGTCTTAGGTTGCTATCGGTCACCTCTCACCTCTCACAATACCCATCGACGTGGTCTTGTGCAGGAGAGCCCGCTGCTGTGCAAGATCGTGACCGGCAACTTCTTCACCATCGCCGGTGACATGCTGGCGCAGCTGGGCTGTGCTGGCGGCGGCGGCGGCCACGGCGCACCCGAGGTGTCCGCCGATGCCTCCGCTGCCACCGGCACTGCTGCTGCCGGTGGGCGCCGGCACGTGAACTGGGCCCGCACCACCCGCCTGTGCCTGGAGACCTCGCTGGTCGGCACCCCGCTCGCCCACTGGTGGTGAGTCAGGCTCCGCATTTACTTTGTTTCTGATGTTTTACGGCAATAGGGTCTCGTGGCTATCTGCATTTCACGTTTCATCCCCTTCGCTTTTTGTCGTCCCCACCTTCGTCCCATCCCTCCCTCTTGCCCCCACCCGCCACCTGACGCCCCCGATCTCCACCACCCCCCTCCAAATACAGGTTCAACCTTCTGGACGCGCGCGTGCTTCCTGACGACCCGCACTGCCCCGCCGCCGTGCTGACCAAGATGCTGCTGGACCAGCTGCTGTTCGCGCCACTGGGCCTGGCGCTGTTCTTCGTGGTCATCAAGCTGCTGGAGGGGCGGCCAGCGGACATCCGCCGCAGCCTGCAGACCAGGTGGGCGCGGGGAGCCAGGCCGTGTTTGTGCCGGCGCAGGCGTGCATGCACGGGCGTGGGCATGTATGCCGGGGCGTGGGTGTCCATGGCCGCTAGCATTCTAGTCGCAGCTTTCCTCCTCAGCACACTGGTTCTCTAGACGCCGCGTGCAACATGTCGTCCCTGGCACCTCCTCACCTGCTGTTTGCGCGCCTCACACGTGACCCCCCTCCCGCCCCACGTCTCCACCTCTCCGCCCGCCCGCAGCTACGTCAAGTCGCTGCTGGGCGGCTACCTGCTGTGGCCCGCCGCAGGGCTGCTCAACTTCGCGCTGCTGCCCAACGAGTACCGTCTGCTGTTCAACAACTGCGTCAACATCATCTGGACATGTTTCCTGTCCGTGGTGAGTGCTGCAGCGGCGGTGGCGCGCATGAAGATCAGAAATCTGGAACAAGGGGATTGCAAGGGGTGTCATTGTCGTTTTCAGTGGTGCAGATCAACACCTTGCCTCACAACACAATTTATCCTCACATGTTTCGTGTTGTGGAATTTCCTCCCCCGCCACAGATGTCAAGCGCTGACAATGCTCAAATCTTGGACGCTGAGCCCACGGCAGCAGCCTCCCGGTCCGCAACCGTAAACCCGACCGCGCTGGCCTCCGCGCACACCACTGCCGCCATGGCTTCCCCTTCCCCTTCCTCCTCCACCAGCACTTCTGCTTCGCTCGCCGACGCCCCTGCCAGCACCTGCGCCTCTCCTAGCGGAAGCGCTGGCGGGGGCTTCATGTCCGGGGCTCAGGACCTGGCGGCAGCGGCTGTGGCGGCGGCAGCCCTGGGCGCCGCCTGCAGTAGCGACCGCGCGGCGCTCGGCGCTATGGCGGGCCTGGCGGTGGCGGTGGTGGGGGCGACATGCCACTCGGCGGCGAACGCGGCCGCACCCACTGCCGTACCCGCCGCCGCACCTGCCTCGCAGCAATCTGCGGCGCAGGTGTCAGAGCCGCCGGTGCCGCCGCCGCAGGCGCTGCCGCCGCAGCCGCAGGCGCCTCTGTACGTTCCGGCCGCCACTTCAGAGCTCCGGCTTTCGTCAAGAACAGGCACGAGCGTGTGCATGTCCGCTGCCGGGGAGGCAGGCACCCCTCGCCCCTTCGCCGGCGGCGGCTCGGTGCAGGTGGGCGGCCCATGCCTGGAGGTGTGCGAGCCCGAGCGGGACGAGGCGAGCAGCTGAGGTTGCTGATTGCTGTTTGTCGACTGGAGCGGAAGCGCTCATGAGTCACGGCTGTCTTCGGACGCCTTAGTGGGCAGCGCGTTTAATTGTGCCAACTGCGTGCGCGTGTGTTGTGCTGCCGCTGCTATTGCCTGTGCCACACACCCTACGGTGTCCGTAACGGGTGCACGTGCTATGAGTGCCTGCTGGCGCAAGTGCAGATGTGGCAGCGGAGCGGGAAGAGTGGCCTGTGGAGCATGAGACGCAATGCGACGATGTGGCCCCGACATTCTTTACTTGCAAACCGAAAAGAAGCAACGGCGAGACGAGAGCGGGAGTTGCACTCCGTGAGGGCACGTGGATCATTATTGCATGGTTTGATGCATGAAGTGCGAGGGCAGCAGGAGTCGGGTAACCAGAGGGTTGTGGGCCTTGCGAACGACGGGGTTAATGATTTAATGTGCAGGATGGAGCTCATTTAGCTGGATGGACGGGCATGACGGATGGCGCACGCACTCGTGTGCCGCGGCCGTACTATACGGCAATATGATTGCACGATTGCGACCGCCAATGACGATTACTGAGAGAGACATATCAGCAGGAGGTGGTCTAGATGGTCGGCACGTGCCCGGAATTCCCAGAAAAAGCGCATGCACCTGGTAAGGCGACTGGGCCAGGCACCGGATATAGGGTGCGCTGGGTGGACAGAGCAGATGATCCAATTTCAATAATTCCACGCCGACACCGGGGTTTGTGCCATTCTGAGAACCGGCGAGTGGCCCAGTCTGTGTACTGCGGACGGAACCGTTGCAACCAAAGGTGATCTAGTTCAAGCAAGGCCAGCTGTGTATGCGAGTGTACGCACGAATGGCGGCACGATTGCACAGCGCCAGAGTGGTTGACATGACTAATGCATGCGGTATTTTTAATGTGGGGCTGCGGAGTCCGCTTACGGGATGAAGACTCTAAATTATCACAGCTTCATGTGCTGATGCGTTTGCTCTGCTTGGTGATAAGGTGGGATTGGTAGGCACTTCATCATAGGCATAGCGCCTGAGTAACCCGTTTGTTCCGAGGCGATGGAATCCCTATACACTGGATCACGAGCTAGACTCACTCGTCACAGCACGCCCGCCCGCCCCCGCAGTGAGCATGATAGGCCGACGACGGGCGCAATCGGGTACCACTCAGGATGTGGGTATCTGTCGTGCGCCTGCCCCTGCCTCCCCACGCTGCCTCCCTGGCCCAGAAGAAACGTATGTGGGTAGGAGGGAGCACACATGAGAACACAGCCACCAGCAGGTCTGGCCTCCCCTGGTCCCGTCATGTGTGCCCTTGTCCCATCGTATGTGCAACCATGAGACGCACCCCGGTAACAGTCCCATCTGTCCTGTGACAAAGTGTTCAACTTGAACGTGACTGGACATGTATGCGGGGGTTAGCTGGGGTTCGGGGTTGCTGAAGTTGCCGATTTGCTGACACCGGGTGGCACAGGGTGCTGCTGGGCACGCGCTGGTGCGGATGCCGCAGGGAGGCAGTGTATTACACACGACGAATGAGAACTCGCTTTACTCTACGGCGCGGGTTTACCAGCAGGCCGCGTAACGCCAGGAACACTGCTGAAAGTAGGTTCTGACATGGATTGCTGTCCGTAATAGTATGGCCCGCGTCTGGCAGGGAAACAAGGGAGGGACACCTGGGCTCCACCGTAACAAACAACAAGCTTCCAGACTATGAGCAGCAATGCAAGTTGGGCCTCACTGATTTTTTCACGGCAAGCGTTACATAATAAAAGCACCACGGGCGCGTGCACGAGGGCAATGTGCGGAGTTCGCAAATGCCATTCGACAGGTCTGAGGATCGAGCTGCATGCAGCATAGTAAATGTAATAGTTTTCAGCTATCAATGTTTGTAGTGTTTAGTGATGGGCCTCTCGCCCGGCTTTGGCTCCGACCGCGATTCATGTGCGCTGGCCTGCTGACTTTGAGCGGCCAACCCCCCCTGCTATCCCGCTCATACGTGCTTATACTCAAGTTGATGGCGTTATATCGGGCCAGCAGGGGCTCCGTCCCATAGAAGTTTCAGGTTTGGGTCACACCCGTGGGCCACACCCCACGGCCACACCCCTATACATGCACTACTGGCCCGAGGAAGCCCCCGCCAGCCCCCGCCCGCACCTGCGCGCTCACGATCAAAAGCTGATGCAGCGATGGCTGCGGTCCGCAGGACCTGGGGTCACGGAGGGGGAGGCTTGGATGCTTGCATTCTTACAGTGGATGGGGCATGGCACCGTCCTTCCCATCTACCGTATACTACCTCCCAGGCCCGTGGAACTGGTGAGGCCGTACTTCTCACTGGAACGAGTGAGCCAGAAAGGTGACACGCTGATCTTGCGCTTGCTGCAGCGGCAGAAGGGGAAGCCGCTGTCGGCAGGCGGCTGGGGCCGGGGAGGAGAGGGCGGGGGAGAGGGAGGCCATATGGCAGCCAAAAGTACCGTTACGGTGCTGGTAGCCGCTACCGGCCCGCCTGTATCATTGGGAGCCCCGTAACGGATCCCTACCGAAACGGGCGCGACAGCCCCCGTAACGAACTTAAAATCACTGCAATGCGGGGGAATGCCTTCCACTCGTTCAGCAATGCACCACTGCAATGCGGGGGAATGCCTGCCGCTAGCTGAAAATGTGTTATTTTATTCATATTTAATCAACCTGTCACATTTAACAATGAAAAATTTAGGGAGTTGAACCTAACGAGCCGGAGCCGGCGTCGGCAGGAGTTGGCCCCCGGGCGGGGGCCAACTCGCTCCTGGCGAACTTGAGCACCAGGAGGCCTCAAATATGCACTAAACACTTAACTGCGTATTATTGGATCTTTATGGGATGGTTAAACAGGTGAGCCTGTGCCTTCTGACACACCTCGATCGCAGCACCTCGCAGCCTGGCCGGCGAGGGCCCGCCCTTTGCAGACCCGTGCCCGTACCATGTAGATGGCCTTGGGGCCCCAGTGTATACTCCCGCGTAGATGGCCCCTTCTGCATTATCGACGCCAAGACATTTTCTGGGGGGGCAAGCGCCCACACGGGTATGACGCCGGTTCGAGGGGGGACGGAAGCGTGTCTACACGTGTTCCTCTGCACTCGCGCAAATATAGCCGCCGCCTTTCACGCAATAACATATTAAGCATATAAGGAGCTTAATTCCTGACGGTCAAGTCAAATTGTGTGTGTCGCTGTCACAAAATTTCGCGAAGCAAGCTTTCGCCACGGCCCAAGTCTTTAAGTGCTGTGTGCAGTTTTAGTCTTTTTATGCATGTATTAAATGACTGCATTCAGTAGAACTGTCGAAGCAGTGACGTTTTGGAAGTTATAGAATCATGTTGACCGCGACGTCATTGATTGCCTTCAAACGTTATGATATAGGGCTCTCATAACATAAGGATGATATGTGCAAGCTACCGGGCTCTATTAGTGGGGTCGGCCAGACGACCGTGCCCGACCGTGTCGACAGGGCAAAACGCACCCCCCGGACGAAATGCCTTGTAGCAGCTAGGTGCCCGGTAGAATATAATACGTGAGCCGTGGGTAGCTGGCACGGTGGCACCGGCATGCACCGATAGCCGGAAGTTGGCATTGGTTCTGCAAGGGCAACCCTGTCAAAGTGGCCGTGCCGTTTGACCCCTCCCCCCAGACCGGCGGCATACCCGTGTGGGCGGACCCCGCCCATGACCAACGACCGACCGTCTGACCGACCCGCCGTAAAAAATCCTGTCGTAGACCCCTAAACCTCCCTCCATTTGCATGCTAGTGCCAATGCACTCCTTTTGGAATGCCCTATCGTGTGGTACCGTCGGCTGGCCCGTCGTGTCAACTTGGTCTGGACCGATCGAAATTCCATGTCAATACGTCTAATGCGTCCTGACCAAAGGTACCGTGCCGCACGCACCCACGACTGGGGGGATGTCCCAGAGGCATCCATTTGATGTTTAGAAGACGTCTAGTGCCTTGTTTGCGCGCATGGAGCAGTTGCAAAGGTTGCGTGCGGTGGGATGCCGGACGCATGTCGACCGTGACATGTCCTTGTGCAGCGAGCGAGGGGCACACCCAAACCTTGCGCTGGCACCTCTCTGCTGTTTCCCACTTCCCCTGGCCTCTTAAATCCCTCTCATTAGCACGGGTGGAGGTTCTGCGCGTGTTTAATGGTGTCCCAGGCCTGGAAACAAAACCAACAACACCTCCTGGACCCCCCTGACGAAACCTCGGGGACCCCCCCGACCGAGGACCGACCTCACCTTTGAGGGCCCATATCTTCGCAATTATTGCCCTGATTGAAACTCCGAAAGCGGGTTCTGAATCGTCGTTGATAGTTGTCATTGGTGCTGGCTTTTATGGATTTGCGCAGGGATGCCGATGGCTTACAAATCCAGCAGCAGTCGTACTGCTCAAGCAGGCGGCGGGGCTGCGGGCATAGGTAGTAATTATCTTGCTTGCATGGAAGCGCGCGTTCACGCAAGCAAGCGTGGTGAGTGTGCGGATACGTGCGATTCAGGCATGCGGTACACGGCATGCATGCACATGAACGGCACGGGCTTCAATCCTCTTCTTCACCTTATCATCAGCCCAACGCGCGCGTCCGTGCGAGTACGTAATGATGCCGATGGCGGGCTTTCGGGGGTGCGGCGCATGTATGGGCGTGTTCAGTAAGATGCAGTGTGCAGCGCCTGCTAAACATGGATCGAGATCCCAGCGAGTCATGCAAATTGCGGCGACGACTAGACAAGCAGAGTGCGTGTTAGCACGCACGAGCGACGTATGCGCGAACCGCGTGTCTTCCTAGTCTTCCGAGCTATTTAAACCTTAGTTGCACGTCGGGGCAACTAACATGAAGGGCTCCGGTGACCTATGTAGAACCCGATGCACAACCCACAACAAAACTCTACTCGTGCAGCCATCCTGTGCCACATTATGCATCCATTCAGACACGCACCGTGCTTCTGCGCCTGATCATGTGCGTGGCCGATGAGCAACAATTCAAATATTATCATCATCAGTATCCCCGTGCGTGTAGTGCCACAACTTGTTGACACATAGTAAGTGGAAGAAAGCCCCGGTGGGCTGGAACCATAACGAACATGAGGAAGACTCAACGGTTAGACAGCCGTCACAGTATCAGGGCCCTGCTGCGCCTAGCTATCTGCTTGATGGATGGGGAGCATGCATGCAGCACACGCACCGCCGCCACAGTACATGATCCCGCCGCTGCCTCGGTGCCTGTTCTACAATGGAACATCTGTCCACCAGCAGCTATTTTGCGTGTGATGAAAGCGGGACGGTGTCAAACAGGGACCAAGATGATAGATGCTGTGTCCATCCGCATGCTCAGTATTCGTATTACTGCCACCAGCTCCCATTGCACGGACTAGCTAAACCAGTTAGCGTGCGTGCTTGCTTGCTTTCATGCTTGCTTGCGTGTTTCCGACCGCCCAAGCAACTAACGGCGGAAGAAAATGTCGAGGAAGCCGGTGGGGCAGCAGTTGTTGTCCTCCGCATCAAAGATGGAGAACAGGCAGCCGGACCTGCCGCGGCCGTCGCACAGGGAGTCGGCGAAGCCGCACTGGAAGCTACTGGCGTCCAGGCGGAGGCACACGTCAATAATGGGGTTGCCGTTGGGCTTCTTGGGCGCCTTGTCCAGCTTGGTAATGGCCAAAACCACCACGTCCTCCCCAGTAGCCGCGACGTGGTTCGAGTATGAGGGCGAGATTGTCATGCCGTTGGCAGTGATGCCGCGGATGGCACGAGGGGAGCTGTTGCGGCACTCGGGCCCTGCGGCGGTTGGGACAACGGCGGGGAGGTGCGGAAATGAGATGACTGCTGAATAATCTAGGTGCTCTTGCAGGCCGTTGAATGAATCAAACAGAAAACGACCAACCGACCGTGATCCCGCCCTTGCTCACTGTATACCGTATGCCGCACCGCCGTGCCCAACACTTGCCGCCCCCAAGCAAGCAAGCTTTGGATAGATGCGCCCGCCACCATGCACGGCACCATCTACTCACGGATCAGCAGCTCCAGCTTCTTGACGGTCATGTTGCAGCAGGGCGCGGTGGTGGCGTTGCAGCGCGCGAATGGGCCCACGGCGAAGCAGTACTCGTTGTAGGCGATGCCCTGGTCGTCCTTACCGGCCAGAATGTTTTCGGCGCTCTGGGACACGCGCCACGGAGACACGGTGACCTGCGCCGATCAAGGGAGTTTGTTCGTGCTGAGGCCCGGTGGTATGGGAAGGCGCTCAGCACGTTCGCATGGCCCGCACACCATGCGCCCACATGTAAACCTACCGCCCACAACATTGACTACCGTGCATGCGCTCACTAGCTAGCAATCAAGAGCTGTGCACGTAGCGGCAAATACGCTGAGCTTACTTTTGCAGCGCGGGAATCCACCGCTAAAACCCATCCACGCATGCATCGGGCAACAGTTGCACGACTGCCAAGCAATTATATTGCCTACCTTGCGCTTGCTGCAGCGGCAGAAGGGGAAGCCGCTGGCGGCGGGCGGCGGGGGTGCGGGGGGAGATGGCGGAGGCGCCGGAGGCAACGGCGGCGGCGAGGGGCGCTTGGGGCAGCCGCACCCAAACGTCTGCGTGCGATGCATGTATAGTAAGTTTCACTAAGACTTGAATAGTTTTGCCAGATTCGGGCCGTGCGAAAGAGCCGTAACTAACATTTCACCACATGCCCCAAGCGGTGAAATCGATTGATGGCGGCGGCTCACCAGGCGGGTGGCCCAGACGATAGGCGGGCCAGGGCAGATGGAGTCCAGGCCAAGGTACGACTGAGGCTGGTTGTTGTACTGCATGCAAGTACCAGCAGCGGATAGGTTGAACGTGGGCCGTAGGTTACTTCGGAGATCCCTGGCCAGCGTGCAGGGCCATCGAGATTGATGAAGAGCGAGGTTCAGACACCCGCGGCACATGATGCGGCAGCAGTTGCATGCAGCAGCACGCATGCACCGAAGGCACACAATACACACCTCCTGCCCCCATCCCTTTCAACTACTCGACACGCCCGCCCAGCCCTTGCGTTGCCCTACCTACATATACACTCCAATACCTTCCCGTTTCTCAACCATCCATTCTTAATTCTGATTTCACGCACCAGGCCAGGGCCGGTGGTGCCGGGCAGAACTGCCTTGAGGACCAGCTTGATGGCACCGACAACGGTGGGCGTGAAGCTCGGGTAGGGGCTCGTGCACTGCGGGCCGCCGTCGGGCGGGGGCACTGCGAGGTTGAACTCGCTCACAGGGATCTCGATGGATACCTCCGTGGTGCCCTCGTCCAGAACAACTTGGACGTGCTCGAGCTTGGCGGTGGGGTCGGTGACCTCGGGCATCGCGCACACGGGGTCGCCGCCGCCGCCGCCACCGCCAGCGCCGGGGTCAGAGGGGGGCACGTCGCTGCCGCCGGCGCCGGGGGGCGCATCAGCACCGCCGCCGCCGGAGCCGGGGGGCACGTCAGTCAAGCCGGGCGGGCCACTCGCCGGGCCTCCCGAGGACCCACCGTCAGGAAACGCGGTCTGCCATGCAGCAAGGGGCACAAGCGTGGACACAATCAAGCGCTGCTATGGACATGTACATGCGAGCTAGTGCGCTAGCAATCCTAGCATGCTCGCAGTGGGCGTGGTAGTGCGCGGCTGAGCGATTCCCCCGCAGCAATACCACGCACGTGCATGCCAAACATTTATTTATCATGGCTCACGTAGGTGAACTTGGTGTACACGGGCCAGGCGCTGCCGTCCTTCCTCACGAGCTTGATGGTGAGCAGCCCGCTGCTGGCGGTGAGGAAGCCGTAGCCCTCAAGCTCGGGGATGTAGGTGCGGTCCGATGAGCTCTCGTTGGGGGCAAACTGAAGCAGGTTGACTGCGAGCGAGGCATGGGCCATCAGGGGATGGAGGAGGGGGCGGAGGATGCATGGATGGGGAGCGTTAGGTGGGACTAAGAAGAAGAAGATAGGAACAATGCATGACGCCACACAGTTTGGTAGCTTGTCCCCCTCTCCAGCAGGTAGGCGGACGGCAGGGACACGAGCGCGCCGTCAAGTCCCGGCAATTCGGCATACACAACAGATGCAGCGTGCACGCACGCACGCATGCACGAACCACGCACGCACCAGTGAATGGCTGGGGCAGGAAGATGCCGGGGGGCGTGCGGAGCTCGTAGCTGCCGTCCGCGCCACAGACCGGTGCCTCAATGTCACAGTCACAGGCCAGGTCCAGATCCAGCAGGCGGAAGGGGTAGTAGTTCCCCGGCTCCGTTCCGTAACCAGGCGCATCGCAGCTGCCCTTGTCAGCCCATGCCACAGAGCCCTACAAGGGGGGATGGAGGCGGTGTGTATGTGTGTGTGTGTGTGTGTGTGGGTGGGTGTAGAAACACCAGCCCGAGCTAAACCAAACCAAATGCATAAGAGCGAGGAGGAAATATATACGGAACGGATGCGAGACCTCGCGTGGGTCTGATTGGCCGAGCGTGGGCCCTGTCGCATGGATGGGGAAGCTGCTAAAGTAACTGCTGCTGCACACGCATTCACACGTAACATGCTAGCACGCGCTCACAAGAAAGCCAATGATGCAAGATACACGCTTCGCATCAGTTATGCATGAACGCACGCACGTACCTGGTAGTCCGAGATGGAGGCAGCCGCCTGACGCAGGGCGCGGCGGTGGCCGGCGGCGGCCAAGGCTGGGGGAAGGTACACTTTCACGAGCAGGGCCGCGATCTGGGGGCATGCGCGGGCACAGCAGGCGGGCAGTTGCGTGCGTCAAGCATTGATTGTATTAAATCACGGCGGCACACGTGGGGTAAAGGCGAGAGCAAGGGCGAAAGGTCAGGGCAGCTCGCTCATTGGTGGCATGGTGCGGTTGCGCTGCAAGATGAGCGGGGCGATGCAATCAATCAAATTCACCTGGGTCACACGCTCGCACGGCGCCTCGCCACGCGGCGACACCTGGGGCTGCGACAGGCGGTACCAGGGCAGGGAGAAGGAAATGGTGGTCTTGACGCCGTCGGCGGCGTCAGCGGGGCTCAGCACGTTCTCCAGAGGGGTGGCCGGGTCCACTCGGTCGGGGCCGTCGGTGCACTTGGCCTGGTCATAGAAGAGCGGACTGGCCTGCGAGACGGGAGGGAATGCATGCGATCAAAAGTTTGGGGGGCAGAAACTCACGGAAAGGGCACTGGATGTCTCGGATGATGTGCACGTTGAATGAGACATTTTGCTTGCACATCCATGCACATCCCCTGCTGAGATGGGGAGGTGGGCAGTGGCACTGCTTACTACTCACCCAGCTGACAACGGTGCCGGCGGGCCAGGCCTCGCCGAACTTGTTGGTCAGCTCCACAGTCAGCGAGCCGGAGGGCTGGTTGGCGATCAGGCGCACGTTGCCGATAACCTCCGTGGTGGGGGCCTCGGTGGCGGGGAAGGGGCCAGCGGGGTTGCCGGCGAGGCGGACCACGGTCAGGTTGTAGGTGACCTGGGTGTCGAGCTTGGCGATGTACTCGCTGGAGAAGCTCACAGCCACGGTGCCGAACTGCAGGCGAGATGGATCCGAGGCTCCGATTGTCAGCAGCAAGTCAAGCAGGTCCAGCCGATTCCTAGGTTGTGGATGGGCAGCAGGCCGGCGGTACTACTAGGGCCGTCAACTGATGAAGGGGTAGCTGGCTATCTAGGTTGGGGGCCCGGATCCGCGGCCCCCGCCAGCATAGCCAGCATTTACTCCACGCGCAGAGTCACCCACCTCATAGCTGCCAGAGCCGCACTTGTAGGTGGGCGTGAGGCCGGGCCCTCCGTCGCTGAACTGCGCAGAGCGGCGCTTCACCAGCCCGCCGGCGCGAGCGCCAGTAACTCCCACCAGCGCCACCACCGCGAACAGCTGGACGAGCGAACCCAGGCGCCCGCTGGGCCCCGCTGGACGGAAGCGTCCCATTGTTGGTTAACCGAAGCGCTCGAGGTGACAAGCGCCTGTAGAGGTTAGACGGACGCGCATGCGGCTGGGCATGAGCATGCGAGTCGTGAAAGTCGCAAGGAAGGTCGTCATGGCATGTCACAAGCATATAAAAATGGTGGCCAAGGACATCAAAATACACCCAAGCATGATTCCATGACAGGCACGCAGTTTGGTGCGGCTCGCGCGCGAACTTGTGGCGTCGTTATGAAACAGACAGCAATCAAAACAAACCGTGACGCTATCACGCACTCTTGAGATAACAGTGCTTTCATACGCGGTCTACACTCACTCAGGAGAAAGCAAGGGCGTACGTGCCGCGGGCCGCGCAAAGTCTGCGCGGTTCGTAGTTGACGGCAGAGATAAGGATGGGCGCCACAAATAGATTTGCCAGCGAAGCGAGCGAGATTAACCGTCCGGCTGAGCGCCATGCTATATTCATCTTCATGTAACTCGCGTGCCGGGTGGTTGGTAACCGCGAACCGACGGTTGAGCCTCATCATCGAGGCGGGAGTTTTGCGTTTGGGAACTCTGAAGCTAGCGCGCATGCCCGCTACCCTTGGTGGTGGCACCGTGCATTTACCTGTTAGTAGCTATGGCCAGCATGGCCTTGAGGTTTACACGGGTCGGCCGCAGGCACGGGGCGTTCATCACGGCAGTCGGACTCAGTTACGCGCCCAGGCACTGACTTCCGGTGCTCTACGGAACTCCAGATGCCGCGGGAGCCCGCTGCCTACAAAGTCCTTCCTTGATGGTTAATTCCTCAGCCAGACTGCCAGAGCCGTATGCATGAAAGCATGCTAGGGAACGGGTGAGGCTTGATCGCATGGAAGGGCCTGCTGGTGCGGCGGCGGCGGCCAACCGAACCGGCCTCGACATAATCAGGAGCCCAGCCAGCGTGTCGAGTCTTCTTGACAGGGCAACGACTTCAGTACTTTTTATGATGCATTTACAGCGTTGTGACCATGTATAAGGTGGTGAATGAGCAGCCCACGTTCCTCCGCACCGTGCCACGCGCCACATACGGACTCCACAGTGCATTGTCTGCCTGGCGCTAGCGGCGGCCGCACATGCTACAAATAAATGTCCCTCTTACGCGCGCTAGCCATGATCCATGGCTCTAACCCTTACAATAATTTCTAGGATAAAATCAATGGCTACCTCTGAATGTCACACTGCACACGCGCCGCCGCAATCAGCATGCAGACACCGCACTCTGAAATCCATAGCTTGCACAGGCAGGGCGAACGCACGTGTGCCCGCGCACTCACGACCATGTATGCCAGACACTCAATTGCATCTTCTCTTTCCGCATGCATTCATCATCAAGCAATCCGTCGCAGTTGGTCGCCTTCACAAGACCTCCTATCTTTTCAATACACGATTGTGCACATGCTGCGCATGTGTACATATACAAACTCCTCTTTATTCTTGCAACAAAGGTCGTGCAGACCTGGATGCTGAACTATCTTTCTGACAATACTGCCTACATGGTGCGAGACCATGCCAATGCGGTGCGGCGGTGGCCAACACCTTCTACATGCATTGAAATCTACATGTGTCGATATCAACGTGCATCTTGCGGCCGTCTCATTTAGCTGCCTTCCGCATACTTATTCATCTGCGCTTTTCCGCACTTGTCTGCAGTTGAAACCGTATGTGCGACACTTCCGCGCGGGGAGAAATCATCCCCAAAAGAATGTATTTTTTGTTAGGCGTTTGTAGGGCAAAGCGCAAAGCAATGCCAAACTCCTTTCCTGCACCCAGGATGCTGCGGTCCAGACCGTCAGGTACACGTCTGCACCTATGAGCCCGAGGCAACCACAGCTCACGCCCAACAAAACCAAAACTTCGTTGTTGCCATCGCACACGCAGCTAAAAACTGCACCGTGCGCGTGCATGCCAGGTCTATCCGCGCGCACATCCTTGGTGGTACATGCTCACTTGCAGACCTGTATTCGGTGTGAGACAACCTAAGACGGCACGAACTGCGACCCCAAATGCTGGAGCCCCAAAACGTCAAACCCCTACGCGTGCGCAAGCTGTCAACTACGTATAGCTACTGTTTCAATTGCTGTCTGGCAGCTGCACCGCGCAACTCTGCTCATCACCCTTTGTCATCCCTAAATAGCGAGCCCATTTCAGCCGGGCTGAAATGGCCGGCGGGCCCTAGCGGGTGGTCTCGTCCCGCTCGGGCTCGCACACCTCCAGGCACGGGCCACCCACCAGCACTGAACCGCCGCCGGCGAAGAGGCGGGTCTCGTCGACCGCACCGCTGCTACCGCTGGTCGCCGGCGACGATTGCTGGTGCGGCTCCTCAGAGGCAACCACGGCCGCGGCGACTGCGCTGGCGGCCGTGCTGCAGGTCGCCTCCACCACCGCCACCGCCAGGCCCGCCACGGCGCCAAACGCAGGCCGGTTGCCGTGCACCGCGGCGCCCAAGGCGGCGGCCGTGACAGCCGCCGCCGCCAGATCTTGAGCCCCGGTCATGAAGCCGCTGGCGGTCGACGAGGGTCCCGCGGCAGTGTCAAGCGCTGGTGATGATGCGGCAGCAGCAGTGGCCGCCACAGTGACGGCAGGAGTGGGCGAGGCTGCTGCGGTAGAGGCACTCTCAGTGCTGTCGTCGGAGCTTGACATCTGAGGAGGGGGGAGCAGAGGCACGTCCCTAAGGAGGATGCCCAAGCCATGGGGTATTGGCAGCACACTCAGACACGGACATGCACCAACCACTGTAAACAACGCCAGAACAACGCTCACGAGGCAGAAGTATAACTCAAAACACTGTGACGACCGACACGCTGAGGACATTCAGCTAGTGCGCGCTGCTGCAGCACTCACCACGGACAGGAAGCATGTCCAGATGATGTTGACGCAGTTGTTGAACAGCAGGCGGTACTCGTTGGGCAGCAGCGCAAAGTTGAGCAGCCCTGCCGCGGGCCACAGCAGGTAGCCGCCCAGCAGCGACTTGACGTAGCTACGGGCGGGCGGAGAGGTGGAGACGTGGGGCGGGAGGGGGGTCAGTGGGAGGCGCGCAGGCAGTAGGTGAGGAGATGCCAGGGACGACATGTTGACGCGGCGTCTAGAGAACCGGTGTGCTGAGGAGGAAAGCTGCGACCAGATTGCTAGCGGCCATGGACACCCACGCCCCGGCAAACATGCCACCGCCCGTGCATGCACGCCTGCGCCGGCACAAACACGGCCTGGCTCCCCGCGCCCACCTGGTCTGCAGGCTGCGGCGGATGTCCGCCGGCCGCCCCTCCAGCAGCTTGATGACCACGAAGAACAGCGCCAGGCCCAGTGGCGCGAACAGCAGCTGGTCCAGCAGCATCTTGGTCAGCACGGCGGCGGGGCAGTGCGGGTCGTCGGGAAGCACGCGCGCGTCCAGAAGGTTGAACCTGTATTTGGAGGGGGGTGGTGGAGATCGGGGGCGTCAGGTGGCGGGTGGGTAATGATTGGATGCTTGCAATAGTGTGTGCAGTTTACACATGTGGGGTCCAGGGATGCCAGTATTGGCAGATACGGCCACGATGAGGCATAAAGGCGAATGGCACGGCTACCACGTTGCAAGATAGGGGAGCCCCATCAAGACCTAACTTACCAGTAGTGTGCCATGGGGGTGCCGACCAGCGAGGTCTCCAGGCACAGGCGGGTGGTGCGGGCCCAGTTCACGTGCCGGCGCCCACCGGCAGCGGCAGTGGCGGTGGCAGCGGAGGCGTCGGCGGACGCCTCGGGTGCGCCGTGGCCGCCGCCGCCGCCAGCACAGCCCAGCTGCGCCAGCATGTCACCGGCGATGGTGAAGAAGTTGCCGGTCACGATCTTGCACAGCAGCGGGCTCTCCTGCAAACGACAAGGCGACAAGACAGCATGTCAAGATGTCAAAGGCCATGCGCTGCATGTCGTCGGGTTCAAGCCAAATCACTCCCTTCATGCGGGACGCTGCACGCTCTGCGGGTTTGCGGGTCAAGGCATGTGTGGCAGCGCCAACGAACCCCCCCCCACAACCGGACCCCAACCCACATCGCAACCCACATCGCAACAACCATGGCCAAACCCACATCGCCCCCCCCAGCTTGCCTGCCATGCCCGCCCAGCTCACCTCAAGCCACGCGTTGTAGCCGTCCACGGTCTGCGCCACGGCGCCGTGCGCGGCCTCAGACACGTGACCCGCCGCCTCCAGCGCCGCGCCGCGCGCCTGGGCCCACAGCTCCGAGGCCGAGGAGGGCGCGACCAGGGAGCCAGAGGCGCTCACGCCGCCCCCCGCACCCGACAGGTCGGGCAGGTGCGGTAGGTGGGGCAGGTGCTGGGCGGCCGCAGCGGTGACCACGTCCGCGTGCTTGGCCACAGAGGAGGCGGCTGCGACGGCGGCGTAGTGGTGGGAGTGGAGCAGCAGGGCCCACACGGGGCGGGTGGGGCCGAACGCCGTGTCCACGAAGTCAGCGGGGCCGAACTCGCGTGCAGGGTACAGCGACCCACCAGCAATCGCCGAGGCAGCCGAAGCAGCAGCGTTGGCATGTTCGGCCGCCGCGCCGCCGTCGCCATGGTGCAGTGCGGCGGCGCCCATCAGTAGCCCGCCGGCCAGGCTCGCCATGAGCGTGGGGCCGGCCAGGCGGGTGAGCAGGCGGGACAGCGAGTCAGTGGTGCTCGACACGACCGCGCGGGCCGCGCTGGCGCGGCGAGCCGCGGTGCTGAGCGGCGAGCCCGGCTTGGCGGGCTTCACCGGCGTTGGGCGCCTGAGCTGCGGAGACTGGGGCTGCTGCTGCGAAGAGGACCCGCGCGAGCCCGAGGCCGTGTTCAGGACATGAAGAAGAGGGCTGCGGCGCGGCGCCGTGAGCCGAGGTGCCGCAGCCGAAAAGCTGCAGCCCAGCGCCCGGCGCCCGGGCGCCGCGGCACAGGATGCCGCGGCGCCGCGCTGCTGCTGCTGCGTTGCCAGAAGGCTCGAAGCCATGTAGCTAACCAGGCGTGGAGTTGCTCGCAAGCTTGTTCCGAAGGAAGAAGTCGGCGCTGGCCCGAGGGCGCACGCGCCTGGAGGTCAAGCTAGCCGGGAACGGGGAAGAAGACAAAGGAAGGGCCGCGAACGAATCAATAAATCAAGATTTGCGAGCGGCCGGGGAGATAAAGAAAAAGAGCAGGGTGGACCGCAGGCTATGGAGCTAGGTAAAGCGTCGTCTGCTCTAGCCTAGCGAGCTCCTAGGTGCGCCCTAGCGCGGTAAGAATCAACAACAAATTGGGCTGGCGCAGCGTTTGGCGCGGGGCTTACCTTTCTTGCGCAACGAGAGCCGGCGTCCAATGGGCGTGAGTCAGGGGCAGCTTCTGGCAGTCTCGGGGGCAGAGCGCTGGGCCAAAGCGCGGAGACAAGATCACGAGGGCCTGGAAAATCGCGAAATAATATAAGGGGTCACGAGTAGCTTGGGAGAGAGTTCAGCTGCAAGAAGGCCTGGCTTTAAGGAGAGCGGAGCTCGGGGGGAGGGGCGAGGCCAGCATGCAGCAGGCCATGCAGCAGGCAATTTGGGCGGGAAAAGAACGGTTTTGCTTTCCGGCGGCCAGTTCCTTCTCTATGCCTTATCCTTGCCTAATAACATCGCCCGTAATGCAAACTTCGAAGTGCGCGGCGCACCCAAACGCCTGTCCGCTTCGACCCACCTGCTGTCGCCGGCTGTTTGCGCGCTTTCCGACGCACTTGGCCGGGCCACGTTGCCAATCAAAGCGCTGCTGGCTTGCAACCACTACATTTCTATCTTAGCTCCGAACATGAGCGGGCGCGCCGGCTGGAAGCAAACGACGGCTGTAGAGCAGAACATTCTTGCCCTCAAAGGGCAGCTCCTGGGCCACCACCTCCCAACCACCGGCCGCGCCTAGCTCCTGCAGATAGGCCAGCAGCTGCGTGTAGCTCCGCACCTGAGTGTGGCATAGCAACAAGGGCAGCGGGTACAAGCCGGGGCAAAATGAATCCTGATGTGGGTCGGGCTGGAGCGTGCAACCGCGGCCAAGCCCCTCCACGCGTAAACCCTACGTGCTGCTACCCGCATTGATTCACCGTAAATTGAGGCCGGGTTGCTGTGGTGACTGCGTTTCCCACGAGGCGTTGCAACCCTGCCAGCACCCACGTTACACACAGGCCGTGCTGGCGGGTCATTCACGCCCGTACATACCTGGTCGCCCGACTGCAGCTTGCGCCGCGGGAACTCCGCCGCGTAGACACAGCACGGCACCAGCGCGAAGGGCTTGCCGGCGGCCAGGGCCAGGCGCAGGGCAAACTCAGCAGCCTGCAGAAGGCAGGTGCGGTAGGGCGTGTGCAGGTAGGGTGTTTGTGCACGCATGCTTTCACGGCAACTACCTGCGTTGCACGGCGGCGTTGACCCGAACCCACATTAACGCTGTTGCCAGAGGAGCGTGCGGCTGCCCCGGGCACCGACCCAGATGGCTTGGCGCCTTTCGTTACGCGGTCAAAACATCCCCGAGCGCCCACTTCTCCACAATCTACCACTGCCACTCCCCTCGTGTAGTTTTGGGATTGACTGACGGTTGTCCCCACACGCCCCACACAACCCCCACCTGGTCTGGATGCATGGCCGCCACAACACTGCAGTCCAGCAGGCGCAAAACCGCGCCCTCCGCCCAGGCCCGAGCCTCCGCCTCCGTCTCCAGCTCTGCGTACCCCTCTGCCGCCGCTTGCGCACCAGCCCCTTGCTCTGCTGGCGCTGCCTGCTGGACCTCCGACGCTGTAGCTTCAGCGGCGGGTTCCGGCTGTGGAGGAGGGTGCAGAGCTGGCTGCTCTGGACACGGTTCATCCCCCCGCCGCGTTATGTCGCACTGAAAGTTGGGACCGCGTCCTGCCTCCTCCCCTCTTCCGTCTACAACCGTATCCGCCTCCTCTGCTTGCCGGGCCTGCTGTCCGCCGCTGATGTGGCACCGCCGCCAGCGCTGCCCTACGACCGCGGCACGGCGCTGGCGCCAGTGCCCCGCCGGCAGCACCCGCGTAGGCTCCTCCTCGTGGCCTTCCGCTGCAGCGAAGCCCTTGCGAGTCCACTCCACCTGCACATGTCGGGTGTGCCACAGGCGCAAGCTGCTGGGTTGTGCCGGCGCAGTAAGATGACTCTTACAATGTGCACGAAAAAAACGGCCATCACACCTGCTTCGCCCGGCGGCGGCTCTGCAGGACCGCCGCGGCTGCATGTGCCAGAGCGGACTCCCACTCCGGGCAATTGGGGCTGCCCGCGGCCTCGCTCCCGTTGCGCCGCAGCGCCACCAGCCGCCCAATCGCCTCCACCACCTGCGTGCCCCGGCCCGGTAGGCCAGCAATCAGTCAGGTGAGGCTGCTCGCGTGAACAGGCCCAACCATGGAAACGCTGTTATGAATTCCCCTGTTACCGTTGCATAGCAGGACGCCGGGACCCACTTGGTCAGTGAGGAATATGCGAATGTGGCCAGGCGCGCGCGGCTCGCGCGGCAGCCACCTGCAGCGGCTGCTGCCGGGTACGCCGCTGTTGCACTCGCTGTGCGGTGATGAGCAGCGGCCGGGCTCCGCGGCGGCGCCTGAGGAGGCGTCCAGGTCCAGGGCCGCCATGGTGGCGGCCGTGGTGGCGGCCATGCCGTTGTACCGCTCGAACACGCGGCTGAAGTGGTAAAAGCCCTCCTGGGATTGGCGGTGGTGCGGTTGCTTCCCTCTCAGCAACGAGTGCATAACCGCTGTTGCGCAGGCTGGGCAGGCAGTAGCCAGTGCGAACATAATACCTGCTGCCCCTGCCCCTGATCCCAATCCTATGCCTCTAGCAATCCTCCGCCCCAGACCCCACCTTCAGGCGTTTCTCGTATTGCTCCAGCTGCATGGGGCGCGGGTCCAGCACGCTGGCGGGCACGCCGTTCAGGTTGAGGAGCTCAAAGGCCAGCTCACCCTGCGTCCGTTGGTTTGGGTTAGGACTTAGGAGCGAAGACAGCGCTGTGTGGTCGATGTGCCTCTCAGTGCGCTGACAGCTGGATCCCGTTCGCACTGGGGGTAGTTGGCAGGCTCTCCCCCTCTGTCCCTTTCTCCACCCGCCCACACCCACCTTGCCTCCCGCCACGTCCAGCACGCCTGAGCCGCCGGCGAGGTAGTCCGCCCCAAACGTGTCCAGCAGCCAGCTGCACCAGTGAGACAGGTGCACAGACAGCAGTGTAAGAGCAATGACATGATATCTTCGGCCCGTCATGGCGAGGATGTTGTGGATTGTAGTCACACTGGCTAGAAGCGGTCGAAGTTGCCCAGCAGACGGCAGCCCTGCCCACCCCTACCTGCGGAATACAGAGACACGAAACCGGTTGCGCACACGTGGCCGGCTTCGGTTCCGTCGTGCGGCAATGTCTAACCCAGGCAGGGGTGTCAAGGCGGCAGCGGCGGCGGCAACTTCCGAGCTCGGGTCAAGCCCAACCGTGGATGTGCCTGGCCCCTCTGATGGCTCTTGCTCTTGCGAGCTTGAGCCTAGGCCATCAGCGCCGGTCGCTTTGCGTCCTGCCTCACGTGTTGCGCATGCAACGTGCTGCGGGCCCGAATCAAGCATCGCCTGATGCCCCTGTCCCAGGTTCTGACGTTGCTTTAGCTGCGGCTGCGCCGGCGGGGCAAGGGGCAGCGACGGGTGGCTGAAGAAGCATCGCCCCTCCTCATGCAGCGCGCAGGCGCCCCGCCGCTCCCAGTGTTTGCAGGCAGGCGGCTGCAATACCAGCTCGCCTCTTGACTCCAATTCCACTGCACAGGCGGCGTGGATGTAGCCCGACTGTGAAAAGGGGAGGCAAAAGCGCGGTGCCGGTTGGGGAGGCCCCAGGGTGCAGCAGGGAGTGCGCTTGAAGGCTGCCGGGACAGAGTGACCACCCTCAACACACCTTTGAGGGCCACACGTCCTCCCCAACTTCAATGGTGCCCTTGCAAGCTGGGCAGGGCTTGCGAGAAAGGACACAGGACAGAAATTTTGGCGGTGCCATAAATGAACGACCGCGGGCACTGAAAATGCTTTACAATGACATGATGTGACTTCAAAATATAACACAGAAGCTAGAAGAACGATTTGCAGGCAATGCTGCCTGCTCGATCCAAAGCCCAGGCCGCTAATGAATGACGGGCGATATGCTATTCTATATTCTTCGTTACAAATACTGTACATTTTGTTGCATCCAGATCGCTATCGTGCTCATCGATTGGCGCCATTGGCTTTCGGAGCCAGCCTAGTACGCATTTGTGCTGCCTCGAACTCGGTAGTCCTGGCTATAAGATCACCATGGCTCCCAAGAAAGGATCACGCAAGCAGCCAGACGCAGCTGTGGAAGAGGCTCCTGAGCAGCAGCCCGCCACGAAAGCGGCAAAGCAGGACAAGCCCCCGGTGAAAGAACCGGCAGCGGCTTCCAAAGCTAATGCTGGCAATGATAGCAGCGATGACGACAGCAGCGACGAAGACATCGACATCGATGCCGACACCGCAGCGAAGCTTATGGAGCTGGAGCATGAGCTGCAGACCAGCCCCACATATGAGAAGCACCTGGAGGTAGGCGGGCGACCACCTGGATGGCAGGGGGGGAGGCTGAGCAGGTGGATAGGACAGGGTTGTCAACACGAGTGGGGGAGTGGGCCCTGGTCCGGCTCCGGCGGCACGCACGTGCCTAATGCCGAGTTCCTGCTGCTGGTAGCATGCGCGCGCTGAAGCATAAGGCGGCCCTGGTACCCTGTATCCGGCGTATCAGCCTTCTGCTAACCGCCACGTCATGGTCCCATCCCTGCCAAGCTTTGCTTGCCTGCACTTTCCCAGCCGCTTGTTCAGCCGCATATGCCCTCTCCGCTCACCTCGTCCTTCCCCTGCCGTTTTAACTCTTCCCTCCTCACACCATTCTCCTTTTTGGTATTCCTCAGTATATCACTCTGCTGCGCTCCACTCCCGGCCTGCGCACGCGGCTGCATGACGCGCACGAGGCGCTGGCAGCTAAATTCCCCCTGAGCGAGGAGCTGTGGCTGGCCTGGGTCAACGACGAGCTGGCGGCAGTCAACGGTCCAGACGACGTGGCGGGCCTGCTGAGCCTGCTGCGCCGAGCAGCCACGCGCGACTACCTGGCGCCGGGCGTGTGGGACCTGTATCTGGAGTGAGTGGCTTGTTGCTGTCACTGGGCAGACGGAGGCGGGACAGAGGGGGTTGACAGCTGAGAGAAAGCAGTGTCATGTATGCAGCAGTAGCTGCTTTGGATTTGTTTATGACGGCCAAAAAAGTCCGTGTTTTGCGTCCTCTGAATTTCCCTTACTTTGCCTGTGCCCCCTGCCGCAAACGCCAACGCGCAGGGTGGCGCATGACCTGGACCCGGAGGTGAAGGAGCACACGGCGGAGGGCGCGGACCGCTACCGCGCGCTGTGCGAGGAGGCGCTGGCGGCGGCGGGGCTGCACCTGGCGGAGGGCCACAAGCTGTGGGCCAAGTACAGGTAGGCACCTTTTGGGGGGGGGGGGATGTGCTGGGGCACATCCGTACAAGCAGTTGCGGGGCGGAAGGTAAGCCGTGTGACGGTGTGAGGCTTTAGGGGATGTGACCTGTTGACAAGAACCGGGGCCATGAGCTGCGCACAATGTCGCAGACACGTTCCAGTACACCTCGCCAGCCACAAGCCAAGCTAACTCTTGTCCGTCGCGCAACCGTGCGACTTCCTGCCTGCCGCAGGAAGTACGAACTGGCGGCGGAGGCCAAGGCGGCGGCTGCGGGCCAGCGCGTGGCCGCGGGCAAGGCCACGGACCGGGTGCGGGCGCTGTACCAGCGGCAGCTGGCCGTGCCGCTGGCGGACACGGCGGAGGTGCTGGAGGAGTACAAGGCGTGGGAGGCGGGGCACGGCAAGGTGAGGGAGTGTTGGGGCGGAGGATTGGGCATTGTTTGCGAATGGCGAGGAGTTGGCGAGTGTATGCATGTGTGTGGGAGCGGCCCATGGCACGCTTCGAACATGATGCAATCAGGGCTTGCGGCCCAGGTGCCGTACGGTAGTCCACAGGGTATGACATGACACCCCTGGATTCCGCCGGTGCTTCCTTGGCCACGGCCTGCAGCCGCTGCCGCCGCACGTGGCCAAGGCGGCGGACAAGGCCCGCGAGGCGGCGGAGCTGCGCGCCGGCTGCGAGGCGGCGGTGGGGCCGGAGCAGCCCGCTGACGTGGCCAAGCTGGGCGCCTTCCTGTCCTACATCAAGATGGAGCAGAACGCCGGGGACGCAGACCGGGTGCAGGTGCGGCTGTGGCGCGCGGAGGTGTGGGGGGGCTTTTGTGGGGTTGGCGACCCAATTGCAACCAACCATCAACTCTTTTTGAGTACGTCACTAGCGCTGAGCTGAGGCTGGGCAGTGCACCTGCCACGTGGCCACACCAGCGCAGCCGCCGCGGCTTGTACGCCTGCCTTTCACTCCTGCCCGCACCCGGCCACCCACCTCGCAGACAGTGTACGAGCGCGCCGTGTCCGCGTTCCCGCTGACACACAGCCTGTGGCTGCAGTACGGGCAGTACATGGAGACGGCAGCTGGCGGGAAGCTGCCCAAGGACAAGGTCAACGCCGTGTACGAGCGCGCCACGCGCAACTGCTCCTGGGTGGGCGCGGTGTGGGAGCGGTGCCTGCGCTCGCTGGACCGCACCGGCGCGCCGCCGGAGCGGCTGCAGGAGATGTACGAGCGCGCGCTGGCTGCGGGGCTGCAGGTGAGGATGGGCGCGGGCCGGACTGGGTCCAGGGGCTCAGTGAGTGAGCGCACCGTGGTTGCCAGCTCCGGTCGGGCAGGACGATGGTCCGAGCACACGAGTGACCCAGTTCGGACCATTGATGCGTGACATATTGCTTCTATGTTTCCTTATTTCCCCCGCCTACCCTCCTCCTACCTGACCTAGTCGCCGGAGGACTACATGGTAGTGGTGCTGGCTCGCCTGGACGCGCTGCGGCACACCGCCGTGGCGGCGGCCGAGGCGGCGGCCGCGGGCGGCGGCGCTGGCAGCAAGAAGGCAGCGGCGGCCGCGGCAGCGGCGCTGCGGTCCGGATTCAGCTCCGCCACTGAGCTGCTCATGTCTCACTTCCCCGACTACGTGGACAGGTGGGCGCGCGCGGTGTTGCTTTGTTCTCATGTGCGACGTAGCTGTGCACAAGCATGCGCGATGTGGGGGAGGCTATGGTCCTTGTTTAGGCACAGGCGTTGCTGCTACCCGCCATGCTTCTGCACTGACCCTCCTTTTGGCCCTAGGTCTCTGCGGTTGCCGGGCTACTGGGCGGCGTGTGAGGAGCACGTGCTGGGCGATGTGCCCGCGGCGCGGGAGGTGTGGGAGGGAGCCATCAAGGGTGGCATGGGCAGGTGCGTGCGGGAGGTTTACAGCGGCCTTCGAGAGCCTACGCGCCCCTACAACCGTTGCGTACCTAGCATGCCGTGCAGGGAGGCGGCAGGGTAGTTGGGAGCGGTCATCTCCCATTTCGACATACTGTATTGGTGCTGTAATCTTATTACAATTTCTTTATCGGCTGGGTTCCAGGTTTGCGGAGGTGTGGGAGGCTTATGTTGCCATGGAGCGCTCCGCTCGCCGGATCAAGGTGCGGTGGGCATTGCAAGTGCGGCTTCGGAATACGTCTTCCAGAAGGCTGGTTGGCCGGCCACGGAGATGACAGCAGCTGCATCGACCCCCGGCCCGCTTAGCCTGCTGCGCCTGCCAGCACGAACGTATTGTCGCACGCTTCTGAAGGCCCAGAGCCATGGCAGAGGTCACTGTCTGACGCTTGAGTGCCTCTCAAATCTGTAGGAGGCGCGCGCGCTGTACAAGCGCTGCTACAGCCGCACATTCGAGGAGGACGGCCAGTTGCGCTTAAGCCACGCCTGGCTGCGCTTCGAGCGCGAGGAGGGCAGGTGCGCGGCCACAGGAGCGCCTGTTACTGGGGGATGGCATAGGGACAATCGCCAGCTGTGGTATGCGTGTCGTCTGTGATGAAGTGATTGGACTTCGGAAGAAAAGCTGGGGAGGGGCGTTGTGTGGGCCCCAATGTCTCGGGTTGGGCGCGGGGTTGGGCATGGCCGCGCACCTGCGCACTTATTCATTGTGTGCATTGCTCTGGCGACGTGCAGTGCGGACGACTACCTGGCCGCGCTGCTCAAGGTGGAGCCGATCCTGGAGGAGAGCGCCGCAGCTGCAGCAGCAGCTGCGGACCAGGCTGCCGCAGCGGCCGCCAAGGTGCGCAGGCAGGAAACGCCCTCACTAAGGCCGCACGCTTGCTTTCCACTGTTGCACAAGGTCAGGGCAGCTGCGCTTCCGTCATAGCAGCACAAGTGCAGCACATGCGCATGTGGCCATTTTTGAGGCACGTGTACTTAGGCCGCCGTGCAGAAGGCCAAGGTGCTGTCCAAGGAGGAGATGAAGGCTATGCGGCAAGCGAAGGACCCCAACTTCGACCCGGAGAAGGCCACGGACAAGAAGGAGAAGAAGAAAGGTGTGTCGCTGAATGTATAGGAGCCCGGAAAGAAATCCTGCAGTATAAGGTTTTTGGCTCCGATTCCAGTAGCTGTCGCTCCTGCCGAAATCATCCTAGCGGCCTTGAGCGCTCGTTTGCATAAGCCTGCGGAATAGGTAAATAAATAACAAATATTTTGTGATGGGCAGCTGCGAGCAATTTTGCTTGGGCCCAGGCTTGGGCCAGCCCGTCGCGGCCTACGACCCCGAGAAAGAAAACGTTGTATCTTACACAGGTGACATGGCATAACAACGATAACGTTTGTCCTCGGATATTAAGCTTTTCCCGTGAGTATCGCTCTTGACGCCCAGCGCGATGCATCCCTTGTGCCAGCAGGCAGCAAATCGGGCAAGCGTGTGCGGTCAGAGGACGAGGGCGAGGGTGCCCTCACCAGTGGTGATGGTGAGGAAGCTCCGCCCGCCTCGACCAAGCGGGTGCGCATCCACGAGCCGGAGGCTGCCCCTGCGGCTGGGCCTTCGAGCGCGCCCGCTGTTGAGGCTAAGGCGGAGGATGGAGACGCCGAGATGGGCGAGGGCGCGCACGAGCACGGTGGCGGTGAAGAGGCGCACGACGGTGGCGAAGGCCATGCCGAGGAGGGAGGAGGAGCGGGGCAGGGCCCGGGCGGTGCGCACCCGCGGCCGCACTACACCGACAAGCAGACCGTGTTCATCAAGGGGCTGCGGCCGGCCGTGAAGGACGAGCAGGTGGATGAGTTCCTGAAGAAATCGGTTCCGGATGGCATCAAGGACGTCCGCATCATCCGCGATCAGGCAACGGGGCAAGCGCGGGTAAGCCTCGATGGGCGGGTTGGGGAAATGGGCGGCGGCGGCGGGGCGGTCGGAGCTGTTTGCTCAGCATCAGTTGTTAGCGTCAAGTACTGTAACGTGCTGGCGTATGCCCACTGAGGTTATCGTGGCACGCAATCGTGGCAGGGCTTTGCCTACGTGGAGTGCAGCTCCCGGGAGGCGCTGGACAAGCTGGTCGCCCTCAACAGCACGCCCTTCCAGGTGCGCGACTACGCTCAGCAATGAGTATGCCCCCTGCCCATTCCTTAAGCGCCGTACACGTGTCATGCAGCACCGTAGCCTTAACTACTAGAACTCATAGCACATACAGCGCTTACGTGCATGCTCAAGCGCATTCTCGACTACTGCCATAGGGCGTGTCGCTGTTCATCGCGGAGTCCAAGCCGCCCGGCCACGGCGGCCCGGGCGGGCGAGGAGGCCGCGGCGGCCGCTTCGGCGGCCGCTTCGGAGGGCCACCTGGGCAGGGCGGCTACGGCGGCCGGGGGCGTGGGGGCTACGGCCGCATGGACGCCGACGGTGACGCGGAGATGGCGGACGCTGACGGGCACGGAGGCCGCGGTGGGCGGGGGCGGGGCGGCGGCGGCCGGCACGCAGGGCTTGGTCACCCTGGCGGGCGCGGACACATGCGCACACACCTGCAGATTGCGCCAGGTGAGCAGCTGCAGAGCTCGCAGTGTTGCGCACATGTGATGTACTGGTTTGCCGTAGTCGTGCAGCGCGCAGGTTTCTTACAGCGTCTTGGAATGCATTGCAGGCACAGGCCCAGCGCCCACGACACTGGTTCCGCGCTCCGTGCAGCTCGGTGGCAGCGCACAGCAGCAGGGGCAGGCGGGCGAGGGCAAGGCGATGACGAACGATGACTTCCGCCGAATGCTGCTGGGGGGCAAGTAAAGACTGGCCAGGCGCGGCGTGAGGGTGGCGGGGCCGAGTGCTGAATATGGGCAAGTTGCAGCGCTGAAGCATGCGTACGGCGATACCTTGTATGGCAACTGGTTGGCCTCCATGGACAGGGTGCATACACCTGTCGTTAGTGGTTGCAGGTGTTGGATGCGGGCTATGCCAAGTCACCAGGTGGAGCACCTTTTGTAAGCGTTGCGGGCTTGGGCCAGAGCGCTAAAAGGGTTGTTGCGCTGGACATTTGGCCTTGTGAAATGAGAGTCTGGATCACGTTGCGACGATGCTGGCTGCAAGGCGTTCACGCGCCGCTGGCGAAGCTGTATGTCGTCACTTGTGCCGGTGACGCGCTTGACCTGGGCACTATCAATTAGCGCGGCAACAAAACGCTCCAGCAACCGCGGCCAGCAACCTATGTCGGTACAGCTGCAGCGCGCACTTACCAGCCTCTGCACCTGTATATGTTTGCTGTTTATGCGTGGGACGGGAGGGCTGACTTGCTTACGGGACAATTGCGGAAACCTGTTCCCTTGCATCATCGACAGGGCGTGAGCGAAAGCAAGGTGGCGAGGGAACTGCGTGGCGGATACGACACGCGGCATGGGCACAATTGGTACTTGGGACATTGCCTGCGCCCAATTCCCTTTTCCTTAACTTAGCCTGAGCACTCGTAGCCTTAGCCGAGCTTCTTATCCACCTGCTGCTCTTTGGCGCGGAGATCCCGTCATATCTAGAAGTTGCCCAAAGTATTTTTCTTTACGAGCCGCGATGACGGACACTATGGCCGCGTCGCTCCTGCGCAAGCAGCTTAAGGGTACGCCATCTTGCAAGCGCGGCACCCAGCGAACAAACCCCAGACGAAGCTCTCGTGCCGTTGCCTGCAGAGCTTACCAAGAACCCCGTGGATGGCTTCTCGGCTGGACTAGTTGACGATAGCAACGTGTTTGAGTGGCAGGTCACCATTATCGGGCCCCCGGAGACCCTCTAGTAAGTTTGGAAGCCGATGCCTCGGCGGCCGCTCGTTGGCGCCAACCTGCTATCTTGTAGTTCTCCAGAGCGCTTGACACCAGGCGTGCCAGAAACTAGGGGGTGGCTTGAAGCAGAGCTCGGCTTCTCTTTGAGGACACGAATTTGCGGGTGCAGTAGAGCTTGCCTCGGAACAGCTCCGGGAATGTTCACTGCATATAGTTTTACCTAGATGGCTACGCCTTTCAAGCGGTGGGGGCTCCAAGCCACCTGCCTACATCGTCGCATGGGCATGTATGGCGGTGTTGAGGAGCTCGGGCGTACTGGGGCAGCCGGAAGAGGTTCCCTATGGTCCCGAACCAGACATACAACAACAGACGCAGCTGGGTGGTCCTCGTGGGCAACGCCTTGGCCCCCTGGGGCACCGTTGCCACCACCCTATCTGCGCCTTACCCGCCACGAACTCCCGCGTGAACTGTGCCCGCTCGCAGTGAGGGTGGCTTTTTCAATGCAAGGCTGACGTTCCCTAAGGACTACCCCAACTCCCCGCCTACTTGCCGTTTCACCTCCGAAATGTGGCACCCCAACGGTGCGTTGGGCGCAAGGCACCCGCACACTAGCTGCATGTACGCATGTGCTCCAGGATGGCGAGTTACCAAAGGGAGGGTCCTGTCGTTACAGGCGCATGGATTGAGCTCGCCGGTTATTCCGATATGTGTGCACTCGCAGTGTACGACGACGGCAAGGTTTGCATTTCAATCCTGCATAGCCCCGGTGACGACCCCAGCGGCTACGAAACCGCGGCGGAGCGGTGGTCACCTGTGCACACGGTGGGTGCGACGGGCACCAATAGATTGCACTGCACGGCCCTATTGTCTAGTAGCCCATGCGCTCTGGTAATTGTGGGGCACTGGCGGGGGCGGCAGTGTGGTGATAACGCAACTGTTGCAAGGACTCGCGCTGGATGCGAGCTGACATGGCGGGTTGGGCGTGCACGTGCAGGTTGAGACCATCATGATCTCCATCATCTCCATGCTGTCCTCCCCCAACGACGAGTCGCCCGCCAACGTGGATGCCGCAAAGATGTGGCGTGAAAACCGGGATGAGTTCAAGAAGCGCGTGGCGCGCATCGTGCGCAAGTCGCAGGAGATGCTCTAGAGCAGCGGCTGGCGCAGCGGGGCTAGGCTGGGCGGCAGCGGGCTGGCAGCAGCAGGCCACAGAAGATGCCCAAAGCGGAACACAGCGACGGTGTTTTCACCGGCAACCTACCAGTGTTCCGTGGAGGTGATTGCCGCGGCTCGATCACGACGACAGCTGCTGATGCAAAGCGGATCGCGAGAGCGGGGCCCACGGCGCGCGGGCAAGTACGGCGGTGTGACATGTGGCAAGGGCGGGGGCGCCTCTTGGAGGTGGAGGGCACGGGAGCATCTGCAAATAGGATTCACGGCACGTCAGTGGAATGTGTGGCGTGGCCCTTGTTCCGTTGCTTGACGGTTTGATAGTGGCGGTCTGGTAACGTCAACGGCAGGTGCGAACTGGCTGGCACGGCGCGGTTGGCATGCATGGCTAGGCGGTTATACTGATCGCCTGTGGTGTGGCTCCGCCAGCGTCTGGTGGTGCTGCAAGCACCTGGGTCTTAGCAAGTACTGTAGGCGTGCAGACGGTGGGCTGCGGCGTGGAGTGGATTGCACGGAATTACTGACTCTGAGTGGGCATCACGGCATGAGAAACGCATAGGCCTTGACACGAGTGTCAGGCACGCACCCCTCGCCACCGGCAGGCAGAGCGCCTCCATGCACCACATTCCGCATGCAAGCGGTGCTCCGGTAATTGCCAGAGCTTCCCAGCACGGGGCTGCATGCTGACTTTCTCCTCAACACGGGGACGGAGCATAACGGAGCATGACAATGATTATGTGCGCTTTTGCGTGTGTGCGCCGCCCGGCGGCTGGTATGACATGCGTGCCGTTGTGACTGTATTCAAGTCCAAATGTGGTCGTGCAAGACTTGTGTGGTAACTAGAAGTGCAGGAGTGAGCGCAGGCGGGTCGTCCAGGTGGCCGCGCAGGCGCCGAGCGAGGACCCGCTTGGACGGCTAGGCGGCGCATGGGGGCAAAGGCTGGAGCTTAAGACTCAAGTGGTGCGCGCTGTGTACCAACATACTCAGAACACTTGACGGATGTTCCATATGACCTGAGCAGCTGCTTCCATCACGTTTGTGCGTGGGGTTGTGGGTTGAGAAGGGCAAGTAAAGAGAGGTGTGTTTTGGTGCCGAAAAGTATGGCCCGCAGAGGAGCTGAGTTCTGGCTTGCGGTCAGGCATGCACGGAGACGCACGCCCTCCGCGGGGCATGAGCACTGCTCCTGCTATGCACGAGCTGCGCTACAGCAGATGCAACCAAATGCTTATTGTTTTAAATGACGTTTGCTTGACATCGCCGATAAAAGTAATTGAGTGATGGCCCAGCCCGACCATGTCTTTGTGCCAGCCGCACCGTGCTGATGCGAAGTTGTGCCATGCACTCTGCTGTCACAGTCTTTGGTTATTCAGGAGGGATGCATGCCACATCACATAGTACCGTAAAGCAAACATGCCCTTGAACTGACAGGAACGTGTACCGCTGCGTTGTGTCACCGGAGGGGCGTCCGATCAGCTGTCGGACGGTCTAGACACGCCTGGCGGACGGCACACGCGGCGCGAGCGCGAGCGCAAGCCGGAGATTGCGGCGATGACGCCCGCCTCCCCTATATATACCACATGAAATGCATATTTATTCACAGCACTCGGCGCCGCAGCTGTGAGCGTCGACTTCTCAGCTGCAAGCAACGCCCAAGATGTCTCGCGCAAGCGCTGTCACCGTGCTCGTGGCTATCGCGGCGGTCGCCCTCCTGGGCGTCTGCGCGCAAGCCCAGCCCACCACATTGGGAGTGCGCTTCCAAGGCTTCTCGTTTGCTTCTGATGTTTATGTAAGTTCGGGAGGTGTCCTGGTAGGCCGGCACGCACGATGTGACATGTCAGCAAGGATCGGGGCTGATGGACTTAAGCCCCGCCTCACTGTACGCTGCAGGGTTATGTGAACATGACCACTGATTACTGCGACATCAAGGTGGGTTAGGCTTTCAAAGAGTGTGAGTAACAGCAAGCGCACGTGCGCATGCTTTCAGGGGGACCGCTTGTGCGCGCGGTGCGCCTCCATACCCTGCTCAGCTGCTTTTCCTCTGCTTCCAACTACTGTACCCGTACCGTGTCACATACTAACAACCCGTTGCGACATGGCTTCCTGCCGCTGCTGCCTAGGCCGCCTTGGCTGCCGGCAACTGGACTGAGGCGCTGGCCATTTACTCGAACGGCAAGAACTCCAGGACTGGCCTGTCCTTCCGCTCGTTCTCGGTGAGTGGTGCTTGTTACTGGGAGGGTTTTGGGGCAGGGGAGGTTCGAGATGACTGGTTTGCGAAGACGTGACAGGGCTTTGCCCGGCTTCTTCGGCTCCTGTGGGCTACTGGCCCGCGTAGCTCGCATGCACTGACGCCCCATCAGGACTGGCAACACAAGGCGCCCGCTGTGTCATCTGCTCCACAGCGCTTTGCCAGCTACGTGGCCTCGGGCCCCGAGTTTCTGCACGACTCCCTTGCGATGGGCCGCAACAGCAGCTGGCTGGACATCGCCATCAGGTGCGCAAGCCTGTGAAGGGGGCGGGGATGAGGGGAAGGGTCCCACCATCAGGCGTCGGGGAGTGAGGGAAAGCGCGGGCAACGGCAAGCAAGGACTAGGCACCTGTACGGTAATGGCGCGCGAAGCGTAGCGCGAAGCGTAGCCCCTTCCACCAGGAAAAACTTTAATGTGTGCGTGCATTGCGCAGGGCTGCCTTCGGCGCGCAGAACCGCCCCCTGGTTGAGGGTCTGATCGTGGTACGTATGCGCATCATTATTGTTTCTGCCAGGTGGTAGCAGGCCTTCGGGTGGGGAAGATCAACCAGCGCTATGGCAGAGCGGCCTTTGCGGTTCCTTCCCACTCCGGATAGCACAAGTAGCACCCCTGCGGCCTACTCCACAGATTGCCGGCTTCAAGTACGGCCTGCATGAGGTCGATGAGGGCGCCACCAAGATTGTTCAGTACCTGGAGGACAATACCCTCACAAACCTGGTGGCCGACAGCAACGGTATGCACACCAGGCGTGAATAATCTGACGGAGGGTCACACAAGCGTTCTCTATGAGGCATACGTCACAGGTGATTTCCCGTGCCGCGTAATTACAGCGTCCAAATGTCCCGAGCAGGCGCCGCGCACAGCGTGGATGAGGGCTGGGTCATGTGGAGTGGCGGCCGCGATGGTGGCTGCGGGTATGCTTCAAGCTGGGCCGCCGCCCTGGGTGCTGACATGGGCACCACTTTCCTTGGCAAGAGCTACGTCAATGCGGCCGTCATTAACACCTTCAATGACCTGCTGATGAGCAGCCGCAAGGACAACGGTAAGCGGCGTCTGGGCTCCAGCGATTTTGTGCCCCGTTCCTCCACAAGCTCTCCGGCATTATTACATGCATGGAGCATGCCCGTGACATGGACTGCCAATTGCACACATGCCACATGCTGCTCATGTCACTGCACCCGCCCTGGTCCCCTGCTGCCCGCACGCAGGCACCCTGAGCTCCGCCGCCTACAACGCCTCGCGTGTGGACCTGATGCGCCAGCTGGTGCTGCTGGGCCTGCAGGGCGTGCTGCACTCCTCCTACAAGGCCCATGCCGCCACCGCCTGCCGCCGCCCCGCCGCCGACCTCGCGGAGGCCAAGGTGTGTACGGCAGCAGGCCGGGGTGCAGTGCATTGAACAGCCAGGCGGACTCAAACTGGGCAAGCAAGGGATGCGGGGTGTTCATGGTAGGCAAAGTCGAGAGCGGCATATGGTTTTCACGCGTCGACACGCCTCCATCCACCCACATGGCGGTGCGCACATGTTGTTCCTCACTCACCCCCAGGCCTACATCACCGTGCATTGGACCTACCTGGAGCCCTTCCTGGTCGCCCGCGGTGTGCCCGCCGACCGCATCAACCGCCTGCGCAGCGCCCTCACCGCCACCCGCACCGACTACATGAACGTGCGCCGCGCTGTCGTGTGAGTACGGGATGCTCGGCCCGTGCTGGCCCTGCAGCTCTGGTGCCTTATGTGTGCGCCTTGCACCAGTGTCCTGTGGGGAAGTAGCGAAAGGTTGCGGCTGTCATGACCTCTGGGTGCTGAGGCACGTGAACGCATCACTTCGGTTCCGCTTATCCTCGCCCCCTGACCCTTTCCCATTTTCCGCTTTCCATTTCACCCCCGCAGGTCCGTCGCCGACGCCATGGGTCGCCGCATGTTTGAGATCGGCACCCCCATCCATGACCGCGTCACCCGCGGCTGGGAGGGCTGCAGCGCCAGCCGCCTGCTGTGAGCTGGTTAGTAAAGAGCCGGTAGTGCTGCATGTCGCGTAAGTGCAGGTGATAAGGAGAGAAAGGGGCAACGTGCAGGCGACGGAGGGTGCAGGCCGTGCAGCACAGCCCGAACCTAATCTTGAACTTGCGAATGCCACCGATGAACCAGGCACTGACCTGCACAGTTTTGCACCGTCAGTGACAGGTGCAGTGCAAGGCAAAGCGGTGATGGAACAGTGATTGATCTGTACATAGCGAACGCAGAGCGTGAGCAATGGAGTGCATTACATCATATGTGGCGTGCCAAGTGGGCCTCTGGAATCCGGATATATAGTATCATCATTTTGCGTCAGCACTGCTCCGCCGGCTGATGTGCACCCGTGTCGCCTTTGTAACTACACCACGGACAATCTGCTTTTTTGGCTGAGCCCCCCCCCTGGTAACCACAACCCCCCCAGCGAAGCGTCCCGGAGGGGGGGGGGGGCGAAGGCCCCCCGAATTACCCCGGTCCGTGCGTTCGTTCGTTCGTGCGTGCGTGCGTGACTGCGTCTGCAAAACACACCACACTGGCAAAAACCACGACTGCTACGTATTATTGCATGTAAATAGGTGGCAGGGAAAATTCGGGGGGAGCGAGAAGTGCCTTTGCGCGTCCGTGGACATTTGACTTTCGCAAGGTCGCAAAGATAGTCGCAAGTGCCCGCGTTTGTAGGGCCTATAAATCAAACTATGTTGGCGGCAAGCAACGCGGGGAACCAAGCGCCAGTTTGTGACAACTTTCGGAGCCATGTCTGTCGCCCCTCCTGAAATACTGAGGAGCCCCGAGGTCGCTCCCACCCCGCGCCTAGCCTGAGGAGTGTCGGGCATCGATGACGTCTGCAATGCGTTAGAGGGCTACAAAATGCTTGGGCTTGGTGGCAAGGGTGCCCTTGACTCGCGTGGATGGCGTGTGGGATTCAGACACGCGTGCCTTGTGCTGACCGAGTCCTAAGCCCTGAGCCGGATCATCGTCGGCACGGGTCTAAAGCTCATTCGCTTGGAGTAGCCACCCAGCCTGTGACCATGTTGGGGCTCAGCCGATTTTCCAGCTGTACAAAGCTGACACCCCTTGTCCGGTTCGCGTCCCATCGGACTGATGTACCTTCTGGTATGATCTTGCGTTACGCTCACGCTACCGGCGCTAGCTTGTTCTTTGTTGTAGTACATTTGCACGTATTGCGTAGAATGAAAAATCTGGGTGAGGAGTCCCGAGCGTCCAGCTCGAACAGAACAGACTCCTCCGGTCTCAAGTAAGGGGATGGCAAGTTACGATGCACGCAGTTGTCGAGGTAGGGTGGGGTTTTCTGTGGTCATCAAGATACGCTAGGATAGGGGTTTCTGTGGTCATCATCAAGCGCGCAGTACGCCCATGACAGCGCGAAGACTTGCCATGACCAAGTACACTGCCAGCCCAAGTACACTGCCAGCCGAAGTACCGTCAGCACCGGTCAACTACCCGCAGAGCCAGTGGTCAAAGTAAGCACGCAGGGTGTCGCCATAAACACTGCGTGTGCCGCCAAGACGCTACCCAACCGATCCCAGGGCCTCAGTCCCCCCTTTTAGGCAGCGAAGTGCTTGTCTGTGCAGTCGCACGAAGTATTAAGATTTCATGTCGTCAGGGGGGTTGCGTGGCGGTCACCGGCACACGCTCCCACCCGGGTATGTTGCATCAGCTGGTCATGAAACCACACCCACCAGCCTTTGCCTAGTTAATGATATGGAGACATAACTATGCCTACCGGTATATGATGGCGAGTGGTCGCCGTTTTGCGTGATGGCGAGGGAGAGGCATAGGAGGCACCGACTCACGATTCACGAATCATGCACAATTTCCGCACAGGCACACGGTGAAAACCCCGACCGCCATAAGCCCCCACACTTTTACAAATCCTGGTGCGCCCGGTGAATATTCCAGCCCCCTAAAATGACATTCCACGAATCCTGGTGTCAAAAGTCATGCGTAGCAGTACGGTACCGGTCATGGGACAGTTGCACCTACCGAGTATGACTGGTTCATGCGCGCTTAGTAACGCCAGCCGCACGCGTGCGTGCGCGAGGCAAAACGTTCGCCACGTATAGTCCGCACCGCTCGCGCGGTCGCCAGGGAGCCGGGAGTGTCTCTGATGAATGGAACTATCGCCTGCACACGTGGCGTGCATTGGATTGTGACAAGGGTTTCGGCCTCCTTGCACCGGCTGTGTCAGTCCTTGTTCTCTGGTGCGGTGGCGCCTCCACTTCACAATTTCATACGGCACCGGTACATGGCTAGGCAGAGGCTAGGCTCTAGCGGCCCGTGACGTTACGGCGCTGCTAGTGTGCTACTCATAGCGAGGGCAGCGAGCGAGGGTCTGCGCTTGCGGCGCACGGACATAACCGGAGTCCCGCGCTCGCACACGTGCCAACCAAGATGCCAGTCAGAGCCGTGCGTACCCGGTCAAAGCAAGGCGCCCCCTGTCACCCTGTGCCCTCTTCCCAGTCCCCACGTGCAACACCCCTGTCCCCTGCTGACCCTTTACTCGTGTGCAGAATGAAGCGGGCAGAGCACCCCCTTCCCCCGATAGCTTCGGGCCGAATCCAGGCCCCAAGCGCCCCTGTGCGCTTGGGGCCTGGACGACGACTCGCAGTTTCTACGTAACCTGGCGGAGATACCGGCCTTTATCAATGCTATGGAGCAGTTTGGAAAGGCTTCAGGCCAACGCCTTAACGTAACTAAATCAGAAACTATTATTATTGGTGCTACGGACACCACAGCAGGGGCAGAACAGCCTCAGTCATCTCTACGAATGGTTGAATCGGCAAAAACACTGGGCGTGCACTTCAACAACAACAAGGGCCCCACGCCAGTGCAGAGCTTGGCACCCTCGCTGGATAAGGCTAATGCATGTATGAATCGCATTGCAGGAATGTCGCTCTCGACGTTTGGCAGGGCGGCAGCGGTTTCTGGTTACGCCTTAAGTAAAGCGCTATATAAATTGGAGTTCGAAGGCATACCATCGGATGGATCACTGGAAAAAATTATTAGTAACGCCACAGCCCTGGTAGACCGAGGAATCTCACCAGCCGCATACAGCAATAACCCACACGCCCGGCTACCGGGAGTCAGCAACGCGATTCTAAGTCTACCAATCAAATGTGGCGGTTTCGGCATGTTGCCAATGCTGCAACACGTGCGGGCTCGCCATGCAGTGCTAGGGATTCGAGGCGTAGCGGGAGGTGGTTGCACCCTCCTAAAATTTAACCCACCTTGGGCGCTCAACTTGAAAAATGCAGTACGCCTTCACCACCCGGCGGCGCAACCCCTGGCGCTCTTGACGGCACGCAAGCACCCCACGACAGGGAAGCCGACGGTTATGGGGAAAATAATTGATACGGACTGTGCATTAATTGAGAGAGTATGCTTGGCTATTACACACCTACCGGAACCAACAATTATTGATGCCAGCAGGCTTACAGCAGAACCGTGGGTGTCAGAGGCACCACTATGGGGCAACCCCATTCTAAAATGCAGGCAGCGGAATGGCAATGAGGTGACACTGGAGAACGGGTTCTCGGATGTAGTTCAATTAGGCTCAATTAATACAGTTGGCGACGCAGTGAGGGCCTTGGACTCTTTTGCACGGATGAAGGAGAAACTAGGGGGCCTGAGAACCACAGACAGAGCTCCGCCTCGGATACGGAGCGAATGTACACGAATATATAAGGAAGATGTGATCGACACGGGCCTTTTCGGAGGACAGGGAATAGAAATGATGCCTAGGGCTTTGAGGAACGGGATAGACGCGTTGAGACGCCTGGAAAGCCTCATTGGCCACCTACCGGAGGGATGGGAAGAGGCAGCAAGGCAGGCAGGAAATGCAAATGCCGTAGAAAGGTATGCAGTTATGATTGACCACATCGTTGGGTGCCTGGGGTGGAAGTTGAGCAACATACCAATACCGCTGGCGACAGTAACAGTGAAGCAAGCTACGTACCTACAGATGAATGAAGCGTTTGATAAATTAAAAGTGAAACACGAAGAGTTTATTCGAGAGGCGAAGGACATGGGCAATACAGAGGTGGTGGCAACGGAAGACAGAAATTACATCTCGAGCACATACAAGCGGCTATGGAAAATTAAGTGGGAAGCCGACCAGAAAGAAGCGTATTGGAGACTAGCGGTCGGCGGCTTCTCGGGCTTCTCCATGCACCGAGGACAAGGCCATAATTGCCCGTGTGGAAGGGCAGATGCGTGCTCCGACCGCGTACACCACTTCAGTACGTGCACAATTGCGAAGGCGTTGAGGACACATATACAAGATTCTGCGGACATTGGTGATGAGGATAGCCTGTTTGAAATAATTGTGGAACGTAGAAACCTGTGGCTACTGGCACTGCCTCACCAAACAATTCAACAGGCAATTTGGGATGTCGTATGCTTGGCGGCGATTTCGGCCATGGACTACGGAAGGAGACTGCTTTTTGCGTCTAGGAATGAGCAAGGATACGTAGGGAACGGGGCGACACTGGCTAGAGTTAAAACACAAGTGATAGCAGACTTTTGGGCAAGACTGCAATCGTACGTGAGCCTGGGCATCAAGCCAAGGGGGTGGGATAAAACCCCACCAGGTCACCCTTGGATTGAAAGAAGGGAGGATGGCAGCATGAGACTGAACAAACCAGCGTATATTACATTTGAGGAGGATTTGGATGAGTGAAGTGGTGGAGCTCCCATGGGAGCAAGGCCTACTAGCCCAAGGCCCAGAGTAGGCTGTCGGCGTTGCAGGTGGCACGCCCCTGAGGTCTAGAGCAGGGTGTTCGTACTAGTTCCAGTACGCTTTCGCTGGCTCGCGAACTGCGTCAGCAGGTCCCTCCTGTAACCAATGCAATCTGTGCGCAAAATCTCATAACCCCCCCGCCCTTCCCTGCTCCCATCCAATTAATCGTGGTCTGAAGCAGGTGTGCGCGAGGACACAACACGCCAGAGTTTCCAAAGATTCAGTGCGCATTACAATTTGTGGGCTTGAGCCACATTCGGCGATTGACATCTCCGCTCTCCGCAGATGCACCTCTGCTGTGTCGCTCACCACCATGCCACTGGTCCTCGCCACCGAGCTAACCTCTCATCCCTCCTGCGTGCCTGACACCAACTCACGAACTGTAACCCGGGTAACACACACCCGCTGTACAGGTATGTATGCGCTGATCACAACCATCGCAGCAGTGGCCCGCGCATGCTGCCATGAACAAAATTGCGAGGGTCTGCGTGCCGCGCTCACTGGATTAAGTTAAATGCATTGGGTTTTGCTCATCATGTTGTCCGGAAAGCAAACGTGCGTAGCCCGGTAGCTCACAGCAGGCGGCTGGCGCTGCAGCCCTCCCAGCCGCGGGTGACGCGGTCATGGATGGGGGTGCCGATCTCGGACATGCGGCGACCCATGGCGTCGGCGACGGACCTGCGGGGGTGATGGAAAGCGGAAAATGGCAAAGGGTTAGGGTGCGGGGATAACCGGAACCGAAGTGATGCGTTCACGTGCCTCAGCACCCAGAGGTCATGACAACCGCAACCTTTCGCTACTTCCCCACAGGGCACTGGTGCAAGGCGCACACATAAAGGCACCAGAGCTGCAGGGCCAGCACGGGCCGAGCATCCCGTACTCACACGACAGCGCGGCGCACGTTCATGTAGTCGGTGCGGGTGGCGGTGAGGGCGCTGCGCAGGCGGTTGATGCGGTCGGCGGGCACACCGCGGGCGACCAGGAAGGGCTCCAGGTAGGTCCAATGCACGGTGATGTAGGCCTGGGGGTGAGTGAGGAACAACATGTGCGCACCGCCATGTGGGTGGATGGAGGCGTGTCGACGCGTGAAAACCATATGCCGCTCTCGACTTTGCCTACCATGAACACCCCGCATCCCTTGCTTGCCCAGTTTGAGTCCGCCTGGCTGTTCAATGCACTGCACCCCGGCCTGCTGCCGTACACACCTTGGCCTCCGCGAGGTCGGCGGCGGGGCGGCGGCAGGCGGTGGCGGCATGGGCCTTGTAGGAGGAGTGCAGCACGCCCTGCAGGCCCAGCAGCACCAGCTGGCGCATCAGGTCCACACGCGAGGCGTTGTAGGCGGCGGAGCTCAGGGTGCCTGCGTGCGGGCAGCAGGGGACCAGGGCGGGTGGTGATGTGAGTTGGTGACAAGGTCAGGAGGATGTGTATTTCGCATGCGGCAGGGTTATCACGCTTACTGGGGTGAGAGCACGGAGGCTTAGCGGATAGGGCAATTCAGCACTTGACACGAAACGTCCGCCCGTCAGGATCGTGTGATTTGCAAGCCCTGGCGCCGCTTACCGTTGTCCTTGCGACCGCTCATGAGCAGCTCATTGAAGGTGACGGTGGCGGCGGCGTTGATGTAGCTCTTGCCCAGGAAAGTGGTGCCCATGTCAGCACCCAGGGCAGCGGCCCAGCTGGCAGCGCAGCCGCAGTGGTCCTCACGACCGCCGGTCCACAGGGCCCAGGCCTCGTCCACGCTGTGAGAAGCACCTGTGAAACAGTTTGTGCGGGTTGCGGAAACTAATTAAGGCTGCGCGAGCTGCTGCGGGTTCCCCCAGGGGTCTCCCTGATAGTGTTCGCATGCATCTCCAGGCCACCCATGTCACAGAGATGGAAGCCGCGACTAACCACTCCGGGCTTCAATCCGCTTGCACGCTCTCAAAACCCAATGTCCCTCTGCCTGGCATCACGGCACAGTGGCACACTCACCATCAGCGTCGCCCACCAGGTTGGTGAGGGTGTTGTCCTCCAGGTACTGAACAATCTTGGTGGCGCCCTCATCGACCTCATGCAGGCCGTACTTGAAGCCGGCAATCTGTGGAGTAGGCCGCAGGGGTGCTACTTGTGCTATCCGGAGTGGGAAGGAACCGCAAGGGCCGCTCTGCCATAGCGCTGGTTGATCTTCCCCACCCGAAGGCCTGCTGCTGCCTGGCAGAAACAAAGATGCACATACGTACCACGATCAGGCCCTCAACCAGGGGGCGGTTCTGCGCGGCGAAAGCAGCCCTGCGCAATGCACGCACATGATACATCAATGGTACTCAAGGTGCAAGGGGCTGCTCTGTATGCGCCGGGGCCTGGTCCTTGGCTGCTTGCCTGCGTTCCCCTGGCGCCCCAAAGCGAGCTATCTACTGGTGGGAAGCCCAGGGGGGGGGAGAAAACAAAGTTTCTTACCCCATGCTCTAAAACGATAGAGCTCAACGAGATAATAACGCATGTGCTTTTAGTTTTTTCAGGGGGTGTCTGGTGAGGAAGTTCTGGGCCCCCAAAGTTGACGGTCGGTCGTCCCCCCCGGGGGTCCGTGGGGTTTCGGGAGCCTGACCTCAGGGATTTCAGGAGGAGCCCCAACATGCCATAACTCAGTCCTACGGGGCCCAGACGCAGCAGGATATGATGCACATATGCTTTTGGTGCAACGCCTCACACGATTACACGCTGGGAAGGCCTAACTCGACGCCTGGACGTGGACATGTCGGCACATGTCACACATCGACAAATGCGCATGACATTGGCGGGGGACTTGAGACCCAGAACGGTCTGGTAACACCCAAGCAGGTATCACCGTAGCAATAATACAAAAAGTTAATGCATTTGGGAGTGAGTACGGGTCCGTTTACGTGGCGGGGGTTGGGCCAGGAATCTCAATGGATGGAATCCCGCTCGTGTCGAAGTTGCGGAACAGGCCCGCAGATGGCATGGCATGATAGAGCGCGCTGAGAGGAGTCGATTGGCACCGTTTTGGTATTAAATGGAGGGGTATAACCCCCTTTTAGAGACGGTTTTGTCCGCGGGGGACTCGGTCGTCCCCCCCCAGGGGGCTCCCGGGGGGTTTCGGGGCATGGGGTCTGGCACTTTGTTTCCTACCCCCCCCCCCCTGGGAAGCCTTTCCGCAATCCCCTGCTCCGCTGCACACACCTGATGGCGACGTCCAGCCAGGTGTTGTTGCGGCCCATGGCGAGAGAGTCGTGCAGCAGCTCGGGGCCGGAAGTCACGTAGGTGGCAAAGCGCTGCGGAGCGGATACCGTAAGCAAAATGTTTGCGAGTTAAGCACAGGAAGGCTCAGGTGCGGGCCAAGCAGACCCGTGCTCTATCTCAACCCACACAAGACTGCACCGCTGGACCCACAATTAGCCTACGCCGTATCCCATCAACTTATTTTCCTGCAAAGGCGCCCTGATCCTTAGTAGGGACGCACCGAGAAGCTGCGGCGAGACAGGCCAGACAGAGAGTTCTTGCCGTTGGAGTAGAGCGCCAGAGCCTCAGTCCAGTTGCCGGCAGCCAGGGCGGCCTACGACAGATATAGGAATCACAGTGCACCTTGTTCATAGCACGCAACATGGCTGGCAATGTTGACAATGGGAGCTATGCGAGATTGTGGCGGGGGGCGCGCCGATTACTGGTTGACAGTCTATGGCATACAGTCTATGCCATCCCCTCCCCAAACGCTCAATGCTTGTACGCCAACTGCCCCGGCCAATTACCTTGATCTCGCAGTAATCCGTGGTCATGTTGACGTAACCCTGGAAAAGGCCACAGCCACAACAGGTTGAGTGGACGGCAGGACAGATGCGTGACTAGCACATGGCTGTCGGCCGGCGGAGACCGGAGAGCGCGTTACTCACGATGACGTTCGAGGAGTATGAAAGCCCCTGGAAGCGAGTTCTCAGAGTGCTGGGCTGGGCCAGCGCGCAGGTGCCCAGGAGGGCGACGGCCGCGAGGACGGTGGCGATGGCGCGAGACATCTTTCTGTTTTCCTGTCACGAGAATGCCACTGGTTACCGAAGAGTCGGGGCAGCAAATTGAAGTTGACCTCAATGCCGAAACTAGCAGAATATATACGCAAGCGCCGCAATGGGGGCACTAGAAGTGCACGCGCCTGCATGCGCCAAAGGCCCGCTCGGCTGCCCGGCACGCGCAGCAAATTCTCCAATCTGCCCGTCGGACCGGCAGCGGCATAAGTTTTGAGTTGATGCAAAGGAGTTCTGCACACCACGCGTGTTTGTGACAACAGAAAAAGGAGCGCGAGTGTGGAGGAGTGTCAAAGTCAGACTCAGCACAGTAGTGCATAAAACAATTCGCTTGGCAATGATCGTTAAAGTTAGATTACTCGTTTTGATTCACATCTGTGCAAGCCAAGAATAAAGAAAGAAAGCCCAATGTTACAGGCGTGTTTCATGTCGGTGTGACACCGAAGCAACTTTCCCCTGTCATCCTCGCGACCCGCCCGAGTCCCCGTTCTGCCATCCAACGGGCCAAGACTCTGACTTGAGGATACCCGGCAACTAGCAAGCCTTTTGTGTACTACGTCCAGACGCATACGTTTTAACAGCTCTCGACAGGTCGCATCGCATGCGCTCTATCTTCCCCATCCTGCTTGTCGCGCTCACGCTGAACTCACTCACTCAGGTTTGGCGCTTCGGCATGTATCATGATCACACGCGCCTTCCATAGCGTGAACTTATCTGGAGGTCATTATGATAATCACAACTCACTCTATCGACAATGTTCACACATAAGGATGGACTTCATTCGGGCAAGCCGAGCCAAGCACGAGCGCCGGCCACATTATGTACGTGTATAAGCGGCAATTTTCGCAGCCACATCCGAAGGGTCCGAGGTCTTTCCCACATCCTGCATTCGCGTCATCTCAATATACGCCCCCGCTGAGGCCTTCGCCGCATTGTGACCAGCTAGCTAGCCCTGCAGCCCCAGCTCAGCCCAGCTTATTAGGTACGGTACTAGAGATAGATCAGCGCCTGCCACACTGCCGCTTACGCCACGCTGCGCAGCACCTTGGAGCTGCACTTCCAGCTGCCCGCAATCACGGACGACTGCGGCGAGCCCAGCTCGCTGGAGCGCCGGCCCATGGCGCTCAGCACGCCCTTCACGGCGGCCGCCACCTTCTTGTAGCTCAGCTGAGTGGCGGTCAGGGCGTGGTGCAGCTCGGTCACGGCGGCGGCCTTGACGTTGCGCAGCTTCAGCAGGCCCTCCAAGTACATCCAGTGCACGGCAATCATGTCCTGTGTGTAGGCAAGGGTGAAGTAGCGGATGGCTTAGCGACGGAGCAGGCGAGCGCGGCGCAGTGCCCGGTTTGCGGAGTGCTAACCCAGGCGCGGTGGTGCAAGCGCGCGCGTATGTGTGACAGCGTGCCCAGGTAGGACCCCTGCAACCCACAATCACAAGCCTATACACGGACACCCAGGCGCACTCGCCTTGGCGTCCTGCACCTCTGCGGCGGGCCGCTTGCAGGCGTTGGCGGCGTCGGCGGTGTAGGCGGCCACGGACACGCCCTGCAGGCCCAGCATGGTCAGGACGCGCGCCTCGTCGGCGCGGGCGGCGTCGAAGGCCTTGATGTTCAGGGTGGCTGCGGGCATAAGGACGCAGGGCAGAATTGAGCTTTCAACTTCTGAGTCTTGATTGCGAATAGGCGAACCGAGGCCTCTAATCTACCGCCATTCGCGGTGTGGGCGCAAGCAGGGTGTGCGTGCGGCAGGAGGCGGCGGAGGGGGTTGGGAAGCCGCGACTGGGCAGCGGTATTTTCGAGCACCGGCCGCACGAAGGATTCCCACAGGGCGCCACGGCAGCACCCTTATGCAAACTCACCATTGCGGGAGGCGGCCTGCATCTCGTTCTGCACGTTGATCATGGCGGCGTTGATGTAGCTGTCGCCCAAGAAGGTGGTGCCCATGGCGGCGCCCAGGCCGGCAGCCCAGCTGGACAGGGTGCCGCAGTGCTTAGCGGCGCCGCCGGCCCACAGAGCCCAGGCCTCATCCACGTTGTGCGGGGCGCCTGCAGAGGAACAAAAAGCAAGGGGAAAACAGGGGCACATGATTTGGGCAAGGGGTAAGAAGTGCCGTGCACGAGTGCTCGTAATGGTGAACGATCAGCAACCCTGGAGCGGGCCCATGAGTCATACGGAGCCACTTAATCCCGCCCTACCCCCTGATTATCGCCAAAAACACGAGTATATCCCTCTCCCTCGTGCTCTGGTTCTGTGTTCCGGGTTTTGTGGGTTGCATTGGTCATTTTGGATGAACTCCCCCCCTCCCCCCACCACCCCGCCAAACACTTCACTATTCCGCAACACCGTCCGCCTGGACGGCCAACCCCACCCGCTACCCCCACACACAAGCAGACCGTTCCTCACCGGTGAGGTCAGCGATCAGGGAGGTCAGGTTGCCGGTGCCGTCGGCCAGGTAGATCCTGATCTTGTCGAAGGCCCCGTCCACCTCGTGCAGGTGGTACTTGAGCGTGGCCACCTGGATCAGGCCCGCGGCCAGGGTGGCCTTGCCAGCAGCCAGGGCGTCACTGTAGTGGGCGTGGGGAGTGCGGGGAACGCGGTGAGGGGTGGAGAGGCAGGTGGCTTGAAGAAAGGTGGGTTGGCGGGCTTAGGTCGGATGGGGGCGCTCAGGGGCGCTTAGGCGGGCGGGGCGGAGGCAAGGGCTGCCGAGCGAGGCACGGGCTTTGCATTCCTGTATTGTGAGCGTGGCAGTAGTTGCTCACCGGATGGCGGAGTCCAGGGCGGAGGTGTTCTTGCCGGCCAGGATGGAGTCGTGCAGCATCTCCACGCTGCCGTTGGCGGGCGCGTAGGTAGCGAAGCGCTATGGGTGGTGGGGAGGAGAGGGGAGAACACACGCAGGAGGTAGGAGACATGAGGCAAGAGCACACGTTAGAATGAGACAGCGAGGATACGGCACTGAGGCTTGGGTTCAACAGCCTCCTGAGTGTCTGCGGCGCGGTCTGCGCCACGGCCGGGCGCACCCTTGGCACCCATGCACGCAACAACGAACAGGCCCCCGGCAGCTTACGAAGAAGGTGCGGCGCGCAACGCTCGTGAACGAGTTCTTGCCGGTGGAGTAGATGGACAGGGCCTCAGTAAAGTTGCCAGCAGCCATGGCGGCCTGCGGCGATCGAACAAGCAGATGGGGGCGAGCACGAGGCACGCGGCGGGAGGATGAGGAGGATGGCCACCGGTCACTGGTGTCCTGCGGCCGTTTCTTTTCCCTTGTCACCCCTATACGTCGCGCCTGAGAACCCACCTTGATGTCACAGTAATCCATGGTCATGTTCACGTAGCCCTGCGTTGCAGCGGCAAGGCGGGTGAAGCAGGAAGCGTCAGCAACTCGCCGGCGGCGCGCGACAATTGCCGAGTCCCGTAGCGGTTACGGTACGTTGCACGCGGTGTTCCGGGCGCCACTCACGATGACGTTGCTGGCGTAGGAGAAGCCCTCGAAGCGAGTGCCGGCGGTCGTGGGCTGAGCCACGGCAATCGCAAGCGCGCCAAGCGCAGCGACGAGAAGAGCGGCCGACATGGTGCGGGCCATTTCGCGTGCGAGCAAGAGAGGGAGTGCAACACAGTACGCTGGGCGTGGTGTGCAGACTCTGTATGCAAATTGAGTGCGCTCCGAGCGCATTTTATAGCGGCAGCGGCGCCTGCACAGATTGGATCCAGTGGGCGGGCGCCACGCCTTCCACACGCTGGACGCGCGCTCTGCACGAGTTTTCAGAAACGCCGCCATCTCCGCGGGCCGCAGAGCACCGGAAGAAAAGACACTTAAACATATCGACGCTGTGGAAGACATAGAAGTCGTTGCCTCCTACACTCGAATAAGTTCTCCGGCGGACACTCCTAGTCTTCCAACCCTGCACGCGGGTCGGACGGAGCTGCACCCCCACAGCGTAGTCGTGCAGGAGGCTGTTGAACAACATGTTGCAGTTAACTGTAAGCATGCAATCAGAGAAGCCTTGAAAAGCTGGCGAAATGCTACCACGCGCGTGGCCTAGTTCCCCAGCGCTCAGTTTCGAGGGTGCATAGCTTGCATCAGTACAGCTTGTGCGCATGTAAAATTTAAAACAATGTGCGAGCTGAAAGCGCGAAAATTTCGCGGATCGTACGAGTCGGTTGCTGGGTTCCCCTGCCGAAATTTCCGACCTCTTCGGCATTTTTAGGGCGGTCATAGCATTCTGTAGTCATCACGCAATAAAGCACAGTCTAGGCGAGTCCCTCGGACGGACCAATTTGCGCCCGGCACACGCCGGGCAGCGCGCCTTGCGCGTGTCCTGCCGCGGGCCCCCCAAGCGCTATTGTGTGTCGCTGTCAAACTACTCGCAATAGCTTAGTATTGTGTTGTCCTTGCTTTCATTTCCACGTGAGCTTGTCAACGTGGGCCACTCTTCCATACTCGGAGCCCACACCTCGCCGCAATTGACTTTGCAAACTCTCTGCACGCTTACTGCTCTGTCTTTCGCAATCAAGCAATAGAGGCACTATACAGGTCAATGGCGTGGTCCGCCAAGTTACATGCCGGCGTATTAACTGCGGTGCTGCTTGCATGCCTCGCGGCGATTCACTCGGTCGTGGCTTACCCCGAGCTGATTGAGGACAACGAGTCTTGTGACGCTCACCCAAGCCGTGATGACGTCGTCCCGCACCACTGGTTCGTGGTGCCGGATTCGACCGGCACGTCGTGGACGGCCTACCTGAATGGCCAGCTACTGGAGGGGCACTTATGCCCCGGACACACCCATACCATCATGGTGAGCTGCTAATACCTTAGGGTGGATACTTGTGGTCATTGCTGCTGGCGGGGCTCCTTGTTTCGCCGTGCTCTTGTCTCAACACCACAACACGCCCCTAGGGCCTGAACCAGTTGAACCCCGCGGCCGCCCCCTGAAACCCCGGAAGGAAACATGCCATGACCCGAACCCTCCATGCTGATGTATACTCGGCAGGTGAGCTACCTGGACAAGAGCAGTAAACCGGACAAGCGGCGTGCGCTGCTGACGTCATCCACCGGCCAGCTGCGGGCCGTGGGCGGCGCGGAGACCGCACTCGGCGTGTTTAAAGACCCCAACTGTGAGAACCGGCTGTACTTGGCGCCCCACAGCAGCTCGGTGCCGGGTCACATCGAGGTGGGTGGGTGGGGAGGCGGAGGCCGGTGTTGGTGGGATAGTATCGGGCTTAGGGTAGCATTGAGGTATCAAGGTAGCCGGCTGGGGGCTGCGGGCAAGGATCAAACCTATGAAGCTGCAAGACAGTGAGGTAGGTGGAGCGCGTGACTTGCAGCTGGTCGGGCAGCTCTCTCAGCAGCAGGCTTGCCGCACAACCCTGTGCCACCACGTGTGGCCGCCACGCCCTCAAACCCAAACACGTGGACCATACGGTCGTTCCACCTCCCCGCAGCTGGATGGCGCGCTACCTTCATACTACAACGTGACACTGACGCTGCCGTGCTCCGCCTCCGGCACCATGGTGGAGCTCAAGTCGTCATCGGCCACACACGAATGCCTCAGCAACTGCGGCTACTCCAACATCATGTGGGTTGTGTCGGGACGGCAGCGCTGCGCTGAATGCCAGCGCCCGGTGTTGACGACGACGCTGAATGCCAGCGCCCGGTGTTGACGACGACGCTAAATGCCAGCGCCCGGTGTTGACGACGACGCTGAATGCCAGCGCCCGGTGTTGGCGATTGTTGGTGTATAGAGATCAGGCGCGTGCGTGAGCGTGGGAGGCACGGCGAACGCAGGTACTTGCGTCTCACATAGTTCTGATGCTGCCATTCCGTATGCATGCAGGGTGGGCACGTGGACCGTGCCCGTGGATCCCGAGTGCGCAGCGCCGGCGTGCCGCCCGCCCGAGTCCCCACCGCCGCCCCCCTCCCCCGCACCGCCGCCCTCGCCCCCACCGTCCCCCCGCCCGCCCTCCCCGCCGCCGCCAAGCCCCGAGCCCCCGATCGACCTCACCGCTCCGCGGCGGCCACCGTCTCCTCCTCCGCCACCGTCGCCTCCCAGCCCTGCTCCTGAGCGGCCGCCCTCGCCTCCCGCCACCCCTCCCTCGCCTCCCTCGCCGCGCCCGCCACGACCCTCGCCACCGCCCCGCCCGCCGCCGACTGGTGACTTGCAGAGCGAGGGTCTCTTTGTGGACCCGCCTTTTCCCCCGGGCTCCCCCCAGCCGCCTGCGCCCCCATCTAGCTGTGAGCCCTCGTCGCTCGGCTACGCCTGCTCAAAGGTAGGCAGAGCAACACAAAGCCGGCCACCCTGCCGCAACGTGAAGGCGTTGGTACCCGCATTGCAACCGCATGAATGCAAGATGTCCCTGGACCGTGCGTCCCTTACACCCACGCCCTTGCATCCTTCGCCTCTCCTTGCATCCCTCGCCTCTCCTTACCTGCCTCTCATTCTGGAACACGATTGCTTGACAGATGCTGGGGCTGGTGCGGCTGCACTGGACTGTGGGTGGCGCCGCACCGCCGCCCAACGACTGCACCGGCCCCACGCCGCGCGATCTGACCACCTCGAGGAAGCCGCTGGTGCACTTTGGGGTGGAGGGGCCGGGCGTGTCTGGGTACGTGTCGATTGGCTTCCCCGAGAACCCCGACCGTATGTACGACGCCGACATGGTGCTGGGGTGAGTAGCGCTGGGCGAGGGCGAGGGGTTCCATGCATGTTAAATCGGGGGGTGGGGATCAGGATTGGGACAGGAAACAGGCGACGGCGCGAATACAGCTAGGTGACTGTTTGCAGGGTAGGGGCACGAGTTTGCGCTTTGATGGCACATGTTGCTTGCTGCACGCGCCTCCATGCATTGTTGCTGCCTTAGTTTATTCGCTGATTGCATCTCACGTGCGTGTGTGCGGCATGTGGCGACCGCGGCGCAGGTGGGTGTCTGCGGAGGGCCGCGGTGTCGTGGACACCTACCACGTCACCAGCTATGAGATGGCTGCCAGCGATGTGGTGAGCTACATGATGTGCGGCATGCGGGTCTTGGTGTGTGATGTGTGCCGCTGAGGCGCGAGCGTGTGGTGCTGGTTTCGGCGACTGTGCAGAGAGGCGCTAATAGTGGCGCTAGTAGAGTCGGCAACCCCATCTCGGCAGGCAGCAGGCTTCACGGTGGACTTGCGTGTTGATGCGCCTCACGTGCGTGTGTTCAGTACCACTTTTGCCGTGCCGCTGCGCCCGCAGGTGTCCCAGAATTGGGCGCTAGGGTCTGGTGTGGTGGAGAAGCGCGCAGCAGACGGCACGCCCACCACCATCCTGTGCTTCAGCCGCTTTCAGGCGGAGCCCCTCGCGCGCAGCTCACCCCTGCTGGACATGACTGACGTGAGTGCAGCTGCTGCCATGTTTGTGGCTGACTGATTGATGGGCGCTTACACTGCACCACTCCTGTCTCAGCCCGCTCTCCGACACCATTATAGCTTTGCAACAAACACACACCCATCATGCTTCCTTTATCTGCAACATCATACAGGGCACCATTAAGTACAGCTGGGCGATCAGTCCGCAGGATGCGCTGGTGGAGCACCCGCCCAACGGCTACGGCGCGGGCCTTATCAACCTCCGGTCAGGCAGCGTGTCGTCCATCAGAATCAAGGACAAGTCAGGCATCATCATTGCGCACGGCGTGCTGATGGCGGTGGCGTGGGTGCTGCTGCTGCCCCTGGGCGCCATGGCGCCGGCGCACAGGTGCGTGAGTGCCCCCGCGCGCCCGCCGCGCGCCGTGGCCATGTAGGGCATATGCGCGGCCCTGTTGTCTTTGCTGTTATCACAGCTAGCTGATTTGCCTGAGCCCCATACGCTTGCAGCGCCACCGGCGTCCTAAAGCTGTTGTTGGTGCCGCTGCCGTGCGCCGCAGGTGGCTGTTCCGCGGGCGCATGTGGGGCAGCAAGGCCGCCTGGTTCTGGGTGCACTTTGTGGGCCAGCTCGGCGGCTTCGCAGTCTTCTGCGCCGGCTTTATCCTGGCCATGGTGTCCTTTAAGCGGCCGCAGGGCGGCACGCTGGCGTCTTCACACGCCATCATGGGGTGAGACCTGGGTGACACCGGTGGGGCTGAACGGGATACCGATTACAAATGGCTACGGCCTCATGGGCTTCAAAGCGGTGCTGCAAGGGATGCACTTCCGCTGCCAGGCTGGACGTGGTCTGACGCGTACGCAATCCTTGCCCTGACTCGCCCTTCCACCTGTCCTTCATGCTCGCAGCTACGTGGTGGCGGGCCTGGCAGGCTTCCAGATCATTGTGGCGTTCTTGCGCCCTGACCCCGGCTCAAAGCTGCGCGTGCTGCTGTGGAACCCGCTGCACATGAACCTGGGCCGCGCCGTCACGCTGCTGGCCTGGGCCACGTGCCTGGTGGGCGCCGCCGTGCACGCCGACAGCATCTACAAGGCCCCCATCGCCCCCTGGGTCGCCACCCTGGGCACCGCCATGGGCCTCATCCTGCTGGCGGACTGGGCGCTGCGGGACGCGCGCTCGCGCAAGGCCGACCAGGAGCTGCAAGACATGAAGTCGCGGCGGTATCCGGTGGACGCGTCGCCGGTGGACGCGGATGTGGCCGCGGATGTGGCGGCGAAGGAGAAGCTGCCGCCTGCCCGCCCCATCGTGGACCCGGGGAATCCGACCGTGTCGGTCGTGACGGATTCACGAGGAGGCAAGGGTGCGCTGCCAACGACGCCCAGCAGCGGCTCCGGTTCAGGCGTGGCCGACACGGATGTTCAGATTGTGGTGCAGTCTTCGTCTCAGCGGCCGTAACGAGCGAGGTTCGCCAGTCAAGACTGGACACATACGTGTCACATGTGGGTAGTACCACGTCGTCGCTGTTGAGGATCAAAGGCGTGAGGGCTGCGTGAGAAAGCACGGGTTGAGGCATAAGCAGGACGACGGGCTGTGATCAGGCTCCCGCAGGTGATCAAAACGCAGGTACTGGTTACTACTTACCGCCACGAGCGGGCATGGGGCCAGACATGTCTCTAGCATAGATTCCTTGAACTACCAAGATCTAGATGTAGCGTGGTAGGATAATTAACCGGATGTTTGATGTGGGGGGTTGCAAGAGAGTCTCCTTGCGTGGCACTGCGTGTGGCCACCCTGTGCACTGTGCGTTGGATCCTGATGTGATGGGTGTGCATCTACGTGTTTTCTCCTTGTCACAATACAAATCCGGTTCATACCCGTCGTGTCCACACGTTTGCAGTGCATATCAAGTGTGGGGAATGTGTGAATGGGTCAGTAGCATGATGCATTTGTTACATTCGTGGGTTGTGGGCGCGTGGGCAAGCACTGCTAATCAACACAGTGCCAATTTTGGTCTTGGTTAATTGTTTTTGGGCTGAGCCCCCCCAGCGAAGCATTCCAAAGGGGGGGCTTCGCCCCCCCAAAACACCCCGTGCGTTCGTGGCTGCGTCGGCAAAAAGTATCATGCTGGCGCAAACCGCGACTGCCACGTATTAGAAATTGCTATTGTCTATTCCATGTAAATAGGCGGCAGGGAAACCTCGGGCGGAGCGAGAAGTGCCTTTGCGCATCCGTGGACAGTTGACTTTCGCAAGGTCGAGAGAATAGTCGCAAACGCCCGTGTTTATTGGGCCTGTAGAGCAAGCTATGTTGATGGCAAGCAACGCGGGGAACCAAGCGCCAGTTTGTGACAAATTTCGGAGCCATGTCGGTCGCCCCTCCTGAAATGCCGAGGAGCCCCAAGGTCGCTTCTACCCCGCGCCGAGCCCGAGGAGTGTCGGGCATCGGGACGTCTGCAGTGCGGTAGAGGGCTACAAAATGCTTGGACTTGGTGGCAAGGGGGCCCTTGACTCGCGTGGATGGCGTGTGGGATTCAGGCACACGTGCCTTGTGCCGTGTGTGTGTGGTTACAAGAGGTGCGCGCTTCTCGTGCCTTCCTGCCTCGTGAAAACCGAAGGCCCGGGCCGGGGTGGCCCTCATAACGCCTATTTAATTTGGTTGTTCAGCTCTCTTGGCCGGCCCTCGCAAGGGGCACATTCCTGCTCCTAAGCTCCTACATGAATGCGGGTTTACAAGAAGGGGACAGTGTGAACACTGTCTCGGGCACAGGTGGCCAACCGCCACCCTGCTGGTCTGCCCACCCGACTCACAGCTGCGTAGGCGTGTCGAAGCTAAGCGAGACGCCCGCCAGAGCCACACCAGACACAGCATCACATCCTATATGGTGTCGAGCACTCCATCAGCGCAGCAAGCTTAGCCGGGTCCGCATTCCGCATCACTTCCTGCATGCCCTACCTAAAGTCGAGGCCACTGTCTGTCTTCAGCTGGTCGTAAGCCGTACATGTCATCAGAACGTGATGGCGTGATGCTCGTCCTCCACCTTGTGCTGACCGCGCATCGTCGGCGTGCCGGCATGGGCCCAACGCTCATTCCCTTGAAGCAGCCCCCCACCCCATGACTGTATTGGGGCTCAGCCCATTTTCCACCTGTACAAATCTGACACCCCTTGTCCAGTTATACAAAGCTGACACTCCTTGTTCCGTGTCAGGAGGCATCCAGATTGTATGTGATTGGGGCTGGTTACGCCACCAGTGCTCAGCCAATTGTTCCACATATAAATCAGGATTAGCGGCGGCATTAGCTCTGGAATGCACAGCAGAACATGCTGCCCTGAGAAGTAGCATGTCATGCATGGTCGTGTAACTTCTATCGCCAAGCATCCCGTCTTCTGTCGGCTCGCGTCCACACATTTCACGCCCTTCCTTGTGGTTAAGCATGTCCCGTATCAACGCAGCCCAAACATACTCGCCACGTCCACCAGCTCCAGCCCCGCCCGAAACGTGCCATACCCGCCGACATCACCTGGCGGGGGAGACACGTCATCTTGCCCCTCACCCCAGCCCGCAGCCCACTCCTCCCCCGCCTCCAATGCTCCACATCTATCTCCGGCCGCCGCTGCCGCCGCCCCCGCCGCGACACACAGCATGCAGCCCGCCGGCGTCATGGGCGGTGAAGCCGCACTAGCTGCGTCGCCCACCCGCCAGGTGCCCAGCTCTGCACCACTGCCCGGACCGCCGCAGCCGCGCTGCAGAAGCCGCGCGTTGCGCTGCGGCACCGCCACCGCACCCAGGCGGTCCCCATGCAGCGGCCACCACAGCTCCAAGGTCTGCCGGCGCGGCGCATAGATGGCAAGGAGCAGTACGTATTGCTCCTGATCCTCCTCTTCCTCCTGCTGTTGCTGTTGCCCCGCCCCGCCTCCCGTCCCCCGGCGGGAGGGCAGGTTGGAGTGTGTGTGGGGCGGCATTAGAATGTCCTGCGGCTCAAGGCGAGGGCGAAAGCCGCCGCCGGCAACTGCGCCTGGGGCTTGGGTGAATCCCCCGAGCGGCGGCCTGCCAGAGCCACCTGCAGCACCGCCTGCGGACTGCTGCTTGACTGGCTCCGGTGCCTCCTCCTGGTCCTGCTCGCCGCCTGCCCCTGCATCTGCCTGCCGCTCCTGCTCCTGCTCCTGCCGGCGCTGCTGTTTCAGCTCCGCGTCCTGCTGACGCTGCAGCTGCTGGCGGCGTGCCAGTGCGGACAGCGGCACCTCCAGCCACCCCACCTGGGCGTCACGGTAGCCCTGTGTGCGGATACACGAGTACGTGACGTGACTGCAGAAGCACATGCTGCAAGCGACATGCACAGGCCGAGCGCATTGAGGCGACTGGCATTTAACCGCGGCCTCAGCTGCACCCCAAACCAGCCGCCCCAAACTAGCCGCCCCGGTCCTGTTCTTCACCTTCGCGCCCACAGCTGCTCATTGCCACCACTCTCATACCACCGCCGCCACCAACACCGCTGCCGCCTCACCTTCCACAGCCTGCTGACCAGCATGCCGCCCGCCTCTACCAGCGTCACACGGCCCAGCCCGTCCGCCGCCGCCACCAGTGACCCATGGGGCGCCGGCGCCAGGCAGCCTACTACCCGCCCGTCATCGCGGTGCTGCCGCCAGCAGCCGGTCATGGGCAGCCGCTGGCCCGCGGTGCCGTCCGGGAAGGACGCGAGCGGAATGGCGGCTGGGTCGGCGGGATGGGCGACGGAGGATGAGGGAGCAGTGCCGGACGCGGAAAAGGACGAGGAGGCGTCGTGGAAGGAGGAGGCGCTGGAGGAGGGGCGCATGCCGGTGCTGGCTGCGCTGGTGCTGGTATTGGTGCTGGTGCCGAGCTGCAGTGGGTTCAGCATAAAGCTGGCAATGCCTGTGGCCAAGCCAAGCGGAAGGGTGCGGCAGCGGCAGCTTGTAAACAATGCCCACGGCTGTGTCGGCGCGGCGACAGCTGCTCTTTGCATGTTTGCAACTTGGCGTGCAAGCGACCACAAACCAACACCCGTGTCACTAGCCCGCTGCCATCACATCCCCATCAGAGTCCTCCCCCCGCCCCCCCATACGCGGAAGGTGCGACACGCTCACTGCTGCCAATTGTCAGCGGCGCCGCCGCAACACTTCGCGCCGTGCGCGCCAGCCCCATCACGCCGCTGGCCACGCTGCTGATGACCGACAGCGCGCCGCTGGCGCCGCCACTGCCTTGCTCGTCCACCTCCAGGGCTGCGAGGCAGGCAGGCCTGTCGCCCCCTGTGTGGAGTGCACACGATACGAGTGGGGGTTAGCGGAGTGCGCGCGCCAATGTGCTGTGAGTCATGATGTGGGGCCCTTTGGTCGCGGTGATGGAAGGTGGAATGGACACGGTGAGGAGCCATGATTCTGGGTGCAAAGCGGGCCTACGCAGCTCGGTACCGGGCAGTACCGGCGAAGTGCTCACCTGCTAGGAAGATGGTCTTGCCGGTGGCAGTTGCATTGGAGGTGCCGATGCCCTGTGGGGGCAGCAGCAGGAGGAGGACGTGGGCTTGACATGTGCATGGAGCTTGCACCGTTCTAAGGTGCCTCCCACAGGGCTCAACGTTCAACCAATAAGCAGACGTGATGGAGGCACGCACCTGCAGTAGCGAGTACAGGTCCCGCGGGCGCTGACCCACGCACACGGCGCATGTCCTGTTCCGCAGTGCCGCCGGCAGCTCCCACTTCTGGCCCGCCAGGGGCTTGATCTCGGGGCCGGCGGGCGTAGCTGTGGCCGAGGATCCCCACAGCCCAAACCTGCGTGGTGACAAGAAAGCAGACAGCCGCACAGACACGTCCAAGTTGTAGATGCATGCGTACAGGCCCCAACGCAACTACAACCAACAGCACTCGGCAACTGCGCATTGCGTGCATCATACCTCGAAGTCAGACTTGCTGTGCCACCTCCGCCGCCTCCACCAGTGCCGCGCGCTGCCGCTGCCGCTGCGGCGTAGCAGCTAGCGGCGGCTGTGCGCAGCTCCCATGCCGCCAGCCGCACCAGCGCATCCGCCCAGGCCACCGTCACATCCTCCACCGCGTCATCCGGCTTCATGCCTGTGCCAGCGCGGGCAGCCACCACCCCGGGTTCACACCTCGAAGCGCCTCGATCCAGATCCAAAGCCATCGTCTCCTTTCAGTATATGCCAACAACATCCGGTCACAATACATTGCAACATAGCACGCAAGTCAGCCGCTCACCCATGCGCCAAGTGCGCACAGCGATGCTGACCACCGGTCCCGAGTGCAGCTGCTGCCGCATCAGCACCGCGCCACTGTCGGCGTCGTGCAGCTGCAGGCAGCCGCCGCGCGTGCCGCTCAGCAGCACTGAGCAGCTGTAGCCCGGGTGTGGCGGGCCGCCGCCACCACCGATGCTGCTGCGGCCGCCGCCGCCGATGCCCTGCTGCAGCTGCTGGCGGCGCCGCTGCTGCTCTAGCTCCACCTGGTCTTCCACCATAGCCTGTGCAAGGCACGGAGCATCAAGCCGCTCTCAAACCACTCATGCTTTGTGTTGCATCGGCTAGGCCCCAGCTGCTTGGTGTGTGCAGGGCATCCGCGAGACACACCACACACACGCCCTTACATACCTGTATGCTGGCAAAGACGCCGCCGCTGCCTGAGCTGCCCGTGCGCCTGCGGTACGCAGCCGCTGCGTCGCCATCGCCACCGCCGCCACCGCCGCTGGCTGCGCCCAACGGCGCGCCGCCACCGCTGCGCCGGTCCACACCTGGAGGCGTCATGGCAACGGAGGGGAACACCACACGTGTCAATCAGCAGCGGTGCTTGCGCGGTGACTTGGTTGGGCTTCAGTGTCCTCCTCCGCCAGCCACGTCCAAAGTCGTGCCGCAAGGTGCCAGCGCAGCGCACCTGGAGGACGAGCGAACGCAAGCCACGCCATTGCCGTGATGTCGTCCGCTCCCACCACCGCCGGACCCGAGGACGCGGGGCACATGAACTGCATGGGCTGCTGCTGTGCTGAGCCCGCCCCGCCGGTCGACTTGCCAGGCAGAGTGTGCTCACTCGCGTTTCGCGAGCGCCTACAAGCTTCGCCACCGCCATCGGCGCTACCAGCGCTGCTTCTGCTGAAGCTGCCGCCACCGCTGGTGCCCCTGCCTCGTGGCGCAGCAGCCGTGTGTGTGCCCCTGCGGTCCTGCAGAGCCTGTACGCGATGCCGTTAGAAATGAGAATAGCATAGTATGCAGCTAATGAGCATGAAAGCGCACCTGCACGCCTGCTGGGAGACTCGAATCAGGTGGGGGCTCCGGCAGGACGGGGCACACGCACAGAGCTGGGCCGCGCGCCACCGCCACTCGTGACCTGCGCAGCGTGATCCGGTTATGCAAACCGTGGCGATAACAGGACCACCTCTGCAGCTTGCATTTGCGTGCGATACTTACCCGTCGGGGTGCAGGCTCAGGAGCAGCGTGGAGTCTGCCAGCCCGGCCATGCCACTGCCATCGCCGGCAAGCAGGTTCCTTAGCACAAGCGTCCTTCTGCCGCCCTCCATCTCCCAAGCGCTATCGCTACCGATGACGATGCATCATCAACAAAATAATAGCATAAGCGCCTTACTGTAAAGTGAGCGCCGAGTGTTGCGACGAGGGGTTTGTGCGCTACAACTGACACGCTTTCCCAAAAGCAGTGAGGCTGGTCGAATCAAGCCCTGATGTGCATATAAAATAGACCCTACAGTGCGATAATACCTGTCAAGCCAACAACATGGTCTTGTGGGGAAGGACCGAAATGGTGCATGGGTCCAAGCTGGTTTTTCACACTTGGAGACGAGCAGCACCAACAAAATTACATTGCGTCATTTCAAGCTGAGGCTCATACCAACGCAAGAACTAGCTCGCAAGGGAACGACTACTGGAAATCGGTGAACGCGCCCCTGAGAAATGGTGAGCCTGCTGGAACGGCTGAGAGTGCAATGAGCTCTTCCTTACATATGTGCCTGTCTGCAGTCGGACATCGAGTCAACTCTCACCCGGATACAAGGGCACAAGGTGCGCCTTCCCCGCGCTTGGCCGCGTCGCATGGCTTCTCGGTCTGCGCACCTCGTGAATGCTAATGATGGCTTGTATTACCGTAGGGCGTCATCGGCGTAATTATTGTGAACAACCAAGGCGTGCCGCTTCGAAGCACGTTCGAGCATGTGAGTCCATTCTCGGCGCGCCTGCAGTGTCCGTTCGTAGCGATTGCAGAAGGCATATACTCAACCATTCATTCATGCGCAGGATGCGATGACGAAGCAATATGCGGACTTGGTACCTGGCCTCGCGGACCTGGCGCGCAACCTGGTGCGCGACCTAGACCCCCAGGTGCGCACCCGTCGGGAGGGCCGCGGCAAGTCGCTTTTGCGAGGATGGGGGGACTAACATATGTGATTGGGGAACGATGGTCCGCATGGATGAATTGGCGCGGGCTTGCGTTAAGTGTCTGGAGTTGGAAGGGGACGGGACCGCCGCCAAGGGACCAAGGCGCGCTTGAGCAACCTTGCGCGCTACTGCTTTGTGAACCTGCAGAATGACCTCGAGTTCCTGCGCATCCGCTCGCATAAACATGAAATCATGGTGGCAGCAAGTGAGTATGGCTGTGTGCCAATCAGGCCCTGGGAGCCGGGATCGGTTGGTTGCCACGCATGGGTTTTTACACGTGCCTTGGGCGGGACTGTCCCCTCCTTCAATCAGCCATGACTGCTTGTCCTCACTACTCCTTTTTCGCGCTCATTCTTAACAGAGGACGACTTCGTCCTGCTAGTCATCCAGGACCCCAACGCGGCCTCCACGTAACCAACCGGAGCCTGCAGCAACTGGAGGCATGCGCCCGGAGCTGAGGACGCCTAGTGGGGCGCTGTACGCAGTACCATAGGTCATTTTCATTCGTTGGTTTGTGTGTTTTTGTGCAAGTGGTCAGTGAGTTTAGCCAATCAGCGGCCTGGCGCTGCGGCAGCATGAGCGAGGCGGGGCAGTTCGCATGGGGAGGAGCGTCGCGCGTGTGTCAGCTCGCACCCGGCGGGTGCGCGCGCCTGGGTAATACAGCAGCCACTCGCGCAGCAGTCGCATCTCGTCTAGCCTACTGCGTAATCTACACCATGGTACCAGGCCACTTGGTACCCGCGGGGCAGCGCTGGCGTGGCAGCCGACTGCGGAAGCCGCCCCGCGCGCCCGCGTATTGTGCCCATCAGCATCACCGCTTGGGCGCGTGCGTCATCTTGCGTTGGCCATTGCCGTGGCCGCTGAGGTCTCCGGCATTGTTGCCGCCCTCCATGTCGCCGCCGCCCACGGGGTGCAGCAGCATGGCGGACGCCTCGTCTAGCAGCGCGCGGCGCTGCGGGTGCGTGGCCAGCATGCCGGACAGCGTGGAGTCCTTCTCCTTGAGCATGCGGTTCAGGTCGCCCATGGTGACGTCCAGGTCCTTGGTGGAGTGCAGCAGGAAGGTGCCGCCCACGATGGTCACGAAGCCGCACGCCTCAGTGACAACCTGCTCCACGCTTTGCACGTCCTGCGTGTGCGTGTGGGGCGATGGACAGGAGTTGACATATGTGGCGACAGTGCGGCTGGTGAGGGCGTTGGCGCGGGCGGTCATCAGAGTGAGAGACTGTAAAGCTGGCGGGTGTTTGACAGACTACACCGGTAATGCGTGACGGACATCATGTACAGTTTGACAGATGACGGACGGGCGACAGTGTGGGGCCGACTGATAGAAAAATGCGGCGATGGCTGAGCATGTAATTATAAGCTTGCTTCATCCTAGCAGCCTTTCCCTTGGGCCGCTAAAGGTCAGCCAGGTCAGGGGCCTCAGTGACTCATATCTTGCGCGCGCCCTACCCAAGCCCTTCGCCACGCACCCGGAACATGATGATCGACGCCAGGATGGTGAGCAGCGTAAACATGACGTAGTACACCGGCGACACGATAGCGGTATTGAACAGGTCCAGAGCCTTGTTCAGATAGTTCATCTGGGTCATCACGCACGCCACGACCACCTGGCGGTGGGGGCGATGGAAGGGGGAAAGGAGGTGGTCATCGGCCGGGCAGCGCCGCAGCGGCGAGGGGGCAGCGGTGAGCACTGTGCGCGTTGGCGGCGAGGGTTGGGGCACACGCCTGGCTTGAGATCGAACGCTAGCTGTGCCCCGCCAGCTGGCGCTCCTGTGCTTACAGCGCGTTACAGTCCTCGGCGGCGGTACTCGGGGGTGGGGCCCTGTCACTGCCATACTCACCATGATGCACACGTACGTTTCCCCAAACAGTAGCTGGTTGTCCCCTTGAAAGGTGAGCTTGAGGGCAATGCCCAGCGCCTGTTAATGAGCAGCAGCAAGCAGCGCAGTTAGTAAAGACGCGCGTGCAGTACCAGCCGAACATCAGCCCAGCAGACAAGCGACACAATCCGTATGCATTTATCACCCCAAACGCGCCGTCGACGCCCAAACCCCGCCCAACTGGCCGCCGCCACCGCCACCGCACCTTGCAGCTCATGACCGACAGCGAGCCCGCCAGCGAGCAGATGGCCAGGTACACAAATATGCTGCTGGTGCCGTGCTGCGGTGCCACGTAGAATATGAGGAAGATGATGACGCACACCGCGAAGACGGTGTAGCCTAGGAACGCTGCGGAGTGCAGAGAACAAAGGGGCGGATGGTCATGAGTCATGACGCAGTGTGCTCCTCATAACAAGTTATTATTCGGTAACACAACTCACAGTACATAAGCTTGGGAACGCCTGTGACGCAATAGCCCTCGTAACATACAATGATACAACGGCTGAGTCCCCGCTGCGCGGAACCCTGCCGCACCTGGCTGCATGGCCAGCTGGAACACCTCAATCACCGAGCCCAGGTGCCGCTCCGGCGGCGCGTGCAGCACGATGGTGAGGCTGCCCGTGATGCACAGCAGGCAGCCCAGCATGCCGAACATGTTCAGCTTCTCCTGGAGCACGATGTGCGCCAGGATGGCACTGCGGGGCGTCACGCGCGCATGTGCGGGTGTGTGCACATGGAAACGGAAGAGCCATGTTGGGCACGGAAGCGCACAGAGCTGGGCTTTGGCGTGCAAATGGTGAAGTTGATGTGCAATCATCCCCTTAAGGCGAACACTGCCATTAAGCTCCCGGTTGTGCGCCCAACCAGGTCCGTCAGGCCGTGCTGCGGCGTGTGACCACCCCGCACGACAACCCGGCCAGTGCACGCCGCACGACACCACCCAACGCCAGCCCCTGCCTACCACACTGCACTGAATACCCTTCTGTACCCCTAGCTTTGTCGCACCGCGCACCTCACTATGATGCTCAGCGCGCCAAGGGGTGTCACAAGGATCGCTGGCGCGAAGGCGTAGGCAGCAAAGTTTGCAGCCTCGCCCACCACCATTGACAGCAACCCTGCCCACCATACTGGCTCTTTGAGGTACGAGAAGCCTCCGGCACCTGCGTGGTCGGGGCGCCAGTGTGAACGAGCTGCGGGAACTCTGACACGAGTCGAGGTGTCGCAAGTGCCTGTCACGCACCGGCCCGCAGCCCTGATGCCGCTGCAATTCTAAGTCCACGCTTCTTGATAATAAAACTAGCACCAATAAATATAGATGAGCTAATCGCCAGAGTCAGTCCAATGAACTGGTCTCGTTTATCGGCCGCTTCTGCGGTCGTGAGTCCCTCCATTTCTGACATTCAAGCGGTATACAAGCGCCCGCTTCGGGGCGCGAGCGGCAGGTGAGCGCAATTGAAAGAAGTCGAGATGAAATGTCGGTTTCGTCGCCAATAGTTGTGCTTGCGAAAGTATGCAGGGGTTTGGGCCCCCTTTTGCAGATATTACACAGGCGCACCTCTGCGTCTGATTGTAGGCGGCAGCGGGCATGCTCTGACACGGTCCATGCTAGTCCATGCTGAGGGGGGCTGATACCCCTGCCTGACACGCTGATGGAACAGGCTCTCGCTCTCGCATTTCTCGCATTTCGCATTCTAGCGCACGTCGGAAACAGGCATGGGGCAAAATGCGAGGTCTTCATAGTGTCCGCACTCCGCAGCCCCCGTTGTGGGAATGTTTGCGAGTTTTCTCCTCCTCCTTCTCCCATATTAGGCCACGCTCACCTCCTCGCTCGTATGCATTGGGTTTGGTTTAGTTTGGGCTGGTAACCACAACCCCCCCCCCACCCACACACACACAAATCCACAAATACAAGCAAGCAGGTGGTCGGGCGCATAGGCAGGAGAAACGCGCTGCAAATGTACCGACGTCAGTAGCTGGCTGGAGGTTGCTGGAGCGTTTTGCTGGGGCCTGACACGCCTACTCCACCCCATAGCCACCTGTTCCGCTGCTGCTGGCTTGGCGTTTCTCAGCGTACTCAATAGCTTGAGTCCAATCCGGGGTGCTTGCCGGCCTGTGTCAGCCATGCCCCCTCCGAGGGCACGGGTTGTTGCATACCACTGACCCCAAAGCTGGCAAGACCCGGCATCCGGCAAGACAGCTGCTATCATCTGTAGGGACTGCGCTGAGCAGTACATGCATGCGTGATCACGGTGCAACTCGAAATGTGAAGACGGCTTATAGTCAAAACCCAAGGGTCCGGTATCAAATCGGCAAGGTCACGCTATGCATGGCCAGCCGGACCGGTCAAGTTCCACCTGATCTGGCCGAGTGGCGTAGTTGGCCTCGGCAGGTCCCATCAGTTGGTCCTGCGTTGCAGCTTCCCGTCACACTTGACAGGCAGATATTGGCGCATAGCTGGCGTGGGATTGTTGCATGGGCGATCTACTTAGCACGCTTGGACATCATCCTGCATCACCATAGATAACCTTCCTACCCATTGACGCCCTTGTCCCACGCCGCTCAACGGATTACGGTAACAGGCTAGCAAGCGTCTGCGCAGCAACACAACAGCCAACCGTTTCCGGCACGTAGAACCACGCTACTGCTACCTCCTTACAAGCTTGATATGTGACCTGCCTGAGCTACGCTGACGATGGAAGTCACCTGCATGCTGTCCTATGCGCTGTGATAACCCGAGGCGTCAATACAAGTCGGAGGGCAGCGCCGAGACAACGTCGGCCTTCTTGGCGCCAACGCCGGTCTCCCCAGTCCCGCCTTCATTGCTCGCGTCCGTGTTGCCCTCAGCCGCTGCCGTAGCCGCGCCGCCACCTGCGCTGCTGGAGCCGCCATCCGCCTCTGCAGAAGCCACTGGCCCTGACGCGTCTGCTGTCGTCGCACCTACCGCCCCCGTGTCCTCCTGCGCTGCTGCTGCTGACCCGCCCGCCTCCGAACAGTCAGCCGCCGCGGGCGCCGCTGCCGCCACCGCCGCGCCGCCGCCGCCCGATTTGAGCGCTTTAAGCTCGGCCTGCAGCGTGCGGCACAGCCCCTCCAGGCGCTCCTTCTGCGTGCGCACGCGGCGCAGCTCGTCCGTGTCGGTCCGCGCCTTGGCGGTCATGGTCTCCACCTGCACGGTGTTTTTACCACAGCGGATGTGCATTTGCTAAGTGCCCACACTGACATTCGGGTCCCCGCCCTGCTCTGGCGGTGTATTGCCCAGTTCGTCACGGCCCAAACCAGCCAGGCCCGCACCCTGCGCCGCCGCCTCCGCGCCTCCGCACCTGCTGCTTGAGCGCCAACCGGTCCTGCACCAGCTTGACAATGGTCTGGTCCTGCCCCTCCGCCCGCCGCCGCGCCTCATCCCGCTCCTTGGCGATGGCGGTGCGCGCCTTGGTGCCCGCCTCCAGCTGCTCGCGTAGCATAGCGAACGTCTAGGACATCGTGGGGACCCAGAAGATTGGAGGGAATAGAAATCAGGACAATAAGGCAAAATTGAGTAGCACGCCGACAGCACAGCTTACCGGCCCATGCTAGGAATTAAACACGCGGTGATCCAGGACCTGCAGCCTCCTTCAACGGTGCTGCTCTGCTTGGCCGCTGATGGCCATTGAGCCAACACCCTTTTACCCCACCACGTACATTACGCTGGGTACAGGCATATCCAACGCTCCCCCCGCGCACCTCGTTGCTCTTCGTGAGCGTGTCCTGGAACTCGGCGAACTTGTCGGCGTAGTGCTCCAGCTGCGCCGTCAGCTCGTCCTTGGCTGTGGTTAGCACGCCGTTGCGCTGACGCAGCCCCTCCAGCTCCGCCAGCTGCGGCTTGATGGCCTGCAGGCGGGAGGGGGGAGAGCAACGCGGTTGGGAGGCGGGAGGGCGTGAGGGAGAGGGAGGGAGCAGGTGGGTAGGAGGCAGGTCATACAGGCAGTAAGGGGGCGAACGTAGGGGCGGGGGGAAGAGTCACCCGGCGTTGCTGCGAAGATGGCATATGGGTATCGCTAGTAGCATACTGGCCAGTGGCGTACCGGCCAGTGAGGCTTACCTCAATGGTGGATGCGTACTTGCTGTTCGCCTCCTGCGCAGCGGAAACCAGGAGCACGACCCCGCTTAGCCAAGCTGACCAGCGACCATGCACCTCATGACGGGAACCCCAGCCCAGCGCCACACCAGAAACGCTTACGGTCGCTCGCCGCTCAACGCCTGCGACAGCGCCGCGTAATTCCCACGGCCCGCACCAGCCCCCGCCCCCGGCCCAGCCCCGCACCTGCAGCAGCTCCGCCCGTTGCTGCAGCTGCGCCGCCAGCGCCGTGGCCTGCTCCGCCCGCGCCTGCGACAGCTGCAGCTCCAGGTCCTTCTTCTGGACCTGTGAGTGGTGACGCGGGGCACGAAATGGGGCGGGTCGGGTCACGGAAGTGCAGGCAGCTGGTTCGTCATCACGGTCTTGAATTTGCACCCGCCGCCGCAAGCCCGCCGCTGGCGGCAGCCCGCCCACTCGTGCACATCTGAAACAGCCCAGGGTTTGGCTTGCATTCGCGCCCAGTCTGTTGCCTTGGGTTTTGGGATGACCGGCGGAATCCTCGTGCCTGTCCGTCCCACCCGCACCCCAGTCCCGCATGTCCGACATGTCCACAACGCACCATGGCGTTGAAGCTCTCGAACTGCCCCAGGAAGCTGTCCAGCTTGGCGCGCAGCTCCTCGTTCTCCGCCAGCTGCCGCGAGCGCTCGCTGGCCTGCGCGTCCATCTTCTCGCTCACCTCCTGCAGTGCGGGTGAAGCACGGCGGTTGGTGGGTGGAGGCGGTAGCCGGGAGTGGCGGTGGGGTAAGGGAGCGCGATGGACACGTGGCAGTGGGGTCAGCAAAATAGGCCCCACCGCCCAAGTTTAGGCAGGGTTGGTGCGGGCCTGTGCGCAACCATTTCCTGCGCAAGCCCATCGCCATCACCCCTTGCTGTTGCGTGCGTCGGCATACGCCGTCGCTGCACCTGCCGCGGCTGCCCCTCCCCACCCTTGCTGGTTGGTGCCTTGCCGGCGCCCGCGTGTCCCCCCCCTGTTAGACACACTGCCGCCTCCTGCTCACATTGATGGCCGCGGTGAACTTGGCCTGCAGCGCCTGGCGCTGCTTGAGGTCCTCCTCATTGCGCCGCCGGCTCTCCTCCGCCACCTGCGCGTATGGCAATTGGCAAGTAATGTCGGCGGGTCCACTTTCGCAAACCTGGACACGCAGCCCCTACCAGGAAAGTACATGCCTTGCGCTCCACTGGCCCACCACACCCAAACCCCCGCAGCCGCCCGCTCCGGCCCACTTCCACCACCTTCCATCGCTGATGTAGGCCGCAGGCAGCTAGCTGCCCCCAGGGAATCCCTGGCCTCCTCCTACTTCTCTGCCCTCCGCCCTGCAGAGTCCCGCAGACCCACCTCGCGCGCCTCCTTCTGCAGCTGCCTACACAGCTCCTCCAGCTTATCTTTGAGCAGGTTGGTCTTCTTCAGCTCCGCCTGGACTGTGGGGTCGTGGCAAGCGCCATCCGCAACATGCGTGCGCAGCACGTCTCACAACGACAGCGAACCGGTTGCATAGATAACCAGTGGGATACCTACCCCGCTGACTTGACAGTTGTGAGAGGTCACCACCGCATCTGGACGCCGCGTGTCAGCGTAGGCCAGGACCCGTCCCTTCCAAACCGTCAACATCTCTGCCTCAGGCCGAAAGCCATCCCCCGCCCTACCTCAGCCTCCGCACCATCCGCGCCGTCTGCCGCATCCCCTCTCCCTCCCCCCGCCCCTGCTCCAACCCTAGCGCCGACCTCACCCTTGTCTTTCTCCTTGCTGACCACCTCGTGCTCCCGCTGCAGGTCAAGCAGCTGCCGCTCCATGCGCAGCAGCTCCGACAGCTGGCCGCAGCACACAGGCGAGGGATGCCAAGGGGAGGGGATGCGACGGTGGGACTACGCAAGCGAGCTGGGTGGAATACCGTAGGCATGGGCAGGCACGACGCGTTACTCGCGCATGCCGCCAAGGCGTCGGAAACATCGGCAACGACAAGCAAATCCATCTTTGCGGCCCGGCTATCTGGAACTGGTACACCGCAGCCCACAGCCCGGTCTCCCCGCCGCCTCCCACCCTGCCCTGCCCATCCTGCCCCAGGCACCTGCTGCGTGTACTTTTGCTGGATGAAGTTGATCCGGTCCTCGGGGCTGTTGGCACGGTCACTGCAAAACTTGACCACCTGAGAGCGTTTAAGAGAACGAAGAAGAACTTGACACGCAGTATACGGGGCGTACGCCACGGACGCAGTGTGCGGTGGTGCCCAAATTCGGGTGGCGTATCAGCCGCATCGTGCGCCGTCAAGGCCACGCATGCAAGCAGCTGTACAGCGGCAAGCTTCGGTAGGTAGTCCTACCCACAAACGGAAATACCATCAGGTGTCAGGCACCACAGCTGCCACGCCCGCCACTGCGCACCTCGCGTAATTGCTTCTTCCGCGACTTGGCGGCCTCACGCTCCGCCGGCCCGCCGTTGCCCGCAGCCGCGCGCTCAATTTCATCGATGCGGTTGCTTAGCACATTGACAAAGTCAACGGACGGGTCCTGCAAGTGGGCATTCGATGACAGAGCTTCGTGTGAGCTGGGCGTGTGGCGTGGTTGACCGCGTGCCGCCCCCGACCCCAGTGCCCCCACTCCGGTCCCCCCAGCCTCCCTCGTATGGTCTGGGCCACCACGAGGGCGCCATACCCACCACCCCCAGGCCATTCTGCTTCGTAACAGACATTTTCGTCAAACACGACCGCCCAGAAACCAGGCTGCGGCTGCGCTTGCCGCGCAGATCGCAATGGGTTGCCCGCCCCCAAATGTGAATGCCTGCTGGTGCCCCGTTGTGCTCTCATTTGTATGCATCTTTTCCGGCTGTAAATCTGCCGCTTCCGGGCTGTTTAGCCTGACTTTCCCGCCGTTCCATTGCGCCACCCTTCGGCGCTGGGCCCCGAGCCCCAGCACGCACCTGCACCTTGCCCTTCTTGCTCTTCACGACAGCTCCCGCAGCGTCCGCCTGAGACCGAGGCGAGGCGGCCCTTGCTGCGCTATTAGCTGCGGATTCTGGTGAGCCCTGCGAGCTAGATGTTGGACTTTCAAGCTCTAGCGGAGCCGCCTCAGCAGCCACATCGGTCATTTTGTCAATCGACACGGCAAAGGAGAGCACTCGGAACTTGAACTCAGCGAAAGCTGTGGTCGTTTGGCGTGAAGCTGCTTTGCTTTTGTTAACTTACAGGTGCAAGTTGCAATGGTTGTAACGTAACAGTCGGGAGGACTTGGCCCGGAGTGGCAATGTTGCGGGAAACTTACCCATTCCGCCAAACCCTTTGATCGGGCCTGCGATCAACAACATCACTGTCTACTACTTTTAGCAATCATTTAGCAGCTGATTTAAGCCAAGAAAATGTACGTGGAGGATTTTGAGGCGTTCTACGAGCAATCAGTAGCTCTGTATCAAGCAAATCCATTGGCTACGCGATACACAATCAAGTTTAGGCACAGCGAGGGAAAGGTCGTGCTGAAGGTCACTGACGACCGCACGGTGCGTCTCTCCGGCGCTGGTTGCCTTCTTGGACAGGCAAACACGGTCCAACAGTATGGATTTAGTTCAATCTGGGCTCCTTTGCCGGCGGCGGGCACTGACGATCCATGTTTGCTTCTCCTGCAGTGCCTTAAATTCAAGACGGACCAGCAGGTAGACCTCAGAAAGATTGAGCGGATAACGACAATCTTCTTTCCGCTGATGGCTTGCGGCGAGCTGCCCGCGGAGGGTAAGGGGCGAGCACGCGCGGGCGGGGCAGCGGGAGGGGCCAGCACGGTCGCGTGGGCCGACACGGCGGGGAGCTCATTTTGCGCAACGAGCCGGTGAAGAAGTGCACGCGCGGGGATGTTGTGAGAAGAGAAGGGGCGGGTGCTGGTGTCGCCCGCAAGAAGCTGGGGGCTAGGTACCCAAACAGAGCAGCGCGCTCATGCTTGGGAAGTTGTGATGTAGCTATGCGCCTGTGTGCGCTGAAACATCTGTCTCAATGTTTACAGGGCAAGATGCGGCCGCAACAGCACAACAAGCGCCGGCGGCAGCTGCCGCACAAGCAGGAGCTGGCGGGAAGAAGGCGCGGCGGCGGGGGTAACTCAGACCGTCGGCCTGGATGGCCTGGGGGCATTGAGTCGCTGAGGCATGTTATGGAAGAATGAATTGCGGGCCAGGCTGCGGGGCTCACAGGAAAGCAACGTTTAGTGCTATGATTGCGGATTGAACGAAGGGGACTTCAGGCGTTATGTTGTCTTACAGGAACAAGACTGCAGCCCGAAAGCGCGTGGAAGGCTGCAGACTCCATGCGAAGCGCTCGTGCGCCCGGCACAGGTCATGCCCGTGGTGTGCCTGATTCAAGGCCAGGCGCAGCCGGGGTGCTGCGGGCAAGCGTAAGATGGCCGCGGGGCTGGGCATGCACCACTTGCCACGTCACTCTGTGTTACATGTCCGTAACATGGCGCAACTGCCGGCCATCCACAAAACCGCTGTTACCGGCATGACGCAATGCGGATCCGGGCATCAGGCCAACATCTAGGCTTGGCGGCGCGATGGCTCTTGCCCTTTTTGGTGGTGATGTAAGAATACCGTAGGCCAGCCTTGCGTGTTACGGTGTGTGGCGGGGCTGCTGCTGCGACGTAAGGGCATGCCGCATGCGTAGGCTGGCCCTTCGCAGCGGACTGCGGCAGTGTGCTGTCGAAGCGGCGGTATGGATGAGCGGCGAGCAGGGATTTACAGGTATTTGCATATGGATAGGTTTCAAAGGGTCAGCTTGAAGGAGTACATAGGCGCGCCTTATGCGTGCCAAAATCTTTAAGGCCGGCAGATCGTTTTAAGTATGCCTGGCCTGACGTGACATGGCTTTCCCGTGTGCTGATGTACCCCGACGCAAGCTAAACCCCAGGTCGGTGACACCGTCACACGACATGCACGGTACCTCGCTAGGGCGTGGCAGCGGTGCGGCTTGGCTTCTACGGTTTGAGGCATGTACGTATGGTATGAAATCGTTCTAGCATCTGGAGGGCGTCAATGTGACGCATCTGTGGTCCTGCGGCAAAGGAGGTGTAAAGGCGCGGCCGTGGACATACACCTCCAGCAGAATTTACGTGTAGCGCTCAAGTCTTCTGTTCTTCAACACTTCCAGCGCTGCAATTGCACGCACACTGCCGGGAACTTGCCTTCTTGCCCCTTGCCACCTCCATGAGCACATTGGGGATACACATACGTTGCGATCTACGAGTACGTAGACACCAGGGACACCCTTGCTACGACACCACACTAGCCACCCTTGACTTTGTCGCATCGTCGGACAAGGTCAAGGGGATGCAATAACAAGTCCTAATTGTGGAGTCCTGCGGCTGCCGTGCCAGCCCCGCCTGACCTAATCGCCGATAATTGCCGAAGCGCAGCGCCCGTGGGTAAGTGGGTTACCAATGCTGCGGCACCGGTACGAAATAGAGGATGCCATGCGCTGAAGTGTCCGTGGACCGCAAGTTGTGTCGCATGTGCAGGTACAGCAGCCTCTCATTACCTTCCGTATTACCGAAATGTTCCATGCCCCTATCAAGCGCAAGACCATTTGTCCAGTGCCTGAGCCCCATCATCGCAAGCCCCCGTAATCAACCTTCTGTTGTAGGCGTCACTCTATCCAAGCTTCTTGCCCAGCTTGGCAGCCGCCTCACTGGCCATGCTGATCATGCGGTTCATGGCCTCCTCCTGACTGGCGGCCTCGGCCTGCAGCAGCGACAGCAGCGGCGGCAGAAGCAAACAGTGGCAACGAGGCAGACGAAAACGCAGCGGCGGATGAGAAGCCGTTTCAGTTGTGGCCGAAAGGTGCCATGCTAAGCCGGACAAGGTCGATCGACACCCATGTTGTCAAGGGATTTGCAACATCCCGGCCAGGCCGCCCCCGGGAAGGACACATACACTCTCCAGCCACTAACCCAGCCGCCGCCGCCCCTGCAACCCCGCGCCCCTACCTGGCGCTTGGCCTCCAGTCGCTTGCGCTCGCGCGCTTCCAGCACACCCTCCACCACGTTAACGACGCAGCTGGCTAGCGCCGCCGCCAACCCCGCGCCCACCACGTGCACCAGGTGCCCCACCGGCGTGCCGTCCGTCAACAGCGCCGTCGAGGCGTGCGCGTACCTGACAGACAGGCAGGAAGGCAGGCAGCGAGCGTTGTACGGGGTTTACGAGCATGGCATAGGGCAGCATATGGGCCAGTGGTGAGCAGAGTAGCACAAGGACTGCACCTTACTTCACGGAGTGCCTTGGCGCGGTGAACCACAAACCTAGCCTGCTAGACACCGCCGCCCAATGCTGCTGTTCTACTACCCAGCCCGTCTCGCCCAGCACATTATGGCCAACATTGCCCGCCTGACCCGCCCCCACCCCTTTAACAACCCCTCGCTGAGTGCATGCCCCTGCACCTGCCCACGCACCTGCCGGCGGTGGCGGCAAAGGCGAAGGGCGCCAGGCACGCCACCTCCAGCGGCTTCTTGGCCATGCGGGGAATGCCCACGCCCACCAGGAACAGGCCCCACGCCGCGGCCGGCGCTGCGGACGTCAGCAGCCCGGCCTTGGCGGGGATGAGCCACCAGGCCAGCGCGGCAGCAGCTGCGCGGGTGGAGTGAGCGGGCGCAGGCATAACGCTTCAGCACAAGTGCCCACACTGCCGCAAAGCGGTGCCGCAGCGAAAAGCTTTTGCGCTGGCAGCCCGCTGAATTCGCATGGTATCATCGATCCTGTCGATGGTCAGCAAATTGGTTATGCGAAGCATGGCGACTCCGAAAGGGAGTCTCCACGCCTTGACCGCACACCCGTGCCCCCACCAAACCTCACCGACGCCGCAGGAGATGTACACCGCCCACGTGGCCCACACGCCATGGTTGCGCTCCACCACCCGTCCGAATACGTATGTGAAGAACACGCACTGCAGGAGGAGCAGTGCCAGCAGGGCAACGAGCAGAGCTGTTGTCCAGCGGCTTGTGGGGTACTGTAGTTCATTCTAGAACCCGAAGCAAACCAACCGAGAGTAGAGCATGCGCACTTCGGGTCGGCCAAGGCACGAGCGGACAGGTTGGTGCAATCCTACGGGGTGCTCGCGTCTTCCGCAGCGGCCCGCAGCTCAGCGCCAACCGCCGAGCCAAGGCCCGTTACAGCCCATATGGTCGCGGCGCCTGCACGACCCCGCCCATACCGAACTCGCATGTGCGCCCAGCACCCTGCCGCGCACAAACCTGCATCACGCTCTCCAGGCTGGGGTGCGCGAAGCTGGACGTGAGCAGCTGCCATAACTGCGGTGCCTTGTGGTTGAGCAGCACGGAGCTCACAGGCAGCAGGGGTACCAGCGCACACGCCAGGAACATGACGACGTTGGCGGCGGCGATGGCGTAGGAGGGGCTGCGCAGGTCCTCCGGGAGCGCTGCAGCCGCGGCAGCGCTGCCCCGCCCCGAGCTGGAGGCGGTAGAGTTTGATCCACTGCCAGTTAGCCCTGAAGGCGGTTGAATTGTGGGAAATCAGCCACAGCAGCTGCAAAGTGTTGCTGGAACGGAACAGGAAGACGGACCTGGGGCCTGCCCTGGCATACCTGACACGACGTCCCTAAACAGAACCTTTGCAAGGCCAGCCACATCGTCGCCGCCGCTTGGCGCCGAGGAACCGTTGCGCTTGTTGGCTGCGTGCGCGGCCGTGCCTGCTCGGCTCCGCCGGCGCTGCGGGTGTGTTGCTGTCAGAGCCCCGGCGGCGAGCCCTCCCGGGCGCGCGCGCACATGCAGTCGTAGACTGTCGGGAACTGATAGATGGACTATGTGCTCCCGGGCGAGCACCGAGGCAGTCATTGAACCTGCGAACGATGCAACACCCCTCGAGACAGCTGCAGTCTCTGCCTCTAAAGACTGCTATTGTGCTTAGTTGCTACGTTTAGTTATGCCGAGAGAGGCTGCAGAGTGCGTTATTTAAGTGCCAGGCGGAACCTACAGGCAGCGCGTTTTGTTCAGGAGCCCTAATTGCTCTTGCCGAGTTACTAGTACAGCGCCAACCACTTTACTTTAATTTCTATGATATCGCCAGGGCAGATGTCTGCGCAGCGCTGGGCGCCTGCATCCATCCCCCCTCCACCCGTGCCTCCACCCCCTGCCCCAGCGCCCGAGCACCCCCTGACCTCCCCCCCATAGAAATCGCTCTATAGTGCCCCCAAGAACCGTGGTGCCTGCATGCGTACAACCCCTGCACATTACAGGACATGATTTGGCATGTATCTGCGTGCGGGCCGATTGCTTGATTGCGGCAAGGGCTCTAGGATTCCATGTTGCAGTCGCAAACTCTTCAGACAGCCGGCGGAATGGAAGTTTGGAAAGGGATGCACGTGCGTTGCGTGCGAATGCAAGCAGGATGGGCTGTGCTGTCCTCATAATAATCTTGACCAGAATGCCACACGCAGTTGTCCCAGCGAGGGCAGGGACCAGCCAGGGGTGGCCCCAGCCTGTCACCGGCTTGGCCCAATCTATTCGCAAGCAAGACTGGGTACGATAACCAAGGCCCCACATATGGAGCGCCTGGGGTATGAGGCCACGAACGGCGTTCATAGGAGACGGGCGAACAGACGGGGCACCGGTCCTCTTGCCGGCTCCGGTCCCGCGGTTCGGGCGCGGTCCTAGCTTTCGCTCGCGCCGGGCCCCTATCGACCGCACCGGGTCTGGACGCGGAGTATGGGCAAGTGAATTGTATCAAAGCGATTAGCAGGTAAAAAGCTACCCAGCGGCGCGGCGTCGACCCGCAAGCCTCCAACCGAGGACCAAAATAGCCCCACAGACGAGCTGAGCCGATGTAGTTTATTTCAATATGTAGGCATCATCCTGATGTACCTATTGATATTTGTTATAGCCCCGAACGCTGCGTCGGGCGTGTACGGGTGCCGCGCGGGGCGGATGGGGCAAGCAAGGATAGACTTCTGCCGCGGCTCCCACGTTTCAGCACGCTTCCAGTAGTCCACCGAGCCACTTCTCTTTTTACACAAGACCAACACCATGGCCATGTCCATTGCTCGCTCGGCTGTCTGCGGCGTCGCTGCCCCCCGCAGCTCGACGACCGTCCGCGTCGCTGCTGCCCGGCCAGCTGTCCGCCCCACCCTCAGGTAGCTAGCGTAAATGATCAGTCAGCGCAGCGAGAGCGCGGCGCGATGCCCTGGCGCGCAGCTCACGGCCATCGATTTGAGGCTGAATTGTGGGTCCCTTTTGCGCACAGGACCGCCGGCCAGAAGGCTGCCCCCAGCCGCGGCGTGGCCACCAAGGCCGTGAACGAGCTGGCCATGATTGCTGGCGAGGCTGAGTTCATTGCCGGCACCGCCCTGACCATGGTCGGCATGACCCTGGTGGTGAGAGGGGCTACTGACCAGGGACGCCGCGCCTGTTTCGCCACCTCAGGGCAATGCTGATGGACATCTACTACTTAAAACAACGCTCTGAATGCGTTTGCGCGGTGCAGCCGCTCCTACGACGATCGGACGGCCTTCGTTTGCTTGCTCACAGCGTTCTGCCCCTGATCCTCGCTGCTGTGCAGGGCCTGGCCATTGGCTTCGTGCTGCTGCGCGTGGAGTCTCTGGTCGAGGAGGGCAAGATCTAAGCTCGCTCTGTATTTCGTGTTCTTGTGTGGGTCTGCATTTGAGAAGAAGAGAGTGGGGTTCGGGGACTGTTCGCCGCCGACGTAGAATGCTGGCCACGCTGGCCGCGCCGTCGGAGAGGCAGGGGGCACGCCAAGCGTGATTTTGGGCACGTCGCGCCTCCCGGGGGGGAGGCAGCGACCTGCCGATGGCGCGGTTTTGCCACGATTCAGCGCCAGTCTGTAACGCCACGCCTGCCATCATTTTACTTCGACAAGTTCCTCTGCGTCTTTTCTTCTAGGCTCAGCGCTTGCAGCCGCAGGACAGCTGTGGTGCGGGACGGGAACAACCTTGCACGCACATGCGATGGTCGGGGGCACGAGGGTGGTCATCTGCAGGCAGAATGTGGGAAGTTGTCATGTCACATTTTTTAGACAGGGGAATGCCTGAACATTAGTACTGAGGCCTAACAGAGGCTTTCAGGAGCAGGGATGAAATGCACCCAGAGTTTGCATTGGTTACAGGAGGGAACTGCCGACGCAGTTCACGAGCCAGCACAGCACTTGTGGGTGACCCAGAGCAAACTCACACCCAAACATAGCTGCGAAACTAGACAGCTGACGGAAAGGACGGCAGCAGTATTAGCGCATCAAATCGAGCATGCAGTTGGTTAAGGTGTTGGCACTGCAGCTTGACGTGCCGGGGCTCCGCCGGGGGTAGGGTGTGAGGTGCGGGCGAGTATGCAGGGCCCTCGAGGACTCCGATACCTGGAAACAGTTTAGGGAATGTGCTCCACAAGCTTCTGGGGGCAGGGTTGCACAGTACACAGTACAGTGCTGGCCGTGCTATGTACTAGTACGCTTACCTTAGGACTTTGTACGGGCATAACACGGGGGGGGGGCGGGCCGGGGGGGGCGTGACACGCAGGCATCTGACATGGGGCGTGGGTGCAGGCGGTCGAAACAGGCCAAAATACCCGCACTTATTTGCGTGGTGCGGTCATCGACTTCTTGCAATCACAAGATTGATTGTGCCATAGCGGTCGCACGCGATCACGCCGGCAATAACTAACCAAGTGTGCATCTCGACACGGCGACGTACTAGCAGCGCCGCGCAAGGGTATTATACGCTGATGTATTACCTTCGCTGCGCATCCGGGGTGCTGCGCATTGTGTAATAATACGTACGTACTTAGCCAAAGGCTAGTACAATGCAGCAGCGGAAGCTCCGGAGTGACTGTTGGAAGTTCAGGACCTGTGACACCATGTGGCATGCTGATTCGGACTGCCAACGTCCCAACCCCTGTCTTCCCATCTTGCCCTCGAAGTCTGGCGTGGGATGCGTACCCCTTACAAGGCGAACAACGGGACATGCAATGAGCCCAGGTATGCCCTTGCCCCCTGCATTCCGCACATTCTCACAACCGTTGTCCTCCTGTACAACCCCTTGTCCAGTGGGCAGTGGTGTTATCTCTCCTGCATTGACTATCGAACCCTGGCAATACCAGCACTCGCCAGGACAAACCTAGGGATCTTGTGGGATCTTGTGCACGACCTGAACACTCGCAATCCAACCACCATGTCTACTGCCAAGGCTAGAAACATCTCCGCCGTCCCCGGAATTTATCACTCCCCCCCCTTCAACCTGTCAGCCAGATTTTCAAGGGCTTCGTGTCCGATCTTCTCATGGGATGGAAAGGCCGTTTTCCCGATACCCGCTTGTTAGGGCGGTCATGGACGTGCTCGGCCGGCGCGTTGTGGAGTTGCCTGTGCGTTGGTGTGATTTGTTGCAAGGGCAGGCATACAAGTACGGTAAGAAGCTTGCCATGGGCGAAACAACAGTGCAGCGACGGACATCGAACAAAACGCCCCCGCTTGCGCCAGACCGCGCTTCACCCCCCTAGGCCTCACCTGACTTGGGCGAGCCGCCTGCCAACGAAACCAGTCCCGCAGTGCCCGGCCGCGACATGCCGTTCAGCCCCATCTGTGGCGAGCCGGGCGCGTGGCCAAGCCCCCAGCTGGGCGCCAGCTTGAGCGTCCCCGCCGGCGAGTGCGCCGCCAGCGCTTTGTTCATGGGGCTCTCGGGGCGCTGGTGGATGCGCTGCACGCTGCGCAGCGCCACCGCCATCTCGGCGTTGCGCTTCTTCTCCGTCTGCAGCTCGGCGCGGTAGCGGCCCACCGCCACCTCCAGCTCGCGGATGTACTCGATGGTCTTGTTGCTCTTCATGTCGCCCATCACCTGCGCCGTCACCTGCGCCTTGAGCTCCGCCTCCACCTGGGAATCGAAATGGGTGGGCAGGTCGGTGATGCGGTTGCTTAGAACAAAGGGGGCAAGGGCCAAGAGCTTGTTACGGCTTAACATTTGACGCAGACCTCGAACGGCTTGCGTTGCGCGTAAACATAAAGCCGCGCGAACATTGTCATTCATCAAGCCCATGTGCATGCAGCGCACCTGCGCGCGCAGGGCGTCCAGGTCGACCGTTGACCCCAGCGGCGAGTGGCTCGCGCCGGCCCCTGGCACCGCCACCGACAGGCCGGCATGGCGCCCACTGGCGGCGTTCTGCAGGCTGACGGTGGACTGGTTGGCGGACAGGCCGCCCGTGGAGCCGGTGGTGCTGCCACCCGCCGCAGCCGTGGCCGCGTTCAGCGCCAGCAACCGCTCATGCAGCTCGCCGCTGCGATCCTGTTGGCACGCACAGCAGGACAGCAGTACTCGGTGTGACGGCAAGCGCATCGCACTCTCGTTCCAGTTGCGGTTATAACGCCAGGCAGGGAGGCGAACGCCACGTGCCGCCTGGACATGTCCCTCCAGCGCGTACCGGTACCCACCTTGAGCCAGCCCAGGCGGCCAGCGTCCAGGCGCGGTGGGCGGTCGCGCTGCGGCAGGCGGAAGGCCTTGATGCCGTTGCCGCGGTCGTGCACCGGCACCGCACCCGCCTCCATGCGCCGCACCAGATCCGTTACGCGCTCCGAGTAGCTGGACAGGTAGTCCAGCTCGGCCTGGTATTGACGGGGCGGAGGCAGGTACGTCACGGCGGGGCCAGGTCAATATAAGTGATCCAATTAATCACTCCACTACTGCGCTGACTGACGGACACAGGGGCCCTTCCACTCGTCTAACTCACCAGCAGCCCGTCCTTCTCCACCGCAAAGGTGGCCTTGGCCGCGTCCAGCTGCGTCTTGAGCTCCGCCAGCTGCTCCGCCTGCTTGGACAGGAAGTAGGTGCTCTGCTGCTTCAGGTTCTCCACCTGCGCCTTGTGCTCCTCGCTTCCGCGCGCCGCCTGCTGCTGCATTATCTGCTCCACGTGCTTGCGCGCCGCATCGCGCTGGCGCTTCTCCGCTGTGATGGCCGCCGTGTGCTTCTCCACCAGGCTACCCACGCTGCCCGTCACCTGCGCCAGCTGGGAGCGCAGGACGTCGATGTCCCTCATCAGCCGCGCACATTCCTCCTCGGAGCGCCGCCGCGCGTCCTCCAGCTGCGAGTTGGATTAGGATGGAGGGCACACAGCGCATCAGCACAAGCCAGCACAAGCGCAACCAGTTCAATGCGGATTGTTTATGCTGCAACGCAATTCCGCACACCCTTGATGCCGCAACGCAATTCTGCACGCCCACAGGTGCGCACCTTGTTGTTGGAATCGGTGCGCTCCGCGTCAAGCTGCTTGGTGAGGTCGCCGACCTGCGCCCGAAGCTTCTTGATCTCGCTGAACTGCGCGTGTTCCTTGCCCGCCATCCGCTCGCGCACCGCGTCCATCTCCTCCTTGCGCGCCGTCAGCCGCTCCTCGTACTGCTGCGCGGTGGAGCGCGCCTGCGCCAGCTGCCCCTCCAACTTGCGCACCTGCGCCTCAAGCTGTGCGCGCGAACGCCGAGGTAGGTAGGTGATGAAGGGCGGGGCAGGGTGCCGGTCAGGTGGAGATGCGGAGCTGGTCTGGGGTTGGGCACTCGCCGCGAACCAAGCGTACAGGTGGCTTGGGTGCCAGGCGGTCTAGTAGTAGGGGGCGTGTGACTCACCACGGAGACGCGGCTGCTGGCGACCGATGCCGAGCCGCCCACCACGCTTTTGGCAACGCCATGAGTGCGGCCCGTGTCGCCGCCACCACCGCGCGCCCGGCCAGTCTCGCTTGTAACCCGTCGCCGGTCGTTGTCGAAGCCACCTGACGCGAAGACGCCCCCTAGACCGCCTCCGCCACCGCCATAACCTGGTGCAGCCCCGCTGATGCTCTCCTTTGGTCCACCGAACGCTGAGAGCATCGCAGCGAATGCATCCAAGCCTGCAAAACCAAGGAAGCAGAAAGAGCCGCTCAGTTCAGGAACTGAAATAGTATCGCCTGGAAAAGGGATTTGCATAGCAGGAGCGCACCTCCGCCGCCGCCCAGGTCTGGCCCCCCGGGTGCACGCTCGATGGGCCCAGGGTCGTTTCGCCAGGAGGGGCCCGCCACGCTCTCCAGCAGCTTCTGGTAGTGCGCGTGCGTCACCTCCAGCTCGTCCTTCAGGTGCGCGACCTGTGCATGTGAGGACGCGCAATGTGTCAGGACCGGATGAGAATCAGCAGCATCTTTCCACGCGCATGACACCAACGAAGACTGCTGCTTGCCTACGACAGCGGAGTCCCGGGCCCCGCCCTCTCGCCGCCGAAGACCTTAACAAGCGACCGGTCACACACTGCAACTAGCTGCTCGCGCTCGCAACACACCTGCGTCATGAGGTCTTCCACCACGCCGGCGCCATCTCCCGAACCCGGGCCCCCGCTCAGCACGTTGACGCGCGGCGCTGTTGCGATGGAGGAGCACTGCACCTGTACGTGCCGGCAACGTTAAGCACGCCAATGTCAGCAGTGAGCAGCGGGTTGATCACAGAAGCCTTACGTACACCCGCCGACCAACATCACACATGACATACGGCACCACATGTGCTGGGCACGTGTGTTGGGGCAACCCAACACATCACACTGCTTGCACCAGCTTACCGCAAACTGCAGCGTGGCACTGCACTCCTCCACGTTCTCGGGCGCAGGGTGCAGACATGCCAGCACACAGGTGTGGGAGTTGCCTGTCAGCGAGTCCTTAAGCACGCGCGTGAGCTTGGAGTCGCGGAACGGCACGTGCGGCGCGCCGCCCAGGCCTGCAGAACCAGTCACGCAGTGCCCAATATCAGATTGTGCACTTCTGTCCGACAAGCAAAAGCCAAGCCATGTCAGTAAAAGACAGAGGCGTACGGCTCCGCACCGCTTGCGCTACACCGACCGCACTAGCAACTCACCTATCCCGCCCGAGGCCGTGGGCGGCAGGCCGCTTCCCGCCGCGCCCTGCGACAGCGTCATGACCACCTTGCCCAGCGCCGCGAGCGACTTGTTGATGGCGCTCATCTCCTTGAGCCGCGCGCCGTCCGCGCCCGACTTGGACTGCCGCTCGCTGCCCGCCAGGTCAACGAGGTTGAGCCGGCCTGCGCGGGTGGTGGAGGGTGCAGGGGCACACGTGCGGAGCGGCGCAGCAGGGTGGGTCGCGAACCAGCGCCAGTGGCGGCGTGGTACCGTGGCAGGCAGCCCCCTGCATGCCCCCCTGCCATGCTGCCATTTGTGTGCCGGGCAGTCCTCACGGTATCCTCTTCCCGGCCCACCGTCACGCACCTGTGACGGGCTGCTGCTCTCCGCGGTAGGTCACCACCGACACCGTGAACACGGTGTGGCTGCGGCTGGACACGTCGTTGGCGGCGGTGGCGGCGGTGGCACGCAGGGCGTAGCCCGCCCGCAGCACCGCCAGCATGTCCTCCACACTCGCCACCTGCGCAGCACACAGCCGGTGTAAACGGTCAGAGCTGGACCTAAAAGCGCCAAAGAAAACAGACAGTCTGCCCATCTCGCGCGCCACTCGCCCTGCGTCCTTCTCCACGCACGGCCCCTCCCACCCAATCGCTTCCGAGCGCTCTGCTGGCCCTCTTTCTCTCTCTCCCCTGACTTTCGCTTTGCTGCAGGAGAGAGATGTAGGGCGGCGGTAGCGCCAGCTGAGCGCCGGCTGAGCCGGCCGCGGCCGCGGCGTTGGGGGCCGTGGCGCGTTGGCGCGTCGAAGCAAGCTGGCTCGAGGCTGAATGCTATGCTAGCATCGTATAGCAAGAAATCCTCCAGCGAGCCGTGCTGCACACCACCATCGCGCTGCAGCATACCCCATGCCGAACCCCATCTGCTGCACTCAGTGGCCAGGCCCACATATACTGATGACCCAACAGCAGCGGCAGTAGCGGTTGTAGCGGCAAGTAAACATTTCGCAGCCGCACCTCAATGAATGTTAGGTCCTTGACAAATGTCATCCCGCTCGAGTCCTCCATCACGTCCAGGTTGGTGCGCACGTAGTCCCCGGCCGAGCTAAGCGACGTGGCGCTGGAGCGGCCCGGAGCGCCGCCACCGTCCGCTGCGTAGGCTGACAGGCTCAGCCCTGCGTTGCCAGCGGCGTCCCCCGCAATCGGCGACGGCGACCGGACGGCAGCGGCTTTGAGGTGCGCCTGCGCCGCCGCGCCCAGGTCACGGATCTGGTCCAGGTAGATCTCCATAAAGCTGTGTTTGGATTTATGTTGAGAAGAGGGAGATGGTAAGGTATGAAGAAAGACGGCTAGGAGACCGCAGCTCTCCGCGGCAGCGCGTGCTTCACCAGCCCCGACGCGACCCTCCCCCCCCTGCGGAGGCACAGCCTCCCGTCCACCCATACGCTCCTGCCCCTACGCGACCTTCGCACCTGACAAAGAGCTTGATGCGCGACGTGGTATTTGCGCCGCCACCAGCTGCAATCGTCTCCGCCTTGCGGTTCACCTGACTCGCGGCCTTCCAAAGCAGCTCACACGCCCTTGGGATGACGCCCAAGTCGTTGTGCTCCTGGGTGCCCGGCTGCGCGAAGACGGAGCAGCCCTGCCGTCCGTACATGCTGTGCGTCTTTCCCGCGCCAGTCTGCCCATAGGCGAAGCAGCACGCGTTGTATCCCTGAATTACATGCTCGACGAGAGGGACGCCGACGTCTGCGAAGACCGCTTGTTGGCCTGCCTCAGCATCAAACACTTTATCGAATACAAATTCACTGCTGTGTCCCTTGACCGGGTCCTTGAATGTGAGAACACGGTGTTCCGCTTGGACAACATCGTTAGCGGCGTACTCGGTTGGTCGGAGACGCACATAGACTTTAAACCTTGAAGAACGCGAATCAGACATGGTTGCAAGGTGCTCCCTTTGTGCTTGTTGCCCTACATCGACTCACAAGCCGCTTCAGGGACACCGGTATCTAGGCTCTGATATAGTGTGAATAATAAAGCAGTTTGTATACGACCTATTGTAAATGTAGGCGTGTTGAGCTACGCGGCAAGGAAGGGTTCCTCGAAGCGATTTCACTCTGCCAATGCCATGATTGTTTTGCGCCGCCAATATAATCCATTGATTAAGCTGATTTGCATCGCTATTTTGACTGCGCAAGCCATCCACCGTGGCTATGGCAGTATCAATGTCCCTTGGTGGGTGGATGGTGGATGCTTCCTAAGAACTTCTGCACCACCACATTCGTGAAGCCCTTTTCACTGTGGCTCGCATCAATGCCCAGAAGTGGTGTGTCGCCGATGATGCCTGACAGGGCCGGCTAAACAGCGGGCCGGCGTGCTTGTGCCGCCTGCTGCACAGCGGTGATGCGCGATACCCACGCCGCTTCGAGGTTGCAAGGCAGTTACACACACCCCTGGTTGCACAATTGCACTTATGTAAAACGCTTGCGTAACCAGTGCTCTCAGTGCCTAGATACGCGCTCATGACCACCTGCCAACCAGCGCTGAACCAGCGGGCAATGTCTGGCAATCCCATCCTATCCCTCTGACTAGGGCCTAGGGGTTTTTTGGAGGTGTATCGCAGGAACTTACAGCTCCAGCTATGTATGGCAGGTATTGCGTCATAACGTAAGGACATTTTATGTCACGACTTGTCAGCTCAACATCTTGGCGCATGCCTCTCAGAAACCATACGTTCTCCGCACCACACTTACTGTTCTCCTGGTGGGCAGGTCATCACACCACAGGAGATAGAGTTGCAACAGGCATTGCGGAGGTACAGTTGACTGCTTTCCTTCGCCCTAATGAGCCAGTCGGTTCCGCGCGTGCCGGCCCCCGTTGGGCCGCTTGCGAAGGGTCAGGACCGGCTGTGTCGGACGGACAGACTGACTCCGTAATGTTACAGCTGCGGGCCTGCCTCCGACCCGGGCCCGACACACAGCCCCTGCAGCCTACCAGTCTCTGGACTGGCGAGAGCGCTCACAAAAGCAGCGCTAGAAACCAGGGGACCTGCTAGAAACCTGCTAGAAACGCAAGCCCACGGCTGACCTGCCCTGCCCGCGCACAGAAAGCCTAGCCGCGAACGAGAAATGCCTCCCTGCTTGCCTCCCTGTGCTCTCCTGAGCCCACAGGACCAGGCGGTGTGGAGACAGCTCGCGCATCAAAAACTAAAACGAAACCCCCGACAAGAGACAACCCGAAGACGAGCGACCCACGCTCCCCTGGGGGCTACCTACGCCTGGGAACGCACACGTCACCCCTATGCTACTCGTCAGTAGGCCACACGGAGCAAGAGGGGCAGGGCCGGTGAGAACGCTCAAAGCCGCCGCACCTAGCCGCCAAAGCTACAGCCCAAGCCACCACATCAATCGAATCACCGCAGAGGAGACAAGTACGCAACCTAGCGCCTAACCGCCACCACGCACAAGGGACGCAAAAATCCTGATACATTGGATTGCGTACGCACATGACACACTGGACGGGTATTGGAATGTGCTAGAATGCACGTCACGCAAGCTTCAAGTTGAACACAACCCAGGCTGGCTGGCATAAACACGCCAAGCTGTGTATATCAGGACGCTTGTGAACCAAGAAATATGACACTATGACGAGCAACCAGGTGTGCATTCAAGCTCCAGGGGTCAGGCCGATTGTATTGACGCATTTTTATCCTTACATGGCGCACTTTTTAGTCCCAGGTTTGATCATATAGGTCACTTGATGCGACTGGTGTGCCAGCTAAGTAGTGAATGATGGCGGTAGGTGTCCTCACCTCCCCAGCTAAGGCATAGCCTTCCCTTCTCGAGTCATGACTAACACGCAGCAACGTCTTGCCTTGCATTACAGTACTGCGCTTCCACTTTACTAAGGACCGGACAGGCAGGGCATCACCCTCCAGCTACATCCGTGCATCTGAGCTTGCTCCCGACGCGTGCTCCTGACCTCGCTCATCACTGTCCGTTCCAAATCAAATGCTCTGGCGTATCCAGTCCCACGCACTGGTCCGCTCCCTACAGACTGCATTCTTGTACATCCACTAGTCTCCTGCCCTAGCTCGGGTCGTCTCCAACGGTACACGGTTATGTTCCTGACCTACAGGCCCATGACCAAAGGAAGCTGCCTCACAGCAATCGATCCCCCTTTCAAGACTTGGCCTTGAGGAAGTTAGACTCCTTGATGCGGGCCTTGTTCTTCAACCGCCAAAGTCGCCGCAACTACGAAAAAGAACGTGGGTTTGCGGGCGGCACACGTAGCAAGCATGCGCAGGTACAAACAGTGAACACGTGCGACCAACGGATGAGCAAGGCGGGCGGAGTGTCTCCCATCAATCCCTCACGTGCACAAGGGACACGACAGGTCGCACCTGCTGCTCCGGCCGCTGCCGGCTTCGGAGACGCCCATTCATATGCTGCTATCGTAGCTGTTCCCACACCCGACTCCTGCCACCCTCCAAGTGTGCCTGGCTCAGCTTGCCGGGCAGCGCATGCATCAGCGACCTACCGCTATCTACACCTACTGGCCTTAGCCACCCAACAGCGTGGCCGTCCATCCCCACCACCCCGCTCCCACCACACCGCAGGCGACCGCAGCACGGCCCCGCCCACCTCGGGGATGGTGAGCCCGCCGCCCGTGTACGCCTTTTCCAGCTCCTTGATGGTGGGCCTGTGCGCGTGGTGGGGGTGGATGTGGGGGTGGGGGTTGGCCATGGCCGTGGCCGTGGCCGTGAGCGGCATTGGTCAAGCGCGGCGCCGAGTGAACGGGTCGCGGACGTGGGTGACAACGCAGAAGCCTTGAGCCCTTTCCGGCCGCGCAGGTCTCTGATTCAGGGTCGTTTGTCTCGCTGACGCTGTGCTACCCACCCCCGCCACTACACTCGCCACCGCCACCGCCACGACCACCGCCACCACCGATATCGGATGCAGCAAGATGCCGTCCATACCCTTGCCTATTGCAAGCGTGCATCCACAACGGCCGGGCAGTGGTGCGGGTGCGGCACCTCAGGCGCAACCTGCCCATCTATTACGTTCCCTCCAAGGCTCACTGGCCTGTTCGCCCGTCCGCCGCCCCTCGCGCACGCTCTCCTTTCTGCCAAACACTTGATGGCCCCGCATGCTCGCCCGCCCCGGCGAACACATGCCCGCTATCGTTCGCAGACGCCCACGGTCCTATGTATACAAACACACACGCAACGTTTGGTTTTCACTGACACACGCACACGGGGCCGTACGCACCGCGGATCCAGCATCTTGAACAGCCAGGCCGGGTACTCGGCGTCTGGCTTGATGGGCGGGTCCGCCTCATTCTTTAGCAGCCCACACCCCGTCACCACCTCACGCGACAGCTCGCCCACAACCCGCGGGCCTGAGACCATGCAGCAGGCGTGCCCAGGCGAGGGGCAGGACAAGCACAGGTTAAGGGCAGGGGGTTTGTTGGTCACGTGTGGCGTGCAGGACGGCGTTGGGTTGGCGGCGGAGGATGCGTGGGTTTCGGAGTGGTTAGCACTGCCCGCTTGAACCCTCGCCCAGCGGTCCCGATCTGGACATTCTCATCAATCTGGGCCGGTGCTAATGTGACACTTGCCCTCTGCCCACTGCCAAGTCCCCACTGGTTCCACTCCCGAACACGGCGCACCCTACCCACGCCCCCCCCCCGACCGGCCCGGGCCTGAGCTGCCAGGGCTCGCCAGCGGCCGCACCTTTATCTTTCCCCTTTTTTGAGCCTCCTCCTCCGCCTGGTGGTAATGGTGCCCTCAGCGGTAGCGCTAAGAGCGCACTCCATCGGCTCCGCAACCCTTGCAGAGCGCCGATCGACACCGACATACCGGCCCCCGCCTAGCAGTGCTCGTTTAGTCTTCAATCTGTATAATTAGTGCACTATGCAGGGTATGCCCAGCAGCGCCGCTTGAAACGCAAAGAAAGATGAATGTTTACCGCGTCTAGGCACACGTACTTGAATGCTATCTTGCTCTATTAGTAATATTGTGTATGTCACCTATCGTCTAGGCTTGGAGAAACTGAAAAGATGCTGCGACCTGCATCGCCATCGGCACAAGCTTGCTAGCTGGCCGTTGAACAAACCGCGAATTGGCTCTGCGGTGGTCGCACTTTGGCCATCAACTTAAGCCACATACCCTTATCGTCCGTCTCTGCGTGGGCGTTGGGCCAATTGTCAAAATGCAGTCCGCTCAGCTTAAGATGAAGGCCTCTTCGGCCGCAGGCGCGCGCCTGTCGCGCCCTGCTCGCGCTTGTGTCGTGGCTCGCGCTCAGAAGGGCGCTGTGCCCCCTCCCTGCTGGCCTCAGCGCGTGGTGGCGCCTGAGGTGGAGCACCGCAGCGACCCCAAGGTTCGAACCACCAGCGTTTGTAGATCTTCTGGTTTATCTACTTGTTCGCTCAATTGGGTGGCACTGGCTTGGACAGGGACAGCGCGGGGTCGGCATGCCGCGCTCACAATCACCCCGCGCAAGCGACCTCCCAGGATCCAGTCGCTGAACCCGGCCTCTGTGTACCAATTCCTCCGACTCTATAGCGTTTCTCGGTGCTGGGCTCCACCGGCTCCATCGGCACTCAGACCCTGGACATCATGGCTGAGTTCCCCGACAAGTTCAAGCTGGTGGCGCTGGCCGCTGGCTCGAACGTGAAACTGCTGGCCGAGCAGGTGCTTGGGGAACAAGGGGCAAGGGGTTTAGTGGCTCTTGCGCATGCTTGCGACCAGGGATACTGGAGGAGGCGAGGGGTCAAAAGGGGTACGTGTGAGTCGAGGGCGCCCAAGCGGGCAGGTCGTTGAAGGGCGCCAATCTGCATTCGTTGGAGCAACCTCGCTCCCTGAAGTATGATTCAGGCGATTGGCAATCGTGCTTTCAGCATCTGCAATACAGCACAGTGTGGGTTGATGGACTGGGCAAGGCAGGCCAGCAGTTTCAGCGCACATAACAAACTGCAAACCACTGGAAACCAACCAACAGATTCGCAAGTTTAAGCCTGAGATGGTGGCGATTAAGGACGCCTCCAAGATCGCGGAGCTGAAGGAGGCCATCAAGGTGGGGCAGGCGGCGTTGCGCGGGAGCTGACGCGTGTGGGTGGTAGCCCTCGGAGCAAGAGGGGGAACGAATGTGTGCCTGGAGCCATGGATGCGGCGGGTATTGAAGGAGGCTGTCCAGGGGTATAGAAGGCAGGCTGGTTGTGCTAAGTGAAGGTGGTGATGTCCAACGCCAGACACGCGGCTCTTCATGCCTGCCAACTCCTGGTGTAAGGGCTTCGCGCGCACGCCCGCGCAACCACTCCTACTCACCACGCGCCTCACTCTGCGCTTCACAGGACGTTTCGCCTCAGCCTGTGATCCTGGCGGGCGATGAGGGCGCCGTGGAGGTGGCGCGCCACCCCAACGCCGAGGTGGGTGGGCGGGCGGCGCCAGGCCCGCGGTGTGCAGCAGTGCAGCAGTGCAGTGGGGCCGGGGCCGGGGCCGGGGCCGGGTTTCAAGGAACTGGGGGAAACGGGTGTGGGAAGGGAAGAGGTTCAGGCGTGGGGGTGTTGGGTGGATTGCGCTCCAATCGCATGGATGGGCGAGAGAACGGAGGGCCCACCTGGCGACGGGACACGTGTGCAGGGCTGCACGACGCAGACTGGGGAGCGTGTGTGGGGTGGGACTCGCGCTAGTACCGTGAGCAGCGCGGGGATGAAGGCCCAAAGGTCCGCAGCCTCGTGCGATCGAGTGGGCCAGCCCGTGCACGAAGGGTCAGACCCGTGCGCGGCAGGCACAGGGCCTGGGTTGCTTGGGTGGGCGCATGGGGCCTGCACGGCCTGCGTCACGGCAGTGGCGGTGGTGTTTCCGCAGCATTGCTGCAGCCGCACCTAGCGGCATGGTTTGAGAGAGAGAGAGATTCGCGTGGCGCAACATGGCGGCGGAGCTGGTCGACACTAGCACACAGGCGGGCAAACGGACAGCATAACCCGATGACAAGCGGCACTCTCCGGCACACGTACCTCTCCGACTTGCCCATGGCTCCCTAAACGCGCTTGCAAACCCGCAACTCAGCTTCCACCTCCCGTCCCCTCGTGCCACCCCTCTACCGCCGCCGTCTCTTCTCCTTCCCTGCAGTCGGTGGTGACGGGCATTGTGGGCTGCGCCGGCCTGCTGCCCACCGTGGCCGCCATCAAGGCGCGCAAGGAGATCTGCCTGGCCAACAAGGAGACCCTCATTGCGGGTGCGGCGGTGGAGGGCGGTGGGGCGGGGCGGCGGGGCGGCGGGTGGGGCAGCGGTGGAAGGTGGAGTTGGCGGCAGGAGAGGAGGGCGTGGGTGGAGGCTTTGCCACGCTGAGGAGCACGCCTGTGAAAGGCAAAAATGGGTGGCGGAGGCTGGGGTTGCTGTGGAGGGCACATGGGATGGGCTTGGGAGGCGTGAGTAACAGCAAGGTGGTGGTTGGGTGGGGTCGCGGGGTCTGGCAGCATGGGGCCTAATACTAGGGAAGGGGGTGGTTAGTTCATTCCAGAAACCAGGGGGGGTAAGGGTGAGGTAGTGGGTGCAAGAATGCGAGGAATGGTGTGTGGAGGGGGGAACTGCGTGGTTTCGGCGAGCGCATGGGATGCGCTGCGTGTCCTAACAGTTATCTGATCAAACCCTTGCGCGGTTTTCCCTCCCCGCCTTCTCACCCACAGGCGGCCCTTTCATCCTGCCCCTGGCCCAGGAGTACGGCAGCAAGATCCTGCCCGCCGACAGCGAGCACAGCGCCATCTTCCAGGTATGTGCGTGCGTGTGTGTGTGTGTGTGTGTGTGGGCGGATTGGTGTAGGAGGGCGGGTGGGCGTTAGAGGGTGGGTAGGAAGGAGGGCGGGTGCGTGGGTGCACGCGGGCGGGCGGCCGTGTGCGCGGGGCGTCGGGGCTGCGTAGGGACCAGTGAACGTGGGTTGCGAGGTAGGTGTGGATGGTTACGGATGGTAACGAAAGGAACTGAAGGGGGGAGGGGCCGGACAGCGCTACCACACCGCACTTGTCCTGGCACCCGTATCCACGCATCCCTTCCTGCTGCCTGTGTGTGTGTCTGCGCTGTCTGGCCTGCAGGTGATGCAGGGCCTGCCCGAGGGCGGCCTGCGCCGCATCATCCTGACCGCCAGCGGCGGCGCCTTCCGTGACTGGCCCGTGGAGAAGCTCAAGGAGGTGAGGGGCAAGGGGGTGGGGCCATCTATCCATGGGATGGTATGGGTCAAAGGTAGCCATCCATGGGATGGTATGGGTCAAATGTGGGCCAATGTAAATGCCGATGCCCAGAGGAACAGGGGGGCAGGGGGTGTGGCGCAGGAGGGGGATGGGATGCGGGGGCCTAGGGGGGTGGAGTGCAGGAAAGGAATGCGAGAGGCAGACGAGGATGGTGAAGGGGCTAAGGAAGGGGTACCAGAGGGGGCCGACGCCGTGGGGCGACGCGCAGAGGTGACGCGGCTGGGAATGGAGATGGAGGGAGCCGTCATAGTGCGGTTTTGGGGTTGGGCGCGTTGCAAATACCAGCCCATCCCAAACCATGGGCGGAGCGGGGGACACAGTTTGGTGGTTCTTGGTATGGACTGAGGTGCGGGTGGCGTGGGCATGACACCGAGGTCGCCTGGGAGTTAACCGCCGCACGTGGAGCGGCTTGCAGTACTTCTGGGGCGCATGGCAACAGGGAGGCATGGAGGAGCTGTTCGAGCCAGGATGGCGGAGCCAGAAGGGAAACATGAGGGGCTTTTGTCCTCACCAGGGCCCTTCTGACCCTGCCTCTCGCACGCGGGACCCCTGGACAACCCCTCGATTTGGGAATTGGAGCGAATCACCCTTGCCTCTTTACTGCATGCGACGAACCCTCCTGCACGTGGGCACTGACTACAATCGGCCCTCTCGCCCACCCGCCTACCTGCCTGCCTGCCTGCCTGCCTGCTTTCTCCCAGGTGACTGTGGCTCAGGCCACCAGCCACCCCAACTGGTCCATGGGCAAGAAGATCACCGTGGACAGCGCCACGCTCATGAACAAGGTGCGTGAGCGGACGTGGGGGTGGGGTTGGAGGTTGAGGTGGAGAGGGGGAGGCAAGAGAGAGTAATGGTTATTGAGGGAAAAGGAAGCAATGGCGGTGTGCTGTTGGTGATTTCACCTGGAGATTTGGGTTGTGAAAAAAACGACAGCACGGGCGGGTGGAGTCGGGGATGGTGGGGGTTCCAGATACAATGGTAGTTAGAAGGGAACGGGGGCGCTGTGCCGTCTTGTGACTGGCAGTGAGCAACACCCCACACCATCATAACCCCAGCTATTGCTGACTGCCTGACGCTGCAGGGTCTGGAGGTGATTGAGGCGCACTACCTGTTCGGCGTGGACTACGACAACATCGACATCGTCATCCACCCCCAGTCCATCATCCACTCCATGATTGAGACGCAGGACTCGTCCGTGCTGGCGCAGGTGGGGGCACTGGAGGCGGGGTGGGCGGATGGGTGTGTGTGGTATGGGTGCCTGGGCCGGCACGAGAGCTGGCCGCAGCTGCTGCGGCGGCAGGGCGCGACGTCTGTGTCCAGTGCTGGGCTTTTGTGGGCGTTGTGTGGACCTGCATGTTGGAGGATGGTACCCTGGGCGTCTCACTGGACAAGTAACGGTGTGCCCTGACCCGGCCGCCTCCCTCCCTCCCCTCCCCCTCCCCCTACCTGGCTACGCCTAGTCCTTCTAACCCTAATGCATGTAATTCACCTCCCCCTCCCCACAGCTGGGCTGGCCCGACATGCGCCTGCCCATCATGTACACCATGTCCTGGCCCGAGCGCGTGCCGGTGAGAGCACGTGTAGCGCGAGTACGGTTGTGATGTAATATCATGGCGGCAGGAGGCAGGAGCAGCAGGAGGCAGGGGAAGCCGCAGCAAGGATGGAGGGGAGGGTCATATGCCTGTGAAGGGCGCGGCCAGTAGATGGCGGAGTTGGCAGGGGCGCTTGAGAGCTGCAATGGGCTGGAAGGTAGTTGCTGGAGGTTGAGGGAACGGCGCCAAGACGGCAAGTAGGGTATCGGCACAGCTTGCGCCCGCATCTACTAACCCACTCCCGCTCTCGCCGGCCCCTCGCCCACCCACCCGCCCATACACACACGCACACGCACAGGTCCAGGACGCCACCTGGCCCCGCCTGGACTTCACCAAGGCCAACAACCTCACTTTCCGCGCCCCTGACCGGTGAGAGCGCTTGGCGGCGGCATGGCGGCGAGCAGGGGCCGCAGGAAGGCAGGCAGGCAGCGGCACCAGTCAATGACTTCATGCAGCTCTAACAGTATCCACTGCACGTGACCGCCCCTGCCTCCAACCGTGACTCCAATCCCGACAACCCACCCACCCAGCCACCCACCCTCACCTGCCCCGCGCGCCTGCCCCGCCCGTCACCTCCCCGTCACCTGCCACAGCGCCAAGTACCCGTCCATGGACCTGGCCTACGCCGCGGGCCGCGCCGCCGGCACCATGACCGGCGTGCTGTCCGCCGCCAACGAGCAGTCGGTGCAGATGTTCATCGACGAGAAGATCCACTACCTGGACATCATGCGCCTCAACGAGGCCTGCTGCGAGGCGCACAAGGTTGGTGCGAGGCGAGGCGTTACCCCAAACCCCGTTTTAACCGCTGCTCGTTGTAGACGCGCCGCCTGTTTGCCACCGACCCGGTGGCCTCTTCATCTTCTTTTCGTCCGTCGCTCTCTGTCTCACCTTCTATGCCAATGCTCCCTCACTCCATGTGTCGCTCGCTCGCTCCCTCGCCCCTGCGCCCGCATCAGGCCGAGCTGGTTGCCAACCCCGACCTGGACACCATTGTGCACTACGATGCCTGGGCGCGGCGCTGGGTGGCGGACAAGGTCAACAGCGGCAGCTTCAAGTCCAAGGTGCTGGCCATGGCCTAAGTTTGGTTATACTTTATCAACGGCCCCAGCTTCGCTTGAGCTAGGCATAAGGTGCTGTGAGCTGTAAGCTAGAGCCGCCTGCGGGATGTTTTATGTAGCGTAGGCTGTGAGGGTTAGTTTGGGGTGGGTGGGTTAGGTGGAGGATGAGGCGGAGGCTTCGGATGCGTGCGGCAGGTGAACGGACTCACGACCCAGGACCACGCGTTTGTTGATGGGAATCCGTAGATGATGGCTTGGCATGGGCTTATGTTTTGGGACATGGGCTTGTGTCGGCGGACTGCGCTTGTGTTTGGGCAAAGGAAGGTTTCTCGCCGCGTTGGGAGGGCAAGGAGGATAGACCTCGGGAAATGGCTATACGAGCGATGTGAGCAGGGCGGGTGTCGACGACGGCGTGTGGTGGTCCTTGTGGCGCTTTGGACAAGTAAGGCGGTGTGGAAGCTCCCGAGCATGCCGCGGGGAGCTGCGGCACTGAGGGGCGGGCGGCTGGTAGGCCTTGGCAGGAGGTGTGCAAGCTCCTAGCTCCTAGCGGTTGCCGCGGTTTGCGTGGGCACCGTGGTCTGGGGCCCGGTCCGGACCACCACGTTGGGCCGGACTACCGGTATGAGCGGCGCATGCATTGCGGAATTAGGGATGGTGCCGATGGTGCCAGGGGCATGCACTCGCATGCTGCTAGCTGTGGCAATTTGCAACCGGCCATACCACATAGCACGCATGCCCGACTGAACGGCCGGTGCAAGGGCTGGGATGTAAGGGGCTAAGTCGCACTAAATAATTGCCAAGTGAACGACGTTGCGCCAAACTCTTTGAGTGCTCGTGTGCATGTATGGCTGTGCCAACAGTCACGCGAATGCCATCAACGCGCCTACAGCATCGACGCCTAGGTCTAGCCAACTGCCCGTGTTGTGTGTCTGTGTTGTGGGTTCGGCCGCCGAGGTTTTTTTCGTTCACGGAGGTGAAACAATCGCACAAACACACACGCACGCGCGTACGCAGCCCCTCCCCCGGGCTAGCAGAGCCTAGCTCCGATACAGCTCATGTGACTCAGGCCTCCCGGTCGTGCCTCCCGGTCCTCACCAGTGAATGGCGTACGGCTTGACACTCACCGACAACTGACAGGGTCAACTGCTTCTGCCACCCAAAATGGCCCTTGCTGGCACAAGCAAGACTGCCTCTGCACCTGCTGCGCCGGCGCCACCATAGTCAATAGTGTACATTACATGAATAGAAGTCTCTTCTGGACACTGCCGGGTGTATGGGCACGACACGGGTGAGCCGCTGTGAGCCCGGGTTGGGGTGACACGCGGCGGCACCCCTGTGCGGCGGCAAACACCCGGACTGCCAACCTATAGGCCGTTGTCGCTATTAGCCTAAAACAACAATTTCATTGGACATTTATCATGGCAGTGAATGTAGCCCACTAAAGTTTGCGCCACTAAATGGCTAAAGTCCCCACTGGAAAGAGGCCCATACATCAGCCCATACATTGTACGAACACTGCCGCGACTTGAGATGTATGTATATATGAGATGTTGTGGTGCAAAGCAGTAGTGTTTTTCGCCAGGGCGCTTTTAGTATATATATAAACAAACATAACAACTTATTATAACCTCGAAACCAGTGTGATTTGTGGAAGCAAGCCGGCTTCGCGAGTAGTCGCTCGGCTTGAGGTCGGTTTCCAGGTCGGTTTCGACCCGGCTTCAGGGTCGGAGCCGGCTTCGCATGTCACGTGCGTGTGAAACCACCCTAAGCTCACGCCCGGTGCAGCAGAGTTCCGGCGAGTGCTCGGCGAGCGAGTTAGGCAGCAGGCCTGTAGGGCTGGAACCTCGTACGCACGCACAGGGTGCTAGAAGATAGATTGAAGTTCACATATCTGGAGATTTATATGCAGAAGGTAGAGCGACACTCCCAAAGTCCCAATGAGACTAGCGCGCGCCCGACTGCATAAAACGGCAGTTAGAGAGTTAGGTTGGCGCGCGCATGACGCGCGAGAAAGCCGGCGACGGGTAGGAAAACCACCGGGTTCACTGTATCTGATATATTCATAGCATTTGGCATTATATTACTACGCTCCAGTTCCGCCTGCGGGCATGACATACTTGACCCAGGACTTGACCCCTACCTCCCACTGTTAGTACTGTTTCCCTCCATGATAAGGAATGACGATGAGCCACCATACGTGCAGTAAAATGCACAACGATGGTTAGGGGGCAAGACGTGCGCCGCAAGCATTCCGTCCGTCTTCGCGCCGCAGTCCCCACGGCTTTCTCGACCTTACTTAAGGCTGCAAGCGGCCAACGGTGTAACTCGTTTTGATGCTAGGGCATCGGCACATGACGCCGCGGGGCTGCTGCAGGCTTCAGCAGCAGGTTTCGGCCCTGCCAGCAGCAGCGTTGCGATTGCTGCTCGTCGTTCTCTTTGTGTATGCTTTGAGCTCAGCTGCGCAAAGCTCACAGGGTAAGCATCCTAAAATTTCACTGTGGTGAGAGCTTCTGTTTTACGGCGGTCAGGAGTGGTCAGAGTTCGCTCGCGCGCACACAAGGCGATATAACTCTCGAGCTCAGGCAGGGTTATGGCCTCAGAAAATTAAAGGGAGAGGCTAAAGCACTGCACCTGCATGATGCTCGTCTCATAGTGACCTTCGTCGGGCTCCTGCCTGAGATGTGAAGTCCGCGTCGCAGCAGGTGTCAACGAACTGCGAGCCAATATCGACACCGCTTCGGCGTTAGCGAGGTGCGAGCGCAAACTAACTGCACGAAACCCGCTAACTGTCAAGTTTGCGTTACTGATAGGTCGGGTTGCACGGTTGCCCCGGCAGAGCGCAGTGCCAGCAGGGCCACTTGACTGCGGCGCTGATCGCTGTGCCACACCTGGCCTGTTGCTCCATCCTTACAATTTGGTTGAAGCTCTGCTGTCTGCGGTTCCTGCAGGTGCATGCGGCTCACCACGCACGCGTCCAGCTGCGCCAGGAGTGTCGAGGGCGAGGAAGGGGAAGCCTGGTACTGCCGGGTCTGCCTGAGCTGGGAGGAGGGCGGCCCGGCGTGCCGTGACACCTTCGATGCAGTGCGCCATGTGTGTGCCGCGGACCGCCTGACTCACTGGTATTCGGAGCCAGGACAGCTGGCCGCGGCTGGCAGCACCGGCGTTGTACGAGTATTACGGGAGCACGGAGAAACTGGTGTGTCGCGCAGCTTGACTACATGGGTGCCAGGATTGATGAGACTGTTGGACCGATGAGGAGGATTGGCAGGGAGCGCAATCCGGTGCTGGGGCATAGACCGTGCGCAGGGTTTAGGTGTCTGCGCGCGAGTTTGGCATGTGCGCGTGTGTGTCCGTCTACCCTTGTATGTCCTCCCGTCCCAGTTGCATCACCCGCGCTGCGCCCCTGGGTATGCCTGCACAGGTGAAGTCTGCCAGTGGGCCCGATGGGAAACGGCTATGGATGCTGCCGAGGATGAGGCACAGGTGACGTTCACCGTCCTCACAAGCGCAGGCGTCCCCGCTGCCTGCAGCCCAGGTGTGTGCTCGAACCACAAATGTAATCCGTCCGCCATTCGCTACCGTGCACATTGCGTGCCAGCACGTAACGCCCGCCGTTGCCTATTATGCGTACAGGAGGGGGAAGCGTGCCGGTAAGTATTGAGGGCGCCGTCGCTGGCAAGTGCGGCCCTAGCCGGTCCGGCTGCGAAGCCTCCGGCCCTGCTGTGGGCGAATGCACATGGACTCTACGCGCACGCCGCCCATCCCAACTGCGATCTTCGGCTGGTCTCGGAGAGGACACGGCCGGGCGTGCGCTGCTTGCAAGTGATCCCAGTCCGTCCCCACCCAGCCCCGCCCCGCCCAGCCCGGCGCCGCCCAGCCCAGCCCCGCCGACCGACGGCTGCAGCAGCGTGCGGCTGTACAGGAATGCCAGCAGCCAGTCCGCCGTGTCCTCCATCTCGGGCCCTGTGTACGCCGGCAAGGACGGCCAGCTGGCGGGCACGGCTACCCTGGTGGCCAGCTCGCAGGCCGGCACTCTTATCATCACCGTTGCGCGCAACACGAGCACGCTTGCTGGTGACCCATGGGCCACGTCGGACGCGCTGTGGGAGCTGTACACGAGCTTGGACGCGCTCAAGGCCGACATTGGGGTGAGAGGGGGCACGCTATAGCCGTGACGTCTTTCTGTGGGCGGGGGGCTTTGGAAATGTCGCGAGAGCTGCAGACAACTAGTAACCAGCCATTGCACTGCTTCGGATGCGAACCTCTGTACGTACTTGGTATCCTTGCCATCGGCTGCCGCTGCACGCAGGCACCCAACTGCCGGCGCCCCCAGCAAATGGGCAGACATTTCAATCATACGACCATTCCACAAAACACGTACACCTTCAACATCAGCATCCCCTACCCAAGCCTGGCCTTGATGAGCAGTGGCACATGCACTCCCACGCGCTTCTTTATCATTGTGCATACCGGCGTCGGGGTACGTAAGCACAGCACCAGATGTGCCGGCGGGTCATATATTTGAATGAGGTTTCCATATTTTGCGACGTGTACGCATGCAGGGCCGGTCCAAGCCAGACGCATTGCAGGCACGCATGTGAACCCTCTACCGTACTAACGACCGGTCGTCGTGTAACCCGCCCTGCTGGCCTGCCCTCAGACGGAAGCGGCATTCCTGGGCTGGCGCTATCTGGCCAAGAATGTGAACGATTTTACCGAGGTATGCACATCTGCGGACGGTGCCGACGGCTCCTGGTTCGGTCTGGGCGACTTCTACCTGACGTGTGAGCCCTGCGCCGACCCCCCATCACCCCCGTCGCCCAGCCCGCCGTCCCCGGCCCCACCCAGCCCTGCGCCCCCCAGCCCGGAGCCCCCCAGCCCGGAGCCGCCTAGTCCTGAGCCTCCCTTGCCAGCAGTGACACCGGCAATCGGCTGCGCCTATGCAGAGCTGTTCGACCCCAGTGGACAGCCTGTGACAGCGATCAGTGGCCCGGTGACCACATACAGTGATTCGCTGCGGAAGCGCGTAGGCACGGCCACGCTCTACCCCAACACACCGGACCGCTCGCTGACGCTGTCGCTGGTGGTAGACCAAGGGCCCCGGGGTGGCAACCTGTGGGACCCGGATGCACTATGGAAGGTGTACACGGACGTGGACGCACTCAAGGCCGACATCTTGGACCCCAACCAGGTGCGTGCTAATAACGGGTTACGTAGTGGATGGATCGGTGCAGCAGGTGGTGTCAGCGGCAGGTGGTGTCTAGTGCGGCAATGGTGGCTGCCGCTGGCCGGGTGCGTGTGCTGGCGGGATTGCCTTATTATTCACTCTCCGTGATCGGTCCCTTTCACGTGCGTCTGCATGGACTGTAGTCACTACTACTCAGTAACGCTATGCATGTTTCGGGTTTGTGTCCTCACGGTATACTGCGTGCTATGTGTGTGCCCTGCTGTGCAGCTGTCCGCGGCCGTGTGCAGACGGCCCCAAGACATGTACAGCAGCTTCAACCTGCTGTCTTCGACATCAGCGCCATCTATCTTCAACCTGACCATCCCCTACTCGTCTCTGGGGCTGACAACTGAGAGTGCCGTGTGCCAGCCGAAGCGCTTCTTCATCATTGTGCGCACCGGCTTCATGGTGTGTACATGCTTGCATGCATGTGTGTGCGTGCTTGCGTACGTGCGTTTCCTGTTTGCCGCCATTGTAGGTATCATATCCTGCAAGGGGCACATGCCAGTTACTGTGTGTTTATGTGTTCCACATTAGTAAAACATGCATGCGTTATTATACTGCCGCACGAGCAGTGCACGTTGTGCTTCAGTCGCCGTCTAGAGCTCGCTTACACCTGTGCTTTAATCACTTGCTTGCTTGACCGGCGCATGCGCGTGCACATGCAATGCCGCTGCAGGAGACGCCGGCTTTCCTGGCGTGGCGCTACCTGTCTCCAAGTGACAATGGGTTGCCGGAGGTTTGCCAAACCACCGACACGAATGACTATGCCTGGTTTGGCCTGGGCGACTTCAGCGCGGCGTGCGGACCTTGCACCAAGCCGCCCAGCCCTGCGCCCCCCAGCCCGGGGCCGCCCAGTCCGGAGCCTCCTTCACCTGAGCCACCAAGCCCTGCACCGCCGAGCCCTGCGCCGCCCAGCCCAGAGCCCCCCAGCCCTGCGCCCCCCAGCCCGGAGCCCCCCAGCCCAGAGCCGCCCAGCCCGGAGCCCCCCAGCCCGGAGCCGCCTAGTCCTGAGCCTCCCTTGCCAGCAGTGACACCGGCAATCGGCTGCGCCTATGCAGAGCTGTTCGACCCCAGTGGACAGCCTGTGACAGCGATCAGTGGCCCGGTGACCACATACAGTGATTCGCTGCGGAAGCGCGTAGGCACGGCCACGCTCTACGCCAACACACCGGACCGCTCGCTGACACTGTCGCTGGTGGTAGACCAAGGGCCCCGGGGTGGCAACCTGTGGGACCCGGATGCACTATGGAAGGTGTACACGGACGTGGACGCACTCAAGGCCGACATCTTGGACCCCAACCAGGTGCGTGCTAATAACGGGTTACGTAGTGGATGGGTTGGTGCAGCAGGTGGTGTCAGCGGCAGGTGGTGTCTAGTGCGGCAATGGTGGCTGCCGCTGGCCGGGTGCGTGTGCTGGCGAGATTGCCTTATTATTCACTCTCCGTGATCGGTCCCTTTCACGTGCGTCTGCATGGACTGTAGTCACTATTACTCAGTAACGCTATGCATGTTTCGGGTTTGTGTCCTCACGGTATACTGCGTGCTATGTGTGTGCCCTGCTGTGCAGCTGTCCGCGGCCGTGTGCAGACGGCCCCAAGACATGTACAGCAGCTTCAACCTGCTGTCTTCGACATCAGCGCCATCTATCTTCAACCTGACCATCCCCTACTCGTCTCTGGGGCTGACAACTGAGAGTGCCGCGTGCCAGCCGAAGCGCTTCTTCATCATTGTGCGCGCCGGCTTCATGGTGTGTACATGCTTGCGTGCATGTGTGTGCGTGCTTGCGTACGTGCGTTTCCTGTTTGCCGCCATTGTAGGTATCATATCCTGCAAGGGGCACATGCCAGTTACTGTGTGCTTATGTGTTCCACATTAGTAAAACATGCATGCGTTATTACACTGCCGCACGAGCAGTGCATGTTGTGCTTCAGTCGCCGTCTAGAGCTCGCTTACGCCTGTGCTTTAATCACTTGCTTGCTTGACCGGCGCATGCGCGTGCACATGCAATGCCGCTGCAGGAGACGCCGGCTTTCCTGGCGTGGCGCTACCTGTCTCCAAGTGACAATGGGTTGCCGGAGGTTTGCCAAACCACCGACCCGAATGACTATGCCTGGTTTGGCCTGGGCGACTTCAGCGCGGCGTGTGGACCTTGCACCAAGCCGCCCAGCCCTGCGCCCCCCAGCCCGGGGCCGCCCAGTCCGGAGCCTCCTTCACCTGAGCCACCAAGCCCTGCACCACCGAGCCCTGCGCCGCCCAGCCCAGAGCCCCCCAGCCCGGAGCCCCCCAGCCCGGAGCCCCCCAGCCCAGAGCCACCCAGCCCGGAGCCCCCCAGCCCGGAGCCCCCCAGCCCGGAGCCCCCCAGCCCGGAGCCGCCTAGTCCTGAGCCTCCCTTGCCAGCAGTGACACCGGCAATTGGCTGCGCCTATGCAGAGCTGTTCGACCCCAGTGGACAGCCTGTGACAGCGATCAGTGGCCCGGTGACCACATACAGTGATTCGCTGCGGAAGCGCGTAGGCACGGCCACGCTCTACCCCAACACACCGGACCGCTCGCTGACGCTGTCGCTGGTGGTAGACCAAGGGCCCCGGGGTGGCAACCTGTGGGACCCGCATGCACTATGGAAGGTGTACACGGACGTGGACGCACTCAAGGCCGACATCTTGGACCCCAACCAGGTGCGTGCTAATAACGGGTTACGTAGTGGATGGGTTGGTGCAGCAGGTGGTGTCAGCGGCAGGTGGTGTCTAGTGCGGCAATGGTGGCTGCCGCTGGCCGGGTGCGTGTGCTGGCGGGATTGCCTTATTATTCACTCTCCGTGATCGGTCCCTTTCACGTGCGTCTGCATGGACTGTAGTCACTACTACTCAGTAACGCTATGCATGTTTCGGGTTTGTGTCCTCACGGTATACTGCGTGCTATGTGTGTGCCCTGCTGTGCAGCTGTCCGCGGCCGTGTGCAGACGGCCCCAAGACATGTACAGCAGCTTCAACCTGCTGTCTTCGACATCAGCGCCATCTATCTTCAACCTGACCATCCCCTACTCGTCTCTGGGGCTGACAACTGAGAGTGCCGTGTGCCAGCCGAAGCGCTTCTTCATCATTGTGCGCACCGGCTTCATGGTGTGTACATGCTTGCGTGCATGTGTGTGCGTGCTTGCGTACGTGCGTTTCCTGTTTGCCGCCATTGTAGGTATCATATCCTGCAAGGGGCACATGCCAGTTACTGTGTGTTTATGTGTTCCACATTAGTAAAACATGCATGCGTTATTACACTGCCGCACGAGCAGTGCATGTTGTGCTTCAGTCGCCGTCTAGAGCTCGCTTACGCCTGTGCTTTAATCACTTGCTTGCTTGACCGGCGCATGCGCGTGCACATGCAATGCCGCTGCAGGAGACGCCGGCTTTCCTGGCGTGGCGCTACCTGTCTCCAAGTGACAATGGGTTGCCGGAGGTTTGCCAAACCACCGACCCGAATGACTATGCCTGGTTTGGCCTGGGCGACTTCAGCGCGGCGTGTGGACCTTGCACCAAGCCGCCCAGCCCTGCGCCCCCCAGCCCGGGGCCGCCCAGTCCGGAGCCTCCTTCACCTGAGCCACCAAGCCCTGCACCACCGAGCCCTGCGCCGCCCAGTCCTGCGCCCCCCAGCCCGGAGCCACCCAGCCCGGGGCCGCCCAGCCCGGAGCCCCCCAGCCCGGAGCCACCAAGCCCTGCACCGCCGAGCCCTGCGCCGCCCAGCCCAGAACCCCCCAGCCCGGAGCCCCCCAGCCCGGAGCCCCCCAGCCCTGCGCCCCCCAGCCCGGAGCCCCCCAGCCCTGCGCCCCCCAGCCCGGAGCCCCCCAGCCCAGAGCCCCCCAGCCCGGAGCCCCCCAGCCCGGAGCCGCCTAGTCCTGAGCCTCCCTTGCCAGCAGTGACACCGGCAATCGGCTGCGCCTATGCAGAGCTGTTCGACCCCAGTGGACAGCCTGTGACAGCGATCAGTGGCCCGGTGACCACATACAGTGATTCGCTGCGGAAGCGCGTAGGCACAGCCACGCTCTACCCCAACACGCCGGACCGCTCGCTGACGCTGTCGCTGGTGGTAGACCAAGGGCCCCGGGGTGGCAACCTGTGGGACCCGGATGCACTGTGGAAGGTGTACACGGACGTGGACGCACTCAAGGCCGACATCTTGGACCCCAACCAGGTGCGTGCTAATAACGGGTTACGTAGTGGATGGGTCGGTGCAGCAGGTGGTGTCAGCGGCAGGTGGCGTCTAGTGCGGCAATGGTGGCTGCCGCTGGCCGGGTGCGTGTGCTGGCGGGATTGCCTTATTATTCACTCTCCGTGATCGGTCCCTTTCACGTGCGTCTGCATGGACTGTAGTCACTATTACTCAGTAACGCTATGCATGTTTCGGGTTTGTGTCCTCACGGTATACTGCGTGCTATGTGTGTGCCCTGCTGTGCAGCTGTCCGCGGCCGTGTGCAGACGGCCCCAAGACATGTACAGCAGCTTCAACCTGCTGTCTTCGACATCAGCGCCATCTATCTTCAACCTGACCATCCCCTACTCGTCTCTGGGGCTGACAACTGAGAGTGCCGTGTGCCAGCCGAAGCGCTTCTTCATCATTGTGCGCGCCGGCTTCATGGTGTGTACATGCTTGCGTGCATGTGTGTGCGTGCTTGCGTACGTGCGTTTCCTGTTTGCCGCCATTGTAGGTATCATATCCTGCAAGGGGCACATGCCAGTTACTGTGTGCTTATGTGTTCCACATTAGTAAAACATGCATGCGTTATTACACTGCCGCACGAGCAGTGCATGTTGTGCTTCAGTCGCCGTCTAGAGCTCGCTTACGCCTGTGCTTTAATCACTTGCTTGCTTGACCGGCGCATGCGCGTGCACATGCAATGCCGCTGCAGGAGACGCCGGCTTTCCTGGCGTGGCGCTACCTGTCTCCAAGTGACAATGGGTTGCCGGAGGTTTGCCAAACCACCGACCCGAATAACTATGCCTGGTTTGGCCTGGGCGACTTCAGCGCGGCGTGCGGACCTTGCACCAAGCCGCCCAGCCCTGCGCCCCCCAGCCCGGGGCCGCCCAGTCCGGAGCCTCCTTCACCTGAGCCACCAAGCCCTGCACCGCCGAGCCCTGCGCCGCCCAGCCCAGAGCCGCCCAGCCCTGCGCCCCCCAGCCCGGGGCCGCCCAGTCCGGAGCCTCCTTCACCTGAGCCACCAAGCCCTGCACCGCCCAGCCCAGAGCCCCCCAGTCCTGCGCCCCCCAGCCCGGAGCCACCCAGCCCGGGGCCGCCCAGCCCGGAGCCCCCCAGCCCGGAGCCACCAAGCCCTGCACCGCCGAGCCCTGCACCGCCGAGCCCAGAACCCCCCAGCCCGGAGCCCCCCAGCCCGGAGCCCCCCAGCCCTGCGCCCCCCAGCCCGGAGCCCCCCAGCCCAGAGCCCCCCAGCCCGGAGCCCCCCAGCCCGGGGCCGCCTAGTCCTGAGCCTCCCTTGCCAGCAGTGACACCGGCAATCGGCTGCGCCTATGCAGAGCTGTTCGACCCCAGTGGACAGCCTGTGACAGCGATCAGTGGCCCGGTGACCACATACAGTGATTCGCTGCGGAAGCGCGTAGGCACAGCCACGCTCTACCCCAACACGCCGGACCGCTCGCTGACGCTGTCGCTGGTGGTAGACCAAGGGCCCCGGGGTGGCAACCTGTGGGACCCGGATGCACTGTGGAAGGTGTACACGGACGTGGACGCACTCAAGGCCGACATCTTGGACCCCAACCAGGTGCGTGCTAATAACGGGTTACGTAGTGGATGGGTCGGTGCAGCAGGTGGTGTCAGCGGCAGGTGGCGTCTAGTGCGGCAATGGTGGCTGCCGCTGGCCGGGTGCGTGTGCTGGCGGGATTGCCTTATTATTCACTCTCCGTGATCGGTCCCTTTCACGTGCGTCTGCATGGACTGTAGTCACTATTACTCAGTAACGCTATGCATGTTTCGGGTTTGTGTCCTCACGGTATACTGCGTGCTATGTGTGTGCCCTGCTGTGCAGCTGTCCGCGGCCGTGTGCAGACGGCCCCAAGACATGTACAGCAGCTTCAACCTGCTGTCTTCGACATCAGCGCCATCTATCTTCAACCTGACCATCCCCTACTCGTCTCTGGGGCTGACAACTGAGAGTGCCGTGTGCCAGCCGAAGCGCTTCTTCATCATTGTGCGCGCCGGCTTCATGGTGTGTACATGCTTGCGTGCATGTGTGTGCGTGCTTGCGTACGTGCGTTTCCTGTTTGCCGCCATTGTAGGTATCATATCCTGCAAGGGGCACATGCCAGTTACTGTGTGCTTATGTGTTCCACATTAGTAAAACATGCATGCGTTATTACACTGCCGCACGAGCAGTGCATGTTGTGCTTCAGTCGCCGTCTAGAGCTCGCTTACGCCTGTGCTTTAATCACTTGCTTGCTTGACCGGCGCATGCGCGTGCACATGCAATGCCGCTGCAGGAGACGCCGGCTTTCCTGGCGTGGCGCTACCTGTCTCCAAGTGACAATGGGTTGCCGGAGGTTTGCCAAACCACCGACCCGAATAACTATGCCTGGTTTGGCCTGGGCGACTTCAGCGCGGCGTGCGGACCTTGCACCAAGCCGCCCAGCCCTGCGCCCCCCAGCCCGGGGCCGCCCAGTCCGGAGCCTCCTTCACCTGAGCCACCAAGCCCTGCACCGCCGAGCCCTGCGCCGCCCAGTCCTGCGCCCCCCAGCCCGGAGCCACCCAGCCCGGGGCCGCCCAGCCCGGAGCCCCCCAGCCCGGAGCCCCCCAGCCCGGAGCCGCCTAGTCCTGAGCCTCCCTTGCCAGCAGTGACACCGGCAATCGGCTGCGCCTATGCAGATCTGTTCGACCCCAGTGGACAGCCTGTGACAGCGATCAGTGGCCCGGTGACCACATACAGTGATTCGCTGCGGAAGCGCGTAGGCACAGCCACGCTCTACCCCAACACGCCGGACCGCTCGCTGACGCTGTCGCTGGTGGTAGACCAAGGGCCCCGGGGTGGCAACCTGTGGGACCCGGATGCACTGTGGAAGGTGTACACGGACGTGGACGCACTCAAGGCCGACATCTTGGACCCCAACCAGGTGCGTGCTAATAACGGGTTACGTAGTGGATGGGTCGGTGCAGCAGGTGGTGTCAGCGGCAGGTGGCGTCTAGTGCGGCAATGGTGGCTGCCGCTGGCCGGGTGCGTGTGCTGGCGGGATTGCCTTATTATTCACTCTCCGTGATCGGTCCCTTTCACGTGCGTCTGCATGGACTGTAGTCACTATTACTCAGTAACGCTATGCATGTTTCGGGTTTGTGTCCTCACGGTATACTGCGTGCTATGTGTGTGCCCTGCTGTGCAGCTGTCCGCGGCCGTGTGCAGACGGCCCCAAGACATGTACAGCAGCTTCAACCTGCTGTCTTCGACATCAGCGCCATCTATCTTCAACCTGACCATCCCCTACTCGTCTCTGGGGCTGACAACTGAGAGTGCCGTGTGCCAGCCGAAGCGCTTCTTCATCATTGTGCGCGCCGGCTTCATGGTGTGTACATGCTTGCGTGCATGTGTGTGCGTGCTTGCGTACGTGCGTTTCCTGTTTGCCGCCATTGTAGGTATCATATCCTGCAAGGGGCACATGCCAGTTACTGTGTGCTTATGTGTTCCACATTAGTAAAACATGCATGCGTTATTACACTGCCGCACGAGCAGTGCATGTTGTGCTTCAGTCGCCGTCTAGAGCTCGCTTACGCCTGTGCTTTAATCACTTGCTTGCTTGACCGGCGCATGCGCGTGCACATGCAATGCCGCTGCAGGAGACGCCGGCTTTCCTGGCGTGGCGCTACCTGTCTCCAAGTGACAATGGGTTGCCGGAGGTTTGCCAAACCACCGACCCGAATAACTATGCCTGGTTTGGCCTGGGCGACTTCAGCGCGGCGTGCGGACCTTGCACCAAGCCGCCCAGCCCTGCGCCCCCCAGCCCGGGGCCGCCCAGTCCGGAGCCTCCTTCACCTGAGCCACCAAGCCCTGCACCGCCGAGCCCTGCGCCGCCCAGCCCAGAGCCGCCCAGCCCTGCGCCCCCCAGCCCGGGGCCGCCCAGTCCGGAGCCTCCTTCACCTGAGCCACCAAGCCCTGCACCGCCCAGCCCAGAGCCCCCCAGTCCTGCGCCCCCCAGCCCGGAGCCACCCAGCCCGGGGCCGCCCAGCCCGGAGCCCCCCAGCCCGGAGCCACCAAGCCCTGCACCGCCGAGCCCTGCACCGCCGAGCCCAGAACCCCCCAGCCCGGAGCCCCCCAGCCCGGAGCCCCCCAGCCCTGCGCCCCCCAGCCCGGAGCCCCCCAGCCCAGAGCCCCCCAGCCCGGAGCCCCCCAGCCCGGGGCCGCCTAGTCCTGAGCCTCCCTTGCCAGCAGTGACACCGGCAATCGGCTGCGCCTATGCAGAGCTGTTCGACCCCAGTGGACAGCCTGTGACAGCGATCAGTGGCCCGGTGACCACATACAGTGATTCGCTGCGGAAGCGCGTAGGCACAGCCACGCTCTACCCCAACACGCCGGACCGCTCGCTGACGCTGTCGCTGGTGGTAGACCAAGGGCCCCGGGGTGGCAACCTGTGGGACCCGGATGCACTGTGGAAGGTGTACACGGACGTGGACGCACTCAAGGCCGACATCTTGGACCCCAACCAGGTGCGTGCTAATAACGGGTTACGTAGTGGATGGGTCGGTGCAGCAGGTGGTGTCAGCGGCAGGTGGCGTCTAGTGCGGCAATGGTGGCTGCCGCTGGCCGGGTGCGTGTGCTGGCGGGATTGCCTTATTATTCACTCTCCGTGATCGGTCCCTTTCACGTGCGTCTGCATGGACTGTAGTCACTATTACTCAGTAACGCTATGCATGTTTCGGGTTTGTGTCCTCACGGTATACTGCGTGCTATGTGTGTGCCCTGCTGTGCAGCTGTCCGCGGCCGTGTGCAGACGGCCCCAAGACATGTACAGCAGCTTCAACCTGCTGTCTTCGACATCAGCGCCATCTATCTTCAACCTGACCATCCCCTACTCGTCTCTGGGGCTGACAACTGAGAGTGCCGTGTGCCAGCCGAAGCGCTTCTTCATCATTGTGCGCGCCGGCTTCATGGTGTGTACATGCTTGCGTGCATGTGTGTGCGTGCTTGCGTACGTGCGTTTCCTGTTTGCCGCCATTGTAGGTATCATATCCTGCAAGGGGCACATGCCAGTTACTGTGTGCTTATGTGTTCCACATTAGTAAAACATGCATGCGTTATTACACTGCCGCACGAGCAGTGCATGTTGTGCTTCAGTCGCCGTCTAGAGCTCGCTTACGCCTGTGCTTTAATCACTTGTTTGCTTGACCGGCGCATGCGCGTGCACATGCAATGCCGCTGCAGGAGACGCCGGCTTTCCTGGCGTGGCGCTACCTGTCTCCAAGTGACAATGGGTTGCCGGAGGTTTGCCAAACCACCGACCCGAATAACTATGCCTGGTTTGGCCTGGGCGACTTCAGCGCGGCGTGCGGACCTTGCACCAAGCCGCCCAGCCCTGCGCCCCCCAGCCCGGGGCCGCCCAGTCCGGAGCCTCCTTCACCTGAGCCACCAAGCCCTGCACCGCCGAGCCCTGCGCCGCCCAGCCCAGAGCCGCCCAGCCCTGCGCCCCCCAGCCCGGGGCCGCCCAGTCCGGAGCCTCCTTCACCTGAGCCACCAAGCCCTGCACCGCCCAGCCCAGAGCCCCCCAGTCCTGCGCCCCCCAGCCCGGAGCCACCCAGCCCGGGGCCGCCCAGCCCGGAGCCCCCCAGCCCGGAGCCACCAAGCCCTGCACCGCCGAGCCCTGCACCGCCGAGCCCAGAACCCCCCAGCCCGGAGCCCCCCAGCCCGGAGCCCCCCAGCCCTGCGCCCCCCAGCCCGGAGCCCCCCAGCCCAGAGCCCCCCAGCCCGGAGCCCCCCAGCCCGGGGCCGCCTAGTCCTGAGCCTCCCTTGCCAGCAGTGACACCGGCAATCGGCTGCGCCTATGCAGAGCTGTTCGACCCCAGTGGACAGCCTGTGACAGCGATCAGTGGCCCGGTGACCACATACAGTGATTCGCTGCGGAAGCGCGTAGGCACAGCCACGCTCTACCCCAACACGCCGGACCGCTCGCTGACGCTGTCGCTGGTGGTAGACCAAGGGCCCCGGGGTGGCAACCTGTGGGACCCGGATGCACTGTGGAAGGTGTACACGGACGTGGACGCACTCAAGGCCGACATCTTGGACCCCAACCAGGTGCGTGCTAATAACGGGTTACGTAGTGGATGGGTCGGTGCAGCAGGTGGTGTCAGCGGCAGGTGGCGTCTAGTGCGGCAATGGTGGCTGCCGCTGGCCGGGTGCGTGTGCTGGCGGGATTGCCTTATTATTCACTCTCCGTGATCGGTCCCTTTCACGTGCGTCTGCATGGACTGTAGTCACTATTACTCAGTAACGCTATGCATGTTTCGGGTTTGTGTCCTCACGGTATACTGCGTGCTATGTGTGTGCCCTGCTGTGCAGCTGTCCGCGGCCGTGTGCAGACGGCCCCAAGACATGTACAGCAGCTTCAACCTGCTGTCTTCGACATCAGCGCCATCTATCTTCAACCTGACCATCCCCTACTCGTCTCTGGGGCTGACAACTGAGAGTGCCGTGTGCCAGCCGAAGCGCTTCTTCATCATTGTGCGCGCCGGCTTCATGGTGTGTACATGCTTGCGTGCATGTGTGTGCGTGCTTGCGTACGTGCGTTTCCTGTTTGCCGCCATTGTAGGTATCATATCCTGCAAGGGGCACATGCCAGTTACTGTGTGCTTATGTGTTCCACATTAGTAAAACATGCATGCGTTATTACACTGCCGCACGAGCAGTGCATGTTGTGCTTCAGTCGCCGTCTAGAGCTCGCTTACGCCTGTGCTTTAATCACTTGCTTGCTTGACCGGCGCATGCGCGTGCACATGCAATGCCGCTGCAGGAGACGCCGGCTTTCCTGGCGTGGCGCTACCTGTCTCCAAGTGACAATGGGTTGCCGGAGGTTTGCCAAACCACCGACCCGAATAACTATGCCTGGTTTGGCCTGGGCGACTTCAGCGCGGCGTGCGGACCTTGCACCAAGCCGCCCAGCCCTGCGCCCCCCAGCCCGGGGCCGCCCAGTCCGGAGCCTCCTTCACCTGAGCCACCAAGCCCTGCACCGCCGAGCCCTGCGCCGCCCAGTCCTGCGCCCCCCAGCCCGGAGCCACCCAGCCCGGGGCCGCCCAGCCCGGAGCCCCCCAGCCCGGAGCCCCCCAGCCCGGAGCCGCCTAGTCCTGAGCCTCCCTTGCCAGCAGTGACACCGGCAATCGGCTGCGCCTATGCAGATCTGTTCGACCCCAGTGGACAGCCTGTGACAGCGATCAGTGGCCCGGTGACCACATACAGTGATTCGCTGCGGAAGCGCGTAGGCACAGCCACGCTCTACCCCAACACGCCGGACCGCTCGCTGACGCTGTCGCTGGTGGTAGACCAAGGGCCCCGGGGTGGCAACCTGTGGGACCCGGATGCACTGTGGAAGGTGTACACGGACGTGGACGCACTCAAGGCCGACATCTTGGACCCCAACCAGGTGCGTGCTAATAACGGGTTACGTAGTGGATGGGTCGGTGCAGCAGGTGGTGTCAGCGGCAGGTGGCGTCTAGTGCGGCAATGGTGGCTGCCGCTGGCCGGGTGCGTGTGCTGGCGGGATTGCCTTATTATTCACTCTCCGTGATCGGTCCCTTTCACGTGCGTCTGCATGGACTGTAGTCACTATTACTCAGTAACGCTATGCATGTTTCGGGTTTGTGTCCTCACGGTATACTGCGTGCTATGTGTGTGCCCTGCTGTGCAGCTGTCCGCGGCCGTGTGCAGACGGCCCCAAGACATGTACAGCAGCTTCAACCTGCTGTCTTCGACATCAGCGCCATCTATCTTCAACCTGACCATCCCCTACTCGTCTCTGGGGCTGACAACTGAGAGTGCCGTGTGCCAGCCGAAGCGCTTCTTCATCATTGTGCGCGCCGGCTTCATGGTGTGTACATGCTTGCGTGCATGTGTGTGCGTGCTTGCGTACGTGCGTTTCCTGTTTGCCGCCATTGTAGGTATCATATCCTGCAAGGGGCACATGCCAGTTACTGTGTGCTTATGTGTTCCACATTAGTAAAACATGCATGCGTTATTACACTGCCGCACGAGCAGTGCATGTTGTGCTTCAGTCGCCGTCTAGAGCTCGCTTACGCCTGTGCTTTAATCACTTGCTTGCTTGACCGGCGCATGCGCGTGCACATGCAATGCCGCTGCAGGAGACGCCGGCTTTCCTGGCGTGGCGCTACCTGTCTCCAAGTGACAATGGGTTGCCGGAGGTTTGCCAAACCACCGACCCGAATAACTATGCCTGGTTTGGCCTGGGCGACTTCAGCGCGGCGTGCGGACCTTGCACCAAGCCGCCCAGCCCTGCGCCCCCCAGCCCGGGGCCGCCCAGTCCGGAGCCTCCTTCACCTGAGCCACCAAGCCCTGCACCGCCGAGCCCTGCGCCGCCCAGCCCAGAGCCGCCCAGCCCTGCGCCCCCCAGCCCGGGGCCGCCCAGTCCGGAGCCTCCTTCACCTGAGCCACCAAGCCCTGCACCGCCCAGCCCAGAGCCCCCCAGTCCTGCGCCCCCCAGCCCGGAGCCACCCAGCCCGGGGCCGCCCAGCCCGGAGCCCCCCAGCCCGGAGCCACCAAGCCCTGCACCGCCGAGCCCTGCACCGCCGAGCCCAGAACCCCCCAGCCCGGAGCCCCCCAGCCCGGAGCCCCCCAGCCCTGCGCCCCCCAGCCCGGAGCCCCCCAGCCCAGAGCCCCCCAGCCCGGAGCCCCCCAGCCCGGGGCCGCCTAGTCCTGAGCCTCCCAGCCCGGAGCCGCCTAGTCCTGAGCCTCCCTTGCCAGCAGTGACACCGGCAATTGGCTGCGCCTATGCAGAGCTGTTCGACCCCAGTGGACAGCCTGTGACAGCGATCAGTGGCCCGGTGACCACATACAGTGATTCGCTGCGGAAGCGCGTAGGCACGGCCACACTCTACCCCAACACGCCGGACCGCTCGCTGACACTGTCGCTGGTGGTAGACCAAGGGCCCCGGGGTGGCAACCTGTGGGACCCGGATGCACTGTGGAAGGTGTACACGGACGTGGACGCACTCAAGGCCGACATCTTGGACCCCAACCAGGTGCGTGCTAATAACGGGTTACGTAGTGGATGGGTCGGTGCAGCAGGTGGTGTCAGCGGCAGGTGGCGTCTAGTGCGGCAATGGTGGCTGCCGCTGGCCGGGTGCGTGTGCTGGCGGGATTGCCTTATTATTCACTCTCCGTGATCGGTCCCTTTCACGTGCGTCTGCATGGACTGTAGTCACTATTACTCAGTAACGCTATGCATGTTTCGGGTTTGTGTCCTCACGGTATACTGCGTGCTATGTGTGTGCCCTGCTGTGCAGCTGTCCGCGGCCGTGTGCAGACGGCCCCAAGACATGTACAGCAGCTTCAACCTGCTGTCTTCGACATCAGCGCCATCTATCTTCAACCTGACCATATCCTACTCGTCTCTGGGGCTGACAACTGAGAGTGCCGTGTGCCAGCCGAAGCGCTTCTTCATCATTGTGCGCGCCGGCTTCATGGTGTGTACATGCTTGCGTGCATGTGTGTGCGTGCTTGCGTACGTGCGTTTCCTGTTTGCCGCCATTGTAGGTATCATATCCTGCAAGGGGCACATGCCAGTTACTGTGTGTTTATGTGTTCCACATTAGTAAAACATGCATGCGTTATTACACTGCCGCACGAGCAGTGCATGTTGTGCTTCAGTCGCCATCTAGAGCTCGCTTACGCCTGTGCTTTAATCACTTGCTTGCTTGACCGGCGCATGCGCGTGCACATGCAATGCCGCTGCAGGAGACGCCGGCTTTCCTGGCGTGGCGCTACCTATCTCCAAGTGACAATGGGTTGCCGGAGGTTTGCCAAACCACCGACCCGAAGGACTATGCCTGGTTTGGCCTGGGCGACTTCAGCGCGGCGTGCGGACCTTGCACCAAGCCGCCCAGCCCTGCGCCCCCCAGCCCGGGGCCGCCCAGTCCGGAGCCACCTTCACCTGAGCCACCAAGCCCTGCACCACCGAGCCCGGGGCCGCCCAGCCCAGAGCCCCCCAGTCCTGCGCCCCCCAGCCCGGAGCCGCCCAGTCCGGAGCCTCCTTCACCTGAGCCGCCCAGCCCAGAGCCACCAAGCCCTGCACCGCCGAGCCCTGCGCCGCCCAGCCCAGAGCCCCCCAGCCCGGGGCCGCCCAGCCCGGAGCCCCCCAGTCCGGAGCCTCCTTCACCTCAGCCACCAAGCCCTGCACCGCCGAGCCCTGCGCCGCCCAGCCCAGAGCCCCCCAGCCCTGCGACCCCCAGCCCGGAGCCCCCCAGCCCAGAGCCGCCCAGCCCGGAGCCGCCTAGTCCTGAGCCTCCCTTGCCAGCAGTGACACCGGCAATTGGCTGCGCCTATGCAGAGCTGTTCGACCCCAGTGGACAGCCTGTGACAGCGATCAGTGGCCCGGTGACCACATACAGTGATTCGCTGCGGAAGCGCGTAGGCACGGCCACACTCTACCCCAACACGCCGGACCGCTCGCTGACACTGTCGCTGGTGGTAGACCAAGGGCCCCGGGGTGGCAACCTGTGGGACCCGGATGCACTGTGGAAGGTGTACACGGACGTGGACGCACTCAAGGCCGACATCTTGGACCCCAACCAGGTGCGTGCTAATAACGGGTTACGTAGTGGATGGGTCGGTGCAGCAGGTGGTGTCAGCGGCAGGTGGCGTCTAGTGCGGCAATGGTGGCTGCCGCTGGCCGGGTGCGTGTGCTGGCGGGATTGCCTTATTATTCACTCTCCGTGATCGGTCCCTTTCACGTGCGTCTGCATGGACTGTAGTCACTATTACTCAGTAACGCTATGCATGTTTCGGGTTTGTGTCCTCACGGTATACTGCGTGCTATGTGTGTGCCCTGCTGTGCAGCTGTCCGCGGCCGTGTGCAGACGGCCCCAAGACATGTACAGCAGCTTCAACCTGCTGTCTTCGACATCAGCGCCATCTATCTTCAACCTGACCATCCCCTACTCGTCTCTGGGGCTGACAACTGAGAGTGCCGTGTGCCAGCCGAAGCGCTTCTTCATCATTGTGCGCGCCGGCTTCATGGTGTGTACATGCTTGCGTGCATGTGTGTGCGTGCTTGCGTACGTGCGTTTCCTGTTTGCCGCCATTGTAGGTATCATATCCTGCAAGGGGCACATGCCAGTTACTGTGTGTTTATGTGTTCCACATTAGTAAAACATGCATGCGTTATTACACTGCCGCACGAGCAGTGCATGTTGTGCTTCAGTCGCCATCTAGAGCTCGCTTACGCCTGTGCTTTAATCACTTGCTTGCTTGACCGGCGCATGCGCGTGCACATGCAATGCCGCTGCAGGAGACGCCGGCTTTCCTGGCGTGGCGCTACCTGTCTCCAAGTGACAATGGGTTGCCGGAGGTTTGCCAAACCACCGACCCGAAGGACTATGCCTGGTTTGGCCTGGGCGACTTCAGCGCGGCGTGCGGACCTTGCACCAAGCCGCCCAGCCCTGCGCCCCCCAGCCCGGAGCCGCCCAGTCCGGAGCCTCCTTCACCTGAGCCACCAAGCCCTGCACCGCCGAGCCCTGCGCCGCCCAGCCCAGAGCCCCCCAGCCCTGCGCCCCCCAGCCCGGAGCCGCCCAGTCCGGAGCCTCCTTCACCTGAGCCACCAAGCCCTGCACCGCCGAGCCCTGCGCCGCCCAGCCCAGAACCCCCCAGCCCGGAGCCCCCCAGCCCGGAGCCTCCTTCACCTGAGCCACCAAGCCCTGCACCGCCGAGCCCTGCGCCGCCCAGCCCAGAACCCCCCAGCCCAGAGCCGCCCAGCCCGGAGCCGCCCAGTCCGGAGCCTCCTTCACCTGAGCCGCCCAGCCCTGACCCTCCTAGTCCCGAGCCCCCCAGTCCCCAGCCGCCCAGCCCAGAGCCCCCCAGCCCAGCGCCTCCGAGTTCGGAACCTCCCAGCCCGTTGCCTCCGTCCCCGGCGCCGCCCAGCCCGGAGCCGCCCAGTCCGGAGCCTCCTTCACCTGAGCCACCAAGCCCTGCACCGCCGAGCCCTGCGCCGCCCAGCCCAGAGCCCCCCAGCCCTGCGCCCCCCAGCCCTGCGCCCCCCAGCCCGGGGCCGCCCAGTCCTGAGCCTCCTAGCCCAGAGCCGCCCAGCCCTGCACCGCTAAGCCATGCGCCGCCCAGCCCGGTGCCTCCGTCCCCGGCGCCGCCCAGCCCGGAGCCACCGTCGCCCGTCCCGCCCAGCCCCCAGCCGCCCCCAGAGCGATGTGCAATCTGTGCCAAGCTCACGATGGAGCCTCCCGTGACACCTGGTGCGGAGCCCAAGCTGAAGTTCACTGGTCTGGTCTGCGGTGCTACCGGCCACACCATTTCGGACAGCATCAACAACGCCGGAGCTCAGGCTGGGTCTAACATTCTGGAACCTTTCAAGCTGAAGCGCTTTGACCCTGGCAACTACACGGTGGTTCCTCCCGAGCTCCCTTTCCTGCAAGTGTGCGGTGTGTTCAGCTCAATCAAGGACGGCGCTATGCTGGAAGCTGCCATTCAGAAGATGATGCCGGACTGGGTCGCCAAGTTGGCGTCCGAGCTCATTGCGGGCTTGAACACTGGGCATCACCACCGGCGTTCACTTCTTGCCATCGGCTGCACGGCAGACCTTGCCGGCTACGGGTTCTCGGCTGAGCTGGTACCCGTGGGCGACTCTCCACAGTGCGTCAAGGGCAACTACAATGAGATATGCCCATACCTGCCTCCCTCACCGCTGCCGCCCAGCCCGGCACCGCCCAGCCCAGCGCCACCCAGCCCTGAGCCACCCAGCCCCGAACCGCCGTCGCCGGAGCCTCCTCACCTCGCACCGCCGTCGCCGGAGCCGCCAAGCCCGCTACCTGGTATCCCGCCGTCTCCGCCTCCATCTCCAGAGCCTCCAAGCCCGCCACCGCCATCCCCGGAGCCGCCGAGCCCCGTCCCACCGCCTCTCAAGTGCCGCATGTGTGCAACACTGCGGATGATCCCCAACCCCGCCACCGTCACCCCGCCACTAGCATACTTTGATGCCGACCTCTTTAATTTTGGCGCCCAATTCGCGGCAACCATCAACGACGAGCTTGTTAATCGGGGTGTACCCTTTGATGAGCTCTTCAATGACACCCCCGTGGCTTACAACGCCACCTACGACCCCAGCACCGGCGTCACACCCTTCTCTAGCCTGTGCGGCAACTTCAGCGCCAGCACCCTGACGCAGATTTCGCTCATCGATGACTTCGTTTGGGAGTCGTGGTTCACTCTAATGGATCCTACCGGCAGTTGCGCCGTGGCGCTGGCAGGCATCGCACTCATCGTGCAGTTCGACTCCACACCCGCGGGCTGCTTCTTCAAGAACCCATTCAGCCACCCCGAGTGTGCACCCGAGTTTCCACCCAGTCCTGAGCCACCAAGGCCCCCGCCTCCCAGCCCGCCGCCTCCCCCTCCGGTGGTCGACATGTTGCCTCCCCCTCCCCCTCCACCCCCACCCCCTGATAATCCGCCACCGAGCCCCCAGCCGCCCAGCCCACTGCCGCCGAGTCCTGAGCCGCCAAGCCCCCTTCCTCCTGCACCCCTTTCACCTATCCCGCCCAGCCCCGCGCCGCCCAGCCCGGAGCCGCAGTCGCCATTGCCGCCCTCTCCACGCCCTCCGGCCGAGGGCAAGCAGAACGCGCCGCCACTGCCGCCCTTCCCACCGGAGGCCCCTGTGGCGCGCGCATGCGTTAACACGGGTCCTTCCACGGACGTGACCGCCCCGCCTGCAAACTCTCGAGCGTGCGGTGATCAGGTACGAAGCATGCGCGTAATCATGGGACCTTCCGCCCGAGGTTAGGGAGTTTGAAGTACCGTGTTCCTCCTAGTGCCTCGCCGGAGCCACCCATGCTCACGCCCCTACATCGCTCACACACGTGCCCTCGCTCGCGCCCGTTGCTGCTGTAGGCCACGTGCATTGACGCGAACATAGACAGCGAGCAGTGCCATTACCGCCGCCAGTCTGGCCAGGCCTGGCTGTACTGCCCCGTCACCTTTACCTACCCGCGCCCCGGAAGCGTCTGCGCGCTGCTCAACCTGCCGCCGCCGCCGCCGCCGCGCCGCGGTGGAGGTGGCAGTGACGGTGGCAACGCCAGCTCCGTGTAAGTTTCACTGCGCCTAATGCATTCCGCAACATGACACTACCTCTTACGCAGTCGGGTCCAATCATTAATCCGTCTATCTATCCTGACCCAACCTCCGTGCTGTAGGTACGTGTGCTCCTCGGACAAGCTCGGCACAGTCGTGGAGGGCTTGAACGGGGTGCCCGTGCCCGGCGGCATCAACCAGCAGCCGTGGCATCCCGGCAACACCACCGTCTACATGCAGTGGGTGCGCTGGGCGGAGTCGGACGTGACGCCCGCCACCGTCGAGTTCAGTGTCCGCTCCGGCACCAAGGCCTGCAGCGTGGGCAGGTAGGTATGGGCCGGTGATCCCACGCCTGTGTTGTGTATTTGCCCCAACGTACCCATTCTTATTCTGTCCACCGGAGCTGATCCAATTTTCGCTCTCTTTTTGCCCCACGCAACCTTGCCCACCCAGCCGCCCAATCCAGATCACAGTCAATGGCATGTCCGCCACCTGCACCGGCCCGCGCTTCCTGGACCCGGCCGGCACCATCAGCGCGGGATGCCAGGCAAACGACGGCACCACCTTCAACGAGTGCCTGTGGAGCATTGGCGTACCACGCCCTGGCGGTGTGGGGTGGAATGGTGACGTCTGCGTCGAGAACGGGAGGCCATCATCTAGCCCTCCCCCACCTAGCCCGCGGCCCCCTTCGCCTCAGGGCAACCCCGGCACGCGCGCCCCGCCGCTGCCCCCCTTCAACCCCTGCGTGTTGTCCGGCGTGAGCAGTGACAAGACGCCCGGCGGCACCGAATGCGTGAACCAGGCCAACTGCCTGGACCTGTACTACGACTCTGCAAAATGCCAGTGGCGAATCGGCTCAGATGGCAGCCTCTACCTCTGTGAGTGACGCTACGGGGGACACACTGCAAAGCTGTTGAGACCTTACGACTCGCAATGCATGTATGGCGTGCGGGACGTGCGGATGGGTCACTGTGTTTGCAAACGTTTCAAGCAGACGACTCTCCTCGTTTCCTGGTTCAACCAAGCCATGCCGCCTGCACCTGCGCTTTCCCTCGCTCTATCTCGTGCGCACGTGCAGACTGCCCGGTGTGCCTGCGCTACCCGCGCGACAGCGCCATGTGCCCCGGCACCTCATCCATCGAGTACCTGTGCGCGGGCGACGAGCTGTCCACCGTCCTGCCCAGCGACGGCGGCGAGCCGGTCCCGGGCGGCATTGCTGTGCAGTCTGGTTGGGGGCCCCGCTCCAATTACTGCCAGTGGGTGCGATGGCAGCAGGATGACTTTGAGCCCAAGGAGGTGCTTTACACCATTAAGGATGGAAGAGGGGCCTGCGTGCGCCGCGCTGGACACAGCGTCAACGTGACGCTCCAGGGCGTAAACGCCATGTGCACGGCCCCGCGGACGAACGCCTTCAACGCGCCAGCTGGGTGCCAGGGCAACGACAACGTAGACAATGAGGTGAGCACATAACGCCATCATGGCGGTGTCTTCATTCCTTTCCATGACAATCTTCTCCCTACGAGTCAATATCTGGGATAAGCCACCACTGCCGTATCTCTGTCTTGACGCCCACCCTGGTTTTCTGCATTCGTGCCTGTCCCGCGCAGTGCTTATGGCGCATCATGGCTCCGAGGCCCGGAGGCGGAGGCTGGGCGGGCGAGGTGTGCGTCAGTCCTGCACCGCCCGCGTCTCCGCCCATGCAGCCAAAAGTGCCAGCCAGAATCAACCGCCCGCCGCCGCGCCCGCCAGCTAAGCCTGGCCGCCGCGCACCCAACGTGCCGCCATCGCCACCGCCGCAAAAGTACATTCCCTTCCCCTTCTGTGCGTGCAAGAAACGCAATATCAAGAACACTGTGAGGAGGGGTGGGATGGTATGAAGAATCAGCGTGATGGCACAGGGCACGGCCTGAACAGGAGCACAGCTCATGCCCCGGTAACCACGATGCTGCGTCCTGTGCCCATACCTCGGGAGCACTTGAGACACACGACTATCATACGTTTCCTCATGCCGTGTGCGTGTTTCCTTCTTGCAGCCGTACCGCCTCAATTTCGCCTCCAGCACGCCCCTGACCACGCTGTCGGACGGCAAGCCACGACGCGTGCTCCACTGTTTCAACATAGACCTTTCGCAGTGCGACGCCACGCACTCATGCTGCAACATGGGTCTCAAGAAGATTGGTGAGGCCCTCCCTCCTACAAGGCGGACCGCCATCTAGAGAGCGCCGTCATTCAGCAGGGACGTGGTCCTTGAATACTGTAGCCAGGTCACAAGGTATTGGCGCAAATCTCACGTCCCCACGCTCGCTATGTACGCCGTGCCGCAGAAATTTTCGCGAACAACGATTGCCGTTCTTCCGTCAAGCTGGCCCTGCTGGCGGGCCAGAGTGTTGGTTGGGCTTTCACGCAAGACACCTACAATGGAAACACATATACCACCTTCAAGCTCCCCAACATCATGCTCCGCCGTTCCGACGCGCAGAACGGTATGAGCCTTTGCCTCCTCCTCACAGACCAATGTGCACAGTTGGAGAACTTTTGCTATGACGGCAAGGACAACTCCTGCCGAGTCACCTTTTTCAGCATGGATGAGAGCTGCTGGTGAGTCGTACACGCACGTGTGTGGGGGGCGGGGCGTGCATGTGGGTCATCCGGGTGTGTCATGATGAAGAGCCTCATGCTTGGCAGTTAATGTTTTGGTGCACTTCTTACTATTCTTACGCACTCGTGTACGGGGTATGTGTAAGAAGTTTTGAATCGGTTGCCCCCTGGTCTCGCCCACCCATGCATGCCCGCTCGCAGTCCTACTGGGGCCTCAAGTCTGGAGGCATCTGTGCCCGACGAACTTGAGACGGCGGCCCCCCCAGATGCATTCACTTTCGACCCTCTGGGACGTCATCGTCATTAACCAAAACGCCTCGTTACGTTGCCCTGCGAGGAATCAATGCGTCGCTTAGTTCGTCAAGCGTGGTACAGGTCAGCCGTGGGCTTGGGTTTCTAGCGCTGCTTTTGTGAGCGCTCTCGCCAGTCCAGAGACTGGTAGGCTGCAGAGGCCGTGTGTCGGGCCCGGGTCGGAGGCAGACCCACAGCTGTAACATATCCCGTGGCACGTTTCACGGCTCCATACCTATAATAGGGTAGTCGTGTGCAGGTGGCTGATACGTAATCGGTATCACGATAATTCCTTCAAGGTTGTCATGATGTGTGATGGCTGGTGGCGTACAGATTGAGTACATAGGCTAAGAAAAGCATAGGCAGGTGGGAAATCGATTCATTGAATGCGTGAACAAAGATCACGGTACAACAAGAGGTTGCATGCATTCTAGGTGCATGGACACCTGCTGCCGGTGCATGTGTGTGCTTGAACTGCGTGCGTACGGCAGTGGCATCAATGGTGTTGGCGGCCATGTATGGTTGGGCTGCATTAGATTGTGTTTGAGTGTTGATGCATAAAGTTGCCAAGCCATGCGGCATACCACACGAAATGAAGATGCCACGCACCTCGCTCATGTTGAGCAGCATGGCCACAAAGATGAACACCAGCAGCAGGATGTATGCCGCTCACGATGATTTGCACGAACTGGGGCGTCTCGGAGCAGCCTGCACGTGTGTGTTAACGTGTATGCGGGGGGTGGGGCGAGTTTGGGTTTGGGGAACGTGCATTTTGTGGGGGGACGTGCAGAGTTTACATTTTCTGCATTGGGCAGGCCCGGTTGCAGGACGACATGTAAGTTGCAGCGGTCGCGCAGTGTGCTTTTAACGTGTATGCGGGGGGTGGGACGGGTTTGGGTTGGGGGAACGTGCATTTTGTGGGGGGACGTGCAGAATTTACATTTTCTGCATTGGGCAGGCCCGGTTGCAGGGCGACATGTAAGTTGCAGCGGTCGCGTTGTGTGCGTTACGTCCATTGTGCATGGGCATGTCGACGTACGGGAAGTGGGGACGCGGGGAAGCGGGGAAGCAGGCGTGGGGAAGGGGATGGGTTGGTCCATCGCGTGGCAAGCGGGCGGCAAAGCGGCGAGCAGCTAAGGGAATAGGTTAGGGGGGAGCTGGTGCGTTGGGGCATGGAAAACGATGAAAGGCATGAGGGGGGCGGCAGAGAAGCACGGCACAAGTGCGGGTGGAGGTATGTTTGAGACAGGGTGGTAATGTACGCGGGCCAGGTGCTGCACGAACAGGGGGCTGCCAGCGGGGCCATCTATAACGTGTATGCGAGGGCTGGGACGGGTTTGGGTTGGGGGAACGTGCATTTTGTGGGGGGACGTGCAGAATTTACATTTTCTGCATTGGGCAGGCCCGGTTGCAGGGCGACATGTAAGTTGCAGCGGTCGCGCCGTGCGCGTTACGTCCATTGTGCATGGGCATGTCGACGGGAAGTGGGGACGCGGGGAAGCGGGGAAGCAGGCGTGGGGAAGGGGATGGGTTGGTCCATCGCGTGGCAAGCGGGCGGTCCAGAGGTTCACATCCGCCGAGCCGCTTGGGCACGGCGGTCGCGCGTCCAAAGTCCAGCGCCTTGCAGCGGTCAGGTTAAAGAAGACGCTAGAACTTATGGTGAATAGGGTACAAGGCGCACGGAAATGGCAGCGCGTTTGAATTTTTGACCGGAGTTCCGACAGCCTTTGCTCACGTATCGAATCCTACTTGACGAGGCCATACTAGGTATACCCATTGCATAGTTGAATAGATTTTCCGGAAGAACAGCCGAGTTCAGGCCGACTTTGGCGACCCGGTGTTGGGCACACAGTACCCGGCCATTGCTTGAATGGGCGTCCTGTCGTTCCCCCGACATGCTCATTGAGTAAAATGTCATACTAGATGTATGCAGACAAGATAGGCCACCAGCTGCGTGCTGCATTGATCACGCCGGGGCCCGGCCATCATGCACCAAGGTTTGTTCAGCTGACTCAAAAACGTCGTCCGTCTCGCAATGAAATCAATAGGTAACTAACAATAAGGCCTAAATTACTTTGTGCGCGCTTGCGAGCGGCTTGGGAAAGCACTGTCGGTATAGCTACGTCCTCGGTGCCTGTGCTCAAGCGCGCACCAAGTGATTTAAACCTTACTGCTAGATATCTATTGATGGTGTTGCAAGAAGGACGACGTTTCTGAGTCAGCTGGACAAACGATGGTGCATCATGCCCGGGCGCCAGCAGAATCGACAGAGAAGCAACTCAATAAATAGGTCCTAGACAGTGGAGCCTAAATTGTTTGTTGCGTGCTTGCGAGCGGCTTGGGAAAGCACTGTCGCTAAAGTTGCGTCCGCGCTGCCTGTTCTCAAGCGTGCACGCACGGTGGCTACGCCGTGGCACACCGACCCCGCACGGACTCCAAGCCTTGCTTTGGGCCAGGGCACATGATGGCAGGCAGGTGCCGCATGGGCACACGCAGCCGCATCATGCGCCCCACTGCGCACAGAGCGAGGCGGCAGCGTGGTTTGGCGAGGCGGCAAGCAGGTCGCTTCGGGTGGGGCAGGGCGTGGTCGGTAGCGGTTTTCCGAATTTCCATTACTGTTCCTCGCGTAGTGACTGTGTTTATCCCTTTACACCCGCTCCTCTACATACAAGCGAGATGATAATAAAGGAGGCATGACTGCGAAGCCGGCTCCCGGGCGCACACTCAGGACTTGGCTGTATCGCTGCAACGCTGTTCGGTGCCTAGGCACTAGTCTTGTACGTCAAGTGGCTTAAATATAATTGTAACATGCTCGGGTAGGCGCGGAAAGCAAAGTTGCAGCTTAAGGCTCGCGACACCGTACCGCATTGCTATCAACTCACAGGGAAACCAAGGAGCGCCAGAGCCTCTGTACCTGCTTCTGCAACCAATGCAGCAAGACGGAAAAGAAGCTCTCGCATCGCTGGAGCAAGCAAGGCTTCGGGAGCGCACGCCGTCATGGCGCCGGGGTGGCCAGCGGCCGGCTGCCAGACTTGATGAGCGTGATGGGCTGGCTGGTCGCGGCGTCAGGGGGGTTGGGCTCGGCTCTTAAGGCGCGTGCGGTTGCCAATGCCACCTCCCGCAGGATCGGCTGTGGGAGGCGCCTGGTCGTATTAGCGGCTGTGTGCGGTTTCCGTTGCGGTTACTTTTGTGCGGGCGCGCGAGGGCAAGGGCAGCGGCGGCCAGGCTTACTTTACTTACTTGCGCCCAGAGCGCGTTCACCGCTAGTGTCAATATGAAGCTAGCCGATGTGTCCTGTGCTCAAGCCGCCATTGTCCATGGCCTGCCAGGTAGGGGGGCGGGGAGCGGGGGCAGAGAGGGGAAGGCGGGGGCCGCAGGCTCTGATCCCCATTCCCCAATCGGCGTGCATTGTTGCAGGGTGGCTACGCCGTGGCACACCGACCCCGCACGGACTCCAAGCCTTGCTTTGGGCCAGGGCACATGATGGCAGGCAGGTGCCGCATGGGCACACGCAGCCGCATCATGCGCCCCACTGCGCACAGAGCGAGGCGGCAGCGTGGTTTGGCGAGGCGGCAAGCAGGTCGCTTCGGGTGGGGCAGGGCGTGGTCGGTAGCGGTTTTTCCGAATTTCCATTACTGTTCCTCGCGTAGTGACTGTGTTTATCCCTTTACACCCGCTCCTCTACATACAAGCGAGATGATAATAAAGGAGGCATGACTGCGAAGCCGGCTCCCGGGCGCACACTCAGGACTTGGCTGTATCGCTGCAACGCTGTTCGGTGCCTAGGCACTAGTCTTGTACGTCAAGTGGCTTAAATATAATTGTAACATGCTCGGGTAGGCGCGGAAAGCAAAGTTGCAGCTTAAGGCTCGCGACACCGTACCGCATTGCTATCAACTCACAGGGAAACCAAGGAGCGCCAGAGCCTCTGTACCTGCTTCTGCAACCAATGCAGAGAGACGGAAAAGAAGCTCTCGCATCGCTGGAGCAAGTAAGGCTTCGGGAGCGCACGCCGTCATGGCGCCGGGGTGGCCAGCGGCCGGCTGCCAGACTTGATGAGCGTGATGGGCTGGCTGGTCGCGGCGTCAGGGGGGTTGGGCTCGGCTCTTAAGGCGCGTGCGGTTGCCAATGCCACCTCCCGCAGGATCGGCTGTGGGAGGCGCCTGGTTCGACACAGGCAAGCCGGTACAGGCGGGTACGCGCACTGACTCCTCGTGGCGGCCTGATCATTGACGAGGTGGCGGGGCTGTTCAACCCCAGCCGCATGCTGCTGGATGACACCATCCTCAACTACCTGCCGGGGGGCAAGCCGCTGCAGGTGCGGGCGTGTGGGCGCCTCTCACAACACACTCATCAGCGTTTTGTTTGTGACTCTCTCTCTCTGTCTCTCTCTTTCATACGCACACTGCCTCTTCCCTGTCCATCCCCCACCAGGTTGGCGACGTGCTGTATGACATCGTGGCGATTGTGGACTACTCCTTTGAAAACTACAAGTTTTACGCCACGCAACAAGCCGTCATCGCCAGCCCCTCGCCGCTCACGCCCACCTCGCCACTGCCGCTGCCGCCCATCCCCGGCATCGCCGTCACCATCGCCTCCCTCAACGTCGAGAACCTGGCCGTCCCCAACCTGCCAGCCAACGAGTCGGCCGCCAAATTCGCACGCATTGCCGCCGCCGTCGTCACCGGTCTCCGCAGCCCCGACATTTTGGGCGTTGCTGAAATCCAGGACAATGACGGTGCCGCTGACACGGGTGTGGTGGCCGCTGACGTCACCCTGGGCCGGCTGATTGCTGCCATCGTGGCCGCGGGAGGTCCTCCTTACGCCTACCTGCAAATCAACCCCGAGAACAAGAAGGACGGCGGCCAGCCGGGTGGCAACATCCGCCATGTGCAAGGGGTGGGGGCAGGGATGCGTTGTTTGTGGGTGTGGGGAGGAGAGGTGGGGCGCGGCGCACCGCATGCGCGTGCTATGCAGAACGTCTTGTCACAATCCACATCCATAAGCGCAGCCTGCCATACTAGTGTGTTGCACAGTGTACCGTATCTCTCACACACGCTCACGCGCCTGCGTGCCCCTGCTGCCCCCAAATGCCCACCACGCACTCGCCCCTCAAACCCCACCGACCCCACCACCACCACCACCCCACGCACACACCAGGTGCTGCTGTACAACCCGGCGGTGGCCACGCCCGCCAACCTGCCCGCCGGCGACTCCACCACCGCCAACGCCGTCCTGGCTGACGGTGCGTGCTTGTGCACGGATGAGCCATGCATGCGTTAGCATGAATCTGCACTACCTGGACGGCAGCCTCTTAAATGCACGTTCATTCGCGCCCGGTACGATGCTTCCGTGCTTTGCCAAGTCGCCCCATCCATTCATACCTGTTACAGACGCTCCTGATGCCCTCCTTTCTCGTACCTTGCCTGCTGCAGCCAACGGCAAGCCGCAGCTCAAGCACAGCCCCGGGCGGCTGGACCCAACCAACCCCGCCTTTGTCAGCAGCCGCAAGCCGCTGGCGGTGCAGCTAACCGTCAACGGCCAGCCGCTGTTCGTCATCGTCAACCACTTCAAATCCAAGGTGGGTAGCTAGGGAAGGGAGGGAGAGGGTGGAGGAGCATGTGCCTGGCGCTGGCGCTGGCGTTGCATTGCGTCACGACGTTGCGTTGCGACGTTGAGTTGCGTAGCCGAGAGCCGCGAACTTGAGTATGCAACTTGTGTGTGCTAATAATGACTATGGCTCACTCGCTGACAGGGCGGCGACCAGCCGCTGTTTGGCCGCAACCAGCCGCCGGCGCGCAGCTCCGAGGTGCAGCGCGGGCAGCAGGCGGCGGTGGTGGCGGGCTTTGTGTCTCAGATCCTGGCGCTCGAGGAGCAGTCGCGGGTGGTGGTCATGGGGGAGTCGTGCACGCATGAATAAATAAATAAATGTTTACGCCTTTCCATAAGTCAGGGCGTGGATCAAGGGAGCCGAAGGGGTGTGGGGGGATTAGCCCCAATACCCGCCTGCTACCACTGTGCACGCATGAGTGGAGGGGTGGGGTGGAGACACGCACACACACAATCCGGAGCTGGGCAGGGAACGCTACCGCGCTCAGCGTTCTTTTCCGTAACACACGCACTCATTATATGCCAACGCCTCCCTTGCTTCTCTACCCCTTTCCTGTCCGCCCCCCTCCCAAAGGCGACCTGAACGACTTTGCCGGCTCCGCGGCCCTGGGTGTGCTGTACGGGTCCGGGCTGACCAACGCCTACCTGCTGCCGGCGGACGCGGCCGCTGCTGCCGCCGGGCTGCAGCGCACGGCGCCCAACCAGCGCTACAGCTACAACTATGAGGGCAACGCGCAGGTGCGGACGGGGGGGACTGGGGTGGGGAGCGGTGGGGGATGAGCGGGAGTGGGGAGAGGAGGACAGGGAGGCGTGTGACAGGCGATTTCTGTCTGTGTCTCTTTCTCCCTCTAGGACTCGCTCCTGGCTCCCGCGCTCCCCCGCATCCTAGGCTTATCAGGCCCTACCTGCCATCTCTCTCTCTCTCTCTCTCTCTCTCTCTCTCTCTCTCTCTCTCTCTCTCTCTCTCTCTCTCTCTCTCTTGCCCGCTCAATCTCACTTGCCAGTGCTTCTCCTTCTTATGGCCCACACAGGCTCTGGACCACATCCTGCTCAGCCCCTCGCTGGTGCCGGCCGCCGAGGTGGGCGTGCTGCACGTCAACAGCGAGTTCTCCGAGAACGCCCCCGGCACCACCCGCTTCAGCGACCACGACCCGCTGCTCGTGCGCCTGCCAGGTGCGCATGCACATTGGCTGCTGCTGGGTACGGGCGCACAGCAGGGTGAGGGGTAGTTAATTCCAAACCCAAGCCAAACACCAGAGACCGGGGGGGGGGGGCAGGCATGCATGCATGCTGCACATGCGTGGGGCCTGCTGCCTGTGAGTGAATGTACAAGTGCGCGCGCGCATCTCACCTCACTGACCACACGCACACACACACACACACACATACCATTTTTTCGGGGTCAGAGCGAATGCAAAAGCATGCGAACTCACGCACACACCTCCTGTTACCTTATTGTTCACACGCGCACACGCTCACGCACACGCCCTCTTACCCACGCAGGTGTGAACGCCTGCATGCTCAAGCCCAACCCCTGCCCCAACCCCACCGAGCCCACCGGCTCCACTGCATCAACGCGCCCGGCACCTCCCGCGGCTACGACTGCCGCTGCCGCCCCGGCTTCGCGCCGCAGTCCGACCCCAGCGCCGGAACCAACGCGCTGTCCTGCAAACGTGAGGCCGGGCGAGGGTCTGGGGCGGAGGGTGGCGCGGGGGAGTGGGAGGAAGGCGTGTGCGCGCGTGCGTGTGTGTGGGCTGGGAGGGTGTGTCTCTGAGGGGGAAGGGCGGCCGGCGGGCTGGGTGGGAGACGTCAAGGGGCCAGGCCAGGTATTGGGCTGCGCACGGTATCCTTCATTGGCGGCGTCAGGTGCTTTGATTATGTCATGCCATCACCTCCTTTGTTTCCCCCGTCCGTATGCGTGTGCAGCCATCGCGTAAACAAGAATCCGGGTCCGGAGCTCAACGCCAGCAGCAGCAGGATGATGGAGAGGAGCCGAGTGATGGGCCGAGGGCGGTGCACACACTTGTCTGCACATACGTGTGTTTGTGGGGGGAGGAAACTCAGCCCGACCTTGCAGCAGGACGGAGGAGGAGGCGGAGCAGGCAAAAGAGGAAGAGGAGAAGCAGCAGCAGCAGCAGCAGCAGGAGGACGATGGCCGGAGGAGGAGGAGGAGGAGGAGGAGGAGGAGGAGGAGGAGGAGGAGGAGGAGGAGGAGGAGGAGGAGGCAGAGGAGGAGGAGGAGGAGGAGGAGGAGGAGGAGGAGGAGGAGGAGGAGGAGGAGGAGGAGGAGGAGGAGGAGGAGGAGGAGGAGGAGGAGGAAGCGGAGGAGGAGGAGGAGGAGAATGGCCGGGCTACCTTTTAACGTGCGGAGGAGTGAAACATGGCGGGCCCTGGCGAGGAAGGGAATGGCTGCGTGCTGCGTGCTCATGGTCGCATTAGTGCTGCTGAACACCTAGCGAGGAATGAGACCAGACTATGCTACTAGCGGGACTGCGGACACGGGACACGGACCGACCGGGAAAGCGATTTCTAGGGTTTTCAACAACAACACACGCGACCAACACACGTCACCGTGCACGGCACTATGGCCGCACACACATACACGTACATACGCTGAACGCTAGAGGATTGCATGGGCGCGCAGCGCACCATCTTTCTATGAACATGCATCTTGTCAAATGTACATATGCACTGTTTTGGGAGTGTCGGGAGACCGACCAACTCTGCTCATGGATGCAAGGTTACACGAGGGGCCAAGCCGAGCGTGGAAACACGCAGCGGCCATCTGCAATTGCAAGGGGACCAACTTGCCGCGGTGTCTCTTGCTGTGAGATGTTTAGGGCTAAGCCAATAAGCGATGCAGCAGTCACACTTTCGCCCGGCCACTGTTTGACCGCGCGCGCACGCTGTTCGCATGCCCGCTGCATCTACCTGGCGCTCATATCCGTGAATGCTGGTCGACTGCGTGTTTTGCAGCAGGTGCGATGCCACTCGTGCTCACAACGTTCCATTGCCTCCAGCCTGGCCAGTGGCCACACCCCACCACCAAGCTCTCCATGGTCCAGTCCAGTCCACATTACCATCTCGACTGCCACGAAACCTGAACACCATGTGAACACCCCACCAGGCACCACCCGGTCCAGTGACTCCAGTCCAGACGCACCCCGGTCCGCTTTGTACTGCCCGTCCCCATTAGTGTCCCGCCGCGTGTCTCGTGTCGCGCGCATCAGGCGCCAACCCACTGGCTGCGCTGTCTCAACCTCCTCCCTGTCCCGAATGTCTGTAGCGCATGCGAGCATCACCTCGTCCTCCCCCTATTTCGTTTGGGTTTGGAATAAACTACCCCTTAACAGAACCGGCAATAGGTTTCCGCGGATGGCAGGGACCCTGTTTCAACTAATTCAACCCCTCCCACCACCCACACAAACAGCAACAGCACGGCGTCCTGCCCACACGCCGGCGTCGCAGGCGCGCACTGCGCCGCACGTACGGCGGTGCGGGGCCTCCCAAGTACCAACCAGCAACGCCTCTACATACCCAAGGCCACGCAAGGGAGTGTCTAGAGTGTCTTACTGTCTTGTGCCCCAACCACTACAACCGCTGCATGATGCCGCTCCAGCAGCACGCCCCAGGTGCGTTCAACCCTCCTCGGCACGCCATTGCCTGACATGCATTCATGCACCTCCCTCAGCACGCCACGGCACGTGATGAGTCACACTCACTCCATACCCCGCCTACTTGCCAGCACGCCCGCGGCCTGCTGCGTTGCACGCACGTGAAGCCTTACTTCTCTGGCTAGATAGTCCTCGCCCTTTCCTTACTTATACTTCCAACGCACCCAGTAGTGTGCGCGACACGCATTATTCCCACGGGCCAAGACAGCTGTAGATGCTGTAGCGCAGCCCGCCGACACAGAGCGAGCATGCTGCTGAGCCAAGCCACCACGCGAAACGAGCGACGACGCTGCTATAGCTGGGTGCAGCGCACTGTGCGTGCCAGAGCTGCTGCTGCCTGCAGCGGGCACAGCGCACCACAGGGCAAGTAAGATGGTGTGTGTTGTTTGCACATGACGGCGCTGTCGTGGTTGCCTGACGCACACGCGTGGCGCATTTGGCGTGCAGTGCCAAGCAAGCGGGCAACGTGCGTGGGCAATGTCGCGACATGGGAACGGGTCGGGTAGGGAGCCGCCGCCGCCCTCGCTCACGCCAATACCAGGCACCCAACCCGCCCTGCGTGTCTCTAACTATCTCCCCAGCCACTCCCTGCCGCCTACCTGCTGCTGCGGACAGCGTACGTCCTGGTGGCCACTCCATCCAATCAACGGTGGCTGCGCCTGCAGAGCCGCCGCACGCACATGGCCGCCGCCACTGCAAGCGCAGCGCTGGCAGCGGTGGCGCAGGTGGCGAGGAGCAGATGGCGCCGCCGCCGCCCGCTCCCGGTACTCCCGCCGCTCCCGCGGACAACAGCAGCGCTGCTGTCCGGTTGCCCGCCGTCGTCACTGTCGTCTGTTGTCCCGTCCACAGCGGCGCGCCCGAACCTTCTGACAAGCCACTCGACAGCCTCAATGTGCCCTGCCTCAGCTGCGGCCTGGGCAACGCTGGGCAGCTCGCTGCGGCGGACGTCGGGGAAGCGGTGCTTGAGCAGCACCTCGGCGATCTTGACGTGGCCGGCGCAGAGCGCCGTCTCCACATAGCCGGGCATGCGCTCGTCGGGTGGGTCGCGAGGTCCGCTCCACTGGCTGATGATGAACCGCACTTCGGGCAGGAGGCCGCATGCGGCCGCATGCGTCATCAGCGAGTTGAGCTCGCCTGCGGGGATTGCGTCCATCTGGTACGCCTGCTGCACAAGCCACTTGAGCCGCAGCCCACCCGACGGGCAGCGCAGCCCCATGGCGGCGCGCATGGCTTGCTCGCACCGGGGAAAGCCCTGCTCCAGCAGCCAAGTCAGCTTCGCCTGCCAGTCGGCTGTTGTGCTGGCCGCCGCTCCCGTCATGGTGTACCAGAGCTCATGCGCCATCATGCCGAACGGCTGCTGCTGCACCAGACCGTGGAGTCGCTGCAGCGTGCGCAGGTCGCACCCGTAGGCCGCCCCACGCAGCAGCTCTCCCTTGCCCAGCAGCGAGGGGTCGTACGGGCACGGGTGCTGCTGCCGCCACGTGAGCAGCTGGTCCATGAGTTGCACGTGGCCGCCCATCGCTGCCGCTCCCGGCGCGGCGTTGTCCCACGCCTCGGTGCCCAGCACGTTGAGCAGCCAGCGGCACAGGTCAGGGAAATTGCTGCGAGCGGCAGCGCAGAGCGCCTCAGTAGGCCAAACGCCGTAGCCGCGGCGCTCCAGGTACTCGCGCATCTCCGGGCGCCCGCCATAATGAGCCGCAGCGGCGACCGCGTTGTGTGCTGCGTCGCTCGTCGCCGCGTCCTCCATAACGCGGAAGCCCGGCGGCGATGACTCCAGCAGCAGCTGCATGTTCTCCACATGGCCGCTGAGTGCCACGCTGCAAGTCAGCAGCAGCTCCAGCTCGATGCTCCAGGGCTCCGGGCGATGACGGTAGCGATGAGAGAAGGCGTGGGCAGGGACCGGCTGGCACAGCCTCACCGTGCATTCCTCCTTCAGCTCCTCCCTAAAATCCTTGTTCAACAAGCGTATCGTGCAGGCGCGCTCGTTGCTGGACGCTCGCAACGCAACGAGTTTCGCAACCATGTTCGTTTCCATGATTGTGCAAGTTGCTTTTCCGCTGTTAAGCGGCTCTTTATCTGTTCTGCATTACTTGTTAACTACGCGAACACAAGCTGTTGAACTCGAGTTAACGGGTGCCAACCGACAGCCCGTTAACTTGACGCGTATTCGAGTTTGCACTTTCGTACCTTGCCATCGCGAGCCCTGCTGCGCAGCAGACCAGCTTGAGCCAGGTGGCGCGGTGGAGGTCTTTGCATTCAACCACAAGCGACCACATACCACAATGCACGCTCGTAGTGTTATCGCTGTGGCTGTAACGGCTGCTGCGGCTGGCTGCGTCGCAATCGTTGCGTGGGCTTCCAAGCGAAAGGCAAGTCGAAAGGCAGCTCCCACAACAGATTACCTGCTTAATTCAGTTTTCATGTGTATTCTCAATCCCTCTTGCGCCCCTCCCTCCAACCGCAGCCTCGCAGCTACAGAATCGTGGAGGATCGCGATGGTTCAGATGCGAGCACCTTCAAGGGTCTCGGGTTGACGGTCAAGCCTAAGCCCTTCAGCTTCCGCCGCCGCATCACCATCGTCAACGACACCGGCAAGGCCCTGGGCCTGATGCTTGGCGAATGGCGCAAGGGAAGGGTCACCACGCAGCTCACGGCCAAGGTGACCGCTCCAACCCCAGCTGGCGCCGTGGGCGTGGAGGGCACCCGGATGTTCGAGTTCCGCGACGACAACACGATACAGGAGATTGTCATGGAAGCGGGCGACAAACCCATTGAAGTATACGGCTCCAAGGACAGCGCGCAGGGCTTGTCCGTGACAGCGTACGTCCTGGCGGCGGCACGCCCTGGCGGCCGTGGCAACACGTACTTCAAGAACGTCAAGGTGCCTTTCAGGAGGAGCATCACAGTGTTCGGTGACGCACTGCTTGAGCCGCTGCCTTCTACGGCAGCGGCTGCTGCTGCTGCCGGCGCGGCGCCGTAGCAGTGCGTGCTACGGTGCCAGGGCACAACTAATTAATCCGTGACAGCTGTACCATGTCGTGCTGTTGAGTGTAGAAAGTCTGGGGGGGGGGGGAGGACATGATGTGACAGCTGTAACGGGCGGGGACAGCAAGACGCAGTGCTCGTATCTTCGTCTTTCCTGAAAGATTTGGGCCCCCCAAGCGGCCTTTGGAAAGAAGGTGCAGGGCGTTTTGGGGGTTCTATCTTTCCGGTCCCCGGCTCATTTTGGGACCCTAATCTTTCACAACTCCCCTTTTCGGGGGGGTTTGGGGGGTTACTGGTAAACGGTTTGGGGGGGGGGGGCGAAGCCCCCCAAACGCTGAAATATGGCACTTGTTGGGCCCTGAGGCGCCGTGGGAAAGATGGGACCTGGGTACAATCTTTCATCTTGTCCGGGGCCCCCCTCTGGAAGATACGAGCCCTGGCAAGACGGGGCAAGCGGCACTTGTGGCACGCCCGCCAAACCTACTGTCGTGCGTGACATTAGGCGTGGACGTGCATAGCGCGTGGAAGCATGCTGTGCTGCGTGTGAGTTAGGGGCCGAACCAAGCGAGACGCCCAGGGTTCGTGCCAGTCTGTGCCGGTGTGACGCACGGGAAGACAGGACTACTGGCTGTTACGTTACGAGACGGTAGGTGACGAGGCTAGCGCAGGCTCCGGCGCCGTTTGCATAGTGACATGTAATGATAAGATAATAAGATTCATTGTTCTGCGCTGTAGGCTAGGGCGTGTGCCAAGCCAGAGACAAGAGGCTGTCTTTTGGCCCTAGGAACCATTCCTTGCGCCTCAATGAAGACACTGACACTCAGAGTCAGAGTTTTACGTACAGCACCCGCGCCACGCGTACTGTACAGGACAAACCCGTGCAGTCCGGCTTACTGGCTCACACAAGGCATGACTCCGCCTCACGTTGGGGCATCCGTGCTTTCGCATAATCGCCGCGTCCCCACACGAAGAACAATGTGTTTGGTCTACGCCTAGAACAGACGACAACCGGGACGGTATAAGAGGGCTAGCGCTGCGCATGCCAGGGTGTAAGGGGGACAGACACCCCTACTGAAAGGGGGACAGACCCCCCTGACACAGACCCAGCAGGTCTGACAGCTCCTCACATCACGGACCTAGGCCGGACGGCTGGATAAGAGACTCCTCCTGCTCCTCCTCCTCCTACGCCACATCCCCGCTCATCACCCGCCTCCGCCACCACCACCGACGTCCCGCCGGCGCTTGGGTGGCCTGCGCAGCGCAGTCGGCCATGGTGAGCCGTCCTCGACACCATGTCGCCGCATGTCGCCGCATGTCACCCTCCTGTCGGCCCCCCTCTTCAAAGTCAGGGTCAGAGAGTCAGGGTCAGAGTCAGAGAGTCAGGGTCAGAGTCAGAGTCAGAGAGTCAGAGTCAGAGTCAGAGAGTCAGAGTCGGAGAGTCAGGGTCAGAGTCAGGGTCAGGGTCAGAGTCAGGGTCAGAGTCAGAGAGTCAGAGTCAGAGAGTCAGGGTCAGAGAGTCAGAGTCAGAGAGTCAGGGTCAGAGAGTCAGAGAGTCAGAGAGTCAGGGTCAGAGAGTCAGGGTCAGAGAGTCAGAGTCAGAGAGTCAGGGTCAGAGAGTCAGAGAGTCAGGGTCAGATGACTCGTTGGGGTTCCGTGTTGATGCGCGATGTACCGTCGCCCCCTCGCCGTTCTGCGGGCAATCGCAGACCACAGCGTCTGCCCACCCTGCCTACCGCGTAGGGTCACGTCAAAACTTGGATAGGAACTGTCTCGTGCTGTCGTGCATCGTCCATCTCGTCTCTCACACACCTGGTTACTTCAGAAAGTACAATCTACACCACGCATGCCGTATTGCCCCTGCGGCTACAGGCTTAACGCTAGCCGGCCACCAGGCGGCAGCGGGTGATGCACTGCCCCCAAGTAGAGCGCCATCCTGGCTCAGAACAAACACCAGGATTGACAATCATGTGACAATACCCGTGCGTGGCGTGCGTGCGTGCATGCGTGCCGAATGCCCGTCTGCGTAAGATTCTGCAATGCCGACTCGTGTAAACGCACTCACACTCACATCTACACACGCACACACAGCCTTCCTGCAAGTGTTCTCATTATTTTTCCTCTTCCACGCATGCCTGCCAGCTGCCTCCATGCACACACACCCCTTACCCCACCCACTGGCTACTGCACCGCCCAACACCCGATGTTCCACCACTCCAGCTCCTGCCCATCCCGCACCTCACCGCCCTCCTCCCCGCCCCATCCCTCCTCGCCGCCCCCGCTGCCCCCGCCTCCACCACCCGCGCCCCAGCTGCTGCTGCTGCCGCCCGCCGACGCCCCGCAGTCGCGGCTGCCGTGCCGGGTGGCGCCGCCTCGCGCCGCCTCCGCGCCGCCCTCGCCGCCGGCACGCGGGCCGCCGCGGCGGCCGCCACGCAGCGAGCTTGGCGGCTCCACCTGCGGAGCGTCACGTAGCGAAGCGTGTATTACAGTGTCGCGCTTAGGCTGGTCAGAAACCCACAGCACGAATTCATAGGAGCAACGCACGCACATCCCCACTCGCCCCCACCTGCGCCACGTGCATGAGGGGTGTGGGCACGGTCCATACCACGTCGTACTCGGTGATGCGCACCACCACCAGCGGCATAGCGGCCTGCAGGGGGAGGGGTAGGGGAGAGCAGGGGGAAGGGAGACGGGGGTAAATTGCGTTCGTGTGTAGGTGTGTTTGTCTGTGCGCGTAGTGGGCAGCAGGTATGTGTCAGTGCCAGGGGCAAGCACGGGGCCCCAAGGCCTCACAGAGAGGTGCCACCCGCCACACCCTCACGCCCTCACTGACGCTCATCACCCCATCCACTCCCCCCGCCCCGCACTCCCCACCCTGTCACTCCACGCGCACCTACCTGCAGCATCTGCTGCCACTGCAGCAGCTGCTTGATGGGCATGGCCCAGTTGGGCAGCCACAGCGTGCGCAGCCCCGCCAGCCCGCCGGGCGGCAGCGACATGAGCGCGTCAAGCAGGCACAGGTCGCGCTGGCTGGGCGCCTCCTGTTGTGTAGGTTTGTGTGTGTGTGTGTGTGTAGGGTGGGGAGTGGGAGGGAGGAGTGTGCGTGTGGGAGGAGAGTCGAAGCAAAAGGCCGCCGCCTCAATGCGCCGCCGCCCTCACCACCAGCATCCCCGCCTCAGCCCCCTGACACCCCACACTCGACCCTACGGCGCCCCCGTCAACCCCTGAACCCTCCCTCCCCTCATCTCTCTCTCTCTCTCTCTCTCTCTCTCTCTCTCTCTCTCTCTCTCTCTCTCTCTCTCTCTCTCTCTCTCTCTCTCTCTCACCGCGCCCGGCTGCCGCGGCGGCTGCTGCGGCTCCAGCATGAGGTGCCTCAGCCGCGACATGGGCGCCAGGGCCGGCACGTCGGAGCAGCGCAGCCCGCCCAGGCCCAGCGTGCGCAGGCCCTGAAGGGGGGGCAGGAGGTGGGGGAAGCGGGGGAGTTTAGGTAGGAGCGTGGGGAGCGTGGAGGTCGGGTTGGCAGGCATAATATTTGATTTGCTTCTCTGGGATGGTATACACGCCCCCCCCCACACACACCCACACACCTTGAGCTTCAGCACCGCCGCCAGCAGCGCCTCCCGCTGCCGGTCCTCGCGGCGGCGGCGGCGGCGGCGGCGGCGGCGGGCGGCTGTTCGGCCCCCGGCTCGGCCGCGTCGGCGGTGGTGAGCGAGGGGCAGCGCACCACTAGCACCTGCAGCCGCGGCGTCTGGGCCAGCACCTGTGGGGGCATGGTGGGGGCAATGGTGGTGGTGGTGGTGGTGGTGGTGGTGGTGGTGGTGGTGGTGGTGGTGGTGGTGGTGGTGGTGGTGGTGGGGGCAATGGTGGTGGTGGTGGTGGTGGTGGTGGTGGTGGTGGCAATGGTGGTGGGGGCAATGGTGGTGGGGGCAATGGTGGTGGTGGTGGTGGTGGTGGTGGTGGTGGTGGTGGTGGTTGGTGGTGGTGGTGGTGCTGTCCGAAGGGTGCAGTAGCTCCCATGCAAAACGGCGTGCGGAAGTCCAATCCCGTCGTGCCCTGTCCCCGCTTGCCCCCCTCCCCCGCCCGCCCGGCCACCCTTGCCCCCCCCCCTGCCACCCTCACACCCACCCACCCTTACCTCGGGCAGCTCGCAGTGGGTGTGGATGCAGTCGCTCAGCCACAGGTGCTTCAGCCCGGGCGGCGGCCGGGACCTCAGCAGCTCGCACCGCACCAGCAGCAGGCTGTGGAAGAGAGTGTGTGTAAATGGTTACCTTCTAAAATGCATGCACGCACGTCCACTGATAGGCGGACTAGGCGGCACCAGCTCGCGATGCAAAGGCCTTGACAGCCCTCCGCACACCCAGCCCACCACCCACACCCCCCCACACACACACACACCTGGTGAGGCCCCGCGGCAGGTCGTCCCACCGCAGGCAGTAGGCCCGGCCCGGCCGCGTCATGCCCACCTCCCTCAGCTTGCCAAACACACACGGCCAGTGCGTCAGGCTGAGCGAGCGCAGGTTCGGCCAGGCCCACACCGGCAGCGGCGGCAGCGGCGGCCGAGCGCTCGCCGCCGCCGGGTTGGTGGCGGTGCTGGCGCCGGCGGCGCCAGCGGCGCCGCCGTTGTCCTCGGCCGCCGCCGCTGCCGCGGGTGCGGGTGGGGGTGCGGGTGCGGCGGGTGGTGGGGGTGCGGGTGCGGCGGGTGCGGCGGCGGCGGCGGCAGCTGCGAATTCATGAAACCCAAGGGCGGCAGCAAGGGCGGCGGACGCAGCCCCTACCACGGGCGCAGCGCCGGCCCCTCCTCCTCCTCCCGCTGCGGCCTGCTGGGGCTGCTGCTGCTGCTGCTGCTGCTGCTCACCCGACGCTGCCTGCACGGCGGCGAGCAGGTGTTGCGCCGCCAGCGCAGGAGACATCACCGCTGCCGGCGCCGCCGCCGCCGCCGCTGACGCTGACGCCGCCGCCGCCGGCGGTCCCTGCCATAGCCAGGGCTGCGGCGCGGCCGCCGCCGCAGCGGCAGAGGACGTAGACGGGTCGGCGGCGGCGGCGCCGCCGCTGCCGCCGTCGGCACTGGCGCTTGCGGACCTTGACGCGCTGCCGCCTGAGGCGCTGCTGCTGCGGTTGACGTCCTCAACTTGCTTAGCATTGCTGTTGCTGTTATCATTGTTGTTGGTGGTGTCGTCATTTGTTTGGGCGTCCTTCGTGTTGCTATTCCCCTTGCTGCGGCCGCCGTCGCTGCTCTTGGCAGCGGCCTTCTTCGTCTTCCTCTTCGCTGGCGCGCCCCGCCCCTTCTTGGCACCGCCGCCTACCGCCGACTTCGCCGCCGCCGCCGCCGCCGATGTTGACGTGCCTGCTCCCTCTCCCTCTCCCTCGCCCTCCTGCCTCGGTCGCCCCACCACCTCCTCCCCATCCTCCTCCATGTCGCTTCCGCCGCCAGCGGCGCCGCCGGCCGCACCGGCTGCGCCGCCGCCGCCGCCGCCGCCCGCCCCCAGGTGCAGGTCCGCCTGCGCCTGCCCCTCCGACAGCTCCGGGTGTGGCTGCGTCTGCGTCTGGGTGTGCGCCTGCGTCTGTGTCTGTGCATCAGCACGCGTGGGACCAACACCACCGCCGCCGGCAGCACCGTTCAGGTGCGCCCCGCTGTGCGGCGGCGGCTGCGCCGCCGCCGACGGGCCGGCGCCGGCGGCACCAGAGCCGCCACCGCCACCGCCTGCGCCTGCGGCCGAGGGCCCGGCGGCGGCGCCACCTGAAGGCCCGGCGGCGCCGCCGGCGGCCCAGGGCGGCCGCTGTGGGTACTCACCCAGTGCCTCCACGGATGGCTCCACCTGCGCACGAATGAGAGAGTGTGTGTGGGTGCGTGTGTGCGTGCTTGAGAACAGAAGACTTGGGCGAGTTACGTGTGTGTTAGATAAACGCAAAGGATAGGGTCGACACTGTGTGCATGCAGACGTGTGTGTGTGTTTGTGTGTGTGTGTGTGTGTGTGTGTGTGTGTGTGTGTGCGTGTTAAGGAGAAGAACACTGTGTGTGTGTTTGACTGCCGTCGCCGGCAGTTTTGCCGCGGCGAGCGGCAGCGGCGACGCCGACGGCGACAGTGAAGGCTGTGATGAAGTTGTGCCACCAGGGTCTGCGGGCCGTGGGCCGCCTGGGCTGGTCGGGAGAGCCCTGGTGGCACAACTTCATCACAGCAGTCACTGTCGCCGTCGGTGTCGCCGCTGCCGCTAGCCGCGGCGAAGCTGCCGGCGTGACGGCGCAGGCGCTGCGGACGTCCAGAGGCTAGAGGCTGCGCGGCTGTAACAGAGCGCGCCCTTTGCAGGAGGAGCCGCCGCAGATGCCGGCATGTGGATCGGCGCGTAGTAGTCGATTGAGTGCACAACCCCCACGCATCCGCCGGCGCCCCCAGCAGCTGCCGCATTCCCCACTCCGCACCCCCACCCACATGCACGCACCTGCAGCAGGTTCCAGGTGCTGAGGTGCAGCGACTCCAGTGCGGTGAGGTGCGTCAGCGCCGACACCAGGCTGCGTGGATAAGAGGTGGGCGTGGGGCGTGGGCGGGGGCGTGAGTGCGGAGTGAGATTGGGCGGAGGTGAGGCAGAGGACAGGCTTTTCCTGATCTGCTCGTAAGTCAACATCTACAAATATACGCACACACCGGGTATCGCTCCTGGTCTTCTGGTCTCAAACAAACACGCACTCTCACCTGCCGTCCACGAAGGCGGGCGCGGTGTCGCTGGGGCTGTCCAGTTGCAGCAGCAGCCGCCGCAGCCCCGTCAGCCGGGCCAGCGCCCCGAGCTGGGGCATGGCGAACTTGCTCTTGGCCGGCTCCGCCGCCGCCGCCGCCGCCTCCGCATCGCCCGCCGCCGCGTCGCCGGCCGCCGAGGGCAGGTAGCGCACCACGTCGCCCGAGGGCAGACCGCGCGGCAGCTGCAGCCTGTGTTTGTGTTTTTATGTTCGTGTGTGTTTGAAGTTGAAGACAGCAGTCTTGAGCGATGCAACAAGAGAAAATATAATATATAAACAAGCGGTCCTCCTCAAACCGCACCCACAGGGCCACGCACGCACGCACGGCGCACTCACGAGGTCAGGGTGGACAAAGCGCCCAGCGCCGCCACCAGGTCCGGCGACAGCTCCGCCGTCTCCAGCCGCAACGACCGCAGCGGCGGCACCCACGGCGCCGCCGGCGCAGCCGGCGCAGCCGCCGCCGCCGCCGCCGTCGGGGTGCCATTGCGCGTGCCGGGCGTCCCGCCGCCGGCGCCGCCGCGCCGCGGCGTGCTCGGGCTAGCGGCGCCGGCGGTGCCGCCACGGTACGGCGACGCCGGCGGCGTGCCTCTCCCCACCCCCGCTGCCCCTGCCCCTACCCCCGCGCCGGCTCCGCCCTCCTGCTCGCCCGCCGCCGCCGCAGGCGGCGGCCCGCCACCACCACCGCCTCCTGCTGACGGCGGCTGTGGCGGCGGCGGCGGCGGTCCGGTCATCATGTCGCGGAACGCGCCGCACAGCGCCTCCTCCTCCTCTGAGCTGGTGACGCGCACGGACAGGGTATGCAAGCGCGGCAGCAGCGGCAGCGCGCGCGCCACCATGGCCTGGCAGCCGGGGCTGAGGCTGAGGGACAGGCAGCGCAGCGGGCTGCGGGACAGGCCTGTGTGGGTGGGTGGGCGCGGAAGTGGTTGTGTGAGTGCGCGTGCGTGTGTGTGTGTGAGTGCGTGCGGTGTTTGAGGTGGGCGCAGGCTATGAGAGTCTCACACGCCCCCGACTACCGCACATGGCGGCACGACTGCCGTACATCACACCATAAGTAATAATACAACACCACCAAAACTTTCCCGCCCCCACCACAAACGCACCCGGCGCGCGCGTCTTGAGCTCCCGCAGCAGCACCTCCCGCTCCGGCGGCGGTAGGTGCGGCGCCAGGGGCGCGTTCCAGGCGTGGTCGGGGCACACGTGCAGCAGCTCCAGGCGGCACAGGGCGGGCATGCAAAGCAGGTCCAGCGGCGAGGCGAGGCGGGGCGGGCGTCGCACACCAGGTGCAGCGTCTGTGGTGGGGAGTGGGGGTTGGGGAGATGGGAGATGGGGGTTGGGGAGATGGGAGATGGGAGATGGGGGATGGGGGATGGGGGATGGGAGATGGGAGATGGGAGGCGCCTGGTCGTATTAGCAGCTGTGTGCGGTTTCCGTTGCGGTTACTTTTGTGCGGGCGCGCGAGGGCAAGGGCAGCGGCGGCCAGGCTTACTTTACTTACTTGCGCCCAGAGCGCGTTCACCGCTAGTGTCAATATGAAGCTAGCCGATGTGTCCTGTGCTCAAGCCGCCATTGTCCATGGCCTGCCAGGTAGGGGGGCGGGGAGCGGGGGCAGAGAGGGGAAGGCGGGGGCCGCAGGCTCTGATCCCCATTCCCCAATCGGCGTGCATTGTTGCAGGGTGGCTACGCCGTGGCCCACCGACCCCGCACGGACTCCAAGCCTTGCTTTGGGCCAGGGCACATGATGGCAGGCAGGTGCCGCATGGGCACACGCAGCCGCATCATGCGCCCCACTGCGCACAGAGCGAGGCGGCAGCGTGGTTTGGCGAGGCGGCAAGCAGGTCGCTTCGGGTGGGGCAGGGCATGGTCGGTAGCGGTTTTTCCGAATTTCCATTACTGTTCCTCGCGTAGTGACTGTGTTTATCCCTTTACACCCGCTCCTCTACATACAAGCGAGATGATAATAAAGGAGGCATGACTGCGAAGCCGGCTCCCGGGCGCACACTCAGGACTTGGCTGTATCGCTGCAACGCTGTTCGGTGCCTAGGCACTAGTCTTGTACGTCAAGTGGCTTAAATATAATTGTAACATGCTCGGGTAGGCGCGGAAAGCAAAGTTGCAGCTTAAGGCTCGCGACACCGTACCGCATTGCTATCAACTCACAGGGAAACCAAGGAGCGCCAGAGCCTCTGTACCTGCTTCTGCAACCAATGCAGAAAGACGGAAAAGAAGCTCTCGCATCGCTGGAGCAAGTAAGGCTTCGGGAGCGCACGCCGTCATGGCGCTGGGGTGGCCAGCGGCCGGCTGCCAGACTTGATGAGCGTGATGGGCTGGCTGGTCGCGGCGTCAGGGGGGTTGGGCTCGGCTCTAAGGCGCGTGCGGTTGCCAATGCCACCTCCCGCAGGATCGGCTGTGGGAGGCGCCTGGTCGTATTAGCGGCTGTGTGCGGTTTCCGTTGCGGTTACTTTTGTGCGGGCGCGCGAGGGCAAGGGCAGCGGCGGCCAGGCTTTAATTACTTGCGCCCAGAGCGCGTTCACCGCTAGTGTCAATATTGAGCTAATGTCAATATGGAGCTCCCCATTCCCCAATCGGCGTGCATTGTTGCAGGGTGGCCCACCGACCCCACACGGACTCCATCATGTGTTTGGGGCTGGGGAGGGGGTAAGGAGGGGTAAGGAGGCTTCTCAGCAGCCAAGGAGGCAAGAGGCTGCCATAGGGCACCAAGCGATTTAGGCCTTATTGTTAGTTACCTATTGATTGCGTTGCGAGACAGAGGACGTTTTGGAGTCAGTTCGCACTGCGTTTCGGACACATACTTCGGACCAGGTTCGGACAGTGGCCGTTCCCCAAGTGGAAGGCGATGATGGCCGTGCGCTGCTGCTGCTGCAGCAGGTGCGGCAGTAGCCGCAGTAACTGGATGTTTGCGCCAATGAGGCGTCCAGGCCCAGATAGAGCCAGAGGGCCTGCCAGCCCTTGCCCACGGCAGGTAGGGGGGCAGGGAGCGCTGCCTCCACCTGCTGCCCGGGTGCGCCGATGACTGATGGGGAGAGGGCTGGCTTGCGGCCCGTCGCCCGTCGCTGCTTCATGTGTGTGGGTGCCGCGCAGGCCTTGTATCTCAGGCCTGGTGGCTACTACAAGCTTATAAGCTTTAGACCCGTGCCGGCGATAATCCAGCTCAGGGCTTAGTAGGACTCGGTCAGCACAACGCACGCGTGTCTGACTCCCACACGCCCGCATACACGCGAGTCAAGGGCCCCCTTGCCACCAAGTCCGAGCATTTTGTAGCCCTCTAACGCACTGCAGACGTCCCCGATGCCCGACATTCCTCGGGCTAGGCGCGGGGTGGGAGCGACCTCGGGGCTCCTCGGCATTCAGCAGGGGCGACAGGCATGGCTCCAAAAGTTGTCACAAACTGGCGCTTTAGTTCCCCTCATTGCTTGCCGCCAACGTAGCGTGCTGGATATGCCCCAGAAACGCGGGCGTTTGCGACTATCCTCGCGATGTTGCGAAAGTCAAACGTGCGAAGGCACTTCTCGCTCCGCCCGAATTTTCCCTGCCGCCTATTTACATGCAATATGCAATAATAAATAATAATACGTGGCAGTCGTACTTTGCGCCAGTATGATACTTTTTGCCGACGCAGCCAGGCAGAACCGACCGTCAGCGACCGGTAGTGAGATTTCCGCTTGCTCGCTACGGCTTTGCCAGCGCTATCGCTTACACGCCCTATTAGATATATAAAGCATTCACGTTGCGATGCTGCTTTTCGCGATGGGCGTGTTCAGCATGATTGCGGGGCTCCTCCGTGCCAGTGAGAAACCTGGGCTTTCCCACGGATCCAGGTCCCATCCCACGGCGAGCCCGCGTTTACAGCTATCGCGCACAACGGCATAGGTGGCCCCCCAACACAGGACATATATATATATATATGTATGTACGCATGCACCGCGGGGCAGGCCCTGGTGCGGTCGAATTCATCACTTTCACTAGGCATGTCAAGCCATGTCTGCACACCACATGCCCAGACCGTTGTCCCTGGCCCACATGACGTGGAAGGGCCACAGCTGTCATAAAAGCAAGCTCGCCCAGCCCCGGCCCACCACATTGGGAAACATGTGTGACAAAACTCCCGACAAGGGCTGGCCTGCAGCTTCTTCGTGCCAAAACCAGAGCAGCTATATATGCTGCTCAAGACAGCACACTGAAAGGGAGCACAGAGCAGAAGCTGGCTTGAAGGCAAACCCTATACAGGCCTTCTTATGCATCATGGTGAGGTGCTATGGAAAGCGGCGATAAAAAGCATTAGTTAGACACAAGAGCCGGGCCCTTGTGTGTGGTGGGTCCAGTGCGCCAAACCCTACCACGCCCAAACTCGCACCTGCTCGCACGGACTTGGTGAAACCAACCCGGGCTCACCCGTGGCCGGGGCGGTGTCCAAAACATGCACCAACTAGAGAGCCAAAATACACAGCGTAGGACATCTCGGACTAGAAATTAAACCGCACCTACCCCCCACAATGTGTATGCGGTGTTAAAAGTCTAGTCCGAGATGTCCTACGCTGCCGTACGGCCGTTCCCGTGCGGGGGGTCTAAACGATGCCTGGGCAGCACCCCCGACACAAAAATGGGCCCCGAACGTTGCCCCCGCTACGCAGTTGCACCCATACACCTTACAACATGAAAGTTACCAAGTTTGGGCTTGGCTCGACCTCGCTAGCGTGCAGAACTCGTGGCTTTCGTGGTGCTAGCCAGCTGGTCAGTGTCGGCACGGTCAAGCCAAATCGCACATTTGCCCACATAAACTAGTTTGGTATACTATATATACATCTAATATGACATTGCGCATGGTCTAGAGCTTCCCAGCGAGGTTCTGTCGAACAGCATTTCGCGAGCTCGGACCCCAAGAAAGCGCCTGTTAAGTCCCAAAGACCGATGCCGTATCATTCTCAAGTCACAGGGAGCGGATATAAATGCTGCGCGCTGGCCAAATATGCTCTTCCTGCTGCAAGGTCGGGAAATGTCGCGGCATTTGGCAGTCGCGACAAGCCGAACTACCGGGAAAGAGTGCAAAACGACTTGCAACAGCATACTTATAACATTCTTAGGCATTTGGGAGCGATTGGGCTTTGGACACCGCCGGGCGTATGGGCACGACACGGGTGAGCCCGGGTTGGGTGAAACCGCATACATGGTGCACGGTGGGCATGCTTTTGTGTTATAACTACAACAAGAACCGCACACGATAAGCAATGCACAACTTGCAGGCTACATTTGAGTAGCCCACACTTAAAAATCCTCGCCGTTCATTCACTGCCCTGCATGTACGACGCCCCTGGCAGGCATGTGTGCCCGCTTTGCAGACTCATGTGCCCTCCCCCCTTGCTCTTGACACTCCCGTTGTTCCAGCTTGCACGTATTTCGGCCTGCTAGCTTTCGTTACTGCATGCTAGCTTCATGCAGTAACCCTGCTCGGGTAGTTTCCATGAGTGCCAAAACAATACAAACACATTACTTAAAGATGCAATAGGCGTTGCAGGTTTCCAGTACCAGTAGCGCTTCCACAAGTTCTAGCCTGTACTGCACGCAGCTGGCGCGATGCTTATATGTCCTTTCTTCCGGCGCATGCGCCTGCGGACCCGCTCTCACACGTATTCCTGGTCACGCACCTCTCTGTCCCTCCCAATGCTCTCGACCGCTCGCCCTCTCGCACGCCTACATCACGAAGCCCTGCGCCGCGTGCACGGGCACGCCAACCGCGGGCGGGCCCGCCTCCTGCTTGGCGCCCTTGGCACGCGCCTCGATCCACGCCGCCAGCAGCTTGGAGCGGTGCGCGTGCAGCTGCGCGCGCCGGGATGCCAGGGCGGCCTCCAGGTTGCTGCGGGGCGGTTGGTGGTGGTGGTGGTGGTGGTGGGGTTGTGGTTACCAGCCCAAACTAAACCAAACCCAGCGGGGGGGGGGGGTGAAGGGCTATGTGGACTCAAGTAGCCGCAAGCCAGCAGGCCTGTTTCTGCTGCCTCTTTATCTCAAGTCCTCTTTCTTGTCCCGTAATCGTATGCCTCATGGCCGTGCCAGCAAGCGAAGCCATGCCCCCCCCCCCCGCTTTGCCGCGCCCCGCTATGCTCCGCTGCGCGCCGCCCCCGCCCCCGGCCCCGCCCAGCCCCGCCCCCCAGCCACCGAGTGCCAGCGGTCCCTCACGACTCACGTCAGGTCCTGGTCGATGCGCCCCTTGAGCCAGCCCTCCAGCCAGCGGCAGCCGTAGGTGACGTCGCCTAGCGCATCGCGCACCTCGTGCAGGATGCCCGCGATCTGCTGCGCCACGCGCATGTCCGAGATGCTGTGAGCAATGGAGCGAGAGGGCGGAAAGGAGGTGAATGGTGGGGTGCGGAAAGGACAGGAGGACTTACTGTTGGGGCAGGGTAGGTGTGGCAAGGAGCACGTGGGCGTCTGCAGCTGGTTATGCATGAGCTCAAGTTGCGACGCCAGGGATTTGACTTGTTTATGGGTGGCCGCTCCGTGTGCCAGGCCGTTCCCCGCACTGTGGCGCCCGCCCAATCGATTAAGCCTGGCAAAGGAGAAAACCACTACACCTAAGTAAGGCAGCGCGGTACTCACATGTTGTCAAAGACCACGTCCATCATGCCGAAGCCCATCGAGCAGCGCTGGAGCTGCGCGACAGGAGCGAGCAAGCAAGGGGCGACGGCAGCGTGCGGAAGCAAGCAGGTGTTTTGTTTTTAGGGCGCTTGCTCTTCTGTGTGGACTGGCATGCGCTGCCATGCTGTATGCCTCAAGGCCTCCCGTCACCGCCGACTGTCCGTGTGCAAGCCGCCGCTGCCACGACATGCAAATGGACGTGCACCCGCACCGGCACCGGCACCCGCATCCGCAGGCAGCAGGCGCTGCCCTGTGTGTCCCTCCCTCACCTTCTTCACGTCCACGCGCGGCATGTCGGGGATCATCTTGCGCCCCTTGATGGCCAGGTCACCCGCCTGGTGGCACAGCTGCGGTGGAGGGGAGGAGGCAGGGAGGGGGATGCACACATAGGGCGGCAGGAGGACATGTTGGGGGCGGGCCGCGGAAGCAACCGCGGAGGCCCCCGATACATGCAGGAGGGACGGGAAGGAGGGGAAAGCAGGTGCCGTGTGTCCCGCCAAGCAAGGCCGCCCCTGCACTGTTCCCCTGGTTGCTGACTTGAGCTCTCACCTGGATGCCTTGCTGCATCTGTGCGCGCTTCATCATGTCGATCTGCGGATGAGCAGCAAGTCAGCGAGAGCGCACATGGTCAGATGAGCAAATACTGTGTATCCAAGCGAGCAAGGTAAGGGCGCACCATCCTTGTTGATCATTGAACGGCCGGCCATGCAGCCGCCACATTCACACAGACAATAAACGCCCAATCCTGGTACGTACACACACACACACACACACACACACACACACGCACACACACACACACACACACACACACACACACGCACACACACACACACGCACGCACACACGCACGACGCATGCACTCTCAGCCACAGGCATGGAGAATGCAAGCCCATCCGTGCGTTCATGCAGCCGCTCGCACCATCACGTTACCCATGCCCGGGTTGAACATGCCCGGCTGGAAGACGTTGGCGACCATGTCCGCGCGCGCCAGAGCTGTGTTGGGTCATGGCAGGGTGTGAGAGAGGACAAATAGAGGTCGTCCAGAGACTGGAGCAGGCAGGCAGGTAGCGGTAGGAAGCAGGGTGCGGCCCAATGCCCCCAGGACTAAGGACTCAAGGACAGGTGGATTGCTGGACTCAGTGAAGAGCCGAGTGTCGGGTGGATAAACCCATGGTCGAATGTGTTGATTGTGCGCCATCTTGTTTTGTACAAGCACGGCTGCCGAGCCCTGTTCCACCCTTGAGCAGAAATGAAACCCAGCGCCCGTTCTCGACTGCTCGCCTTCCATTCCCTCTCCCCGCGCTCCAATAACCTCTTGGTCTTTCCAGCACCTGACCACCCGGCCGCCTACACCAGCCATCTACATCGCCCCGCCCCGCCCCGACCCGCCCCGCCCCATTCCATACATATCCACCCCGTTATGCCCCGCCCCGTCCTGATCCACCTCACCCCCACCCCCACCCCTGCCCCCGCCCCCGCCCTCGCCCCGCCGCAGTCCCCTCCGCCCCTCAGCCGCCCCCCACCCGCCCCACCTGCGGCGCTCTCCAGCAGCTGGTTGGCCTGCTCCAGGGCCTCCTTGGAGGCGCGGAACAGCTCGTAGGCCTGAGGGTAGCGGCAGGGGAGGGGGGGTTGTGGTTACCAGCCCGAACTAAACCAAACCCAAGGCATAAGAGCGAGGGGTTGGCGGCGGGTACATGCAGGCAGGTGGTCAGCAGGTAGGTGGAGCAGGTGGTCCAGCAGGCAACCAGGTGGGGCAGGCAGCCGAGCCGAGGCGGGGCTCAGGCGCACACATGACTGGCGAGGGCCACTCAGGGCCGTCCCCTTGGAACGGACAGCAACCGGGTCGCCCACCGACCTGGGAGTACACGGTCTTGAAGCGGCGGACCTCCTGTGCCTTGGGGCCCAAGCTAGCCACCTCGTTCTGCGGCGGCGGGTGGGGGCGACAGGGGCGGCAGCTTGAGAGCGCAGCATGGCGTGTTTGGTGTTACACATGACTGGCAGCGGGCACAGGTAGGAGGTTCCGTTACAGAAGCTCATGATGCCACGCCGCATGAGCTCAAACAGGCCCTTGGGAACAAATTCACCTCCAACCCGCCCCGCCCCGGCCCTGGCCCAGCACCGCTCCGAACCGCGCCACGTCACATCACCCCGCCCTACCCCACGCCCTAAGAACACCAGACCAACGCAGCCCAGCACCCACCCAACCCCACCCAACCTCGCCCCTCCGCCCATCGCACCTCCAGCGTGTTCTCGGTGTCGTCGCCCACCATGCCGCCAGCAAAGGCGCTCTGCAGCACCGCCGACGCGTACTCGCGCGCCGCGTCCAGCTCGCGGCAGTCGGTCTGTTCACGAGTCGAAGGTGCGTGTGCGTGTGGGTCCGTGTGGTCACAAGAAAGGGGCGTGGCGATGGCGGACAATGGCCACATATGAGGTGCAGAGAGCAGGTTTCATGGCTTGGCATGCTTGTCGTGGTCCGACCTCTGTGCACTTCACCCCGGCCTTGCGCGCGTTCCGCGCGCCGCCCGTCCAAGCATTCGCCAGCACCGATGCCCCCGCCCTCCAACTCGAACTACCCCCCTTCCAACTCGCTCTGTGTCTATGCCTTCTCGCCTGAAGTTAAGCTGCATGGCACCCCGTCGCTCAAAAGCCCCGCGCCCGCGCGCCCTATCTACCTCCAGCTCCGCCACCTCCTTCTTGGCCGCCGCCTCCTGGGTGCACAGCTGCTCCAGCTCAATGCCCGCGGCGCGGACCTTGGCGGAGGCGGAGTTCAGCTTCTCCCTGCGGTGCGCGCGCAGCGGTAGGTGGTGTGTGGGAAGCACACGGGCGAGGTGCGGTAGTAAGCATGTGTGATTGCGCGCTCACAACAATGCCCGTGCCTCTGGTGTTGCACCGGAATGAACGCCACCCAACACGGCTCGGCTTGCAGCGACACAACCCACAGCAGTGGGTCCAATGTTGCATTCAGGACGCGGCCGCTCAAGCCCTGAAGCCGCGCATGCCACATGGCCACCTGGCTGTGGTGTACCTATGTGCCATGACCAAAAGCACGTGACCCCACCCTACGCTCCCCACGTACCGCCGTACCACGCGGCCCTCACTCACTTGTAACGGTCCATCTTCTCGTCTCGCTTGCCCGAGCCCAGCAGGTACTTGCCAGGGTACCACTTGCCGTCCTCCAGCTGCAAGCGTGCATGCATCCGGGCAGTACAGTACAGCATAGTGCAGTACAGTACAGTACAGTATCGAATTGGCTTTCGTACGTGAGGTTATTCCTTGTTTGGGGGGCGGCCAACACGCCACGCATGCACGAGGTTGGGGCAGCAGGGCGGGCCTTGCCGCGCTGACCTGACACCGGCCCCCTGCTGGCCCCCAGCGAGCACGCACCTCATTGACCTTCTTTGACTGCTCCGCCTCCTCCGCCCGCAGCTGCTCGAACTTTGTCTTCTGTGAACCACAGCGCAGGCATGCATGAAAGCTTCTTAGTGATTATGCATATAGCACTCCCGACCGACCGCATCACTTCAACCCACCCACCCATCTCCCCTCCTCGGCGCCTGTCTCCATACCGCACTTCAGCGCACTTCCACCACCCGCTGGTTCCCTTCGCATCGGCCATCCCGAGGAATCATGGCTTCTCCAACCAGGGCTATTGCCTTCAACCCTGCCTCGCTCTGTCCATTCCGCCTCTGCCCCTGCGTCTCCTGCCCATGCCTTTCCTAGTCGCCCCATCCGTGAAGCTCGCCACCTGCCTTTCCTATGCATCTATGGCTGCCGTCCCAACCCTCAGTTGCCACTCCCACCCCTGTCTGTCCGGGCCCGGACGCCCCAAACCTTGTATTACCCCACTTCAGCCACTCTCCATCCTGACTTTCCCCACGCTGGCCTCCCCTGAACTATTCTCTCACACCTTAACCCGTTTACCCCTGCACTGGATTGTCCACTCCTGTATGTACGTCTCCTGTCCTCGACCCTATCCTAATCCCTGCCTCTGCATCTCCCGCTTGCGGTTTCCCCATCCGCCCTGCCTCTCCAACAGCCCCTGCCTCTGCCACCCGCATATGCCCCTACCACTTCTGCCTATGCCTCTTCGTTCTGTCTAGCCAAATTTCCATGATTGACTGGGGACGTGGAACGATCTACACCCCAACACACACACACACACACACACACACACACACACACACACACACACACACACACACACACACCACTCCGGTGCCGCTACCACCACCCCCACCAGGGATGCATTCCTCAGCAGGCCCGCCCATCGACTCCCCCCAATGGGTACGAGAATATATACCACCACCACTACCACCACCACGCCCCATTCCATCCCACGGTCGCATTCCACCCCACCGCCCCAGCAACCGCCGCACCTGCAGCTGCAAGCGCTTGGACAGCCCCGCCAGCTTCTGGCGGGCCGCCGGCAGCCGCTGCGCCACGCCCTCGCCCTCCAGCTTGCTGATGCTGGCCACGGCGCGCTGGTAGGCCTCCACGCAGGTCGCGTCCAGCTGCAGTCAGTCACTCAGTCCGTCAGTCAGTGCGCAAGTCAGACAGTCAGTCAGACAGGCAGGCAGGAGTACAGGGCCACAGGCGCAAACATGAGCATTGGCGAAGGATGGTGGCACGCACCTGTGCTTTGAGGCTGGATGCGCCCGCCATCACGTGGTAGCTGTAAGCAACTGTTCCTGGTTTGTTTAAAATTTCCCGCATGCATATGACTACCCCGATACACGTGCACCCATGTGCGCTCATGCGTGCGACCTTTCTCCTCACCTTCAGATGGGCCGTTCCAGCCGGAAGCGCGGGCCCAGCAGGCGTACCGCGCGCCGGGGCCGCCACAGCCACTGGCGCAGCCACCGCAGTGGCAGTGGCCACCGCCACGGGAGCTGCGACCGCAACCGCAGGGGCCGCCGCCGCAGGAGCCGCTGCCGCCGCGTAGGGGTTGGCCGCCGCCGCCGGTGCTGCCGCCGTCGCGTAGGGGTTGGCCGCCGCCGCCGGTGCTGCCGCCGTCGCGTAGGGGTTGGCCGCCGCCGCAGGAGCCGCTGCCGCCGCGTAGGGGTTGGCCGCCGCCGCCGGTGCCGCTGCCGCCGCGTAGGGGGTGGCCGCCGCCGCCGGTGCTGCCGCCGCCGCGTAGGGGGTGGCCGCCGCCGCCGCGTAGGGGGTGGCCGCCGCAGCCGGTGCCGCCGCGGCGGCATAGGGGTTGGCCGCCGCGGCGGCATAGGGGGTGGCAGCGACGCGGACGCTGGTAGCGCGCACCATCTCCGCCTGGGCCTGTGCGTCACCGTACAGCTCCGGCTCCTCGCTCACACGCGGCACGGCGTCCAACGTGAAGTCGTTTTCCGCATTGGCGGCGTTGACGGCCGCAGCCATGGTGGAGGCAGCACACGCGGGTGCCACCGCCGCGGCCGTGCCCGGCGCCGGCGCCGGCGCGGCGGCGTCAGAGACGAGCGACTTGATCTTAGCAGCCTGTTGGGGAGTGTCGGTGGGGGAGTAGAGTGAGGGAGTTTGGCGTGGGGATTGCCAGCATGGTGCGTTGGTAGAGATCCTCCGGGAACCTGCAAGGCTTGGAAGCACACACCTGCCCGCAAATTGCAGGTTTGGAAGCCACACCGCACATGTCTTGATGCAGCAGTGGACCCTGCGTGTACACGGCCCTCTGCTGCATTCTCACCTGGGGCTGCGTGATGTTCAGCATGGACTGCAGCTCGCCCTCGGTGAGCAGCAGGACGTCAAGGCCTGTGTGTGTGTGTGGGGGGGGGGGGGGGCGGGGGGGGGGGGGGGTTGCAAGCACGTTGGAAACCAAGGGCGATAGTAGCGTACCGCGTCGATGGCGGCATGATGCAAGTGCAAGAGAGCGCATCTAGACTTGTAATATGCTCTTGCATTCCTAGTTGCGGAATCCTTTGCCAGAGCTTTTGCAACACCCGTTCAACACCTAGGCAGTTGGCGGTGTGAATGCCTTTGCGCGCGAGCAGCTCACCAGCGACGCCATGCTCCTTCACGGTGCCTGTCAGAGCCCCTAAGCCATTTTGTTGCAGAAACTCGCACAGCTGCGGCGTCTGCCACGTTTCAGGCTTGGTGCCAGCCATGTTGCTTCCGCGAGCTGTAGATCACCCTGCGGACGCATAATGGTATGTTTAAGTTGGACGGGTCTGGTTATCTGCATCAAAAGAGGAAGGGATTCTTCGTTGATAACGAAAGCCGACGCAGTGAGTGAGGCCGGGCCTTGCGTCAATAGCAGTAACCAAGCAGCATTTAAATTGTCAGGTTCGCAAAGGATTTGGAGGGCTTCGCGAGGGATGCATACGGCGCACCTCGCAAGTCGGCAGTAAGACCCGGACCAAAAAGGTCTCGCGATGGCTTCCCAGCGAAACTATGATGATAAAGCCCCAACGGTTATACGGTTCTGCAAGCTAATCTAGTTCAAGGCATCACTCCGCATCCATGATCGTAGCTAATGAAGGTGTCGAACCCCGGCGCCATGGGGCCAGCATACGGTCTTCGCCTTCCCGCTCATCGGGTCACACCCACTCGTCTGGCTGCAGTGCCGCTGCTACAGACGCCTGCTCATTTGCCTTGTCGCTCAAAGATTGAATAGGTGTCTGCAACAGTTCCGCAGTTTAGCAGTGTGCGCGCAGTCAAATCTATCTGCCCGAAATGGAATTCAAAAAGTTTAAGCAAATCTTCAATGGCCTATTCATGCTGCTGAAGGTGAGGACGGACTCACGCTCTGTGAACGCGGCCGTGGGCATGCCCTGCTAACCCTCGTCGACTGCGCTGCATTTGCTTTCGTGCAGTGCGGCCTCGCAATTGGCATTATTGTCATTGTGTAAGTGGGCCTTACACCGTCAGTCTGTCAAAAGTCCCGGAAGTTGGCGCTCAGCGTTCCCTCACTCGCTCTGCGTTCACAGGGAGGTGCACCTCTATCACGTATACATCTGGAAAACCGCTAATGGAGTATATTTTAGTAAGTGCCAAGCGGTCGGAAGCGGGAGTCGCATCTTACGCAAAATGCGGCTCATTTTAGCGGTCGGTGCTGCACATGAGAAATCGAATGATATTTTTACATGCAAGCATATCAAGCTCCGCAAATTGTTGACTTGCAACCTTGAACCCCCTTTGACCTGCCCGTCCTTCCTTTGCCGCGCCCCTTGCAGCTGCGTGGGCCAGCTGTGCTATCTCCGGGTGAGCAAGGCTTAGGTTGGGTTTACGCAGAGGTTAGGTCAGGGCGTCACGGCAGAAGGCAGGAGAGAGCTCGGTGTAGGATACGCCAGCAGTAACCCTTCTGAGGTTACTGGCGTGGTCCAGGTTGGTTGGAGCGTCCCCCCGGTGGACTCCAGAGCTTGGTTGCGCTCTGGGCAGGGGAGGCGCGTGATAGCGGCAGCGCGCGGCTATAGTGCCTCACTGTCGCTGGCTGTCCCGAGTACTCGATCACGAGACTCGTCAGGCCGCCTGTTGTTACAGGCCACGCCACACAGGGGGTCCCGGCAAACCGTTAGTCACCACATTGGGGATGGGTTTAAGCTTACCGTACGAACGCTTGATCACCGCGCACCCCCGGAAAAATTTTAATTTTTGACACACCGCGCACCCCAAACATGGTAACTTTTTTGCACCGCGCACCCCCATCAGGGGCAACTTTACACCACCGCGCAGCTCCAACGCTGCGCGGCGGAGCCTGTATCCTTGTGCGAGTCCGCTAGACCTGGCGCAGCTAACCCCCGCCTCTTTCAATTCAGTCTCGAAGCATACCAGTACCGAAGGCAGAAAATGGCGCAAGACACCTAAAACGCGCGTTTTAGAAATTTTTCGACTTGGCACGCCCCATCCGGGTAATTTTGCAGCACCGCGCACCCCTCCCAAGATAATGTTTGCACCACCGCGCACCCCCCCTCGGGGTGCGCGGTACTGCAGCTTTTTTGGCAAAAGAATTAATTACATGCGCGGTGATCCCCCTTAGGTACGGTACTAGAGAACATTGTGTAACTCTGGTTCGGGTATGGCCATGCACAAATTACAGGAGCGCCGCCGGCTCAAACCTGTGCGAGTACACCTATGCGGTGGCTGGCTTTTCGCTCCTCCTGCAAATCGTGGCTGCCTTCTTCCTGGTGAGGGGGGGGTGCGCCATACCTGCTGGTGCGCCATGGCATGTGTCTTCTTGTGTCTTAAGGGACGATTGTGCAGCCGCATGGCATGTCGAAAGCCCTGTGCATGCGCCCTTGTGCTTGCTGCAGTTTGTAGAATGCTGCGGCGGATTCACAAAGTGGATTGAGCTGGCCATCCACGGCGTCCTGGCTGCTTGGTAAGCAAGCGGCGCCTGGCATTTCACATACGCAAGGATTCAGCAGGGAGCAGGAGTGGCGTCCGCGCCAGGAGTCTGCCCTGCTTGCGTGGGTGGGCGCTTGCGCTTTGTGCGAGCGAGCGTGAATACGCCTACCGCAACCCTCTCACGTTCTCTTGCCCGGCAACAGGTGGATTGCCTGCTCCATTGTGATCTCCGACGCCGTGAAAGACACCAACGACAAGGGCTGGTCCCAGGAGAACTGGCGCAACGCCGTGGCCATCATGTCCTGGGTGGCGGGGCTGCTGTCTTGCTTCATCGCCTTCATCTGCCTCATTGACGTGAGTGCTGGCAGGTGGTGGCATGGGAACGGTACAGAGCCCCGGTGACGTAGCTTGGGCAGGGGGCGGGTATCGCGTTGGGCCGCCGCTGCTGTGTGCTAGTGCAGGCTCTGATTGTACCATCTGAAGAGTTTTTGTTTTCGTACTGCCAGGCCTCTGTATCGAAATCCTACGGCGGACGTTTGCTGGGCCCAGGCCGGGCGCGGGCCCACGCCTGAAGCGACATTCGCGCTAAGCGGTGTCAACAAACACATGCCGTACGGCCCTTCAATATTCCCTCCTGTCCATTCTGAAAGCGGCTCCTGCCGCTCTGCATCTGCCCGCCGCCTGATTTGCAGTCGCTCAAGTGCCTGGCTGGCTGCTGCGCGGGCATGAAGAAGAAGCACGAGATGGAGCAGGCCGCCAAGGAGCACCACGACCAGCCTGGACACCAGCAGATGAACCGCGACGAGGCGCAGAAGGCCGTTGCAGTTTAGGCATGCCATTTCCAGTCCGCGGTCTCTCGTCAAGAGCGAGAGCAGGTGGTCGCGCATCTGCCTGCGCGGCTGCACCTGGCTGAAGAGGCGGCGCACCGGGAGGGGTCTAATGGTGGGATAGTAAGCGGCAATTACAGTTATGCGAGGAATGTAATTGATTGAGTGCGAGGAGAAGTGAAAGGGGGGGCCGTGTGTGGATTGGCGGGTATTACGTGCTAGCCCGTATTGACGGTTGGTCCGTTTGGACAAGGTCCTAAGGATCAATCATAGTCTACTCCTATAACTGGGCGGTGAGTTTCGTAATTGATGGCTTGGTGCTCTTCTATGTGCTGTGACATATGACATGGCGCTACACGGCGTCGTCGTCATCCATGGATTGGTTGGCGTCACATTCAAATACCTTGCAAGACGTGTGCGAGCCCTGGCGAGCACCGGCACCCACGTTATCGAGCTCCCATGCTGCATGGGTTGATGTAAGTTCCGTGGATATGAGCATCAGTACCGCCCGCCGCACAAAGTGTGGGCTCTCTATTCATTTGGTCAGCATCTTTTGGCTGGCAGGGATGGAGGTGTCGAACGTGGTAGTCACCGCAGGAACGCAGCGCGCTGGTTGGGGTGGCACGTCTGGTCCACAGCACGGGAGTAGTGGCGGCGCCATGTTTGGCAAATGCTGGGTGTGGCCAGCGCAAGGAGCACCGTAAGTGCATTTGGGGGTCGGCATCAAGTGCCCAAGCGCGGTGTAGCGTGGCCGAAGTTGGACATTCCAGAAATTAATGTCTGGTGGCAGGCAAAAAGATTCAGACAGAAGCCTTGGACGTGAGGGCGCGCACCAGTTGGGACTGAGCAACGTGATGGCAGTCAAACAAGTCAGCAAGCGCTCTGCAACAGCCCCCCGCCATGCTTTGTCCCCTGACTAACTACACAGAGCAAACGCGAACATCAGCCAGCATGCTTCATTAAACACCGTCGCAGCGTCACAACTATATCTACCAGCACACGCACGTCAACACAGGAGGTCGGCTGATCCCTCACTGTCGATCATCCGACTCTGTACGACACATGGCGCCACTCCTGCCTTTTACTGCCTCACGCCCACGCCCGCCTCCCACTCAACCCGCCCCACTACCCCAATGCAGCGATGAGCCATTAGCGCTCCCGTCAGCTGAAGACACCTAACGATTTACAACCTGACTATTGCCGCAGCACCACGATCTCCCCGCGTTGGAGCCTGGAGGGGGCGAACATGGAGCGGGGCAGAAACGGCGAGAGCTGACAAACATTACATGGCTTCGTGCGCATCAGGTGCGTGCCCTTGCAAGCGAAGACAGTCCTCTCCATCCCTTGCCCATACCGTGCCCGCACACCGATCTACCCCTTTCCAATGGGGTTCTCCCCGATGCATTGCCGCAGGGACGTGTCAAACTGTGTCGGCTCACCAGCGCTTGTGCCGTGCGGTGTCCAGGTCTCGTGCCTCCACTGTTAGGAACATGTCCCGGCTGAGGTGGAAGGTGACCTGCGCGGTAACACGGTAGCAGAACGCAAGAGAGCGCCACAACAGCCGCGTCAACATCCGCTATCACTGGCCGGCGCTGCAACTGGATGTACGGTATGCCCAATCATCGGCGCCGTGCACCCTGCAACACATGCGCTGCCCTCTTTCAGTATACTGCCTCCCCACACCTCCAATCTCCTACGACGCGACCGTGTGTGCCCCACCGTACAGGCCCTCCCCAGACACCCCCGACGCCACGACCCGCCCGGCCCCCATTGCGAAGTGGCATTGTGAAGTACCCCCCAGCACGCACCTCGATGCGCGGTACGTCCTTGGGCGCGGGCGGGATGTTGACGATGTCGAACTGCCCCAGCAGGGTGTTGTTGGACGCCACCGGGTCGTCGCCGTACAGGATCAGGATGCAGGCCTGGGGGCGAATGTAAGAGTCAGCGAGATCAAAGCGGATATAAATGAGGATGGACGGTGAGGATGGAGGATGGCGAGGAGCTTGAATGAGTGCGCGGTGTTGCAGGAGGTATGAATGGCACGTGTTTGGTAGCTTATCAAGGGCAGTCCAAATTTCCTTTCTAGGACGCCTTCATCACCTCTTCTTGTAAACCGTCCCCTCCGCGCCTCACCCACCACCTGGGCCAGCCCCAGCTTCAGTCCCCCTCCCCTCCGTTCCATACCCACCTGCTCCTGGTTGTCGTGCACGGTGGTGAACACCTGGCGCGCGGAGCAGGGCGTGTCCAGCGTGCGCGGGATGAGCACGAAGTAGCGGTCCGACACGCCCTTGTGCACGAACTCCACGCCCAGGCTGCGGCGCGGCAGCGGCAGCTCTAGCCCCTCCCGGCTGCGCACGCCCGTCAGGGGCGGCAGCTGCGGGTCCGCCTCCTTTGCCGGATACTCGGCGCTGCGGGCGAATGACGCATGACAGCACGTAAGGACGAGGGGAAATGTTAGGAGCTATTGCAGGCGGTGATGAGGAGCGGTGTAAGAGCTGCGGGCCGCGTCGTTGTTTCGTTGAGAGGGCCCTGCGTGGTAGCCAAGGGGTCGCGGCAAGGCGACATCAAGTGCTCACCGGTATTCTGTGGTGCCACCGAAGGGGAAGGGGTTGAAAGGGTCGTAGTCGGCGGGCGCCAGCAGCGCCAGGCCCTTGGGCATGTAGTCGTTGCGGTAGGTGGTGCCGTCGTTGAGCCACGGCAGCGGCTCTTTGGGCGGGATGGTGCCTGGGGGACAGGATGGCGCCGTGCATGGGGCGCAGGGACAAAGATAAGGGTGAGGGTGGGCTCTGTGCTGCAGTGCAAATGGTCGCTTGGCATGCGGCACAAAGGGCTGCATCACTGCATGTACCCGGACCGGTACGCAGGTCTCCCCCGGACTCCCGCAGTCTCCTGCCCCCGACAGGTGTCAACCTTACCCCTGTGCGCCGCTACCAAACGCTCCCTCCCCCATTGGCCTTTATATGCTCAACCATAACTAGGCGAGAGACAAGGCCAGTCACACGCTTACACGGTTTGTGCGCTTACCCGGCCCCAAGCGCGGCTCCCCCTCCTTGGGAATGTAGTGCGCCCGGTAGGTGGTGTCGTAGATGGAGGGCATGGCCGGCGGCGGCGCAGTGGCGGTGCGCGTGGGCCGGCCCGTCATGCTGCCGGGCTGAGGCGCCATCTCAAACGGCTTGTAGGTGTCCTGATTCGTGGTGTCGCGCTGTGGTAGACGTACATGCAAAATGATAGGGCGAGGAGCGATAGGGTGAGGAGCAAAGATCGCCTTCGCAAACGCAGGGATGTGTACCTGAACACATCAAATATGTGCGCGCTTTTCGCAGCTAGACCCAGACGTTTTTGGGGGGCTGAGCCCCCTGAGCGAACCGATTCAGGGGGGGCGAAGGCCCCCAGGGACACCCCTGTCCGTGCCTGCCTGCCAGCCTGCCTGTGTCCGCCCCTTTTCCCTGACACAGGGGAACACTTGTCGCAGCTATACCCCATGCGAAAATGTAAAAGTCAGCGAGATCAAAGCGGATATATGTGAGGATGGAATGATGGATGGTGGCGAGGAGCTTGGAGTGCGCGCAGTTGCAGGAGCTAGGGACTCTGGGTTCTGGAACGAACTACCCCCTCCCCTGCATGCTCTGTCCGTTCCCGCCCCAGCCCCCTCCCCCTCGCTCACAGCTACTAGAGCCTAGCCAGCTATGCCCGCGCAACTTCTGCCCCATTTCACATCCGACCGCCCCGTTTCACATCCGACCGCCCCATTTCACATCCGACCGCCCGCGCTCAAGCCCACACATGTCCACCCGCCCCCACCGTGATCATGGGCCCTGGCCGGTGCGTGTAGCTGAGCGGCTCCACAGGCCTCGCCGCACGGGGCTTGTTCCAGAACTCGTTGTCGTAGGTGGTGGTTGCGGTGAACGGCACGCCACCCGAGGCCAGCTCCAGCGGCTCGCCGGGCTGCAGCGCGGTCTTGGGCGGGTAGTGCTCACTGCATGGCCATCACGTCAGCGTGGGGTTGAGCGTGGGCGTGCTGGTGAGCGGGCGGGGAGAAGGCGCCACATTGGAACCGCAACTGTGTGTGCACGGCCGTTCATTTCAGGCACATGTGTCCATGTTCCTCTTGCTTTGGTAGCTGCTGCCCCATGGCATCTGTTGTGGCCATGTATTTACTTACATGTACGAGGTGTCGGGCAGGTCCATACCCTTTGGGTCCTTCAGCTTGATCTGTCTCGTCGTTTCGAAGTGCTGTTGCGCTGCTGGCTGGTCCGTGATATTCTCAGCCTCAAACGGCCCCTCAGGCCTTGGCTGGAACGTTGATGATTGCGTATCATACATATTCACCGTTTTCCGTTTGGCTGCAGGCGTTAGGAGCAACGACGGATTGGTGGGGAAGTCAGCACGGGGAGGGGGGGGGCACGCGCGGCTCGCGTGGAATGCACGGCCGAGCCACGCAAGCTCACCAGGGGTCTGAATCATGTCAGGTGTTCTTGCCGGATCAATACTCTTAGGTGCGCGTAACAGAAAGAAAGCCCCCCCCGCCAGCCAATTTTGCGCATGCCACCTTTGCGTGCGCACATCGCCTCGTTTGACATGTGTGGCCACCTACTTGTGCCTGGGGCAAAAGTGCCCTTCATGGTGTCCGTCGGCAACATGGCTGCGAGAGCGAGTGGACCGCCTTCGATGGAATGTATTTAGCCCTGCACCTCCAGTATTGTTTTAATCTGATGTTTATGCAAAGATCAGAACGCTGATAATATGGTGCTAGGACCAAGGAAAAACGATTGGCGGGGTAGAAGAAATGCTCAGTGCTTCGTAAAGCCTGTAAAGCAGAGGTTGTCACGTACAATGCAGCTGTATGTGAGGCTTAATGGTCATGAGAAGCTTGGCGAACCTATTAAAGTTGATACGGTGACACGCGGTTCATTGCTCGCTCGACGTGCTCGGCACGGTGCTCGGTCGCCCACCGCCAGCGGCCCACGGCCTTCAAGTTGGCCGTTGGCGGTCCCAGCAGGTCCCGGCTGATTTGCAAGCAACGTTAACCTTTAGACAGCGTCCAGGTTGAGGCGCATACCTTACGCAAGATACGTGGAGGCGCGCAAGGAGGTGCGTTATATGCTGCTCGAGACAGCCCCATTGATAAATAGGTGCTGGCAGAGCAAAGCGTCGATCCATGGGTTGAAGCGCCATGGAGGGTCGCATATTACACAGCTTCTGGGAACTGGGGGGAACCAGAAGTGGTGGGGGCTTCTAATACCCGCGCGATCGGGCTCGTGTGCCAGGTCTCAGGCGCCGTCACCTGGCGTTCTGGTTGGGGAATTGTTATTTTAAATCTCTCAGCTTGTGTTAGCGTCTCCACACGGCAAGCTCCTCCCTTTCGCACTTGACGTTTGAATTGACAAGTTGGGGACAGGGACTGGCCTGCTTTGCAGCACCAGCACAAGCCGGAAAATGGACGACACTATCTAGCTTTTGTTACTGACAGACGGTCATGGGAACCTTCACGCCAAAGAAAGGCGTCAGCCGAGACGCCCAGGAAGCAGGCCCGCCTGCGCTGCGGAGCTGGCAAGCTCCACCAGATGGTCTTTTTGATGCGATCGTGCCGAGCCTCACGGCGCGGCAGTTCGTTGTGGTGCAGCTGGTTTGCAAAGAATGGAGCCGGTCCGCACGGTCCTGCCTGAAGCAAGCCACGCCCAAACGGCCCGATGTGGACTTGCACAAGCTAGTTACATTGTACCCCAACCTCACGCAGCTAAACCTGTCGCACGTCGAGGGTTTGTCAGCGCGCATGCTCGCGCCGCTGCAGCAGCTCACCGCGCTGCGCGAGCTGTGTCTCTCCAACATCGCGCTGCATCTGCAGCATCTAGCGCCGGGAGGCCCAGCTGGCGGGGATGCACCTGCAATCGTCATACCAGCGCCTGCACCAGACGCGGCGGAGGCTGCGGCAGGGGCCGGCCCGTCGCAGCCTCCGCAGCCGGAGCGCGGCGCCGGCTCACCGCTACCCCCGCTCGCGCCGCCCGCCAAAACACGCCATGTGGTGTGCTCTTCCACGCCAAACGCAGCTGCTGCGGGCGCAGGACAGGCTGCGACCGCCGCGGCCGCGTCACTGATGGCCGCCGGGCAAAGGCGCGCCGAGTCTGAAACCCCAGTTGCTGAGGTTGTGCAGTCGCATCTCGCCGTGCCTGTCCGGGGCCCGCTACGGGCAGATGACGCGGCAGGCGCTGCTGGCGTGCAGTCCCAACGCCATGCGCCGCGGCAGCAGGGTTCTGCCTGCACAGTCACAGGCGCCCAGCAGACCACGTCCGCCACGGGCCGCCCGCCGTCGCCGCGGCGCGCAGCACGCCGGGCACGCGACGAGGATGCCGGCCCCTCAAATGCCGAGGAGGCAAAGTCTCCGACTGTGGAGTCCGTAGACGATCGTCCTACAGGTGCTGCTGCAGCCGCAGCCATGGCGGCTGCTACTGCCGGCGCCACCGCACCTGCAGCAGCCACACTGGGCGGCGCCGCTGCGCAACCCGGCGGCGGCAGCATACTCTCACGCCCGGCTGCAGCGCGGAAGGAGGCAGGCTCTGTGTCGGGCGCCTGCCTGCCTGGGGAGGCGCCGCAACCGCACGGGCAGGAGCAGGCGCAGGAGCAGGCGCAGGAGCATAGGCAGGAGGCCGCACTGGCGCAAGGACAGGGGCCGGGCGCTGCTCAGCCCATCTCCCCAGCGTCACGCATTTTCGGCGGCTTGGGTGATGTGTTGCAGCGGCTGACCAAACTGCAGGTGTGCTTATGGGTGTCTTGATGGTATCGCGCACTACTGCACTTGTTCCTGGGGGCGGGCATTAGCGCCTCGTTACGGTCCGTCATCACGCGTCACTGGATCCTAGGTCCCGCGTCGCTGGATCCAAATTTCCTGCTGTCCGGAATTCTCTCTCCTTCCCCACCTTGCGCAGCCTTCCCTGCCGGCCTCGCAACCCTCAAACTGACCACACACCAACCCGCGCAGGCGGACCGCTGCCCGGCGCTGACGTGCGAGGCGCTGTCCTGCCTGCCCAACCTAACCGAGCTGACGCTAGACACGCTCAACGCGCCCGATGCGCTCGGCCACCTGGCGCGCCTGCGCTGCCTATCCGTCAAGAAGCTGGCGCAGAGCGAGGTGGGTAGGGGGCTGTAGCCGCAGTTGGCGTGTGCCTAGGGGACGGAGGCCATAGATAAGCCGAGGTGGGAGGAGACAAGGGTCGCAGGCGGTCCGCACGGCAGGGAAGGCGGGAGTCGTTTAACAATCACTGCGCCAGTTCGCCTCAATGCCCCTCGGCCGTGGCCGCCCTCCGCCCCTCGCCCCTTCTCTCCCTCCACACCTTGTACGGGCCAGGCGCTGGACCGGCTGGGCGGGCTGACGGCCCTGACGGCGCTGCTGGTCAACAGCGACACCAGCTGCGCCGCCGACTTCCTCCCCATGGCGGCGGCGCGGCTGCCGGGGCTGCACAGCCTGGCCTTCAAGACCAGCAGCACGCGCGCCGCGCCGCCCGGCATCGCCAGCTGGAGCAGCTTCAGCGTGTGGGTGCGGGGCTGGAAGGGGCGGGCGCCGGTGGAGGGGCGTGGGAGATGTGTGGAATGGAGGCGGGCGGGTGAGACAGGGTGGCAGCGCGTGGTCCTGGACATGGGCAGAGCTTGGTGTGTCTGGTATGGAATCGCGAGGCGTAAGCTGGCCCGGGTCTAAATTCGCTGCGTCTCGTTGTCAACACCGACTTAAAGGCACGCCGCTTACCGCACCCGCACCCACACCCATACCGTCCTCGCGGCCCGCTCCTCGCTTCCCTCCGTAACCCTGGACAGGTTGCGGCAGCTGGACCTGCGCGCGCCCGCCGAATGCCTCAAGCCGGTGCTGCCCTCACTGGCCGAGCACAGCTGCCTGGCCAGCCTGAGCCTGGACCTGTACTGCGCCAGCGAGGAGGAGCTGATGGTCACGGTGGTGGCGCCGCCCAACCTGGAGTCGCTGTTCGTCAGCAGCGACCGCAGCAGGTGGGCGGACGGGGCGTTGTGCCGTGCAGCATGTGGTGGTGCGGGTGGGGTGGTGCGCCGGGGGAGGCGGGTGGCGCTGGAGTCGCTGCAGGGCTTGCGTTGGGGGGCTGCTGCAGCGGCTTTGGCAGCGGGATGAAGGCGGAATGCCGTGTCCCTAAGTCCCTAAAAGACGTCTACGTACGCTGCGCTTGCGCTGCGAGCGCCATCAAACATCCGCCCTCTTGTCATGCCGCAGGTCCGGCGGCGTGATCGACATCCACCCCAACGCCCGCCTGCGCACTCTGCGCATGCGGCTGTACTGGACCGCGCTCAACTTGGTGCTGCCGGAGGGGCTGCCGGAGCCCAGCCCGCTGCCGGAGCCGCTGTCGGAGGACCTTCGAGAGGATGACGACCTAGATGCCAGCACTGGGGCAGGCGGCGGCGGCGGTGGTGGTGGTGGTGGTGGCGGCGGTGGAGGCAGGGGGAGGCACAATGGGGCCAACGAGGCAGCGGCTGCCGCCGCGGCGGCCGCGGCGGCGGCTTCGGTGGACGCGACACGCGGCGGGGCGGGCGGGAGCGGCGGCGCGCCTACAGCGCGGGGTGGCGTGGCGGGCTGGGCGCAGCGGCTGCGCTCGCCGCGGCAGCAGTCCGGTGGTGGCGCGGGTGGCAGTGCCGGCCACACAAGCTTGTGGGAGGCGGCCGCGGCGCGGATTGGTAAGTAACGTTTAATACCCATGTGTGCTCGGGTGTGTTCGATGGGGCGAGCTTCACCGAAGTGCCTACTAGCCATCTCTACCGCATAATGCAGCCATGGCGTGAGGGCCTTGCCTGTTGCTGACGCTGCCTGGCTGTCTCTGTCATGTGTGGTGCGCAGCGGCGGCCGCGGCGGCCGCCATGGCTGTGGTGGTGCCGAGCCGCCACACGGACTCAGGCGGGGCGGCGGGCGCCGCAGGTGGCTCAGGCGGGCGGACCGCAGGGCGACGGACGCCTCGGCGGCGGAGTGCCAGTCCCAGTCCCGCGGGTCACCGCGGCGGCGCCGCAAACGTGGGCGCGGCGGACGGGCCAGCCTCAAATGGTGGCGCGGCTGGCGGGGCGGGCGGGCGCGGGGCTGCACGGCCTGCTCCGGCGCCTGACGCGTGCTCGCCGCAGCGCAAGCATCAGCGGGTTGCGGGCGGGGGTGTGCCGGCCGGCGCGGAGGATGAAGAGACAGATTCCGGGATCAGCACCCCGCCAGGCGGCGGGCTGGCGGGCGGCAATGTGCGGCTGGCGCAGGCTCGAAAGCGGCGGCCTAGTGCGCAGGCCGATGACGCGCCCACTTCTTCTCCAAGAGCCGGGCCGTCATCGGTGGCGGCTGAAGGCGCTGCCGGGCCTTCCACAGGCCCGATCGACATGGACACGGACCCAGGAGCCGGGGCTGGGCCCAGCACACCTGTCGGCGCGGAGCCCGCCGCTACAGGCGAAGGGGCGGCGGCTGGGGCCCCCGCCGGCGACACGCCAGCTGCCACTGCTACTGAAGTAGCCGCAGCCCCCGTGGCCGGCGCAGCCGGCTTTACCACGCCTACTGCCGCTGGCGCGGCCGGCACCAGCAGCGGCGAAGCCGCGCCTGCCACCGGCACGGGCGTTGGGTTTGGCACGCCACGCTCTTCCCCGCCCGATTTGGAGCTCACGGACTTGTGCCTGGACGGCTGCTTCTTCCTGCTGTACGGCAGTCTGGTTCCGGTGCTGCGCCAGTTCCCCAAGCTGGCGCGGCTGACGCTGGACAACGCCCTGGCGCTCGAGGTGGGGGGGATGTGGGGGCCAGCTGTTTGCACCTGGGAAGGCGTTGAATTCTATGCCAGACAGTAGATGCGGATGCGGACGGTTATGGTTCCTCATGTCGTCGTCTGCTGTCTGCCAATGAGCTCCTTACAGTCGTTATCTACACCTCGCTCACTTTCTTCCCGCGCAACCCTCTCGCCCGCCCGCCCGCCCGCGCGTGTGTTGTGCAGAACGGCGAGCTGTCGCAGCTGTGCGAGCTGTCCAGCCTGCAGGAGGTCTCGCTCAGCGGCGTGCACCTGGTCACGGACGCGGGGCTGCGCGCGCTGGGCCGGCTGGGCGGGCTGCGCAGCCTGCGGCTGAGGGGCATACGCAAGCTGGACCTGCACGCGGCGCAGGCCTACATGCGGCAGGTGGGGGCGTGGGGGGCGCGTCGCGGAGTGCAAAACCGTGTGGGACAGCAGCTGAAGACAAGTGGGCAGGGGTAAGCTTGATAAGAAGCGCGGAGATAGGCCGCCTGGCTCACGGCGCAAAGGTCTGCTACAGCAAACAGCGCCCATCCGCTAGCTGCTCCAGCTTGGGTCACTCGACCCTCATGCATGCATCTTCCCAAGGCCCTCTCCCCCCGCTGGATTTGCTATGACCCACATTGCACCCTCCCCCCCCCCCCGCTCATACCTCCACCCAACGCCGCACCGCGCCACACCGCAGAAGCCCATCGTGCGGCGCTACGAGGAGGTGAGCGGCTCCTTCCTCACGTCGCTGGCGGGGCTGCGCGGCCTGCGCACGCTGGCGCTCAAGCACCTGCACACCGCCGGCGAAGCGCAGCTGCGGGCGGGGCTTGCGGCGCTCACCGGCCTCACGCGGCTCGAGGTGCGTGTGTGTGTATTCGGCGCCACCTAAGCATGGGGCAGTATGGGCGCACTGGCCGCACGTACAGGAGCGCAGACAGTAGGCAAAGGGGCAGGCAGCTGGTGGACAGCTAGGGGCACGGGATGACGCAACTTGGTGTCTGCGTGCAAAGCGTCAGGTGGCCGTTCTTGGCTTCTTACGTTTCATATCTAATCCAAGCATCCTTCGCCCCGTATCCTCACGCCCCTGTTCGTCTGCAGATCAAGGACGTGCACTCCATGTCCGACAGTGTGCTGCAGCAGGCGGTGACGCACGGGCACAGCGCGCTGCGGGAGCTGTCCGTGCTGCACTGCGAGGTGTGTGCGTGTGTTCTGGTGGGGTAGTTCATTCCAGAAACCAAAAGCGAAACGATGGGGGGGGTCGCGGATGTTGGCGGCGGGTGACGGGTTGGCATGGGGCTCCACTAAATCAGCATACGTGGCAGACTGCTGTTGCAGCGCTTTCTTTTTGGGCACAAGTGCTGACAATTTGTGCGCTCTCTGTCCCTGATACTCCGCCCGCCGCTGCAGGGCGTGACTTCGGTGGGCCGGGCAGCCGTGGTTCGCGGCCTGGGGCAGCGCGTGGCTCTGGACTTTGAGGGCTGCTCACTGCCCGACATTACCCGGCCCTGTGCCATCCCCACCGCCAGCACCATGGTGCGTCCGGGATGCGTTTGTGCATGCGGCTTGAGCGACCATAAATGCACAATCCATGCCTGAACTCGCTTTCTTGCTTACGCATTGGTCTCGGCCTGCGCATCGCCCCACACATTACACAGGCACAACTTATCGACGACGACCAGGTCAGCTCGTCCAACCACCCGCGTCGCTCATGCCAGCACAGCAACCAGCACTGAGGAAAGAGGACTCGATGAACGGCAGCATTTACCGTGGTGTGATTGGGGGGCCCATGTGCCGGGTTCGTGGAGTGGTGCCGGAATTGCTCAGCGGGTCGATCTTCAGTCTGGGCTGATGCGCAGTATGACTGAATCAGCATCTGAGGTTGGATTGACCTATGAGCCTCGAGGTTGCAAACATTGATGCACAATGCACCTGGCAACGAACAGGCCGTATCGTATGATGGGGGGTTTACGGGGGGTATGCATGATGACAAGACACGAATGAGAGGCTCAGCGACTGGTGCAAACGTTGTGCGCATATGATTGCGGAATTACAGAGAGGACAACCCCAAATCTGTGCATATGGTGCAGGGTGGAGGTATCCGGAGGTATCATTACTGTTAGGGCTGTAAAAAGATTCTGCTAGCGCCTGCGTGGCGAGGTTTGAACACGGTCTGACTCGCGGCTCGGCTTAGTCCTGATTTCCGTCTTAAATGACAACAGTGGATTCACCTCGAGGACAATGTGGTAAACCGTTGCTCTGTCCAACCCGGGGCCGCACGGCCTTACGCGGGCTTGACCAGGCACCACCGCGCCCTCTGACCTTCCCCTCGCAATTATCGTTACGTCTGAACTCGAGACTTGTCCGAACTTTAATTCACGCTCATACTCTCGTCATAAAGGTTGCAGAGGATGTGTCTTCATCAGGATTGTATGCGAAACCAGTGCTCCGCCAAAAACCGGGGCCGCGCCTGATGCGGGCTTGATATTTTACACGTCCGCGGACCTCCCCTCGCCTTCGCACCTGTCAGCCGCCCGCGTACGTGCCTACCCGGTACCCTGCCGCCTGCTGCCGGAGCCACGGCATCCTCGCCCTGCTGCGGGGGAGCGTTGCTGCCTGCCGCAGTCTCCGGCTGCCTCGCCCGCCGTGTCATCTGCGTGCGTGCCAGAGAGTGAAGTCGAGTGGAGTCAATAGGAGAGAAGCCGTAATACGGTAATCCAACCCAGCTAAGCATAAGTCCAATCAATTCAAATCAATACCGCATGAGATCACGTATGTGGCTACTGGACTTGCTCACCTTGCTCCATGTCCATGTCCACTGTCACCGGTCGGCCTCTCCGCCCTCCGCCGTTGCTGTCGCTCTTGCCGGCATGTCCGCCGGCGCCGGCGCCACCAGCACCGAATGGTGACGCGAAGTGCAGCCGCCCTCCACCGCCGCCACCACCACCACCACCGCCGCCACCGTCACCCGGCGACTTGAGGGATCCCAGGCCGCCGCAGCTGTTCACAGCAGCCCGCGCCTGACGCACCGCGGCCTCACGCTCCGTACGCCGTTTCGACAACGCCGCGTCCAGCGCCGGCCGCGGAAAAATCTGTGCAAGGTACGAAGAGGTTATAAGTCAGAAACATTGTTCCCCGCCCTAACTCCGTCCGTGCTGCCCAGCCTAGCCTCTGGCCCATGCTACAAGTCTACAACCCTACCACGTGAGCCACCCAGCCAGCATACCACCAAGACACCGACCACCCAGATGCGAAGCCACCCAGCTACCACAACCCCACCGCGCCAGCCACCCATCCCACCCACTCCACCACACCTCACCTACCTTGGCCACCAGTCCGTCCAGCAGGCTATCATACACCAGGCGGTGGTGGTCGAAGGGGCTGGGCCCCAGCACCACGCCGCAGCCGGGCACTGGGCACACGTTGTGGTTGCCGCCGATGTCCACACGCGCCTCGATGCAGTCGTAGCAGTCTGTGGTGGGCGACACGGCCGCGGCGGCTCGGGTTCAGTTCGGATTGCAGGGGGCAACAGCAGGGCGTGGACGGCGGGCGCGTCAGCATCGCTTCACCTTCCACCACGCCCTCGTGGTCTGCAGCAGTACATGTCACACATCCGAGCGGACCGCGCCTCCTGTCCTCGCCTCTTGCCTCCTGCCTCGCTCCGTCCTGCTCTTCCCTCCACACCTACTACCGGTACTTCCGCGCCAGTACTCACACGTGTGCCCGCATTCCAGCGCCGTCATGGCCTCCTTGAGCAGCTCCCCGCACAGCGCGCACGACAGCTCCCGGGCCAGGGGCACCGCCGGCCGCTCCTGTGCCAGCGGGTGAGCGGGGTGCGGACAGGTGTGCGGTGAAGCGGCAGGACAAGGTACACGCCAGACCTGCTGCTGGGCAAGGGGCGCTTGCGCATCCGCGGCGTCGGCCTTGAAGTGATGGTATACAAACATCGACCATGCACATCGACCATTCGTTATGCTTCGATGCCACGCGGGAGCAAGTGAGCCAGCACACAAACACACCTGGAAATCATCTGGGTCGAGGGTGGCACGCGCCTGCGGTATCGCCTCCTTACCCCCTTCGGCCACAGCAGCCCCGGTGCTGCCACTGCCCGCACCTCCACTGTTGCCAGGGCCGGTCACCTGCAGTACATTTTACCAGGCCATTACTGGTGCCATCAGGGGTGCAAGCGAGACAGGAGTGGGGGCGCCAGGCGAGGGCAATACCGGTCGCCTGTTGCAAAACCCTCGCCTTGCTGACACGGCGCCAAGTCGGTGTGCACATGCTTTCGGCCCGACAGGCTTACGGATTTCGGTGTCTGCCCTTTCCGTCTCCGCTTGTTGTCTGGCGGGGGCGAGGCTTCCGCGGGTGGTGCCGGCGTCGAAACAATTCGGCAGTCTCCGGCAGGCTCCTTCTCCGTGCTCATAGCCGACTCATTATTTGAGGGCTGTTGTGGTGATAAAATGCCTAGAGTAGGAAATATGCGGGTCAGATATGTCGCTGGGCTGCCGAGCATGCTCGAGTAGGGCCGTTTAGGGGCAGCTCGCGCAGGCGGGGTTTGCCCATCCGCCTGACAAGAAGGTGGTTCCGAAGCCACGGTTGTTGTTTTGAACGCCTATTACGGTCTGAAAAATTACGGGGGTCTAGTAATGATCGAGCCGACGAAATGAAGCGACCGAAAACGGAAAAGCAAAGGTCTTCAAGCAGCGTGCGCTTCCTTTCATCTGGTATATAACAAAAGCTGTTATTTACGTGTTTGTTCCTGGACTGCAAGCTGCACATCGCGACAAGACACCCAGCACCAGGTTCCACACGCGGGTCGCTTTTCGCGCCAAACTAGCGCGTTCAGAGCCTGAAACCGGCTTTTTTGACCCACTTCAACCAGATCGAAAATCAGGCTAGCTGCGAGGCCCATCGTCGGCACACACCGGTCGCCCTCTGCGCAACGCACGCCTGGCGAGAGGACCTGCACGCTCAGTCATTACGTTCAGCGCTCACATCCCTTCCGCCACACCTCACGTGTCGGCGTGGCGTTGCTTGCAATAATGAGTGGCCGTGCGCTTCTGAGCCGATACCGCAGCGCGGCGGGACTGTCCCCTCCGCGGGCCTCTCCCGCCGCCGTGGCGCGCACTGGGAACCCAGTGCAGGAGTGGGACTCAGCCGCTGAGGTAGGACTTGCCAGGAGGGTTGCAAACCATTCTCCACGCCAACCTCCCCGCAACCCCTGAAAACGTGGGTTAACTATACCGTCTCTAGTAGCCATTCATGCGCCACTATATCTGGGCCCATCCATCCAACTCGCAAGTACGTCTCATCTTATTTACACACATCCCGCGCGCCGCGCGCCTTCGTGTTGCACAGTATCGAGCCGAGCGCCTCGCCGACTTTGTTGCTGCGCGGCGCGCCGCACCCCAGGGGCCCAGTGGCGGCAGCGCCATGGGCGCCAGCTCACAGGAGGCCCCCAGACACCCGCTGCGGACGTCCTTCCGCGTGTGGGACGGGCCGCTGGCCGGAATCGCTCACGTGGTGCGTGGGCCTGGAGCTTGGGCTGACTAGGCATGGCTTTATTTGGCCTCTGCGTGCAACTGTCAACCGGCGCATGTCTGATAGCATTAACCCAGTAAGAATGTTACACCTGCTGCTCCAAAACGGCCTCACAGGAGGGACAGTTCAGCGCTCTGGATGAGGGCCCAGCCGGTGACGCAGTTGCACAGTCGCCGCCGCCAGACGACCTGGCGGAGGTAGGTGGGCCGCGATCTGGGTCAGCTCTGGCCATTTGCCTTGAGTAACATGTGTTGATCCTCTCTCTCACCCGGAGTCCGTCACTGACGCCTTGCTGGCTGGCAGGTCTTGGGCTGGCCACAGTCCTTCCCTCCAGCCTTATAAGGTCCTGCGTTACCGTATTCTCTAAACCTCACCTTGCGCCGCGCGGGCGACACGCCGCAGGCTCTGGCGACTGACCTGGAGGCACTGGCGGCCGCCGCACAGCCCGCCCGCCACGTGGTGTACGACATAAGCGGCAGCGAGTCCGACTACGGGCTGCTGCCCATCATCCTGGAGCCCAGGGTTGCCTGTAGCAGTAGCAGCGGCAGTAGCGACACAGGCGCTGCCGGAGCTGGCAGTAGCAGTGCAGTCCGCGCCGTCGGGCAGGGCATAATCGCGGACGCACGGACGCCGGGCCGCGCAGGCGGCTGCGGGTGGTGGTCGTTGGCGGAGGCGGCGGGTGCGCCGCTGACGTGGGCCGAGGTGGCGGAGAGCCTGGGCGTGGCGGCGCCGGAGCTGGTGGCGGCGCTGGCTCCCCCCACAAAGAATGTATTTCATGACCGTGAGGCCTTCTGGAGGTGCGTTCGTGGCTCGGTGGTTGAGTGGATCAGGTTGGGCCTGCCTGTGGGGTCCCAAATCGGATGACAATTAGGTGGCTGCACGTATTCAGGTACGGTGAATAACTGTGCCACTGGGCACGCACCGGCTATTCAACAGCCTCAGCACGTGTCTTCGGGATCCCCCATGTGTGCAGGCACATGTGGGAGCGACACATCAGCCCACTTGACGGCGGCACCAGCCGGGAGGGCGCCGGCGGCAGTGGCGGTGGAGATGAGGGCGCTGTGCAGCCGCCGCCCCTTGCCTCGATAGCGGCGGTTGAGGCGTCCGCCGCAGCCGCGGCAGGCGGTAATGTCAACCAGGGGGCCAGTGGCGCAGTTCCTTCCTCCGCAGCCGCCATGGCGGATGTGGTCCGGCGGTTCATCGACGCAGTTCAGTGGCCGGGTGACGGCACTGGAGCCGGAGCTGGCAGCGCGGCCGGTGGCGGCGGCGGTGCTGGGGGCCCGCAGCAGGCAGCGGCGGTGCTACAGGTGCACCTGGGGTCGGAGGCGCTGGGCTGGAACCCCATTCCTCTGCTGTGGCTGGGCCGCTCGCGGCGCAGCGGCGCCATCCTGGGCCTCATGACGGCGGTGGTGTGGACGTGAGTAGGCCGACTTCACCTGCCTGGCTACCTACCTCGCATGTGTGCATGGGGCTCGGGGCAGCAGCGGAGCTGGAACCTGTTATGCGGGGGTGACTGGGAGTTCGCGAGTGTGATGACGATGCTGCAGGCTGGCAGGAGTACTATTGGAGCGCTGCGTTGTTGCCGTTGAGGTTGCAATTGAGGGGGGTTGTGGTTACCAGCCCAAACTAAACCAAACCCAAAGGGGGGTGCTTGGGGGTGCTGATGATTGCGTTGGCCATGATGACGCGGCGGCGTGTTGACGGCTGTTGGCTGGGGGGCATCGGGCAGGACCCGCGCTCAACGTGTGGCCTTCATGTTTGCTACACAAGCGTGAACTTGGTCAACAAGAAACGCGTTATCCGAACGGCCATTCTTTCTGCATCAAGTCACCAACGTGTTAATTCGCGTCGTCAACTCCCCGTGTTAGCTCCATTCAATACTTGTACACATGGATTCGGCGCACGCACATTGACGCCCGACTGGCGACTGCTCGCACCACCTGCAAAACACCTACCGCTACGCAGTACCTCGGCTTGCCCCTTTTGGGATTAGGGGATGAGGGGGCGAGGGGGGGGGGAGGGGGCCGAGCGGGGCGAGGGGGGCGAGAGGGCGAGGGAGGTCGCGAAGAAGTGCGCGTTTGAGGTGCGCGTGGATGGCCTGGTAATCACAGGCTGTGTCTCAAGCTTTTGTATACAAATGCTTCGCACATGCAATCCATTCAGCAATAGGAGTGAAGTTCGCTGTCAGAAATGTCGATCGTTTCCTCGGCTTCAGGATAGAGATCAGGTTCTGTTCTGATATTCATATATAAGCAATACAAGCGATATACGCGACACAAGCGATATCAACCAAGCAAGCGATACAAGGTTACTGCAAGGGCTGCTGACCCTTGCGAGAACCGCCTCAGCTACCTATGCTTCCTATTAGCGCCTCCTGCTTTCGAGAACGGCGACAACGCGCATTGCTTGCAATATTGCTTGACGGACATGAGAGAGGTACAACAAGTTTAAAGGCCATGGGTGAGCCCACAGCTGTAAACAGGGTTCAAGACGCAGTACAAATCGCAATTGGCTCCGATGTTCCCCAAGCACATCTCGAACCTATGTTCCACTCAGTCCGCTTTCCATGTAACCCTGGTGCGTATTACATGCATGGCTCCTTTCCATATTATCTTAAGCGACGGATTTGTCCGCGTCGTCCGGAGAAGTAACCCTTCGACAAAACTGTGAAAAACTGTCATAACCGAGGGCCCCGCCCCGGAGTCGATCGAGGTGACCGCAAGGGCTTCCGCCCCTCCCCCTTCGGGGGAAGGGGCAAGCCAACCACCAAGACAACGACAACATACTAAGTAAGCTGCAGTCAAGTCTTGCCAATCAATTTTGGCGTTTGTACTGCGGCAGTCATGTTAGTAATGAATCGCGGTAAGGAGGATGGGTAAGGTCAAACAACGCATGTCATGCTTGAATGCGTCATGCTAGGCTGCCGCAGCTGTACATGGCACTTCAGCTCACACGCTTCGCCATATAAATAACAGCAAGTGCGCATTCAAATTCTTGAGCACTCTTGTAAACGCATGGTATTAGCACAGCCTAGTACTGCGTCCGTGTAGCAGTTTGCTTCACTCCTTCGGTGGCCGCAGTGAGGACGCGCGCAAGTGGGACACCGCACTGCCCGCCCGCGCCTGCTGCGGCGCGTGTGCCGCCGGCGGCGCGGGGGCCGCGGCCCTGCCCACAGCCAGCTCCGCCCCATCCCACGGCCACATCCAACTCCCAGCAGAAGCCGCGCCCCTGCCATCCACATGTGGACCGGCCGCTGCGCCGCTGCCGGCCGCTGCGTCACAGGCCTTCTGCTGCCTGCCGTTTGAGGCCTGCAGCTGCTGCTGCTGCTGTTGAAGGTGCGGCGAGGCGCCAGTAGTCGCCGCGCCCGCGTGCGGCTGCGACTGCCCCGCCGCCTCGTGGCCGCAACCGCCTCTGCCTCCGCCTCCGCCGCCACCGCCGCCGCATGCAGGCTTGGACACAACGGAGCCGCCGAACAGCGGCCCGCCTGCCCGACTGCCGCCGCCGCCAGCGCTTGCCCTGTCAGGGTGCTGCGGCTGCTGCGGCGTTGGCGCCTGAAGGTGATATCCACCGCCGCCGCCACCGCCGCCGCCGTCCTCGCTCACAGCAGCGCTGCCCGGCGCCCAGCCCCACGCCGCCGCTGGCCCTGGCCCTGAGTTCGGCATGAAGGGCACCGCGGGCGTAGACACGGAGCCCTGCCGCAGGCCGCCCCCTGCTGAAGGTCCGCCAGGGCTGCCGCCGCCGGCGCCAGCTGCTCCGCCGCCTGGCAGCGTGGCGCGCAGCGCGGACGCCAGCGACGTTTTCATAACCCGGCCGCGCATGGGCGAAGAGCCGGCACCGGCGCCGCCGCTTGTGCTTGTGTTGGCATAGCCGCTGCCGATGGCCTCCCGCGGCGACGGCGCCGGCATGGAGAGCACTGCCGCGCCGCTGCTGGAGTGGGCAGCAGCAGCGCCTGCCGTACTAGCACCGGTGCCCGGGCCGGCGCCAGGGCCGTGCCAGTGGCCGCCGGTGGCCTCGCCCGATGACGTGGCCGCGCCAGCGTACCGCTGGTGCGCGCCGATGTCGATGCTGCGGCGGATGCTCGCGGCGACGCCCGCGCCGGCCGTGAAGCTGGCGGAGGCGCCGTGAGCCTTCTGCCCACCTGCAGCCGCTGCCGCCGCCGCCGGAGGCGGGCCAAAGCTGGCCGGGCCCCGGCGCGCCGTCAGCGGCGCGGCGGCACCCGAGTTTAACGTTGTGCCCAGCGCCCCGCGCTGGTGGTGGTGGTGCTGCTGGAGGTGGTGCCGCGGCGACGACGGCGCCAAGCCCGTGCCGGTGGACTGCGCGGAGGGCGCGACGCGCGGCGAAACCGCCCGGCCGCCCGCTCCTCCTCCTCCGCCGCCGCCGCCGCCGCCGCCAGTACAGTGCCCACTGCCTCCTCCTCGCGGCGACGCCATCCAGTCCATGGGCACCACCTCCACGCCCCGGTCCAGGTGCTGCGACGTGCCGCCGCCGCTGGCGGTGGCGGCCCAGGCCCGCGCCTTGTGGGCGCCGCCAGCAGCAGCAGCACCAGCACCGGCGCCACAGCCGCCGCCTGGCGGCACCGAGCCCGACCCCGTCGCCGTCCTCCCACGGCTGCCGTGGAAGCTGTGCGCCGGCTCGGACACACGCAGCACGGCGCCAAAGCCGCCGCTGCCGCCGCCGGCGACCGTGCCGGCGGTGGCCGCAGCTGCCGAGTGCAGCGAGCCCGCCACCGACTGGGACATGCCGCCGGAGCCGGGGCGCGGCGAGGGCAGCGGCGAGGCCGTCAGGGGCCCAGCGCCGAAGCCCAGGAACTCGGCAACCTCCGAGTGGCGTGAAAAGGCGGCGGCGCTGGGGCCTCCTCCAGCGTGCTGAGGCGGGTAGGACCGCACCACGCCGTGGTGCGTGGCGGGCCGCTGCGCCAGCGCCGCCGCGCGCGCCGCCGCCTCAATGGACGATGCGGATGCCGCCGTCGTCGCCGCCGCAGCCTGCGCCCGCTCTGCCGCCGCCGCCGCTACGGCCGCCACCGCCTGCGTCGCCGACGCCGCTGCAGCGCTCCAGGACGTGGCCTCGGGCCCATCGCCGTATCCCAAGCCCAAGGCCGCGTCCATGAACGGCCCCAGGTCGCTTGGCGCGGTGCTTGGCGCAGCGGCAACGCCGCCGGCGCCGACGCCGGTAGTGGCGAAACCGGTGCCTGTGGCCGGCAGAGACGTCGACGGCGATTGCGAGGAGGCACTGGCGTTGCTGGCGCCGGCGCCGGCCGCGCCCCGCGGGCTGGCGCGGGCCGGGCTCCAGGCCGCGCGGCGGATGTCGGCGGCGGCCGCGGCGGCCTCTGCCCGCCCGCTCATGATGCGCGGAATGGGGGGCGCCGGCTGCGGCGACGACTGCCAGTGCGGCGGGTGCTCCCGCGCATCCGCGCCTGCTGCTACTGCTGCTGCTGCTGCTGACGCCGCCGAAACCACCGCAATGCTGGTGTTACCGGAGAGCCGGCTGTTGCCCCGGTGGAAGCTGCCGCCAGAATGGATCCCAGCCGGCGGCGTGGGGCTCGTCGCGGCGGTGGCTGCAGCAATGCTGCTACTGCCGCTCGGCTCCGCCGTCCAGCCATGCAGCGCGCCGCTGCCGCTGCTACTGCCGGCAGTCAGGGACGCCTCTGCGCCGCCAGCTCCCGTGGGATGGAGCGACCGCGCGCTGACGGAGCCGTGTGGGCTGTGCCCGGCCAGGGTATGGTGCAGGTGGTTGTGAGCGGCGGCGGCGCCGCCGCCAGCGGGCCACTGCTGCTGCCGAGCCGACATGGCGAGGCGGGCGCTGTAGGGGCCGTGCGTGTGCGGCGTGCTGACGGAGCGCAGATTGCTGAGAGCCAGGCGCGGCACCGCCGCAGTGGCAGCTGCAGCAGCAGCACCGGCGCTGCGCACCAGCGGCACAGCGTCGCTCTTGGCGCGCGGCGACTTGGTTGCTGCTACTGCCGCAGCAGCCCCGATGCTACTGCTCACGCTGCTGCTACTACCGCCGACAACGCCACCCTCCTCGATACCGATGCCACCATCACCGGCTTCGCTAAGGAAACCCTGCGGCGCGGAGCGCGGCGGCGCGAGATCCACGTCCCAGGCCTCGTCGTCGTCTGGATCCGGATCCGGCATGCCCGGATCCAAGCTGCATTCGACCGGCGCGGAAGCCTGGGCGCGCGAGGAGGGCTGCAGCAGGCGGGAGGGGGCGGCGCCCGGCAGCTGTAGCTGCAGCTGTGACGCGGCGCCGCCTGGGGCAGCCGCCGGGGCGCAGGGCGCGCTGTGCGAGAGTGCCGCAGCGGTGGCCGCGGAGGGCCTGGGCGCGGCCGCCGCCGCCTGCAGCGACACGACCACGGGCGTGCGCGGGCTGTTGGCGCGCAGGCTGGACAGAGCCACCACCGAGGAGGCGGGCCGGGGAGACCGGGCGCTGCGGAGGGGCCAGGTGGGTGGGGCGTGGGGGGCAGCATCAAAGGGAAGCACACATGTTGTCAGTCGCTGGGCATACATAACCCCCGTCCAATCATGCCCTGAAGACCTGTCCATCCACCAGCAGCCCAGCAACCCTCCCACCCAGCCACTAACCACCAGTCCACATGACTCAGTCACCCAGTCACCGAGCCAACCACCCAGCCATTCGCAGTTTCGCACCCAACCAGCTAGTCCGCTGCACCCACCTGGTGACGCTGCGGCTGCGCTGGCGGTGCAGCCCCAGCACCTCCTCCAGCCGCGCCATCTGGCCCACCACCGCCCGGGTCATCGCCGCCTCAGACACCACCGCGCCAGCCACCACACCGCCGCCGCCGCCTGCAGCCGTGCCCTCCGCCGCCCCTGCCGCGGCTGCCGCTGCTGCCGCGGCTGCTGCGGCTGCTACCTCCGCCTCATCCAGCTCGTCGTCTGACAGCGACCGCCCGCGCCTACCCTTCCCCGGCCGCCCCCGCACCACCGCGTAGTCCCCAGTGAGCCCAGTGAGGAAGGTGCTGGTGCCGCCCTCCTGGCCGCCCTCCTCCCAATCCTCGTCATCCTCCTCGTATTCGCTAGTAGCCCCCTCGCCGTAGCCGCCGCCGGCACCGCCCGTGTCAGCGTCCGTGGAAGCCAGTCCCTCCCGGCTAGCCTCCGCGAGCTTCTCCAGCCCACCGCTCCCTGCCCGCTGCCGCCGCTCTTCCTCGTCCGCGCGCACCGCCGCCGCAGCCGTCGCCTCGAAGCGCACAGACGACTTGCTCCGCATCCGCGCCGCGCTGCTGCTGCTGCCGCTGCTCCTGCCGCCGCCGCCGGCAGCGCCATCGCCAATCGCGCCACTGCTCGACGCGCCCCCGGCGCCTGCCCCCGCCTCGCTGTCGCCCGTGGCCGTTCCCGGCCGCGAGCCGAGCGCCCCGTCCGCAGTGGCGCTGCGGCTGCCGCTGCGGCTGAGGCTGCCGCCGCCGCCACGGCGCATGCTGCGTCCGCCTGCCCCTGCCCCCGTGTCCATGGACTGCAGCACGCCCGCGGCCGCGCTGCTGCCGGCGCCGCCACCGGCCTCCCCCATGGAGCGCGTGAGGATGGACTTGAGTTTCTCCATGCGCCGGCCGTGGCGCTCCATGGCCTCCGGGTCCGCCCGCTTGGAGGGCGGCGGCTTGTAGGACAGGATGCGGCGGAGCACCTCGGCGCTGCGGGTGGGGGTGGGGGTGCCATGCATGTTTAGTTAATGACGAGGGCATTGCGACACACGGGGGTGGGGTTGCGGGTGGGGGTGGGGGTGCGGGTGCGGGCGCATGCGGCGGGGGATGTGCGTTGACGTGTACTTAGGGGGAGAGTGAACGGCTGGCTGCCCATCTCCCTGCCTCCCCGTTCCTAGCCCCTCAACCTCCCTGCCCTAAACGGCTCACCCCATCCCCTCACCCCACAACGAAACTCCTCACACCGCACCATCAACACCGCACACACACACACACACACACACACACACACACACACACACACACACACACACACACACACACACACATCCGCCCACTTCCCACCTGGCCTCCTGCTTGTCGAAGCTGTAAGTCTCGCTCTCCAGCATGTGACGCAGGAACTCGGGGCCCTCCGTCACCCAATGGTCGCGCCGCGAGCCGCCCTGGCAGAGGCAGGGTCAGAGGCAGGGTCAGCAACACCGGGGCCGCGGGGATGGGCAAACGGGCAGTTGGCGGGAACGCCCAGCAGGGCGTGTCAGGTCCTGCATGCAATTGGCACCATGCACGCCGCTTTCGAAGAAGACCCAGAACATGATCCGCATGGTCAATGCAAAACGAAGCACGCGGAAAAGATGTTCCACCCAGCCGGCCACCCCCATTCGCTCGCCCCTGCCCCTGCCCCTGCCCCTGCATAAAACCCCACCCCCCACCCATCCTACCAGTCCGCCACCCCAACCCCAGTGACGCCCTACGCGGCGGCAGCCCCCGCCTCGGCCTACCTTCTCCACGTCCTGCATCAGCTTGCGCCGCCGGATGGCCCCAATCATACTGCTCATGGGCAGCGACATGCCTGCAGGCAGGCAGGCAGGCAGGCAGGCAGGCAGGCAGGCAGGCAGGCAGGCAGGCAGGCAGGCAGGCAGGCAGGCAGGCAGGCAGGCAGGCAGGCAGGCAGGCAGGCAGGCAGGCAGGCAGGCAGGCAGGCAGGCAGGCAGGCAGGCAGGCAGGCAGGCAGGCAGGCAGGCAGGCAGGCAGGCAGGCAGGCAGGCAGGCAGGCAGGCAGGCAGGCAGGCAGGCAGGCAGGCAGGCAGGCAGGCAGGCAGGCAGGCAGGCAGGCAGGCAGGCAGGCAGGCAGGCAGGCAGGCGCCATGTTGCGTGGGGCGTGTCACTGGGCTGGCGCACCAAAGGACGCAGAAAATGCGTGCACGCCAGCGCGTGGCATGCGCTCTCTCCCATGTGCCCCGCACTTTGCCCCAGCCATTCGCCCTTGCCCGAAACCACAGGCTCCTCCTTGCACCGCCGCCTTCGCACCAGACCCTGCATGCGCTTGAGCGCCGCCCCACCCCACCCCACCTGGTTTCTGGAATGAACTACCCACCCCACCCCACCTCTAGATCCCCCTCCCACAAACCCCACACCCAACACAACCCCACACCCAACACAACCCCACACCCAACACAACCACACGACCACTACCCACGCACCCACACGCACCTGAAGGCAGCACATACTCGGCCCCCAGTGGGTCCTTGTCCGCCATGACCTGCGGGTGCGTGGGAGGAGGCGTTCCAGGACCAACAGGGCAGGGGGCAGGAGGGGACGGTGTTCAGAGCAGGGGGCAGCACGGACGCCGTCGGGAGGGCGGGGAGCGGCCATGCGGGTGGAGAGCGGCCCAGTACTGCCGCTGCCATGCGACAGCGTCGATACTTGCTTTGGGTTCTAGAAGAAACTACCCCACACCAACTCGCCCCACCCACCCACCTCGTAGCACAGGAAGTGGTGGAACTCACGCCACGCGATCTCGCCATCCTTGTCAAAGTCAAACTGCGTTGGTTGCGCCAACAGGTCAGTAGGTCATTGCAGCCGGGCAGCTGCCGGGCAGCTGCCGGGTCGCCCCATGCTTCCTCGTGCGTTGTTAGGCACCTACACCCACAAAGGCCTACCTACAGCGCTGCCCTGCCCACGCCGCGCCATCCCTCCACACGCCGCATCCCCGACCCTGCTCCGCACTCCTTCTCCGTGCCCCCTTTCCCACCCCACCCTCGAGCCCCGCCGCCCCTCCATCCTCCACCCCCCTGCAGCTCCCTCCACCCCTCCCTCCAGCTCCCTGCAGCCGCACCAGCTTGATAATCTCCAGAATGGCATTGGCGTTCGCTGGGATGCCGGACGCCTGCGCGCACCGCGTGGCGATACAACGTGCAGGCCTCGGTGACGGAGACGGGGAGTAAAGGCCCCGGGCCCGCCAATAGTCCCTGATACAGCCCACACAAACCCGACGCCACGGGCCACGGAACACTGCGCACATGGAACGTGATAGCACCCATGTGCACGCCGAAACCCCCCTCCTCGCGGAGGCACCGGCACGCACCTTGAGCGCAAACTCCAGCTCCGCCGCATCCAAGGCCCTGCCAGCGCCGTACGCGTGTGTCCAGCACAGCAAGTGTACACATCTAGCTTGCTCCATTTGAACTGTTCGCCTGCGCCAGGCCAATCGCCCCACCCAGCCTCCCGCCCTCCCTCTCACCTCCCTCCCTTGGGCCTACGCGCGTGTGCTTTGCGTGTCAATCGTTCACCCCAACCGATTCCTGCCCTCGTTCCTGCCCCCCCCCACACACACACACGCTCACCCGCTGCCGTCATCGTCCACTAACAGGAACCATTGCTTGCTGCAGGCAACACAGCCATGGGCATACTCGTCAGCAGGAGAGCGGGACGCGGTATGGAACTGAGCAAACACGACCCCCACAGACTCACATCCTCTGCTCGATAGCTTCAGGCAGCGGGAGCGGACTAATTTGACGCCGATGCGCCAGCGACCAGTCCTTGGCCTCAGCATAAGCGAGCCGGTAAGTCAGCTCTTTCTGTGCGGGTGCACGGGCGCAGGGGCGGCACGCACAACGGTCGTCCGCATGCCGAGTTTATGCAATTGTTGTGGACCAGTCAGCCTTTCTTGCTGAATTTTCAACATTCGGGGCAGGCAGGGTGCGGGGTCTCACGCAAATGGCCGAGTCCGCATGCCGAGGAATGCGGACCAGTCAGCCCTACCTTGCTAAATTTTCGCTTCGTTGCCGGATAGTAGTCCACAGGTGCGCCAGATGGAATTGTGTCAGAGCTTTCGCGGGGCCCGAGCGCAGAGTTTTCCGGGTGGTTTTCCTCGGGCTCTGCGGCTCGCTGCTCAGCTGGCGCCACACCGCCACGATGCAGCGTCCCAGAGTGCTGCATGGCCAGCTCGTGGGCGAAGGACCCGCTTCAGGAACGGGACGCTTCTTCAGCCTGCTAAACCATCAGTCCCAGATGGGCCCATTTTGCCTCTATATAATATTGAAAATGTGTTAGATATTGCCACAAGGTATCAGGCAAGGCGTGCGGCCGGTCTCACAGTGGAAGTGCAAGTTGGCTAAACCTGAGTTAAGCCTTTCGTGAGCGAGTGCATTGTGCGTTGAGAGTAAGCATTGTGACCCTGTTTTTGTTAGTACAACATTCAGCGGACGAGCCGCGGGGTTTGACTCGGCCTCGACGGGTGGACTTGGCACGAACCCTGGCCTGCCTTCGGCAAGTCAGTCCTCCTCCTACTCCTCCCTGGCCCTGCCATCTCTCGCGCGAGCGCTGAGGGCTCAGCCGAGTTAAGGTGAGGGTAGCATATTCCAAGCGTCCGGCCAACTGGAGGTCTGATGTCCTGTCCCGAAGTGGAGCCACAGGAGCTGAGCCATGGGTCTGCGGGCCCGGCCTTGATGACGCGGCAGGCAGCCCGGCGATGGGGCGACGGAGGGGCACCGAGCCTCGCGCAAGCGCAGCGCTTATCGCTTAACTGCTTTCAAAGACACTAGCAAACCCACCACAACTCAACCTCTACGCCTTCAACCCCACTACGAGTACGAGTCGCCGTTCAAGCCAAGCCGTCCAGCGAAGCCGAAGTGAAGATGAATCCCGGCGACGAGCAAGGCCGCGGTGCAGTGAACGCAGCGGCCATGGCGCCGGGCCCCGCCGCCCCGCTGCCCGCCACCACCACGCACGGCAGTTCCAGCTACGCCACCACCACGGTGTGTACGGTGGTGGACCCGGCGACGGGCGTGCCGGTCACCACCTACCGCAACGTCGCGGTGCGTTTCACCACTGGGTCTGGTGCGCCGGGGGGGGGGTTGTGGTTACCAGCCCAAACTAAACCAAATCCAATGCATAAGAGCGGATTAAGAGGGCGGCGGGAAGAAGAGAGTGCGGGAAGAAGAGAGCCTCGGGAAGCAGGAAGGGAGGGTGGCCATTGCGTGGTCGGTTGAGGGACATGGATATCACAGGCGTGGGGGCAGAGACTGTGGGTGGGTGGGGGTTTGGGGTGGGGTGGCAAAGTGTGCCGGTCCTGGGACTACGTACATATTACTTATGGAGCGGAAGCCTGTGGCCTTTGGGCTGCAGGCATCATCGTCATCAGTAGACCTCTCTACAGCCTACAAATATACACGCATTGCTGGACAAGGGAGGTGGTCAGCACCGTGAAGCACGGGAAAAGCGGGCTGATCCCGCACCACATCCACCGTCTGAGGCCGGTGTTACAGCCATTGCTGGAAAACGCCCGATGGACAGGTGGGCGCCGTGCCCAACCCCGCGGGTGGCATGACCACGGTGGCCTACCAGTTCCAGCAGCAGACCGCCTCCATGGCTGGCATGGTGAGTGCGCGGGTGTGGGTGGATGGGGGGAAGGGGGTACGGCAGTTTATTCCCATTCCCCATTGGTGGTGCGGCTGGGCCATAGGTACGTTGGCAAGTGGGCGGGCGGGTGGGTGGGGTGGTGGGAATTGATTGACGCGGGTGCTGCTGCCGCAGATTCGGGTGTGGTGTTTTGGATGACGCGGCTAGGTCGATACCGGGGGCAGGGAGTCCCCACAGTTCTCCTCACTCACGGTGAGGGTGACGCATGTTGAGCAAGCCGGGGAAGCGCGGTGCAGGTCGTTAGGGAGAGGGGCCGGCGCGCTCTCAGCAAGCGCAACAGCCCAACCGAACCAAACCAAGTCCACCTGCCGCAGCGCCACTGCTGACTGCTGCTGCCGCTCCCTCATCTTCCAATACAGCCCGTGCCCGCCGCCGCCGCGACCGGCGCCGCCTACCCCTACGCCGCCCTAACTGGCGGCGGCGGCGGCGGCGATGTCAGCGGCGGCGGCGCAGCCGGCGGCGCCACGCTGCAGGACATGGCGGCGGCGGGCGCCGGCGGCGGCGGCCGCGACGACTACAAGGAGGATGACTACATGGGCGGCGGCGGCGGCGGCGGCGGGCGGACGTACGACCCCGAGGACCCGGTTGTCGCGGGCGATGACGACTTTGATGACGTGGACGCGGACGCGGATGACGACCTGTTGGAGGACGAGAACGCCATGGAGGATGTTGGGCCGCTGCAGGTGGGTGGCTGCGGTGGGGCGGGTGGCTGCGGTGGGGCGGGTGGGTAGCAGGTGGGTGGGTGGGTGGGTGGGTGGGTGGGTGGGTGGGTGGGTGGGTGGGTGGGTGGGTGGGTGGGTGGGTGCGGGGGTGCGGGGGTGCGGGCGGGCGGGTGCGGGGGGAGTCCGGACATTTGGTAGGGGGTGACCCACAGAAGTCAATTGCAGCAGGCGGCATGGCATGTCGCAAGCGCAGATGAGCTTGCATGGCCTGCATTGGGCTGCGCACCGTATCCGTGCACCGACGCCGCTATCCTACTTGACACCTCCACGCACCCTGACTTTCACCCTCCCACACCGCACCGCCGCCCTCCCTCCCTTTGCCCCTGCACCCGCCTTCATCACTACTTCTACAACTCCGCAGGACGTGTACGAGTCCGACGCGATGGCGGACCGCGGCGGCTTCGGGGACGGCCAGGCGGTGCTGCCCACCAAGGGCGGCGCCTCCGACGTGTCGGCCATGATGGGCGGCAGCTCGGCACTGGCGGGCGGCGGCAGCTCACTGGAGACCACCGGGCGGGGTGGGGGCGGAGGTGGCAGCGGGGAGGAGGCGGGGAGCGGCGGCCGCGCGTGATGTTGATGGGAGGGAGGAAAGGAGTTGCAAGGTGTCTGTTGAGAGGGAAGCTGAGGGCGGCAGACTGAGGGGGTCGGGCCGCATGCACGTTAAGCAGTGTGTCGTGTGTGGCACGGAGCCGAGTCGCGGCATGTCAACTTCCAGTCGGTTTCGCATTTCGCATTCGCAATTTAGCGCATGTTACGGACATGCGCTAAAATGCGAATGCGAATGTCCGTGCAGGACTGACCATCCAGGCATGTGCAAGGTGGGGTGCGGCGGCAGTAGGTGCACATTGCAGCTTACAGTTACAGGCGGTACTGCATGAAGCTAGCATGAAGGCAAAATGCAGCTGCTCTTCTTGTTCCGGTGGATGCACTGGTGGACCATGGTTGGTGGTGGTTCTGTGGAGCTTGTGGGTGGCCGGGAAGGGAGTAGCTGGCGAACTGCAAACAGATGGCTGAGGAGGACTGCGTCACCGCATGGCATGCAACGAATGATCAAAGGTGTGCAGGTTGAACCGTTGATTTATAGGCACGAGGCTTCTTGGGCAGCTAGACGAATGCCCGTGCTGTAAGAGCTGCTCGGAATTGAGTGGAGTCACATTTGCCTGGGCCCTGGGGTCCGGGGGAGTTGTGCGGGGGCCGGGCTGTAGCACAGAAGACGCAGGCCGCGACAACGCAGCTAGCGTAATCAAACATGGTCACCTGGGCCTACGCGGTTTGTTGTCGCTGGCGGAGGTTCGAAGCGCGCGCACTTGTGCTGCTGCGCCCCGTTCCCAGCTAGCACCGAACCGGCACCGGGCGGCAGTAGCACGTCGGGCAGGCAGTCCCATGGGGCGGATGACACGGTGGCCCACTCGGATCAATGCGCGGGTGCGCGAGCCGCTGCGAGTTAAAACCCTTTCTGCGCACAAGCCGCACACTACTGCTCCTCCGAACGCACACAAACGCGATTCGCAAACTTCAAGCACTGCTGCAATAAAGCACGACACAGACGAGCGAGCCAACAAGCAACACAATGTTCGGCCGCGGCGGCGAGCAGCAGCAATCGGGCATGATGCAGCAGCAGACGTCGCGCGCGGGCCCGGGGGAGGAGGAGGTGACCGACATCACCCCCGGAACCCAGCGCGGCACCGGCACCGGCATCAGCACCACCACCACCACCGGCGGCGCCGTGATGCCGCCCACCACCACCGTCAGCTCCAGCATCGACCCCGTGACCGGCACGCCGCTGACCACCTACGAGACCCGCACGGCCGGGGTGGTGCCCACGGCCGGCGGCGGCACGGCCATGTATCAGAGCTACACCTCCACCACGGTGAGGCTAGGGGGAGGAAACGGGGACTGGCTGGGAGGGCAGGGGAGGTAGGGGGCAGGGGAGAGGGGGTAAAGAATGAGGTGCGGGGAAAGGCCCAAGGGCAGTACTGTGGGATGATGCCCTCAGAAAGGGCACAGGTACAGGGAAGGTTCTGTCCTGCGTGGCGCGGTGCGTGGGGCCTTGGTATGATGTCGGGCGACTCCTGGCGGCCGGCGGGGCTGCGAGTTGGCGTGCTACTGGCGTGTGCATATGGGCATCCATGGGCCCACAATTGCTGGCGCACGTAGACTGGCAAGCGCTACTGTGCGGCAACCAGGGAGGCATGGGAAGGGCGTTTCAGCAGGCCGCATTCGGGTGCGCATGCTGCGTTGCAGCGCAGCCTCGCCTGTCCCCTCACTTGGGTTTCTGCTTTCAGATTGTGGTTGTGCAGGTTCCTCCCTGCCTCTAAACCCGCTTCCCCAAACACACACCTTCCGCACACACCTGCCTACAGGTGCCGGCCGAGCAGCAGCAGCAGGAGCAGCAGGGCGCTGGCGGCCGCATGTGAGCTGCTGCTAGCGACGCGCTGGCTGGCTTGCTTAGTTCGCAATGGTTACCGGAGGGACCTGCCGGCGCAGTTCACGAGCCAGCACAGCACTTTGTGGGTGCGCGTCCTGCTCTAAATATAACGTCAGGGGCGTGTCACCCGCAGCACCAGAGCGCGTACAGCCTTCTCTACTTGTAGGCCTTGCTTAGTGCAGGTCTGCGGGCTGCTTGAACGGATGGATGTGTGGGTTGCAGTGTTAGTTGCAGCAATAGCGTCAAGCACAACAGGTGCCAACCAGGCATGTAAGTCGTTGAAGGCGTGCATGTGGGACAACTCACATCCAGCTTGCTTGGCAGGTGGGTAGGACGGCCGTAGCAGGCTGTAGCAGCAGGTAGCGGTAGCAGTGAATGGCTGGCTGTAGCAGGTAGCATACAGAGTCACAGGCCCCAGACAAAGAGACGGTGCAAGGCCCGGACGTGGGAAGCGGGCTCGATTTAGGATTTTTGGATGTCGCGGATGGTTGTTGTGGAGGACAGTTGCGTGCGCCTCGAGGGACGTTGTGGCCCCTGGAGTGCCCAGAGGCGGAACGGAATGACTCGGTTGCCCACTCGCTCCACGCTTTCTTGCCTCCCGCTTTCTCACGCACACAGTACTCGTTTGCGCCAATCTACTGCAAACATTCCGTAAACTGCCGATCAGCCATGTCTTCTGAGCAGCAGCACCAGAACCAGCAGCAGAGCGGCGGCGGCCGTCACGCCGAGCTGCGCGTTGGCGAGACCAAGGGCGCCACCGGCTCCGCGGGCTGTGATGGCGCCAGCCACGTCGACCACCAGCAAAACGAACTTCGTGCATAATACCACCAGCAGCCAGCAGCAGCAGCAGCAGCAGCAGCAGCAGCAGCAGCAGCAGCAGCAGCAGCAGCAGCAGCGGCAGCGGGTGTCGGCAACGACCAGCGAGGCGCAGTGGCAGGGCCGCGACACGAGCGCGGGTCATCAGAGGTGGCGCAGGCCCAGAGCGAGGTGGCGCGCCTGGCGCAGGCAAATAGGGCAAGGGCGTCTGACGATGCGCGACGTGGCAGTGTCCTGTAGTCGGCAAAGGGAGCTGGCCTTGATGTGCTGCTGCTTTGCGGCAGCCGGAATGCAGCGCGTCGGAGGTGCCGTGTGTGAGAGGTGCATGCGCACCCCTGTTGCATCCGTGAAGGAAAGAGCCCGCTACCTGCGGCTGATGAGACCCACGGGCACCAGGCGACGACACGGATGGAAATGAGGGCGGCGGCAGCACGCCGCTCGCGTTGGCTTGCTGTACGGTTGCGTGTGTTGCGTTGTAATTTCTCGTGCCGCATACCCCGCACACCCAGTAAAAGACTTTGCGGCGGTAACCTGGCGGCCGGGAGTCGGCGGGGTCTGAGGCGCGGGTAACATAAGCACGCGTGTCAAACCCGCCGGCGCCCTCTAACTCATGACATGCATCGGCTCGTCCGCTGTTACCGTAGTAAATTCCGGCCGCCTGCCGCCGGCCGGCTGTAGCCAGCTTCTGTTTCGCTCCCGCACTGACCACGCACATCGCCGCATACGAAAGTGCCATCGAGCTAAGGGTCGACAAGCAGCGGTGTCGGTCGCATTTACCAGGGGCACCCACGAGGGGCACCCCTGACATATACCGAGGCTTCCTGTCAGACAGCCGCAAACGCACGCACCCAGCAGCTTGCGTGGTTGCAGCCCCGACAGACCCCATTTCTTGCCCAGATAGGCCACCGGCTTCTGCAGCCAGGCACGGACGTCCCACCTCCTGTCAGACAACTGTTGGTTGCAACCTACCGGCCGCACACGCCACGACTGCGTGATGAGGCCGCCACGTCCACCCCTGCTACTGCCGCTGGCGCTGACTGCGACGACGCTGCTGGCGGCGCTGCTGCTACAGCCGTTGGGCGCCGCCGCCTATCCTGATTATTGGCTCGACACGCCGGCGGGGCAACAGGACTGTGCGGGGCAGCCCACCCGCGCCGTCATCGGTAGCCCGCACGGCACGCCCGTACAGGACAGGTGATGATGAGCGCGTGTGACGTAATAATTTGTTCCATTCGAGGGCCTGGGATTGCGTTCGGGGTGGATTTGGTGGCATGCTGGTTGCACTTGCGGAATGAGTGCGGCTGCAAGCAAAGCTCTTCTGGCTCGAATCTTGCTGCACGGTCACTGCCCGGCGGCCTTCACCGCCCGCCCGCCAACACCCGCACTCGTCGTTCCCACCCCTGCCCCACCCCTGCCCCCACCCCTGCCATGCATCACCCTCCCGTCCACCGCCCACCATCACACACACACACACACACACACACACACACACACACACACACACACACACACACACACACACACACACACGCACGCACAGTGTCGACCCTTTCCCTTGTGCTTTCCTAACACACACACACACATACCCCGCAGCTCCATCTCCCTGCGCCTGCTTGACGCCGCCAGTGGCGATGAAGTGCTGCAGGCGTGCCCCGGCCAGACCTACACCCTGCAGGTACGCATATACGTACGACTGCCTACCGAATCTTAAATATGTACTGCTGGGTGCATGGAGCGAGGGTATCGTGGGCAGCCAGCAGCTATCCATATGCACAGCTAGCAGCCAGACAGCCGGTGGTGACGGGGGTGGCTTTGGCTGCATGGGGTCTTGCCGCCTTGGACTCATACCGACATGCGCTAGAATGCACTCATGTCTCATGGGGGTTCGGGCCAGCGCATGGGTGGGTGGGAGGGCGTGCCGGACGCGTGCCGGATCTTGCCTTTACCCAACATCTCCCTCCTTGCCCCCCCTCAATGGTGACCGTATGCGGGGCCGCCCTTTCGCCTCATACATCCCCGCCCGCCCCACCCACTGACCCAGCTACCATCTCGCTCGCTACTGCTACCGTACTTCTGCCCGCCCTATGTACCTACCTACCTACCTGCTCAGGTGGGGTTCCCTCAGAAGCGCCGCGCGCTCATCTCCGCCAGTGCCGGCGCCTTCTCCGGCGCGCTGCCCTCTGGTGTGCTGACCAGCGCCGAGTGGTGGGTGGATGAAATGGCGGGGCGGGGTGCGTGGGACGAAGGGGGGCGGAGTGTGGCAGGGGCGGGGCATATACCGTATGTGCACGGTGCAGAGGTAGGCGGCGGGCGGTGGGGTGTTTTAGGGTTAGCCGTCATTGCGGGCGGTGCATAGCAGTAGTGGGTGTGGAATCGGTGGTGCGGACACAGTAGCCCTTAGCGAGCAGGTCACCAGGCCAAGGACACACGCACGTTACACACGTGTGCCCTCGTCGTCCCTACCCACGCCACTACATACCGGCGCCCTTATTACCGATGCATGCCATTGCTGCCGACGGCCGCCATTGCCGCCATTGCCGCCATTGCTGCCTTCTGCCCCTGCACGCACGCAGCCCCAACCGCCTCATCATCGGCCCCTCCCAGCCCTTCACATCCAGCGCCGCAATGCCACTGGGCCTCAGCCCCGGCGTGCAGCTGGCCCTGCCCTGCGACCTACCAGGCGCCGCCGCCGCCGCCGCCGCCGTGCCCACGTCAGCAGGTGTGTGCGGGGGTGGGGTGCATGAAGGCGTTTGTGCGGGTGCGTTCTTGGTTCGCGTTGCCCTTGTCCTAGGGGACATAATCCGTGCAAGTAAGCGAGTGTGGTGATATGTGCATTCCTATGCATGGTGTGGGGGACACGATTGCAATAATGGGTGAGGGATGCTGGTGAGCGGTGAGGGTGCTTGCGTACAGCGGGACAGGTGGGGCGCATTGTGACTCATCCATGTTGCCTCCCTCTCCAAGCACATGTCGACTGATGCGAGTGTATGTCACGCCCCGCCCTGCTTTCAGGCGGCCAGCAGGCGGCGGTGGTGGCGCTGGTGCTGCGTGTCACCTCGGCCTCCCCCACCTCCACGCGCTGGCGGGCGGCCTCCCGCAGCTACAGCCTCGGCAGCAACTGCCCCGTGGCGCCTCAGTGCGGCGGTGGCAGTAGCAGTAGCAGCAGCAGCGCCGGCGCTGCCGCTGCTGTCAACACTGATGGCACCAGTAATAGCACCACGGGCAGCACCGGCAGTAGCACCAGCACCAACAGCGACAGAGGCGATGGCGCTACCCCTGCAGCCTCCAGCGGTGGTAGCGGCTCTGACAGCGGTGATGACTCACTGGTGCCTCTGACAGAACCTGTCGCCACTTCCTCCAAGCCGGCTATAGAAGCGGCGGCGGGGCCGAGTGATCCCGCTGCTGCTGCTGCCGCTGTGGCCGCTCCGGCGCCTCCACCACCACCGCTGCAGTTTCGCGGTGATGCCGGCCCCCCTAGCACCGACAGCAACTCTTCCGCAACCACCGGCACAGCCAACAGCACGCCACCGGCCTCAAGCAGCCCCAACGTAGCCCCGCTGCCCAGCGTCAGCGCCGCAGGCGGCAGGGACACCAGCAGCAGCAGCAGCAGTAGCAGCACTACTGCCGCATCCGCCTCACCTCCGCCCAGCGCCAGCAGCACCGGCTCCGCCGCATCACCACAGCAGCCTTCACCCGCCCCCACTTACGATACTGCTTCTCCATCCGCAGCTGCTTCCCCCTCGCCGCTGCCCTCGTACCCGCCTCCTACTGCTGCTGTTGCGCCTCCCCCTCCTCCACGTCGTGAGCAGTTCTCGCCGATCAACCCCGCAGTCCAGGCATCCTCGGGTCGGCAGGACGAGCCCCTGACGGGCCCTGATAATTCAGCAGCGTCTGGTTCTGCTAACGGTAGCAAGGGTGGTGACAGCCCCGGAATTGGAATCGATGGAGGGCAGCGTGACAGTGGTGCAGGCACCGGCAGTAGCAGCAGCGGCGCCACTACTACCACCGGCAGTAGCAGTAGTGGCAGCAGCAGCCCGGAGCCTGAGGACAGCCACGGCGGCGGTGGAGCCGAGGCCAGCCCGCATGACCGCACTGTAGCTGTCGGCGAAAGAGTGGCTGATACGACCGCGCCGTCGCAGCGCACCCCTGTGCCGGCGGTGGTCCCTTTGGCGCCGGCGCCCACAGCGGGGCCCATCGGCGGCGGCGTCGAGACGGCCGCAGGTGGAGGTGCCGGCGGCGTGGCTCGTGCGGGAGCGGGGTTCCTGGTGGTGTTTGCAGTGACTTGTGCTGTTGCAGTGACACTTGCATTGGGTATGTGAGGGCTTCAGACGCGCCGGGGTGGGGTGCTGGTGAGCCGGATTACACGCGTTGGCTGGGAGATGCCGATCGGACCCATAGAAACTTTCTTAAGGGATGTCGTTGGACCGTGAGCTCAGGGTGGATAATTCATTGGACAATGTGCAGAGGTCGTGCAGCCGTGCGGCGAGGGGGGACCCCCATGAGCGTGGGGACACTACCAGAGGTCGGCGAGGGTCGGGGAGGGTGCCGAACACACGAACGCGATGGTCACATCGACACGCGCGCCAGGTCACCTCGCGCGGCTTCAGCAGACACGTTGCTAACATAGGACCTGTAAAGCTTGATCATTCTTCTCGGAATCAGGGGCAAGTCCCGCCCTTCCTTCTCAAACTTCTGGCATCCTTCTCTCTTTTGTCAACATGTTATACTGAGCCGGAGGCTACCTAAACACGCAACCTAGCCATCAAGTAGCTACTATAGCAAGGCAGTTGTCACGCACAGGGCCTGGGCGGTGCTTTTGACCGGTGATATCAGCGAGGGCGAAGCGGCATGGCGAAAGTGATTGAAGCCGTCCAGATCTTTAAAAAGGTCGAGGACGTGACCGCGGCGAAGGATGACCCTCCTCCAGGTAAGTGGATTCCGTGGAAGTTGCATCGCCTTTCACGAGGCGTTCGAGTCTAGCCGCGCGCCTACGTGCATTTGTTTGCTCTATGGGGCTTCAAGCTAAACGGCGGGTATGTTTCGCGCGGGTCGGGTCAAACCGTGCACGGCGGACTGATTTTGCGCTGATGTGCTGCGCTGTCGCTGCGTGCTGGCAGTGTACCTGATGGATGAGCTCGCCGAAATGGCGAGGGGCTCAGCAGATTCTTCTGAAAAGATTGCTGACCGCATTGCGAAGCGGCTGCAGAACAAGTCGCCGGTGGTCAAGTACAAGGTATGGGGGAGGGAAGGGGGCAGTAGCGGTGGCGGTAGCTGGGGGAAGGGCGGCAAACAGCGGAGGGAGGGGTTGTCAAGACAGGGCCCCAGGAGAGCGTCTGTGATTACTCAATTTGGAGGGGGTGGTGTAAAAGGTCGAGTGTCGTTTGCCGCACGCGCCCTCCTCACGCTGCAGGCCGCAAGCGCGGTGTACTACTCTCCGCGCACTGAAACACGACACCCACAACCCCGCGCACATAGGCTCTGCGCCTCATCCGGCACATCGTCAACAAGGGCTGCGGCCAGTTCCAGCGGACCATGCAGCGGCACGCCAACCTAGTGAGGTGCGCGAGTGACGAGGTGCTAGCAGGGGCGCGCGTGGCGGACGGGGGGCTTTCCGTCCCCCCCCTTTGGGGTCCGTATCTACATCTACACTCCTTGCGCCGCCGCACCTCGCCGCCGCTCCATCACGTGCTCGCTATGCACCAACCGCCCATCGCAACCACCCCTTCCCTCGAGCGCCCCTTTCCCGCCCCTCCGGTTTCTTAACGGGAATGGTTCACCTACTCCCACCCCTCCACCAACCACCACCACCACCACCACCGCCACCACCACCACCACTGCCATGACCGCCACCGCCACCGCCACCGCCGCCTTCTCTACCCCTTACCACCAGGGACCACATCCACTTCAAGGGCGAGGCCGACCCCTTCAAGGGCGACGTGCCCAACCAGCGCGTGCGCGACAGCGCCAAGGAGGCGGCCGAGTCGCTGTTCAACACCGTCATGGCGGCGCCCGTCACCAGCCTGGGGGTGAGCCGCGGAGCAGAGGAGCATACGGAGGAGAGGGAGGAGGAGGAGGAGGCGGGGACGGCGGAGGAGGAGACAGAGGAGGGGCAGGGGAAGTGGGGGTCACGTCGAGGGACGCGACGCATTACCTCATGACGCGATAAGGGGTGCAATGGGAGGGCCGTCGGGCTTGCGCGGGTTCGGGTTTGGCATGTGGTTGAGCAACGAGAGGTCAGTAAACATTGCGCTGACCGGGCTTGTTTGCCTGCGCAGAGCCGCATCCAAGGCTTCGGCAGCGGCGCGGCCCCGGCGCCCGCCGCCTCCAGCCACAGCTCGCATTCCACCGGACCGGCGGTGGCGGCCGGCGGCGCCTCCGCGTCCTCCGGCTCCCGCCTGACGGGCTTTGGCAGCGGCGGCGGCTACACGGCGCCGGCGGCACAGAGCGGCGGCGGCGGTGGCGGCGCGTTTGGTGGCAGCGGACAGCGGGTGAGTGGTGGAAACGGGCGGGGGGGGGGGGCGAAAACAAGCGAAACTACTGCACCGTCGGATTGTGTCGGTACATAGCGCTGTGCACATGGCTGGCCGGCAAGCTAGCGGGCTTGTGTCTGTATCAAAGAATGACTGGCGCCTCGCCACATTTCCACATTCGCAGCAGCCCATGAACCAGCGGCTCACCATGGGCTACAGCAATGATTACGCCCCGACCGTGGGCGGCGGCGGCGGCGGCGGCGGCGGCGGCGGGGGCTATGGCGCGGGCAGCGGCAGCGGCAGCGGGCAGGGCTACACGGCGCCGGCGGTGGCTGCCAGCGAGGTGCTGGGCTCGGAGGACGAGCTGGTGGACGGCGTGTGCACCCACAGCGGTGAGCTGCGGCACCAGTAGTAGCAGCAGCAGTGGCGGCCTGGGACTGGGGACGTGTACCAGTGTGGCTGTTGAGTGTGCGCTCAGGTTCAAAGGGACTTCGAGACGGGTATGGGAGGCGAGCATATCCAGATATGGGAGGGGAGCGAGGGGTGCGGGGATGAGGGCACGGGTTTGCAGCCACCAGCAAGCGTACCACGGAACCGGGGGGCAAACAATCTTACCTTTTGCACTCCTCCTCCTCCTCCTCCTCCTCCTCCCTCTCCTCCCCCTCCTCCTCCGCCTCCTCCTCCTCCTCCTCCTCCTCCTCTGCGCCCCCAGGCCTGCGGCTGGCGCCCGACCCGGAGGACCTGCGGCGTTTCGTGGAGGCGGTGGGCAGCCTGGACGGACTGCGTGTGGCGGAGCTGCTGCGCGACAAGATGGTGAGCGAGTGGGGCTGAGGCTGGGGCGGTGGTGCCGGCCCGGCCGAGGATGGCACGACGGGGCGTTCGAATGAAGGCGGCAATATAGGTACCGGGTGCGGGGAGCATGGGGCCTGAGTGATGTGAGTGGCGTCTGACTGCCCCCGTGCATGATTCATACCCAAACCCCATTGCCTAAAGTGTGCTTGCTTTCGCGCCTTCCCACCATAACGTGACATGCACGGTCCGCCCGCCTTTGACACTCGCACCCAAACAGAACGCGCCGGCGCAGTGGCAGCAGCTGCTGCGGGCGCTGTACGCGCTGGAGGCGGTGCTGCAGCAGGGCGTGTCGCAGGTGGGGCGGGGGGCGCGGGCATGGCGGGACATGGCCGCACCGCACTTGTTGTGGGCGGTCCTTGCACGGAGGAGGGCGCTTGCTCCTGTCGCACCCACGTGTCGCACCCTGCCCTGCATGAAGCCCGCACACCGCATTCTGCCTCGATCACCCTCGATCACCCTCCACCCTCGGACCCCTTCAGGCGTGTGGCGAGGTGGCGGTCATGTTCCAAAGCGACCCGGGGCCGGTGCAGGCGGCGACCTCCCATCCGCAGGTGAGGGGGGCGGCGGCCTGTGAAGAAGTTGGGGAGGGCCGTCGTGTTGGGGGCCACGCGCGCCTGGCACAAAGCTGTCGCGGGCTCACTGCGTAGGGAAGACCAAACGGCCAGCTTTCTGACGCAAGTGCCGGGCCGGGCTGGCACCCCTGTATTTGCAGGTGGCTGTGCGCGAGCGCGCAAGCAAGGTGCTTAAGCTGCTGCTCGGCGACAGCGCAGCTACGGCGGCCGCGGCCCCTGCGCCCGCTGCCACGCCCGCGCCGGCCGCCACCCGCCCCGCGGCGCCCCAGCAGCAGCAGCAGGCCGCGGACCTGCTCGGGGGCCTTGACATGCTGGGTGGACCCGCGCCATCTGCGGGCGGCGCCGGGTACAGTGGCCACCAGGCTCCGCAGCAACAGCAGTACCACCAGCAGCCGCAATACGGCCAGCAGCAGCAGCAGCAGCAGTACCAGCAGTACCAGCAGTACCAGCAGCAGGCGGCGGGGCTGGGTGTGGCGCTGCAGGGCCAGCAGCGGCTGGCGTCGGGCGACATGTTCAACGGCTTGGCCATGCCCAGCGGGCCCGAGCAGGTGCCGCAGGTGGGGTGGGCGTGGCCGTGCGTGTGGGTGCGTGGGTATACGCAATGAAGGGCATTTGGGGGCTGGTGCCAACGATGGGAATGGTGCTCGCAGGTGTGCTGTGTCGTTGTGTCGTTGTGCCGTTGTGCAGTCACAGTCGGTCCAGGCGCGGCCTCCAGACATGTGCGCCTACAGGACGAATCATGGCTCACGTGCTCATTGACACCGCATGTATGATTTTGTCGTGTCTTCCCGTACAGGCTTTCAACGCGCTGAACGCTCAGGGCGGCCAGGGCCCCAGCTATGGCCAGCCACCGCAGCAGCAGCAACAGCAACAGCAAGACCCCTTTGGCCTGGATATAATGAGCGCGCCTGCGCCTGCGCCCGCCGCGCCTAGCCAGCATTACCCGCCTTCGCAGCAGCAGTACCAGCAGCGGCCGCCGCAGCAGGTGGGCGGTGTGGGCGGCATGGCGCCGCCGCAACAGCAACAGCAGCAGCAGCATCAGCCGCGTGGGGGGCCCCAGCAGCCACAGGCAGGGCCCGGCGCGGGGGCTCGCACTGCGCCGCTCGATGACTTGTTCGCAGACATGAGCCTAGGCGGCGGCGGCGGCGGCGGCATAGCCCGCCCTGCCCCCGTCAACACCATGCCGCATGCCGGTGGCTACGGCGCCGGTGCTGGCGGCATGGGCGGTGGGTACGGCGGCGCGGGCATGGGCACCGGGTACGGAGGCGGGCCCGGCATGGGCTACGGCGGTGGTGGCGGCGCACTGGGCACCAGTGGCGCCGCGACGCCGACGGGCGCGGCCTCGGGCAACACCACGCCCGGCTTCGGGCTGGGCGGCGGCGGCAGCAAGGCGGGCAGCCAGCTTGACCTGCTGGCGGTGGGCGGCGGCGGCGGCGGCGGCGGCGGCGGCGGCTTGAGCGGTGCGGCGGCGGGCTACGTGCCCATCGGCTCGGCGCCCGTGTCCACACACGGCTCGTCTGCGGCGCTGATGCAGGTGCGGCTGCTTGAAGCGGGTTCAGGCATACCGTAGTTGCGAGGATTGCTGGGCTATTTAATGTGAACCAACCCCGTTGGGAAAAAATGCGGTGTCAGCAGCGGCAGTAGGCGCTTTGGAGGGACACTTCGTTTAGATCATGGCGTTGCGGCCTGCTGCCCTACTTTCTGCCGCTTAGGCGGGCTTGCGTGCATGTTGCTGTTTCGCGACACAGGGTTCGGCGCCCGGGAGCGGCCTTACCACACCTACCTACGGCGGCGGAATGGGCGGCGGCGGAATGGGGTACCAGCAACCGCCCCAGCAGCAGTACCAGCCACAGTACCAACAGCAGTACCAGCAACCACAGCAGCCGCCGCAGCATCAGTACCAGCAGCCGCAGCAGCAGCAGCAGTACCAGCAGGCGCAGCAGCAGCAGCAGCACTACCAGGCGCCGGGCATGGGCATGCCGCTGTCAGCTCAGCCGCAGCGGCCTGCGGGTGCTGGTGCCGCCGGCGACCTGCTTGGGGGCGGCGTGGGCGACTTGCTGGGCGACGGCGGTGGCCTTGGTGTCGGTGGCGGCATGGGCTCCGGGCCCGCTGGCGCTTCTGGCGGAGCAGGGTACGGTATGCCACCCGCACCGGGGACCGGGCTTGGGGGCATGGGCGCCGGGGCGCCGTATGGTGCCGGGCTGGGCACCGGCGGCGTCATGGGCGGTGGCGGCGTTGGCGGCATGATGGTGGGTCCGGGCGGCAAGGTGCAGTACGTTGGCGCCGCGCCCGGGCTTTCCAGTGCGCCGGGGCCCGCGGGTGGCGTGGGCGGCAACAACACGTCTTGGCAGCACCAACCATACCAGCAGCACGCCCAGCAGCAGCCGCAGCAGCAGCAGCTGCACCAGCACCAGCACCAGCAGTACGGGCATGGGAACATGGGCCATGCTCCTGCCAGCGGGCCAGGCGCGGGCCCAGGACAGAAGGCCCATGACCCCTTCGCAGGCCTTGGCTTTTGACGGGACAGTGCTGCTGAGGGGGGCCAGGAGGAAGGTCGGCGTGTAGGGCGGCATGGCGTGGGGGCGTGTGCAGACGTGCTTTGACAGCTCGTCGTGAGGAATGTTGAGTGTTTGCAGTCGTCACCACTGCGTATGTGACAGTACGCGTGCGAGAGCAGGATTGAATCATGGGAGCAGGCATGCACGTGTAAATCACCCTAGTCTAGTTTGCGCGCTCACCAACTTTCTCCGGGATCCATCAACCGCCCCACGTCAGCCGCGCGCGATCTCCCACAATCGTCAGCCCCCGATCACGCGCCTTGTAGTCGCGCCACAACCGTGATAATCAATACACACGCACACGACGGGCTCGCTGGACTTGTATGTGTCGACCAGGTTTCGAGAGGTGCAACCCTGCTCAAGTTTCAGCTCGCCAGCGGGACTGCTTTTCCCGGCATAAATAATGATTATGACACCCAGACCATCAACAAAGTAGTGATAATATAGAAGCGAAGCCCTGCGAAAGTTCCATCGTCCAACGTGGCACCGAGGCTTTGTCGACGCCAGCCGGGCCGCGAGGACAGCGCTAGGGCACAAGTGACTTTGGATTGACACGCGGTCAAGGCCTTGGGACTGCGAGAGCTCGCTGAGGCATTCGACCTGCCGACACATGGGCTCCGCTGGCGTTGCTCAGAGCGATGGCCGAATATGGCCCATGCTGCCGATGGAGCTGGCGGAACGCATTGTGGCGTTCTTGCCGCCCAACTCGGTTGCGTTAGTGGTGCGCCTGGTCAACCGGGCCGCAGCACGCCACTTCCGCGGACCCGCCTTCACCACGGTCCACATGGCGCAGCCGGTGCCGCCGGCTGAATTTGCATGGCGCTGGGGCGGACCGGGGGCCGCTCGGGCGCTGAGCCTGAAGCTGCGGCGCAAGCTCATCTGCCTCACCGCGTCCAGCGGCGTGGTGGCCAACCTGGAGCTGGGTGAGTATTGAGAAGCGGAGGGAGGTGACTGGAAGATTGAAGGCTGTTTGGCAAGGGTTACAAGGCGGCGTGTTTGGGACCTTGACAAAACATGTAATAAATGTAGGGCCGCCGCAGTAGCCTGGGGTCTATTCCATGCTCGCTGCTGTCGTGTGCATGAGGAGGAGGCGCCAGTACGCAATCCCACCGCGCACGTCTCCCGCCTCCTCAGCGTCCCCCCATCTGCCCCCTGCCCTCCGCCGCCACCTGCACAGCCTTCCAAGTGGCGGGCTGCCTGCCCACCGCCACGGCTCTGGAGGCGGCGGCGGCGGCGGGCCACCTGCCCGCCTTCGAGTTCCTCAGGCTGCAGGTCCGTCCGCGCTGTGCTCGTCACTGCCCCAGTCACAGGTCCAGATGGACGCTGTAATAGCCTGTTTCCACGGCTTTCCTGCACTAGAAAGATCCCCACAGCCCACCTCGAAACACACACACACACACGCTCGCACACGCTTGGACACGCACACGCACAGGACCTGGGGCCGCTGGCGGGCACGGGCGCGCTGGCTGCGGCCGCGGGCGCGGGCCATCGGGCCCTGGTGGCTCACATCCTGGACAGCGGCATCACCCCCTGGAGCTGGTCGGCGCTGCACTCGGCCGCACACGGCGGACACGCTGAGCTGCTGGAGTGGCTTATGGCCCGGTGCCCGGATGGTGGAGGCGGCGGAGGCGGAGGCGGCGGAGGCGGAGGCGGGGGTGGTGGGCGAGGCAGTGCAGGCGCGGCGGCGCCGCTAGGCGTGGTGCTTGCGCGTGCCGAGGCGCCGGCTGCGCCGGAGGGGTCGGCTGGCGCCGGCCCTTCGGGCAGCAGCGGGCAGCTGTCGCTCCCGGTGCCGGCGGCGGGCCAGCAGGCGCAGCCGGGGCCAGCGGCGGAGGCGGCAGCGGGGGCTGAGGTGCGCCGCGCTGGCGCCGCGGGAGCGGGAGCTGCTGCGGGGGCAGCTGCTGCGGGGGCAGCAGGCGAGGTGGTCAGGGGCGGCAGCGGCGAGGTCCAGCAGCAGGGCGAGGCGGACGCCGCCGCCGGCTTGGCCATCGGCGCGGGGCTGCAGGCGGCCTTCCGGCGGCGCGTGTCGCTGCTGCTGCTGGAGGCTGTAGCACACGGCTGCGAGCTGCGGGTGATGGAGCGAATGCACGCGGCGTGGGTAGAGGGCGTGCGCGACGCCGCCGCCGCAGCCGCCGCCAACGGCATCGCGCCGCAGCACGGCCCGCTGCACGCGCACATCTTCCACCCACACCTGGGGGCGGCAGCGGGTGGCGGTCAGCACCTGCCTGTGCAACAACCTGCGCAAGCCCACCCGCAGCAGCCCCATCTCCAGCCGCACCAGCAGCTGCAGCCGCAGCCGCAAGAGCTACAGCCGCCGCAGCTCATGCCTGACAGCGCGCCTGCGGGCGCTATCGTGGCCGCCGCCGCCGCCAGCCCCACCCGCTGCTGGCGTCAAAAGGTGCGTGTGACGCGCGCGGCACCAATCTTCAGTACGGGCAGTGGGCAGTGGGCAGTGGGCGCCAGCAGGATGACGATACCGTGTGCATGCACACCACCGCGCGCCCGCCCTGGCCTGCGTGCTCAATCCTCCCCACACGTCTCGCCGCCCGTCCCCCGCCCCACCCACCTCCTCACCTCTTTTCAGTACCTTCCCTTATCCTATTATCCTTGGTTTCGATGTTTTTTCTACCGCACCTCCGTACGTGTCGCAAGGTCACGTGGCTGCTGGAGCGCGGCTACCCGCGCGTGGCCTACGCCGCGGAGCGCGCCGCGGCCCGGCCCGACGCCGTGGAGAGGCTGACGTGGCTGCGGGGCCAGGGCTTCCCCGCCGACGCTACAGCCTGCCAGGCGGCGGCGCGCACCGGCAACCTGCCGGCGCTACAGCTGCTGGTGAAGGAGCAGGGCGTGGCGATGCGGGAGGAGGCCACGGCGCGCGACGCGGCGGCGGGCGGGCACCTGCCCGTGCTGCGGTGGCTGGCGGCGGAGGGGCGGTGCACGGTCAGCAGCCAGACCGCGTGGCACGCAGCACGTGGCGGGCACCTGCACGTGCTCAAGTGGCTGGTGGGGGAGCGGGAGGAGGTGGGGGAAGGCGAGGAGGGGGTGCTGGAAGAGGACGCTGCACAGGGGCGGGGACGGGGGCAGGGAGCAGCAGGGCCGTCCGCCGCCGCTGCACAGCAGGTCGGTCAGCAGCAGGCTGGGCCGCAGCAGCTGCGGCAGGAGGCGGCGGCGGGTGGCGAGAAGCTGCAGCCCGCTTCTTGTGGGCCAGTTGCTGTTGGAGCCCCCACAGCTGCGGCCGCGCCAGGCTCTCATCAACACCAGCAACAGCAACCGCCACAGCGCAACGCATTCCAACGGCCCCCGTCACCTCACCCCAACCACCTACCTATGCCACCACCATATCAGTCTCCACCGGCTCAGCATTCTCCACCACCGCAGCAGCTGCCCCCGCCCCAGCCCCAGCCCCAGCCCCAACAACCACCCCCGCCCCAGCAGCCCCAGCAGTCCCAGCCCCACCCGCTGCTGACCGCCAGTGTCTTCTCCAGCGCAGCCATGAGCGGCAGCGTGTCGCTGCTGGTCTGGCTGCGGGCCCGCGGCTGCCCCTGGGACGGCCGCGCCTTCCCCGCCGCCGTGTGCGCCGGCAGCGCCGAGGTGGTGGCGTGGCTGCACGCGCACGGGGCGCCGCTGGAGGTGAGTGATGAGGGGGTTCCATGCATTTAAGTTAATGACAAGGAGGGGCGGGAAGACCAGTAATGCTTAACCGGGCGAGCAACCGGGCGAGCCAAGCTAAGCTAGTCGGCGACGATCATTCTGATGTAGCCGCGGTAAGAGACTTTTCACGCCGCCACGCCACGCCACCTGCCCAACGCTCCAACGCTCCTTCCCCCCCTTTGTGTTTACAACCTCCCCTGCCTCCCGCCCCATGCCGTCCGGCCCCCAGGAGGACGGCGGGCGCTCCACCTACGCGCGCGCCTGCCGCAGCCGCGACCTGTCCACGCTGCAGGCCCTGCGCGACCTGGGCTTCCCGCTGCCCGCCGGCGAGGCGGGCGGCGACCTGTTCATCAAGGCCATCCGGGACGGCGCCGGGCTGGCGGTGCTGAGGTGGCTGGTGGGCGCGGGCTGTCCGGTGGACTGGGAGGCGGCGGCGGCGGAGGCGGCGCGCTGGGAGCCGGGGCGCGACGTGCGGGCGTGGCTGGCGGAGAAGCGGCGGCAGCACCGGCGGCGCGCGCGCGAGCAGCAGCAGCGGGAGCGGGAGCGGGAGCGCGAAAGGGAGGGGGAGCAGGAGCACGGAGGGGAGGGGCAGGAGGAGGGGAAGAAGCAGCGCAGCGACGGCGATGGGCAAGTCAGGAGCGCGGCTGGCAGGGTGGGGAATGGCATGGAGACACGGCGTGGTGGTGGCGCTGAGGTCGCAGCGGTCGTGGGAGGCATGGGGGCGGCCCCAGGCGGTGTGGGCGCGGGGCTGGTTGAGATGCGCGAGTCGGATACCTCCTCTGAGGGTGATGCGGCGAGCATGGGAAGCAGTAGCAGCGGTGAGCTGGAGGAGGGAGTGCGCAACGGCTGAGGATGAATTGCGGCGGGTGGCTGGGTGAGCGGTGCAGTGGCGCGCAAGGTTAGAGCGGCGAGGGAGCTGGCCAGCCACTCAGCCAGTCCTCTTGGAGCAGGGGAGACCTCCCCTGTCTTGGAGGTGGTGATGGCTTGGCAAACCAGCATGGGCTATAGCCCATTCGACAGCCCATTCCACAGTACACGTTTGTACCGTACGGTATGTGGTTCTGCATGATAGCTTACGTACGGCATCAAAAGAATGCAACCCCTGATAGGGTGGGCACGAGGCAGGTGCAGTAGCCTGCGCCTATGTGCAGTTGCTCCATATGCTGGGCGGCTGCTGGGTTCCACTCGAAGCCACAGGAAATTATGATGATGGGGTGAGGGCCGGGGGGCGACATGGTGGGGGCCCAGCTCCGCACGCACGTCAGTGCAGGGCAAAAGGGGTAACGTGGAAGATTTGGTCTGTCTGGTACGTGAAAGATGGGCCCCCCAAAACGGCCGGCGACTTCTTTCCGGGGGGCATATTTCGGTCCAGTTTCTTTTCGGACAGACGAAGATATGAGCCCTGCATCAGTGCCCTCATGGGACCAACCACCCTGCTCCATTTGCTGGGCACCCTGATGACTGGATGTAGCCGTGCACGCGGGCAGCTGGCCGGGTGCGGGTGCGGAAAAGGAAGTCTCTGTGGCGAATAGAGTCTCGACTGGGGATGTGACTATCCTGCGTTGCGCGTTCACCACGCTGCTGTGCGAATTTTGCGTCGGAACGGCGCAAAATTAGAAGTAGCGGGGTTTGGCTTCCGTCCGTTTCTCCAGGCGGAGGGCAGATATCGCGAATGCTCGGCGGTTGGTATGTATATACAGCATTTACGGGGGTCGGCTCGGAAAGCCTGCGGAGTTTTGCAGTGGTCCCCGATGCAGCCCATGCGAGTCGTCGAACCGCAACCGTGAAAGCAGTAAAGCATTCCGTATAATCTCTGTATTAGTGGCTGGCTCGTGAGACAACTGAGCATTAAGCGCACCAGATCCAAGAGTCTTTCAAAGTCGCTCGCTCTGGCGTGAACCTTCAATGCTATCCAATGAACGTTTGATGGAAATTAACCCCGCGCCAAATCGGCGGCCCCCGTCAAGTCGCGCCTCCCCGTGCTCGGCTCCTCCCGCCCCCCAACCGTTCGCCCTCGCCCTTGCCGGCCCCCCAACCCTGCCGCCGAGGCGCCTTATGCGGGCAATGGAGTTTGGGGCAATAGGATCCAAGGGCCCTAAAGTCGCTGATTTTCGCTCGCTTCGCAATATTTTATACATTTTAACATCATACGCAGTAACCTCAACTCCCCCCGCGCCAACCGGTGCGCAATTTCGGTATGCGTGTCGGCCCCCCTTGCACTGCTCGCCGCTCGGCACCCCAAACCCCCCAAAAGCCCCCGAGCCCTCCCCCCGGCTGCAAACGTACGCAAACCGCCAGCAAACAAGCAACATCCTTATATGTGTACCTATTTGTTGTGGGAGCGAAGGGTGTACGCCGGGGGCAACTCCATTGCCCGCATAAGGCGCCTCGCCCTGCCGCACCCGCCCCCCAGCAGCATATGGCTTGCGCGGGTTTAGGCTTAGCAAGTCCCAGGACTTGCTGTGCACGGAGTCACGCGACCTTGGCTGCAGGAGGATTTGCGGCAGCTTCGACTGCCCTTGTGCGCCCCAATCATATGGCAAAACGACAACAATGCCAGATCGCCCGCAAATGCTAGGAGAGATTAAGGCTTGTACGACCGGGGCAGCGACGTCGCGAGCGCCGAAGGCCGGGAAAGCTAACACGAGACGTCGTGCCCATCAAGTAATCGAAATGTCGCTACTCTCATGGCCAGACCGAGCGATTTGACGGTTGTGGACCCATTGTTTTGGACACAGGCCACGCGGCGGGTGGGCATTTCCGTTCTTTCCTGCTGGCAGTGCCAGTATCTTCCTTCTACCGGTACAAATTTGCCCCTTTTCGGCCGAAACCGTAGAAGCTTTCAGGGGTTGGTGGGGCGCACGTCTACGGGAGGTAGACGTTTTGGCACGTTTTGGTGCGGAAAAGAGGGGGGAGGGTAGGAATTTTGGGGGGTTTTGGGGGCTTGCCCCCCAAGAAAATTTGTTCGGGTAGATAAATCAGGAGGGGGCATCTACACGGTAGTAGACACCGGGGGCCCAGGGGCATCTACAAGATACGGGCACTGCCTGCTGGGGGCGGGTGTGAAGGGTTTGGGAGGAGAGGGACAGCGACACAAGCAGCGACACGCACGGGCAGCGACACGGGCAACGACACGCACAGGCAGCGACACGGACAGCGACGACACGAGCGCGAGGAACGCGTGGCGTCGTGCTCATCAAGTAATCGCAATGTCGCTACTCTCCAGCCCAGACCGAGCGATTCCACGCTGGTGGACCCGTGCGGCTTTTGCCTGTCGCGGATTCTTCGGCCGCTCCGCCAGGCTCCAGGCTCCGCCCATGCTGCCCCCGTTCTAAAATTCGCACACGCGCCAGCCTCTCTTGTCAACATTGGTGTATGCACGCGGGAAATTCTTGACAAGCGGGGGCGACTCGGTTATGGCCGGGGTCCTGCACACGCCCGTTCAACCACTGTCACATGGGGAGTTGGGGACCGGCCAACTGACTCGTCAGCGCGTGCTCCTCGCTGATTCAAACAGTACACCTGCGACCTTCTAGAAAGCAAAATCATGGTGTCTCCCACCAACGGGAGCGCGTCTGGCGACGCAGTTTGCTACGTGAATGGAAAGCGCTACGTGCTGCCGCCTGGCCGTGGAGAGGTCACGCTGCTCCAGTTCCTGCGAGGTAAGTCTGCTGGCTGTCGACGCCGTGGACTATCAGCCGGCGAGTAGCGGCAAGGCTTCTTTGCCTGGTTGTCACGCGCGGTGCCTTTCCTGCCACGCCTGCTGCACATATGACTAGTTACTTTGGATCACAGCGTAATTGAACGGACGACGGAGCTAAAGGAGCTCGTTCGCGCCCTCCAGAAAGGGAAGCATGCTCTCACGGGGCTCACGTTTAATGGTCTTTCACGCGACCAAGTCTGGTGGCGCTGAATTTCGCCGCACGCAGAGAATGGGCTGACGGGCACCAAGCTTGGCTGCGGCGAGGGAGGCTGTGGCGCCTGCACGGTCATGCTCTCGAGCTGGGAGGAGGGCAAAGTGGTGCATCGTTCGGCGAATGCGTGCCTGTGCCCGCTGTATGCAGTGGAGGGCATGCAGGTCGTGACCGTGGAAGGTGCGGGAATCCTGCGGGCTCGGTTGTGCCGCGCAAGCACCGACCGAATTGCTCCAGTCGACGCGGCTTTAGCCTGCAACGCGACCCCTGTCACGACATATAAGGACTTGTGGAATTGATTGCTATCACCTCGTGGAGGGGTTGTTCTGCTCGAGCCACGTCAGAGTCGGTACCTCGCACGCAGGCATCCAAGCAATCCCTCTCCAAGCACCCTTGTCCCCGCAACCTCCCTCGCCCGCCCTTCACCCGCCCCATCGCCCTCAACCCCGGCAGGCCTGGGTAACGTGCGTGACGGGCTGCACCCGGTGCAGCAGCGGCTGGCGGTGATGCACGGCAGCCAGTGCGGCTTCTGCACGCCCGGCTTCGTCATGTCCATGTACTCGCTGCTGCGCTCCAGCACGGCGCCGCCCAGCGAGGACGACATCGAGGACGCGCTGGGAGGCAACCTGTGGTGGGTGCGGGCTTGGTGCGGGCTTGGGAGGGGGGCGGGGTGAAACAGGGGTTGACTGAGCCGGAAGTCGCACGGGTGTGAGTAGGGGTGTAATGCGGTGGTTGTGGAATGGGCTGGGCGGGGAGGGGTGGGGATGGGTGGTGGTAGTTCATTCCAGAAACCAAAAGCGAAACGACCAAGAGAACCCAAACCAACCAGCCCAGTGGTGGGGGAGACCAGGCCGTCGCGGAGGCGTGGCCGGCAGCGAATACACAGAGAGTGAAGCATGGCAGATGCAGGAAACTGAGGGAAAGCGTCCTGCCCGACCTACACGCCCGTCCTCCCGGCGTTCCCTTCCTTGTCCTGTGTAGCCGCTGCACCGGTTACCGGCCCATCCTCGACGCCTTCAAGACCTTCGCCAAGACCGACCCTGCCGCCTACACCGAAGAGGCCATCGCCGCCTCCAAGGGCATCACGCCCGACGGCGCCGCCAACGGCGCCAACGGCTCCGCTGCCACCAACGGCGCCGGCGGCGCGGTCTGCCCCTCCAGCGGCCTCCCCTGCGACTGCAAGAAGGCCGCCGGCGAGGGCTGCGGCAACGGCGCGGCCGCCGCCACCAACGGCTGCGGCGCGGCCGACTGCTGCAAGAAGGCCGGCGGCGCCTGCGGCGGCGGCGCCAAGGCGGCCAACGGCAGCGGCAAGGCCACGTGTGAGCCCATCTTCCCTCCTGAGCTGAAGAAGCGTGTGCCGCAGGCGCTGGCCATTCCAGGTGAGGCCGCCGTGCGTGTGCACGTGCGCGTGCAAGCGCAACACGCGAGTCTGGGGTCTGAGGCTTGGTCCCAGCACCTAAACCGATGGGTTGCAAGCCCACCCGCTTCCTTCGTCCTCTCCTGTGTCCACCCGCGATACCCCGTCGCCTCACCTTGCCTTTGGCCTCCTTGGACTTGTCGCGGTCGTGCGCTGCCGCCGCCCTGCTGCCCCAACATGGCAGGCGAGGCGCTGACGTGGCACCGCCCGGTGACGCTGGAGGCGCTGCTGGAGCTCAAGGCCGCGCACCCCGCCGCCAAGCTGGTGGTGGGCAACACCGAGGTGGGCATCGAGATGAAGTTCAAGGCGGCGCGGTACCCGGTGGTCATCGCGCCCACGCACGTCAAGGAGATGAACGAGGTGAGCGTGCGAGGGAGGGGGCGTGTGTGCGTGTGTGTGCGTGTGTGTGTGACTGTGCATGGGGAGGAGTTGCGCTGCGCTTGCGTGTTAAGCCGCGCCTTTTCGGAGCAAGGTGGAAGGGCTACCGCATGTGTTGTTGAAAAGGGGGGGGGACTCCAATAGATTGTAGGGAACTGCAAAGGGCGTCACGCAGCGTCCTGTCACGCCCTCACCCCAACCACTGCATTCCGCGCCCGCCCTCCCCCGCCGTCCCCCGCCGTCCTCCTGCCCCCCCCCCCCCCCCGCAGATCACGGTGACGGACAGCGCGGTGGAGGTGGGCGCCGCCTGCACCCTGACCCGCATGATGACCCGCTTCAAGGAGCTCATCGCCACGCTGCCGCGCCACCAGACCTCCGGCCTGCAGGCGGTGGTCAACCAGCTGCGGTGAGCGGCGGTGTGTGTGTGTTGTGGTTACCAGCCCAAACTAAACCAATCCAATGGAAGCGGAGTTGAGCAATGCAGTTAAGGCGATACAGCAAAATACTCGTTAGGGGGGTTAGTTGATTCCAGAAACCAGAAGCGAAACGACCAAGAGAACCCGAACCAGCCAGCCCGGCGGGGGGCCGTCGCCTGAGGGAGGGGGCGGGCGAGCAAGCTCCGGGGGGGGGCTGGCGGGGGCGGGGGCAGCGGCGGGGGACGGCCATCCACGCGGGCTGCGCGGCTGCAAACGCATCCGTTCCCCCTGCAATGTTGCCGTACCGTGTGCCACCCGCAGCATCATCACCCCACCTGCCTAACCTACCGCCCCACCTGCCACTGCCACTTGCCTGTGATATATTTCTCTCGCTCGCCCCCTGCCCATGCAGCTGGTTCGCGGGCAACCAGATCCGCAACGTGTCGGCTGTGGGCGGCAACATCGTGACCGGCTCGCCCATCTCCGACCTCAACCCCATCTGGATGGCGGCCGGCGCCACCTTCGTGGCTCTGGGCAAGGGCACCGGCGAGCGGTCCGTGCCCGCCTCCCAGTTCTTCACCGGCTACAGGTGAGGGGGAGGAGGCTGGGGAGGAGGCGGAGGAGGAGGAGGCGGAGGAGGAGGAGGTGGAGGAGGAGGGGGAGGCGGAGGAGGAGGGAGAAGCGGAGGAGGTGGAGGAGGGGGAGGCCGAGGAGGTGGTGGAGGGATATTGGGAGCTAAAGGAGGGGGAGTGCCTTCTGCTAGGTAGAGGGAGGAATGGAGGTGCGGTGCGACTGGCAAGGCTGGCGGTCCGTTTTGGCTCCCGTTTCCCATCCTGCCTCCCTGCCAGCCCCCCAGCTTCCTTCGGATTCTGGAGTGGACTGGCCCTTCACCTCCCATTCGTCACCGCCACTGCCCGCCACCACGCGTGCATTGCGCTCACGGTCATCCCCGCCCCACCGCCGTTCCACCGCCTCCTCCCCACCCCATGTCGCATGGTCTGTCTACATCTCCTTCTTCATTAATTTAACATGCATGGAACCCCCCACAGGCAGGTAGACCTGCAGCCGCACGAGGTGCTGTTCAAGGTGGTGATGCCGCTCACGCGCCCCCACGAGTACGTCAAGGAGTTCAAGCAGAGCCCGCGCCGCGAGGACGACATCGCCATTGTCAACGCGGGTGCGCGAGGGGGGCGGAGGGGGGCGGATGAGGGTGGGGTTGTTCGTTCCAGAAACCAAAGCGACCATTGCAAGGGAAGGGGAGCGGAGTGGAGGGGAAAGAGGAAGGGGGGAGGAGCTTGGGGGTGGTGTGCGGGTTTAGGGGCTCAAGGGCGTTGGTGGCAAAGGATCCAAGCAAGCCGAAAACATTCAATTTTGGGGGACGTTTGTGGACTCAAAATCCTTCCGAAACTCGGGTGCGCAGGCATGCGCGTGAAGCTGGCCCCCGGCGCTGAGGAGGGCGTGTGGGTGGTGGAGGAGGCGGCGGTGGCGTACGGCGGCGTGGCGGCCAAGGCGATCATGGCGCCGGCGGTGGCGGCGGCGCTGGTGGGCAAGCCCTGGGACAACACCACGCTGCAGGTGGGCTGAGGACAGCTGTGTACGTATGTACGTACGTGTGTGTGTGTGTATGTGTGTGTATGTGTGTTAGAAAATCACAAGGAGAGGAAGGGTGTGTGTGTGTGTGATGGGGGGCAGCGAAGGCCCGGGCAGTGGGTTCTGGAATTATGGCGGTGCAGGGGGGCTGCGCGGGTAGGTGCCAACTCGGAATGGAGTTTGCGGCCGCATGCTTGGGGCATGTGATTCTGCCAGCTGGGGCGAGACGCAACACACATTGACGGTGGAGTGTGAAGCGCCTGCGATTTGCTGCGAAGCACAGCCCTGCCCAACCGCCTGACACACGTGTGCTCCCACCGTCATCCTGCGCCCCGCCCCATCTCTCCCCGCAGGCCGCGCTGGCGGCTGTGCGGCAGGACGTGGTGATGGCGGACAACGCGCCCGGCGGCAAGGTGGAGTTCCGCCGCGCGCTGGCCGCCGCCTTCCTGTTCAAGTTCTTTGTGGCCGCGGCGCTGGCGCTGGAGGCGGACACCGCCGCCGCCTACAAGGCCGACATCCCCCAGGGTAGGGTTAGGGCGGGGATAGGGCAGGGTAAGGCTAAGGGTTGGAGTGTTGGGTTGCGGGGGACTTCACGAGGGGGTTGCATTGATGCCTTGGTCGCTCCAGACTTCTACTCCTGATACTGTAACCGCTGCTAGGCGCTGTGCGGTGTCTTGACCCGGTGCGCCGCTGGTGCATTATGGGTTTTTTTGCCTGGTGTGTGGTGTGTGGTGTGCGCAGATCAGCGCTCGGCCGCCCAGCCGTACGAGCGCCACCCCGCCCGCGGCGTGCAGTTCTGGGCCGACCCCGAGGTACGTGGCGTGGCGTGGCGTGGCGTGGCGTGGCTGTGTGATAGAGCTCACAAGGGAGGGAACAAATGAAAGACTGCTTGCGTGCGAAGGGACAGGAACGCCAAGCAGGGAACGCGACGCAACGCATACGGTTGCGACCTAGAGTTACCTTGCAAACCTGTAGCGCCGCCGGCTTACCATCCGGAAATCGCGCACCCGCCACTACTGTGTGTGTGTGTATGTGTGTGTGTGTGTGTATATGTGTGAAGGACGTGTCTGATTGGCAGGCAGCTGTGGCAGCATCCATGCGGCAGTGCTTCACGTACAGGGCACATGTCCAGACAATGCTCCACTCAATCTGTGCCCCGCCCCCTCCACTTCTACCAGGCGCCCCGCACGCCCGAGGAGGTGTCGGTGGTGGGTCAGCCGCACCACCACATGGCGGCGGAGCTGCAGGTGTGGGGGCGGTTGGGCGGGTGTGGGGGGCGGTTGTGTGGGGGGCGCATGTGTGGGCGGTTGTGTGGGCAGTTGTGCGGGCGGGGTTGCGTCCCAGCCGGGCTGGGGACACGCGTGGGGCGGCACACCTCCTACCCGTCTTATCCCTATCTCCACCTCCTAGCTGCCCGACCACTAACCGCCCGACCCATCCCCAACCCGGTGCGCACAGACCACGGGTGAGGCCACCTACACGGACGACATCAAGCTCACGGCCGACGGGCTGGTGGGCGCGCTGGTCACCAGCGTCAAGCCGCACGCGCGCATCACCAAGCTGGACGCCAGCGCGGCGCTCAAGGTGCACGTTTGCGTGTGTGCGTGTATGGGTGTGCGTGTGTGCGCGATGGGTATGGTGCCGTGATGGCTGTGAGCGCGCAGGCGCACAGGCGTGGGGGCGGAGGCAGGCGGGCACACGGTTGGGAGTGAGCAGCATCCACTTCCCTTCCCCGCCACAGCACCCCCGTGTCCCTTCCCTTCGCACTCCGCCTCACCCTCTGCCTCTTCCACCCCCCACTCCCCCAGGTCCCGGGCGTGGTGGGCTTTTACAGCGCCGCCGACGTGCCCGGCTCCAACATGATCGGGCCGGTGTGGACGGATGAGGAGGTGTTTGCCACCTCGGAGGTCACCTGCGTGGGCCAGGTGGGCGAGGGCACGGGGCAGGGGCGGGGAGGGGCGGGGGCTGAGGGGGATGAATCAGCATGATTCCCCCTCCTCGAATCACGAATGCATACCGTATTAGGCTGGAGAGGTGCAGACTGCGTTAGGCTTCTGCATTCTGGTTTAAATGTGTTTCGTTCATGCATACCGTATGCTGACCGCCCCTGCCGTCGCCTGCACCCACACACGCACGTGCACACACACACACACACACGTCTGCTGTTCTCCCCCTTGTGATCTCTACCACACACACACACACACACACACACACACACACACACAGGTGATCGGCATTGTGGTGGCCGACACCGAGGCGGCGGCGCGCGCGGGCACCCGGGCGGTGGAGGTGGGGTACGAGGACCTGCCGGCGGTCATGTCCATCGAGGAGGCCATCGAGGCCGGCAGCTTCTGGGGGGACTACAAGAGCAAGGTGGGGGCAGTGGGGGGGGGTTGTGGTTACCAGCCCAAACTAAACCAAGCTAAAGGAAGCTGATACGAGCAATGCAGGCAAGGCGATACAACAATATACTCGTTATGTTGAAGTAGCCGAAGAAGACGTGTTGGGTGCGCCGGCGACTAGAAATGCCACCCGAGCTCGGCGGCCAGACACAGATAGGGGGGCAGTGGGCAGAAAGGATGGGTGGGTGGGGGGAGGGGGAGAAGGGGGTGGCTTCGGCGGCGCAGCGGGCAGGGGGTGGCATCTTTGGGGGTGGCGCTTGGGTGCTCGTATGCGAAAAGGCGGCTGTTATACTATTTGTAAGGGCGGGCAGCAGCACGGAGGCAGGGGAGGTATGCATGGCAGCATGAGCCAGACGGGGTGGATTCGTGGAAACAAGCACATGTGCATGGGTGCAAGTGGCCTGAAACACGCATGTGCTGGTTATCTGGTACCTACCTCCTGCTGCCCCCCCCCCTTAAACACCATCCATGGATGGCTTCCCCCCCTGCCTTGACTGCATTGCTTGACTCCGCTTCCTTTAGATTGGTTTAGTTTGGGCTGGTAACCACAACCCCCCCCCCCCTGGCGTGCTGCTCCTGTCACTCACTCCTGTCATCACCAAGACCGCTGCACCAACCAACCCCCCCCCCCACCCTGGCGATGCAGGTGGAGTGCGGTGACGTGGACGGCGCCTGGGCGGGCTGCGACCACATCGTGACCGGCACCTACAAGGTGAGGTCGGGTCAGGGGGGCAGGGGTGGAACAGGGGTGGCGTGCGTGGGACAGGGGCGCCGTGGGACAGGGGGGCAGGGGGGCGTGGATGGCGCGGTACAGGGGGACAGGGGAGATCTAAGGGATGAGCGAGGGTGCAGGGGTGTTTTGTGCCTCTACCGGTGGCTGAATTTGACCTGGTCCGCTCCATTCTTAAACAAACACCATCCATGGATGGCTGCCCTCCTCCCTCGCTCCCCTCCCGCCTGCCTTGTACCCCACACACAGGTGGGCGGACAGGAGCACTTCTACCTGGAGCCGGGCAACTGCTGCGTCATCCCCCACGAGAACGACGAGTTCACGCTGTTCAGCAGCACGCAGGTGTGTGTACGGCACGGCGCGGCAGTTGGCGGGGGGCAGTGCCGTATTAGCCTGATGAGTGAGCAGGCCGGCTGGACAACTTCACTGCTAGCTAGCTGTGGGCGGGAGGGCTGCTGGGGAGGGGCGGGAAGAGGCTGATGAGGGCTAGGCAGGGAGGGGCAGGGGCTCCAGGGCGTACGGCGGCAGCTTGCGTGCACGTGTCTGGACAACTGTACGGCATCTGCGGCATGTAACCCGCGCCGATGCGTATCGTACACCCTCACACACACACAGGCGCCCGCCAAGCACCAGAAGTACGTGTCGCACGTGCTGGGCGTGCCCGCGCACAAGATCGTGTCCAAGGTGAGCCATTACTATTACCATTGGAGGCACTGGCGGGCGTTTGCACTGCTGACACCTCGCATGGCATGCGTTATTAGTTGTTATCATGGCGCGTCTGCGCCCTGTGCCTTGTGTCCCCCTGTACATCCTCCCTCACGAATCTCGCTTTGGCACTGCACCCCTGCACATCCTCCCTCACGAATCTCGCTTTGGCACTGCACCCCTGCGCATCCTCCCTTCCGCATCCCGCTTTGGCACCGCACCCCTGCAACCCCGGTCCCCTGGCGCTGCATGGCTTCAGACCAAGCGCCTGGGCGGCGGCTTCGGCGGCAAGGAGACGCGCGGCATCTTCCTGCACTGCGCCGCCGCGGTGCCCGCCTACCACCTGCGCCGCCCCGTGCGCCTGTGCCTGGACCGCGACGAGGACATGCAGATGACGGGTGCGTGCGGGCGTGCATGCGTCAGGCTGCGTGCATGTGCACGTGCTGCCTGTGTGCATGCATGCACGCCTGTGTGCGTGTGTGTGTGTGTGTGGTGTGTGCGTGCAGCTGCGTGTGTTCACGTGATTGCAGGCTAGGGCCGTGGGCCGCGGCTGATCCGGCACTGCCGTTGTTACGAATGAACAGTTGGACCCGCCGCTTGCCAACGCGCTTTCTCGCCAGCCCGTTACGTCAATACACACATCAGTTGCCGCACACGCACACTCACGCGCACACTCACACTCGCACACGCACACACAGGCCAGCGCCATGCTTTCCTGGCCACCTACAAGGTGGGCTTCTCAAAGGAGGGCCGCGTGCTGGCCGCGGAGCTGGACCTGTACAACAACGCCGGCAACAGCCACGACCTCAGCCACAGGTGGGGAGGGGAGGGGAGATGGGGCGCCTTGGGCTGGGGCAGTATCGGGTGGAGGTGGTGGACGGGTGGGGTTGGGGGGCGCTGGGACGGAGAGCACAGAGCTGGGGGGGCGCATGTAGCGTGGCATGCCATGCGCAATGAGTGCTCATCCCACCGGCTTCGCCCCTGCGTCCAAGTCCTGCTTGCACTGGCCTTTATGCACTTGCACTTCCTCCTCGCCCCCACCCCTACTCTCCCTCTTCCCCCTCCCCTTCCCTCCCCTCCTTCTAACTCTAATGCGTGTAACCCTCCCCTCCCCTGCCCTCGTCATTAATTTACATGCATGGAACCCCCTCCGCTCCGGCCCTCCGGCCCGCAGCATCATGGACCGCGCGCTGCTGCACAGCGACTGCTGCTACAAGGTGCCGCACATGCGCGTGCGCGGCCACATGTGCAAGACGCACCAGGCCTCCAACACCGCCTTCCGCGGCTTCGGCGGCCCGCAGGGCCTCATGTTCGCGGAGATGTGGATCGAGCAGGTGTGTGTGTGTGTGCGTGTGCGTGTGTGTTTTGGGGTGGGGGTGGGGGGGGGGTAGTTCACCCCAGAAATCAAAGAGAAACGACCAAAATAAGTCGAACCAACCGACCCAGCCCGGAGTGAGGAGGTGGGGTTTGGTTAGGTTGCGGGATGTAGGAGCAATGGGTGGGTCGGGGGACAGTGCGATGGAGCCGCCGGGAGAGGCTGTGCCATGGGGCGCGCGTATCCAAACCTTCCTTTGGCTCCGCTGCACGGCTGATTTCGCATTCGCGCATCACTGTTCCACGCCCGGGCAGATCGCCAAGACGGTGGGCAAGCCCGACCACGAGATCCGCACGCTCAACATGTACAACGAGGGGGATGTGACCCACTTCGGCCAGGTGCGTGCGTTTGATGGGAATGTGTTTGATTCAACCATTGCCGCAGCGTGTGTGGCTACCTACCGACCACCGTCTGAGCTCACAACGGCACGGCGTGGCACGTGGACTTATATGATCTCACAGATAACGTTAACATGAAATCAATAATGCCAAGTTGTCAGCCTCACGAATATACATATCATAATCACGCCTTCACCAACATGCATGCATGCATGCATCAGGTGATGGAGCACTGCCGGGCGCGAGCCTGCTGGGACACGGTGCTGACCAGCAGCGGCTACGAGGCGCGGCTGAAGGCCGTGGCTGACTTCAACGCCGGCCACCGCTGGCGCAAGCGCGGCCTGGCCGCCACGCCCACCAAGTTCGGCATCTCCTTCACCACCAAGTTCCTCAACCAGGTGGGTGCGCAGCCCCCGCCCCCACCGTGCTCTCCCTACCTTGGCAGCGGCATGCACGCGCACACAGCAGCTGGATTGCATGTTAGTGCGGTGCTGGCGACGGGCCCCGGTCGGTGTTAGTCGCACTATTGCCTCTTGCTCGCACATTCCCAGTGCTCCCAGTCCCCACCGTCCGCGCACCCATGCACCTGCCTGCCTCCATCTCTGCTTCCATCTCTTTTCTTCAACGTTCAAACCCGTGACCGCCAATGTCAACCCTGCCCTTCCCCACAAACAAACAACACACGCTATGCAGGCGGGCGCGCTGGTGCACGTGTACCTGGACGGCACGGTGCTGGTCACCCACGGCGGAGTGGAGATGGGGCAGGGGCTGCACACCAAGATGGCGCAGGTGGCGGCGCAGGCGCTCAACGTGCCGCTCAGCAAGGTGTTCATCAGCGAGACCTCCACCGACAAGGTGTGTGTGTGTGTGTGTGTGTGTGTGTGTGTGTGTGTGTGTGTGTGTGTGTGTGTGTGTGTGTGTGTGTGTGTGTGTGTGGGCGTGCGTATGGGTGGGTGGGGAGGGCGGGCGGGTGGGTGGGGAGGGCATGTGTTTCGACACGGTAGGAACATGGCGCAGCGGCAGATGGGGAATGATGGGGATGTTGCGACGACACCATCACTATACTGCGCGTCATGCATTCATGCCCGCCACTGCTGCCTCCTCCTCCTCCTGCTCCTCCTGCGCCTCGCTGACCAGTTCCTCACATCTCCCGCGTGCTGCCCGCCATCCACCCGCAGGTGCCCAACGCCTCGCCCACCGCCGCCTCCGCCTCCTCGGACATGTACGGCGCCGCTGTGCTGGACGCCTGCCAGCAGGTCGCCGGCCGCCTGGCGCCCTACCGGTGAGCGAGCGAGGTAGCTCGTGGGGGCGTGTGTCAGGAAAGCACAAGGGAAAGGGTCGACACTGTGCGTGCATCATGCGACAATCAAACGGGGGCGTGTGGGGGGGCCTGTCCCTCCTGCCTGCCGTCACGCTGGCCAGGGCAGATGCATGCGCATCGGGCGCCTCCAGACACCCACACGCCGGCACTCCGTGTCCGCCTCCCCTGATGTGCACCTACCCCCACGCCATTAGGCCTCCCTGCTAGAGCTCCTCCTGCTGCTCTTCTTACTCTCACCACCCATCTCCATTCCAAACCCCATCCCCACCCCTTGATCTCCCGCCAACCCACACACACACACCCACACCTCCTCCACCTGCCACCTCCTCCACCTCCTCCGCCCCCAACCGCAGCACGCCCGCCCGCACCTGGAAGGAGGCGGTCAACGCCGCCTACGTTGACCGTGTCGACCTGTCGGCGCACGGCTTCTACATCACCCCCGACATCACCGGCTTCGGCGGCACACGGCCCTTCAACTACTTTTGCTTCGGCGCGGCGGTCAGCGAGGTGGAGGTCGACGTCCTCACCGGCGACATGCAGGTGGGTGGGTGGGTGGGTGGGTGGGTGGGTGGGTGGGTGGGTGGGTGGGTGGGTGGGTGGGTGGGTGGGTGGGTGGGTGGGTAATCCTTTCCAGAAACCAGAAGTGAAACGACCAAGAGAGGGGGCGGGGTCTCGAGGCCGAGTTTCCCGGAGGGCTTGGCGTTTAGGCTGCAGGCGTGTGAGAGGGCGTGCTAGGAATGATGGGGGGGGCGGCTGCATGTGCCTGTCTGCCAACCCGTGCCCCCACCTGCATGCCAAGTGCGTCTTTCTCGCCACCTCATCTCACCACTTCCACCACAGCGCTCTGTGGTTTTGTGATCTGGGTTTTTATGGTCGAGTTGGAAACTGGATTGCCCTACCCCCTTCAACACCCGCCCACCCGCCCGACCACCCGCCCGACCACCTCCGACAGATCCTGCGCTCCGACCTGGTGATGGACGTGGGCAACCCAATCAACCCCGCCATCGACATCGGCCAGGTGCGGCTGTTGCTGGAGCGATTGCGTGTGTGCGGGGGCTGGGGTTGGGGGGGTCAGTTCATTCCAGAAACCAGAAGCGAGACGACCAAGAGAACCCGGGGGTTGTAAATACCAGCCCGGGGGGGGGGGGATCCCGCCACGCACAAGCTTGGTAGCAGCTGCAACATAACACCTGATGACCGCAAACATGCGCTTCAATATGCCGGATCCTTCCCTCATACGTACATCTGCTGCTGCTCTCCGCAAACATGTGCTTGATCGATGAACTGCTACGCTTGCCCTGACCCACCCAACCGCTCCGCACTGCTGCTGCTGCAGGTTGAGGGCGGCTTCGTGCAGGGCATGGGCTGGCTGGTGCTGGAGGAGCTCATGTGGGGAGACAAGTGAGTTGGTTTGCCGGAGTTAGTTTTGCACTGCTGCGGGGCGGGGCTGATGTACGGGCGTGGGCTGGATAGCCGTGGCTCCGGCAGAGTGGGAAGACACGCACGCACGCTGATGAGTGTGTCGACCAGCAAGCTTTTCTGAAGAGGCCTTCACGCACGCTCCCATCCTCTCCCACGCCTCACCTGCCACTCCTCCTCCTGCTGCTGCTGTTGCTGCTGCCCACACCCACACCCGCAGGCAGCACCCCTGGGTGCGGCCCGGTCACCTGTTCACCAAGGGCCCCGGCACCTACAAGATCCCCTCCGTCAACGACATCCCCGTGGACTTCCGCGTCAGCCTGCTGGCGGACGCGCCCAACGTGCGCGCCGTGCACAGCAGCAAGGCGGTGGGCGAGCCGCCCTTCCACCTGGGCGCCTCCGTGTTCTTCGCGCTCAAGGTGCGTGCGTGCGTGTGCGCGTGATGGTGTGCGGGCGCTTTTTCCTTGGCTTTCGGGGGGGGGGGCGGAGACCCGGGAGGAAAGGGAAGGGGGAGTAGAAGGAGGAAGTAAGGAAGCAAGAGGAGTGCAACGAGGCTAGAGGTGGCACGCCGGGTGAGTTCATTGGATCAGGGGACTGGGGACGGGTGGGGAGGGGGATTTTATTCGAATTTGGAGGGGGAGGAGCCCTCAGCCCAAACTGAAGGAGGACCAGGCATTCTCGCCACCTCTGTCGACCCCCGCCGCTGCCCCTGAACGGCCGCTGCCCGTGTGTGCCTTGCCGCCTCCCCGCCAACCCCCTCTTCCCCTCCCACCCCCACCCCCACCACCTGCAGGAGGCCGTGTACGCCGCCCGCCAGGCCGCGGGCCGCCCCGGCTACTTCGTGCTGGACGCGCCCGCCACGCCGGAGCGGCTGCGGCTGCTGTGCGCCGATGAGCTGGTGGCGCCGTACGCCGACCCGCACATCAGGTGGGCGGGAGGGGGATGGGGTGAGGTGGGATGGGTGGGGTGGAGTGGGTGGGTCGTAGCGAGCGGAGCACAGGCAAAGGTGACAGACGCACTGCAAGGATGTTTATGGATTGGGGTCGAGGAAGGCCGTGGGGGGGGTGTTTCATTCCAATTCCCAACAAGGCCTTTGAGGGGGATTTGGTGAGGGGGATGGGTCGCAGCGGGGCACAGGCGAGCTGAGCACAGGCGAGCAGCGAACGGAGCACAGGCATAGACGACAGATGCAGTACAGGAATACGGCACTTGTGGATTGGGATCAAGGAGGGTCGACCGTGCAGGGGGGGGTATTTCACGTCAATCCCCAATTGAGGTTAGGGTTCGGGGGCGGGGCTGACAGGTGATGGGATGGGAATGGGAGGTTTGGAAAACCGTTTCCGTTTAGGAAGGCAACTGTGCTCTCTCGTGTGGAAGCGACAGACGCGAGTGCGAGCGCCACTGTACATCACCGGATTGTTGTCAGGCGGGCTTGGGCAGTGGAGGGAGGGGGAACGCGGTTGCGCGGGGTGCGCATGAACAGCACACGCTTTGTCATATGTGTGTGCCACCGGAGGACCCGTTGACTGATTGCTAATGGCTGCGATGCTGCCCCGACCGCGCTGCACGCCCTGCCTACAGGCCCAAAATCAGCTGCTAAGCAGGGCAGCGGCAGGGACAGCCCTCAGGAGGGAGGGAGCGATGAGGGCCGAGAACACGGGCGGTTGAAGCGTGGTTGCCCAATGCGGCGCCGCGCGTGCTTCATGGACACTCATGGACGGCAAGCGGCTGTGGGAGAACAAGCCGCGTAGCAGCTTACCCGGCGGCATGGCGGCCTTTCTTTAGGGAAGCCTCATCTGTGTTTGTGTCGTGTGTGTGCTTAACCCCCTGTGTGTAACGGTATTGCATGTCCTCTGGGCCCACAACGGCTTGGGAAGGAGTAGGCTGCTGAAGCTCATCATGCTGTTCAACAGGCCCGCTTGCAATCCGGCCAGATAGAGCGACAGGGCCCCCGGGGCGATTGCGGGTAGTGCGTGTTTGCGCCACTCGACGGCCCCGCATGCATGTGCTTTGGACAGCATGATTGCATGATGAAGGGCATTAGGTTGCTGGCATTTTGGCATTTTGGCATTCTGGCATCCATTTGCAGTTGGGGTTACATTCAATGGCCATGTCCGGCCCACCCCTGAGCCTTCAACAGTGCGCATCGTGTTGCCTTGCGGTTCTGCCCGCGGATGCGTGCCGGTTGATTAAAGACACTGTACATGCCATGCAAAGGGTGAGCAAGCACGCGTGAATTGATAGATACATAGCCCCACGTGCGTTACGACCCAGCGAAGCACGTGCTGTTTCGTGATTTTGCTGTTGAGGCGCGTGTGGGTGGGGAGCGTTAAACATGCCCGGGAATTTGTGGTGCGGATGAGGCGGCCAGGGAGGATGCAGTGATGGTGCTTAGTCGGGATTCATACCGTATACCGTACGGACTAGAAATGGCGCTTTTTGCCAGACTCCAGACTATTATACAGGCCTTTCCTGGCCATTAGTAAGCGGTTGGCTGTAGGTTGAGCGGGATCGGACAGCCGCAGTCACAGGCACAGGAGTTGTGGGCACTCTGTGCTCCGCAACCCCCCAAGCGCTGTGATGTGCGTGCCCCTGCAAGGCTTCAGTTTGTCGCACTATAAATATATTATAACTCCATGTAACAATTTTGCCGGACTCCGGTTCCTGCGGGGTTTGGTGGTCTGCGAGCAGGTGCCGAAAGCAGTTGTCCTGTCCGCATTGTGTTTCGCCGTGCCACTCTGCCGACGCTTGATACCTACCTGCAATCTTCTCAGCGATTTTGTTGTCCTTCTCCGCGAGTGCTGTGTTTAGCTTGTTGACTGTCGCCTTTAGCTCTGCAGTTTGTGCATTGCTCGTGGCCACCTGAGTTGCGAGCGCCTCCAGCGCCATCCTAATAGACGCTAGTGAAGCGCTCAGATCGCGATCAGGTGAGCGGGAGCGCGAGCGATCGCGCCGCTCGCCCTGCGGGGTCGCATTGCTGCCGCCCGCAGCTCCCTGCTTGCCACCTCCTCTTCCAGCCATTTCTTTCCTTTCTTTATTTGCTTGAGAGAGTGCAATGCGCTTTTGTTCCGGTGCGCTTTTGGTGGCAGCAATGCGACCCCGCAGGGCGAGCGGCGCATCGCTCGCGCTCCCGCTCACCTGATCGCGATCTGAGCGCTTCACTAGCGTCTATTAGGATGGCGCTGGAGGCGCTCGCAACTCAGGTGGCCACGAGCAATGCGCAAACTGCAGAGCTAAAGGCGACAGTCGACAAGCTAAACACAGCACTCGCGGAGAAGGACAACAAAATCGCTGCGCTTGAAAAGATTGCAGCGGAGCAAGGCCAGCGGATCCAACAGCTGGAGGCTGCGGCGGTCGCAGCGGCCCCCACCGCCGCGGCCCAGCACTACCGACCGGATGAGCTGCGGCTGAAGGTGAAGCCGGAGGACGTCGCCAGCGTGGGCGCCGTCATCAAGGACACAATCCAGGCGGAGCGCCCCGGCTCGTGCGTGCAGTTCAGCATCCGCCCGATCCAGCCGAAGCGTGGCCAGACGGCCACCGCGCAGGCGGGTCAGAATGCGCGGGTCCTTGTGGCCCTGCGCATGCACCCTGCTGACAGGCAGTGGTTCCTCTCCTTGGGAGGATCGCTACGCCGGAAGGGGGTGCAGGTGGATGATTCGCTCACGCCGAGCAGGGTGGCGCTCCGTCGGACCCGTGGCCGGGTGTTCGACGCGCTGCTGGCGGAGGCGAAGAACAGCCAGGACGCCAGCCGCCCCGCCAAGCGCGTGTGCTGGGAGCAGGGCGTGGAGGTCTCGTACCTGAACGCCAGCAACCAGCGCGTGCGCTACGACTTCAGCAAGCCCGCTTCGGCGCAGGGCCTGCCGGAGGAGGCGGCGAAGGCGGTGCAGGCGAAGTTGACGTACGATGGAAAGGATTTTAACGTCCTATCACCTTTTCTGTTGACGCTGTTTGAACACATACGTGTGAGTGGCGATTATCCACGACAATTTGCGAGACATCCCTGACGCCCATACACAAGAAAGGAGGTGTGACTGACATATCTAATTATCAAGGGCTAGCGGTAGGAGGAGCACTCGCCAAATGCTATGTCTTCCTGTTGGAACAATGTCTGAGCACGTGGGGGGAAGGGTGTGACGCACGCTGCGCATATCAGGGTGGCTTTCGCAAGAAGAGGGGCACCATACACAACCTTTTTGTGCTACGTCATCTCACGGACCGGTTCAAGTCACTGCCACTCGGTGGAGTGCAGGCGCTCTTTGTCTGCCAGATTGATTTTAAAAAACTTTTGATCGTGTACCCCGAGACATGCTCTGGCAGAGGTTAGAGGAGCGCGGTGTCCACGGGCCCATGCTGCAAGCACTGAAGAAAGCGTACGACAAGGTCATGTTGTGAGTTCGGGTGGATGGGCGGACAGGGGACCCATTTGAATCATCGGCTGGAGTTAAGCAAGGCTGCCCTCTCAGCCCAACACTATTCGGTTTGTTCATTGAGGCATACACGGACTATCTAGCGGCTAAAGACGAGTTGGCACCGGAAATCATGGCACCGGAAGACTCCCCCAGGGTAGACGGGCAACGACTGCCATTGCTTTCCTATGCGGATGATCTGAGCCTGTTTGCAACCACACATCGGCGGCTACTTCAAATGCTGACGACGCTACACGAATACTGCGAAGCGTTTGGCATGAGAGTTCACGTTACCAAGTCGGAGGTATTAGGGGTGCACTCATCTGCCACTTTTAGGCGGTTTGTGAGGCAGGAGCCAAGCCCAGTGCCAGTTTACATGCGTGAATAGCAGCACGGCCTCCCCGTCCTGCGCTTCTTTCCGTGGAAGTGAAGGGCGCGGTATCTAGGCCTACATTAGGGCCCAAACAGGAGGTTTGAATCTTGCTGCAAGGAACTACTAGCATCAGGGGAGCGGGCTATGCACGCGCTGCGTAGGAAGCTACGGAAGAAAGGGCTGATGGTACCGGCGGTGGCAATGCGTTGTTTTGACGCACAAGTGCGATCGGTGTTATCGTATGGTGCTCAGGTATGGGCCCCTGATGCGCTTTTACACGTGTTCAATGCGGCGCCTGTAGCAGGGCAACGGTTTGGAGCATTTGACCGGTCACTGGAGCACCGGATGGTCCGTTTGCAAATGGATTTCATGAAGGAGGTTGTAGGAGCGCAAAAACCCACGCACGAGCTCCTGTTTCGAGAGCTGGGATGTTAAAAAAAAGGGATGTATGCCCTTACACGTTCACTGGGCGGAACTTGTCTTTCGGTTTTGGAATCAGCTAGTAAAGGCACAAGGCACGATTTATCACCACACTTTCAGGGAGGAAATTAGAGCGGTATTGAGCAACTTACCCAACCCTCCCACACACACGGGGGGAGCAAAGCTGTTGCGTCTGCTTATGATTGGCCTTGGCTATTGTTTTGGAGGGGAAGGAGGTGACCTAGAGGCAAACATTACACGCATCACAACGCATGAACTTGACATCGCTTCGCTATTGGCACAGTACGTGAAAGGTTTGACGAGGATTGGCGCAGCAACGTGTTGAGCGTTGAACCTCGCACTGTCGTGTCACAAGAAGGCACTAAACCGGGGGTCAAGATGTGCCGCTATAAGCACTGTATGGGAGAGGCACGTCACACCCAGGTTTATATACCACGCGCATGGCATACATCATTGATGCGTTTTAGGCTGGGCGTGTGGCTGATTGAGGCCAACAAGCCTAGGGGGGCGACTGGTCAACATCGAGACCGCGCCGAGAGATTCTACCCGATATGTTTGGCGGCTGGCTGCCCCCAGGTGGAAGATGTGAAACTTATGAAGACATTAGAAGTGCGCTATGTGCGCAAGAGTTGACACCGGTATCAATGGTGCAGGCGATGGCGTGGAGGGACCAGCGCGGACTAGCGCGTGCCATACACGCGATAAGGCTGCGACGGAATGACCTGACTGGGCATCCGGTTTGATAGCGTTATAACAATCATAGTTTTTCTTATTTTGGGGACTTAATTATGAGTGCTGGTTACAAGAAGGGGACAGTGTGAACACTGGGGACTTAATTATGGCGGTTGGCTGTAGGTTGAGCGGGATTCGGACAGCCGCAGTCACCGGCACAGGAGTTGTGGGCACTTCGTGCTCCGCAACCCCCCAAGCGCTGTGATGTGCGTGCCCCTGCAAGGCTTCACTTTGTCGCACTATAAATATATTATAACTCCATGTAACAATTTTGCCGGACTCCGGTTCCTGAGGGGTTTGGCGGCCTGCGAGCAGGTGCCGAAAGCTGTTGTCCTGTCCGCATTGTGTTTCGCCGGCGTGCCACTCCGCCGACGCTTGATACCTTCAGGTCTTTGGACATGGCATGTAGATAGCATAACATAGCAGCGACACAAGTGCACCGGGCCAAGCGCTGACACAAAACGCAAACTTTGACTTGCTCCACGTTGTTCTGTCTTTGCATTATTCAAGCACCTTGGATCATTCAAATATTTAAAAATGGGCGAAAATGTAGCGGTGCTCGATTATGGCAGCCGCTGGATAAAAGCGGGCTGGGCTTACAACTTTCCGACAGAGGACGAGCCTCGAATCATGACACCAACAGCTGTGATGATTGATCCAGAGCAGCCAGATAGCGGCGCGGCGCCGGAGCTGGTCCGGCCGGTCAAGGGCGGCAAGATCATCAACTGGGAGGCCTTTGAGTCGTTAGCCTATTACGCGCTCTACGAGCTGCTGGGGTGGGAGCTGGGGAACGAGGGCAACATCATGATCTGCGAGCCGCTGCTGACCAGCCGGCCGGACCGCGAGACCATGACGCAGCTCATGTTTGAGACCTTCAACGTCAACAGCTTGTTCTGCCAGGACCAGGCCGTGCTGTCGCTGTACGCGACGGGGCGCACCAGCGGCCTGGTGGTGGACATCGGGCACGACAAAATTGACTTCGGGGCGGTGGTGGAGGGCGTGACCAACCCCACCTCCGTGCGGCGCCTGGAGTACGGCGGCGAGGCGGTCACCGCCTACCTGCAGCGCATGCTCGCAAACCCCCACCGCGCGCAACAGCCACTCCAGCCCGGCCTGGACGTCAGCGTGCTGTCGCCGCTCACCCTGGGCGAGGAGGCCGCGGAAGCCCTCAAGGAGCTGTGCGCGCGCTGCGGCGAGACGGAGTCGGCATTCAACGCCGCCTGCGGCGCGCCCGACCTCGAAACTTTCACGCTGCCCGACGGTCAAAGCATCGCGGTCAGCGGCGCGGAGGGGCTGCGGCTGGGCGAGGCCTTCTTCCAGCCCGGCGAGCTGCTAGGCATCCCGGCGCCCAGCCTGGCGGAGGCGGCCTGCGACAGCGCCTCCTGCATCCTGGACTCGCTGCTGAGGAAGGTGCGACCTGGAGGGGGGGGCCGGAGGGGAGGGGAGGGGAGGGGGGGCCGGAGGGGGGGCCGGAGGGGAGGGGAGGGGAGGGGAGGGGAGGGGAGGGGAGGGGAGGGGAGGGGAGGGGAGGGGAGGGGAGGGGAGGGGAGGGGAGGGGAGGGGAGGGGGGCCGGAGGGGGGCCGGAGGGGGGCCGGAGGGGGGCCGGAGGGGAGGGGAGACGGCGCTGAGCCAACTTCCTCTGCCAGGGCCATTCCGCATGTGCCGCGCTTGTGGCAGGGAGGATAGGTGGACCAGGGGTTTGGCAGGTGCTAAAAGCTGCTGCTGCAGGAGAACCGCGCAGCAGCAGCCTCGTGTGCCTCATGCCTACCTGGCCTAACCTGCCTCCGCCCCCCCCCTTGTCCCTTGCCACCACAACACCCCCCCCCATGCACCCCAGTCCACCTACGAGGCTCTGCTGGTGGTGGGCGGCGGCAGCGTCATACCCGGCCTGCCCGCGCGCCTGCTGGCGGAGGTGCGCTCGCTCACGCCGCTGAGCGTGACGCCGGGGCTGGTGGCCACGCCCGAGTACATGCCGCAGCCGCAGGTGGGGGTGCGGTGCGGTGCGGTGGGCTGGGGTGCGGTGGGCTGGGGTGCGGTGGGGTGATGTGCGGTGGGGTGGGGTGCGGTGGGGTGGGGTGCGGAAATTGGGAGGGAGTGGCGGGCCTAGCGGCAGGGTGGGAGGTGGCGCGGGCGGGCAGGCGGGCGGGGTGTGGGCGAGGGGCAGTACATCCAATTTTAAAAACGACCGAGGAGGCGTGGAAGGCGCGTGTGGTTTACGTGGGTTACTTGGGAAAGGGTGGGAGAAGTTTGCGTTTTGGTATGGCCGTGTGTGTGTATGTGTGTGTGTGTGCGTGTGTGTGCGTGAGAACGAAGCGGACATGTGGACGTGACGTCTGTGCGTACGAGTGCTGCGCGGACGTGTGTACGGCTGCAATTGCGGTGGCCGCTGACCTCCGCCGGCCGTCACGTGTGACTGCAGTGTGCCCCTGTGCCCGCCTGCCTGCTTCCTGCAGGTGCCTCGCGACGCGGGCTGGGTGGGCGGCGCGGTGCTGGCCAAGGTGGCGCAGCTGCAGGTGGGGGGGTGGCTGGGTGGCAGGGGGGGGAGGGGGTAGTTGATTCCAGGCCCAAGCGAAAAGAGGGGGGAAGGGGGGGAGGGGTGGGCTGGAGCCGTGCGGAGAAGTTGGTTGGAACGGGCATGTCCCATGTCGGGTTACCAAAGGATGGCACCACAGGTAGGACGCATCAGCTGCGGGAGGCCGTGCCGCGCCACACCTGCTGCGTGCACTCAGCCCAGTTCCCACTAAGACGACTCGACATTCGTCCCTCTCGCAACCCATCTTCCTCACAGAACCACTTTGTGGTGAAGGCGGATTACGACGAGGCGGGGCCGGGCGCCGTGCACAGGCGCTGCTCTTGAGCGGGGCGGCCGCGCGGGTGCTGCTTGCCTCGGGTCTTTGGCTGCACCAGTTTCGTTTTCCTTGTTGCTGCGTTGTGTATTGTTGGTGTCAGTTGGAGAACTTGTTACGATTTGTTAGGTTTCAACGGCTTGTATACGTGAGTGTACCGGTTCCCGGTACGATGGATGTTGACTGAGGCGGAGTTTCGTCATGACGTGCGTTACCCGCACCCCCAGCGTCATATGCCGCTTTGACGGAAACGCACAGACATGGACACCACCGAACACGGGCCAATCGCATACATGCTTGCGCCACGCTGCCGGCGATGTACGGCGCTTTTCTGCCGGCGCAAGCGGGCCGCTGTGCCTGCTGCTGCGGCGCCTACCTGCGCACGCCCACCCACCCGCTCTGGATGGTCTCACACGCGCGGATTGAGCAGCAGCTGCTGGCAGCACCCACGGGTAGGTAGGTAGGCGAAGAAGCGTGACCAGCTAGATCTTCTTGGGGAACGCAGATGCGAGAGCTTGGCTGAAGGTTCCGCTGCGTCCAGGTGCACTTACCGGGATAACCGTTCGGGAGCCTGCCGGACGGTCCTGCATCGTGTCTGCTCCTGACCTGCTCTATATGCTCCTGACTGCAGATGCGGCCGGGGGCTGCCTCTGCGGCCCTGTGCGGTGAGCATGGCCGCGGCGTCGTGGACTTGGGTCATGGGCCGCAGTGGCCTGAGCCCCATATACATACATCCAGACAAGAGCCAACTCTTGGGCACACGGCGCTGCCATCGAGGACGCAACAAGGAGCGCGGCTCTGGGGTGAGTTGCGGCTGCCGGCCTGAGGAATGCTCGTAGATTGTGGGCGGGTGGGTGGCTGCGACGGGTGCTTCGGTTTTGCGCACACGGCGCGGCCGCGCCGCATTCTGTTGCCAGCCCCCTGAGATGCCCATGCACGCGTTGTTTGGTCCACAGGTGGCGCGAGCAGCTGTTTGATAGTAGCCCGGCGGTGGGCAGGCGGACACTCTTTGGCGTGGCGGGGACTGGGCTGCAGGAGCATGCAGGCGTGGTGGAGGCAGCAGGCTGGCCCGACAGGCCAGGTGCACAGGCTGTGGGGGCTGTTGGGCGGGGTCGCGGCCGCCGGGCATACCGGTAGCTGAGCTGGTTGCGGTGCTAGCGGCCGTATAGCCAGGACACCCGGCAGGAGGTGCGGTCGCGGGCGGGACCGGCTGTCATGTGGGAAGACTGCTGTGGCATTGATGACGGCTGCTCAGTGGGTTGACAGATGTTTGAGAATGTTATGATCGACAGACTGGGCTGGGCTGCTGCTGCCGCGCGTGCTGTGAATGATGGCCGCGAGCACTTGGTCATAGACGCTTGGAACTATGCCGTGTAACACTGGGCGCTGTGATGCGGCTCCCCTGGGCAAGCAGCAGCAGTCAGCGTCACCACATCGTAACTGCAAGCTCTGCTACTGCCTGCCAGCCAGGCCCCACGCGCCGAACCTTGCTCCAACCCAATGGTAACAGCAACATAATCATAGTTTAGCACATGTCCGTAATCATGTTTCCAAGCGCGCAACTCGAACATGGCTTCGCCGTGCACACCGCCGGTGCTAGCTACTGCCAGAGTGCCCATGCTACTGCCGCCGCGGACTCATGATGTGCTGCAGCCCACGCTCAATTACCCCCACCAGCACCTCCGGCGGGCTGTAGCTCTGCTCCTCGTCGGCGGCCGCCGCGGCATGGCCTGCGCCCCCTGCTACAGCCTCAGCTCCGCCGCTGCTATTGCCGCCGCCCCGGACTGCCGTGGCCCCCACGCCGCTGCTGGCAGTGGGCATGAGCTCAGCGGCTTGGTGCGGGTGAAAGCCCAGAGCAGTGCCTGGCACACGGGGGCTGCTGCTGCTGCTACTGCTGCCACTGCCATGGGCAGCAGCAGGGGGGCTATCGAACGCAGAAGCGGGGTCCGAGTGGGTCGCGCCAGGGGGTGAAAGGCCGCTGTCGACGGTCCCGGCAGAAGCGGCAGCGCCGCTGCTGGCGTCGCCGCGGAACGCCATGGCAAACGTGCGCAGCGGAATGACCACGGTCCTATAGAAATGTGCTCTCAGAGGAGAGAACAAAGCTGCTCAATATAAACTGGCAGGAACAGAGAACCGCTGGCGAGCTAGTTAGTTTCAGTGGGGTTTGGGTGCCACGGGTTGAACGCCGCTATCTTTATGAGAGGAAAGGCACCTGCGTGCAAAGACGATGCGAGGAAAGCCGAACACGGGAATGCGGCTCAGAATGGGCGTCCGCGGGTCGGGATGGGCGCCGCGCAAGCCAACCCAAGCCCAAGCCACAAGAGTCACGCAGCATCTAGCTATCGCCACAGCAAATCAAAATAGCATCGAAAACAGCGCAATGGAGCAACCGCAGCAGCAGCGCTCGGAGCCCGCGCAAATGGCTGCGCAGAAGGCAGAGGAGCGCGCGGCCTCGAACGCGCCTGTACCCGGCGGCAGCACCGCCGCAGCCGGAGGCATGATTGGCAGGGGCGGCGCGCCTGACGCGGCGCCCACCGCAATGGGCGCCACCGGCACCGGCGGCGGCAACCCGGTGGCCGCGCGGCGCGACAACATCGGCGGCGGCGCCGACGTGGCCGACGCCACCCAGCTGGCTCGTGACATGAGCTGAAGTAGCATGAGGGCCTGATGATGGCCGTTGCCTGGGGCTTGCTGGAGGCGGCACGTATGCAGCAGGCGGGTGCGTGGGAGGCAGGAGCAGGTGTTGGCTGAGCACGTGCGTGGACGTGATCGAGGTGGGGCAAACACTCAGGCGTCTTTGCCGGCCGGCTGGCAAGCAATCAAACTGCTGTGGTCGCGCTATCGTGCTGTTGCTAAGGGTAGCCGTTCACGTTCTGCGCGCTGCACTGGTAGCTTAAAGGTCACGATCACGGTCGTGCGCAGGAAAGCAGTACGGTACGGTAATGCATGATCGATGTGTGCACAGGAGAAGTTGAACCGGTTGAACAATAGTCCGCCCGCAATTGTTGCTGTAACCCAGGCTGTTGTGCGCCCAGCCAGGCCCAAAGAAGTGAATGGGGGCACAATGGGGGGTGGACATCCAACTTACACGCTCAACGTGCGGAGTCTCCAGTCTACACACGCATGCAATGGGAGCCTATCAGTGACAGCTGATCAGCTGCCCCACCCACACAACTACTTGGACCAATCAAACCACTCTCATAAAGCAGCCAAGAGTCTGACATGGTGCAATTCCTCTCCACGACAGCATGCACCAGCTTTCGTGCCCTCGACATTCATCCCGTGCACTGCTGTTCTACTGCCGGCCCAACAATCAAGACGAGCGCAACAAACTCCAATCGGACCTAAATAGTCAGCGCACATGGCGCCGCCGTGCCAAATGCCGAGCCGCGCATGCAGGAAACCCTGCCAGATAGGATAAGCTCCCCTTCACTCGTCAGCCCACGACCATCACCCGCCGCTTGAACCGCCGCAACATCATCATGCAGCAGTGCCGGGGCAGGCGAGCGCAGGCAGCTATCATGTCGTCCCAGACCGCCTCTAATAATGCCGTAAGTCAGCAGCCCCGCCGCATTGCATACGCCAGCAGCACCACCAGGTGTAGCCACCCAAACCGTGGGGGACCACGGGGCGAGTCATCCCTCCCACACGCCCTTATAAGCATAGTGACCATCTCGCAGGTCTGCCAGTGGGCGGCGAGCCACAGCACAGCCACCACCGGGTGCGGCCACGCCGCGTACGCCGCCGACGCCGCCACCCAGGACATCATCCACAGGCCCAGCTTCCCCAGGGCGGACCGTTGCTGCGCGCAGCATGCACCGCAAGCAAGCAGCACGACAGCACGGCACGGCACGGCAGTGCGCGGCAGCGCGCGACAGGTTCGTTGAATGGGGTGGATGTATACTAGAAGATGGCCTTTACGGGGGGCACGAGGCCCCATTCCGCGGGCGCAGCAGCCATGCCCAGCATCACTGCCAGGAAGGCGAGCAGCCCGACCACGCAGTACTGCAGCAAGCAATACGGCAGGCAGGTGTGGTGCATGCAGCAGTACGGCGGCAGTACATGCGGCGGCATCATCAGCGGGCGGGCAGCACGAGCAGCGCAGTGCGCAGTAGATAGTGGAGGCTGGTGGGCGGCGCTGTACATGCTGGCCGAAGGGATGCGGAGTCGGCGCGGCCAAGCCGTGTGCACACAGCACGACGACGCGGATGAAGCGGCGCGCACGCACTACGGACGCGCACAGGCATTGGCACGTACCGCGACTGCCCAGCGGCGGCTGGTGCGCATGACGGCGTCCACCTGCGCCTGCTGCTCCTTCAGGCGCCGCACCAGCTCACTCTTGTCCAGCTGCAGCAGCGCCGCCTCATCGGGCTGAAGCTCCTGCGGTGCGGGGCGAAGCGGCGTGGGGAGAATGGAAAGCTGTTCTGGGAAACGCCGGTCGGGCGAGCGCGAAAACCTGTGGCCGCCCAGATCACTTGCACATTGCACCACTGTAGCTGTATCAAGCCCGCCGCTCAGCTTTTCCCGGCAATAGCCGGCGCAAGTCAACCGAACCTAGCGGATCTTCATGCGTGGATGTCTTACCGCTGCGCTGGCGGCAGCACGCAGCCTTGATGGCATGCGGCGGGGCATAACCATCGCCACAGGCATGCGCTGCGACGCCCTCAGGCCCGTAAAGGCGACGCGCGGGCGTTGCGCTGCGAACATCGTGCCTGCTTGACTTCCTCGCTGCTGTTGGCCGTGCCCTGCCCGCCCCGAAAAAAGGTGGCGTATGCGTGTGAACACGATCTTGGAGAGCTTACGGCTGCCTCGTGTCGATTCCGCGCAAAATGCGCCCCGTCTCAACCGGGAATCGCAACGCGAAACGCAACGAAGTCTGAATCCTCGGAGCCGGGCGTTCGCCGGCCGTCTGTCGAAATTATAATGCCGGTAGCAACTATATGCCTACAACCTTCAGCACCAGCTGTCTCGGGCGAGCCAAGCGACGCGGCACAACATGCAACGTGCCACCCCCATCCGAAACCATCCCCCCGTCTCGGGCCCACGAGCTACGCCAAGCTCCCCGCTACAAAGCTACGATAACCTCGAATGCGATATTATCAGCATCCATTCTCCACCTTGCGATTGACCGACACAAGCATGGATATATGTCCATCGACCATCGTGCTCGCTCCTGTAAAGCCCTAGTGGCGCCTGCGGGGCCGCCTGCCCATCCCTGGTCCCATCCCAGGCGCCGATTCGCGCACAAAAGCCTGCATATCTGCAATGGTAATCATACAAATACCCAGCGATAACTCATACACAGCCTTCGAGCCGCCGGACTGCCTTCCCTCTACACTCCACTCAAGCCCACCTGCACTGCGTCACTGCCGCACCCTTCCACACCCTCCCACTGCGGGCGCAACGGCTCAGACCGCCTCTCCCCTTCCTACTCCATCCCATCACCTATCCCTCCGGTGCCGCCACAGCCGGCACTGTGCACCCCACCAGAGCTCCAAACCCAGAATCCAGGATCCAGGCATCCTTAGATCAGGCTCTGCACGCCCAGGATCTTGATCTTGAGCCCCGCCACGTATTGGCTGGGGTAGAAGTAGAGCCAGTAGCGGGAGGTGCCGCCGACACCTAGGTGCAGCGCCAGGATGGAGTAGGCCTCGTTGCCTTCCACCGGCCAGGACTCGATCTTGGTGATGCTGCCGTACGGCACTGTGCCATCACGGGTGCGGGTGCGGGTGAGCGCAGGGTGGGTGGGCACGGTGGGTGGGGGCGTGACGACCGTTTTGGGGAAAGTGGGTTAAGACGGAGGGGGAGGGAGAGGGGGTGTGGGGCTGCCGGGGCGTGTTTCGCTGGGTTGACAGGCGCGCCCGTGCCTCTCGTCGCTTGGAATGATGTGTGGTGCGCATGCATTGGTGTGCATGCATTGGTGCGCATGCATTGGTGCGCATGCATTGGTGCGCATGCTGCGGAGGCCTGACTGCCATGCACAGGTTGGCCGGAGACACCCAGTCATCCCCGCGCCTGCCCCTGCCCCTGCCCCTGCCCCTGCCCCGCACGCACCCTTCTGTGTGGAGGTGTCTGACCCGATCCAGATCTGCTGCAGCTCTTCCTTGAACGTCATGCGCACCTGCGGAGTGTGGGTGGGTGGATGGGTGGGTGGGTGGGTGGGCGGGTGGGTGGGTCGGGACAGCAAAAGCTCAAGCACAGCATGGCAGCGTAATGAAAGAGCGAGGCAAGGGTGGGTGGTTCACTGCAAGTCCCATACCTGGACAAAACGGGGTTGGGCCGAGTCGCAGGGCCAAGCGGGCGATGCAATGCGTCAAACGGCCAGTCAGACGGAAAAGTGACGCAAAGAATGGCAGGAGCGGGATGCGCATGTCATACGTTTCGGCCGTGGCAGCACTCGGTTGGCCAGCACCCCATCACCGAGCGCCGTCTGGGTTCACCTTGACGCCTTGCCCCCGGCCCCGCCTGGCTGCCTACCCCACCACGTCGCATGGCGTCAAGTGTTCAAAACCCTCTGCCCATCCCCAGCAGCCTTTGGTTTGCGCGCCCAATCCCAGCGCCAACCCCCCTTCACCCTGCCCCAACTCCCACCCTCAAGCCCCCGGCCTCCCCACCTTGCTGCCCTGGCTGTTGAGCAGCCCGGGTATGGACGTGATCTTGTCGTCCATGGTCACCTGCCGCCCCGCGATGCCCGGTAGCGCGCCGTCAGGCACACCCTTAGCCAGCACCTGCGTGGCGGTGGTGGTGGCGACGGCGTGGGGGCAGCTTCATGGTGGCCGTGGTGGTGTTGGTGTTGGTGGTGGTGTTGGTGTTGGTGTTGGTGTTGGTGGTGGTGGTGGTGGTGGTGGTGGTGGTGTTGGTGGTGCTGGTGGTGCTGGTGGTGCTGGTGGTGCTGGTGGTGCTGGTGGCGGAGCATGGCGGAGCGTGGGTAGGAACCTTTTGATTGCTGCGCTGTGGCAGGGGCTCCCAGGTGCGTCTCTGCCACCTAGACCCTCCACACGCCGAGCCGGCGGCCCGCCTCCTCCTTTCACGCTCGCCCCCGAAACACACCTTGGCGTGCGCGGTCTGTTTGCAGATGGGCTCCTCGGTCTTGGGCGCGTCCCAGTCGCCGCCCGTGCTGCCCGCCGCTGCCGCCGCCTTGGCTGCATCCACCGCCGCGGGCGCGCTGCCAATGAGCAGCAGCTTGACGCCGTCCTTTATCCCGGCCTGGAGTTGGAGTTGGAGGATCAGCGGGGTTGGAAAAAGGGCTAGGAAGAAGCAGACGTGGCCGGATGATGGGTGGTTGGTGGGACTCGCTACGTGGCCCACAGGCTGAAGCCAGTAAGCACGAGCTTCATGCGAAATGACTTGGTTAACCCAAGCCTAGCCCTGGAACGTCTCTCAAGCGACCCACCGCCCTCGCCCGCCCCCAAACCGTGTGAGAGTTGCCGCTGATTCCTTCCGGCCCGCCCAACCGCCAGGCCCCTCACCGCCCGCAGCGTGGCCTCGTCGTCTTTGAGCGCTGCGCCCTTGCACATTAGCTTTTGCAGCTTGGAGGGAATGCCCGTAGTCTTCTCGATCTCAGTCTGTTGGTGTCATGGTGTGACAGAGGGTACGAAAAGGTAAAAGCTTCATAGCGACAAAGCAACGGGTGTTTCAACAGCGGACTTGCGTGGCTGGCGGCCGGTTGGCACACCAGCACACACTGTGGGTCTTCGGAAACCATTCATGATGCCAAAATGACTCACTTAGCGCTCGCGCCATCAACGTCACCATGCCTAACCGCGGACGTGGCTCGCGTGCCGTTCGCCCTGCGAACCTGACTGGCCCTCCCACTGCCGGGCCTCCAATCCCCAAGCCCAGCTTCTCCCGGCATCCACTGGACCACCGTCACAGCCAACCCCCTACCTGTCGCGCATATGTTGGACGGGCCCTACCCCACCGGCTCCGCCCAGCCTAGCTCCTATGCGCGGCGCTGCTGCGCTCGACACCCACAGCACGCACCTTGAGGTCGCCCACGGTGCTCTCGAAGGGCCGCTTGCAGTCCTGCACCGCTTTGCCGTACGCCACTTTGAAGCTGACCTGCTCGGCGCTCGTCGCCGCGCTGGTGCTGGCCTCCCCGGTCGCAGCTGCTGGAGCCGACTGGGGCTCCGCAGGCGCGACCGATTTGGACACCTCAACCACCTCGGCTGGCTTCGGCTCTCCTGGCGCTGCTGCTTGAGTGTCCTCCGGCGTCATTTTGGACCTAAAGTGTTGCGTTAATGGGTCACAAGGCGGGTCGGTCCAGTGTCGGATCTTTTCTCGATTTGCGCGCGAAGCAGGTCAACGTGTCTTTGCGGCTTTTAATCTCTTGATTACATGCGCAGCTTATAATTGGGACCATCGTCGGTCGCTCTCCTTATGCGCACCAGGCACGAACACCATGCCCTGCTCGGCCACAACTCGCCCCTGCGTAGCGTAGTTTCCACACCCTGACACCCACAACTTAAGTGTAAACACAACTCAGCTGGGCCCAGAGTTACTCCCAGACATTCAGCCGCAGCTCAGGCGATGTAGCTGGACTCGCCGGCGGAGACGTCGGCGTTGGCGCGGCCGGGGCGCGTGGCCGCGGGCGGACCCTCGCCGCCCGTGCCCGGCATGCCAAACCCCTTGCCGCCCCTGCCCCCCTCAAGATCTCCGCCCATTCCCCCAATGGCGGACGTGGTCCCGGGAAAGGGCCCCATGTCGCTGGGCGGCGTGCCCTCCTCCTGCTGCTGCTGCTGCTGCTGCCTGCCGCCGTACTGCGGCCCGCCCTCACTGGAGAAGGTGCGCTCCTGCGGCGGAGCACGTGTTCGGCGGAGTGGTTGTTTCCGGCATGTGCGGCAGAATATGACGGCGTTGATGGAGGAGGGAGGGGGTGTAAGCGGGCGGAGCGTGTTGGCTTGTGTCTGGCTACAAAAGCAGGGTGCGCGGCGACGGACCCCCGGGCAATCCCCAGCTGCGAGCGGTAGGCGGGTGCATACAAGGTAGGGCACATGAATTGCATGCCCTGGACAAGAGAGCGCACTGCGGCAGCGGCCACGCAGCTTGCTGGCATGTGATGAACTCCAAGCCCGAAACCTCCCCAGCCACAACCGACCTGCTGGGTGGGAAGCCCTGACCATCCTCCACCCTGTCCCACGTGCAGCTGCGGTGCGGAATGGTTACCGCCCCCCGGGCTCGCTCACCTTTGATTGGCATCCCCGCGCCATCCCCGGGCTCGCTCACCCCTTGACTGGCACCGCCGCGCCATCCCCGGGCTCGCTCACCCCTTGATTGGCACCCCCGCGCCATCCCCGGGCTCGCTCACCCCTTGACTGGCACCGCCGCGCCATCCCCGGGCTCGCTCACCCCTTGACTGGCACCCCCGCGCCATCCCCGGGCTCGCTCACCCCTTGACTGGCACCGCCGCGCCATCTCCGGGCTCGCTCACCCCTTGACTGGCACCCCTGCGCCATCCCCAGCCTCACTCACCCCCTCGGTGCTGCTGCTGATCGGCCGTCCCGGGCCCTCGCCAGCGGTGGTCGTGCGCAGCGCGCCGGCGGGGGCCGGCCCGCCGATGCCGCCCAGGCCGCCGGTCGCGGCCATGGCTTGTTCCTCTGTCCTAGGCTGTTGTACTAACAATGAGCGGGTAGTGCCGGAGCCTTGAAGAGCTGAAACGCAAAAACGCCGCTGCAAACTTGGCCCCGCGGGTCTTGCAAGGTTGCGGCCCGTGACGTGCCCGTGAAAGTAATGCTGAATGGTTGTAAATTGGGAATCAGACGCTGTTTGTTTAATTGGCCAGTCGCTCATTGCTCCTCACTGCGCACCCCTTTGCTTGACACGCAACGTAACCCCGACACGGCTGCCTCCACGTCCGTGGTTTACCCCGACACAGCTCTTCGCCTTCCTCGCTTTGCTCGCGCCGCCGCGTGCTGCACCCGCTAACGCGCGCCTGCTGCTACAATGGAGGTAAGTCAGAGCGACCGAGTGGGAAAGCAAAGGGATTCGGGCGGGCAAGCACGCGCCTGCTGCTAGACAACCGACACCCGGACACGTCGCGGCACCCCCCCCGCGCGCCACACTGACTGGTTGCGCCGCGCTTCACCTACCTTGGGTTGATGGGCTCCTACCCGAGCCCTTCCTGACGCGTTGCTGCTGCTGAGACCGCTTGCTGACCCACATGCACCGCTTTACATTCCTGCTGCTGATGCGTGCCACCACTCAACTCCCATCGCGGCGGGCGGGTGCTCACGGTCGTCGTGCTGGCTCCATTTGATTGGCTGCACCCCTCCCGACCTGACCTTGCGCTTCCCTTCGTGCTGCACTGCGTGCGTGGTGGGTATTGGGCCTGCCTGTCAGGACAGGGACTTTAGTTCGCGCCGCCGCCGGGTGATGGTGATGGGTGACTCTGTCGTGCCGTCGGTTAGACGGTTAGTTCAGGTGTGGCTCCGTGCACTTCGGGCGCGTTCGAATGTGTACGGAGCTCGTGGTTTGTGCATACCGGCGGCTCCCTCCTGTGGCCACATGCGCTTTACGCACTTGCGCGCCGCACCTTTGCGCTTACGCGCGCACCGACGCGCCCCCGGCCACGGCAGGGTGCGACGCGCGGCACGCCTCGCAACGACATCGGCGGTTGGTTGCCTCGCCCTCCAACCGCCAGGGCCGTCACGCCATGACCAAGGAGGACTCCTCCCGCATCCAGTCCAGCCAGGCCAAGGGCGGCCATGATGTGGGCAAGGACAGTTTCGCCGCCCGTGCCCAGTCCGCGGGTGACCGCCACACCCCCGCCTCCGGCAGCGGCAGCAGTAAGGGCAGCGGCAAGTGAGAAGTAGATACATAGAGGCTGCGGATGTGGACGGACAGCTGCAAGTTTGGCATGGCAGCCACGGACTGTTTGCGTGGTAGCATGGCTCAGGCGCGCATTGCTGGATGGGGCTTAGTACCGCGCAATGTACATATGTCGTGGATGGTATGCAGGAGTGCCAGCTCGATTGCATAGCAGGCAGCAAGGGTCTATCGGTTGCTGACGGCCAAAACAGTTGTGAAGCTCGATCACGATGCGAGCTGGACCTAGCTCTGAAGGGGTAGAACTGTAGGCCCCGTAACCCCGTTGGACATATGGACGTCATCCTTGGGTAATTCATTGCAAGCAAAACGTTATTGCACGAAGCCCATTTAAGCGCGTGCGTACGCTTGATGTCCTGCGCTCTCCACACTGGATGCCTCCGTACCCTCTTACCGGTATATCCGCCATTCCAGTGACAACACGTACCAGCCGCCTTAAAAAAATAAACCGCAGTAGGTTCCCATGCCGGGGCGGTGGGAGCGCTGGTCTGGCTTCACTTACTTGCGCCGGCTGTACCTGCTCATGAAGTAGGCATGGGCTGTTGTCTTGATGGACGTCTGGTCGGTAGTGAAGCCGCGAACGCATGCGTCCCTCATACCGTGAAGTCGCCGGTGCACAGCTGGTGGGAAGGACCAAGGACAACATACGGTTCTGAGTTGAGCACTTGCTGCAGGTGCTGCAGTGTTGCGTGATGGCCGCATTCGTGGAGTTTAATGGCTTGATGGCCGGCAGCACGGCCGCGGAACGCTCTCATGCACTGATGTTGGCACTACGCTTGGAGATTACATGGACATGCGCTGGAATGCGCACATCTGGCACGTTGCATGTACGTTGCGTGAGCCATGCTTGTGGCGATACATCATGCCGCCATGCACCATTGCAACGTCGGTGCAACAGTGGGTGCATCCCCGGCCCGCCTTCTCTTATTGCAAACAGCGCGCTCGCGCGTCGCACGCCTATTACACACGCGCCTCCTGCGCCTCCCGCGGCACCCTGTTCCTCCTCTGCGCCACACAGCCTCACGCGCGTCACGCGCAGCATCCCCACCACCACCTCATTCTTTCACAGCGACAGGCGTCCACGGGATTGAAGCGACATGCCCCCGCTCCTCCGCGTGAAAAATGGAGCCGTAGAAAAAGCCGCGACCAGACTTGTGCCGGCTGGGTGCAAGTCCCAGTCCATGTCTGAAACATCCGAATCTCTGATCAGACTAGTTGGTACACCCTTCAGCAAAAATCATCTTCGCCCTCCTCGTCTTCTCCTTTCCATTCCTCCTTACCTCCACCAAGTCATGAGCCAACCTACTACGCCACTAGCCACCTTGGCTCATGAAACCCACCTCCGGCACCTCCTATCAATATCCTCTTCTCGTGTCTGTTTCCCCTGGGCGGTACCGCGGTGCCTACCGCTCGTCCCGCTGCTTCCAACGCTGCACAGCCCGTCCCACGGCCCCACGCGCTGTGGGCGGGGCGATGGCTTGCAATTGCAGCCGTACACACTGCTGTGCACCCTAGCCAACAACGTTTCCATCCCTGTCAGCTTCATCACCACCTCCTCCTGCTGCTGCTGCTGCTGCTCCGTCAGCCCTCTCTTTCGCCTCCTCCCGCTCTCGTCCTCCTCCCAGCCTCACCAGCCCTCCACTAGCATGTAGCGGCCGCCGCCCGCCTGCAGCCCCGCCAGCAGCCGCCCCAGGCCCTCAAACAGCTCTAGCGGCGGCGGGCCGCTCAGAGCCGCCAGCGTGCCGCACACCTCCGAGCCCGGCGCCAGGCGGCCCTGGGAGCCACACATACACACATACGAGGACAAACCGGCAAGGACGCGATGGTTGGTAACCGATAAAGAATGCCCTCGCGGCGCAAAGCACAACTCGCGCGTTGGCACATAAGAATGCGTACAGTGAGTGATGTCTGCTGCCATTAAAAACAAAAATGCAAGCAGTCGGCGGGCCCACCTGCAGGCAGGCGCGCATCATGCTGTCCGCATCCAGGGGGCCCCACCACCCAAACCTTCCGGGTCATCAGCACCACCCCGCCGCCGCCATGGCTACTGCCACTGCAGCTGCTATCGCCGCCTGCGCTGGAGCTGCTACTGCTGCCGGCAGTGCTGGCGCCGCCGCTGCTGATGCCCTCGCGGCCGCCGCCGCCTTCGCTGCCTCCGCACTGGCTTGCTTGGACGCCTCGGCCTTGCTGCCATGAGCTTGGGTGCGTAGTGCCGCCAGCCGCCGCAGAGGGCGCCGCCGGTGCGCCCGCCGCTTGCTGCAGCTGCTCATGCTGCTGCTGCTGCTGCTGCTGCTGCTGCTGCAGAGTCTGCGGTTCCGGAGACTGCCGGATGGCTGTCCACCAGAGCGCGCCTGCGGCTATTGCCGGCTGCGCCGCAGCCGGGGCACTGGGGCTGCAGGCTCTTGAAAAGAGCCGAACCACCGCTGACCGCCTATGTACAGGTTATAAGAATAAAACGCACGCCGAAACAAGATGCCCGTCCTTGTGACGAGAACTGTCAAAATGCAATCGGTCCATTTGCTGTCCTGTTGCTACAACGTTGTTTGCTACTCTGATACACTGTCATGCGTCTCATCCTGCCAATCGGGGCACTGGTCGCCCACCGCTCACCAGTCGCCGCCCGTGTGCGCCAGCGCCTGCGCCTGCGCCTGCGCCGAAAAAGGCGGCGATTGCACCAGGCGGTGCTGCTGCTGTTGCTGCTGCATCGCAAAGGCGCCGCCCGCCGCACCACTGCTGCCTGAGCCCGCCGCCGGAGCGCCAGCGCCAGCGCCAGCGCTAGAAGGCGCCGACGGCCGTAGGAGGAAGCCCCATGCACCTGCCGGCGCCCGCGCCGGCTGAGCCTGCTGCTGCTGCTGCTGCTGCTGTTGCGAAGGCTGCTGGGCACTAGTAATCGAGGCCGCAAGTGGTGGGAAGTCGGTTGTGAGATCGGGGCTGGGCGGGGCAGGCGCCGGCGCCGGCGCCGCGGCAGCGCCCCCGCCGCTACCGGGCCTCCCGCCGGGCGTGTGCGGCGCATGGGGGTAGTGCTGGCTGTGCGGCTGTGGCGGGTGGTGGTGGCTGTGGTGGCTGTGGTGTCCGTGCGGCAGAGGCTGCGTAGCGTGGTGCTGGTGCGAGTGCGGGTTGGGGGTCCCGTGGCCCCCGTGGGGAGTACTCACGCCGTGCCCGTGGCCTTGCCCGTGGCCGTGCCCGTGGCCGTGACCGTGCTGCTGCGGATAGGTGTGGTGGCCGTTCTGGTGCGGGTGCGGGTGCTGGGCATGGGCATGAGCGTTCGATTGCGCCCTGGCGGCTGCGGCGGCAGAGGCGAAGCTCTTGGCCCCCGTCCAGGCGTTGCCCGGAGCCGACACTGGGCCGCCGCTGCCACCCGCGGCCTGCTGGCTTTGGGGTACCTGGCCCGCGCCCGCGGCCTCCCCCGCCACCCCAGACGCGGCCACCGCCGCACCGCGGGCAGCAGCCGCGAACTGGCCGCTGCCTGACGCGGCGGCGGGCGCGGCGGCCTCCTGCACCTGCCGCTGCTGTCCCTCCTGAACCTGCACCTGCTGCTGCTGCTGCTGCGCCAGCAGCTCCTGCTGCCGCCGCCGCCGCGCCGCGTCCTTCTCCGCCTCCGCGGCGTCCTCCTCCGCGAAGATGCTGTCCAGCGCGCGGACGATGCCGCTGGCCATGGCGCCGCCGCTGCTGCTGCAGCGCCCCGCCCCAATGGCGCACTCGCCGCTGTCCATCCCGCCGCCCACCTTATCATCCTCCGCCGCCCCGGCCCCCGCGCCAGCGGCCGCAGCGAGGCCTGGTGCACCTACAGCGGCCCTGCCGGCTAAGAGCGACGGCGGCATGGGCCACATCAGGTCATCGTGCGCCATCAGGCCGCCCGCCGCCGCCGCCGCCGCCGCGCCCGCCGCCAGCTCCATAGCCGCCGCGGCGGCGGCGGCGGACGTGCTCACCGCGTTCGCTGCCAACGGCCGCAACAGCCCCGCCGCGGCAGCGCCGGACGCGCCAGCCGCCGTCGCGCCGTCAGGCGCGCCGCCTCCACCGCCGCCTCCACCAGCACCAGCAGCAGCAGCAGCAGCCGGCATCGCCTCGGCGTGTTGCACAAACGCGAGGTAGCCGGGCACGCCGAAGGCGGCCGCGATGGTGGCGTCGAGGCAGGTCTGCGTGGCGCGCAGCTGCTGCAGTGGGTCCAGCCCCCACAGGCGCGTGGCGGTGGGGCGGATGAGCTGCTCGCCGCAGAACAGGCCGTGTGGCAGCATGGACAGCTGCGGCAGCGGCGCCGCCAGCGGGTTGTAGCAGGAGGCGCAGGCAGTAGCTGCAGAGGTGGCGGCGGAGGTGGTAGTGGAAGGGGCTTGGGGGCCGGCGGAGCAGCAGTTGGCTGCCGCGCCACCGGTGGAGGAGGAGGCGGAGACGGAGGAGGACGGCGGCGCGGGGCCGCTCGCGCTGGCGGCGGCGCCGCTGCCTGCGCTGGACTCGCGGCTCTGGCTCTGCCGCCGCTCCTGCGGCGCACCCGCCGCTGCAGCCGCGGCGGCGGCGGCGGCCGCCGCCGCCACCTCGGCCTCCGCGACGGCCATCGCCGTGGCGGCGGCAGCCGCCGCCGCCGAGGCGGACACAGCCGCGCTGGCGGCCGCGGCCGCCGCCATGGCTGCAGCGCCGGCGCCGGGCGCGCCCCCGCGCGGCGAGGGCGGCGGCAGGTAGCCGCCGCCGCCGCCGCCGCCGCCGCCGCCGCCGCCCGGGTGCAGGCGCAGCGAGGCCCCTCCAGCCGCAGCCGCTGCTGCAGCTCCGGAAAGGGAGGACGCGCCGGCGGCGGCGGCGGCGGCGGCGGCGGCGGCGGCGGACGGCGGCGGCGGGCCTGGGCAGTAGGGCGACACCATGGCCCGGTAGAGGTCTGGCAGGTCTGGCAGGCGGCGTATGGGCGATGACACCACCTGGATGGGCTGCACCGCGTTCCAGGACATGACCTGTACGGCATGACGTGAGGCGGCGGTGGGGTACAGGGCGGGGAAAGAGGTAGGGCGGGCAAAGAGGTAGGGCGCGGGATAGGGCGAGGAAAAGAGCGGGACGGGATAACGCAGGCGACAGGTTTGAGGTGGAGGGTAAAGCGGGAGCCCATTCAGTAAGTATAGAAAACATGAACAAGACCCTCAAGGCTCAAGCGCAGAAGATGAGCGGAGCCTACCTGAGCGACAGGCGACGCAGGCGGAGGCAGCTGGTGGCCTGTGGCCGCCATGTGGCCGTGAGGCGGCAGGCCCGACGCAGCAGCGGCAGCGGCAGCGGCAGGAGGAGGCGGCGCCGGCCCGCCCGTCTGCGCGATTCCGGAGACAGTTGCACCGGCGCCGCCCGCGCGGCCCGGCGTGCCGTACACAGTGTACGACATGTGCGCCGCCTCGTGTACAGCCGCCGCCGTACTTCCACCGTTGAAGCCGCCGCCGTAATGCGGCCCCAGCGGGTTCTGGAAGGGCGACACGCTGGCGCCGCCGCTGCCGCCGCTGGGCGCCGCCGCTGAGGAGCGGGCTGCTGCGAGTGCGCCTGGGAGCGGCGGCGGCGGCGGCGCGCTCGCGCTGGCGGCGCTGCCCACGTGCACGCTCGACACCGTCAGGTGGACTGCGCCCGCGGCGGCGGCGGCGGCGGAGCCGGCGAAGGAGGCCGCCGCCAGGGCGGCGCCCGCAGCGGAGGCGGCTGATGCCGCCGCCGCTGCCGCGGACGGCGCCGCGGTGAAGCGTGCGCCGGCTGGCGGCACGAACTCGTGTGCCGCGGGGTTGAGCTTGGAGTTGGCGCTCTGGAGAGCCCCCGGCTGCTGCTGCTGCTGCTGCTGCTGTTGGTGCGCCGCAACCACTGGCACGCCGACTCCATTACTGGGAGTGGTGGTGGCCGTGGAAGAGCTGCCAGACGCCTTGCCGCCAGCGGCGGTTGCCGACGTGGCAGGCCCAGCGGCCGCGGCTGCGCCGCCGCTCTTCGCGGCCGCTGCGGCGGCCTTGGCGGCAGCCTTGCCGCGCCCCTTGGCAGGCGTGGACGCGGCACCGGCAGAGGCGGCGGCGGGCGATGGCCAGGCAGAGGAGCCGGCAAGCGGGGAGGGCGCAGCGTCCGCGGCGGCGGCGGTAGCAGCGACGACAGGCGCAGGTACCGGAGGCTTGGCAGCGGTGCTGGCGGCGGCGGGTGTTCCGGCCGCAGCCGCGGCAGCCCAGGATGCCGCCGGCGCCGTTGTCGCCGGTACCGCTGGCGCCGGTGTTGGCCCGGGCGCCGGCGAAGCATCGGGGGCAGCTGCCGCCGCCGCTGGTCCTGCCGGCGCCGGGCCAGCTGCAGCGGGAGCGGCCGCCACACCGTGTGCCGCCACGGGTGCCGCGGCGGCTGCGGCCGGCGGGGCTGCAGGTGGTGCTGGCGCCTGCGCCGATGGAGCCGCAGCAGCAGCAGTAGATGCGGCGGTGGGCGCCGCCGGCAGGGCAGGGCTAGTCGCCGGCGCGGAGGGGCTAGGTGTCGCTGCTGCTGCTGGTGGTGGTGGTGCGTCGCAACCGCGGACGGCCGCCGCAAAGGAGCTGTGCGCCGGCTGAGGACCGGCCGGCATGCCCACCGAGCCAGATGCAGCTACTGCCGCTGCGCCTGCTGTGCTTGCAGCCGCGGCACCACCCGCCGCGCTCTGCGCCGCAGTCGTCTTGCTCGCAGCGACGGCCGGCAGCGACGGCAGCGGCGGCAGCGGCGGCAGCGGCGGCAGCGGCGGCAGCGACGGCAGCGGCGGCAGCGGCGGCAGCCCCCCAGCCGGCGCCAAAGCAGTGTTTGGAACCGGAGTCCCGGACGGCCCGGGCGCCGCCGCCGCCGCCGCCGCTGCTGCTGCCGCCGCTGTGGGCGACTGGCCCGTGGCGCCGCCAGTGGCGGCGCCTGTGCCGCCGCCGCCACCGCCGCCGCCTCGCTTGCCGTACAGCAGGCTGCGCGGCACCTCGATGTAGCCGTTACCGCTGCTGGTGATGCCCAGTGAGTCCGCACTGGGCCGCCGTGCAGCCGCCGCCACTCGGCCGCCCGCCGCCGGCGCCGGTGCAGCCGTTGTCGTGGTTGCCGCGGCGGCGGTGCCAGCCGGCGCCGCTGGCGTCGACGATGGTGCCGCGGTTGCTGCCGCGAGCGGGGGCTTTGGCATGGTGGTGGTGCCGGCGGCCGCACCAGCGGCCTCAGTGGCGGCGGCGGGCGCGGCGGCGGCACCACGCTGACCGGGCGGCGGTGAGGCCGTGCGGCTGCCCGCGGCCGTTGCCGCAGCCGCCAGCGCTGCAGGGGCCGCCGGAGCCGCGGCGGCGCTGGAGCTGGCAGCTGCAGGCGCCGCCGGCAGCCGTGTGGGCGTGTCTGCGCGCACCGCAACGGAGGCGGCTGCTGCCGTCGGTGTGGCGCCCTCGCCGCCTGTGCCGCCAACAACGCCACCGCGGCGGTTGCGGCTGCCCACCACCTGCCACTCGCCCTCGTCGTCGGCGCCCGCGCCGCCGCCCGCGGCCAGGCGCTCCTCCGCCTCCTCCGCGGCAGCGATGGCCGCCGCAACGGCCGCCAGCTCCGCCGCCTCCGCCGCCTCCATCTGCAGCTGCTGCTGCAGCCGCAGCGCCAGCTGCTCCGGCGTCTCCTGCGGCCCAACGCCCAGGCCGCCGCTGACGTCAGCCTGCACCTGCGCCCGCTCCAGCTGCGCGGGCCTGCGTTCCTCTTCCGCCTCCCTCGTGCGATGGCCCGCGCCCGCCTCCGCCTTGGCGGCCGCAGCCGCCTTGGCGGGTGCTACAGCCGCCTGCTGCTGCTGCTGCTGCTGCTGCTGCTGCTGCTGGACCGTCGCAGTGGAGCCTGGCTCGGCCTCAGCCCCGGCCTTGTCGGTAGCAGAAACCACCAAGGCCGCGGAAGCGCCATCGGCGGCACCGCTGCTGGCGGCCGGAGCTGCAGCTGCTGTGGCAGCTAGAGCCGGCGGCAGCGCAGGCGGGGCCCGGGGAGTGCTTTTGCCGGACGCGCCCGAGGCGGCGTCGGACGTGCTGCCGCTGCCGCCCGTGCCGTTGCTGCTCGTGCTGGTGCTGGTGCTGCCGCCGCTGTTGCTGTTGCGGTCGCGCGCTGACGCCGTCTTCACCCTGCCAACGACCGGCTTCGGCTGCGCCGGCGGCGGCGGCGGCGGCGCCGGCTTGTCCGCCGCCCCTGCGGCAGCTGCCCCGCTGGCGCTGCCAGCACCGGCCTTCGCGGCAGCCGACTTCATCGCAGTTGCGTCCCCGGCAGCACCCTCGACCTTACCGGCAGCTGCAGGGCCAGCCGCAGCTGCATTAGGAGGCGGCACCACCGCAGTGTCTGGCTCTGATGAGCAGGCCTTATCCTCCGCGGGCGCCGCTGCGGCTAGGGTGGGGCCGGAGGCCGAGGCAGGGGCACTGGAGGAAGCGGGCGCCGTGGTGGTCGCCGCGGCGGCGGCCGCCTTGCGGGCCTCCCGCCGCGCCGCGCGCCGCCGGGCGCTGCGGCTGCTGCGACTGCCGGCGCCGGTGCCATCGTCCGCGGCACACGGCTCGTCGGCGCCGCTGCCGCTGCCGCTGCCCGGGTCGGTGTAGGCTACGCCGCCGGAGGCGGGGGCTGTGCTGCCCTCCGCTGCGGACGACAGCAGCGCCTCTGAAGCGCCCGAGGACAGCGGTGACGCGCCCTTTGCCCCCGTCACGGACGCGGGGGCCTCCGCCGCCACAGCGGTCGGCAGCGGCCCCGCCGGCGGCAGCACGGGCGCCCCGGCGCCCGCCGCCCCCGTGCCGTCGCCGCCCCCGCCCCCGCCCGCGCCCGCGCCGCCCTTGGCTGCCGCCGTCACAGTGCCGGTGCGCCGCGCGCGCCGTCGCTCCAGCAGCATCGCCGCCGCCACCGACTCTGCCGCCACAGACACGGGCACTGCCACCGGCACCTGCAGCGCGGTCGCCTCCGCACCGCCGCCGCCACCTCCCCCCGAGCCGCCCTTGCCGGAGCCGCCAGCCGCCGCCGCCGCTGCCGCCGCCGCCGCCGCCGCCGCCGCGACGGCGCCCAGCTGCAGCTGCACCAGCGGCTGCCGCAGCAGCGCCGCCACGTGAGCCACCTCGTCGCCGCCCACGGCGCTGCCAAAGACCACGGCCGCCGCCGCCGCGGGGTCTACAGACGCGGCGGCCAGGGCGGCCGCCTCGGCCGCCGCCTTCATGCCGCTGGGCGGAGAGGCGCTGTCGTCGCGCGCGGCGGCGGCGCCCTTGGCGGCGCGTTTGCTGCTGCGGGCGGCGGCGGTGCGCTTGCTCTCCGTGGCAGCCGCCACCATGGCTGAGGGGCCGGAGCCGGAGGCGGCCGCGGCGCCGGACGAGGAGGCTGTGGCGCCGCCGGCGGCCGGCAGCGCCGCGGCGCCGGATGGGCCGGCAGCGGCGCCGGCGGCGCTGGGCTTCTGCTGCACGTGCGACAGCAGGATGCGCGCCGCCGCCGAGTGCCCCGCCTGCAGCAACACGCACACACACACGTCCTCTCCTTGTGCTTTTCTAACACTCACAAGTCCTTCATAGTTCTGTCCCTTGTGATCTCTAACACACACACGCCAGGTGGTTGCGCGATTTCCGGATGGTAAGCCGGCGGCGCTGCAGGTTTGCAAGGTAACTCCAGGTAACAACCGTATGCGTTGCAAAGCGTTCCCTGCTTGGCGTTCCTGTCACTTCGCACGCACAAGTCTTTCGTTTGTCCTCTCCTTGTGAACTCTTAACACACACACACACACACACACACACACACACACACACACACACACACACACACACACACACACACACACACACACACACACACACACACACACACCAAGAGCAGTAGCTAAGGATAGGGGCCCCCGTCGGCTGGCGCCATGAGACCCGTTGCGACTCCGAGCGTGCAGCCGTCAGCATGGCAAGATTCATACAGCAGCCCCCCGCCCCGCCCATGCCTCCTCTTCCCTCCCCACCCCCATTTCCTCTGCTGCCACCCCCTGTGCCGCCGCTCAGTTCAGCCCCCTCAGCCCTCCAACGCCCCCCCCCCCCAGCCCCTCAAGCTGCCCCCCCCCTTCCCTCCCCTTACCTCCAGCGCCTTCTCCAGGCAGTGGCGCGAGGTGGCGCTGGACAGGTCCATGGGCGCGCCGCGGTGCAGCAGGTAGGCCAGCAGCAGCGGCCTGGGGGCCCGGGGGGGGGGTGCCATGCATGTTAAATGGGGGCCGGGGGGGGGGGGTTGCCATGCATTAGAGTTAAAAGAAGAAGGCGTAGCCAGGTATACAGGTACAGTAATCGGGTTTCGATGATGGGAGGGGGCAGGGTCAGAAGGGCAGGGCAGGTAAGAGCAGGGGGTAAAGGTACGGGCGGGTAAGGGCAGGGGCGGATCAGGTGAGGGGTTCCATGCATGTTAATTTAATGAGGGGTCCGGCGGAGGTGGCGCGCGGGGTGTAAACGACCTTGGACGGGACAGTGCCGGAGGCACATCCGTACATCGCTCACCTGCCGTACCGCAGCGCCAGCTGCGCCGCCGTGTGGCCGCCGTACAGCGGGACCGTCATCATGGGGTCACGTGCCTTCAGCCGCTGGCGCGCGGAGCCGCCGGAGCCGCCAGCGCCGCTGCCGCCGGCGCCGCGCCGGCCGCCGCTGCGCGCCGCGCCGCCCACCGCCGCAGCCGGCGGCGTGGCGCGCAGCTTCTTCTCCTGCGAGCACACATCACAAACACGTCACACACACACGTTAGCCATGCTGCACTCCTCGCATATTCAACAACTGCACCAACTGTATCGGCGTTCTCGCCTAGGAATGCGCGCGCGCACCCGTCTGCCCTCGCGCTGCAGGTGTTTTACAGCGGGAAATGGTTTACCATCATTAGCCCCTCTGCCCTGCCCTGCCCTGCGCATGCTCGCCGCCTGCGGCCTCCTTGTCAGGCCCCTGTCAGGCCCCTGTTGTGTGTCAGGCTCACCTCCGCCCGCACATCGGCCTCGTACGCGAAGCAGGTGGTCTTGGCGCCCAGCGGCACCCGCGCCTCCTCCACCAACAGCCGCGCCGCCGCCAGCTCCAGTTGCCCGCCCGCCAGCGGCACCAGTGGCAGCGGCGCAGCCGCCGCCGCCGCCGCCCCGGCCCCGGCGCCGGCGCCGGCGCCAGCAGCGCCGCCGCCTCCTCCTTGCGAGGAGCTGGTGCTCGTCACGGCGGCTGCGGCTGCGGCAGCGGCTGCGGCCGCGGCGGCGGCGGCAGCCGGGGGCGCTGCGCTGCAGCCGTAGTGCGCCAGCAGGTGCAGCGGCATGTAGCCCAGCGCGTCGCGCTCGGTGGGGTCGGCGCCCTGCGAGGCGGCGGCAGCAGCGGCATGAGAGGCAGGCCCGACAGCCTCGGTTGCATGTCCGGCGGCCGCGGCGGCGGCGGCGGCGTTATTTGCACTTGTTGCCTTACTGCCGTGCGGCGCGCCCCGCCATGCCCTAGCACACTGCAGCGCACAGGATGCCACCCGCCCGCCCGCCCAAGCCGCAACCCACCCACCCATCCACCCAGTCACCCAGTCACGCACGCACCTGCTGCAGCAGCCAGCGGGTGGCCTCCAGGTGCCCCGCCCGCACCGCCAGGTGGAGCGCCGTGTAGCCGTCCGCGTCCTGCGTGGGGGCGTGGAGGGGCGGCGGGCGGGCGGGCGGGCGGTGGTGTGTGTGGCCATGGGGTCGGTGGTGGGAAGAAGGCGCCAGGTAAGTGAGGTGAGCTGCCGCGAATATGTAGAGCTGCCGCGGTCCTCCCCCACACCTACCCAGATCCTACGCTCCCCAGTCCACACACACATACACACACACCCCTGCATTCAACAGCCCCCCACCAGACCAGACCAAACCAGACCAGACCAGACCCAACCTCCACGCCGCCGCCGCCGCCGCCACCACCACCGTACTCACGTGCGCGTCCAGCAACGCGCCCGCCCGCCGCATGGCCGCCATGAGCGGCACCGCGGCCTCGGGCGGCGCGCCGTCCATCACCGCCGGCAGCGCCACCAGCTGCAGCTGCGAGCGCAGCTCCTCGGTCTCGGGGCTGTGCAGGCGTGTGGCGTGTGTGTGGGCGCGGGTATGGTGTGTGGTGGCGGTTGCAGGCACAGCTAAAGGTTGTGAACACGCAGGCACAAGTCTGGTGAACACACATGGGAAGAGGGCGGCAAGCGCTGCTGCTGCAGGGAAACACCGTGCTTGGCGACCCCTTCCTCCCCCCCCCCGCTTGCCTGGCGGGGGCGCGGATGGCGACGCGGTAGTTGCACTGCACGCAGGGACAGCCCGCCTGCGGGGGGGGGGTGTCGTGGGGCGGGGGTCGTTGTCTCCAGCCCGGTACGCCGTACGGGCGAGGGGCGAGGGGCCAACCGCCAGGCGGCGTTCAGGTCAGCGGCCCTCCGAGCGGGCAGAATAGCAGCAGCCTCTCGCAGTGCAGCTGGGCACAACACACACACACGCCGGGCATTCTCTCCGTTTCCGTTTCCTAACACACACGCATTCTCCTATGTCTGCTGTTCTCTCCCTTGTGATCTCTAACACACACACATGCCAGCCACGTGAATCTTCCTGCCCCCAAGTCAAATTCCCCGATGCTCCCGCGAACCCCATGCACGCGACACATGCCAGTGCGAGCCACACGCCCCACACAACGGCGCCCTCCACCGACACTTTTCTCTTCCCCGGATGGATGGCTACCCCCCGAGCCCCCGAGCCCCCGAGCCCCCGAGCCCCCAGCCCCCAGACCCCCCAGCCCCCGGGCCCTCCCAGCCCCCAGGCCCCCGTGTGTCATGCTTCGCCGCCCCCCCCCCCGACCGCGAACTAACGCCCGCTACTGCCCCGCCCGCCGGCCCCCAAGTAACGCCGATGCGGCCCCCTTATAGGCCCGGCTGGCGCTCCGGCCAGCCCTCTTTCCACCCAGGCTCGCGCGCACTAGTTTAGGCTTTGGGCTTCAGAATTAGGTTCAGTCTCCTCCCGCTCTTGTGCTTTACTTACGCAACCCTGCCCTGCAACCCTCCCGCATGTACGCCTCCGTGACCGGCGCTCACATCACGGCGCCGGCACTGCTCTGGTATTAAGCAGGCGAGTATCGCGATTGTATCGCGAAATTTAGATAACGGGGTGGTTCTGTACGCGCGCGAGCCTGGGTGCCATCCATGACTACCGACAACACCGACGACAAGACTGAAGATTCAAGGCTCAAGGGCGCCCGAGACCTAAAGGTTAAGGCCATACCACCTCCGCGCTCTGGGTTGGGCTGGTTGGTTTGGGTTCTCTTGGTCGTTTCGCTCTTGGTTTCTGAATGAACTACCCCCAGGCCTCCCCCCAGCCCCCAGGCCCCCCCCCCAGCCCCCAGGCCCTCCCAGCCCCCGGGCCCCCCTCACCACCTCGCTTCGCTCCAGGCGCTGGCTGACGTGCACCAGGCGGCGATACGTGTCCGCCTGCGCCCCCTGCAGCTCGGCAAACACCGGGTCCGCGGCTAGCAGCGCCTGCGGGCCAGGGGCGGAAGGCGGGGCCGGCGGCGGCGGGGGCGGGGGCGTGTGTGTGTGTGTAGGGTTGCGGGGGCGGCGGCGGGTTGCTAGCTTTCAAAAACGGGACGGCGAGAGCAGGTGTAGACAGAGGGTGGCCATGCGCGCATCCAGTGGCCGCTGAGCAGCATGTTCCCAAACAAACACGCGACACTGACAAGCGCCCGATCGACCGAGAGCTGCGACCTGCGCCCGCCAACCGCCAACCCCCAACCCCCGGTACGGCGCCTGCTGCTGCCACTCGACCAGACCGACCGTGTCACACACACAGCCTGACACCACCGCCTCACCTCCAGCACCTCCACGTCCCCACGCTCAATTGCGGTGTGGTAGGCCGTGCTAGCTCCCCCTCCCCCTCCTCCGCCCCCGCCGCCGCCGCCGCCGCCGTTGCCGCCGCCGCCGCTTCCATTCCCGCCTGGGCTGCCACCACCGCCTCCGCTGCTGCCACCCCCGCTGCCGGCGGCGCCGCTCTCGTCCGGCGCTGCGGTGTAGGGGCAGGCGCCGGCCGCCAGCAGCTGCCGCACGACCCCCACGTCGCCCACCTCCACCGCGTGGCTGAGGCACATGTAGCCCGCCACCGCCTGCATAGTGATGTATAATGTATTATTGATGAGTTGATGAGTTATGATACGGTAGGTATGTACGCAAGGGGACGGAGATAAGGAGGCGACGTGCGGTGTGAACGATGCAAGAGTTGAAAGATATGGGGACAAGGAAGATGAAGGACATGTGAAGGCAGACGCCGCAGAGTGACACAAGCGGGACGCAATGCGGGCCGCAACGCACCGGCGGGAGGCCGGCCGCCGCCACCGCCGCGGCCCGCTCCGCGCCGGCGCGCTCCGCCGCCGCCGCCGAGGGCGAGTGCGCCGCCGCGGCGGCCGCCGCCATGACCCCGGGCGTGGCGAGGACCCAGTCCGCGGCGCGCGCCCCCGCCTCCAGCAAGAGCCGCACACAGCCCGCCTGGGCGTGTTCCACCTGCTCACATGAAGGACACCAAGCGGGCCACACAAGGCACCGGTGGGCTTCGTCGGAAGTCGCTTGCATACCCGGCATATGCAATACCCGGCTGAAGTGCGGCTGGATGCCTAACATAATCCATGGCCAACACGCCATCATGTGCTGCTACTGTACTAGTTGCGGTAGCTAGCTGCGGTTGCTGCCTGCAGAGCCGGCGATGCGCGGCGATGCCGCCTCCTCACTCCTCACCGCGAACCACAGCGCGGGCAGCCCGAACTTGTCGCACACGTTGGGGTCGTCCACGCGCCGCTCCAGCAGCAGCTGCGCGCGTACGGCAGTACGAAGAGTGGACGGATGTACAGTACAGTACAGTACGGAGAGTGGACGTATACAGTAGTGTGCAGGCGGATGTGCAGGGCAGTGAGGTGTCGGTGCAGGTGCAGGTGCAGGCGGGCGTGAGCAGGCCGACGGCCCACATCGGCCGCACATCCCAGGCCCGGCACATGGGCTTTCCACCCGGCGCGGGGCTTTCCAAGGCGCCTGCCCGCCTGCCTCACTGGAGTTGGCGCCCACCTGCCCCTCCAGCCCCTCCTGCCCCACCAGCCCCACCTGCCCCACCAGCCCGTCCTGCCCCTCCTGCGCCGCCCGCTGCTGGTCCCCGCGGCACACCACACAGTCCCTGCTCCCATGCTCCAATGGTCTCCTGCACCCCGGCAGCCCGATTCCTTCTGCACTCCTCCCCAACCCCGGCCTCACTATATCCTCCCATCCCCCAATGGATGCACCCACCCTCCTCGCCACCCCCCCTCCCCCGCACCTGCAGTACGGCCTCGTGGCCGTTGGCAGCCGCTATGCCCAGCGGCATGAGCATGGGCGGCCGCAGCTGCGCAGCAGCCCCCTCGCCGCCGCCGCCGCCGCCGCCGCCACTGCTGACACTGCAGGTGCCGCCGCCGCCCACACCGTCAGCCCCAGCCCCAGCCCCGGGCCCAGAGCCGCAGCCGCAGCAGGTGTCTCCGCCACGGCCCTGCTGTAGCGCATCCGCCTGCCCGGTCGGCACAGCCTGCAAGGACGCCGGCGCCGCCGCGGGGCGGCGCGCATGCGGCGCGGGAACCTGCTGCTCGTCCAGCGGCGGCAGCCCGCCCGCCGCCAGCGCCGCCTCCACCAAACCCACATCGCCGTACAGCGCACCGCGAGCCATCAGGCAGGCGGCGCAGGCGGCGCAGGCCACTCCTGCCGCCGCCGGCCCCTGGCCGCTACTGCTAGTGCTGCTGCTGCTGCTGCTGCTACTGCCGCCGCCGCCGCTACAGCCGGTGCCGCTACTGCCGCACAGGTTAAGCAGCGCCACCACGGACTGGTCGCACATGCCTAGCTCGGCGGGGCTGGCGGCAGCCGACACCACCCGGTTCAGCCACAGCAGGTGCAGCGGCTCCCCCTCCCCCTCCTCCTCCTCCTCGAGCCCCAGCGGCCCCTGCGTGAGGCCCTCCCGGACCCCCGCTGGAGGAGCCACCTCCGTCACGGCGACCAGCGCCGCCACGGCGGCGGCGGGCGCGTCATGCGCCGACGACGCCTGGCCGCCGGCCGCCAGCTGCTCGGCGGCAGCGGCGGCGGCGGCGCTGCCAGTGGTGGTGGCCGCGCCAGCCGGGTCGCCGCCGCTGCAGGCCCGCGCAAGGCCGGTGTCGTCGCTGTCCCTCCCGCCGCTCCCCGGACATGCGCCCGCCATGAGGCCGCCGCCGCCGCCGCCCACGACCACCCCCAGGCCGTGGCTACCGGTGTCGCTGCCCAGGCTGCTGGGCGCGGAGCCGGCGGCGGAGGAGGAGGAGGCGGGCGCGGCGGCGGAGGAGGAGGCGGCGGAGGCCGCGGACCCTGAGCCCGAGGTGGCGCCGGAGCCGGAGCCGGAGCCGGAGCCGCCCAGCAGGCGCAGCATGCGGGAGCCGCCGCCGCGGAGCCACTCCATGTGCCGGCACCAGGAGCCGCCGCCGCAGCCGGGCGGGGGCTGCTGCTGCGGCGGCGTGGCGTCGCCCGACCCAGGTGGTGCCTTGTTGCTGCCGTTCTGGGCTTCACCCAGCACTGCCGGCATGGACACCGGCGCTGCGGCAGAGGCTGCGGTGGCAGAGGCGGCGGAGGCGGAGGCGGAGGCGAACACGCCCACGCCCGGCGCATTCACCTTTTCCACCGGTGCGTAGGTTTCGGCGCCTGTCCCACCAGATGCTGCTGCTGTCACGTAATCGCCGCCCGCTGCTGCTGCAGGAATCGCCACCACCGTTACGTCTGCGGACGCCCACCGGCTGCAGCCGCCCTGCTCGGCCCCGCGCTGGCGCTGCTCGTCCTGCGACGATAACGAGTGCGCAGCAGCGCCCGGCAATGCCCGCGCCGCTGCCTCCGCCGCCTGCCGCGGCGACTGTGGCAACTGTTGAGACTGCTGCGAGGGCGGGGGCGGCGGGGGCTGCCGCAGCCCCATCCAGGCCGCGAACACGTCCAGGCTGACGGAGAGGGGCGTGTCAGCGTCGTGGATGAAGGGCACGGGCGGGCAGCCGTCCGGCGGCGGCGCCGTCATGCCGGCGGTGTGGGCGCTGTCCGACATGGCTAGGTGCCAATACAGTGGCAGCCAGTCCGGCTCCTCGCCAAGTAAACCAGCAGGGCCGGCCGAGGCCGAGGCCGAGGCCGCAGCCGAGGCCGCGGTCGAGGCTGCGCCAGACGGCGGCGGCGCCGAAGCTGGGGCTGAGGAGACAGCGGCGGCGCTGGGGGTGGTGGCGCAGTCGTGCTCGGCCGCGTCGTTTAGGTCCGCCACCGCGTGCGACTGGGGGCCGCTGGAGGTGGAGGCAGCCAGCAGGGCCGCGGTGGCGGATGAGGTGGTGGTGGTGGTGGTGGTGGTGGTGGTGGCTGCGGGCGCACTCGCAGCTGCAGTAGCCGCTGCTGCGGCGGCGGCGGCGGCGGCAGCGGCCGCAGCAGCGGCCATGTCACGGGCGCAGGCGGCGCAGCCCGCGTCCGCGCAGCGGCGCCGCTGCGCGGCCGCCACGGCGCCGCAGCCGCCCGCGCGCCTCCAGTAGTCCTCCCACAGCACCTTGTAGGGCAGCAGGTGCAGCAGCACCGGCTCCCCCGCATCCCCCGGCTGCCCCGCGTCCGCGGTGCTGCTGCTGCTGCTGCTGCTGCTGCTGCTGCCACTGCTGCTGCGGGCAGGCTCGCCCCCGCCTCCTCCTCCTCCGCCTCCTCCTCCGCCGCCGCCGCCAGCAGCTTCCCTGCTCGCGGCACCCGCACTGCTGGCCGCGCTTTCCGGGGCGCTGCTGCCGTCAGGGGCGGCGGGGCTGCATGCCACGGCCAGGGGGCTGTCCAGTGGCAGCTCACGCAAGTCCGCCGCATACAGGCTGACCTGCTCCTGCGGGGTCGGGCGCAGGGGCACATTCATTGCTCGTCACGCAAATACGCATGCCCGGTCACGTGAACATTAGTTGCCTATACCAGTCCGGAACAACCACGTGCGGGGGGGGGGGGCGCAACCTGCCCACGCTGCTCACGGACGCTGCAAATTGCGCACTGCGCCACGATGCATCTGGCCCTACCCCCCTACCACCTCCTCGCTCTTACGCATTGGGTTTGGTTTAGTTGGGCTGCTAACCACAACACCCCCCCCCTTTGTCAAAGCGCTGGACGGTCATGCACCACGGACCTCGGGCACTGGGCCGCACGGTATGCCCAGCTGCTGGCACGCCCTCGTCACCACCTCCACCAGGCGAAGCGAGGACGGCACGCCCTCCAGAAGCGCCGTTCGCCCAGGCCAGGGCGACTTGACCAGCACTGACCACATGCCTTTGCTGGGAGCCTGCGGGGAAGAAAGGCCGTTGGGCGAGAGCACAGGACTACACAGCCGGGGGCAGGCGGGGCGGAACGGCGCGGGACAGTGCGCGCAACTGCATGTGCGGGCCTTGCGGAGTCGCCAACATGCTTGCGGAACGCTGCTCCGTGGATATTAACTAGTTTCCGGACCCTTAGACGCGAATCTGGCGCACCTGACTCCCGGCTCCCGCCTCATTCATGCTTTTCGCGCCTTTCCACAGCACGCGAGCGTCGTCACCCCCGAGGTATTGGCGCAAGCACAGCTTAGTTGCATGAAGCCAGTTCGTGCAGTCTGGAGCTCCGCAACGTGCCCCCAAAGGCCAGGGAGGTTCCCGGCGCTGCAGGGCCCAACCCGGCCCGGCTTGCTCGCTTATTCAGTTAGCAGCTACACAATTTCGGTAATTGGAACGAAGCGAGGCTGAAGCAGCGTCGACGACAAACCCGTTGCCCGCGAGCGGAAAAGGCCGGTTCCTGCTCCAGCGTTATGAGTGCAGCACGCAGGCTAATTGAATTCGTAGACTACATTGGCTGCGGTACCCCACACGCCGCGACTTGGCCGTGAACCAAAATTCAGATTGGATGAGAGCCCTAGCCTTTACAAGGCTTGTGCGTGACTGTATTTGGTCCTGTACTACGTCGAATATGTGTGGAGATGGCTCCAATAGCCCCGTGGCGGTACACTCGCCCTCCCGCGCTTTGGGCGCGTAGCATGGGTCCCATCGACCCAGAGCCCCCTCTTCTCCCCCCCCCCCCCCCCAGTTCAGTGGCTCAGCGCCCGGCAACCACGCTGACAGTTTCGGCTGTGCGCTCTCCTCGCTGGCTCGCTGCGGATCGCGCTGCATGAGCACTCCACTGGGCAGCAAGTGAAAGCAGAGGTCCCTCTTGAGGTCCCTGTTGCACGCGCCGACTTGTCTGCCAATCGAAGCCTCCTGGCCCCCCCCCAATGCCCAGGTCCAGTGCACGCGCACCACATGCTGGCACCGCTGTCCATATCACCCCCATGGCCCACAGCCATGCCCAGATCTGCGCACAATTCGCCGCATCTGGAACATACATGGAGGTTACAGCCAGCGCCCGCACAACAGAGGCGGCGCCGCAATGACGGCGCGCGCCTCTGGAGCGGACGACCAAGACCCCACAACCTGTACTCCACCGGTCACCCGCCTTGCGGGATCACGTGCCATCCGCAGCCTCCACCCATCCCTGCATACGCAACGCACACACGTCGCTCAGCACAACTGCCTGCTCAACTGGATCCACGCAGCCGGCGGGCTTGAGCCATCCAGTCATTCCAGTGGGATGATCCTTCAGCGAGGGGGCACCTTGCCGCCCGGGCAAACGCACACCCTGGCCGCACCTAGGCCTTCCAACCGCTGGTCGTAATCTACAGCAAAGTGCTCTACAGACCAAAATAAGGTACACCTCGTATCGCTCTTGTACATGCTCTCGGTCCTTCAGCGCCCGATTAAACACCTACGGTACATCCTCTTCTGCCTGCCTGCCTGCCTCATCAAACACGAACGAAACAGAGCCGTGTGAATCCCGGTTCAAGCGCCTGGCACGTCAGTACATGACGGGGCGCGATGCACCTTTGCTGCTCCTCAAATATGCGACGCAGCAATGCTGCCTTGCGCATAGACGCAACGCCTCCCCATCACCTGCCCACGCCTCCCCCATAGCCAAGCCCGCATGCACAGGTTCTCCTCAAGTTGTCAGGGGTCACCACACGCTTGAGGTCGTGTCGGTCTACAGGCCGGCACAGAGCCACTCCCCTAGTCCACACCGCCAGCCACACGTGTGAGCCACACACGCAGCAAGGCACACACAGTCGTACAGGCTGACGGTGCTGCGAGATGTGGAAAGTCATGCTGCCACAACCCGTCATCCCCTCGTCCGCGGGCGCATCGGCCCGCGCCTTGGAATCCCTGCTGCCCGCGCCCTGGCTCAGAAAACGGGTCGCGGTCGCGATGCTCACTGCCGTCCGACAAATAAGAACCCCGAATCGCGTCTTACCATTAAGCTTCTTGCAAACATCCCCGCACACGCCTGCCTGCCGTGTTGCCCGACTCGCCAGCCGGCCTGCCCCCATCCCCATCCCCACCACCGCCTACACCTTGCCGTTGATGCGCTGGACGATGCGCTTGCCGTGCGGCGTGCCGCGCAGCGTGGGCAGGTAGGGCTTGATCGCCTCCACCAGCAGCCCGTGCGTGACGCCGCTGGTCACGGACAGCGCCGACTGGATTACGTAGTTGCCGTACCCGTCCTGTGCCGCAGGTGGGCGGTGCGGAGTGCAGGTGGGCGGGCGGCGTGCAGGCGGTTGCAGCGGAGGCAGCGAGGGTTGGAAGGGCGGGCGGCGCACGGAGCTATGGGCGGAGGTGATGGTGGAGAGATGATGGTGGAGCTGCTGCGAGGGCCGCGCAGCGCCGTGTCGCGGCCACGCAGGTATCGCTTCCACACACCGCCACCAGTTGCCGGCCGGCAACAAGCACTCACTCACTCGACCAAGCCACACAAGCCGCAGCATCCTTCACTGCCCTGCCGTCTTTCCGCCGCTCCGCCCCCTCCGCCCCCCTCCGCCCCCTCCGCCCCACTCCGCCCCCTCATCAGCCACCAGCCACAACCCCCTCACCTGCAGCAGGCGCGACAGGTTGTTGGGCTGGATGAGCTCGCGCACGATCTGCTCGCGCTCCTCATCCAGCCCGCCCAGCTTGAGGCAGCGCTCCACCACGTTGCTGCTGAACTTCTGCAGGCTGAGGCTGCAGAAGGAGCCGCGCAGCGCGACCACCACCGCGGCGCACGAGTCCAGGTGGCCCAGCTCCAGCACGTACTGCACCACGTAGTTGCCGAACGCGTCCTGCAGGCAGGCGGGCGGATGGGGGTTGGTTGTCGGGTTGGTTGTTGGTGGTTGGGTGGTTGGGGTGGATGGGTGAGAGGTTGGTTGGATTGGGGTTGGGTGGGCTAGAGTTGGCTGCCAGGTTGGGTGGGGCGGTGCAAGGCGTGCCGTTGTGTTAAGGACTTTGGGCTTCCTGCCGACAGTACTCGCGTGCGGCACACACCCACTAGCCCGCCGCATATGGCCGCTGCCGCTGCCGCAGCAGGTACCACCCCGCCCCATCAGGCCATCATGCGTCACCACCCCCACCACCGCGCTCCTGCCACGCCCCTTCCACACACAAGCCCATGCACGCACGCACACACGCACGCACGCACGCACGCATGCACCTGGCTCAGCACCAGCGCGTGCTTGGCCACCTCCATGACCAGCGCCTGCTTCTGCCCCGGCGTGGCGAAGTCGATGCAGCGCTGCAGCACGCAGCAGCCGTGCCTGTGCGTGGCCACCTCCACGCAGCAGGCCACGGCGGCGTCGTATATGAACTGGCTGTCCTCGGGCCCCAGGCGCTGCAGGCAGCGCTGGACCACGTGGTTGCCGTTCAGGTCCTTGATTAGCGACACCTGCGGTAGGAAGCAGGCCAGAGGGAGAGGGGGAAGCAGCAGGGTCAGGAGCAGGGGCGGGGGCAGAAGGAGGGTCAGGAGCAGGGGCAGGAGCAGGGGCAGGAGCAGGTTTACAGACCGCATGGCGCTGTACACGGGCCCTTTCAGGGAGTGATGTTCACCGGGTGTTTTCCCTGTGGTCAGCCCTCGCATCGACCAAGCCGGCAAGCTCCCACGTGCTCCCATGGCCCTCCGGCCCCCGGTTTCTGGAATGAACTACCCCCCACCCCCGCCCACGCCCACGCCCCGCATGCACCCACCACGCCGGGCCGCAGCGCCTCAATGGCAATGGCGCGCTGCTCGCGGCTGGACAGCGTCTCGATCAGCTTCTGCACCGCGCGCGTGCCGTGCGTGTTGAGCGCCACGCTCACAAGCTCGCCACGCTCCGCCACCTTCTTCAGCACCTGCGGGCAGCGCAGCGTGAGGGGAGCCGGCAGGAGCAGGCGTTTGTGGGTCGAATGGGCGGGTCACGGTCTTTGCCACACACCGCCCCGTCCGCACGACCCCTGGTCCGGCTCCTTGGAGCTTTGTAGAGGATCCACATGCCCCTGCCCCGCCCCTCCGCCTGCTGCGCCGCCAGCCTCCATCCACCTCCTCCTCCTGTCCTCCCGCAACCACCTCCATGAACCTCCACCACCTGCCCCTGCACCACCCTGCGTCACACACACACACACACTCCCGCTCCCTACTCCCCGCGGCCCGCGCCCCCGCTCACCTCCAGGCGCTGCTGCTCGCTGCACCTGTCCAGCAGCTTCTGCACCAGGTAGTTGCCGAAGGGGTCCACCATCAGCTCCACGATGTTGTCCAGCACCTCCGGGAACACCTTCTCAACCGCCGCCGCGCCGCCCTCGTCAAACTTGCGCTGCAGGTACCTGTGTGCGCGCAGGACGCGGGATGGCAAACAGCATTATCCCACGTGTTCCAATGCGCCCTTCACGCTAAATGGTCCGGGACAGCGCCGCGGGCCATGCGGCACCCTCACGCCCTGCACCCGCGCGCCGCCCCGCTCACACCGTTCGCAGCACGTGCTTGGTCTTCCCCCAGCCTCATCCTCCACCCTCCCTTCCTGCTCCCCTGCGCACCTGCAGCCGTTCTGGTCCTGCGCCACCGTCATGAGCTGCCCCACCACGTCATCCAGGCTGGCGTACTTCTGCGCGATGGCCGCCATGCCCTCGTGCTCGTGGTCCCGGTGGTCGCGGTCGCCGTGCCGGTCGCCGCCCGCGCCGCCGCTGGAGTGGCCGCCGCCGCCGCCGCCGCCCCCGTGGTGCCGGTCGTGCCGGTCGCCGTGCCGGTCGCCCGAGCGGTGGTGGTCCCGGTCCCGGTGGTGCCCGTCGCGCCGGTCCCGGTGCCCGTCCCGCCCGTGGCCGTCCCGGTCCCGCCCGTCGCGCCCGTCGCGCCCCCCGCCGCGGCCGTCGTAACTGGGGCCGCGCCCGTCGCGGCCGCCCGGCCCGCCCGACCCGCCGCGGTGGCCGCCATCGCGATGGTCGCGGCCGCCGGGCCCGTCTCGCCCGCCGCGCATCATGCCCTTGGGCCCGCCGCCCATGCCGCCGGGGCCGCCCATGCCGTCCATGTCTGGCCCGCCGTGTCCGTGGCCGTGCCCGTGTCCGGGCCCGCCCAGCCGCATGCCCGGCAGCCCCGCGCCGCCCAGCGCGCCGCCCGGCGCTGCGTGGTTTTGCAGGGGTTCGACAGAGTAAGGGGCAGCGTAGCGAAAGAAGCGCCTAGGAGCTAGGTTGCATGATGACACGCGTGAGCACCCACCTGCTGCCGCTGCTGCGGCTGCCGCGGCGGCCGCCGCCGCCGCTGCCGCCGCTGCTGCCGAGGCGTTACCCCCGAAGAAGCCGCCGCCAGGCATGAAGTGCCCCGTCAGCGGGTTCACTGCACAGACAACGAGAGACAACGGCAAACAAACACGTCAGGTGGCCGGGCAGATTGCCGCGAGCGGCAATGGCACGCTGCCGCCCCAAGCTTCACCGCGGCACAGCGCAACCACTCCCTGAATACGAGCGTTCATCACTGCGGCGTGGCCCTTTCCACCGCCACGCACAGCCCACCCTCTCCTTCCCCCGCCGCATGCCTTAGTCCAGGCGTCTACAAGCGCCGCCCCGCCTGCTCACCGCCCGCCTGCTGCCCCAGTAGCAGCTGCTGCTGCGTCTGCAGCAGCGCCGCCTGGTACGCCGCCTGGTAGGCCGCCTGGTACTCCAGGGAGTTGGTCAGCGGGTTGAGGGGCGACTGCGCCGCCGCCGCGGCGGCCGCCGCCGCCAGCGGGTTGGCTCCGGGCATGCCGGCCGGGCCGCCGCCGCCCAGGTGGTGGTGCAGCCCGTTCATACCGCCGTGACCAGGCGGCAGCATGGCTGCGGCGGGGCATGGCGTGGGTAATCAGACACAACGCAGAGGCAAGCACGCGGCGTAAACGGGAGCAAGGCGAGTCATCTCCGCGACATGCCACGCAGCGTACCCTACCACACACGACCCACCTTCAAGCCCAGAGCCCAGCCCGTGCTGTAGTAGCAACGGGTTGGGCGCTGCGGCGGCGGCCGCCGCCGCCGCGGCAGCGGCCACATCCAGGGGTGAGGGCGTCCCCGGCTTGGAGCCGTGCGGCGACACGCCGTTGAGGTGGCCCGGCATGGGCGACGGTCCGCGGACGCCTACATCAGCCACATCAGGACTTGTCAACTATGGATGAGAGGCGACGCCCCGATGGCCCCGCTGGGTGTGTGCTGCCTAAAAGGCTGCTCAAGTGCCCCTTGCCAGCACTGACGGATGCCCTCGCCGGACCAACTCACCCAGCTGCTGGAATGCCTGCATCATGCCCTCATGCAGCGCCGCCATGTCGTTCGCTGGCCCCTGCTCGTCAATTACCTCCAGCCCTGGGGAACCGGGTGCACAGGAGGCCGATAAGAGCGAGCTCGCAGACGACAGGCCGGCCGCCCTGCCCCTTCTCACAGGCAGACCCCACCAAACAGAACAGGCAGGCACCGTGTCAGTATCACACACCTGGCGTCACGCCGCGCGACAGGATCTGCGCCTGCGCCTGCCCAACCGCTCCAAGCTGCTGCTGCAGCCTGCTGGGAAACAGCCCCGGGACCTCCTGGTAGAGCGTCCGGTCGGCGACCGGGGGCGGCAGCTTGCGCTGCCCCGAATACATCTCATAGAACCGCGCGTAGTCCTCATCGAACCTAATGTCTCCAAGATGCTGTCCCACGGGAGTCGCCCGCGCATTGGGGTCTACGCCGGACTCGGGGTTCTGCGCCGAATCGAAGCAGAAACGCGGGGATCAGCGCCGACAGAGCGGGAAGGAGCTGGGAGTGTGCCCAGCGCAGCCAGGATGATTCTATGGGATACCAAAATTATACAGGAAATCAATGCCAACAGCCTCGCGCCACGGGCCGACAGGCAGCGCTCGCGCATCCTGAATCGCCCAGCAGCCCCTGTGCCAGCCAAACCCATCCCAGCGCGAGGCTCGCCAGGTATGGGTCAAAACTGTGTTCGGGACGCAAAGAAGCTGAAGCCTGGTGGCCGCAGTTGACACTGGCCACGGTCACGCCCTAGTTCCCCGACTACAAGTCTGCGCTCACCACGGCCCAGCGGTCCGCCAAGTGTGGTGGAGCAGAAGTTGCCCGAGGAATTTCCTCGAGCAAGCGAGTAATCTCCTTATTAGCCTCGTAGTCCGCATTCCTGTGCCAAAAGTTCCCCCAGAGTCTGGTGAGCGCGCGAGCAGGAGCTCCAGCATTCCTAGACTCCTTACCAGCCCTCGAGACCCCGGCCGCCTTGGCCAAACATAGCGAAGGCTGATGTTAGCTCCCAGCAGGGTTTGTTCTTCGGCTACTAGTTACGCATCTCCTCCAGGTCCTTGCGTCGTTCCGTCTTGTATAACGATACTAGCGATGCTAGCAGCGCGAAGGGTGGCCTTTCGAGCTCTGGTTGGGCAAATCACGATCGGCGACTTTAGAACGAAGCTCGATGAAATGCAGGATAACATACTGTATGCAGCTATACACTGTTTTACATTTGCTGAAGCTTCGGTGGTCTCGCGCCATCTTTCGTCGGCGGCCGCCCAGGCCAATTCAAGCCGACATGGTGCCCCGCCGTGACTGGTAATGCGAACCAAGATTACAGACGGGGGAAATTTTGCACACCAACTGATAAACACAGAGACGCCCTGCCTGTCCGTGGCACTCGCCACGCGTGTCAAAATACCCTGGGCGCTAGTAGGGCGCTGAGGATTGCGACAGCTAAGCCATGCTTTTTGTCCACCGTTGCGGTGTCCTGGCAATATGCTGCCCGCTCTCTTTAACACCTCCATCAGGCACGTTCACTCGGGTCGTTCACGTGAGTGTATCAGTATGCCCGGATGCCTAATTACCCCTGTAAGCCCAAGTGGAGTGAACCTTGTGACCCACGTGCCTTACCAGCACAGCTCAGCTTGACTTGAACAACTTAGGACAGCGAACCAGCGAGGCGAGAGCCTCTGTTCCATCTCGTGTGGGCGGAACGTGTTGCCGACATGCGCTAGAACGTGTAGTTCTACGACACACAAGTATGATACCCCTGCGGACGGCGCCCTGTGGCATCTAGATGTGTCTTTTGCCGATATCCTAACACATTTCGCCCGGCCGGTCGTCCGGACCCCGGAGTGTGAGGATTGCGTATCAGCAAAGTACTGTACTCGCAGCCTCACCTGTGAAGTTCCAGCGCAACAGCTGCGTCTCTTGCCTTTGCCCCCAGCTGCCTGGCAGGTCCGTGAGTACTGAATAAGTTCTTGACAGTACGGGGGTATAAATCAGGGCGCTGCCCACTGCTTGAATGATTTAATCTGCCATGCATGAGGGGACGAGAACGCCATCAGACCTCGCCGCTGCCCTGCAAATCTGCAATCCTCCATTCTCCGGCTGCACATGACTGGTGATCCGGTCCAGGACCCGCAAAGCGCTACATACTGGTATTACAAGCCGTACCGGTTGTAAGGGTGATGGTGTTGGGACTTGGAACTCGTGCACCTTGGCGTGCCTCCAGTACCGTAGAAACCCGGAAGGTGCGGGGCCGCACTTCCGCAGGGCCGACCCCATGACCCCAACGACATAGACCGGCCGCACCTAGTGCCGCATCGCAACCACGCCACAGCCTCTCACCGTCTCACGGCAGGCTCTTCAGGCTCCACCAGGTTGCAACCGCGTATGTGCTTAGCAGGGCCAGCAAGCCGGCCCTCGGTCTCACTGCCTGGCACAGCGTCCCGCATGCATGTGTACGTCCGCACCCATCCGCACCCATCCGCACCCAGACCTTGCCGCCATCGGCCCCCGCCTCCTCCTTGTCACGCAGGTTTTGCCCCCCCGCCCCGCCCCCCGCTTCCCCCTTCCCACCCCATGTTCGAGCTCTCCACCACTCCCACGGAGGTCCCCTGCGCTCCCCTGCACCGCATAGCTCCTTGGCTGCTGCCCGCGCTCGCACACCGCGTCCACACCCCGCCGCCGCCTCTGCCGCTGCCTCCCCCCCCCCATAGGAGGAGGGACACCCCTCACACCACCAGCTGCCCCGGCAGCCCCTTCAGCTCCAGCAGCGCCTGCACCGAGCGCACCGCGTCCATAGCCCACGCAGGAGCCTGCAACGGCAGTAGCAGCGGCAGTAGCAGGGGCAGCTCAGAACACGGCCCCGAGGGCCGCTGACAGCAGCCCATGCCACGCAGAAGTGGCCAGCAAGGGATGATGGCAGCGGTGTGATGTCCACAAAGTGAGTAGCAGCTGACAGGCGGGTTAAGGTAAAGGGTTCCGCAAGTTGCAAGTCACCAATGCATGACCGCCAGCGCCGCCAGCATGCGTGAATGACGTGTACTGCGTGTACGGTATGGTGCGTAAGGTGAACGAACGCCTTCCCTACGTCGCCCAGAAAGCGCGTGCCACACATCCGCACAACCGCCTTGGGCACAGACACGCACACACGCCCTCTCCCAATATGCACACACATACACACTCTGACACATACACCGTCTGCCTTTGTTCCCTTTCTCCCGTTTTCCATAGCACACACACACACACACACACATACACATACATATACACACACGCGCTCCCCAACACGCACACGCACCCACCTGCACGCGCTCCACGCGCACACGCTTGAGGCCGCCCCCGCCGCCGCGGCCGTCCAGCCCAGGCCGCCGCGCCGCCGCGGCGTGTGCGAACAGCAGCAGCAGCGCCGACTCCGCCGTCTCCTGCGCGCCAGGTCCACAGGCCGCCGCCGCCGCCAGTGCAGAATCAAAAGTTACTCTTCAGGCCAGGAACAGGAACAGCAGCTGCATTGCACGGCCAGTCCCGCGGCGCCGCAGGCAGCCCAGCCACTGCCTCACCGAAGCCGAAGCTCACCGCCGCCTCACGCCCTGCTTTTCGCCCACCGCAACAACCCCCAGCCCAACTCGAACCGCCCACGCTGCCTCACCCCACGCCCCATGCCATGCCCGCCGCCACTGATGCTTTACATGCTCCCGCCCATGGACCCAGTGTCCCTCCAACCTCACCCCTTTCCTAACCCACACACACACACACGTCGGCAATCCTTCATAAACCCGTCCGCATGCATTGATGTACCCCAAGCCCCCGCGTGTGTGCAGGTGCACCCAGCCCCCGCCCCTGCCCCCGCCCCAGCCCCAGCCCCAGCCCCAGCCCCAGCCCCAGTACCTGCGCGCAGGGCGAGGTCCTCAGGCTGATCTGCACCTCCTCCAGCTCCGGCAGCCCCGCCAGACACGGCAGCGCCGCCATGGGGAAGGAGCATGAGCGCAGGTCCAGCATCTGGCGGGTGGTGCAGGGAGGGGGTTGGAGGGAGGGGGGTGGGTTGCGGGAGGCGGAAGCGGGAGGGGAGCCCAGGCATGATAACTGTAGGTGGGGTGGGCCACGCAGCACACACTCACAGCAGTCGCTGCGGCACCTACCCAAGCACCCACCACATGCACCCACCACATCCATCCATCCACCCACCCTACCACTCCACCGACCACCCCAACCCAGCACCCAACACACATACACAATCCAGCCCGACTACCCCCACCCACCCCAGCGCCCGCGTTCCACGCGCCCCTGCCCCGCCGGGCCCCGCCCCGCCCCTCTCTCACCTTGAGCCCCGGCAGCCCCTCCACCATCCCCAGCAGGTCCCTCAGCCCCAGCGCCATGTCGCCCAGCACCAGCTCCTCCACCCCCAGCGCCGCCAGCGCCGGCAGCCAGCAGGCGTGGCCGTCCGGCTGCCCCTCCGGCGGCAGCAGCCGCCCCGGGCCGCTGTCGCAGGACACCACCGCAATGCGCTGCCGCGACGGCGGCAGCGGCACGCGCCCCGCCAGCAGCGCCGCCGCCGCCGCCACGATGGCGGGCGTGTCCGGCAGCAGCCGGTTGGCGCCGCCGGCGCCGCCGCCCCCAGCGCCACCGGCAGCGCCGCCGCCGCCGCCACCACCCACGCCGGCGCCAGCGTTGGCGCCAGCGCCGTTCCCGGCGGCCCCGCCGCCACCACCTCCGCCGCCGCCACCATGCCCGTGGCCATGCCCATGCCCATGCCCATGCCCGTGTACCCCGCCGCCGCCGCCGCCGCCGCCGGTGTCGGGCGAGCACACGTCCCGCACATTGAAGGTGAGCGCCGCGCGCGGCGTCTCCCAGGCCAGGCGGGTGGTGACCACCTTGGCCAGGCACGGCGGCGGCCGCAGCGCCGCCAGCTGCCGCGGCGAGGGCGGCCGGCCGAAGTGCAGCTCCCGCAGCTGCGGCGGCAGCACGAACGACCCCACCAGCGCCGGCACCGGCACCGCCGCCGCGGCCGCCCCCGCCGGCCCTGGTGTCGCCGCGCCCTCGCCTCCAGACACACCAGGCGTGCTGCTCACGGAGCCTGGGCCCCTCCCGCCGGCGGCGCCCAGGTCCCCGTTATGCGCGGCGGCGGCGGCGGCTGCCGCCGCCGCCGCTGCCGCCGCCGCCGCCGCGGCGGCGGCGGCCGACGGCTCCGCCAGCACCACGCCGCCCAGCTTGAGGCAGGTGAGGGCGGTGAGCGCGGCGAGGTCCTTTGCGCGCAGCTGCATGCCGCCGCAGTCAAGGCAGCGCAGGCCGGGCATGGCGCGCAGCGCGGCCGCCAGCGCGGAGCGCTGCAGCCCGAAGGCGGTGCTCCAGCGCGCGCGGCCCTGCGGGCTGGTCTCGAACGAGTACGAGTCCTCCCGGTGGTAGCACTCCGACACCTGCGGGCGCGTGTGCCGTACACGTGCCGTACACATACCGGTATGCCGTACACATGCATGCCGCCCCGTACATGAGCGTGGAGCGTGAATTCAGACGCGTAAGAGGGTTTGGTGGCTTGGCAAAGGTATGGAGAGCCGGTATCCTAATCGTTCCGCCTGCGCTACGACACAAACCAGCTGGAGGAGTCGAGTTGGCGACTCGCCACGCCTGCGCCGTACATCCCTGGCCCGTACCCTTAAAGTCCCACCCACCCCTGGCCTTCTTCCTGCCAATGCCCTGTCCGCCCCGGTTTCTTCCGGCCCGCGGCCCCAGCCCCCTAGCCCTCCTCCTCCCCGCCCCCACCTGCAGCGACAGGTGCGTGAGGCCGGTGAGCGCGGACAGGCACCTCAGGGTGGGCGAGTGGCGCTGAAGGTCGTCGGCGGTCAGTCGCAGCCCGCCCTTGAGCGTCAGGCTGCGCAGCCCCGTCACCGCCGCCACGGCCCGGAGCATGGCGGCGCCGTCTGCGGCACGCGAACAAAGCGGCGGCGGCACGTTCAGCGGCGTCGCACGGCATTGATTGCAGCGGCAAGGATGGCAGGTGTGGCATTGTCGTGGGCGGCGTTTGTGGTGGATGGGCTACACGTTAACCACCCCCAGTCAAGAGGACGGTCGATCAGACATGTTAACAATCCACAGGACTAGGGGACGCTTATCAACCGCGCAGCCAACCCCTAAGACAACGCCCCACACACGTCACGCGGCCGCACCTGCCATGGCGTTGGGGTCGTCCTCTGCAAAGCCCATGTCCAGCGACAGCGCCTCCAGGCTGCTGCACACCGCCAGAGCCTGGTGCACGGCGCGGCGCGGCAGGGAGGGGGAAGGGGGGAAGGGGTTCCATGCATGGTAAAATAATGGCGTAGGAGACGTAGACAGACGATGCGACACAGAAGGCGGGGGGAGAGGTTAGTGCGCACTGCGCAGGCGCGCGCGGCAACTGCGCCACGCCATGCCACGCCACGCCACCCACACGCCTGTGCCTGCTAACAGCGCAGTTGGCGTTTCCACGGAAATGGCTCACGGCCACCCCTCTTCGCTTCTGGTTTCTGGAATAAACTACCCTCCCCCCCACACACAAACCACCATCTCCACCAGTTCTCTCCCTTGTGATCTCTATCACACACACCACCATCACGATTACCCCAACCCTCATACACACACTCGCGCAGGCACGCGCCCCCACCCGCCCCCCCCCACCCACCTGCAGCACCAGCGTGGGCCAGTGGTCCACCCGCACCAGCTCCAGCACCCGCAGCCGCGGCCCCGCAGCCATGAGCAGGCTCACCGCCGCGAAGGCGTGTGCGTCGTGGCCGCGGCCGTGCGCCTGCGCGTGGCGGTGGTCGTGGTGGTGGTGGTGGTGGGGGTGGCGGTGGCGGTGGTGGTGGTGGGGGTGGTGGGGGTGGCGGTGGTGGGGGTGGTGGGGGTGGCGGTGGTGGTGGCGGTGGTGGTGGAGGTGGTGGTGGTGGTGGGGGTGGTGGTGGTGGTGGTGGTGGTGGTGGCGGGGGTGGTGGTGGGTTACACGCATTAGAGTTAGGAGGGGTGCAGCGTGTGGCACACGGCACATGGATTGGTCGTATTGTGTACGTTATCGGCGAATTTCAGCCCCCAGTGCCGTACCCTCGCACGCACGCCACCCGGGCCCAAATGTGCGGTCGCTACCAGTGAGTGGCTTCACTCGCCCCCCCCCAACACACCCCTGGCTCCTGCCTTCAACCCAACACCCAGCCCCACTTGTTTTCGGACCCATCCCACCCTAGCTCACCACGCACCGCCCTTTGCACCACGCCCCACCCTATGCACCACGCCCCACACCGCACACCCACACACTCACCCTAAAACACACTCGCCCTAACACACACACACACACACACACACACACACACCCCCATACACTATCTCGTGTTTCCTAACACGCACACGCACACACACACACACCTCCACGTCGTACTGCTCCGGGAACTCCACCACCAGGCGGCTCAGCCCCGGCAGCCGGCCCGCCGACAGCGCCGTGGCCAGCCCCGGCGTGAGCGCCGTGAAGCCCGTCAGCGACACGGACGTCAGGCTGGGACAGGCCAGCGTGCCCAGCACCGCAAGCCTGTGTGGATTGAGGTTGGGTTGGGTTGGGTTGGGTTAAGTTGTGTGGGATGGGGTGGAATGCGGTGCGCGTGGGCGTGCCAAGGCGCCGCGCGTGGCGTGTGCAAAGTATGGAGTCAGGAATGGCAAGGATGCGGATATGGTGGCGCAGGTTTGAGTGTGGGACCGAGCGCAGCGTGTGACGTTGCCAAGCTGTCCGCTGTTGTATGATGGCAAGCTCTTCGTTTTTCCGGCACCGGGCCGTCGAAACCCTCTCTGTCGTCCTCCTAGGCTTGTAAAGGAACATCCGCCGATACCCCCCCCCCCAGAGGGCTCCAGCCAAGCGCAGCGACGCACAGGGCAGCCAGCAGCGTCTCACCCTTGCTGCTCCCGCATGCTGAAGTCGTCCTCCTCGTTGCAGTGCGACAGCACAATCTCCTGGGGCCGGCAGCCGCGGCCGAGCGCTCCCGTGAGCCCCGCAGTCAGCGACGCCGGCGAGAGGTCAGGCGGAGGGGGCCGGGGCGCACCCTCCTCGCCTTCCTCGGGAGGCCCCAGCGAAATGCCTACCCTAGTCCATAGCCGGTCAAACAGCACGCGACCTTCGCGAGAGCATGCCCGAATAGCTCGTCGTGAGTCGGTCTCCAGGAAACGCCATGCGCACTCCGCCACCCGCAAGAATTGTGCTGCGCAAATAGAGTCGGCTGCTGTCATGTCCACGTCTTCTGGTGCTGGCCGCTTGCCAGGGCGTCCTTGAAGGTCGCCTTCCATGTTGGGCACGCCTTTTTCTCCCCGGTTCTGCTTCTTCCAGTCACGCTTCTTCAAGGGCTTTCGTAATCTTGTACAATACTAGCCATGAAAACAAATAATCGACATGGCGTCCACAGCTAAACAAGCACCCAGTTTTAGGCTCGTCGCTCAACGTAGCGCAGGGGCACGCTGCGTTTGTTGCAGTGTGTGTGTTATTGGGAGGTACGTATGCTTATACATAGGCAGCACTGTCACGGCCGGGCACTATGGCCGACCTGCTTGCAACCAATCAGGCAGTACCATGTTCGTCACGATCTGCCCTGAGACCCAGCGTGCTAATTTCATGTGGGAGGCCAACACACGGACTAAACCACTGCACGCAAAACGCATTGAAGCGCAAGCGCACCTGGGCACAATTGGACGCTATGCCCCCCGAGCAGGACAGGTACCGGGATCGCGGCTTATAACGCCGACACGCCCCACTTTTTCCTCCTCCACCTCACGGCCAACCCACTTCGGCCGGTGAGACACGCCCACCGAATCCTGCATCCACCGCATCGTCCCAATCAAGTTTCAGCAGCGCCGCAGCAGCAGGCACCAGGCGGGCGGCGCAACGGGGCGCTGCCTGTATGCCGGTGTCCAGTCGAAGCGCGTGGCGCTGCAGCACAACCATTCCCACCGCCCCTCGTCGCCCCTCCTCCTGCTGCCTTTGCTGCTCCCACCGTCCTCCACACCACCACCACCACCACCACCACCACCTTCCAAGTCTCCACAGCGCCACGGGAACAAGCACTCCAGCTCCGAAAGGCTCATTAGCGAGGGGCCCGGCCGGGTCGCCTCCTCACCCCTGGCATTGCCGCTCCCCGCTTCGGCCACCGCAGCCACCACCGCCGCCGCCACGCCAGCCGCCGCCGCCGCGGCCTCCACTTCGCCGTCGGCCTCGCGCCTCCCCACCAGCACCAGTGCGGTGCCGCCCGGCCGCAGCGCGGCCCCCAGCACGCGCACGTAGGCGGGCCGCAGCTCGGGCGGCATGGCGTGCAGGCCCTGGATGGGCACCGGAGGGTATCACGGGGTGTGATAGAACGCGGGGTGATGGAGATTGTGTGTGAAGTGTGAAGTGTGAAGTGTAATTCAATGGATTTGCGGGTGCCACGTGCACCATTCACACGGGGCATGGCATTGCCGCAGATAGCAGGCCAAGCAGGCGGGTTTATGCAGCGATGAAGAGCGTGCAACGCGGCAATCGTACTCTTTGTGGGCATGAGCATGTCAATCCACAAGGAGTCAAAGCGCGCGGGATTGAGTGAGCCACAGCACACCCAGGCAACACCGCACCACCACCACACCGCCAACCGCCTGCCCCTACCATACCTGACAGTCGTACACAAAGTCGAACGACTGAGGCGCTATCTGCCCCGCCGCCGCCGCCGCGAAAAGGTCGCCGTGCAGCAGCAGTGCCTCCGGTGACGCCCCTTCCGAGCTGCCGCCGCCACCGCTGCCGCTGCCGCCGCTGCCTCTGCCGCTGCCGGACGCGGCGCCGCATTCTCTTGCGGCGCCATCGCTGACCTCACGGGCCGCCTCCACCACCACCACGGCCGGGCCGCTACCACCGCATGGGGCGGCGGCAGCACCGGCCGCACTGCTGCTCCCCCTGGCCGCCGCCGCCGCCGCCGCCGCCGCCACCGCCAGCCGCTCCGCCGCCAGCCCACACGCCGCCTCCACCAGCTCCGCCCCCACCACGTGGAAGCCCTGGCCGCGAGCAGCAGCAGCAGCAGAAGGGTTACTGCTGGTACTACAACGCAGGGCCCAGCGGGCTCACAAAGCTCTAGGTTGGAGGGCCAGCACCGCAGCAACACGAGCACCGGACAGACGACACACCGCACGCAACAGCACAGCGACAGGTGGCTACGGGGCTGATTCCAGCGACCCCGCAGCCTTTCACAGCCTCGACAACAACCTAACCAGCACTCGACGCCAGGGCAGACTATGCCAAAGGGCAGCCACAAACGCGTCAGACTACCAGGCCGGTCTTGGCCGAGAAACGCCCGGGGTGCTCCAGCACCCAACCCACCCTCAGCTCCGTTGACCCGAAACCCTGGCGCACACTCCCCTTGACCCTCCCAACCCTTCTCAACCCTGCTGGTCCCTAGATTCAGCCGCTATGTGTGTGTGTGTGCAGTGGTGGTTGCTATGCATGGTGTAAGCCGCACGTGTCAGCAACAGCATGCGCCAGCAAGGGCCGTGGAGGCCGCAGGCAGGCTCAAGTTACATCAATCAACGGCCACGCATCGTGGCCGCGGTATGAACACCAACGCCGCACGAAACCGTACGTAGATGCGACCGCGAGGCGGCGCGAGACGCGGGGGGCAACGCGGCCCGGCCCCATCCACGGACACCCCCCCCCAACCCCCAAGCCCCACCACGCCGCCCACACGAACCCACCAGGCTCCTCATGAATGCCAGGGATCCGCCAGTGCCGCAGCATAGCTCCAGTCCGCGCGGCGGCCGGGGCCGCGGCGGCGCGAACGGTGCGGCGACGGTAGAGACCCCGTCCGAAGCAGCCTCTGGGCTCTGAGCCCCGGTCTGCCCGGAATCGGCGGCGGCCGTGGCAGCTGCAGAAGCAGCCAGCCACTCTACTAAGGCGGGCGGCTTGATGCCAGCGCAGTGCTGGCACGCGTGCAGCCGCAACAGTGCCCCTGCTCCACCCGATGAGGGCCCTGCCGGGTCCGCCTCTGCGGCGGCTGCGGCTGCGGCTGCGGCGGCTGTGCCCTGCGCCCCGCCCTGCCCTGCCGCAACGGCGCAGCCGCACAGGTAGCTGCACAGCTGTGAAGAGGCGCCGTGCGTGTCCCAGGGCGCAGAGGTCGGGTCTGAGGCATAGTAGGCGTGCCACTTTGAGGAGGCGCTGGCTGTAGCAGCATCGGCGGCAGTAGCAGTGCCAGGCGCTGTGGTCGCGGCAGCAGCAATGCCCGGCTCGCCCCCCGCTGCAGCTGTAGGCGGCGAGAGCCTTGTGTCGCCGGCAGTGGCTGCTGCGGCTACTGTTGGAGCCATGCGGCCAGGCCGCTGACGCGGCTCACTGTGAGGAGCGAAGCGCGTCGACGTGGGTGGCACGGTCGTCGGGGCCACGCGCGGCACAGAGGAGCAGACGCTTGACGGTCCCCGCAATGTCAATGGCATGTAGGATGAACAGTTATGGGTTACAAATAACCAGCGCAGCAAAAGAGGTCGCAGCTAGCACGAACTGATGCCGATTGAGAGGTACTAGTTGCGTTTTCTTGCAATAGCTTGTGTCAAATAAGTATTAACTTTGTGTGAGGTTTAAATGAGCCTTGAAATCGTCTCGTGCACGCAGTAATCTGTTTACAGTCGGCAAGTCGCTCGGATAGAACTCTGCAAATCTTACTGGTTGCTGCGCAAAGAAACACATGTATATAAAAGCTCAGTTTGTGCAAAATTCAATGTTGCATCAATGGCGCTCCCCGCAGGCGCACGCCCATGTTGCACGCCGCCCGCCTGCCTGCCTCCCCTTCCCGCCAGACCTCTAACTCCAACCGCCGTCTCCACACTCAAAGTCGTCGCACCATAAAAAGTGTTCAGCCATGTACCTGCGACGACCTAAAGTCATGCACCAGCATAGCAACTGACGGACTGCATGAGACGTCCGCGTACAGCCGTGATGTGTGTGATGCAGCGTGCTCGTGTGTAACCAATGTTGGTCACTTGCCTCCGACCCTGGAATAACTCAATATCCTGCTGCCAACCAGATGGTCCTTGTGTGCTTGCGCGCTTGCACCCTCACAAATAACGCAATCTGCGCCATGTATGGCCTCTCGCGTACTGGACGCTCAGAGTCAGAGGGCTGTCGCCAGGTCCACCCCCGCCGCGTCCAGCTGCTTCCACGCCGCGTTGTGCATGGACATCATCAACAGCACGCCGTTGCTCGCGCCGCCGTGCCCCTGCGGCTCCTGCGGCTCCTGCTGCCCCTGCTTCCCTCCCTGCTGCTGCGGATGCTGCTGGGCCGGCGGCGGCGGCAGGGGCACGATGCAGATGACGGAGGGGCCCAGCTCGGCGGAGGGCGGGATGAAGGCCAGGGGCGGCGACGGACCGAACTGGGGGTAGCGCCGTAGCGGGAGGAAGGGAGGTCAGCAAGATGGAGTTTCCGTCGGCTTGGTGGCGGAGGAGGAAACCAAGCATGGGGACAGCAGCCGGGACGCAGGCAGGTGCCAAGCCAAGACGTGAGCGGAAACTACAGGTGTTTTGGTGGACCAGCGGGGGGGCGGCTACGGTACGTGCACACGGTCCACACGGTGTTGCCCGACAGCACGCACACCAGTCCCCACTCCCCAGCCCCCACCTGCCACAGGCTATAGTCCACATCCCAGCAGGTCAGGTTCAGCGGGCCCTGTGGGTTGGTGGGTGGTGTGGTGTGGTGTGTCATGCGCGTGGGTGTGTGGGTGTGGGTGTGGAACATGGGGCGACTTGGCAGCCTACGCCTCCCCATGCAGCCCCCCCTTTACAACACAATGCAGCGCCAGTGTGCAGCACGAAAGGCACGATAAGACGTCGGTACCTCGGGAATGCGCCTCGCAGCAATCCCATGTAGCGGCACCCTTCCTTTCTGTTTGCACCCACGCACCTCGGGCGCGAAGATGTTCTCGTGCAGCTCGCGCTCCGCACAGAAGCCCCACACCAGGCGCTTGGGGCCCACCGCAGCCAGCGCCGCCGCACTGCGCGCCAGGCAGCCGCGGAACTGCGGCCACAGGTGGCTGCGGGCACCACCCGCAGGGGGAGGGGGCCCCCACGGGCGGGAGCTTTCCGTATGTGGCGTATGTGGCTTATGTGTGCACGACAAGCACAACAACGGTGCGCGGCGGTATCGGACTGAGGTGCAGCTGTACCAAGTTGAGGACACAAACTTGATGAGCTGTGGGAGTCGACAGGTTCGGGGCGGTTGGTTGACTCACTAGAGCAGCTCCCGCCGCACGGCCGCCGCCAGCGCGCCCAGAGTCGTATCAGCCGGCCGCAGGTTCTGTCGAGGGCGACAGCGGGCAGCAAGGACAAGCCGGGGGCCTGGCTAAGACATATCCACCGCCCCCACCCCAACCCACCCACCCACCCACCCATTCACGAACCGTCGCGCATTTACATACGATGCCATCCCAGCTGCAAGCACACGACACAGCCGCGGGTTTGGCGTACCCCGCTACCGCGGCTCCACCCCTGGTCCACACGCACGCCCACAGCCACAGCGAGCGCCACACATCACCCGTGTGCAAACCCCCCCGCCCAAATTCGTAACAAGCCTTGCGCCCCCCCCCCCCTCGTCTCACACTATGTGGTCCGACACCGCAGGCTGCGCATGGCTCAACAGACCACCCACCCCTACCCTGCCGCCCCTGCTCGCAGAGTAGTTGTTCTCCAAACAGGATCGGTTGAGCAGCAGTCCCCTGGCTGGCTGGTTTGGGTTCTCTTGGTCGTTTCGCTTTTGGTTTCTGGAATGAACTATTCCCCCCCCCCCGCCCGCTCTTGCCCTGGCCGCCGCACCTCCAGCCGTGCCGAGTAGGTCAGGTTGCCGACCTGCGCCGCCGGCAGCCGCGCCCGCTCCCCGCCCGGCTCCTGGCGCCGCCGCATGTCCGCGGCCATGAAGCAGCTCACTGGGTGGCGGCGGCGCAACGGCATGCGGCCGTGAAGCACCTGAGCCGGGCGGCAGGCAAGGTTGGGGGAGGCCGGGCGGTAGGCAGCACGTACAATGCACGCATGGGAGATGAATAAGGGATGATAAGGGACAGGCATACGACCGCATGTAGAGAGGCAGCGAGCCAGGGGGCCACATGGCTGTACAGTACAGTACGGCACGGCACCGTACGACAGGGCAGGGCAGGGCCGGGCACGGCACGCACCTGCATGAGTCGCCCGACCAGCGCATCGTTGGTGGAGATCCACGTCACCGGCTTGGCAGCTGCGGCGGCGCCGACAGCGCCGGCGGCATCCTGCTTGGGCCCTGGCCCTTGCTGTCCTCCCTCGGCACCCTCCCCCGCAGCTGCCGCCGCCGCCGCCGCCGCCGCCAGCTCCCGTGCGGCCTGCGCCTTGAGCTCCGCCAGCCGCGACCCCGACACACGCAAGCAGCGCGCCTGCACCCGGGGGGGGGGCGGCGGCACGTGTCAGTCTCCCACACACACACACGCGCTCCACAGTGCCATACTCCTAGCCACGGCCACGTCGTGCGTGTGTGTGTGTGTGTGTGTGTGTGTGTGTGTGTGTGTGTGTGTGTGTGTGTGTGTGTGTGTGTGTTAGAAAAGCACAAGGGAAAGGTGTGTGTGTGTGTGTGCGTGCGTGTGTGTGTGTGTGTGTGTGTGTGTGTGTGTGTGTGTGTGTGTGTGTGTCGGTAAACGGAAACGGAGAGAATTCCCCGCAATCGCGTGTGTGTGCGCGCGCGTGTGCGCGCCACAGCCTGCCAGCTAGCGCCCCGACGTCATTACACTCGCACCTACCTGCACGCCGCCGCCGCGCCACACCATGTGCCACATGGCCTTGGCCACCACGGCCACCCCCGACCAGCGCCCGCCCTGCACCACCTCCCGGCGCGCCGGCAGCCCGGCGGGCGGCGGCGCCCAGTCCGCCAGCGCCTGCATTCAGGCGGGCGGCGCGAAAGAGCACAAAAACAAAACACGCGACTGAAGTGATCGAAAGGACAAGAGAAAACTTTCATCGACAAGAGGGTGAAGGGGTGTGTGTGTGTGTGTGTGTTAGTAAACGGAAACGTGTGTGTGTGTGTGTGTGTGTCAGGCGTGAGGTTTGGGCGTGAGGCTCGGCCCCGGTCGCAGGGTGTAAAACACATGCAGCCCGCGCCGCAGCCACGCACACACCAGCAACAACTACTCACGTCGATGGCCGCCCCGTCCATGAACGGCTGACGCAGCCGCTCCGGCAGCTGCGACAGGTACCTGGGCTGCGGGCGGCCCGACGGCCCCATGGCCCCGCCAGGCGCTGCGCCTGTTGCTGCCGCCGCCGCGGCCGCGGCCGCGGCCGCCACCCCGCTGCTGCTGCCAGACGCAATCCCGCTGGCACCGCTACTGCCACCGCTACTGCCACCGCTACTGCCACTGCTACTGCCGCTTGCCGCGAGGCGGGCGTTGTAGGCTGCCGCCCAGTGGGCGGCCAGCAGCTGTAGCGACTGGAAGTCGGCGACGCCGTGGTGCGCCGCCACCCACAGCACGGCGCCGCCGCCGCGGAGGTGCAGCACCAGCCCGCCAGCCAGCGGCCACTGCGGCGCGTGTGTTGGGCATAATGGCGCGTGTGGACGTGGCATGTGTGTGGGCGGGGATGGAGAAGGCGATCGGTGGCACAACAGTTAGAGTGGGACAGGCTGTCCACATGTGTGTTCCACGGGCCACGCTGCCTACGTATGCCAATGACCCCACTCTTTCACACCCGGACCCGCCGTGCGGAGCCCCCCTCCACGACGTTCGGCCCCTATCCATAAGCATCTACGCCTGACATTTGCTGTCATTTCCTGTGCCTCACTCGCTAGTTTGGTTTTGGTTTAGAATGGGCTGGTAGTTACCCCCCCCCCCCCCCCACACACACACATCATCGTCTCGCACCCCCCTCCCTCCCACTACGCACAACCCAACGTGTACCTGCCCCGCCACCAGCGCATCCAGGTCGTGCGGCGGCATCAGACCCGGCGCCAGCCCCCAGGGGCTGGGCAGCACGCGGCCGCGCCGCCCGTCGCCCTCCAGCGCCGCCACCACGTCCGCCAGGCTCGCGCTCGTGGCGGCCGCCACAAACCGGGCGCCGTACGTGGCGGGGCTGCTGCTGCGGCTGCTGCTGCTGCTGCTGCTGCTGCGGCGGCGGCGGCTGTTGCTGACGTCACCGCTGTCACTGGGCGGCTCGTGCGGCGGGCAGCGGACGTCCAGGCTTCCGTCCTGCAGGGGGGTGGTGGGGCGGGGGGGGGGGAGTGCAGCCGGTATTGGCGGCGTGCGTGTGCGTGTCGGCACGTGATGCGTGCCTCGGCGTACGCCCCCACCTACGATTAACGCCGGACCCGACCATGAATAATCTTTTGCCTGACATGGCAGCTGCGGGCAGCAAGACGCACATCTCTGAAGTACGCACGACCCGCGAAGAACGGGGCAGCCGCGAGGACGTCGGCGAGGGCCAGTTTCAGGCAGCGAGTGTGCAGTGATTCAGCGAAGACAACCCCGCCGCTGAACTGACCGACCACGGCCATGGTGTTATCTAGAGCTGACATGAGATGCTGCTCCTGCGGCTGTAGCTTCGCTGCTGGGCTTGCGGGCGAATTATTCGGCAGCACGAGCTCGCTGGCCAGCAGCGCAAAGCCCGGCCAGGCGAATGGATCTGGAGCATGCTTCATTGACATGTATAAGTATTTGGAGATGTTACTCGTCCCGGTGCCTGCGAGTAAAAGGTTGGGACAGCGGTTGGACGAGTCGCCCCATCCGGGCCCCGCATTTTCCTCCAGGCCACTCCGGTTCACAGGCACCGCAGCCAACACTTGATGTATTTTCCTCAACCACTCGTTGTACACGATGACATGACATAAGCAGCGCGCGTAACAGAAGTTAAATAGCCATGGACCGAATAGGCGCAGGAGCTTTGGGCGCCGTGTTCAAGTTCGGTGACTATGCAGTCAAAGTGTCGCACACAGCTGCAAGTGAGACGGCATTGCTCCTTGACCTCGGGCAAATGCCGTGCACTGTGCGATTCTTTGGGGCTCTGGACTCTGGCGAGCTCCAGGACGGACAGTGCGCCTTGCTGCTGGAGCTATGCTCAAACAGTGTCGCAGCAGAGCTTGAAGCGCTGCCCGGCAAGCGGCTGGACGGCGAGGACGGCCGGACACATGGGTTAATCGCAATGTGCGTTTCAGCAATCGCACAGCTGCACGCGCGCGGAATCATCCATCAGGTGAGTATGCTTCAGGCTAATCAAATGCGACGTGGGTTCGGCTGTTGGCTCTCGACCGGGCACCCGCAGTAGCTCGCCGCATGCGCTTCGCAAGCGCGCACGAATCCTTACCAAAAGGCCCGACCCGCATTACAAACAGGATATCAAGCCCTCAAATTTGCTGATCGACAAGCACGGCGCGCTGAAGGTCAGAGCATGCGGTTGGTGTGCGGGCTTGTTTCCCCCTTGGCGATAGCAAGGCTGGCCTTCCCCGCTGGCGGCCTGCGCCCCTTCCCACGACTACGCCACATTCACTCCGCTCCACTTCCCGTTTGCCACCATCTGTTTCTCTTTCGCCAGGTATGTGACTTCAACCTGTCGCGCCAGGCGCACGAGCCGCTGGCGGGCAGCACGCCCATGTACTCGTCCCCCGCACTGCTGCGGGGGGAGGACGACGGATACGCCGACGACTGGTGAGCACAGCTGCAGCCCCCTGGCTACTTTCAATCGTGCCTGGCGCAGGCAGCCTACAGCCCCTATTACCAGCCTGGCAGCTGCAGCAGGGCTCCTTGCGCTCGCTTCTGTTGCCTTGACTTGTCACTGGCAGCCGCCACCTGTTGAGCCGTACTTCAGCGCGCGCGCGCACGCGCGCGCGCGCACACACACACACACACACACACACACTCTCTCTCTCTCTCTCTCCCTCTCTCTCACGCACAGGTGGGCGCTGGGCGTGACGTTGTACCAGATGCTGCACGGGCTAGACACCTGGCCCTTTGCGCCCGCCGCCGCCCTGGCGGCGCTGGAGCGGCAGCCGCCGGCGCAGCAGCTGGATCTGGTGTGCAAGGCGGTGCAGCGCGGCCGCCTGCGGTTCAGGTGGGGCGGGCGGGCGGTGGACTCGAGGAGGGAAGCTCGCGGGGTCGGGAAGCTAACTGCAAGGGGAGAAGAAGAGAGGAGGCGGTGGGCGCCAGCAGCTTGATGTCCACGGCCTCCCGGTTGGGGGACTGGGTGAGGGCATGCCGTACGGTACGGTACGCCAGCGACCACGCCATCGCTGCAGAACCGCCCGTTCAGCACCCGTCAGGGCGTATGCGGTATGCATGCTACCTCACATCAACCGACCACACCCAGATGATCACGTCCTCTCCATCCCTCCCTCCCACCCTCTGCCTCTCCCTCCCATGCCGCAGGCCGCTGTCGGGTCTGCCCGGCGCCGCCAAGACGCTGCTGCGCGGGCTGCTTCACCCGCAGGCGGCCCAGCGCTGGGGGCTGCTGCAGGTGCTGGCGGGCGACTACCCGCCCGGCGCGGCCTACGCGGCGGTGGCGACGCAGCAGCCCGCGCTGGGGCCCGACATGGAGCACCTGCTGGTGAGAGGAGGGGAGGGGAGGGGAGGGGAGGGGAGGGGAGGGGAGGGGCTAGGTTGCGGGGAGCAGCTGGGAGGGGGAGACTTGTGGAGGAAAAGGGGTAGCGGGATAAAAGCGGAGACAACGCACGAAGACAAGCGGACCTGGGCTATGGGCTAGAGAAACGCAGATCGCCTTTGACGACTTACCGGGTTGCGCGCCCCGCCTCTCCGAAAGAAACAACCCGCTGCTGCGGCTTCCATGTATGTGCGCAGGCGCTGCGGCACCTGTGCCGGTTGTCTCCGGCGCAGCTGTGGCGCTTCCACCAAGACACACAGGCGCTGGCGGCGCAGCAGCCCGTGATCGTGGCGCCTGCCTCCGCCGCAGCACCGGCTGCCGCCGCCACAGCCTCCGCCACAACAACGGCCGCGGCTGGTGTGCCCTCCGCGGCGCTGCTCACCGCCTTTGCCAGCACCGGTGGGGTTAGTGGCAGCGCCTCCGGTGGCTGGGCTGCGGCGGCTGAGCAGGCCCTGAAGGAGGAGCGGCCCGCCGCCGCCGCCGCCGCCGCCGGGCCCTTCTCCGCGCCCGCTGCAGGCTCGCCGCTCAAGCCGCAGCGGTCGTCGCTGCGCGCGCTCGGCAGCCGCATCGTGCGCTCCATGCTTAGCGGCCGGCGGCGCTCTGACGACCTGTCAGCCTTACACGACCACGACCAGCAGCAACAGCACTTCGACCAGCTGGCATCCCTGCCACTGGCTGTGCAGCCGCACTCACCCGTGCTGCGGCCGCAGCCGGTGGGCGCGGCAGTGTTCGGGGCGGCGTCGGGGGCGGCGGTGGGCGATGGCCTCCTCCCGATGGCGCCGTCTTCGCCGCAACCCACGGTGCAGACGCACTGCAGCAGCGGCAGCACGGGGCCATACGATGCCTTTTCGCTCGAGCTCGCGCGCCGCCGAGCACTGGCGGCCATTGTCCGAGTCGCCACCCTTTCAAAAGGCAGCAAGAAGGGTGGGCCGGCGGCGGCGGCGGCAGCGATTGGCGCGCTGGCGCTGGCGGCGCCGTTGGTGCCGCGCTCGGAGCGTGCGGTGCGCTCCGCGTCGGCGTCGGCAGCCGTCGTGGCGGCGGCGGCGGGGCTTCTGACGGCGGACGGCCAGCGGCTGGTGGTCACGAGTAAGTTCCAGCCTTGCGAAGACCACACGCCCCTGGTTGACGTCGAGGCGCTACGGGCCGCGGTCGGCCAGGCGCTGGAGGGACCGCCGCCGCCGCCGTTGCACCCACTGCTGCTGCGGCCGCCGCCGCCGCCCCGCGCGGACTCCGGGTCGCTGGACGGCACCCAGGCAGGGGCCGGGCGCGGTTTGGGGCACGCACACAGGGGGGGCCGCGTGCCGGGCATGGGCTCAGAGGCGGGCGCGGGGCCGGCGGGCAGGAGGCCCGAGGTGGGCGCCGGCCGCCCTGCCGCCGCGCTGCGGCGGTGCGGCACCAGTGGGCTGGAAGGGCCGCTGACGGGTGCGGGCGCGGCCGCCGCGGCGGCGGCGCCGCCGCCGCCGCTGACGTCAGCGGTGGCGGTAACGGATGGGCAGGTGCAGGACGTGAGCGTGCTTGAGGAGATGCGGCGGTTGATGCTGGCGCGGCGGCGCAGCACCGCCGCCGGCACGAAGGCGCTGCCGTCGCCGGTGCCGCCGCCGCCGCCGCCACAAGAGCCACTGGCATTGGCAGTGGTGGCCTCGACAGCAGCAGCAGCAGCAGCAGCAACCGCCGCTGAGTTGGAGCGGGAGCAATGCGGATCCTACAGTGTGGCTGGGATTGCGATGCAAGAAGGGGCCAGCCCTGCGGATGCCGGCAGCGAACCAGGGGCGGTTGTAGAGGAGCTGCTGCAGCTGCAGCGGCCGCCGCCCAGACCCTTGCAGGCGAGGCCACCCAGGGAAGAGGGGGCCGCCCAACTTGCTGCGGTGGCTATTGCCGCCCTGGGCCCTGCTGTACTCCCCAGCAGTGCCAGTGCCGAGCTGTCGCACCCCGCCACGCCCGCCACAGCTCGCTTTGGTGCCCCAGCAGCCGGGGCGGCGGCCGTGCCCCAGCCTAGCCCTGCAAGTGCCGCTGCGCCGAGGCACGCCAGCGCCTTCGCCAGCTCAGTCTTCATGTCCGCCACAGCCGCGGCTCCTGCCGCCGCTGCGTCGAAACCAGGTGACTGCAGCAGCGGCTCCGCCGCGCTCGACACGCAGCTGCTGCAGTCGCAGTGCTCCCAGGCGTCGACGGCGCTGTATGGGCTCCCCTCCGCTCACAGCCTCAGGCAGCTGCCGTCCTGGCCGTCCACGCCGCTGACGCCGAAGCCCACGCCTGCGCCGGGGGCACTGTCGGCAGCTGCGCAGCCGCCGCGGCCCCAGCCCCTGCCCCTGCCCCAGCCCCAGCCCCAGCCCCAGCCGGGGGCGCAGCCGCAGCTGCGGGCGCCAGCCACCGGCGTCGAGGGCAGCAGCCGCGGCGATCGGGCTGGGCGCGGCGGCGGTGGCGGCGGCGGTGCCTTCTTCCTGGTGCCGGGCGGCATGTCGCCGTTCTCCTGCGCCAGTCGCGAGGGCGATGGGGAGGTTGATATCCAGCTGGCCTACGGCCCGGCTTGCGGCCGTGGCGGCAAGGGCCAGGACTGCAGCGGGGGCAGGGGCAGCGCCGCCGCCGCGGGTGCCATGGGCGCTGCGCCGACCGCGGCCCAGCTGGCGGCGGAGCTGACGGGGGCGGCGCGCGTAGAGCTGGGACGCCCCGCTGGCGGCGGCGGCGGCGGCGAGCTGGTCTTGGCGGTGCTGGCGGAGCAGCAGCAGCTGCATGGGGCGCTCGCGGTTGTGCACATCGGCAGCGCAGCCGGCAAGCACCAGCTTGGCGGTATGCTGCCGCCCGCGCTGCAGCAGGTGCTGGGCTCGCTTTCGCCGTCGGCACCCTTCTTGGCCTGCGATGCTAGCAAGGGGCGCGAGCTACTGCCTGCTGCTGCGGTTGACAGAAGCACGGACTGGAGGAGCGCGCCGTCGGCACACCCACCGCTGAAAGCGACTGTGACAGAGGTGGCTGAGCAGCACGGCCGAGGCGGCGGCCGCGACAACACCTGTGACGCGGGCGGCAGCGATGGTGACGGCGCCAGCTGCCTCGAATTCAGCGGCGGCAACGGGAATGGAAGCGGCATCCTCACCTGCAGCCGCACCGGCAGCAGTGGCGGCACCAGCCTCTTCAGTCTGGCGTTTGGCGCGGCGGCTGGCGCTGCCACCGCCGCTGCTGCCTCTGCTGTCGCTGCCCCCACCGGCACCGGCGCCGGCAGCGGCAGTGGGGCGCGGTCCGCAGCGGCCCTCGGGGTTACTTGTGACCTTGCGGATGTGCAGCTGCGTCTTGAGGACGAGGACGAGGACGAGGATAGGCGGGAGGAGGCGGCGTACGCACGCCACGACAGCGTGGCCGTGGCTGCGGAGAGCTGTCACGCCCAGCAGGCTTCGGAGCTGTCGCCAGGCGCCGCGAGGCGCGCGGAGCATGTGGATGTCGCCGAGCTGGTGGAAGGAGAGGAGGAGGAGGAGGAGGAGGAGGAGGAGGAGGAGGAGGAGGGGACATGTTCCCAGGGGGAGCAGGAGCGGCCGGCATGGGGCGCGGCGGCCTGGTCGGCCCCCGTCACAGCTGGCGGCGGTGGCGGAAGCCGCGGCAACAGCAGCAGCCGCACTCGCAGCACCAGCGCCCGCCGTGGGCCCTTCCACATGCCGCAAGGGTGCAGCACCAGCAGCACCAGCGATGCCACAGGCCCTCCTGGCGGCTACAAGGGCAGCAGTAGCAGCAGCGGCAGCCAGCGCACATATGAGCGGTCGCGTCTGTCTGGCAGCAGCAGTGCCGGCGTCGGCGCCACAGCTGGTGGTGGTGGGCTGCCGCGGCTGGAGCAGCAAGTGCCGTCGGGGCCGGCCGGCGTGCAGTACGCAGCTCGCCTCGTGGCGGAGGAGGTTGCGGTGGTGGAAGAGGCGGGTGAGGCATGCGAGGAGGCGCCCGCTGAGGCGGCGGAGCAGGAGCACGAGCAGCAGCCGCAGTCACGGCCACAGCCGGTGCTGTGCCGGGCCGGGGGCGCGGCGCCGAGGCCGGGGTATCGCTTGCAGTATGTGGATGTGGCGCCACTGGACACGCCGCGAGAAGGAGAAGCGGCGGGGCCAGCGGGCTCGGGCGTGGCGATGCCGGCGGGCTGCGGACTGGCGAGCCCGCTGCGCTGGGCGGGCAAGCTGGCGGCGCGAGCACGTGGACTTGTTGCGGCTGTGCGCCAGGCATGAGCCGCGGGGAGCTGCTGGAAAGTACTTCGCAAAAAAAGCCCGATTCGTGTAGCGGTTGAGGCGGATTGTGGCGGATTAATGGATTGAAGGAATGCTGGAATGGGTTCATACGCTGCAACCATTCTAGTCAATCATGCTGTAGAATTCATAGAAACGCGAGTCTCCACATAACCACATTACCCTTTTTATCATCTCTTCATGTAGTTCTGTAGGACGTTTGGAATTAGGAATGGGTAGCAAGGCGCTGTAGCGGGCGGGGTGTTGTGGGGCTGCATCATGCGCACGCCTTGGGGCTCAGGTGCAGCAAGGCTTCGCCGCGGTGGGCCAACGAGACAGGACTCTGGTGGTGGTGGGCTGCAACAAATGAGTCGCGGACAGGTTCTTCCTCGCATACCGTAAATAGACCGGGTGGATGGCGGGCGATGTGGGTCGTCATACTTGCGTGCTTGGCGGCTGGCACGCAGAGGTAGGGCACGTAAGGCAGGGTGGAAGCTGCAGACGGAATGCATGCATGCTATTTTGAGACAGGACACACCTAGCAATTTGGTCAGGAGCCGCAGACATGTCGACATGCCTTAATAAGGAGCGTTGGTGGCTGGGCGCATTATTTTTTGGGGGGAGAGCAGCCGTATGGGCATGCACGCGTGGGTGGTACCTAAGCGTCAAAGTGAGCCAAACGCACGCACCCTCGCATGTGCCACCGGGTGTGGATACGTGGGATGGCCAAGTGGTTGTTTACAGGGTGCATATGCTTTAGCCATTGATTCTTAAGATACAGTGTTCTTGGACGTTTTGTCGGTGGACATGCTGGTGGCGTGCTTACGTTTTCGTTTCGCAATTTAGAGCATGTCCGTAACATGCAATCCACGGGGGCTCGCTCTTGCCTTTGGTACGCGGCTGCTCTGCATACGGCGGCGCTGGGACCTGACACACGGACGTTCTAATAGTGTCTTGAGCGTTGGACGTTGCATGACCGACGAGTGGGTGCTGACTGCGAGCGAGCGATTCGGAAAGGCGCATCCGCAAACACGCACACACACACACACTTTGGGGAGCATTGGCGCACACGTGCGGGCGCAAAGGGTCTAGTAATGGATGTTGCTGAACTGGTGAAGTACGCAATGAATACTGATGAGACGGGTACCGGATAAATGCTAGCTTTAGACGTCATCAACCCCCTCCCAGACCCTAGCTGTCACCGCTCTTGCACCCCCGTTTGGGTATGGAGACTCGAGACGTATCGGTAGTAATCCATGTTGGAACGCTTCGAGACAGGCGGCCCCTGACGGCTGGTCCGAATTTGATACGGCACAGTGCTTTCTCCAGGAGCGCTGCCCACAAGAAGGAGCCGCACTGTACAACACACAGATTTGTAACAGCGCTAGCCCCAATACACCGTCCTGAGTGGTCGCTTGTTCTAGGTGCAAGCTCGACACATTGTTCGCGTGTGAGGGCGCCGCGTTGGCGAGAGCCACGGATGGCTCACCGTGGCGGCACCGACCGCACCTGTGGAGGGCACTGTAACAGCAACGCCCGCGTGAATGTATGTTTTGATCTCAGGGGCCCGAAATAAAAATATCTTTACACACTTATGGCACTCAAGACGCGCCCTGGCTGTCAGCCAGGCATCTACCTGTCACGCATGGCTGTCGCGTACGCTCGTAAGGCATGGACACGCCAGGATGAAGTTGACTCCCTGCCATGCACCACAAGCCCCCTGATCCTTGCGCCAAAATTCCATCCCCCTTTACACTACCGTGCGCTCATCACCAGTTCGTCAAAACGCGCTCGGATGCGCTCGCCTCACTCGCTCACGTGCACTCCTGCTGTCATTCCACGCAAAACTTTCATGCCATACATGCGCGGCCTTAGACTGTCTGGACCCAACCAAGCGCTTCCGCCGCGCGCAGGTGTGGTCCGCATTCTCAAGTCTCAGGGGAAGCCCCGCCCCAACTAACAGCCTCCGGGGATGCACCTTCGAACGTAGAGCCATCACTCTTTTCTGCTACAGCACTCCTCTTATTCGATTGCAAGACCCAGCTCATGCGGCATTGCACGGACGCCAGCGCCGCTTGCGTCCGCCGCCACGGGCTCCCGCGCCAGCGCTGCTAAAGCGTTGCTGCTGCAGCAACGCCCATCCAAACGCTGCAGCACCGGCGTCTCCAACCGCTTCACGTGCTACTGCCGGTGCTGCTACCGCCATCACTGCTGCTGCTACTGCTGTTGCTGCTGCTGCTACTGCCTGGGAGCTGCTGCTACTGCTTGGGAGCTGCGATGATGAGGTTGTAGGCGAGCAGTCCCACGGCGGCGTAGAACAGCAGGCTAATACCCCAGCGGTCGGGACCGAACACGGCCAGGGGGCTGGTGGCGGCCACCCAGGCGTCGCCCACCACATGCAATGCGTACTGGGCGTAGCCCAACATCTCCGACAGCGTGGGGCCCTGAGGATGGGACAGCGGGCAGGGTGGGCGCACAAAGTACTGTAGTGCGGTAGAGCGGTAGTCAGGAGTGGTGGGTGGCAGTGACGTCAGGGCGGTGGCCGTGGCGCGTTGGGTGCGGACTCGGGCACAGCTCGACCGTCTCAACCCCCTTCCCCGTCCAAGCATCCCGCAATCCCCCTCGGGTATGGGGGGCACTGCCACGACACCTGAAGCTTCGTGGGCCAGATTGCACCAGCGCTCCACCACGGGTGGCGGAGACGACCACAAAACACACATGACGACCACACGCCCTCTCACCTTCAGCGCATTGACCACCTCCGAAGCAGCGCCCGCATCTATACCGTCTAGCGCCACAGGCAAAGCCGGCGCACCTGGTAGCCGCGAACGATGCAGTGTGCATTTTCGAGCGCCGATGGTTCCCCGCTCAAGCGTGCTAGCACGCCGTAGCCCCTTCGCTTGACTATGCGAGCGGTGCACAAATGCATATTTTGATTGAAGGTGCATGATGGCAGCTTGTAGTCTGGCTTTTAGTTATCAGAGCCTGCTTGATTTTGTCAGCGCTGTCACTTGATAAGGAGGAACTAAAACTTTAACACAAGCACTGTTTCCATTACATAAAAGTAAAGGCAGAACCCATCTAGCGGGCATACTCGAGGTCGGTCTGAAGCCCCCCACCCCTCGATAATCCCCGCGCATCCGCGCTGTCGGGCACTATCGGAAACGGTTGCCCTCAAGTGCACGGGGAAGAAATTACACTGTTTCATGAAGCAGGCCCTACCAGGACCGTGCCCTGACCTGACGCTTGCAGTCCGCAAGCTCGAGGTATCGAGTAGTCCGTGACCCAGTCCGCTTCGTACGCTTCTAGGGCGCCCCACTCCCATTGGGCATATCAAGCGGTGAAATCCGCTGCCCTATGGTGTCTGAAGTACTGACACGCCTCTGCACCGAAGTTATCTGCGGCAGAGAAAGCCTCAGGGCTAATCAGCTGGACAGCCATATGGCTCTCTGCCCACGGTCTCTGCCGGTACGCCCTCGATTCAAGCAGGCAGGACGGAATCACGGAAAGTATGTAGGCACAGCGGTCGCTACGTGAGGGGCAGGGTCCCGCGGTCAGTCTACCGTATTACAATGTTGACTATAACAAGACTGACCAAGAGCAGCGAATCCTTTGCATTCGCTTGCGTCGTGCGTCCTTGCGTGCGTCATGTTTTTCTTCAGCATACCCCAGTCAACCTTTACCGCTACTACTACTTGGTCGGGAGGCTGGGCCGCATGCCCATGCCGTTGGCCCCCACCTCCATGCTCTCAACACACTGCATTTTGTCGTACCACCAAATCACTAGCCTTAGGCAACGCGTCTTCGAGTCGTGTGTGATCGGGGGCGCAACAAACCCCACCCACAAAGCAGACGTCAGGGCCTCGCACGCATCCCACTACTGACGCTGCCACCAGTCAACCACCGCGCCTGTGCCTTCATTCCGCATGGCAACCTCTTGACGCCTCAGCTCATCCTACCTGCCGCCCCCGCAACCGTTCCACGCTGTCCTCCGTCCAGTACGGTAACATAAATATTGCCATGAGTGTCAAATGAAGTGGCCAGCTATCAGCAGTGGCTCCAGTGGCGCATGCAAAGCATCAGTATATGGCGCGTTCCAGTGCAGACCCTGACAAATTGAATTCGAGAGAGCAGGACTGCCGGCAGCAAAAAACCGGGATGCCCTCGGGAAGTCGGGGGACCAGCCGACGCGCGGAAAACTGATGGTCACACGGGCTACGCCACAAACCTGAAATCGCCAACCGCGAAACTTTATGTGCAGCTGATGTTGCGCAGCCAGCGCCATAACCAGCTGGCCGCGCGTGGACAAGGATACCCGCACAAGACCGCAACTATGCACCGTTGCCAGTCACATCAGGCGACGCGAAAAGTGGGTGCGAGTTGCGGGTTCGTGCATCCGAGGCTCCAATACCACCACCGCGCGCGCGTCACCCAAGAATAAATGGACCCCGCAGGATGCCCGTCGGCACCTTACTTGCACGGGGAAACGCATGCGGCCCCAGACTGCGGCCCACGCGCGTCTGCGCGCGCGGACCGCCTATAAAAAAAATGGTACCCATCCTGCGCATCACGTTATTTGTTGCCATCACTAGCAATAAATGCGAACGCCTAACAACACCAACCTGCAAGCTGCTCCCACAACCAACGCCCGCCAGCCCGGCGTCCCTTCCTGCAAGGGCAGTCGATCGGCGGCCCACGGGCGGCGGCCCCACGCTTGGCCTTCGGCACCCTGGCTTCATCTGTCACATACCGACCGCGCGAACCACACGCCCGGACCGCACATCAGCACTACCACTTTCATCCCTTTGTTCCATCCTCATCTTGACGACGACAAGTCAATCACCTCGGCACGTCGCTGCGTGCCCACAACATGGCGTCGGCACGGAGGCAGCGATGAGCCTCGACAACCGGGCTGGCGCCTTGGCCCGGGAACGTGGCTGCCGCTACTATTGTTATCATCATCATCCCCAGATGCAATATGTACGGCACCGACCCACCAGTCGCCGTACGTGACTGTCACCGCGCTCGCACCCCTCAATGTGGGTATATGTACACTGCTGTAGTCTGGCCTGAGCCCGGCAGCAACACGCTAGCCGAGCGATGAGTAACGCACGCATTCGATGCTGAGATGGAATGAGTCGAGGCATCTTCCGCATTGGCGGCTAGCCTACATGGCCGTGACTCCACACACCGCGCACCCCAACCAACAACGCCGCCCTTGACAATACTCTTACACACACAGTCTGCGTGATGCACTATGTATTATATGTATCCTCCATAGGCAACGGCCCACAGCAGGCAAAATCAGCAAACAAGATGCACATCCGGGCGAGCTTGCACCGGCGGAATTCTGTACGGGTTTCAAAACAGAACGGCAGCGTGCCACCGACCGGGGCGGCCCGCCGTCTACGATTCGAGTCCATGCATTTGAAGTGACTAGAGCAGGCAAACATGACAAGCTTGCAGGCAGCAGCCTGCGCATGTGCTGCGCGGGTTGGATCGTGCAGCGCACCTGAATGCCACGCTGCTCTCCCGTCCAAGCGCAAAGAACCCGTTTGCGCCAATTCCCGCAAATTGCCACAGAGGCCGAGACCATTCGGTCCAGACCAGCCGCCTGCCAGGGTAAGCGCCTGGCGGCGCCTGTAGAATGCTGACGCAGCTGAGCGAGTGGAAGGCGCACATACGCGCCGCCCGCAAAGCTGGACGGCTCGCTCACAGCCAGCTAGCTGCCAGCGCATCTGCTTCTCCACGGCGGTTCAGCTGCTTACAGCTTCTTCTTAGCAACGCCGGGTGCCGTATACAGGGCGGGGTTGGCGGGGTAGAGCACGCGGCCGCCGAAGCGAACGTACTCGATGAAGGGGCCTGCGAGAGGAGAGCAATTGAGTTGGGGCGGGTGCAGGTAGTCGTGCGTCGAACGTGCCAGGATGATGACGCTCACTGCGCGCGCGCTGGACATCGTACCAGCAGTGATACCAACACTTTGCATCATCAGCACACGAAGGCATGGTTGCCCCGGCGTGTAGCCCCAGCGCTACCCATGCCGCAAGTGCACCCAAGCGCAGAGGTGTACCCCGCTCTCCCCTCACCGTAGTTCTGGCCAGCGGTGGCGGGGCGCTTCACGGTGATGACCACGCCGCCAATGGTCTTGGCCAGCAGCTTGGGGGGCAGGGTGGCCTGCGTGCCGTTGACGGCCACAGGCGCCATGACGCCCGACTTGACCTGCGCGGCGGAGTAACACACGAAGGAGCATGCATGCTTGCGAGGTGTGCGTGCAGTGCTCATCACCGGCAATAACATGTGCGTACAGCCGCTGCCCCCTCCCCCCCCGCCATAGATGGCTAGACATCCCCCCCAGCGCGGCGCCCAATAACAAACCACCCCGGACTTCGCCGCACGCCCCGCGGGCCTGCCCGGTGAGGGCCGCTCGCTCGACGGCCTGGCCCCATCGCCACCAGCCCGCCCGCGCCCTACCTACCGGCGGTATCAAAAGCTGCGGCGTTGCTTACAGCGAGGGGATTCGCACGCGCACACCCCGCCACCCCCCGTTGCGGGAATGTTTGCGAGTTTCTCCTCCTCCTTCTCCCATATTAGGCCACGCTCACCTCCTCGCTCTTTTGCATTGGGTTCGGTTTGGTTGGGGCTGGTAACCACAACCCCCTGGCCACCCCAGCCACCCAGCCACGCACCTTGCCGATGCGAACGGTCAGCCAGCTGAGGCAGGCCGCGGAGGTGTCGCTGGGGCGCTCATACAGCACACGGCCCAGCATGTCGGGGGTGACGGCGCCGGTGGCGGGGTAGACCCACTTCAGGGCCTGGACCTGTGTGTTGAGGGGCGGCGAGCGGGAGAGGGAGAGGAGCGTGTGTCGTGTAAACCCAAGAGGAAACAGAGGATGGCGCTGCAAGCGAGTCTGCATGGCATGGTTTCCGCGCGGTGAGGTGGCTGCGCGGAAAAGTGAGAGAACCTGCCGCGGCGCCTGATGATGTCTTTACCTTGACGACGCCCGTGTTCTTCAGCTGCTTGATGTAGATGCGGTTGATGTTCATGGGGTCCTTGAAGAAGATGGGCACGGTCAGGTCGGTGGCGGTGGCCTTCCAGGACTGGGCGCAGGCCGCGCACACGGCCTTGCCGGTGGTGCAGTCCGTCTTGTTCAGGTCGACCTGAGGGCGGAAGCGGGGTCAGCCGGAGGCCGTCAGGATGATGAGGTGCGGGGAGATGAGATGCGGGGAGATGAGATGCGGGGAGCAGGAGCACGATGCTGGGAGCGGGATCCAAACGTGGGGTCCATCGGCGCCATTTGAGCCATCGACTCTGTCCCCTACCATACACAAACGCACGCATGCAAGCATGCAAACACGCATGCTTGCTTGCGCGTACACACGCACGCGTGTACGCACGCACCAGCTGCAGGGGGCTGTAAGGGGTGAGCTGGGTGTAGAAGTCAGCATCGGTGTTCCACACCAGCGAGCGGGTCTTTCCACGGGAGCCCTGGCCGGTGAGATTGCGGAAGTTGAGGAAGGGCGGGTTCTCCAGGCCAGACGCCTTGGGCGGCGGCGGGAAGCCAGTGTAGATCTTCTTGACCTCTGTCGTGCGGGAGTTCACGTACACAGAGTGCGCGCACGGCGGTTAGCAGCATGCAATGAGCAGTCAGCAGGGCCACGCACACCCGAGGGCCGCGGGTAGGGGCAGCCTTGCCTCTGCGCACTGTAGCTGTGTGCGCACTGTCGTGTCCCTTTTTCCACCGCTTCGTCCCATCGTCCACCACCGCAACCTGCCCGCCAGCTGCCCTCAAGCTGCCCGCTAGCTGCCCGCAAGCTGCCGAAGACTGCCCGCAAACTGCCTAAAGACTGCCCGCTGCCCGAAGGTGGGGTGGTGGGGGGAGTGGTAGGCACAGCTCACCGGGGATGGACTTCTCCAGAGCCTTGAGGTCCACGGGCGGCGGGCGGGGGCGGTTGGTGTCCACGTTGCTCACCACCGAGAACGCAATGACCAGCGTGCCCTTGTACTTGTCCTTGCCCTCGTCCTCGTTCTCCTTCTCGTTCTCCTTGCTGTCCAGCGCGCGGCGGATGGCGGCCACGTCGGACAGCGAGGCGGCATCCGCGTCCTGCAGCTGCGCCACCATCTCCTCGGTGACGGGGCGGCGCTCCTCCAGCACCAGGCGCTCCATGCCGCACGACAGCTCGGGGCCCACGGCGGCGATCAGGGCGGAGAGGTCCATGGCGCCGGGCTCGGTGGTGGAGCTGCCGGCGGCCTCGACGGCGCGGCGCCGCCAGTACTGCACGCCCACCACGGCGTTGAGGTTGATGCCGTTCAGGGTGACCTGGCGGATGAGGATCTGCGCCACCGGCACCTTCCAGGCGGCGGCCAGCGCGCCCTTCAGGCCGGCGACGAAGGCAAAGATGTCCTCGGGGGTCTGCCAGTTCAGTGGGCTGGTGTTGATGGTCACGACGTAGTTGTCAACCACGCGGGAGATGCCGGGCGGCTGTTTGGGCAAACAGGCAGGGCAGGGTAGAAGGGAGGATGGGGAGAGTGACCAGGGTGCGGGTGGAGTGACGTGTGGCGAGCAGCCTCGTGTGCCTCGTGGCCAACAAGCAGCGTCAGGCAGCCAGTTCATAGGTCAGGGCTGGAGCCGAGTCTCACGTTCGGGGGAGGCGATGGCGGGGCGGGGGGCAGAGGCGCGGGCGGCGACGGCGAAGCGGGGCGGGGGCTTGGGGGACGCGGGGGACCGGGGTACACACCGCCCGCGCCGGCCTGCAGGAAGCGGCGCACCACCTCGGCGGCATCGGCGGCCACGTCAGCGGCGCCGTCCAGCATGGAGTCAAACACGGCGGACTGGGCGCCCTCCGCGGGGGCGGCGTAGGCGCCGGCGGCGAAGTCGTTGACGATCTTGGTCAGCAGGGCGCCCCAGGCCTCCTGCGCGCCGGCCTTCCAGTTGTAGCCGAGCACTACCACGGCGCCGGACACGCCGGCCTTACCAAAGGCCTGAAAGGGCGGATTAGGGTTTTGGGGGGAGGGGGTTACACATATGTGGCGAAGTGGTAGAAGGGGTTGGGCCGGTACGGCTTAGCGGAGGGGTTGGCAGGGCAGGCTGCTGGCGTGAGCGGCGAGCTGCTTGCAGGAGGAGGGGAGCAGCCCTCAATAAACTTACGAGTGGACGTGCTGCTGGGCGGCGGCAGGCCGAGTCACAGTCAACAAGACCGCATGGCCCAAACAACTCGCCCCGGCGGTCAATTGCAAGGTAATAGTGCTCGGCTGAGGGCAGTGAACGGAGCCAGGATACGGTACTCGTGCGGCCTCCCTCACGCATGACACCACGCACCTGCACCACCACACGGACGTCCTCGCCGCTCTCGTAGGTGTAGAGAGGAATGATCACCGCGCTCGAGTCCTCGTGGCTTCGAGTCAATAGGTTGGCAGACGAAGCGAACGAGTACAACGGTCAGTGGACAGCTAGGCATTGCGACGGCGCGCGAGAGGTAGGAAATGTGTGAGGGCCGTGTGACACTCGTGTGCGTGTCGGCGGCAGCTTAAGCTTGCGTGACGCGCACAAGGTAGAGCTGGGGTGGTCATACAACACACAGGTCTACAGGCGCAGCGATGCCCACACACCATAGGCATGCAACTGTGGCGACCGTCAACAATGTTGACGTGCAGGTACTGTGAGCCCAAGGCGTCAAGGCGGCCGAGCATGGCGGGCTGCTGACTAGGGTTGTGGTCCGGATATGCGTTCGAGCATGCTGAACGAGTCAACTCCATCGACCTCACCTGCACACAGTGCTTGCAACAGTAACTCGAGCGTTCTCCAGCGTCTCGGGCCACGGGCCCGAGAGGAACTCGGACGCGGACTCGGCAACCCGGGGGACAGCCAGACTCTGTGCGTTGTCACCGGCGGCCTTGCACGAGATCCAGTTGCCTTCGAAGAACAAGTCAATTCGAACACTCAGGTGGTGTGTGCAAAATCCTAGGAAAACTCAGTTGGTGTGTGTGAAATCCTAGGAAAACGCAAGGACTCGAGCGTTTCGCGCCATCCACTTTGCGAGCAATGCGACGGTTGGTGGTGGCGGGCTCACTCGAAAGCCGCAATGTTAAGCCAAGAAGCAATTGAAGTATGCCTCACCCTCGTAGTTGAGAGCCTTGGCCGCGAAGTCAGCACCGGAGTGTGCGCCAGAGTCCACGGCGATTACAACGCGCCCAGCAGAGATGTACCGCGAGATCGCGCCCATGTCCTCGACCGAGCTAAAGGAGGCCTCGCCATTTTGGGCAGGCAGCACAAAGGCAGCCGGCGCGTCGGCGCCCATGGGCGCGCCCGACGCAACCTGCGCGGTGAGCGTACTGCTGAGCTGCGCCATCAAGTTCTGTGGCCCATTGTCCCAAGAGAGGTCAATTACGCCGCTGGCAGCGTTGAGGTAGACATCCACAGTGGTCGAGAGCTCGGCGGCCGAGCAGGCGCCGATTAGTAGCACGGCCAGCCCTAGAAGGGCGCTACGTCTGTACATGGCGATCTGTTGTTACCTCTATTACCCCTGTAAGTATGTAAGCACCACGACTGAGCGAAACAGCGGAGTATGTGACATTATGAAGGCCGGTCGACCTCTAGTATTGCTCCATCGCAAATTCTATGCGCCCGCCTTCCACGATGCACCACCAGAAAGCTTTGCAAAGTGAGGGTTGTTTTGTATTGCTTCCTTACCCGATAGCGTTGTCCGCAGCCTGTGCAGTCGTGCTCGCTGGAGGTAGGGTAAGGAAAGCCCCGTGCCCCGTCTGACCACTCGCCGACTTCGCTAGATGTTTAGCTCGTTCGAGTGCGTGGAGACAACTGCCTTTCATTTGGGCTATTTGTAGCAATGCAGTTCAGCTTGTATTGCCCCGCGCGGGTTGCAGAAAACCAGAATAACTCATCCGCTAACCGTCGGCCCTCGTAGATGTCTCAGTTTGCGCCGCTGTGGCCCTGATGGACTTCCGAGACAATATGCAAGAAAAGATTCAGCTTTTCTTGCTACTAGCTTAATTTCTTTAAAACATGTCGCGCTAACCGTTGACAAAGTTCCAATCTGCCCCAAGACAGCGGCTCTGAAGCATTTGGCGTGTTAAGATCATGCAACTGTACGTAAGAGAGGTTTCTAAACAAATGTGCACTAAAGCGCAGACCTCCAAGGTGCCGGCACTCATGCGCGCATAACATATGCAGTTCGGTCTAATTGGCATGCGCGTCACTGGAGTTTTAATGGTAAGCATGTAATTGCGCGTTACAAAGGTGGTGGGGCTAACGTAACTGTGCGTAACGCTTTGTCGTTCTTGCACCCAAAGGCGGGTTTGCGCAAGGCCTGAGCAGGGCAGCTCCCCGACCGCGCCGTGGTCCAGAGTGCACGGGCGTTACGTGGATGCATGCCTTATGGGATAACCGGGTGCCTAGTGTAGCCGCCCACTGCGGCCGCTCGTTGCCCCGAGAGCTGCTGGAATCCTGCTGGCATCACGTCAACGCAGCTATGGTTGCGGAATTACAGAGGGGACAACCCGAGTGTGCAAGCACACAAGGGCCGTCGGAAGCTGCTGCAAACCCTCCCGCCACCATGGCAGCTATGCATAGCCCCAGCCAGGTGCTGGTCCAGCAGGCGGTTGTAGGCGGTTGCACGGCAGGCTCTTCACGCACTTCACGATGGAGCATTGCCGCACATTATTAACTGACTCCGGCGAGTGGTGAGGGTGTGCGCGCAGCGCCTTGGATACCGGAGGCCCGCCTGGTGGCGGTGGTGGTGGCAAGCCCCGCAATGGCGCCATGGCGGCTGGGTCACGCACGGAGGTGGATAGTGGCGAGCGCAGCTGTGTTCCCTCCGCGGTGAGGTGTTTGGCAAGGCGCGGGAATGGGTGGCGGACGGTAGCCCTCTCGTGTGCCTGCCGGGCCTTGTGCCGCAGCAGCTAGAGGCTGCGGCTCGAGCGGAGGAGCTGTTTCAATAGTTTAAGGAGGGCCGTTGGCGGCCATCTAGTGCTTCGCTCACTTGCGGAATGGACGCAATGCCGTAGCGGCATTGTTGATGACGACACAATGTCGAGGACAAAGGACGGCATGGGAGCAGACCAATGAGCAGACCGTGCTGCTGTCGTGCCCCAGCGGGACTCAGGACAAGCCATTAGGAGTTTTGCCATGTGTGTCATGGTTTTGTGTTTTGTAGCCGTTTGTAGGGCGTGCATCACTTCCCACGTCAGCGTGTCGAGGCTGCTCTGTGTCAAGCAGCAGTGTACCGTGTGTTGTACCAAGCCACTAAGTGGGTGGCGCCCAGGAGGAGTGTGGGGCCTGAAGCACGTCTGCACCCCTGGTCTGGACGATTGGACTGCGGACGAGTGTCGTTGTCAATCACACTCATGACACGCGCCCCACCACTACATGGATATTGAATTATTCATCTAATCAATATAGCACATGTTATAGATTGATAAAACACCGGGTATCAGGTCATTATCGCCAGGAACTGCTTGCTCGGCGTTGCAGCATGTATGTCTCAACTCAACTTCCGTTGGCTGGAGTATTCTTCGTCCCTATCTGAGACATCGTTATATATGGCTACTATAGAGGTGGTGTGGGGTGCCAGAAGACATAGAGTATGCTCCTAGCGAGGACAGGAGCGCAAATTGCTCACAGTGTCACCTCGACGGTCTTAGCGCTATTCGGCTCAGGAGCTGCACTGTAAGTTTAATACATAATAAACCGCTAGAAACTGATGGGCGACACATTGTGGGGACAGGCTGAACAGCAGTGGACACAGATGCCCGCCGTGTGACAGCACCACTTTGCATCGTGCGTAATAGCAAATAGCCTGCGCACATATGCTTGACCTGGTTATAAGGCGTGAACACCTGTGACTAGCAATCCCACCGCACGAGTTAATTGAATAAAATGTCTGGGATGTGTCGTATCCCTTTCGATGGTGGGGCCGGTCGGCGCTTAGCAGGGGAACCCCTGGCGCTTAGCTGCTGCCAGAACAGCCTCGCGCCTGGCAAGCGGATCGGCGCACTGCCAGACCCCTGCACCCGCCTGCATTCACAACTCGGCGAGCTTGCTTCCCCACCGCATGCCGTACTCCACGGCTTACCGTACTTCTACTGGTCGCCGTACCGGACGTCGGCCGGTGCGCTCTGGATCATCCCAGTGCCGCTCATGGCGCATTAAAGACATGCGCTAAATTGCGAAACGAAAGCGAAAGCACGCCACTCGATGTTGATGTCGTGTCGTGCATGGCGCCGCCACTTGTTGATGTGCTGGTGTGTGCCGGAGGCCGCACGAGGCCCACAGCAGCCGATACCCTGGCCTGCCCTGGCCCGCCAAAAACCGCTGGTCCGTAGGTATGGGCGCAATACAGCGCAGGGGCCGGCGGCTGCCCCGGGGTCACATGCTTTGGCGTTGTGTGGACTGACTGTGTGTGTGGGGGGGGGTGTGGTGTGTGGTTACCAGCCCAAACTAAACCAAACCCAATGGGGGGGTTGAAAAGGTGGTCGGCAGTTCTTATGCCTTCCTCATTTCTGTCTGGAACAAGAGCATCCGGCGTCCATACCTGTAGCCCAAGCCCTCCAGTCCTGCAGCAGCCGCTGACCACCATGGAATAGACGCGTGGCAATAGTCACGTGACACGTTGGAGGGGTTGGCTGTCAGGACTGGAGACGCACATGCCCTTAAAAGAACCACCGGCTGACCGCCCAGACATAGGATAGCTCAGGGCTAAGCAAGTTGGTGAACTTGCACGTTTGCACGTCATCATTCATGCTTGGCTTGCGCGAGCTGATGCCGGTGCCGCTCAATGCACTGCAACGCTCCGCCCACCTACCCCTGGCTCTCCCCGTCCGTTGCCTTGCTTGACCCTCCGCCCGCCACCGCCCGCTCCCTAACCCCATCGCCCCTGCCCCACTCCCACGCTTCCTTCCACCCCGCAGTTCGCATCCACCCAACTAAGATCGTCCTGGCTTGGCCGTGCTTTCAGGGCACATCCGGTCTCCTGGTCCGGCTTCTAAAGGATTCCAGGCGCGGTCCGCTGCCAGGCTGCTGGACCAGAGTCTACAAGATAGTAAATTGCATCTTGAGGTAGCACAACATGCGCTGCAAAGGAAGCAGCGGCAAGGATGGAAGCAGACGTCGACAGCGCTGATATGCGTGCGTGTGCCCGGCTACTTGGAACTGGATTGGAAGGGCTAAATAATTCTTTTGGCTTCGGAGGCCGGGCCGAGCGCACCTGCATGGAAATTTTTTGGCAAGGCTCAATCCAAGCTTGGACCTTTTCAGCGGTCGAGGGCCTCCTCTCGCCACAAACATTCAGAGCGGCTGCAAACTTCGGCAATCTACTGTATTATACAGGAACAACTTTGCTTCGCACCTGTTGCTTTGGTTCCTGCGCTGTGCCCAACCTGTGCTCTGCTTGCTGCCTCTCCTTTTATCATTGCTGCTAAGCACACGCAAATACATTTAAGCACATCAGCGTGGAGGTCAGGCTCAAATGGGGCTGCCTTCCGAACGAAGCTAGCGCTAGTCTTCGCTGTTTCCTGCGAACCAGCCGGAGGTCATTGCAGCTCAAGCGGATCGACTAGGCGTCGGTGGCCATGATGACAGCAGCTGCGGCCGACCGCTACGAGCGGGGCAATTGCATAGGCAGGGGTTCCTTTGGTGATGTCTATGAAGGGTGAGGCTGGCTGGCTGGCTGGATAGCGGGGGCGGGGGGGAGTGCTGCACCTTGAAGCAGTGCATTGCATGCCATTAAGCGGTCGGGCGAGTCCGACTAGCGTGCCGGTGGTGACGCTGTGAACGGTGTGACTGAACCCCTCCAACAGTTTGGACACGGTGACGGGACAGCAGGTCGCGATCAAGGTCATCGACCTGGACGACGTGTGAGTGGACAGATGGGAAAGAATGCGGGTCCCAGACACCGAAGGGTGCCTAAGGGAACCAGGCTGCTTAGCGCGTTGGGCAGGGTCGCGCTCGGCGTTTGAAGGCGCACTCACCGCGACAAAGGCACCCGGTCTGTTCGCCGCTAGCAATTTCCGCGTGTCGATATCAACTTGAACCTTTATCTCCTTTTGCCCTGCGCCTACAGGGAGGATGATATCCAGGACATTCACAGAGTAAGTAAGCGGTTGTGCATTAGTGGGTGGGCGGGCCCGGCGTGCCACAGAGGGGGCGTGCGGTGCACCTGGGCCCCGACTGCCAACCATGGCCCCCTGCCCACCACCGGCCGGGCACGTCTGCCCAAACGCTGACCACCACCATCCCACCCCACGTTTAGCCTGTGGGCGCATGCTTCTCATGACCTACCAGCCCTCTCTCTCCTCTCCATCCGCTTCTCTTTGCCCTACACGGCACCCACACGCCTCACCATAAACATGCACTCGCGCAACCCCTCCTTTACCTGCTTGCTTACCGCGTGCTGTTCCCTACAAGTCCTCTCCCCACCCCTTACCCACACGCCACACGCCCCTACACACGCCACGCACTCACGCACGCACGCACACGCACAGGAGATCCAGGCGCTGGCGGGCTGCAAGTGCCGCAACATCACCGAGTACTACGGCTCTGTGCTGCGGCCCGGCAGCGCCGAGCTGCACATCATCATGGAGCTCATGGCCTGCAGCGTGGCGGACCTGGTGGGGTGGGGTGGGGGCGGGACAGGGTGGGGCAGAGGAGGAATAAGGGTGGTGTATTGGGTGCTGCGTGGGGAGAAAAAGGAGGCAGGAATAGGGCGGGAAGGGGGCGGGTTGGGAGCTAGGTGGTTGAAGCTGGTCGGGGCATTTGGATCGGGGACAGGGTGGTAGAGGAGTCCATGACAAATGCCACTGACGGGCTGTGAGAGGCGGAAACGTACGGGCGCAGCCACAGGGCAATGGTGTGTACTGCTGACCGTACTAAGAGACGGCCAGGTGGGGCTGGTGCGCTGAGACCATAGTCGCTGACCGCAACAACCTGACGCAGCCAGCGTGTTGCCTGTGGCTGCGCGCGGGCGCTGCGCGCAGGTGCACCACGGGCCGCTGGACGAGGCGTGCATAGCTTACGTGCTGGCGCAGGTGCGGGCGGGAGGGCGGGGGGCGCCGCGCTAGCGGCACTGCGCGGCGCGGCGCGACGCGCTGGGGGGTGGGGCGGAGCTGTGGACGGGCGGGGGGTGGGGCATGGCTGTGGACGGGCGGAGGGGGGGCCGGGGCCGGGGCGTTGCGGCGGCAGGGACATGCAGACGGTCGTGACTGGAAAGCGGGGTGTCCACACGTGCCTGCCTGTCTACCACTTCTCTTCTTAAGCCAGTACGCATGGAACTCCTCCCCCTCCTCCCTCTCGATAGCGATGCTGCTCCTGGTGATGTTCCTCCAAGGCCGCCTGTGGTCTTCTTAACCTACATGCATGGAACCCCGTCCTCCCCCTCCTGCCTCCGTCTGTTCTACGTCTACCTCGTCATTATCTTAAATGCATGGAACTCCTTCCCCCCCCTAATTTAACATGCATGGAACCCCCACCGCCTGCAGGTGCTGAACGCGCTGGTGTACCTGCACGCGGAGCACCGCATCCACCGCGACATCAAGGCCGCCAACATCCTGCTGTCGTGCGCGGGCGACGTGAAGATCACGGACTTTGGCGTCAGCGGCCAGCTGAGCGGCACGCTGGGCTACCGGCGGAAGACCTTCGTGGGCACGCCCTTTTGGATGGCGCCGGAGGTGGGTGGGTGGGTGTGCTGCGTGGGGCTGGATGGGCGGGTGGGTGGGTGGGTGGATGTGGTTGGGTGGGGGTTGCTGGTAAACAGTCCCGGTGAGAAACAAAATGGCGAACACGACTGCGCTGTAGCTGGGAAACGCAGTCGCCTGTGCGAGCTCCTGAACATCACCGTATCTGGCCGGGCGGGCTTGGACAATGGAGCGGCTGGTGGACGACGGAGTCCAGAGCTGTCTTGAGCCATGGCAGCCGTGCGAACCGTGCGCGGACCACATGGCCGCCCCCGTGGTTGGGTGGGGGTGCAGGGGCGGGGCGCGGGCGGGCGGGCGTTGCAGGGCAAGAAGAGGAGAGGGGTAGACATACAACGCGCCCGGCAGCAGACGGTGGGGCATGCACCTTGTGCTTGAGGTTGTCTCTGCCACCCCCCGTGGCCACCGCCACACAGTTTCCCTTCCCCTCGCCATCCTTGCAAATCCCCTCTTCCCGCCCCCCCCCCGCTGCAGGTGATCGACACGAGCGAGGAGGGCTACAGCGAAAAGGCGGATGTGTGGAGCCTGGGCATCACCGCCATTGAGATGGCCACCGGCTCGCCGCCGCACTCCTCGCTGCACCCCATGCGCGTGCTGTTCCTCATCCCCAAGGGCCCGGCGCCCGCGCTGGAGGGCGACGCCTTCTCGCCGCAGCTCAAGGACTTCGTTGCCGCCTGCCTGCAGAAGGACCCCGCCGCGCGGCCGGCCGCGCGGGTGAGCGCAGGAGGGTCATGGCGCAGGAAGTGCAGGGGGAGCAGGGAGGAGAGTGTTTGGGGGAGCAGGGAGGAGAGAAGGTAGCGGGGGGTTACGCAGCAAAAAAGGGGCAGGAAATGGCATGGGTGGGGCCCCCGGACTGCAGTTTTCGGACTGACTAGCTCTTTTGTTCTGCCTGTCCGTCTCTCACGCACACACTAATGCGCACACACCGCACCGCATCGCACCGCATGCACAGTCGTCTGTTGTATTTGTTCCTTGTACTCTCTCTCTCTCTCTTTCACTCACTCCCTCACCCCCCCCCCCCCCCACACACACACACACGCACAGGACCTGCTGGCGCACCCGTTCGTGGCGGCCGCCACCCGGGCGCCTGAGCACCTGCCCGCCATGGTGGCGGAGCTGGCCCGACACAAGAAGCCGCTGTCCTCGCGCCGCGACGCCGACGAAGCGCTCATAGCCGCCGGCGGCACCATGCCCGCATGGGACTTTGGCACCGCCGGCGCCGCCGCCGCGGCGGCGCGCGGCAAGGCCGCCGCCGCTGCCGCGGCGGCGGTGGCGGCTGCGCCGCCGGCGGGCACGGTGCGCGCCATGGCTGCGGCCCTCAGCGCCGCCAGCTCGGGTGGCACCATCCGCGGCGGCGCGGGCGCGGAGGCGCTGCGCGAGACGCTGCGCGCGCCCGTGTCGGCGGCGGCGGCGGCGGGCGCGGCGGCGGCGCGCGTGGAGACCATCAGCCGCACGGCGGGCGTGGCGCTGAAGGAGGCGCTGGCGGCGGTCAACGGCAGCAGCAGCAGCACCAGCACCAGCGCGGGCGGGGTAGTAGCTGGCGGCGCCGGCACGCTGCGCTACAGCAACGGCGCGGGCGGGCCCACGGCGCCGGCGGCGCCCGGGCAGTACGACAGCCTGGTGCTGCCGGCGCCGCCGGCGGCGTCGGCTGCCGGCGCGCCCGCGCCGCCGGCGCGCTCCGTGTCTGGCAACGGCGTATCGGCCACGGCCGCCGCGGGCGCGGGCGGAAACGGCTCGCCGCAGGCGGCGCCGCCGCCGCCGGGCCTACCGCGCGGCGCGGCGCCGCCGGCCGCCAAGTTTGCGACCATGTCCACGGCTGAGGCGCGCATGTACCGCGACCTCATGGGCCGCGGCGGCGGCGCCGGCGCCGGCGCCGGCGCCATGACCTCCGCGGGCGCCAGCAGTGGGGGCGTGGCGGCCGGCGGCGGCGTCGGCGTGGGGGCCGGTGGTGCGATCACGTCGATGGGCGGCGGCGGGCACGGCGGCACGGTGGTGGCGGCGGGCCTGGCGCGGAACAGCCTGTCGGCGGGCACCGGTGCGGCGGTGGGGCCGGCGGCGAGCAGCAAGGCGGTGAACAACAGGTGTGGGGCAGGAGGGGGCGTGCGGATGGGGTCGGGGTCGGGGTCGGGCCGGCGTGGGCCATACTAGGAGGGCGTCCACGTGGTTGCGCAGGGTGCTTTTGCGGATGGGGTCAGGCGTGGGGGGCTGGCGTGGGCGGTTCGTGGTGGGCTCATGGCTGCGCGGGGCGTCTTGCGTGGCTAAGAGGTTGCATCAGTCCGCGGTCCTGAGCGAAGGCACAGGCTTACAGCCCTGATCAGCCCTTGCCCACCTTCATCGTGTGCGTGCCTCAGGTACGCGGCAGCGCCCACCTCGTCCATCAGCTCCGACGACAGCAGCAGCCAGCAGCAACAACAGCAACAACAGCAACAACAGTCCGGCCTTACTGGCGCGGAAGGCAGCGGCGGCGGCTCCGTCATCTCACCCTCCGCCGCCACCGCGGCAGCAGCAGCAGCAGCAGCGGCTGCTGCTGCTGCTGCCTCGGCCGGGGCCATGGCTGACGGCTACGGCACTGTGCAATCGCGGCCGGCGGGCGCGGGCGTGGCTGCGGGCGCCGGCGCCGGCACGGCGGCCAGCGGCAGCGCCTCGGCCTCCGCGGTGCCGTCCGGCTCGCTCCGCTCCACCAGCGCCACCACCACGACCACCACCACCAGCGGCGGCAACGCCGGCACGGGCGCGGCGGGGCCGTCAGCATACGGGACCGTGCAGTCTCGGAAACAGGTGCGCGCGCGCGCGCATGCGCGGATCGTTGGTGGTTGGGCGCATCGTTGGTCGTTGGTTGCGACGTACGGTACGGTACTTCCGCCTGCTGGCACCCCTTGTCCTATCAATCCCCGTACTTACGTGCCCCTCACTGCCGGTATGCTGCTGCAGGTGGAGGCGGCAGGGCCAGCCGGCGGCGCTCCCAACGCCGCCGCCGCCGCCGCCGCCAATGGCACGCTTCTGGTGGACAGCGCGGCGCTGGCGGGGCTGGTTGCGCGGGAGGGCAGCCCGGCGGAGAGCGGCGCGGTGCTGTCGCGGCTGCTGGGGCCGTGCGCTCGCTCCGCCTTCAACAGCGCGGACAAGGCCAGCCAGGCGGCGCTGGCGGGCGTGCTGGGAGGGCTGGGGCAGCTGGAGAAGATGGTGGGCGGGCCGGGCGGCTGGGGGCGGGCGGCTGGGGGCGGGCGGCTGGGGGCGGGCGGCTCGGCTAGGGGTGGGCGGGCGGGCGAGTGGGAGCGGCTGTGGTGTTAAAAGCAAAAAAGGGGCGTAGGGCTGGGCATCGTAGGGACGGCATTGCGCGCATGTAGGGGAAGCATTTACAGCTTTGCCCTGCAAACACCGAAAAAGTTGCAGTCCGTGCATTCTGGAGGTGGCACTTGCGACCCTCTCGCCTGCAACTCCTGCGCCAAGCCATCTGCCCCGCCGGGCAACTCCTCTCCCCACGACCTCTCCCCCGGTCCCCGCCACCAGCCACCAACCACCACTGCTGCCACCCCTGCCGCCACCCTGCAGATGCCCGGCGCCAGCTACCGGCTGGTCCAGGAGCTGCTGGTCCGCCTCAGCTGCAGCGCCGAGCCCGCACTGGAGCCGCTGCGCGCCTCGGCCATAGGGCTCTACGCCACCGCCGCCTCCGCCTCCGTGCCGGCCTCGGCCGCCGCCACCGGCGCTGGTGCGGCGTTCGGGCGGGGAGCGGCCGCCGCGCGGCCGCCGTCGGCGCTGGGCGCTACCGGCGCCGCGGCGGCGGTGGGCGGCGTGCCGCGGGCGGTGCCTGACCTAGGGCCGCTGGGGGAGTTCCTGCTGGGTCGCTGGCGGGAGGAGGAGGCGCACGAGCTGGCGTTGCTGGCGCGGAGCCAGAGCGCCGGGCCGACCGCCACTGTTGGGCTGGGGCTGGGGCTAGGCACAGGCCCGTCTGTGGCTGGCGGCAGCATGCGGCGGTGACAGCGGCGGGCTTAGGCGCCGGCGGCGTGGTGTTGGCGTGTGTGGGGCGTGTGGGGCAGCGGGCGCGGCGTGAGCAGGAGGCAGGAGAGGACGCCTGACCTGACAGTGATGGTGGTGGTCGCGGTGGTGATGATGGTGCGGTGGACTGTGCTGTGTGCCGGCCGACATGCACCACGGTGGGGGTGGGGGGAGGCGCACAGCACATGCGTGTGCGCCCTAGCGGAGGGCTGCGGCCTGGGGGATCGTATGACCATCAAATCAAGCAGCGGCTTTGATGTTGTGGACGGAACGAACGGGAGGGTGCTCTGGTAGGTCCGGCGATGCCGGAAGCTAAATAGATATTTGATGTAGGCAGTGGTGCGAGGCGAACTATAATGATTGGCTTTCCTCGTCCTCATGGAGCTTTAGTGTGACAGTGGAGGTTAGCTGCGCATTACGTAGTTTAGACGACGCTCCATCTTTAGGCAGGGCAGCCTGCATGCTCGTGGTGCAAGGCTCGGGAAATCCAGCCGCAACTTGCATGGTGTGCCTAAGTGTACCATCATAACACGTGTGTGTGTGTGTGCCGCCTTTATCCGGCATTAGAAACCTTCGAGGCAAGGGCTGAGGCACGGGGATTCACCTTTTGAAGATGCGGCGCAAACCCGATGTAGGCTGTAGGACTGGGGCCACCACTGCAGGCGTGCGCGGCGTGTGTGTGTGTGTGATACGTGCCGGCGCATTATCCTGCGGTAGCCACAGTCGAGATGTGGTCATTCACACGCCAGGCTGACAATGATACAGACAGTTATCTGGTGCCGTAGTGTGGCACGTACGACCATAGCTGTCGGCTGCGCATGCGGTGCGGCTCACCGCAATGGATTGGTGGATGGAGGGATGCATCGGGCGGCATCACTAGCGGACCAACCTGGCTCGTCGCTGGCCATATGCACTGTGCATTGGCGCTGGGGTTCCTTCCTTTTGCGCTGTCTGTGAAGGATGGGGCTGGCTGGCTTGCTGCATGGCGGCGGAGCCTTGCTCCTTTGTAGGCAGTGCGTTGCAGGCCCCTGGCAAGCGCTTGATCGGCGGGACGGGAGTGCGCCTACCGTGCCGGTGGCGACGCTGTGCACGTCGACGTGTGTTATTCTGAAAGAACCCCTCCAACACAGTTTGGAAACGGTGAGGGGGCAGCAGGTCGCGATCAAGTAGTATCAGTAGATACAGTAGTACGGTGAGGAGGACTCCGGGTCCGGGGACTACAATGCAGCCGCTGCTGGGCCGCCGTCACGGCACGTGGCGTGTGTGGGGGATGGGATGAAGCTAGTAGATTCTGCGGAGTGCAAGGCGCGCGTTACAGACTAGCTAGCAGCACGTTTTGCGGCAGTGATGTGCACATAAATTGTTGCATTCGGGTCGATCCATCCAGCGGTTGTGTGTCTGGTAGGTCCTGGGCTCTTGATGCGTTCACCGCGTGGCCCACCCACGCGCAGCACCCAGGCGCAGCTGCAAGCACAGCGTCTTCTTGCTGAGTAGGCAAGTGCCGCGGTGCCACACGCCAACAGACATCACCCGCAGGCACCCGCAGGCCCTGCCCACTGCCGGCGGCGGTGCGTCTTGCTGTCACCTTAGCATCAAGTCTCACGCGCCCTGGCGCCCATACCGCATATATCACAACACACTGTCACACTTTCCCTGTTTGGTTAACACTGCCACATTATAATCTGGGTTACAGAGTTGACTGACTTCGTCAGGACCACGCGCCACACTGCCAGGCCGATCCACCAAGTACCGTATTGACGTGCCGTTGCCCGCAGTCGTGCAGGGTGCAGCTTGTCCTTAGCTCCCCAGCACACGTAGCGCCAACTGTGGCGGGAAACCTTCACAACTCCACAATAACCCCGCAAGCTGTCTCCGGCTAGTCATCAAGTCCTTTTACCGGCAGTACTGCTACACCAACGCACTTCACTCATCCTCCGCCCCAAACGCCCGAATAGCCGCCTGCTGCCGCTCCACCTCTGTCTGACGCTTGGGCCGCCCGCCCCCCGCCCCCACACCGCCGCCGCCGCCTCCCGCCCCACTGCCTCCCCCGTCTAGGCTCACCCGCCGCGGCACACCGCCGGCCCCAGCCCCGGCCCCGCCATCCAGGCTGCCCCTGCGCGGACCCCCGCCGCCGCCCGCTGCCGCCCCGAAACTGCCACCGCCGGCGCTGCCGTACACGTTCCCAAGGCTGCCGTAAGCATCAGTGCCTTGACTGGCACCGGCGTCGCCGTACGCACCGTACCCGCCGTACGCGGCACCGCCGTAAGCACCACCGCCACCGTACGCCCCCAGTCCCGCCGGCGCCATCACCAGACCGCTGTCATCGCCTGCCGCCGCCGCCGCCGCCTCTCCGCCGCCGCCGCCACCACCACTGCTTTGCACCTGCTGCTGGCGCTGCTGCTGCAGCACCTGCCGCTGCTGCTGCTGCTGCTGCTGCTGCTGCCAGTGCTGCCGTAGGGAGCCCGGTGGCCCCGCCGCCGCCACCATGCTTGGCCCGCCGCCGCCGCCACCGCCGCCGCTGACGCGTGGTGAGCTAGCGGCGACCGGCCGCGGGGAGGCCAACTCGGGCAGTCCCGACATGATAGTGACCGCGCCGCCGCCGCTGCCGCCGCTGCCGCCGCCGCCGCCGCCGCCGCCGCCAGCTGCCTCGGGGCTTCCAAGTGAGGACATACGGCGCAGCCGGTGCAGCGGGTGCGGACGCGCGGCGGTAGCAGGAGACGCAGCGGCTGCGCCGCTGCCGCTGCCGCTGGTGCGCACGCCAAGAGCCTGCCTTGCCTGCGCCGCTGCCGTCGCCGCGGCTGCGGCCGCGGCCGCGCGCTTACCGACATGCGACATGTGCGCTTGGTTACTCGCCGCAGCAGCACCCGCGCCGTCACCACCGCCACTACCACCACGGGCCGCCGCCGCCGCCGCTGCCACCGCTTCCTCCTCCTCCTCCCTGTCCTCAGAGCTGCTGCTGTGCGCCACTAGCCGCCGCCGCTGCAGCCGCCGGGGCGCCAACGAAGCGGTTGGGTCGCGTGCCGTGTCGTCAGCTTCTGCTGCCGCCGCCCGGGCCCCGCTGTTGTCCTCGTCATCATCACCATCATCATCAACCCCAACTGGGCCCGCACCCGCCTCCGGCTCCTCCACAGCCGCCTCCGCGCCGCCGGCTCCTCCGTTGCCGCTGCTGCTGCCTCCGCTGCCGCCCAGCACCCGCGCCCCCTCGCCATTGCCTGCTGCTGCACCCATGCTGCTGCCACCCCCTCGGGCGGGCAGCTGCTGCGCCTGATGAAGCTGGTGGTACTGGGCTCGCAGTGCCGCCGGGGCCGCGGGGGCGGGCGCGGCGGTGGCTGTGGCCAGCGGCTCCTGCCAGTGGGTTGTGCGGGTCGTTGTCGTTGCGGCGGGAGTGAGGGCCGGCAGTTCGGTATGAAGTTCCCAAACCAGCCAGTGACCGAGCGCACGGTGGTCAGATTCTACGCAACCTATTGTCAAAGGAACTCAGACAACGCCCCCATCCAGGCAATTGCCGTAATCGCCCCCTTGCTGTTCTTGACCCCCACATTCCTGCTGCTGGACGGTGATTGGGTCCGTCCCAGTGGGTCCGTCCCACACGCCGCGCGGCACCAACAAACTAGCCCCCCCACCACCACCCACCCGCCACCACCACTAGCCCACCACCACCACTAGGCACTAGCCCACCACCACCACACCACCCACCCACCACCGCCCCACCCACCTGCACCGCCACGGCCTCCTCGCACTCGTCCAGCCACTCATGGTACACGTCCACCGGGTCGGTCAGCGCCCTGGTCGACCAGACGAGCGAGTTGAGGTGCGTGGCGGGAGGTGGGCGTGAGGTGGAGGTGGAGGTGGAGGTGGAGGTGGAGGTGGAGGTGGAGGTGGAGGTGGAGGTGGAGGTGGAGGTGGAGGTGGAGGTGGAGGTGGAGGTGGAGGTGGAGGTGGAGGTGGAGGTGGAGGTGGAGGTGGAGGTGGAGGTGGAGGTGGAGGTGGAGGTGGAGGTGGAGGTGAGGTGGGCGTGAGGTGGGCGTGAGGGTTGTGAGGCGTGGCGCGAGCGCTGAGGGGTCCGTGCATGAGGATTTCGTGCCAAGGACGTGCCGCACGGACGTGCGGTGCACATTGCCACTGAGCCCACAGCCCCGCCCTGCTGCTTTCGCCGCCCCCTCTCCCCTGATGCCCCCATCCGGCCGCTCCCCTCCGATCCCCACGCGGCCACGCCACATGCCCCCCCCCCTGCCCCTGCCCCAGACCAACACATCTCGCCCCCCCCCCCTGCCCCTGCCCCAGACCAACACATCTCGCCCCCCCCCCTGCCCCTGCCCCAGACCAACACATCTCGCCCCCCCCCCCCGCCGACTACCTCCTGCCCCACCCCCAACTCCGTCCCGATTCACGAATCCCCGCAATCTCCACCAACCACCACTCTCCATCCCAACAGCACATCCACAACGCAAGCCCCAAACCCACCCGGCGCGCGTGTGGTAGCCCATGCCGCATTCGCCGCAGCGCACGCTAGCGCGCCCCTCGTCGCGCTTCAGCTCGCAAGTCACGGCACCCTTGGCGTTGCAGAAGGGGCACTCGAAGCGGCTAGGCAGCGTGGTGCGCGCGCGCTTGGCCGCCGCGGCCGCCTGCGCAGTCGCATGGCTGCCCTTGCTCTTCCGCTTGCCCATGGTGCTGTTGCTGCCGCAACCTAGTCAGCAAACTTTGTATTTGTTTGTTAAACAATGCTCTCAGTGTCGGGTGTGGAGAAAAGGAGGAAGGCAAGGCGGGTGCTGTCGGCGCGAGCGGGAGCGCGGGCACGTTGCGTGGAGCGTCGGTGGGGGACCCGTGGGACGCTCGGAACCGGCTTGGCCACACAGATGTCGCGAACTTGTGAGTAGCGGGGACTGGTTTTGGCGAGGATATTTTCTGCGGACTGCGTTATTGATTTACCGGTTGTTTCCGCACGAGAAAATGGACTGGGCTTGCCCGGGTTGCCGGAATTCTCCGCGGTGACCTGCCATGAGTCATGAGCGGCCGGGTACGAGCTCGCCCGCCGCCCTCTTCCTTCACCCGGCCCTCTTTTGCCCCAGATTTGCGCAGCCAAACCAGAGTTTGCACTCACTCAAAAGAGACCAGCAACACAGCAGCCAACCGGATTCCCTGCTCGCTGCAGCTCGAGAGGAAGACAAGCAACCATGCCAGTCGAGGTGAGGAGCCAGCGGCCGCGGCGAAAGCGGGGCGCGGGGTGCGGGGCGCGGGGCGAGGGGCCTGTGGCCTGTGGCCTGTGCGGCGCTGCAACATACACGGGCTGGGCTGGGCGTGCGCAGCGGGCGCCCCCAGCCGCCCCTACGGTGCTAGCAGGGGAAGGGGGCCAGCGGCGACGGATGCAGCGGTCAAACGCAAGTCAACGGGGGCGGCTTCACAGCCACACACAGCGAGGCAGGGGCGGTGACGCGGCGCAGACTGGTGATGATGGCGCGCCTCGCTTCGCTTCGCCCCTAGGGCCTCGCCCCGCCTTGGGCGGGTCCTGCCCACTGCCAGCACCTGCACCTGCACCTGCACCTGCACCTGAACCTGCACCTGCACCTGAACCTGAACCTGAACCTGCACCTGCACCTGCACCTGCACCTGCACCTGCACCTGCACCTGCACCTGCACCTGCACCTGCACCTGCACCTGCACCTGCACCTGCACCTGCACCTGCACCTGCACCTGCACCTGCACCTGCACCTGCACCTGCACCTGCACCTGAACCTGCACCAACATGTGGGCCCACGATTTCACAACACGCTAACGCTAACCACCTGCCCCCACCTGCCCCCTCCCCCCACCTCCTGCCCCCACCTGCCCCACGCACACCCCCACGCATGCCCCCTACCCGCCCACCCACCCATGCCACAGACCCGCTCCCAGGCCCAGGGCAAGCCCCTGAAGAAGCCCGGCGCCTACAACACGGACGCCTACTACCAGGTGGGGTGGGGTGGAGTGGGGTGGGGTGGGGGTGGGGGTGGGGGTGGGGGTGGGGGTGGGGTGGGGTGGGGTGGGGTGGGGTGGGGTGGGTGGGTGCGTGCGTGGGTTGGGTAGGGTGGGGTGGGATTGGGGTGGGTGGGGATGTTTAGGTTGGGGTGGGTTTGGGCGGGTGTGGATTGGTGCAGGGAGGCATGGGGTGGTGTGTTTGATGAGCTGGTTTGCCTCGGAGGCCTTTGGGAGGAGGAGGAGGAGCAGGGCCGGATATGCGGCGAGGTGGTCCCCGTGACCCCGTCGCCGCCGCCGCCGCCGCCTTGACACCGTCGCCGTCGCGCTCATGCACATAGTCACCCATACCCACGCGCGCACCCATACGCGCACCCGAACCCACAGGAGAAGGACGAGGGCTTTGGTGACGTGGGTGTGGACCAGGTAGGGTGGATGGGTGGTATGACGTGTGTGTGGGGGGGTGGAGGGGGTGGGGGGGAGAATGGTGTGTGTGTGTGGGGGGGGGGGAGGTAGTTCATTCCAGAAACCAAAAGCGAAACGACCAAGAGAGGGGGGGGTAGCCATCCACGGATGGTGTTTATCAACGGGGAGGGGGGAGGATGGGGGGATGCGATGGTTGTGGGCCCGAGCGGGACAACGCTCGGTGCTGGGGCCACGGATGTGAGCCGAGGCCGGCGACTGCCCCCGCAGCCACAATCCAGAGCCCACCACACCGCCCCTGCCTTCCGCTGGTGGGGAGCGCAATAGCAGCAGTAGCGGGCAGCCAGCAGCAGCAGCGGGCCGTCGACCACGACCCACACACCTGACCCTACCCCACAATCGCTCACGCGCACAGGAGCCGGACGCCGGCGCCATTGACAACCCCAGTGACCCCGATTTCAAGGTGGGTGGGAGGCCGTGTGTGTTGGCATCGGTGGTTTTGCTTGTGTTTGTGTGTGTGGTGGGTGGGGGGCGGGGCGGAGGGCTCGGTCTGGCGGTGCTGACTTCTGTGTGGCGGTGTGGGTGTGGCTGTAGGGTGTGCGGGTTGGATGATGGCATGCACACGGTACTGCCACAGGCCGCCGCCGCGCATGTGCCGCCTGTGTTAACCAGCCTTCAGCTATCCGCCGGTGGCAGGGCCTTATCCGCCACCGTGCAAAGCTGAGCGCTGCCGCAGTTGCCTCGCGCGTGCGTGTGTGTGTTTGTGTGTGCGTAAACATAAACATAAACAGGGAGAAGCCCGGGTATGTATATATATACATATATATGTGTGTGCATGTGTGTGTGTCCCAGCTAGCGTGGCCACACCAATGGCCACACTGGCACCGCGCGTATGGAATGGGTGGGGCTGCGCCCACCGCCTGGGGGGGCCTGAGCGCAGAAAGCTGTTGCTATGGCCACTTCCCGGCTGCGTGCTCGAGCACCCACCCACCCTGCTACTGCCTCTGCTACTGCCCCGCTGCTACTGCCCCGCTGCTACTGCCCCGGTGCAGGTGTCGGAGGCGGAGGTGCAGGGCGCCACAGAGGAGGCCACCCGCGACCCGGAGGGACGTGAGTAGCAGGGCCGTGCGTAGAGCCGCATGCAGCGCTAGCTGTGCTGGCGGCGGCGGTGGCAGTGGCGGTGGCGGTGGCGGTGGCGGTGGCGGTGGCGGTGGCGGTGGCGGTGGCGGTGGCGGTGGCGGTGGCGGTGGCGGTGGCGGTGGCGGTGGCGGTGGCGGTGGCGGTGGCGGTGGCGGTGGCGGTGGCGGTGGCGGTGGCGGTGGCGGTGGATGTGGCTGCACAGCACTCCTCCTACTCCCCCACGTCCCCCTACCCATTCTGCGTCTGTCTTGCAACCTGCTTCCCTTCCCTTCCCTGCCCGCCCCACACGCGGCACACACGCACGCGCTGCTGGCTACCGCCGCAGTGGACATGAGCCAACTGAAGGAGGAGGTGGAGGACCTGCAGCGCCCCACAGACACGGGTGCGTGCGTGCGTGCGTGCGTGCGCACATTGCCGCCGTGCTGGCGGCTGGCGCTGTGAGCTGTCGCGAGGTGTCAGCTCTGGTGTGAGCTGCGTGCCGACGACTCGGCTGCGTCCTGCCAACCCCAACCCCGGGATGCATCCGAGGCCTTGTAGTGCTTAACCTCCCGCTGCCGCCTGCCGTGTGTGGCACACGCACATCCTCCACCTCCTCCACCTGCTGCTGCTACTGCTGCTGCTACTGCTGCTGCTGCTGCTCCTCCACCTGCTGCTGCTACTGCTGCTGCTACTGCTGCTGCTGCTGCTGCTACTGCTGCTGCTGCTGCTCCTCCACCTCCTCCACCTGCTGCTGCTACTGCTGCTGCTGGTCCTGCTCCTCCACCTGCTGCTGACCCTGCTCCTCCACCTGCTGCTGCTGCTACTGCTACTGCTACTGCCGCAGGCGTGGAGGAGCTCGACGCACGCGGCGAGCCGGTGCCGATCGTGGAGGCGGGCGCACCCGGCGGCGGGCCCAGCATTGAGGAGCAGGTGCGGTGTGGTGCGGTGCGGCGCCGTCGTACTGCACTGGCATCATCACTGGCTGGCGGGCGGGGTGCTGGCTGGAGGGATGCGGAGATGAACGTGCTGCACGTCTCCCACCCACGCTCCACTTTCCGCACACTACAATGCTCTCTCCCCCCGCGCGTACCCGCTGTTCCACTGGGCATCGGCACTTCAAAAGATATGACCCATACCATCTCATGGATGGCTACACCCCCCCCTCCCCTGCAAGACAACAAACTTCCACACGCACTGACCTACTGGCCCACAGGAGCAGAACGTGGACGCGGGCGAGGACCGCACCGCGGAGCACGAGAACGCGTAAGGGGCAGCAGCAGGCGGCGGCAGCGCTGTTAGGGGAGCGCTGTGAGGAGCGGGCGGGCCGGCTGGCGGCCCCGAGGAAGCGCGGCCATCGCGGCATGCAGGACGCTGGGGTTTTGAGCAGCTCACGCACCTAACATCAGCCGTGTGCTGCTGTGCTGGCTAGCAGCCAGACGCAGTGCTATGTGGCTTACTGAGGACTGAGGAGTAACCGGGATGCTATCGCGTTGTTGACGAGGGCGGTTTGCATGGGTGTGGTACTGTGTTGGAGACCAAGCGGAGTGGCGGCTGGAGGCTTAGGTAGGCACGCACTGACGACGTTGACCGAGTGGTGGGGAACACCAACCAAACACGACGTTGCACCACTTGCTTTGCAAGTCGCATTGACGTTGGAAAGCCTGCACAACATGACACCTTTACCCTGTGTCGCACGGGTCATGTAATAGCGAGGAATTGTGCAATGTGCAATGCGCACCTCGAATCCACATACCGGAACCACGGTACCTTTCCGTCCCCAAAAAAACAATTTGCCGTTCCCCGCCAACACACAACCTCCTGCAGAGCTGAGCCCAAGGCTTCGCCTCTTGCTGGCTTGGTCCTTGGTCTATGTATGGATGTTCACGTTGCTCATCTGCCCTTGCACTTCTCACTTATGTACGACTTCTAACACGAAGTTGCCTCTGTTTGCCCCCGTCCCGACCCCGCAGCAGGCCGTCCCTACCCCACACAAAGCAGGCCAATACATCTGAAGCGCCTCGCGCGGCCAACCTATTGCCCCCCACGATCGCCTCGCCTGCCGCCGTGTCCCATCCCACGGCCGCGTCCGCGCCCCCCACCAGCCCGCCCCGCCCCCGCCCCGGCGCTGTCGCCGCCGTGCGCCTGCGCCTGCGCCAGGCCTGCAGCAGCAGCGACCTCCCCGCCTTTCAACGCCTGCTGCCCACCTGCCCTGCCCTGCCCCGCACTCGCAGCCGCCGGCAGTGATGGCGCCGGCACCGGCTTCGAAGCTTGAGCTGTTGCTGCCGGCGCAGCAGGGCCGGGCGAGGGCTCAGCCGCAGCGCTGGCACCAGGGGCCTGTGCCGCCGCGGCCGCCCAAGCGACGACGGCCCGGTTCTTGGGCCGCTGGTACGCCTCCCGCGCCGGCGGCGGCGCAGGGGTGCCCTCCAGCGCCGGAGCGCCTGCAGGCGCCGCCGCCACCGCCGCCGCCGCCGGTGAAGCCGGAGCATTCGGCCCTTGTCGCACCTGCTGCGGTTGGGAGCTCGGCCGCGGGGCCGCAGCGCCAGGGCCCTCGCAAACGACAGTCATTGCGCCCTCCGAACTGGCAGCCCCGGCCCCGGCCTCGGCCTCCCGACGCGGGGGACGCGCGCCGCCGCCGCCGCGCTCCCGCCCGCCTCGCCGAGACCGCTCGCGCGGTGGCAGCGCCTGTTTGTCCGCCGCGCTGTCGGGGGCTGTGGGTGCGGCCGCTGCCGCTGCCGCCTGGGCCGGTCCAGACACGGCTACGGCTGCGCCCTCAGCCTCACCAGCACTGGCACCGGCAGCAGGGGGGCCAGCGGTGTCCGCGCCGCCACGCCCTGCTGCGCGGCTGCCCCGGCCCCTGCGTGCGCCGCCGCCGCCACCGCCGCCTCTGGAGCCCCTGACAGGCCGCGCCCCAGCAGCCTCACCAGCAGCAACCCCCGTTGCCGCCGCCTCAGCCGCGCAGCTGCTGCTGGCGGTTGCCTCGCTGTGGGCCTCACCCGCAACGGGCGCCCCGGCAGCAGCAGCTGCCGCCGCCGCCGCCGCCATGGCGCCCGCCGCGCCGCCCCGGCCGTTGTTGTTGCCGCTGCTGCCGCTGCCGGGGCCGCGGCCGCCACGCGCACGGGCGTCCGTGCCTGCACCTGCGCCGCGGCCCGGCACCGCCTGCTGCAGCGGGGTCTGATCAGCAGCAGTTGCGACAGGTTCCGCAAGCCGCCCCAAGACCAGCGCCGGAGCAGCCGCCGCCGCCACCGCCGCCGCGCCCGCCGCCGCCGCGCCCGCGGCCGCCGTCGCCGTCGCGTCCACCTGGCTGCCGCAGCCCGCTGGTGACGGCGAGCGCGAGGGGCGGCCCGAGCCCTGGGCGGTGGCGGCGGCGGCGGCCGCCAGCGCCGCCGCCGCCATCCGAGATGCGCCGGACGGCGTCCCCGCCCGCGGCGGCAGCACTGCAGCAACGGGCCCCACCGGCGCCGGCGCCGGGACGGCTGGCGCGTCGGCCTGCGTGCCATGTGCGACCAGCTGCGGGGACACGCCGTACTGCTGCTGCTGCTGCTGGTGATGGCGCCTGCCGTACGGTGCGGCGCTAGGCTTGTCGTACTGCCCGTACCCGACGTCGTCATTACCGCTGTCGGCGTCACACGAGCCGCCAGCGTCAGCGGCGGCGCCGCTGCCGCTGCCGTTAAACTGGCCGTGGCCGTGGCCGTGGCCGTGGCCGTGGCCGTGGCTGGCCTCCGCCGCCGAAGGATACGTCGCGTGACGGCCTGATGCCCGGTGCGAGCTCTTGACAGGCAGCGGCACCGGAGCAGCGGCCGAGCAGGTGGCGGGTACGGAGGCCGGCGCTGCGGAGGGCGCAGTTGCAGGGGCTGGCCTCGCATTGCCTTCGGTGGCAGCTGCGCCTGCCGGCGCCGCGGCAGGGGTGGCGCCGGCGGCAGGGGTCGCGCCGCCGGCGCTGCTGCTGGTGCTGCTGCTCCCGCCCCTCATCGACAGCAACAGGTGCAGCGGGTCGGTCGGTGCGCCGCCGCCGCTACTGCCGCCTGCAGCGCCCCGTGCACCCCTGGGAGCGGCGCCCACTGGGCCGTTGGCTGTAGCAGCCGCCTGCAGCTGCTGCTGCGCCGGCGGCGGCGGTGGCAGGGGAGGCAGCCCCGCGCCGCCGCCGCCGCCGCTGCGGCTTGTATTGCCGTTGGCCTCACTGCCGCTCCGCTGCCGCATGATGAGCTCAAGCGCTGGCGGCAGCCGCCGGGAGTCGCGTGACCCACTGCCGCCGCCAACCCCGCCGCCATTGGTGCTCACGCCGCCGAGGGTGCTACAGCCACCGCGCTCGGCTCCGGCCCCAGCTCCAGCCCCAGCCCCGGCCCCGGCCCCAGCCGCGGAAGCCTGCTGCTGCTGCTGCTGCTGCTGCTGCTGCTGCTGCGCCTGCTGCTGCCGCAGCCGTTGCAAGTGCTGCCCCGTCGCCATCGCCAACGCAGGCGGCAAGCCCGTGTTGGCGGCTGCGCCGTCCCGCGGCTGCCCGTCCCGGACCTGCACCGGCGCCTGCCCCGGCACCAGGCCTTGCGGCTGCGGACGTGTCTGCGGCATGGCTTGCTGGCCGCGCAAGGCCGGCGGGCCGGATGCCTTGGCCCCGCCCGCCAAAAGGCCGCAAATCTCACTCACGCTGGCGTCGTTGTCGTTGTCGTCAAACTCCTGCTCGGCAGCAGTGATGCCGTGATGATGGTGCGGTGGTGCCGCCGGCGACTCCCCCCGGGGCTTGCTGCTGCTGCCGCCAACGTTGGGGCGACCAGGGTGGCTCCCGCTACTGCTGCTGCTGCTGCTGCCGTCGCCGGCCGGCTGCACGGCCGGCTGCACGGCTGGGCCTGGGGCGCTGCGAGCGGTCAGGGGCAGGAGCAGCGGCGGCGGCGCGCTGGCAGCAGCACCACTGCTGCCTTGCAGGTGCACCTGCGGGTGGCAGAAAGCCGTGCGGCGGCTCGTAAGCTAGCGGCTCTGGAAGGGCATCCCATTCGCATGTGCACACCACGTAAAAAACCGATAATATCGACACAGGCGGCTGGCTGGCTCACAGATACACACGAAATACTGCACTCACCCGCACGAGCGGCTTCACGACCTCGCAGCCCGACACCAGGAACCCAGGCCGCACCACCGACGCCACCACCGCGCCCGCCAACGCCGGGTGCTGCAGCGAGCAGCCGCCTCCGCCTCCTCCTCCGATAACACCGCCGTCCCTGCTGCCGCGCCCCGGGGCGTTCACTTGCTTCTGCGGGTCGAGGGTGAAACCAGCGCCGCAGGGCGGGCGGGTGGGCGCCGTGTCAATGTACTGCTCGGAAGCCAAAGCCCTTCACTTGGGCGCTTGCTCTTGCCACCAGCGCTGCAATGCTCAGCCCCGTCAGCGGCCACGTCACCCACCAGCAGCGCCGCGCCCAGCTCCGGGTGCAGGGCCATGGCGGGGACGAGCCCGGGGTCAGCGGGGTCCAGGTCGTGGCGTGCCGCGTCGTACGGCTGCCCCAGCAGGTCGTACTGCAGGCCGCAGTTGAAGCAGCGCATGCCGGCTTCCCACAGCTCGGCCGTGGAGCGCATGTCCTGCGAGTTGGAGGTTAGGGGGCGAGCGACGGGGAGGAGCAGGGGTGTGTGAGATTCCACGACGTCGGAAGCCCACCTGGGCCCGAGAAGGCAGCGGAAAGGCCGAGAAGGCGCACAGACACGATTGGCGCAGATACGACTCACGCACACAAGTCGCATCCCATCCCATCACCTATTTGAGCCACGCTAATGTGCTCGTGCTCACCGCCAGCGCCTGGCGCAAATCTTCCGGCAGCAAATCTGCATCTCGACAAGACTGCGTTCCTTGGTGCCGTTGCCCACTATTTAGCTCATGTACTGCGTCATAGAGCTTGCAGACAGCTCTAAACGCCAGCGACTGTGCCTCCGAGCAGAGTTCCGCGCTCCTTGTGTTCGCAAAGCTGGCCATTTTCTTGCGGGTGGCCTCAGATCGTTTTTATTTTGCTCATATGCAACAATATGCTTGTCTGGCGGGGGAGCGCGCTGTGCTGACTTGAAAAGGCCGTCCGCGTTCTGGTTCCCGCGCTGCAACGACAAGGCTTAAAGCTCACAACACGCTAAGCGTTCGGCGTATTCTTTGGTGCTTTGTGGAGGAATGCACACTGCTGCATCAAAGCTGAGGCTTGCACAGCACCGAGTCGGGCGCGATGGCGATGGCTGGCTTGAGTCTGGTGGTGCACCCCAAACCGTTGCGCGCTGGGCACCGCATAATACAATGGCCATAAACACAGCCGAAAATCTCTGTTGCATCTCAGCCGCGACCCGTGACAACTTGTCACGGGCACAAATCGCCGGCACTGGCACTCCGGGCCAACTCCTCCGCCTGCGCCCCAACACTTCGCCAGCCCTGCATCTGCAATCGCAGTAGACGAGCTACGCCTTGATGGACTTGCCTGCAGCTCCCGACACCGGCGCTCTCCCCGCCACCGACCCCGCGCCCGCCTCCCCTGCCGCTTGCCCCGCCGCCTTATGCAGCGCGCCCGCCGCCGCCGGCTCTTCCCCGACGCCGCACCTCAGAATGCGCACGTCCTGCCGGGGCCGGCCGTCCTGACTCTCGACTGTGGGCAGCTTGGAGATCCTGCACAGCAGCAATGCAGCATACATCCGCCATAACGGTCAGCAATGCATGAAGGTGGTTTTGTGTAGGGATGCCACCCCCAGGCCATCGTATCTGCGCCGGCCCACACCGTACCGTACGACGCATGCCGCCACACACGCCGTAACAAACTCGCACGCCTGGACACACCCATCCTGAGTCCTGCCACACATGAGCGTGCGCACAGGTGCGCACGCCGACCGCTCCTCTTATGTCTATTGTGTCCTCAAACACAAACACAAACACAAACACAAACACAGATGCACTCACCTGTCCAGCACCTCAATGCCCTCCAACACCCTGCCGACAGCAGCTGCGCACACACAAACACACAAAAAGGCAACAGCGGGAAAAAGGGAGCCGGACCCAGCATAAGAGGATTGTCCCGTTCTTGTAACCCGCAATCATGAGAAGGCGGTGCGAGGCACATGCCTGCAACTCGACTACCGTGGATTGCCATTGGGACTATTCGCAAACCGCCCAACCCCAACCCACCCCCGCCCCCTTCAAAGGCAAGGAGAGCTGGCCACGGAGTGACGCTGACCTGCTTTGCGATCCAGAGCCGGCGTGGTGACCAGTGTGAAGAAGAACCTGCAACGCCGCACACGCGCGCAGCGCATCAGACACAATGCACGCCAACAAGACACCTTGCACACATGCGTACAAAACCCCCACATTGAGAGCGCAACCAGCGCATGTACGGGATACGCCCACGCACACGTTTGAGCCAAACCCCTCCCCTCCCAGCCCCGCCCACCCGCCCCTCTCGTCGTCCCCTCCCTCATTCCCCCCCACCTGCCCCCCCACCGCGCAACATATCCCTCTCCTCTTCGCGCTTCGGGCCTGGGTTTTGGGACCGCATGGCGATTGGGTCGCTGCACCCCCGACTCAACTGGCTGCGCAGGCGGTTGTCCTCGTCCAGGACCATGCTGAGCGTGCCGCGCCGGTGCTTGGCGCCCCACGCCTCCAGCGGCAGGCTGGGGCCGTAGGCGCTAACGCCGCCGCTGCCGTCGCCGCGCGTCACGTCGCCGCTCCAGACCGACCTGCGGGAGGAGGGGCGTCGAGGCAGCAGCGGCAGCGGCGGAAGCAGCAGAGACGACAGCATGGGGAGGGGAATCGTCAGAGGCGGAAGCGTCGGCATAGCATCAAGCAGCAATGCTTTTGGTGCGGCGAGTAGCGGATAGCGGCCTGGGTGCGGGCGAAAGGGGGCGGGAGGGTTGCACAGACCGGGTAGCGCTGCAAGCGCGCACTTCGGCCTCAAATCCAGGCATGCGGCATTGCGGTGAATCTTGTAAACCTCCACACGCGCCACCAGTGCGCCACCTGCCCGCACCCACACCCATCCACCCACACCCACACGCACACCCACCCACACCCACACCCACACCCACACCCATCCACCCACCAGCCATGCATGACTCTGTGCACGGGCACCCCGGCGTAGCCGAAGCCGGGTCTGTGTGCGGCCAACGCCTCGAAGTTGTCCGCGGTGTGGGGCGCGTCGCTGCCGTGCAGCCCCACCACCACCACTCCGACCGGCTGCCCATCCACGCCAAACTCCAGCCACACGCGCTGTGTGACACTCGGCTCCCGGACCACGCTGCAAACCCATGCCAAACGAACAGGGAGGGGTTCAGGGTGACGGGTGCGTGGTTGATTTAGCAGGGTACTCGCTGCGCATCGCTGGCGGCGCCAGCTTAAGCGCCAGCGTTAGAGCACATCCATCTAAGCCAGGCCATAACCTAACCCTGAAACAGGCTGATACGGCTGCAAGCCTCCCCGCTCTCCCCACCTGTAAGCCAGGGCGCCAGCGGCCCCGAAGCCCAGCGCTGCCAGCCACGGCCACTGCGTCCGCAGGAATGCCTGCGCCGCCGGGCTGCTGTCTCCTCCGAAGCTGCTCAGGTGACCGCCGTTGCGAGCGACCGTCGACTCGGCTGTGCCAGGGGCTGCTGGCGCGCTGCTGGGCGGTCGCTGCTGGGGCTGCTGGTAGCGTTGCCCGAGGGTGCCGTGACAGGTTCGAGACGTATGGAAGGCTCTTCGCCCCAGCGGCCCTACAACTACGCCAGACGCTTCCAAACTCCTATGTGCTAGCCATGAACGCCATAAGCCGTGGCAGAGCGACGGGACCACAGCGGGCGCTTGCGATGCAACCATTTCTCGGCAAGCTTGTTAATTAATCCATTTTCCACGTCAAATACCTAGCTTGTACCACCTATGATACAAATATTGTTCTGAAACGCAGATATTGAGTAAGAAGCTGAAAAGGACTTCAGGGCGCGTGCGCGTGTAGCGACAGGGTTGTGCTCACGGCTGAGTGAGATGCTGGCGTGATGCTTGTTGTTACTGTGACATGCATAGGACTGAATGACTTCCGATAGGTAGGACAGGCTCAGACCTTGCGGGGAAAGCATCCGCCGGTGTCCCGGTGACATGGCCACATGGGGTTCGGGAACCGTGCCGTGGCGAGGGCGGCGTTGCGTGGGGTTGAGTTAGAGTGTTAGACTGAGTGACCCAGATGTGCAGCAACACCCCACCAGAGAGAATCATCAGCGCCCGCACGGCAACTTAGTACGCGAACAGCATCACAGCAACCTGGCATTACACGCCCGCTAATGCGGTATCCCGATAGCACCGCACTGCGTTTGCCCCTGAGTCCCATCCATGATGTCGTCCCTCATGCGGTCCGATGCGGCGATGCTACTGTCCGTGGTGTTGTCCGCAGTGGTACGACATCTGCTTAGCATATGCCCGAAATTCGTGCGATCCGATTAAAGCCACTTATTCTCATGTTTCCGGCCGCCGCTCTCTACTGCATTACACACGGCGCGCCTCGGCGCATCTCCCGGGCACCGGCAGCACACACACACACACACACACACACACACACACACACACACACACACACACACACACACACACACACACACACACACACACACACACACACACACACACACACACACACCTACGCCCGTGCATCCCGGCTTCCTCGAGCTCGTTCGCCTCCGCCTGCGCAGACCCCATGCATGTACGAACCCTTTGCTCCGCTTGCGCCTTCCCATACCGTAAGCCCTCCCGCCCATTCAAACTCTGCCTCTGTGGCCTCCTCGTGAGGCCGCTCCGAGGGGGCATCCAAGACGGGGAGCTGCTTACGCCAGGACGCCGCAGCTCTCGATCACCACCGGCTGAGTGGGCCTGCACAGGCACAGCCACACATGTGCGTTGGACGGGTGGCGGGAAGCGACCAGGGGTGCATGAGCGGTGCTGTGGGAGGCTGTGGCCAGTGCACGCACGCGCTGCACCCCTTGCACCGATGCCACGTTCTCATCACCAACACCTACAACCCGACGCGCCCTCCAGAGCCCTGGCGGCTCCCCAGCCCCCTCCGAACAGTTGCCCCTACCCCGCGAACCCAACCTACCCGGTTCTCCCGGTATTCAACCACCTCAAACCACCTCAAACCAACCTCAACCAACAACCCCAATATTGCAACCGCAACCGCAACCACCACCCACCGTGCGCCACGGTCCACGGCCGTGTTCTCCAGCTTGCTGACCACGTCCATGCCCTCCAGCACACGGCCGAACACCACTGCAGCAGCAGTGGCGGCAGCAGCAGCAGCAGCAGTAGCAGTGGCAGCGGCAGTGGCAGCGGCAGCAGGGCACAGGGTGAGAGATGCAGGGAGGCAGTCTTGGCAATCGGGTAGCTGCGGCACGCTCTCGCGGCGGGCCGGCGGGCCGGAGGACCTCAGGTGCCTTGAACAGCACGGTAAACAAGTCACCCAAATTCGATTGCCTTCCGCAATGGCCTGGCCCCGACTACCACCTTGATCCACACAACCCCCACCCCCTCCACCGTTCAACCACGTCGCAAACTCAACCTTGAAGCCCCGCCACCCCGCCCCGCCCCGCCCCACCGTGGCGGCCGTTGAGCCAGGGCGTGTCCACGGTGGTGATGAAGAACTGGCTGCCGTTGGTGTTGGGGCCGGCGTTGGCCATGGACAGCACGCCGGGCGCGTGCTGGATCTTGAACGACTCGTCCGCGAAGCGGCTGGGGAGCGGGAAGTGGGGAGGGGGGAGGGGCAGAAGGAGGGGGGCAGGGGGAGGGGGCATGGGGAGGGGGGCAGGGGGGCAGACGGAAAGGTAATGGCGCAAAGGTTGGCGGAGGAGAAAGAAGGGAGTACTGCTCCTTTGCAGTTTTCATGTAGTGCTGTCGCACGCGCGCTCGCGCACAAGTGCAGGTGGCTCACCGGCCGTAGATGCTGTAGCCGCCGGTGCCGTTGCCGCGCTCAAAGTCGCCACCCTGTGAACGAGGAAGTAAAAATGCCGTGGCGATGGTGGGAGCCCATCAGGAATGGAAATGCCTGACGAAACAGCCACATGGCCGGGCAGCCCTATCCCGCGCCAGTCTCCTCTCGCGCCAACTCCCGCTTGCGCATGGGGTTTGGTCGAAGGGAGGCGCGGGTTTCGCAGCCCATCCCCCGTGTGCTCCTACAGAGTCGGCCCCCACTCCCCCTCGCATGTCGAAACAGCCCCCAACCCCCCACCAACCGTCCCCCCACCAACCGCCCCTCCACCCCACAGTTGCTCAACGGGACTGGTTTGCCATATAACCCCACACACCCGCGCCACACACCTGAATGACAAAGTTCTTGATGATGCGGTGGAAGGTGCAGCCCTTGTAGCCAAAGCCCTTCTCGCCGGTGGCTGTGATGCGGGGCGGCGGGGGCGGCGGCCGGGCGGCAAGAAAGATTAGGTAGGAGGATGGCCCGCATGTTGCAGCGCATGCGGCTTGGCTTGGTGGCAGCCTGATCACCCCAGCCAGCCACCCATTAGTGTGGGTTTCGAGCAACACCTTTGGGTGCGGCCCCAACCATTGGTCGCCAGCTGCTGCCATCAGCAGCCGTGTCGCATGCACTCCAGACCCACCCACCCACCCGCCCACCGCCTGCCCGCAACCAACAACAGTCAACGCCACCCTGACACACTTCGGCCGGCCTCGCGCACCCTCCTCGCTCCGCCTTCCTGCCCTCTCCCCCTCTCCCGCTCCCTCTGCCCAAGCCCCCCCCCCCCGACTACCTATGGTGGTGTTCTGTAGCTCGCGCACGTGGCTGCTGTTTCTCCCCACAGTGCCTTTGTCTCAGAACGGGCATGGTTTACCATTTTACCCTAGTGATGTTACCCCCTCCTGCCCTCTCCCGCCCCCGCCTCCCCCCCCATCGGCCCCCGTCCCCTCCTCACCCAGCGCAACGAAGTTGGCCACGGTCTTGGGCACGTCATCGCCGTACAGGCCCATCACGATGCGGCCCGCCGGCTGGCCGCCCACGCTCACGTCAAAGTACACCTTCTGCGTCACCTTGGGCTCCTCGTCGGCGCGAGCGCTTTTGGAAGGGGCAGCACGGTAGGTGAGGGGGGTTTGGGTTTGACGGCCCGTGCGTGCATAGGTGGCGGTGGCAGGTGGTTGTCAAAACTCAGAGTGAGGAAATGTTCCCGGGGCTTGGCGGAAGGGGGCGAAACTCAGGGTGCGGCCTGCCGGTGCAGGTCCAGGGCCTGCCGGTGCCCCAGTGAGACATGTTCCAGTGCCCGGGCTCGGCCCGCGTATCTTCTCGCCAGAATGCCCAATTCAACCAAGCTCTTGCATGATATGCACTTACGTCAGAGCAGAGGTCAGGCCGCTGGCGGAGATGGCAGCAGCAGCGCCGAGCGCGAGGGCCGCGCGACGAGTAGCGTCTGTCGACTCGGCCGAGGCGCGCACCACGGTCTGGCTGCGGCTCGCGCGAATGCAACGAGTGCTAACAGCGGGAGCCATGCGCGTCGCGCTCGCGTTGCGCGAGGAGACGCGAGAGGACACGGTGCGAGAGGCGAGCATTTCTCGACGAGTTTTGTGGCCGAGCTAAAGCGAGGTGGAGGTGATCACTTGAAGATGAATACCTGCACACTGCACCCTAAAGCATTGTCAAATTTGGGTTACTTACATCTGATCATTGGCTTGAGTGGCCGCTGCAGCACTGTGGCGTCCCCTTCCTTCCCCCTACCGCACCGACCATCCCTCAACCCCTCCCTGCCCGCAGAACCCGCTCTGTCTAGATGTTGGTCACTTGGTCGGTGTCAAATATGTGCTCCTGTCGCACTATTACATAAACCATTTACAGAGGACTGCACACGTCGCATGCATCCTTCAGTCCTAGAAGCTTTCCTGCCCGGTCAGTGCCCAGCACAAACGCAACATGTTGCCAGCAAGCCGCCTGGCCGCCTAGCCTACATAGTGGCCAACCTGCGTGCAGCATCTATGCGCCTAAGGGCTAAGGCTATAACCTTCTAACTATGTTACATACGGGATGTGAACGCGCATCCAGAACACGGATGCGCGCCAATCAGAGCACGGCGGCACCACCACTCACACGCCCTTGCTTACCACTGTCACCACCATCACGCACCACCAGCCACCAACAGCTCGCACACCGGCACACGCTGCCCAGCCGCTCCTCAGTCGCCCCCGCTCAGTGGCACGCCGTCCAGCCAAGGTCAGTAGCTAGCCAGCCAGCCAGCCAGCCAGCTCACATGAACGGCGCCTGCGTGAGGAACACGCGGTCCCGCACGTCCGAGGCGTCGCCCACGTCACCCGCGGCGCTGGGGCGGTCGTTCTCGCCGCGTGTGAGCCAGGAGTTGGGCACCGGTCGCGCCAGGAATTCAGGCGCGCCCGCGGCCTGTGTGTGTGCGCGGTTGCGTGCGGGCATGTGTATGTGAATCCGGTACGTGCAGGGGATGAGCAGGCTTTGGTGAGGCGGGCTGTGAGGCAGGCGCGTTGCTTAGCACCCTGCGTCCCTTGCAATCTCGCACCCTCTCCATTCCCATGCTTGGACTCATGAAGCCTCCGCTTCCGGTTCCCTCCACCAAAACTTCTTCTTATACTCCTTGGTTTGGCGTGTCGGTTCACGAGTCGGTCCTGAAGCGATACAGCCATTTCCCCACCCCGCTCAACCCTACGCAGCTATCGCTGCGGTACACCAGCACAAGCCCCAACAGAGCCCCAAGTACGAGCCTCAGCCCACGCACCCGCCCCTGGCTTCCTGTGGGTTCCGGAGCCTATCTCCCAAGCCCAACCCCACCACCACAGCGCAGTCTTGTTCTTTGCAATTTATTTCTCATCGGGGCTGTTCACCAATAACCCCACACCACCACCATACCTACCCAGCCCGCCCACAACGCGCCCAGCCCACCCACCGCACACAACGCACCCAGCCGCCCCCGGGTCGTTTTGGTCGCTTTGGTTTCTGGAACCGCCCACCCACCCACCCACCCACCCACCCACCCACCCACCCACCCACCCACCCACCCACCCACCCACCTGCAGCACCAGGTTGTTGCGCACGTCCAGGCCCACGTTCCACAGCGCTCCCGCCGCGTTCTCGTAGGTCTGCGGATTGGAGACCTTGAGGCAGGCGGTCAGGATGGGCACGCCGCCGCGCAGGGCCACCTGGTGAGGCAGAGGAGGCGGAAGGAGCGGAGGTGGAGGGATGGGGTGCGGGGATCAGCGGAGCGGAACCGTGCGCAGTCGGGTAGTGGCGGCTAGGGTATAATACCTGACTCAGAATGCTTACTAAGCCCCAAAATCCCACGCCACAGTCTTCAGCTGCTGCCCAGCACAGGCCTTGTCCAGCATACCCCGCCCCCTTTCCGGCCCCCATTAATTTAACATGCATGGAACCCCCCTCCCTTCCTCCCCTGCCCTCCCGCCTTGCACGCGCCCCCACCCACACTCGCCCGCACCTGCTGCTTGGCTGCATCCAGGAAGGTGAGGTGCTGCAGCGCGCCCGCCGCGTTGCACACCGCCATGTCCGCGAAGTTGGGCAGGTCGCCGCCCGCCCCCGACCCCGACCCGCCCTTGCCGCCCTTGCCGCCCTTGCTGTCCTTGCCGTCCTGCTTGGCCGCGTTCGCCTGCGGTGCGTGTCAGAAAACACGAGGAAGGCGGGGTGTGTGTCTACGTGTATTGCGTCGGGGAAGGCCGCGTGGTGTTCCTCTAAATGCCATTGGCGTTGATGCCGATGAGGCCGGCCATGGTAGCGCATTGTGGGGAGTGAGGCGCACGGAGCGACAGGGGATGTTCGTGCAGGGACGGGCCGGCGGTCCGCGTGCGGAGTGAACACGCATGCAGCACGCACCTTGCCATCCTTCTTGTCATCCTTCTTTGCCGCTGCCTTGGGCTTGCCTGCAAGGAGCGCGCCAGCGGCCGTCACCCTCACCATTCAGCGGCGGCCCAACCAAAGCACGCCGGCTGTGTTCCACTGACCTTAGCCGCTGCCTCTGCGCCCAAGGCCCTTCCGAAGTCCGTTCCTCCGATGTCCTCCTTACCGAGCACCCGCAGCGTCCGGATCACGCCCTTCGCCACGGGTGACCCCTACCCGACACATCGCAGACTCGGCCTCGGCTCAACCGAGCAGCTGTAGGCAGCAAGGGTCCCACGCACGCACGCACGCACCTGTCCGGCAGCCCGCCAGGTTGCGGGAGCACACGTGCAGCAGCGCGGGCACGGCGCCCGCCGCCACCGCCGCCTCCGCAATGGTCGCCTCGGCGCTGGCCTCCCACAGGATGCCTGTGAGGTAGGCCGCCTGCTCCTCGCCACACACCGGCAGCCCCGCCACCACCTCGGACAACGTGCCCGTGCCTGCGTGACACAACACGCGCGCGTGTGCCCTGTTGAGGATCCCGCCTCGCTGGCAGTAGCAAGACACAGCTTTAGCTGTCCAGCCTATGGAAAATTTGCATACCAAATTACTACAGACGTCGCTGCCATCGACAAATCATGCCCCGTATAGGCCGCCCCCGCTGCCAGCAGCAGCAACCACCATTGACAAAGCCGCCCCCTGCTGCGGCGTGCGATCGCCACCGCCTCAGCCTCCGCCACACACTCACGCATGAACTGCTCCACGAACTCCGGCACCAGCGACAGGAAGCGCAGGCAGGCGGCAGCCACGGTGGCGGCCGCATCCTTGGCGCCCAGCGGCGTCTGCGTCACCAGTTGCGAGGGTGGCGAGTTGCCAGGCGTTAGCATGTCCACGTGGCCAGCTAGTCAGCAGGCACATGGGTGGTCGGGTGTGAGCACCGTTCCGGGCTAGAGAGCATCATGCGTGCGGACTAGTGCACTATTCTACTAGCTGCGGCGCCCGGCTGACCACTTCCCTCCTATGCCCGGACGCCTGCAAACAGCTGCCATTTGTCCCGGCCTACAACCTGCCAAGCCTACCACCTCTGGTCCTCGCCCCCCGGCCCCAAGCCTCCCATGCCATCCGAGCCCACGCCGTGCGCCCACCTCGCCCTCCTTCTTCTTCTTGCTCGCCGCGCCCTTCTTCTTGGTCACCACCGGCGGCGGCGCGGGCATGAGCGCCGGCGGCGGCAGGCGCGGCGTGTACGCGACCATGGCCGCCAGCGGCGCCACCGCGCCCATCTGCAGCACCGCGACGCGCCGCAGCTGCCGCACCTCCGGCGCCTCGCCCTCCACGTTGTCCAGCAGCAGCCGCAGCGTGTGCGCCGCGTGCATCTGGGCCTGCGGGCACGCGGGGGGGGGGGGGGGGTTCCATGCATGTCAAATTAACGACGAAGGAGGGGGGGGGGCGTTGGGGAGTGGATGTGGTGGGGCCAGCGCTGCGGCGCTCTGTGCATGCGCCTGGAGTCCGTGGCTTGTGCCCTTGCGGTGCAGGCCGCGCGAAAAGTGGACATGGCCCCCTTCTGCTCAGGCGCCCCTTGCCCCCTCCCCGGGCCCCTCCGTGTCAGTACCTGGTAAATCAAGGCTGGCCCCGCCATGACATTCGTGCCCACGCTGTGGAATCCGCCTCCTCATTCGACCACGCAACCACGCACCTGCCGCATCTGGCCCCAGCCAGGCAGCCCCTCGCTCTTGAGGACATCCACCAGCGCCGGCAGCGCTGCATCAGCCACCTGGAAGCAGCAGCAGCAGACCCACACCAGCATACATCAGCCTGAAATACCATACATCAGCCTGAAATACGGTAAGGTGCTGTGCTGTCTTGCAGGTCGGAGACAGCCAATGCAACCCTTGTAACCGCCAGGCTGTTAACCCTCGAGGCCGCCCCAGACCCCTGTCCCTCGTCGTCACTGCCCGGTTGCGCACGGTATACTCCCCGGCCTTGCCGGTGTCAAGGCAAACACGCAAAGTGCACGGCGCACCTTGCTGCAGAACTCCTGTCTCCCCGCGCAGTGTCGCAACAGCTGCACCGCTGGGAGCTTCCCGCGCGCGTGCTCCGAGACCAGCAACCCCGCCGCCGCCGCAATCACCTGCGAATGGAAACCGCCGCCACTTCCCCTCATGCCAGCAGCAGACATGGCTGGCACAACGTTGGGCCACAATGGGCTGCTGCTAGCCGCCTTCCGTCCGGCCCTGCCAGGTCGCGGCTGCCATCGCCCTCGGCTGCCCCTCCTCGAAGCCAGTCAGTCACCCTGCACTCAATGGCCACTCCGCTGCTGACCGCTGCCCACAGGCCTACACACATACAGACATACATGTTCCACCGGCTCACCTTGGCGTTGACCACCTCCGCTATGTGCTTCTCGCTCAGCGCCAGCACGGACACGCAGCCCATGGCCGCGTGCCGCTCCTCCACGTCGCCGCGATCTAACAGCTGCTGCAACAGCGGCGCTATGCCCGCCTTGAATATCTCCTCACGCTGTGTGGGGGGGGCGGGCGTGCGGGCGACAGGTGACCGGCGATTGACCAGCCCGCACGAGGGCCGGGGTTCAAGGAAGCCCAGAGTTGCCCATTTCCAAGTGCCCCCCTTTATTACGTTAGCGCCCATACCACGTCATGCCACCCACCTCGTCCTCCCCGGCGATGGCCATGCTCCATATGTTGAGCGCCGCCTCAAGCTTGCCTTTGACGGTGACCCCATCGGGTGTCTGCATGACCGGTGGCCCAACAGCACACGGTGTCAACAGGTGCCAGAGAGGTCGAGTCAGGGCAGACGGCTGGGGTTATGGATATTCATGATTGCGGATTACGGGAGGGGGACCGTGTAAACACCGTCATGGCGCAGGGGGACTACCGCTCAGGAGTGCGGAGCCAACCGCCACCCGGAGGGTTGGCTGCCAAACCCCCCTCACAGCTGCATAGGCAGGTCGAAGCTAAGTGAAAGCCCGCCAAGGCCACACCAGACACAGAATCACAATATGTACTGCTCACAAGGCAACTCGAAACTGTGTGTGAGAACAGTCCCGGCAAAACACCGCAAGTCTAGGGGCAGGAAGCCGCAGCCCGGCGACCCAAACCCCCGCGAAGCGCAGCACATACTAAGTGCCAACTTCAAGCGCAATTCAACAATTCAATCACATCGACATTTATGACCTCCGGGACCTACGCGGCCGACGCGGTCGACAAGGCACATGCCAGCGTAAATTGCCACTTACCACACCCACGCCGCTGCGCAGGGCCTCCGCGTGAGCTGCAAGGAGGGGCCCCCGGTCTTTCTTCGCACTCTTGCCCTTACCAACTGGCGCTTTGCTCATTTGTGTAGGCCTGAGAGAATACCCGCTATCGAAGCGACATTTCGGCAGAAAGCTAGGTGCAAGCAGCCTGCTTCAAGTGCCTACACAACGCTAGCAGTGAGCCGGTAGAAGAATTGAGTCGCTTCGCTTGTGCGCAGCGCGCGTTGTATTTGTATGGCGAGTCGCCGCGGCCCTTCTGATGCTGGCTTATTGCAGAGTGGGTGCTGTGGAAATTATGAAGCAGACTATTGGATGCGTCAGCCATAGGGGGACATAAAGCGGATGCCCGGCCATCGTGCGGGCACGAACAGGCACGAACCCTACTGCGCATGAGCAGTTTACATGGCTTGAGTTGAGGTCCATGCAGGCCCCACTAGTCTCCTTTGAGTCCGGCCGGGGGGGGGGCCGAAAAGAGCAAAACAAACGGAAAGGCTCAGGTGACCGAGCTCAGCGTACGTGATCTAAGTCGTCATGACCGCGTGCAAGTAGGCTGCCAGCCTTTGAGCTGTAGTTCCCAGCATGGCCTGCTTCATATCGCCTCCTGTGATGCCAACCGCTTGCCTGAGGGTTGCGTAGCTAGGATTCACCCTACTGATGGAACAGGCATGGGGCACAAGTGCGAGGCACGAACCCTACGCTAGGGACCCGTTGGGTATGGGTACGTGGCGTCGCAGCCTGTCGCAGTAACCCAGCAACTAGTGCAGGCACCCCGAAGACCAACCACTCATTTAGTGCATGCGCGGAATCGAATTACTCGCCGTGACAGGACACCTCGGGCTGGACCACGGCCTGCGAATTCCACCGCAGCCGCGCCCACACCGCAGTCGTCAGCATCGTTCTCTCCGCGAGCGCCACCTCGCTATCAACACCAATACGAAGCGAACAACTTACATTCATCACACTTGCAGGCAGACGCTTAGCGAAGGGATAGGGGTGGACAACAAGCCGCATCGCAGAAAGGAGCACCCACTTCGAGGATGGAGGGGGAGGGGTATAGGCCTGCAGGTAAGGGGGGGGGGTAACTGGGGGGGGGGGCTCAGTCGGGCTGTGAAGGCGTGACTGACGCCGCCGCTCCTCACCCCTCCCAGCGCCGGATGGAACCGCAATGCCAGAGAACAATTTTGTGAGCGCAGGCGGATGCCTTTCGGACATCTCCTGGTCTGCAGCGTCTTAGGCCCACAGCACGAGCCGGCGACAGATTAGCAGACAGGGAAGTGCGGCAGCGCCTTCCGCTGCTGCGGTGGCGGTGCCGGGCAGGGAGGAGGCAGGGAGGCGTGCAACTTTGGCAGCCACTCCTGTCATCTTGGCATCCGTCACCTTCATGTTTCTTGGTTCTATAATCTTTTGGTGTCATGAAACGTGGCCTGCATGCCTTGAACCGAGGAAACAACGTGCAACGCACAGGGCCCAACCCGCGTTGTGCATTTGCGAGGCCGCAATCCTGGCCTGGCCGCAATCCTGCCCTGCACCAGCTGCCCGCCGGTCCCGTCTGCCCGGCGCCGCTGTGCGGCCCGGAGGCGGCCGTGCCGCTAGGTGCTCTATTGATGGACATCTTTGGTAGTGTATGTACGGCCCCGGACCGGCCACGTTTGTTTTACTGTGTGTGGCGGCTGCGGTCATGGCTGGCATACGGGGCTGGGGCTACAGTGTGTTCCCGGGGTCTTCGGTCCTGGCAGTGCTCGGAAATGGAATCTAGCTAGGTGAGGGTTTTGGAGGCACTCGGCTGGGTAGGCCCAGCCGCTTTCGGTTAACGGCCCCGCGGCCGAGGATTCTGTGCGTCTGTCCAGGCGTGCTGGGTTGGTGGGTTTCTGCGCGCGCGCGTGTGTATGTATGTTAGAGATCACAAGGGAGAGAACTATGAAAGACTGTGCGTGTGTCAGTAAACGGAAACGGAAACTGTGCGTATGTGTGTGTTAGGAAAGCACAAGGAGAGGAAGGGTCTATGTGTGTGTGTGTGTGTGTGTGTGTGTGTGCGGGTATAGAAAAGCACAAGGGAAAGGGTCGACACTGTGCGTGCGTCATGCGACGCGTCATGCGTGTGTGTGCGCGCGCGTGCGCGTGCATGTGCGTGTGCTGTTGCGGGTGCGCGAGGAATCCACTTGCCGCCTGCTTCTTCTAACGTCAAATGCCGTCCTGTACCTCTGTGCCATCAGGGAGATCCGTGAGCGCGGGCCCTTCCAGCACCATGCCACATGTCAAACGGTCATTGCCTGCGCCTGGCCTCTTACACCTCGATCTCTCCTTTCCTGCCTTGCTCCGCCCTGTTTCCGCGCAAACGATACAAAGGAATTCGAATGGAATTCGCAATATAGCGCATGTCCGTAAAGGAAGAAACGCCGGCTTCCGGAGGCAACCGTGGGAGGCAGCCTTTGTCTGTGTACACCGCTGTCTGACCGCTGAAGTGCTCAACTGCGGCGAGGGGTAACCGCAGCAGCAAATGCAGGCGCAACGCTAGAAGGTATACGGCTCCAGTGCGTGCGCGTGAGCAGTGAGCACGCAGCCCTGGCGGCGTCAGCCGTGCCAGGTGCGGCGGCTAGCGGGGCGCGCGGGCTTGGGTGGCATGTGCCGTGGGCAGTGTTAGCACGTGCACACCCTATCCCTCTGACGCTGGTGGCATTGCGGCGGCCGCAACTGGCCGCTCACGAGCAGGCAGCACGCGGGCTATCCAAGCATCTCTGGCGCCAGACAGGGAGTCGGGGCAGGCTCACACGAACATGTACCGCACACGCCCCGAGTAGGGAAAGGGGGCAGCGAGGGAAGGGCTCAAGGCCGGGCAGGGAGTGGACACAGGCTCCCACACAGCCACACACGGACATGCGCTCAATTGCGAATGCGAAACCGACTGGAAGTTGACTTCGCACACCCCTCACACAGCCGGAGAACGCAGTGAACTCGCTGCCCTCCGCACACACCCCCACATCACCACATGCACCCCGTGAGCTGAGCTACGGCCCCCTCAAGCAAGGCTTGTCTGCAGCGTCCAATGCCCATAGCAGGAGCCGGCGACAGATTAGCAGGCAGGGAAGTTCGGCAGCGGCGGAAGTGCGGTGGCGGTGCCGGGCAGCAGGGAGGTGTGCAAGTCTGGCATCCGTTTCTGCCAACATGGCATCCGTTTCTTTGGTGTTTCTTGGTTCTATAAACTTTTGGTGTCATGAAACGTGTTCTGCATGCCTTGAACCGAGGAAACAACGTGCAACGCACAGGGCCCGACCCGCGTTGTGCATTTGCGAGGCCCGTAGGCTCCAGAGCCTGACAAAATATGCGCTTCATGTATGAATGAAGCGGAATATCTTGGCAGCTGGATTTTAGAGCAACAGCAAATGCGCCATCGACCGTTGCAGCTAGCTTGCGGGGCTGCGGCACGCGTGCAGCATTGCGAATGCAAGCCAAAGGCAGCATGTACAGGAATCGAAGGGCGGTGGAGGAGTTAGGTCGAGGAACGGTCGACTGCACCCAGGTGCAGTCGGCCCTCGCTACGGAGCCGTCCAGCGCTTCCTATGCGCCCGAACCTGTGCCATCTGGGCAAGTGCAGTATAGCAAAGCCTGTGATCAGTTGCCTCGACCACAATCGCGCCGGCCCGAGCGCAGCGTCCCCATCATCGTACCCCCCATTGCCGATGCAGGCGCTGCCCTATTCTAGGCTCGACCGGACCTGTCCGGCCCTCACACAGCCTGCCGCCCGAATCGAGCTTACCAGGGCAGTGCGGATGAAGCTGTGAACTACACAAGCGCAGTATCAGGCTCCGTTACCGGGCTTTAGCTGCCCGAATCATGGCTGAGGTCGACTCTCCGCCCGGGAGCCGCCTGTTCATCGTCTGCGGCAAGAATGTGGAGGTACGTGCGAGCCAGCTCTGGGCCTGCGCAGCAGTTGCAGAGACGGTGGGTGAGCGATGTCCGCCGTTGTTGCGCAGGCCGAGACGCTGCAGGTTGCTTTCCGCCCTTTTGGCAACGTTCAGAACGTGAAGGTCATCCGCGAGAAGGGAGGTGCGTCGGGCGCCTTGGGGCCGCGCATCATGTTTCGCTGATCGGTGTTTCTGGCGCCTCGGGGCGCCTCCTCGCGGACGTGGCGCCGGCATTAGGTGCTTACATGCAATAGTCATCGCCTGCAGCTGCCGCTCGGGCTTGTGGGGCATCAGGGCGTCCGCTCCTCCCCAGCCGAGGAGAGGGGGCACCACTGATCATAGCTGGGCTTGCTCTCGTGGCCTGGTTCGCTCTCCCGCAGTCGCCTATGTTAAGTATGACAAGGCTTCCTCTGCTGCTCTGGCGATGGAGAACCTTAACGGGGCTGTGCTGAACAACGGCCGGGGCCCGAAGCTCAAGGTGCTGCTGGCGGAGGCCCCGAACACCTCGCGGTGAGCCCTTTGCTCGCGCTCCGGCATGTGAATCTATCGTTCTTGGTCTTGATGTCGCTGGCGTCTCGAATGTTTTGGGCGGCGTTCGTCCCCGGCGTACCGTGCCCGGTTGTGACACGGCCGGCGGCGAGGGATCGACCCGCACGCTTCCGTCGAGCTCGCTAAAACAAAGACCCAAAGCCCATCGGATCGATGTGTTATGTGGGTGCCAGTTGCGGCTGGAAATCAAGTTTATTGTGGCTTTTTCGCGTCAATTTCGCAGGGGCATGCACCCGCCGAGGCCCGCCGAGCAGGAGATTAGCTCGGACCCGGACAACATTCCGCCGCGTTCGCGTCTCTTTATCGTCGTTCCCAAGCAGGCGGAGCCGCAGCAGATCAACGTGAGCGGGGTGCCTGTTTTGTCGATGGGAATGTTGCAATCGGTCGAGCGCCGGGCGCAACTGCAAATGTCCCCCTTGCGCAATGCTGCATTTAGGACGCCATCGCTGCCTATGATGGCCTGGAGTACTGCAAGACCGACCTGGTTGCATCCAAGGGCGTGGTCTTCTGCAAGTTCACCAAGGCGTCGCACGCTCTGCGCGCGTTGGAGGACGTGACTGGCCGCGGCACGGTGCGTTGTGGCTGTGCATCGTGCGTTGCCGTAGTCATAATCACGACAGCTCGGTGTGGTCTGGTCCGATGGGTGCAGAGGCCGCTGGCAGGGGGGGGGGGGAGGGGGGGGCGTCGACGCTTCGAGTATGATGCGAATCGTTGACGGCTTCGTTCTCCTGTCTGTGCATGGTTGGGTGTTCAGGTTGGTCCATACAAGGTCAAGTGCATGCTGGCGGAGCCCAAGACCAAGCGCGGCCGCGGTGACGGCTCGCCGCAGGACATGTTCTCGCCGCTGACCCAGGTGGGAACTGGATGGTGTGCCTGTGGAGGTCACTCGTGGCCGGGTGCTTGCCTGCTTTGTGGCGGTTTTGGGGGAGGCTGATGGTGTAGGTGTTGAGCCTGAAAATGCCTCACGCTTTCAGGCGACGAAGCTGGACTACGGCATCAACCACCACCTGCAGCAGGACGCCGGCCACATGGGGCCTCTGGACCTGCCCATGGGCCATGGTGAGCGCGGACGAGAGGGGGGGGGTTTGGAAAGGCTTGTTCCATGCATGAACGTGTACATCGTTAGTTAGGCTCCATTACGGTATCAGCGTTGAATGGCGCGCGAGTATCTCAAGTCATGTTCGCTTTACGTGCGTTGGCAGGAACAATAACCCAATGACAAAACGCTGCCTTATGTCCCAGCATGATCCCGTAGCTTCTGTTCTGCCCTTCGTATGCCCGCGACTGTGTGTAAGAAACTCGCGCTATGTTCTTTCCCCTATCCCCCTCCTCCTCCTCCTCGCTTTTATGCATTGGGTTTGGTTTAGTTTGGGCTGGTAACCACAACCCCCTCTCCAATTACAGGCCTATCCCCGGCCCAGATCGGGGTGCCGGACTACGGCGCCATCGGCGGGCTGGGCGGCCTGGGCGGCCTGGGCAGCTTCCACAACCTGGGCGACGCCAACCTGGCGGTGAGCCCGACGCGGCTGTGGATCAGGGCACTGGAGCCGAGGGTTGGAGCGGTGCTGGACAGAGATGGTGGTGGGGCGTCAGCGGCCTGCAAACGCATGCGCATCCCTGGTTGGGCAAGACCCTGGGATTGGGTTGGATTGTTGCTCAAGCGTCATAGAGGAAACCACTGTGCTATGCGACGGGGGCACTGACGAGACCTGGTGCGACCGAGTGCACTCATCCTGAACCTAGCTAGCTGCTCTCGTTGCCTCGCAGGTCGGCCTGGGGCACGCCTTCAACATGAACCTAGGCAGCCTGCACACCAACAGCTCCACGGGTAAGCCAAACCCGCCGCGAAGCCGCCATTGTATACGGCGCGTGTGGCGTGTATGTTGCAGATGCAAGGCGTGGTGATCGCTCATGACCCAAAGTGCCGCCTCGCCTTGCAGTGACGCCTCACGACTCGCCCACGCTGAGCAAGCAGCGGCTGTTCGTGGTGGTGCACAAGGTCGGTGTGTACATCTCATCTAAGGGGGAGGGAGCATCTGTGGTCACGTGTTCTGTCACAACAGTCTTGTGCTTCCGCACCGTGTGACGCCTGCCCTCCGGCCTCTTGCTTCCTGCTCCTCCCGCCGCCGTGTCCACCTCTCCGCGCAGACCGTGAACCAGGACGTGCTGGCGCGCCTGTTCCGCAAGTTCAACGGCATGGAGTACTGCGACCTGAAGAAGGACCCCGCCACCGGCCGCTCCAAGGTATACAGCGGTATCTGCATACACACATGCATGCACACACGCGCGCGCACGCCCGGGGGCTTGGGCTGGGTCTCAGGTGGCGGGCTGCAACCGCCGCTGTGACGGCTTGCTGTGGAGTGCCCGGCGCGCGGACACACGCGTGCAGACGGCAAAAGGCTGGTGTGGCCGTTGTGCCAGCGGCCGCAGGAGCAGCTCTGGCGCAGCATGGGGGTCTGCTCTGGAGCAGGGAACGGAGCGGCGTGCAGTAGCGTTGTGGGCGCGCGTATGGGTGCCGCATGTACGGTCGCGGCTGCCGCGGGCACGCTCATGTATATGGATGGCACAGCGACAGCCAGCTGTCATAGGCCACATGCCACCGTGGGGCCGACGAGCTTTGGTGCACGTGCTCACCCTGTGTTTCTGCCCTCACCCTTGCACCCTCGCGCCCTCCCCCCTCTCCGCCCTCCACAACACCAGGGCTTCTGCTTCGTCAACTACTCCACCCCGGAGGCCGCGGCCGCCGCCATCGCGCAGCTGAACGGCATTGAGTTCCCGCCGCACTCGAACCAGCGCCTGAAGGTCATGTACGCGGAGCAGCTGGGCGTGCGCAACAACAACCCCAACGGCCCCGGCTCGGCGTCGCACACCTCGACCGGCCACCACGCGGCGGCTGCGGCTGCCGCCGCGCAGGTCGGCGGGGCGCGCAGCCCCATGGCGATGTCGCTGCAGACCAGCAGCCCCAGCCCGGTGCACACCCCGCTGTCGGGGGCGGTGAACCTGAGCCCGGAGGCGCACGTGGCATCGGTGCAGGAGACGCTGGCCAACATGTCGATGCCGCGCGTGGGCTCCACCAACGGCGTCCAGGAGGAGCTGGAGGCTGCGCGCCGCATGGCCTCGCCCATCTCTAGCGGTACGCTGCCGGCCGGAAGTGCGGGCGTGCTGGGCGCAATGATGGGTGGCGCGGGGCCGGGGGCAGTGGGCACGCCCGTGCTGGGCAGCCCGCTGGCGCCACCTTCGGGTACGGGGAGCCCGTTGCTGCCGTAAGCCGCGGCGCGGCGGGCGGCTTGAGCGAGAGGGGTGTCGGGGGAGGCTTACCTACGCGTACACGGCCCTTACGGAGGGGCTGGCGCTGATGGGCTCGTGAGGGGTGCGCACGTGGGCGCTGTGAGATTGCGCGCGGGCATCGCGAGGGGAGCGAGTAGTGAGGGATGTGCGACTTGCTGAGTGCTTCCTGTCGGTTACCGCTGACTTTGGCACGGGGGCGGCATTGATAATGGTCGGTCAGGCCGCTGTCGATGATTTTCATGCCATGTGCATCGATGGAAGCACAGGGGCACACGTGCTCGGTACCACCGTGTGCTCCTGTGGTTCACCTGCCCTTGGTCACGTTGGCCTGTGGCCGACCCCAGCCATGACACTGTGACGTTATGATGATAAGGAGCTGTGGTTCCGGCCCGGCATGTCCGTTGGCGTGGCTGCGGATTCGGACGTGTTTGGTGTGACTCGGCCGGGCCGTGCGAGAGGCCAGTCGGTCTGGTGGCGACGCACCCCTGCTGCGGCCGGCCCTACCTACTGACTACTGCGCCGTCTGACCGCGCGTGCCGTCCCGACCAACTTGACGGTCGCATGCCTGGATTATTATACTTGCACACTGTCCCACTCGTGTGTGCTTTGCTCTTGATGTTGTCGCTGCTGCTCACTGCCCGCATGGACCCAAAGTGGCGAGGGAGCTGATGTTCAACGTGGCGGCGTAACAGCCCCAGGAGAGTTCCGAGTTCCGCTCCGCTGTGATGTGCCAGGAGTTGGTCGCACGATCGGAGATTGCCTCGGGGCTGGCAGGCGCACGGCGGGGAGCCGAGGCTGATGCAACGCCGCGGGTACCGTCCGAGATGTGCAGGCAGTAGGAGAGAACACCGAGTGTGGCAGCGCTAGCAGACGTGAGCTGCAGGTCGAGTGTGAGGGAGTTTGGGAGTTGCGGTGGTGTTCAGCGCATGCTGAGCGCCATGCGCGCGCGTTTGATCTCTTGTCCATCCATTGAGAAGACGACATTCCACGTTTTGTGTTGGTGCACTAGGCATTCAGCTGCCGATGATTGGCTGGCAAAGGCTTTCCCTGAATTGTGCGGGAGAGGGTCAGTGGAAAAACCGGCTGGAGGAGGCTGCGGTGTCGCGTGCACTGCTTCCAACTGTAGGCGGCGAGAGTAAGACAGGGCAGGAGCAGCAGGTCCAGGTGCAGCAGCAGTATATGATGGTCTGTCGGCAGCGCAGGTAGCAGGTAGTTTTGACGCCGGATGAGGTACGTGTCGATTGTGTTCGGACTAAGTGCACCACCTCAAGTGCGCATAACTGTGTACATTTGTTTGTGTGCGTGTGGAGACGCGGCAAGGTTGAGCAGGATGGTCACAACAGGTTAGCCACAGGACGGGAATTTCTGTAGATGCCGCGGTAGCTGTCCTGGCGAGTAGCGTATGGAAGGTGCGAAAGCTCTCGTCGTGGTCTTGACATAGGCTTAGCATGCGCTCTGCGACTTGTGTTGTAGGCTAGAGACGCTCTAATAGGGTACACTGATATTCAAAAAAAACCAAAACACAGGCAGGAAGACGGGGCCTTGCATGGCCTGGTATGACGTTTGACGAAGCAGGAGGAACGGAGAGGATTCGGGGCAGCGGCTGCAGGCCCTGCGGTTGTTGCATGCTACGGTAGTGCGAGAAGCCGACGATGCAGCAGCCTAAGAGGTGTTGTCGCCGGCGTGTTGAGGATATCAGGAAGGGATATCACGAAGAGGGCGTGCCGAGCAGCATAGAACTGTAAGGGCGCCAAGTGGTTGAACCTAAGCGAGCCTACGCGCGCCTTGCACCGTCACTGTCTTCGCCTTGCGCGCTATCGGGTCCGGCTTTGAGGGCGGCGAGGCTTTGTTAGGGGAGACACGAAACACACCGGCGGACGTAAAGCGCGTTGTAAGTGTCGATTTATGATAAGTAGCGGCATTAGCTCGTGTTCTCTATCGTTTTGCCCGTGCGAATGCGCCAAGCCGCAGCCTGAACGCCGGAATCGGCACAGCAGCACGCGACTTCGAGTGAGCTGAGGAGAGCTCGCGGTGCAGACTTCAGTAGTTTACATAAATATTTTACAAGCCGCTTTTTATTGATTTGCTATTTGGCGTGTTACTGACAAAAAAGGCAAGGTGACTATCTCCCTTTTGCTCCGCCGAAACAGCGACAAATTCAATATCCATAAAGAGTACCTTCTAGTACCTATAACGCAGGATGTCTGAGCAGGGCGAGGAGCCCCTGGCTACTCCTCCTGCTGGACCTGCCCCGGACCCAGTCCTTCACGAGCTATATGGATCGGAGCGGCCTGCAGTTGAGCTCTTACCAGGCGTACCCCTGTCGCCAATCGTCAACTCCTGCTGGCTCCCGGCAGATGCCAAGGCGAGTTCTCGAAGCGCATGGCGAGCGCAGCTTTCTCGCATACGAGAGGCGCAATGCTTACATGAAATCTCCACTTGTAGGTGATGCTAGCTGAGAACTGGATTCCTACCCCACCGGAGGACGCGGGCGAGGAGGCAGGTCCACCGCCCCCGTCGTTTAACGCCGCTGCTCCCGAGTACAACGTAGGTGGCTGCGTGCCCTGGTGGCTGCAGACTTTGATGAACCTGCGTTAGCACGTATAGTAGGAGCAACGCGTCTTCTCTTAGCCGGGCACGCCAGACACAGCCGTAGGCAGGGGGTGCGTCCAGTGGGCCACGAAGGGGCTAACCACCCACGCACGTGTACCTTCACAGGAGCTTGTGCGGCGCCTGGCGAAGACGGCACCTTTCCGCAAGTGGAATGAGCTAACAATCCAGGCGAAGCAGCTGGAGCAGGAGATGTCGGGGCTGAAAGGGTCTGATGCTGAGGCAAGTGGGTTGTTGGGTGGCACCACCAGGCTGCTGTCACGGAGGGAGGACGTTCAAGTGTTCACGCTTGATCAGGGCGTGGGCCTTTCTAGGCACAAGGGGCAACCACATATAGAGGACTCTGAAACGCCGCCCGCCTTCCCCGATGTGCGCGTGCTGTGCATACACAGGCCAAGCAAGCAGAGCTGGAGAACGTGAAGGTGCAAATTGCGGACGCGGAGGCGGCGGTGGCCGAGCTGAAGCAATCGTTCAGCGACGACCCGCTGTCGCTGACCAGCTGGATGCAGGCGCTGACGGACCTAGCGGATGGGGGCATGACCACGTTTGAGGTGCGCGCGCGCGCGGCGGGAGGAGGCGTTGGGTCCGCGGAGTGGAGATGCGATGCAGCAACGTTGGATCAGGCGCTGGGTACAATGGAGCGGTTAGTGCACATATAATCATCACGCAAGCTGCTATGACGCTCTTTCCTTCCGCATAAAAGACGGCGTGATGTGCGCGGATTTGCAGGTGAGCGGCCAGGGCTGGCCGTACTGCTCATTGCGACAGCTGTTTGGCGAGATGCCATCCGCGGCCCCGCCTGCGGGTTTCTTCGACGGCGTGGAGCGCGTACTCGGCACCTTCAAGCGGAGGTGGGGCGCATGGCGATGCGATGGGCTGCTTGATGGCTTGGCTGCTGTTGTCCCTGTATACACTGATCAGGAACTGTCCCGGGGTTCTTGAGGGGAACGCGAGGGGCCGCGGGGACAACCAGCGTGCGCTCGTCCGCCAGTCTTCACCACACGTGCAGGACGGCGCTGCGCTGCAAGGCTAGGTAAACACCAACAAGACAATCCGATTTTTACTAGGCTCCTGAACGACTGTGCAGGTACGAAAAGGAGCGGGGGCCGGGCCGCGTGCAGCTGATGCTCAAGCTGGCGCCCAACGTGTTCTCTGACGCCTGGTCCACGGGCGGCGCGGCCGGCGCCGTGGCCGCGGTGGAGGCGTACGTGGAGCGCGCGCGCGCTAACGTGTTTGGCCCCGACGGCGGCGTGACGGCGGAGGGCGTGCCTGAGCCTCTGGACCTGGTGCAGCTGGTGTGGTGGGACTTTGGCGCTGCTGACCCGCTGCCGGTGCTCAAGGCGCTCCAGAAGCTGGCCACGGACCAGCTGCAGGTGGGGGATCGATTCGGGTGTGGCTTTGAGCACTTGAAAAGGTGCTGCTGACCTGTGGCAAAGGGGGCTGGCGGCAAGCAAGGGGTCTGGGCGGGGCAGGGCGGGGCGAAGCAGGGGCGGTGGCGGCCGCGGAGCCGGGTGGGGGTGGCCCAAGAAAACAGACTCAATGCTAAAGAATGAGGAGGACGTGGCCTATCATGACAACGGGGGCCTACATGCGGATAGTTGGTGGGGTTGGGATCACTGGCGCCATGTGCGGCTGCTTGCCATCCACTGGCGCTGAATGGCCCCTTGCTGCATGCCTGCCTGCATGCATGTGTACGGTATGTGTGTTTGTGGGACAGGTGGACGAGGACAGCGGCGAGGTGTCTGTGACCGAGCCCAAGAAGATCCGCGGCATCGGGCTGGTGGACTTCCCCGCGGACCGGCTCAAGGCGGCCATCCAGGCGGGCGTGCCCATCACTTGCGTGCAGGTGGGTGGGCGGGTGGGTGGTTGCGGTTTAAAAAGCCCAAACAAAAACAAATCTTAAGGAAGCACGGAAAAGCAAATGCGACCGAGGTGATACATAACAAAATACTCATTAGGTTGCAGCAGTTGAAGAAGACGTGCTGGGTGCGCCGGCGTCTAGAAATGCCACCCTAGCTCGGTGGTGTAGGGCGGTGTGGCGCGAAAAGGAGCAGACGGCGCGCTTAGGGACCTGCCACAGCCAGGCACGGCATGGCTTTATCAGGCGCTGCGGCACAGCTGGATTCAATCCTGGGCCTCGCCCCCTCGTGCCTGGTCCCTGTCCGCTTCCCTGCTGCGCGAACACTCCCACCAAACCTCCCGTCAACCACGCCACCACCGCCAACCAACCCAACACATCATATCCCACTGTCAAACACCAATGGCCATCCACCATCCCCAACCACCACCACCTCCATTATTAACACCAACAGGTGGAGCACTCGGTGCTGGTGCGCAGCGCGCAGCCGGTGCTGGACCTGTGCGCCAAGTACGGCATCAAGGTGCTGGCTCGCGGCGGCACGCTGGGCGGCCTGCTGTCCGCCAAGTACCTGGGCGCGCCGCCGCCCGACCCGGTGCGCGGCGATGCCGACCTGGACTCGGTGCCGGGCGCCCTGGACGCCGTGAACAACGTGGGCGGCTGGGCGCGGCTGCAGGCGGCGCTGGGCGCGATTGTGGGCATCGCGGACAAGCACGGCGTCAAGCCGGAGACGGTGGCGCTGCGCTGGCAGATCGACGCCGGCTGCTTCCCGCTGGTCACCACGCGCTGGTCTGCCCGCGTGTGGCGGCAGTTCGGGTATGAGGGCTGGTCCAGCCACGAGGTCAGCGGCGGCCGGCCGGGCGTGGACGGCGTGCTGTTCCAGGTGGAGTCGTTCCTGGACGTGGACGACGTGCGCGCGCTGGCGGGGCTTGCCGCGGTGCTCTAAGAGGGAACGGAGGGGATGGGAGGACATGGGAGCTTGAGGCGGCACGGCGAGGCGAGGCGAGGAGGTGGGGAGGCGAGGGCTGGAGGAGACATGAGGAGGGAAGAAGGGGGGGACAGCTGGCGCACATGTGGGGATTGCTGCTTCGTGCAGGTGTGAAGTGGGTGCGGTCATGGCCAGGGAGGCCATGGTGCAGTGCGGCGGACGTGGTGTGGCGGAAGTGGTGTGGGAGCCAGCATCTGTTGGACTAGAGCGGTTGCAGGCTGTGTGGCGGGGTGCGACGAGTACAGGCTGAGGACGCAGCACCCACCAATCACTCCCGCATACGATGATATGATGTGCCTCCGTTGGTCTGGAAGGGGACGGGCAGTGATTGCAGGGGCCTTACTGTTGGCTAACTGTTTGATGGCAACATGGCGCAAAAGCAGGATACGGCATGCTGCCAGCCAACATAGCACATGCCTTTAATGAACCACGCAATCTTAATGAAAGTGCTCCATGAGAAGACCATGACGCGGACTGAACTGCCAGTGCACTTAACCTGTACCTCAAATCGATTGCCACCCCGGCTGCTGTCATCAATTGTAAGACCATTAGTGCGTAATCATATCTCGCTGATGCAGTCAAGTCCTTACCGCAACATACATATTGCAGCATCTGTGACGCAGCCGCTATACTGCCACACCGCGAGTCGCCAGCCCTCACTTCTGTTCATCCACTTCTGTGCATCGGCGCCCACCTTCGGACTCGCACATTTGACCGCACAACGCTTCCGACACTCACACTACCCGCAATACACGCCTCCGGCCACCGCCTCTGTGGCACGGTCCCCGCTGCTGGTGTCGTCGTCATAGGAGTCGACTCCCGTCCGGTAGCCCTTGAGCAAGTCCCTGCAAGCGCGCGGCCATGTTGTCAAGTAAGTCCCCTTAAAGCGGCGCCTTACGGCGGCGCCTCCCTTATGGGTGATATGCCCCCGCAAGCCGCGGCTGGACAGCCGGGTGCCCGCCTCATTCAGAGGACCCTGCCAGTCAGTGTGCCGCCACCAGCCACGTAGTCCGCAGCGGTGCCTCCAATCTCCGCTAGGGCCCCCCCATCGGGACTGTTTACCAGTAACCCCCCCCCCATCACCCAAACGCCACATGCGCATACGGTAGTTCGCGCAGACGCAGTTGGACGCCTGGCTTGCCCCGCCCCGCCCGCCTCACCAGTAGAACCGCTCCTCGCACTTGTACACGTATCTATTGCTGGGGAAGCGCTCAAAGCTGCACTCCTGCAGCGACGACTCCTGCCCGCTGCAGCTGATGCGGCGCATGGCATACACGCGGCCGTCGGCGGCGGTGCCCGAGGTGCCCATGAAGCTGCTGGAAGGGCTCTGCTGGGGTGCCGCGTCGCGCAGCGCAGGCCACACCTGCGCTCATGCAGGGCACACGCCGGGGACGGGGAATGGGGCGGGGACACATGCCGTGTGGATGACATAAGGACGTGCAGAAAGGTGGAAGGCATGGGGACAGGTGGGCCTTTTGCACCTTGGAGTACCACGCGCGTCACGGTATGTTCCCAAGCCGCCCTCGCTCGCCCGCGGGAAATGACCTTATGGCTAGCACGCACCAGCACGGAAGACCAATGGATGGGGAACGCATCTGAGCTGGCGCCGGTGTAGTTCAGTCCCAGCTGCCGGCATGCCACGCGCGCCACGGCATCACCAATTTCACAAGCAACCGTCCACACCCAGCTCGTGGTTTCGCCAGGTCCACCCGGCGGTGACGGCGCTGTCCAGGGCAGCAGGTCCGCTGAGGCGGGCCACAGGAAACGCAGCTGCCCCTCACGCGGGTTGCCGCCCGCCAGCGCCACCTGGTGAGTGAAAGCCGGAGTGAAGATGAAAGGTGTTGGCCTCAATGAACGACATAGCGGGCAGACAAATGCTGCAGAGCGGCCAGGATTCCATGCTCCGTGCGGCAGACTGGCGATGCCGCTGGCGGCCCATCTAGCAGCCACATTGCAAATGATGACCGACGCAGCCAAACCCTCCGCAAGCACGCACCTTGACGGCCGGCGGAGCACCGGGTGGTAGCGCCGGGCCGGCCGGCAGCACAAGCTCCTCTGGCGGCGCCGGCGGCCTGGGCGGCGGCGACCGACCAGACGGCCTGGGGCGGCGGTATTCGACTCCGGGCGGCGGCCCCTCATCCGAGAACGGTGGCGGCGCCGCCACCGCCGTCTCTTCGTACGGCGGCAGCTGCGGGATCCGAGGCTGCGGCGGCTGGCGCGGCGGGCGCGGCGGCCGCGGTGGCGCCGTGGGCCGTTTGTCCCGCATGTAGGCGAGGCGATTGCCGCACCACAGCTCCTCTATCGTGGACATGCCGCGGTTCACAGCGAACTGCGACGTGCCGATGCGGCTGCCCACAAAATACAGCTTCTTGAGTGCGTCCGGCCAGCCCGAGGTCGACGGCCTCAGGTACAGCACTTCATCGTAGCCCAGCCCCTGCAGTCAAGGGCTTTTGCAAGCTTACTTTTTGGGGTTCGACTGTGCACTGTCAAGCGCCACCTCCGCTGACCCCATTGGCGGTAGTGCCGCAGGAGGTGCCACAGCCTCAGCTTGCTTGCTGCCGCAGCCGGGCTCAGAGCTGCTGTTCCTGCTGCTGGTGCTGGAGCTGGCACCGGAGCTGCCGCTCCTGCTGCTGGCGCTGGCGCTGCTGCTACTGCCGCCAGGCTCCGAGCTGCCGCTGGCGCTGCCGCTGCTGCTGCAACGGCACTGTCACCTCCGTAGAACTACTCTACGCGCAGCGCATGCTCGTATGCTGACGCTAACCGGGAACTAGGGCAAGTGAAGGTGGTGAAAAATAAGGGGCAGATAGGCATGAGGTGCACATCATACATTGCACATGCACGTGCATGTCCATGTGCGCTAGCCTAGATGTGCACGTGCGCAGGGCGCGACGCACGCACGCACCTCGCAGTAGGCCCTGGCCGCGTTCACTCCGCAGCGGCTAGTGTTGCGCGCGGGGAACGCACCCTCCATCATCAGCGCGTCCCAGCCGCCGCCCTCCGCCGCCACCGGCTCCATGCACCAGGCCACCGGCGAGCCCAGCGTCCGCCGGCTGTGCACGTTGCCGCGCTGCCCGGACGGCACCTCCAGCGGCTGTAGCAGCAGCGCCAGGTCGGAGGGCCGCCAGCCTGTGGGAGGTGGGTTTGTAGAGCCGGTTGGGGTAGTTGGTTGGTGGTTAATGGCGGTTGGTTGGGTGCGCAGCGGGGGTTAGCGGGGCTCCCGTGGTCGGCGAGCGAGTTGGTGGTCGTTTGCGTTGCATGGCCCATAGCTCGCTGGACAGGTATACCGGTACTTGAGGTACCTGGCGGCGGCGTGCCCAAGCACTCAATGAAGGAGAAGTAGGGCCCGGGGTAGAACTCCACATCCCACTGGTCGCAGTAGCTGCAGGCAGGCAGCAGCAAGTGATTCCGCATGTTCTTAGGAGCCGTGGCGGTCAAGCAATGGTTGGGCAGGCCATGGGGACATTATCGAATAGGCGGCTGCGCGCGGCACGCCTTGGGGGAAGGCATGTATTGCGTGTGACCACAGGAATTGTTCCTCGTTGCCGCAGGACTCACTCGTAGTCGTTGGGGTTGTCGTCATCATAGAACGAGTCGCGAGGCAGGTCTCCCTTGGGGGATCTTGCGGGCGAGCCGGAGGGAGTGGAGTCAGTGGAGTCACCACCCAAGTCGTCAGGCGGCGGTGGCACGTCCTCTGGCGGCGGCGCGGAGGCCTCCCGCCTGTGGGTCAGCAGCCCACGGCGAATAATGCCCTCGTCTGCAGGCGGCGGCGCGTAGTCGGGGAAGTCTGAGCTGTCGCCGCTTCCACCACCACCACTGCTGCTGCTGCTGGTTTTATTGTTGCGGCTGTTGCCGCGGTGGCGGGGGCAGGTGATGGAGCCCTCTTCGTCGCCATAGTCGCCCAGGAGCGCCCGCGTGGGGCTGCCGTCTTCACGAGCGCGGCTGAACAAGCCAGCCTCTGTGTAGCCCTGCAGCGCGCAATGGGGCAAAGAAAGAGGCACGCAACCATGCGTGAAACGGAATGCAGGCATGGCGTCCTTATGGATGAGACGTGGCTTGTGGATCAGTGCTGGTTCTGCGGCGGCGCGCCACGCCCTGCTGGCTAGAACGGTACTTTGTCCGCTTGTGTCCTGCCGTCTCACCTTCTTTTGACACCACGCGTCGGCAGCGGGTTTACCGCATCGTGTGCGCGCATTCTGCAGGAACAAAGGGCGGGATGACCGTCATTGCTATGAAGCCCTGATGGCGGCACCCAGCCATGCAATCACAGCAGCAGCAGTGCCTGACGCCATAAGCCTCACGTTCGCTAGGATGCGATTATAGTTCACCTGCAGGCAGGCACAGGCAGTTCACGGAAGCGGGAGTGTGGGACGCGTTGCGTGAAAGCCAACAGCGCTATACTGCAGTATCCATCGGCTTCATCCTGTGCCCGGGGCCAGCGCAGCACCTCCCCAGACATGGCTTGGCCGGACCTCCTGCCTCCCCTCCATCCTGTGCCTGTGCCCTCCTCTCCGTCAAGCGCACGCACTGCACCCACCGGCCACAGGGTAATTGGGAAACACTTTTGCATCCTTCTCTTAGCCCCCACCCGCTATATGCTCACAAGGCAATAGTCTAGTAGCACTGGCTGGCCCAGGCCTGGGATGGTCGGCTTCTCGAATACGGTCCCGGTGCCTGTCGACGTTTTGGGCGCGCAATGTCGGGGCGTGCGGGCGTTAGCGGTAAGCCTGGTGTACAGTTCAAAGCACCAGCGTGTGCCTGTGCAATATTCTTATGGCTAGGTTGCTGAGTGCAATGTCTCTGCCGCCATTCAGCACCGCCCTTCACCTGGAGTTGGGCGGGCCGGCGATGGTTCCGCGCGCGACCGACGTGGAGGTGCGTTCAGCCCCCGGCGAGGAGGCGGACTATTTTGTTGTACCTTGTGTATATTATAACCGGCAATATTGTCAATGCGCAGCAACGTCTTGCTTGGTGGTGGCTTTCGGCTCTCGGAATGCTGTAAAGATCGCAGTCTCCCTGCCTGTGCTGGTAGTATGATACTTGCTAAAATAAGCAGCGCTGAGAGTGTCCAGCCAGGGCTCCGCCCCATAGTTGGCGCCACTAGAGTTGAGTCGCTCTTCCACCTGAGTCGCTTATAGAGCTTGTAACATTGTGAACGTGTCGTGCATTAACAAATATAGTACCTGGCAAACTCCCCAGGCCCTATGAAGAAAGGTGTGATCCTGCCAACCGCTCATCATCTCGAGCAGCCCGCGCGGTACAGCCGTGCAGGAATCGCCCATCGCAACTCGAACCTACATCACACTGCGTAAACAAAACTTCTGAGGTCGTTTATGGCCAAACCTGGTAGGATTGAAGCTGTCCCAGACACGGGCACGGACCAAGCACACGCTGGAAACCTCATGCGAAACCCATCAGCCACGTGCGTTCCCGTTCTGCGTCTCTCTCCGCGTCTTTCTCCATGCGCCCATGCCACGCCCGCAGCGCCGGCCTCAGTCAGCTCCATTTCTCCATCCGCCTCCCATCAGAACGCCGGCAGCTGCTCCCTGTCCACACGCGGTGACAGCATGGGCGGCGCCAGCCAGGCTGCAGGCGCCATGCCTGCCAGGTGCGAGCGCAGCGCGGGGCCTAGCGCGGCCGACGATGATGCAGTGCTGGCGCTGACCCCGTGTGGCTGCAGGTGCTGATCCTGCTGTTGGTCCTGCTGCTGGTCCTGCTGCTGGTCGCGCAGGTGCGACAGGAACGCGACCAGGCCCTGGCAGCAGCGCAGGATGGAGCGGGCTGTCCGCAGCACCGCCCGCTGCAGGCGGGGGGGGGGGGCAGGGGTTGCAGGGGGTACGGTGGGTTGTGAAGCGAGCGGGCGGAAGCAGTCCATTGGAAGTGCAGCCGTCAGCAACCCCTAACGTCCGGCACACGCACCCTCTTCCGCCACCTCCTAGTCCCATTATTGACCTTCTGCCTCGCCCCCCAGGCAAGTGACAGCAGCAGCAGCAGCAGCAGCAGAGCCCGCACCAGCACCACCAGCCGCCTCACCGCCTCCTCGTCGCCGCCGACGTTGCCGTACAGCGGGTCCTCGATGTCTAGCTCGTCGCCCTCGCTGCCGTACTCAGGCGGGGGCGCCGCCGCTGCTGCGGTCGCAGCCGCAGCTGCGGCAGTAGCAGCCGCGGCAGCACCGGCTGCACCGGACTGGGAAGGCTGCGGCTGCGGCTGTGAAGGCGGGGGCGCCCAGTCGCAGAATTCACCCAGCCGCCGCACCTTGTAGGTCAGCGGCTGGCTGCGGTTGACCAGATCAAATGATGACACCTGCAGCGCGCAGCAGCAGCAGTAGCCGCACGACATTAGAAAGGATCCTAGCCGCGTTTGCATCAAGTCCTCGGCCTTTGCTGTGCGACACAGCATCACACCCGATACCCACTCCCACGTGGTACGCACCGCATTCAAGGACCACTGCCAGCCTGTATGTGACCAGCCCTCCTCCTTTTGCTCCTGCACCTTCCGCCCACAGAGCCGCCGCACCAGCAATGCCCCCGTGGGTGCACTCCAGCCGCCAGACCGCCAGACCGCCCCCTCACGCACCTCCCGCATCACGTCCCCGGCCGTGTACTTGTCCATCACCAGGACCAGGTCCGCGCCCACCATGTCCGCCGCAGCCGAGAACAGCCGGGCCCGGTGCGGCCACGGCCCGCTGCCGCTGCTGCTGCTGCTGCTGCTGCTGCTGCTGCTGCTGCCGCTGCTGCTGCTGCTGCCGCTGCTGCTTGCGGTGGCAGAGGAGCTGGTGGTTGTGGCAAAGGAGGAGGAGGAGGAGATGGGGGCATCCAGGGGCTCCAGCAGGCCCAGCGCCTCAGCGGCCGCCAGCGCGGCGGGCTCGGGCTCCTCCCCCAGGTTGTAAGGGCGCGTGCCCTGCACCCCGGAGGTGGCAGTGAGGGGGGTTGCAGTGATGAGGCGGAGGGCGGGGGTATCGTACCGTGGGGCGGTACGTGGTATAGGGCCGCGACCATGGCGCCGGAAGCGTTGTGCCGGTGTTGAGGGGCAATATCAGAGATGGGCGCCAGGGGCTAGAGCTGGTCGGCCTTAGCAAGTGGGCTCGTTCCCTCCACACGTTAGCCTAGGGGCCCATCGCACCCAGGGTAGAACTCACGCATGTGTCGACCACCACCGCCTCCGCCAGCCCTGCCTCCTCTAGCAGCCGCCGCAGCGCCGCCGCCGCCAGCACGGAGCGGCACACGTCGCTCTCGCTCACCAGCAGTATGTGTGCCTGGGCACGCACGCACGCGCGCGGGCGTGTGTGTGAGTGAGTGTGTGTGCGTGTGCGTGTGCGTGTCGCGTGTGCGTGTGCGTGTGCATGTGCGTGTGCGTGTGCGTGTGCGTGTCATATACTCTGCATTTATACCGCAGCAACGCCGGGACAAACAGGGCCGCGGGGTCCTTGCAAGGCAGCAAGATGAAGGCCTTGCTGCTGAACCCTCCAAATCAGGGAAGCCACCGTACCCTAGCTCCGGTGCAGCTCATTCAAGTCTTCACACCACTTCCCTCCTCGTCACGCGCACACAATTCAGCCCCAGCTACCTGCTGTACGGCGCGCTGCTGAGCCAGGCGCTCCGCATCCCAGGGCCCAGTGCGGAACACAGGCGATACCACCACGCGCTCCACCGACTCGGCCAGCGTCTCAGCGGCAAGGCCGCCTGTGGGCGAGGATGCGCCAGCCGCTGCCATGGTCACGACCGCAGCCTGATGGGTTGAAGCGTGGCGGATCCAAGCTCTCATGAGGATACTCACATATTATTGGTCAACTGCGGGACACGACAAATTGAGCCCCGACGCAAAGAGAAAAGGCCGTGCAAGCAAACGGAAAGCGTCTCGCGACTTTGCCTTGAAGCTAAATTGCATCTTTGGTCAAAGTCAAACAAACGACACCATATCAAGACCGGCAACGGATCCTCAAAGCATGTTATCCCACTGGTTTCGGTGCTGCGCGATTTATCGCAAGCAACAGTCCTCTCACCGTGTGCTGTCGTGGCTTTGCAGGGCAAGCTGCAACGCATGCAGCTGGACTGGGCCATGTTGTTTGTCTCCGAGAGGCATTTGGGTGCACTTTGACAGCCGGAGAAATCATGGCTCGCTGCCAGGCACACGGTTTGTCCTGAGTATTTGTAGTCCCACCACGTTTAGTCTTATGATGGCATTTGATTTATCCAACACTACATATGGCAGTGGAAGAACTGGGCATGGGGCTCGAGCCGATTGTGACCGTCTTGGCCACGGGACAACCAGCTTCATAGGTGTTTTAATCAAGCGTGCTACAAACGTGTATTATGCCAAAGTCTAAGATGCACGCAGAGTGCAGACAAACGCAAAAGTGTACTGAAATCAAGGTAAACGCATTCAAGCATTTCATACCTGCAACGAGCGATTGAGCCTTGTGCCATGATAAAGCAGCAACACTGACTCGGCGCTGTAGGCGTCCTACCTGAGTTTGACGCTGCGCTTTGAGCGGAGGAATGGAGCCATACAAGCTTACAACGAATCGGCCTCCGCTTTCAGATAGCCTTGGACCCCCCGGCTTTCACCCGCTCATACCGGTGTGTTTGGCGCTCAATGATGCAGCGAGCTCAAGCTCGGCGCTTCGTCGGGGCTGCTGCTATGAATATCTTAAGTGTGCATGCATGATGTTGGTGTGGGATTAGGGTATCAAGGCTCTCAGGCGAGCTGTGCGGCCTGGGGTTGGAGCTGCCGCTGGCGCTTGGCAAGGGCAGGGTGCCTTGCGCCACGCGAACCCGGCAACGGGCCCAGCGGCCGGGCGTAGCCTGACCCCGAGTCACGGCATCGGGCTACACTTAGTCCCCTGCAACCCCTCTTCAGAAAAGCTGCGGCATAACGTGGCGCAACTCCACACTAAACCTGCCCGCACTTGTCCGGTACCACAGGGTCAATGCCCCGAGGACCGGCTCACAGCGGTGCTGGCGCAGCAGGGTTACCGGGACGAGCAGCCCGAGTACGGCATTGATGAGGCCAATGACTCGCTGTTCTCGCTGTACACCCTGCTTGCCAACAGCGCGGCGGCGCACAGCGCAGCCGGCGCGGCCAGCTCCTCCTCCTCCTCGGGGCTGGGCGCCCCGGGAGGGACCGGCCCGCTGCCGCCGCTTGTGGCGTCCGCGGCCAACCTGCAGCGGGTGAGGTGTCACGGATCAGGGCTGGAGGCCGGGCGTGGTGTTGATGACGGGGTGGGGTGGGGCCAGATTCACAGGTTGCCCACATGGCTGGGCTGGGGGCCGGAACCTCGTCGGCAAGATGCCAGGTGTCCTTGACTCTTGGGTGGCATGGCGCAAGTGCGTGGCCCCCGTACTTGTTCCTGCGGCCTCGGCCCGCGGCGCCTGAATGGACACGTGCCCCCACGTGATGCCGCGACGCTGCAGACAACGCTGTCAATGCTGGAGGGCGTCCAGAAGCAGCGGTTGGCGGCCGTGCACGAGCAGCAGGACTCAACCGCGGCGGCAGTAGCCGCGGGGGTTGGGGCAGGGGCAGGGGCAGGGCCCCAGCAGCCGCAGCCAAGCCAGCAGCCGTCCACGCCAGGGCCCCCGACGGCCTCGCCGCCGCCTTCGCCGCCGCTGCGGCGGCAGCGGGTGACGGCAGCGGTGGGCGTCCTGGGTGGCGGCGCGGCGCCCGCCGCCACGCTGGCTGCAGCCGCCAGCGCGCTGCCAGAGCTGCACCTGTCGTCAGACGTGGGGCGGCGGCTGTGGGTGTCTGCGCTGGCGGGTGCGGCGCCGCTGGGGTACCTGGCGCAGACCGCGCCCACGCTCCCTGACAGGTACGCGTTGAACGACAGTATAGCGTCTGCGGTGTAGGTGAGCACCTGGCTGAGCCGCGTCGTGGATGAGGGGTTTGGATGGATTTGAGACGACCGCGCGCGCCTCAATGTTTGAACTTGTGTGCAGGCGTATGCTGTTCGTGCTGCTGTGGCAGAACGCGGTGCCCATGCCACGCGCCGCATGGTTCTGCCGGGTGCTGTATACGCAGCTGGCGCGTCAGCAGCTGCGGCCGCTGCCGCCGCCGCCGCCTCTCCCAGCGGGCGCCGGGGGAACCGGCGGAGGGGGCGGCGGTGCGGGCGGCCGCGGAGACGGCGACCGTGGCGGTGGGGGTGGGCAGGGCGGGGGCGCAGGTGGCAGCGGAGCGTCGTCCGCCTTTGCCAACAGTGCGGCGGCAGCAGCTGCGGCGGGCGCGCAGGCAATGTCAGCTTCTCTAGCTGCCGCACGCGCCTCCCTCTGGACAGAACAGCTGCTTGCATACATCGACTCCCAGCTCAGCGCAGCGGCCGCCGCGGAGGCGGCGGCGGCGGGCGGGCAGGGGGCCACAGCGGCCGCCGGGACCGGTGTGTCCGCGGCGGCCGCCGCCAGTCAGCGCGTCACCAGTCCCACTGCGCCCACGCCACTCACGCCGCTGGACTACGCCTCCGCCGCCTCGCCCAGCGCCACCAGCCCCGAGTGGCTGGGCGCCGACGAGGTCGGCGGCGGCGCCGCCGCCGGCGCCGCCGACCCTCGCGCGCGGCTGCTCGACTACCAGCCCGGCGCCGCCGTGATGTACGGCGTGCGACTGGCGGGCGCAACCTTTTCGGATGGCATGCTCGACGCAGCGCGGCTGGCGGAGTGGGCGGCGGCGCACCTGGCGGCAGTGTCGGCGCTGCTGGCGGGGCCGCCGCTGCCGCCGACTCCCTCCGGCACCGCCAACGCAGCTGCTCCGTCGCCTTCGCCCTCCGGCGCAGCGGCGCCCGCTGCCGCTGTCGCCCGGCCGCTGGCCGCCTCCGAGCAGCTGCGCGCGCAGGCGGCGCTGCAGCTGGTGCTGGGCTGCATGCCCGACCTGGTGCAGTCGCAGCTGCACGTGCGGCGGCTGGTGGACGCCACCCTGGAGCTGCTCATGGCGGCGCGAGCTGCCATGCCGCCGCCGCCACCGCTGCAGCCTGCAACTGCCGCCGCAAGTACAGGCGGCGGCGGAGCCGGACCAGGGGCTGGGGCGGCGCAGGGTCAGGCGGCGACGCCGGGCGATGCGGCGGCTGGGTCGGCGACTTCGCCGCCGGGCCACAGCTCGCCGCCCAACGCCCCGTCGCCGGCCATGGTCATGGGCGCGTCGGGGCCGGGGGCGACGGCGTTCGGGTCCTCTACAGCCGCAGCTGCTGCGGCTGGCGGCAACAGCACCGCCTTGGGCGCTTCAACGCCGCCTGGCCTGGACCCAGGGTCGATTCACATGGCTCTAGACGTGTTGGAGGGCTGCGCGCGGGATGCACCATCCGCGGTGCTGTCGTTGGACTCGTTGCCGCTGGTGGTCCGGGCGCTGCGGGCGCCCTGGCCCCTTCCAGCAGACGCGGACGGGGCGGGCGCACCGGTGGCGGGCCAGGAGGGCGGCGACGCAGTGGGGGTGCTGGAGGCGTGTCCTCGGCGGCGTGCGGTGGCGGACAAGCTGTCCGCGGCGCACACCGGCCTGGCCACGTCCGTGAACACAAGGTGGGCCGGCACATGCCTCTCAGCATACGCACATCCCTGCAGGCACCAAACGCGCAAACGTTGCCACGCTTTTCCGTAGCGTGTGCAAGACGGTGTTGTGCTTCACCTTGTGCTTGCTGGCGCAACCGTGCGCGCTGGGGATGCTTGGCATCACATAACTTGACCTAAGACCGCTGCGCTTCCGCAGGCTCATCTCTTTCAACGTGGTGGCCGCGCTGCGGGAGCTGGACCGCGCCGCCGCCGCCGGCGACCTGGACGCCGGCATGCGGCCCCTGTCCGCCGCGGTGGGCGGCGGCGCCGACTTCGCCCGCCCCACCGCCGCCGTGACGCTGCTGGCGGACTGGGTGGTCGGCCTGCCCGTCGTGGCGCCGGCGGCGCTGGTGCCGCCGCCGCCGCCGGCGGCGACGGCGGCGGCGTGGAGTACATCTGCGCAACCGGGTGGCCAGCCGCAGGCGGCGGAGCTGGCAGACATGGGACTGGCGGCGCGGACCACCTTTGCCTGCCGGCTGCTGCCGCGCCTGGCGGCGGAGTGCCGTCGCTGTCGCGCGGAGGCAGCAACGGCGCTGGCGCGCGGCCTGCCGCCGCCGCCACTTGTGGCGGCCATCAGCGTGGGCGCAGCGGCAGCGGGGGCCGCACCCACCCCGCCTACGGGCTTAGGCACCGGGCCTGGCTCGGGCGCGCTTGGGCTGGGGGCTGGGGGCTTGAGGTTGGGCGGGGGCGGCGCCGCCGCGGCTGGTAACAGCGCTGGTGGTGGTGGTGGCGCAGCAGCCGGGGCAGCCGGGGCAGCGGGAAGCGGCAGCAACACTTCGCCGCGTGGCCCCGCCGGCTCCGTCGGTGGCACGGCAGGGGGTGGCGCAGGCGATGGCGGTAATGGCGTGGGTGGCTCTGCGCCGCCCCTGCAAGACGCAATTGTGCAGTGGCTCCTCAGCCGGCCAGGCCCTTGGCTTCGCCACCAGCCGCAGCCCAACACAGCGCTCGACCCCGGCTGCAGCAGCACCTCGGCTGGCGCCAGCGGTGCAGGCGGCTGGGAGGAGCTCCACGTGCGGCGCAGCGTGCAGCTGCTGGTGGCGATGACGGAGGTTGGCGTGTTCTCCCCAACGGCCTTCGTGCAGGGGCTGCTCATCCAGGGCGTGTTTGACCCGCCCGCCATCCTGGAGGTGGTCCCAGAGGCCACTGCAGCAGGCGCAGCAGGTGGCTGGAGAGGCGAGGCCTACGCTCCAGCGGAGGGCATGGTTGGCAGCGGGGCCCGGTACGAGAGCACCCCTGAAGCCGGCGATCGCAGCAGTAGCCGTGACCCGGGCGACGGCAGCAGTGACAGCGGCGTGTGCTACAGCCGCCGGGACGCGGCGGCCCTGGTGGTGTACCTGCAGCACCTGCACCCGCTGCTGCTGTCGGCACTGGACGAGCAAGCGGCGGCCTCGGCCTCGGCGGCAACTGCGCGCCCCGGCGGCCGGCGCGCGCTGGGCGCCAGTGTGGGCTCAGCGAGCATGGGCCGCGGCGGCCCGGGCGGCGCCGCCGGCGCAGGCGGTGGCGGCGGCGGGCCGGTAGGCGGCATGGCATACGGCAAGACACGCAAAAGCTTGCTGTCGCTGGCGGCGTACCGGGGCTTGCTTCCGCCAAAGGCGGCTGCGGGGCCGGCGGCGGGCGCCCCGGATGGGCAGCCCGTGGACGGCAGGGGCAGCAAGCGCCGGCGGCGGAGAAAGCTAGAGAACGGGCCTGTGGACCCGGGCGGCGGCTTGGGCGGTGACGGCGGCGACGCGAAGAGGCGCCGGCGGCTGGGCTCGGCCGGCAACGGCGCAGGGGCTACAGCCACACCCGGAGTTGCTAGCTCTCCGGGCGGTCCTGGCAGCTCTCCGACCGCAGCGCCCGGCACGCCTGGGCCTGGGCCCAGCGGGTCCGCGCCCGCGGTGGCTGGCGCCGGCGCTGCCGCGCCCTCTGACAGCAGCACCTTTGAGCGTGTGCTGGCGGCGGCGGTGCGCTCGCTGGAGTCCTTGACCCTGCTGGCAGGGGCCAGCAGCAGCGCCGCGGGCGGGCGTGCAAGGCCTACAGGGCGGGGAGCCGCCGCCGGGTCGGGGCGCCCCGCCTCCCCCGGCCGCCCCGCCTCGCCGGGCCTCGCGCACTCGCCCGGCCCTCCCGCCTCTCCGGGCCTGCCAGCTTCGCCCAGCCCCGCGGCGTCCCCTCCCTTGCCGGATGCCATGGACCTCGACAGCGGCGCGCCGCCGGCTGCCGCGGCCGCGGCTGCAGCAGCTGCAGCGGCTGCTAGCGCGGGCGCACGACGGCCTGCCGGCGCCGCCTCGGCTGCTCGCCCGCCCTCGGCTGGCCGTGGCGTGGAGGCAGACCTGCTCGCAGACGTACGGCAGCTGCGGCCGTGGCAGCAGCGGCTCGTGGCGGCGGCGGTGTGCCGCCACGTAAGCGCAGTGCTGGCGGCGGCGCAGCTGCCTGCGGCGCCGCTAGGGGCCGCGGCGCCGCTGCTGTCCTTTCCGTCGGCCTACGCGCGGCCCTGTGCAGCGGTGGCGCTGGCCAAGCCCGCGGATGTGCCCGGCGCGCCGGCGGCGGCGGGTGCGCCTGGCGGCGTGGGCGCAGCGGCGGGGGCCGACGCGGCGTCCGTGCTGGCGGTGGGCGGCGGTTCCAACGCTGTCAAGCACGGAGACACGTGGTTGCTACGGTAGGAGAGGGAAGCGTTGCGTTTCCCAGGTCCTGGAGCGCAGCACCGCCGCACAATTGTGGGCGTAGGCATGGATGATGTCGGGCAACTAGCATCAAGTTGCGCTTCCTCCCGGCAACCCAACCCAACCCATGCAGGTGTCTTGCGCTGTTGGAGGCGTGTCAGGTGTGGTCGGTGGGGCCTCAGCTGCTGATGCACCTGGCGGCGCTGCACGTGGAGGCGGCAGCGCAGTGGGCCACCAGCGGCGGCCCGGGCGCGGCCGGGCCGGCGGCTGCGGCGGCCGCGGCGGCGCTGGAGGGCGGCGGTGCGTCGCTGCTGTGGCACCGCCTGCGGCTTCAGGTGAGGCCCAGACCATGCGGGAATGCGTGGTTACGTAACGAGTGAGGAACTTCGTGTCTTCTTGGTGTTCCAGTCTCATATGCTTCTCGTTCTCCCCGTCTAACCGCCCTGCAGCCGAGCGTCGTGCTCTGCGCCCTTGAGTCTGCAGCCACCAGGTGAGGCCCTCCGACCGTTGTCGTGTTGGCGTACGCAGGCCTGTGCACTGCAGTTGCCGTCGCTGTCCCAAGTGCATGTAGAATGGGCCCCTTCTCCCAAAAACATCGCCATCCATCCGCCTGCTAATGCCACGGTTTGCTCAACACGCAGGCTGGTGTGCGGCGGCATGCTACTGCCGGCGCTAGACCTGCTGACCACCTGGGCGACGCGCTACAGCGCCGGCAGCGCGGCGGGGCGGCGCTACCTGGGCCGCGCGGTGCAGGCGGCGGGCGTGCTGGCGGCGGCGGGCGCGGCGGCGGACGTGGCGGGCGTGCGGCAGTGGTGGGAGCGGTGAGCCGCCAGGGTGGCCCTTTCTCTCTAGCTAGGGTCCGCGATCGACGCGTCATCAGCCCGCCTTTCGTAGATTCCGTCTCTCCGCTGTAGAACGGCCTGCAACGTTGTGCCCTGGTCGTTTTCAAACGAATGACAGGCTGCAGAAGGTGGACTCCAGCAGTCACGGCCAGCACTGGCTGGTGGGTGACCTGCAGCCCTACCTGCAGGGCGTGCCCGCCGCCGCCTCCGCCACCTCGGCCGGGGCAGGGAGCAGTGGTGGCGGCGGCGGAGCATCGGCGACGGCAGCGGCGCAAGCCAACTCGCCAGGGGGCGGTGGCGGCGGCGCCGGCGTCACTGGGCCGCCGCCGGGGCTGCCACAGCCGCGGGCGCAACTGTTGCGTGCGGCGGAGATGGCGTCGCAGCAGCTGGCGGCGGCGCGCAGCGGCGCCGGCGCGGCGCGCTGGCGCGCGGTGACGGAGGCGTGCGCGCCGCTGGCGGCGGCTCTCGCAAACGTCCTCGGGGGCGGCGGCGGCGGTGCTGCGGGCAGCAGGGGAGGCGCTAGCAGTCCTGGCGTGCCGTCCAGCCCTGAAAACCTGGGGGCGGGAGATGCGGCCAGCTCACCCGGTGCGGGCGTTGGCACGGCTGCGCTGGACTCCACAGAGCGGCTTCGGGCGGCGGCGCGGCAGGTCGGTCGGGCGTTGGCCAGCCTGTGTGCAACGGGCGGCGGCGGCGGCGGCAACTCATCCGTGGAGCTTGAGGCCACGCTGCTGCCGGTGGCGGGACTGCTGCATGCCTGGGTGCGCGCATGCTTGGTCGCAGCGCCGGGCGCGGGCCGGGCCGGCGGCGGCCGCAGCTCTCCCACGCAGCCGCAGTCCTCGCCAGGCGGCGTGGCGTCCCCGCCGCATCAGCAGCAGCAGCAGCAGCAGCAGCCGGGAAGCGGCGGCTCGCCTACCCAGGGTGCTGGCAGTAGCGGCGGCGCAGCACGCGGCACGGGGCTGCGCGGCTCGGCGCTCGCGTGGGCGGTTGCCGCCAGCGGTGCGATGCTGTGCGTGGAGTCACTGCGGAGCGAGCTGTGCGCCGCCACCGGCACAGCTGCGGAGCAGCGGGTTCAGCGGGCGCTGCTCGCGGCCGCCTGCGCCGCCCTCAGCGACCCGGCGGGCACAGCGCAGGACGCGGCCGCGGCCTTCCCCGACGTCTCGGGCGGCGGGCGCGGGCAAAGCTCGCCGCAGCGCTCCCGTCCCGGCGGCGCCGCCGCTGCAGCCAGCCTGGGGCTGCCCGCGGCGGTGGCGGCCGCCTGCGCGCAGGAGGGCACGCTGCGGCTGCTGCTGTGCGCCATCGCGTTTGGACACGTGACGCTGGTGGACGCAGTGGCGCTGCTGTGCCAGGATCCTGCTCCGCCGGCGGCGAGCAATGCCGGTGGCGGCGGCGGCGGCGGCGGCGGCGGCGGCTCCTCCAGAGGCGGGTATGGGCATGACGGCATCGGCGGCCGCACCTTCGGCGGCGGCTCCGCCGCCTCGGCGGCAGCGGCCGCCGCCGCTGCCGCGGCGTCGCCTTCGGCGACGCCGCTGTCCTGGGATGCGGGGCTGTGCCGCAAGGCGCTGCTGGGGCCGCCGCTGGGCCAGCCGGGCTGCTACTGCCGCGGCGAGGCGGCGCTACGGCAACGGCTACAGGCGGCGCTGCCGCTGGACGTGGTGTGGGGCTGCCTGTCCGATACCCTGGCCCGGGGGGTGCTGGTGCCGCCGCCAGGCGGCGACGGGGCCGCCACCAGCCCCACCACCGGTGGCAGCAGCGGCGGCGCCGGCTCCCTGTCCCTGGTGTTGGACGGCAGCAGTGACGCCGCGGCGCGGGACGTGGCGGCGGCGCTGGTGGCGCACCCGCCGCTGCGGCACTGCCTGCTGCAGGACGCGCGCGCGCTGCACGAGCGGCTGTGCGCGCCGGCGGCGGTGCAGGCCGCCGCGGTGCTGCTTTCCGCGGCGGTGCCGGGCGCGGCGCTGGCCGCCTCCTCCGGCATCCACTCCTCCGTGGACGCGGCCGTGGCGCACGACAGGGGCGGCGGCGGCGGCGGCGGTGGTGGTGGGGACGTGGGGCTGCAGCTGCGGCTGCCGCAGCGGCTGGTGGTGGTGTCGTTGGCGGCGGGGCAGCTGCTGCCGCTGGCAACGGCGGTGGCGCACGAGGCGGCGGCGTGCGGCGCGGAGGGCGAGGGGCTGCTGGCCACGGCGCTGCCGTCGCTGGAGCCGGGCTGCTTCCCGTTCATGTGGCTGCTGCTGCGGCTGCTGGTGGATGAGCAGGTGGGCCACCAGGAGGCAGGGCGTGCATTGGGGCGTGTGTGCCAACGTCACTGGCTGGGTCACGGGCGACCCGGGGCACAGCGGCTTGGGCAGCGCCTCATCGGATGATGTCGCGGGTGGGTATGGGGGCTGGGCGGGCTTAAATGCCAACCGTGGTCCTGCATCCGATATGCTGCTTTGCGGTCTTGGGGTTTGCTCGTCCGGGCATGCAGGCGTTGCAAATGGCGGTCAGTGGCGGCCGCAGTGGCGAGCGGCGAGGACTGCGTGAAGCGTTCGAGTCGGCCATAGTGCCGCCGTCCGTGGACGGAGCGGCGGGTGGCGGCGCAGGAGGCGGCGGAAGCGGCCGGGACGGTGCAGGCCGCGGCTCCTCCTCGGCAGCCGGTGGAGGCGGCGGCAGCACGGGCAGCGGCGGCGGCATTGGTGGGGGCGGTGGCGGTGGCGGCAGCGGTGAGCTGCGCGGCGCTGACAAGGCCTTCTGCGATGCGGCGCTGGTTGCGCTGCTGGCGGCGCCGGGCCGCGCGGAGCTGTTTGCTGAGCTGGCGTGGCAGCTGGGCCGCGGCGTGGGTGACTACCTGCTCAAGTCAACGGACTGGCTGCTGCAGGTGCAGAGGGCGGCGGGGGAGAGCCGGGGGCAGGGGCGGGGGCAGCGGCCGGCTCATGCAATAATGCCGGGCCCACCAAAAGAATGGGTGTTGCGCCGCCGCCGGTTGTTGGGACTTCGTTGTGTCCCACTGTTGTTTCGGCGTTGGCCCTGTGCGTAACTACAGGATCGTAAGGGCGAGCAGCTCATGGGCAACGCCAGCTTGGCGCAGCTGGTGGCGCGCCTGGGCCGCAAGCACCAGCAGCAGCTGCAGGCAGCTGCGGCGGCCGCGGCGGCGGCGCAGCCCTCGCTGGGCGGCGGCGGTGGCGGTGGAGGCGGAGCCAACAGCTTGGCATCCATGAGCTCTGCGGGCCTGGGCGGCGCGACGCCGGGAGGCTTGGACAGCCAGGGCGGCGGCGGCAGCCGGGCTGCAACCCCGGGCGACGGCGCAGGCGCGGCAGGGGCGGCAGCCGGGCTGAGCGCAGGCGCGGGCACGGCGGCGGCCTCGGCCGCCTTGCCGCCGCCTTTCGCTGTGGAGTCTGCCGTGGCGGACATTGCTCTTGCTGGCCTGTACAAGGCGGGCACCATGCGCCAACGAGAATTTGCGGGGGAGCTGGTGCGGCAGCTCGTGCGCATGTCGGACGCAGTGCGGCGCGCCGCCCTGGCAGCGCCATCAGCAGCAGCCGGTGGCGGCGGCGGTGGCACGGCGGGCGGCGGTGGCGCCGGCGCCGGTGCTGCTGGCGGCGGGGCAGGCAGCGGCGGGGCAGGTGGTGGCGGCGGTGGCAACCTGCCGCCTCCGCCACCGTTGCCGCCTCCGCCTCCGCCCGCCCCGCCGCTTGCGACCTCCGGCCGCTCTCGGAGCCTGGGGGCCCAGGCCGGAGCGTCGGGTGGCGGCCGCGGCGGAAGCGACGACCAAGACGCCCTTGCCGCGGCCCTGGCCGCGGAGGCCGACGCCGCCGCCGGCGGTGGCGGCGGCGACGGGGGCGACGGCGGCGGAGCCGGCGGCGGCCGTAAGCGCGGCGGCATGGGCTTCGGCAGCGGCCGCACGCGGCGCATGGGCGGCGGCGGCGGCAGCATCGTTGTGCGGTCCGACTCGCGCGGCGACCTGGCGGAGGCGCTGCGCATCGGCTCGCCGGCGGCGCTGCAGGTGGCGCTGTGGGTGCGGGTGCGCGTGCTGATGCCGCTGCTGCCTCTCATCTACATGGACAGGGAGCCTGACCCGCGCCGCAACCTGCGCTGCCAGCTGGTGCCGGCGCTGCTGCAGCTGCTGGCGTCGCCGCTCATTTGGGCGGCGCCGGCGGCGCCGCCCGCGGGCGGGTGCGCCGGTGGCGGCGGCACAGCAGCTTGGAGCTCGGCCTTCGCGGCCGCGCAGGGTATGGTGGGAGAAAGCGGAGATGGCGGGGACGGTGCGGCGTCGGCGGCTGCGGCGGCTGCGGCGGCTGCGGCCGCGGCTGCGGCGGGTGAGGCGCTTCACGAGCGGCTGCTGAGCGTGCTGTGCGCTCTGGTTTCTGGCAACTGGGCGTCGTGGCTCAAGCCGCCGGGGCAGAAGAAGCTCAAGGTGCGGACACGGCCCTATGCAATGGCCGCCAGAGCATACCTTACAGTGGGAGATCGCTCTTGCATGCCCGGTATGGGTCAGCTGCCACTGCGCAACGTGACCGAGTATGATGGCCCTTCTCATGCTTTCCTTTCCTTTTCTTTGTGGTTACCGTACGTTTGCAGGAGGTGCCTCCCTACGACAGCGCGTTGCAGCTGCTGACAGATCTGGACCAGGCCCTGGCTGCCGCCACCACCGCCGCCACCGCCGCCGCCGCCACCACCGCGGCCGCGGCCTTCGGTCTGGACGCAGGCCCGGGCACCGCCGCCGCTGCCGCCGCAGTTGCCGCGGGCAGTGCGGCGGCCGCGGCTGCAGTGGCCAACCTGGGTTGCATGCGGGAGCGCATCGCCGCGGCGCTGCCGCTGGCTGGCACCACGCCGCGCGTGTTCCTGCCGCTGCAGCCGGGCGCTGCCGCGGCGCAGGCGGCGGCTGCAGTCACAGGCTCGGCGGCGACGCAGGGCGCGGCGCAGGGTGGTGCCGGTGCCGCAGCGGCAGCCGTTGGGGGCGCTGGCGGCGGCGTTGGGGCGGCCAGCAGCCAGCAGGCTTCAGCAGGCGAGGCCGGAGCACATGGCGTGGCCGGTGGGGTGGCGGGTGCCACCGGCGCGGCGGTTGCGGTGCCGATGCTCGAGCTGGATCCGGCGGTTGTGCTGCCGTTGGAGTCGTTGTCGCAGCCAGGCGACGTGACAGCGCAGCCGTACGGGCATCTGCTCCCGCCAGCTGCGGCCGGCTGGGCTGCTGCAGGTGCGGCAGTGGCAGCCACGCCGGTGGGGGCAGCGGGCGCATCGCAGGCAGCGGCTCCGGCGTCGCAGCAGGTGCCGCCGCCTGGAGGGGTGGGAGCGCTGCAGGCTGCGCACTCGCACCAGCAGCAGTTTAGTAGCGCGGTGCTGCTGGCGGGGGCTGTGCGGTTAAGGCGGGACGCGCGGACGCCGGGGCTGTTATGAGTGGAATGAATGCACGTCCGTAAGCATGCTGAAGGGTTGCGGCATTGGTAGGATTTGGTGAGGAAGAAAGGGTGGACGCTAATTTATGGGCTTTTGATCGAAAGTACCGTACAAAGGCATACACGGCGCGTGCGATGGGGTTAGAGGGCGTCTCGTCGTCTTACAAGGGCCAGCAGTGTGAATATAAGCCCTGATATAAGCTGCAGGGTGGCGCTTCATCCTACACTGTGGCAGGTCCTAGCTATGAGTTCGACAGCCCTGGTGTAGCTGTGCGCAGCTTCGTGATGCTCGATGGATGTATGCAAGTCGGCAGACTGGTAGTGACTCTGCCGAAATGGGAAGCTGACTCCATTGGCTAACTGCATTGACACAACATCAACCACGGTCCAATTTCAGCTGTGGCAGCACCCAGCAGCTCGTGTAAAGCAGCATCTGCCTGCAACAGGTTCTCCTGTCCACAGCTTGTGTCGCATGCACACTCTCGCATGAGCACCCCGTTCCCTTGGCTTCAGCGCCGCTCAGCTGCCCTCCCACCGAGACGCAGTGCGGGTCTTGCAAGACCTGCAGGCTGTTTAGTGACGGTCGCTCTGGGCCCAGTCCGCGCGCTCGTCTAGCTTGCCACGCGCCGGCTCCTTCAGGTCATCCGCCACCGCGGAGCGCACGAAGCCCTCCGCCTCGGAGCGGCGCTGCTGCTTGGAGGGCGGCTGCACGGCCCCCACCTGTACAGCAGGAGTGGATGGATCAGTGGCATGTGGCGGACGCAGTTCAGGAGAGGAAAGGGGTGGGGCTCGCTTGGGTCAGGGGCGCAGGCTCGGCCCCAGGCCTCACAGCAAGGGGTTGGGGGAATGTATAAGAGTCACAGCGTGTGCCGGTATAATGTACATGAGCAAGGTGGGGTCGCGAATCGGGCCGATACAACGTGATCGGGGTCGCAGGCCCTGCACAATCGGCCCTACTTATATACTATCCGCTATCCCCGCATTTGAAACTTCTCACTCAGGGTCTCACGCCCTAGTACTGGAGGACCCCTCACACACACGTGCGCTTCCTGACTTAACGACAAAGTCCACCATCCCCGCACTCGCCTGGCCCTGCTTAACGTCCTCGGGAGGCGGATCGCGTGTAGCGCCCATCTGGCCGGGACTGGCAGGCACGTCCGCGCCCGGCGACGGCTCGGCCTCCTTGGGCTGGTCCGCAGGCGGCGGCTGCGAGCCGCGCTGCTGCGGCCGGCCGTAGGCCTCTGTGGGAAGGGCAAACCAAGAGGCACACGGCCCTAGATTCAAGTACGAAGTATAAAGAATTTGGCATGAGGGCATGAGTCCCTCTTCCGCGTGCCTACTGTACACAATCCTGTCTGCTGTTCCGTCACCCACGCCACGCGACCACACACACATACACACGCACGGCGTCGACCCTTCCTCTCCTTGTGCTTTTCTAACACACATACACACAGTCACGCACACACCCTCATCCCCGTGCTCAAGAATACTGCACGCAACCATGCCCGTACCACAACTGCTTACCCGCTGAGGGCCCCCGGAACGCCTCATCCGGGTGCTGCATGGATGTGGAGGGGTCATCGTGGATGGGGTAGCTGCTGGCGGGCAGGTCGCCGGCGCCGCCGCCGCTGTCGCGTGTCACCTGTTGCGCACTGGGCCGGGCGCCTCCCTGCGGCATCAGGTAAGCCAGCAGCAGGGCGAGTGATTCAAGTAGTTGCGTAAGGTGCGAAGTAATAAGCGCAACAGGCCGAGCGTGCAGCCGGCAGCCGGCGTGCGTGCGAGGGGATGAGCACGACGTGTTTTCACAGCTACGCCCCCCCGTTTTTTTTGGGCTGAGCCCCCCCAGCGAAGCGTTCCAACACTTGTCACAGCTACGCCCCCCCTACTTCCTGCAACTCCTCCTTAGTGGTGCCGGGCCAGGGGCTGGGCACCGCCTCACGGTCCTGTATGCACATGCACATGCACATGGGCAAGCCACGACGCGCGCCTGCTTTAGCTAAGGATCGGCAGGACCCAGCTGCTTGCGTCGGGTGTTCACAACCTGACGTCGTTGCAGCGCGCTGACCACGCTAATGCCGTTTCAGCTATGTCAGCACGTTCAGCATCCCTCAGCACCCCAACCCCCAGTCATCACAAGCCCAGGTCTGTCCGCGGCAAGAGCGTGTGCAACGCAGGAGACAGAGCAGACATACATCCACGATTTTCCCCCGGTCGAGCTTCCCTCCACCTGTATCTGCATCGCCTGCCGTCCAAAGCTTTTTCCAACCCCCATTGCAATGTGCAATGCAACGCAACGCACCCACCTTGCGCGCCGACTCATACAATCCCCCGGTGGCCAGCTCGTGGCCTGGGTCGTCACGCAGGCCCCCCGAGGCCGGCTGCGGTGACCAGGCGCCGGGGGGAGGCGACTGCTCCTGGTCAGACCGATTTCCGGCATTGCCGCGGGGACTGCTACCACCGCCGCTCTCCTCGCCCGCTGCTGCCCACGAGGCCCAGAAGCACCTGGCGCCGCTGCAGCAACTGCCACGCAGCAACAAGCCCCCGATAGCAGCGGTGGGGCCTGCGGCGAGGGAAGGGGCTAGGAATTGTGCGTGAAGAGCTGAAACTGCTCGCGCACCGATGCCCACCTACGTACCTGCTGCGGTGACAATGGCGCTGATAGGTGCAGCGGCAGAGCTGAATGCAGAAGGCCCTGCGCCGCGAGCAAACTCGAGCTCGGCGCTGGCGCGCGCTGCAGCGGCGGCAGCTGGCAGGAATTGGCGCACTTTACTAGCGAGCTGCATTGCCATTTATGGCCAATAAATGGGCTAACAAAAAAGCAGAGCATCGGGGGAAGGCAGGGAGGGGAAAGGAGGAACGGGGTGGACCGCCTCTACCCGTCATAGTAATCGACCCGTGGGACCCGCAATCCCTTCCATGAGACTTCCGCGTGCGTGCCGCAGTTGGCAGACGCCAGCAAAAACGCAACTGAGGTGACATGTATTCGCTATCATGAAGCGCATGCGTCGAGGCACTGCGCCTGGCGTGACTTTCGAAGCGTGGCATGGCAACAAGTTGGCTTTCGAGGGCCACGGCGCCCCAAAGAGTGGTAATAAGATGCAGGCATGCAATGTTGTCACTTTCGCACGCATGCAACAAGGTTGCGGGACCCGAGCTGCAAAAGTCGAAGCTGGGACGGTTGGCACGAATGCGGGCCCCTGCTTCTGGGCACCAACACGGGCACCAACACACACCCGGGCCCAACCCACAAGCGAGGGTGGCCTCCCCCCGTGCCACCCTCGCTCATCCTGGCGTCCCCTGATTTGACATATCGAGTTGACATATAGGTTTGACATACAGCACAGATGTATAGATGGAAAGCAGAACGGAAGGGGCGAACAGAAGTTGTTCAACGTGCCACTGACTGCACTGAGGGTTCCTCTGACTGCTTTCAAATTATGCGAATTGCACAGTACACGTACGCGCCAGCTATAACTTGCGGCCACGGTTCACGCAGCGCAGTCTGTCCCCCGCGCTTCGGAAGACGAGGATACGTCCTGGTTTTGTTATGTAACAGAAAGGAGCCACTAACTGGCCACTGATTTTATTGCACAGCTCGGCCCTGAAGTATGGAGGGCAACAATTGCCCCGATGCGAACAGAGGCTAGTTCCTGCCCCTTTCCTTGTGTGTATGTTTTCAGCTTACATCCAATATCAAGACATAACACGCATTGACGTTTAGGCTCGGATACAGACCCCACCGAAAAAGCGCTGCGCCGTTTCAAGCGCTAGTGTTTGAGATACCTGCTGGTCCTGAAGGATTAGGCTTGGCGTGGTGAGATTGGTTGGCGAGCAGTGGAAGAAGCGCGCTTTCTGAGCGACGGGGAGACAACGCATTCACGCCCGGCGCGGCTTGGAATAGGTGGGAGCTCAGCGTGTGTGCAGGGCTGTGTAGTCTGGGGATGGAAGCAAGGGCTCCAAGGGTCAATAGGTGCCCCAGCGATCGATATAGGCAAGGCTTCGCGGCGAGGCGTCCAGAGGCCCGCGCTCGCCTTCTAGGGCCTTTTCTAGCAAGGCTGTGTCTGCTAGGCAGGGGTCCTGGCTTTTTGGCGTCGCTGAACGTTCCGAGCCTCACGCGGGTCCGCTTGTCCGCGCAGGCGCCCCGGCTTGGACTCACAGGCGCCTGGGAGGCCGCCGTCATGCGGCAGGCCGCCGCTGCTAGTAACCTCAAAGAGCAGCGGATGGCGCCCGCTCCTGCGGACAGCTCGGCGCTGAGCCTGCAGGTTTGTTACCTGGGTCATGATGCTGGGAAACCCGAGGCGGCCTTGTTCTTTGTTCTTTGAGTCTGGGCGCGCCGCAAGTGCTGCATCCTAATTTCGCACTGATAGCGTTTGCTGGGTGTCCTTTGCTCCGCAGCTCTGGCGGGCTACTGGCCTCGCGCCCAAAGCGTTGCACTGCCCGCGTCATGTGTTCTCGTCAGAGGCCGACTGCGAGCCGTCCACGTCAACATCAGGGCAGCATGCAGACCAGTTTCTGTTTCGCGTGCCGCAGCTGCCGTCGGCCGGGCAGCGGTTCTACAACGGGCCCATCGATACGTTACCCACGTACCAACAGGGCGGGCAAGGCGGTTTGCAACTCTCGCGGCGAACGTCTCGCGCGACAGCACCAGCACCACTGCCAGTGCAGGCGATGCCAGGGGCCGGGAAGCAGCCCCGGAGCAAACCCAACGCGGGCGGGCGGGGAGCTGGGACCTCCACGGCCTCAGCCGCAGCCGGCTGGTACTCGGAACCGTACGCTTCCGTCCCCGCTGCCACGTCCCCGGAGGCGGACGACTACGACGTGCTCCTAGCGCAGTGCCCACGGAGACCGCGGACGCTGCGGTCACGGCGACCGCGGCAGGAGGTGCTGCTCATATGGGCGGACGCCGTGCGCGCGGTGTCCTTGTCAGGCCACAAGGGCTCGAAGTCCAATCTACAGCAGCAGTCCGAGCAGCAGCAGCTCCAGCAGGTACCGGGTGCAGGCGCGGGCCTGCAGACGGGCGGCGGCTCCTCTGGTGGTGGATCGGTGTCGTCCGGGACGACGTCGTTCGGCGGCGTGGTGTTGGACGCTAAGGGCCAGCCGCTTAGCCCCAGCTCGCCGCTCAGCGAATGGCGAGGGTAGCTGGCTGGAGCGCGTGTCTGTGCCGCGCATGGCGGACCGCAACATACAGCACTGATCCATGTATGCATAGACTGAGGCATGTGGCTTAGACTGAGCATTGAGGACTAGACGACTCTCAGCAAGTTGTGTTTGGTTGAGGGAGGTCAAGACCGCGGAGCTCTTGCGGTGTCGACTAGTGGAGTCACATGACTCTCTCCTGACTTGGTTTTGTGCGTGGAGGATGATTTCGAGGGCGGCTTGCTTGCACAGGCACGGTGCACAAGGCATACAGCTCTGGTTTGTTTGGTGCATGGATGACGTTTGAATGGTTCATCTGTTTTGGGGCGCGTGCCACACGGGGCAGCGCCTGTGCATGTACGTGCCCCGCAACTGGGGGGCGGCTATGGAATTCAATTGATTGACGCAACGCTTCATAGCAAGCAAGCGGACCGTGTAATAACGATTGCACGGCCCATTAAGTATTGTCAATCTACCGTGCGGCATGAAGTAAATTGCGCCCGCCCGCTCGGCATCAGCTACGCCGGCAAGAATGCTTCCACATAGAATCAGCGGCAGCCAGATGGCGTCCCCGGGGGTGCTCCGACAGGTAACCACTCAGGTAACCATTCGCTGCATTTTCGCTCACACACTAACGCCTGTGATGTTGTGAGTTAGCTATGACTACACTGGGACCAAGACGACAATTGGCAGCGTACTGCGAGCGCGTTTCCGCGTCGCATTTCACACACTCTGCCGTCCCACGCGATTCTAGCGCCAGTTCTCTACCCCGCCTGAGTCATCTGCCGCCTCAATGCCGCGGTGCTCTAAATGGTGGCGTTACTATACAGCGTCAACTCCTTGATGGCATCACCTTGGTTAGCACTTGGTTTGTGGACCTCCACCACACCATCGCGAGCAGTCAGCACAATGCTACGCCTCCTGCCTTAGCCGTACGGCGCTAGCCGCCAGAAATGGTACACGGTGCCCACGTGCGTCTGGAAGGGCTGCGTGTCGTCCCATGGCGGCGCTGGGGCCCGTAGCGGCCGTCCTCCAGGTGATCTCCGCCGCCGGCCCATTGGGCACGGCCACGAGCTGGCCGCCTGTCCCAGCAGCTCCCCGGGTCCCAAGCTGTTAGCGCACGTGGCGCCGTCCGCCTCACGTCCACTGCTGCTTGCTGACCGCATGTCCCCGGGGCGAGCGGGCGGCAGCAGCGCATCGTCGTCTAGTGTGAAGGCCGCCACAGTCACGTAGCTGCTGTCGGTGCCACCGCTGTCCTCTTCGCTATCCGAACCCTCGTCTTGCGGCATGGCTTCCTGCTTACACGCCAGGCAGCCAACATGGCGTGCGGTGCGCGTCAGGGGCAGCCGTGCAGAGACATCCAGCTGCGCAATCCACAGCCTCGTGCAAAATGCGCGCTTCACTGTTCGCCCTCGCCCCTAAAGATCTCCCTTCGGTGCTGACCCCGCGCCAGGAAGAACGCCCCCCATGCAGCGGGCTAACGCCAGAGACTCGCCCGCACCGCCCCTTGCCCGTTGCGTACCTGAAGCTGGCGCTGCACCTCCTGTAGCTGGTTTATGAGCTGCAGCATGGCCGAGTGCCGCGCTGCGTCCTCCCGCGTCCATGCAATCTTTTGCGCCGCCTCGCTGCCTCCACTGTCAGGTGTCCTGTTGCCTGCGCCGCCCTGCAATGTGAAGCGAGAACCTCACACCGCGTGAGTGAACTTGGATTGCAGTTCTAGCCAGTCCCTCACGGCACGCATGCCATCGCCGCGCCGTGCTGTTCGAACGGCAAAAAGACATTGCCACCGGGAGGCCAGCGCACCTGCAAGCGCTGCAGAATCTCCTTGATATCCGGCGAAATTCGCCGTGGAAAGAGCTGCAGAAAGCGTGGGTCCCCCACCACCTCCCGCCATGTCAAGCTCCTGCTGCGTGCTGCCGCGGCCCTGCCGGCCTGCGACTCCGCCGGCGCATGCTGCTGCTGGAGCGTGAGGAGCAGCGTGGCCACATTGGATACAAAGGCGTCGGTGCCGGCGGGCGGAAGCACCTTGCGCCGCCCCAAAGAGGCACCCTGCAACCAGCACTGCGTCAGGTTCTCGACTGGGATTGCTTCAGGGAACGAGTGAAGCCACCGGGACTCACGATTTCCCCCGTTGCAGCCGCGCTCCTCCTCATAGCCACCAACTGACAGTGACTCCCGAGCGCCCCCATCCCACCATGCACAAGGTCGAAGGCAGCGGGCGCCTAAATGAGTGCGCACCTGCGCACGTACTGCTGGCGCCAAGCCGCCGCAGCGTGGCGATGTGCAGGGCTCCTCCCGCTCCCGCCCCGACACAGACACGTCCTGAGATGCCGGCGCCCGGCTGTCCGCGCTGTGCAGGTCCCGCGCCTCAGGCGTATCCGCCACGAGTGTTCGAATCAGCCCCGGCGCTAGGTGCCCGGCAGGGGGCCAGCTCTCCGGAACGACCAGACCCCGCCTGTATGGTATCAGCACAAAAACCACTGCCTTTTTATACTGAGGTCAATTGACTCATCGCGGATTTGTTGCCGCGGGAAGAAAGCTTCCAAATCAGTGCCATTTTCACGGCTTACAGTGCGCGCCGTGCTTGAATCATGTCTGCTGCTTTTATCACCGTAATTGTTGCTGCATCGTATTGTAGTGCTGCTTCAATGGGCTAGTTCAGAGCCTTTCGGCGATGGTGTCGTTCCTCGCTGCCTGCTACAGTGCCGACGCCGTTAATGCTTTCGCGCTAAGATTCCTAACTTTAGTATTGACATGTGCGCGCAACTGCGCAATGTAACCTCATGCGAAGAGCGGAGTGTGATGGTCAGCCCAATCTGTTCGCCCGCAGCAATGCGGCAGTGCATTTATACGATGATCTTACACAGTGCTCGGCAATGCCAGGGCGTTTTGGAGGCATTGGCGGTTGTGGGCTCGCTGGAGGTGGGAGGGGCGAAAGCCGGCGAAGTTGGGAAACCGGGCCGGGTTCGTGTCGTCCCAATTCCGACCGACCGGCCATGGCCATTGTACAGTTCTCCGAAAATTTTATGTCTATCACATTGCGGTAGCGACCGGTCGCATATTTATTGAAAACGAATTTTGTGAATCGCTTGGCTTGGGTGCTGAGCTATCCGTTTTCCGAGTTGCCTTCGAGCGAACAACCCACCAAGCGCCGGGGCGTTGAGGTTTTCCCAAGCAACAATGACGACTATGCTGAAGCCGGGACAGGGCCGTGTGGCGCCGGAAACGGCCGAGGGCGCGAAGGCTGATACCCAGGTAATTTGCACGCGAATGGCGGAAAACGCTCCTGCGCCAGTTTATCCCATTTCTCAAGCACACTGCTAGACGCCTGACGCATCAAACGTTTGCCGGCTAGTTCAGTGGCGTATTAGTTGGCAGCCGGTGGTTCGGGGCGGTCTCTTGGCAAGGAGTCCGGCGCAGTGCGCACGCGTCCCCGACAGGAGCCGCGCCCTAGCCCGCAGCGCCCCGCCCCAATCTCACATGCTGCCCTGCCTTAACTTTAGATTCACATGTGCTCACAGCAGTTGCTGCAGACTGGCCCCTGTCTTTGCCACGTTAGATGCGCACGGCCCAGGAAGTCCTGCCTACCAAGGACGGGTGGGGGCTGACTGCGCTCATGCTGGCACCGCAAGGCTAAACAGTCGCTTGGCTAGACTCGTGAAGTGTGCGTGTGGGGGCTCCCTTACCTGGCTTCGCAGGTTGTTGTGAACGCGAGCGGCCCCACCGAGGACGGGGAGGACTTGGTGGATTACTACATGCGCACCGTGCACTGGACCAAGCAAACGGTACGCAGCTGCAGCAGCGCCTTGCCAGATACGCCGTTGCACCAGATGCTGAGCTGCCCTGGTACCAAACGCGTATGGGATGACACGGGCAAGTGCGTCACACTCCCCTGTGCAGACGCTGAGCACGCAGCAAGCCATCAAGTCCGTGTGGAAGCGGCTGGTCATCGTGCGCGGCGTGGAACACACGAAGGAGTCTCTCAAGAACTTCTGGACGACGCTAGGTGCGTGCGTTGGGTCGGTTAGGTGTGACGGTTAGCGCGTGTGATGGCGCGCAGCCAAGCCGGTACCGGCGGAGCCCGGCACACGCTTGCCTTGCCCGTTAACACCTTGAACCCCCACCCCGCCCACCCCCATCCTGTTGCAGGTGTGGTCTCGGCCCTGCTGCTATCCGTCACTTACTCGGTGAGCCACTGAGCACGCATGCGCCGCGGCCTATGATGAGCAATGGGTGGGCTGGTGATGCGCAAGTCTACCGACCGGGCACATGTTGGTCGATTGCTGTTGCGAAACGGTGGGGCTTCTGCAGGGTGTGCTGCAGTTTTCCGAGTCATCACGGCCTCCATGCCTACCCACCTGCAGACGGTAGTGAGCCCGCTATCGAGCGATGACCCAGACAAGGCGGCGGCCGTCAGTTTCGTGCGGGCTGTTGGAGGCATTAGTTTGGTGAGCGGGAGGAGGGTGCATGGGTCGTGCACGTGCAGAGCTGACATACACCATGGGGACCCGCATTTGCAGCCCGCGCCGTGGCCGCGCTCTTACTGACGCGCCGTGTTGCCCTGCAGGTCTTGTCGTTGGTGATCATCGTCACCACCGTCATCTATCTGATCGAGGTGGGTGGTGTCAGGCTTCGTGTAGGGGCACTGCACTGGGCTGCACAAGGCGGAGCTGCGTCCACGGCAGGGGAAGTGGGAGTGGGAGTGATGTTGGGGGAAATTTGCACTTAACAAAACGTTGCTTCACGATTCCCACCTCACCGCTTTCGCATTAGCACCTGCGCGTATCGTTGCTCTATTCCGGCACACGCAGATCGACAACTGCACAACTCCCCGCGACCTGGAGGACTTCATTCGCACCAACGGCAGCTTGTTCGACATCCTCACAGTGAGTGGTGGGCGAACCAGGGGCCATAACTTGTATCAGGTGCTGTCATGCTGTAGTATTCGCCTCGCCAGTCTGCACTGACATCCTGGAACTTGATGTGACGGCCGGGCACGTTGTAATTGTGGTGGACCCGCAAATGTTGACAGGGCATTTTCAGCACAAGCGTTGGCCTGCTAATGGCGCAAGGTGAGCGTTGCTGGTGAAGGTGCGCTGCAGCCTGGGTGGTGCGGTTGTTGCCCCGTACCCTCGCACCTGTTGCCCTCACACCTGCAACCGACGCAGGATGGAACCCAGCCCAATCCTGATCCGTTTGGTGTCCACCTTGCTTGGTGTGCGCCCCCCGTCCTTCAGCGCTGGCTATAATGTACGTGACGTTCCGCCCGCTGGAGTTCTACATCATTATTGGATTCACTGGCGTCTTCGCGCTCATGACCGCTGCTTGGGCGGCCGCCCTTGCAGGTGCGCCGGAGGTACAGGGGGGAAGGGGTGGTCTAACCACGGTCCGCTTACATGCGAGCTTCCATGCCCAACGCTGTGGCATTGCCGTCAACACGGCCCAGGCATGACCACATCATGCTACCGTACTTCTCCTCTGCAGGCCACAACCGCTTCCGCATGTGGGCCCGCTACGACTCTCCCCTGGCCATTGAGCGGCGTGTGGTTGAGAAGCTGGTGGAGGAACGGCAGCGGAGGGCCAAGGCGGCTGAGGAGGCATACAAGACCGAGTAGTGGAGGCGAGAGGAGCGTTGTCCGCAGACAGCGTATCACCCGGCTGCGGGCTGGTTGTTGGGGTTTGGGAAAGAGATGGAAGGTTCATAGATCCGGTCCACATATAGCTTGATTGCTGGTATGGGCGGGAGGGTTACAGATCATGGGCATAAGCGTAGCGGCGATGTACAGGTTGCAGTGCGCGCTTACCGGAGCTGTCCTTCGTTGCAAAGCAAGTTGTTTGCATTGCCGTCCCAAGCAACCTGTTAGGTGCGGCGTAGAGACTGGGTTGTCATTTGAGCGGCAAGGACTGTGCAGCGAGCGCCCTTCATGCGTATTCATGCTTTAATAAACCTGACTCCCAGAATCAAACTATTACGGTATGCCTTACAGCACTACTCGTGTGCTGGCCCTGGAAGGTTGCATATCATAGCGCAAAGGTGTGGAACATTGTCTCGTTTGGCGGCAATCAGACTGCAGGTAGACATCGATCGCATACGGTGGTATGTACCTGGAGTTCGTTGTTGCATATGAACAGAGGAAGGACACGAACTCAACACGCCTGTTGGTGCAGTAAAGTACCTGGCGGAGAATGGGGCAATATAATAAGCGTGGTGTGGAATGTGTGCTACACAAGAGAGGATAGATGGGAGCACAGCAGCTGTATAGATGTAAGTCTCACGAGCGGAAAGACCTCACTCCCCTTTGGTTATGAGTGCTGGTTACAAGAAGGGGACAGTGTGAACACTGCCTCGGGCACAGGTGGCCAACCGCCACCCTGCTTGGCTGCCCACCCGACTCACAGCTGCGTAGGCGTGTCGAAGCTAAGCTAAACGCCCTTTGGTTATGATTGCGGTGTTACAGAGGGGACAACCCGAGCGTGCAAGCACACAAGGGCCGTCTGAAGCTGCAGCAAACCCTCCCGCAGTCGGAGTCCGCGTGACTTCGCGCACAGCAAGTCCCAGCCAAGCCATGGCCCGCCAGATCCCCACCGTTTGCATCGTGGCCACAGTCCAGATACGACAGGGGTGAACCCCAAACAGCAACAGACCTAGTAGGGTGGCGCAAAGTACACACACCAGCCAAGGCGCAAGCGTCTAGGCACCCGTGCGAAATACCAAACAGCACCCCACCGCCCAACCCCACGCCCTTTTAAGGGGACGGAGGCGGGGATTCAAAGTCGTAAGGCAACACCAGGAGCATACCATCATCATGGCCACGAGCGAGAAAAGGGTGGCCAGGCGAAACCGTGTCCCAGCCCTTCGGCCGAATACCCAGGCTCATATATGTTTGCAAACGGCCCCAAAAGTCCGCAACGACAGCCAAGCCAATGCTAAGAACCAGGGCGGACGGCAGAGTCTGTCGCGCTGCCAAACCAGCCATCACCACCCGTTGCCGCCCAAGATCCATGGCGGACATAGCGGCAAGACACACAACGTCCCACACCGGCTGGCGCAGGCCCGCAGGCGGCCGCACCAGCCACAGTTCCTCACGCGAGAAGGCAGACAGAGCCTCCTCCGGATGCCATCCCGTTGCCATGCCCATACTCTCCCGTAACGCTTGGGCGACCCGACACTCCCAAAACCAATGGCGCCGGTCCCCATCCTGCATACGCACACCGCAGGCATGGCACGGAGCTGCATTACCAGCAGCCAGTTCCCGCGCATGGAGGGGGAAAGCCCAGCACGCATTCGCAGCCACTCTCCACAACGCCTCTTTGTGCTGGTTTTCCCATTTAAGGCCCCACAACCGCGCCAGAGTTCCCGAAAACGCCCCGGCCGCTAAGGGCACGTCCGTATCTAACACACCAGCATCCAGAATGTACGCCCGGTGCTTAGCGTGCAGGGCCGCTAATTGCGGCGCCATCTGCAGCACTGTCCCCGCCTTGACCGTATACTCCGTCAGCAGCAGCGGTGGGCCGGCCTCTTGTGACCATCCCAGCCCTTGCACCACCTGCCGCACAGACTCCGCAGTAGCCTGTGCTAGCGCTGCGCCCTCCAACGGCAGGGCAGCGGCACGACCCCGCGCCAGCCGCGCTGCGCGCGCGGCCGCCGCCCAGCCAGGCGGCAGGAGGGCGACCGCCTCCGCAAACCGGTCCGCCGCATCTTGGACTGAGGCCGGGCCGCGTAGGGGCGACGGCAGAGTCCGCCACCGATACCTGAGCACCCGCCTCCACACATTATTCAAGTACATCTCGTCAAAAGCCTCAGCAAACCGGGTCCCCCAGCGGCCAGGGTGCTGACGGGCCTCACGATACTCATCCAAGCCGTCATGCGCATCCACCAGTTGGCCCACACGCAACAGGCCTGGGAGAGCGTACAGATCCGCAAACGCCACATCCCACGTGCTGCTCCCCACACACAGGGCTGGGTTAGCCCACAAGGGCACATGCGCCACCCACGCCCCGGGTGGGGGCGGCGCCACCAACGACAACGGCGGCAAGTGCGACATAGCGCCCAACAAACGCACAAACGGGGGGCAGGCCGGGGACAGGGGATGCCCCAGCACTGCCGAGCCACCCCCATGCACCAATAACCGCAGCGGCGTCACATCCATACACAGCTGACGAAGCCACGCGACCACCACCCGGGTCCAAGGAGGGACATACGGCAGCAGGCCACACGCACCCAGCACACACCGCACTGCCAACCCCGCCTGTCGCGCCTGCACGTGCTGCACCAACGGGAGCAGGCCCACACCCCCAACCACCGGAGGCAGCTGCATAATGTCAAGGGACACACCAGGCGGCCGAGCGCGTGTATTAGCCTCATATTTGGCCGGAGACAGCCGCCGGTCCACCACCGCCGCAACCCGCTTCAGGAGGCCCTGGACAGGCGCCTGAGTACGGGGGAGCCCCGCAAACTCTAAATGGTACAGTACTTTGCCAAGTGCATACGCCGACACCGCCGCCGCCCGTCCGAACATGGACACAGGCATACGCACAATTTTGCCGAGGACACTGATCACGCCCTCAAACGCAACGGGCGGCGTGGCGGTGGCCCAGTCCCCAAAGTGGACCCCCAGGGACTTAGACGTAGGCACAGCCCGCCAACCTGGGGGCAGCGGTGGGCCCGCCACGCCTGCCGGCAAACCACCCCCGCCCCCCCCTGCCGCCCCCAGCAGTCGCCGTAGCTCCACGAAGCGTAGCGTAGTGCAGAGCGGAGGACTGTCAGCGTTTTTAAGACGCCCCTCTGTCGCCCATCTGTGCCCCTGACCCCGGGTCGGCCGATCGGTACTTTCTCGATACGCCTGCAGACCTCTCGGACACACCTTCAATACATACACTGTAATATCAAAGGGCCAATGCCGCCGAGAGCGCCTCGAATACGTGAGCGAGCGAGACAAACACATATTTACCTTCCAAGTTGGCACCGAGATTCTTGCCCGCGCTTGCTCCATAATTTTATTATGCATAAGTTTATGACCTCTTAATAATTACAAGGGAGCCAAAGTCGCGAGCGACGCCGAAGTAACCGCGACCTGCTGGATCCAAGCTCGCTCGCCCAAACTTCACATCACAGACGTCTTACACCGGGGTCTGGACAGACCCCGGCTTTGGGGGGTGTAAGTGGCCGTGTGTGTGTGTGTGTCGCCGTAGTAGCTCCACGAAGCGTAGCGTAGTGCAGAGCGGAGGACTGTCAGCGTTTTTTTTGGGGGGTGTAAGTGGCCGTGTGTGTGTGTGTGTGTGTGTGTGTGTGTGTGTGTGGGTTCGTTTGTCGCGACCCCGGGTCGGCGAGAAGCAGCGTCGCGCAGAGGGCGCCAGGCGCGCGGCCGGCAGCGCAGGGCGATAAAATGCAATAAGAACCTATGAATTGTGGAGGCATTGTGAAGGAACGAGCGCCTGGCGGGGCCGCCCGAGGACGCAGACGAGCGAAAATCCGCATGCAGCACGGCAATTTAAGCGAAACGATAAAGCGTAATTCGATGTTTTAAGTGGCGATTTGGGAAGGTAAGGAGCTGCATGCTCGAAGGAAGACGGTAGTGCCGGTTGCACAAGTAGTGGCAGATGTAAGTCAGCGCCAGGGCGTGAACGACGTCGGCCTAAAAAGGTGGCAGGTACACACACAAGTACACCACCCAGCAGCAGCGTAATGCCGAACTGGCAACCAAGCTGAAATGTGCTACTGACTTACTGACGACGTGGTCAGCACTGCCAGGATTACCATACAATAGTGAATGCGTGTGTCTGTACCTTTATATGTAACACCGAGATGAAGTAGTCTCCCAACGGGTGCGTGCTCGGAGTGACATCCTCGATTGTGCACCGCGGACAAGTGGGCGCCTGCTATGGGATAGTCTCTGCTCGGCAACCATCGCGGTAAGGAGAACGTGAAGAGTGTGAAGAGGCGATGTGCGTCACAGTGCGGACCGTGTCCTTGCACAGGATGCAGCTCGGCGGTGACTCCAGTGTGACAACGCCTTCCTTATGCTTGCAGTGTGCAGGCATTGCGGATTCGTGAGGCACCGAGGCCATCGCGTTGTCAGCCATGGCCACCTCCGGTCGTGACGGCCCCGTGCAAGGAACTTTGGTGTCAAGGACTGTGACAGAATCGGATGGGGCCTGCGCAGTCGCGTCGTTGGCGTGCTGCCTGCCGGTGCCAGGACAGCGAGGCGCGCTAATGGCACGCCTGCGGCAGCTTGTGGTGCGGGGCATGACGCTACCGGCAGTGTGGGCGCACTTCAAGGCCCTGGGTGGCGGATACAGCTTTGCAGTGGCGCATGAGTCAGCATCGAGCGATATTGACAACAGTGTCCACCTGGAGACTCCAGAAGCGTACTCAGAATGGATGTCCCTCCCCAGGACCATGTTGTCTGACATTGAGCTTATGGTGCTGTCAGAGGTGCTGGGAGTGGTCATCCTCATCTGGCGGCGAGTTGGAGACGAGTACTGGGGCAACTGGAAGCTGCTGCCAACATCCCCTACCCATGTCGCAAGCATCTTGGGGTCGGGAATGACATCCGGTACGGGGGCTGGGCACTATGATGGAGTGGAGAGCACAACACACCAGCCGTTGGCATCGTACATCGACCTACCGGCTGTGGCGCCCAAGGGATGGGACCCGTGGTGTGAGGGCGAGGCGACGGTGCAGGAGGCTCTCCGGGAACTGCGCGTGCAGGCGCTAGGTAAGCATGCACAGGAACCTAGGGCTGTGAGAGCATGGAAGCGATGTTCTGACTCCTGTGTGATCTGTGCAGGTGACCCGCTGATACAAGCCATGCTGGCTGGCTGCGCGCAGCTGGGCAGCAGGGTGCGGCCTGGAGCAGGTGTGTTAGGCCTACGTTGCAAGGACAGTACTGTGCATGGTGCTAAGTGGGCAGATGCCGGTGGTCGGCACTGAGTGCTGTGTGGTGTTTAATTAGTCGTGTTTAAGGAGTGCACCTACTGTTGCACCAGTATAGCTGGTGTACTAGGCACCGAGCACTGCACGAGTGGTGTCTGATTAATGTATGCATACCTGTGCAGGTGTGGCTAACACAGCCACTGCAGCTGCTCCAATGGATGTGTGTCCGGGTGCTGGGCAAACCTTGGCAGCGCTCCGTGTCCCAGCATCTGCCGCTGCACACCCAGCAGGATCGCGCGGCCCATCATGCACTGGTGCGTGACAGGCATTATGGAGCTTGGTTGGGGCTGGGTGGGGCTGGGTGGGGCTGGGTGGGGCTGGGCGGCAGGCTGTGTAGCTAGTTGGGTGGGGCTGGGCAGGGCTGGGCGGCAGGCAGGGTGTGGGCTGTGTGTGAGTGGGTGTTGGGCGCCTTGCTCGTGTATGACTGCACCACTTATGTGCTCGGTCATCAGACCTGAATCTTGAGCCTGGCAGCAAGGTTACTGTGACTAATACTGGTGCACGCATGCCTTTACAGGTGAAGCTGGCAAAGGCACTACAGCTGCTGCCGCGGTGACGCATGGTGGCAGTGCTCAAGCACGGGCAGTTCTGCCTTTGTCCGCATCTCCCAGTGTGCAGCCCACTGCATCGTGCGGCCAATCAAGAACTGGTACGGCAGGGGCTGAATACCTGCAGTGGGTACTAGTGCTATGGACACCACCTTGTCTTGGGTGGTGTATGCCTTGCCAGGGAGGTAACTAGACTGCCTGGGGCTGCAGAGGTTCAAATTCACGGGCATCTTCCTAGTGCACATATGCTCAGCCAGCACACCTGAAACATGCAGGGGAGGCTGGCAGTGGCAGTACAGCTGCTGCCGCGGTGACACATGGTGGCAGTGCTCAAGCACGGGCAGTTCTGCCCTCGACCGCATCTCCCAGTGTGCAGCCCACTGTGTCGCGCAGCGAATCAACAACTGGTACGGCAGGGGCTGAATGCCTGCAGTGGGTACTAGTGCTATGGACACCACCTTGTCCTAAGTGGTGCATGCCTTGACAGGGAGGTAACTCGACTGCCTGGGGTGTGTGTCCAAACCAGGGTGTCCGTCGCTATGTCCATGTTGGATAACACAGGCCTGCTCCATGATCACTCGAATGTGGCCCTGCACGCTCACAGGTGTGAACAGGGAAGAATGGCCAGACCTGGCAGCTTTGCCAGTTACATCCACAGCCGGTGAGTGCTGCATGTATGGATTGCTGGGACGGGCAGGGTGTAGATAAAGGGGCTGTCACACGTGGGAACGGCTTTGGGGAAAGCCTGCTTCGCGGGCGAATCGTGTTCACCCGCGGTGCAGAGCAAACGCGACTAGTCGCTGAGTTTACATTGTATTTCCCATAAAGTATATAGTTGTACCCCTCTGCCAGGACGCTTCGCGTCTCTTTGCTTCGGCTCTTCATGGCCATGCCAATGCTGGCGCCGCGCACGTTGTTTAAGATGCTCGGCCCCCTAACAACTCGTTATGAGGCACCTAGCAAACTAGCAAAAGCTCAGAGTTTTGCTCGAGGCGCTGCCATGCTTCCGCATTGCATTGATGACCTTGCCGAGCGAGCACTGCCAGCGACGCTTGTGCAGCGCTCGAGGAATACAATCAGAGTCGGTTAGGCACCGACAGCCTGTGGACGCATTTACGTGGAAAAGCGAGCCGATGCAGCGATTCCGCGGCCCAGCAGAGCAGAGCTTCCTACTGGTTATAGTTTCGAACGGTGTTTGGTCAAGTTGTACATTGCACCTAGCGATAGTGGCATTACCAATTCTACTCGGTCAGGCAGCTTCTCTTCGACATTATGGTTCACATGTTGTCACTTCATCATGTTGTTGTTGCTGAAGGTATAGAACAATGATAGTATAGGTATATATCATACTGAAAAGCAGCAAGCCCGACTATGACCTGCTGAAGCCGGCGTTGGTAGGGGGGGGCGGATTCGGGAGTCGGATTCAGAGTCAGATTCGAGGTCAGCTCCCACCTGGATTCAGGGTCGAAGCGTGATTCACATGACGCGTGTGGAAGCCCCCTAAGGCTAGGCGAGCAGGGGTGTGCTACTATTAGATGGCCATGGCAAGTTGACTATGTTGCTCACTGAGCAGGCCACCCTGACGGGCTGGGTAGGCACAGCCATGTCGGGAGGGCAGGGGCTGGTCTTGGCGAGGGCTGGGCGGGCCACAGGCCCCACTGGGCTGGGTGAACCCAGGAACTATATGCTGCGCAACCAGGTCTTGACAAGGTATGCTGTACATATTATGCTGCTCTGCAGAATTCACAACACTGCTGGCACCCTTGTGGAGTTCTGGTCGCGCCCCAGTTCCCGCGGCTGTGATATTGGAGGCGTTGTACCCTGGCCCATCAGCTGCACGCCTACGACAGGCAAAGGCACTGCTGGAACAGCAAGGCACGCGCCTCGGCACAGCTCTATTCCAGAAAAAGCCAGCAGGTCGGAAAAAACAATTGGCACATCGCGAAGATGCAGTGGCCTACCTGTCGGAGCTTGTTAGCATTGTGACCCTGTGTGAGCGGAGCCACTTAGGGGCTACTCGTCTCAGCTTCAAGACGAGTGCTGTCTCAACCTTGACCACTGTGCTTGGACGTTCCGGCGGTGAGAAAAGTGGCTGGGGGTGGGGCTTGGGGTAGAGAGCGTGTGTGGGTGGGTGCGGGGGGGGGGCCAGGGCGGCGGGTTTTGGGTTAACAAGCCTGTTATATAAGCAGGGGGGAAGAGAAACTGTACAAATGCTGCTCAGCACAGCATGTGACATCTCACTCGCATTCCATACAGGTGGCGTGGAGTACATGCCTGCAGCGGTGCAGCTGACACGTGCACATATGCGAGCAGCAGCTGCTGCAATCGGAATGCCCCCCCAGCATCCCACTGGGATGCATGCTGCACGCCTGCAGCAGGCGGCAGCTAGCACTGCTGAGAAGCGAGCACGGGAGGCATCACCTGATCGCTGTGCACGCTTGCAAGCGGTGGCAACCGGAATGGCGCACATGCGGGCAGCTCAGAGTCCTGCTGAGCAGGCCATAGCTGCCCAGCATGATGCTGAGAGGCTGGCCGCGGCACGGCTGCACCTTGATCCACAGCAGCGCTATGAGCGCACTCACAGCAATGCAGCAGCTATGGCGAATGCGCGAGCTCAGCTACAGCCCGCGGACCGGTTACAACATGCGCTTGTGAACGCAGCAGCAATGGCGGACGCACGCATGCAACAGACCCCGCAGCAGCGTGTCGAGCGCGCACAGGACAATGCGGCTGCGATGGCAGAGGCACGAATGCAGCAGACCCTGCAGCAGCGCGTCGAGCGCGCGCAGGACAATGCGGTTGCGATGGCAGAGGCGCGCACGCAGCAGACCGTGCAGCAGCGTGTCGAGCGCGCGCAGGACAATGCGGCTGCGATGGCGGAGGCGCGCACGCAGCAGACCGTGCAGCAGCGTGTCGAGCGCGCGCAGGACAATGCGGCTGCGATGGCGGAGGCGCGCACGCAGCAGACCGTGCAGCAGCGTGTCGAGCGCGCGCAGGACAATGCGACTGCGATGGCAGAGGCGCGCACGCAGCAGACCGTGCAGCAGCGTGTCGAGCGCGCGCAGGACAATGCGGCTGCGATGGCCGAGGCACGCACACAGCAGACCCTGCAGCAGCGTGTCGAGCGCGCGCAGGACAATGCTGAAATGATGGCCGTGGCGCGCATGCAGGCAGATCCTGTAGAACGCTTTGAAGGACACTTGGCAAATACCATGCACCATCATCATGCGTTGGCAGCAGCTACTGGAGTGCAACGGTCGACTAGACGGCGCCGCAAGACAGACCTAGCGGGTCAAAGACTTGTCGCTGCCACACCTGATGTGCGTGCCGCAAAAGTAGCTAAGCAGCGGGCCCACGGGCGAGGAGCATCAGGCTCTGCAGTCACCCCTGCCGGTGCAGACCAGGCAGGCAGCGACACTGAGGTGGAGGAGGCTGTTACCACTACCACCAGTGGCACACTTGTGCGGCGAGTGCTGGACGCTGTGCACTGGTCAGCACGAGCAGGCCCCCACACCAAGCTACTTGGAAGCGCAGACGATGGTGCTGTGCAGTGGCCGAGTAGGCAGCAGGATGTGCCTGACGGTCAGCCATTGCCGTCTGTGTCATTAGATAAGCAGATCGACACAGCCCGCAGACTGGACGCTGTCATGAAGGCGCACATGCC